>CM066979.1:8898637-11298637 GCA_033971965.1 Cucurbita ficifolia
CCAATGTTGTTGAATTAAAAATAAAATTGTAATTTAATTTTTTTTTATTATTCTAACACCTTATATCACATATATTGGCGTCAATATAATAATAATAATAATAATAATATATATATATATATATATATATATATATATATATATTTTAACTGAGAATTCTGTTTAACCTTTAAACGTCACGAACAAAAGTCCATTCCTCATAGTCATCCAAAAATGGCAAACAAGTCAGAGAATAAAACACAGTTAATTTCTTACTAAGTAAAATTTAATGCACATATTACATTGCCCTTTGAGAATCCTTGCCTAGCCCACTAAGTCTTAAGGAAACACAAAACACTCTCAATCATTTACAAATTGAACCACATCTGGGATCCCAGCTACCCACAACAGTACAGATGATGCAAAGCTACTAGCTGATCATATGGTGATTACTTACTCAACAGGATCTAACTTTTTAGAAGAAACGAACGTCATCTCTACAGAAAGAATCGACCTATAAAAATAAAATTTACAAACGAAGGGGGAAAAGAATGCCACCTACGAAACCGTATGAGTGTTGCTACCAAGAGAGAGCTTTGGTGTGTACCTGTTATGGATTAATGTTGCACTGTCGAAGGTACTCGTGGTCAAAATCGACATACTTCATCCAATAGTTACGGTACCTGGGTATGGCTATCTCCAGCCAGGGTTTCATGTTTCCATTGTAATGTATGACAGCAGCTCGTTCGATTTCCTTCTGGTTGATGTCAGGGTTGTATCCAAGGCCTAGAACATGCCAGGATCGGTCGAGAGGATGTGTGCGCTTCCAAAATGTTATGAGACCTGGTGGCAAGGTTCCCAGCTTCCACAATTGTCTGTCATGATTCTGATGCAATAGAAATTGAATTTTAGACAGAATCCATGTCAAGTTTGATTATTGCAGAAAAAAGGACAGGGGAATACCTTAATTTCAAGAACAGATTAAGAGAATCACTAATTTTACACAGCCAGTAAGGATTCAATGGTTTCATGTCATACGAAATATTTCTCTGCAACTTGTTTCAGTTTCATTCTTCTAATTCTTTCTCTGCAACTTGTGTTTCAGTTTCTGTCTTCTAATTCTTATTGAAACTCTACGGAGGATATCCTTGTTAGGAATCACGAATCTCCACAATAGTATGATATTGTCTACTTTGAGCATAAACTCTCATGGCTTTACTTTTGGTTTTCCCAAAAAGCTTCATACCAATAGAGATGTATTTCTTACTTATAAACTCGTGATCATTCCCTTAATTAGCCAATGTGGGACTCCCTTCCAACAATCCTCAACAATCCTCCCCTTGAACAAAGTACACTATAGAGCCTCCCCTGAGGCCTATGAGCTTTCGAACAGCCTCCCCTTAATCGAAACTCGACTCCTTCTCAGGAGCCCTCGAACAAAATACACCATTTGTTCGACATTTGAGAATTCCATTGACATGGCTAAGTTAAGAGCACGACTCTGATACCATGTTAGAAACCACGAGTCTCCACAGTAGTATGATATTGTTCACTTTGAGCATAAGCTCTCATGGCTTTGCTTTGGACTTCTCCAAAAGGTCTCATACCAATGGAGATGTATTTCTTACATATAAACCCATGATTATTCCCTAAATTAGCCAATGTGGGACTCCCTCCCAACAATCCTCAACAATTGTCACAGTCAGATAATCACTAAAACGTATAACTACCCAAGTAGAATCTGATTCACACAATTTGGCCACTGTTACGATTAGAGAATTAAACTGAATTCGGTTAAATTATCCCCAAATGAACAAACCAGGATAGTGCAAAACAATATCAACACTCGAGGCAAAAAAATAAAAATTTAAGCAGACCAATGGGACTGGATTTATGTAAGAAAAAAGTTTTAAGATAAGATGAGTGATATATGAAAACTTACAAGGTTCTGCCACGTGTGGTATACATCAGTGATGTTCTGCCTTTTCCATTCCTCCAAATCAAATACATTCATTCCATATGCCCAACCACAAGCACGAGGATCAAAATTCTTTGATATAAGCTCATTTGAGAAATTAAGATACTTATCGAAACGATGAAAACTTTCTCCACAAGTCTCCACGGCCCCATTTACATTCCCCTTTAGATCAAGAGACCAAAGGCCAGTAAGATCTTTCTGCACAACTATGTCATCATCCAAAAACAGCACCTTCTTCAGTTTTGGGAATATCTCTGGCAAGTAAAACCGGAGATGATTCAAGATAGATAAATACTTTGGGTTCCGGAACTTCATATTTGAATCAGAATGGGCTTTATGAGCTTTGAAGTAATAATTTATTGCTGATGGAGAACCCAACTGCTTGAGAACTGGACTGTAACTTGAATTTAACCATGAGAATTCCTCGATACTCCGAACCTCAATAGTCGCTTTACCAGGCAAATTAACCAGGAACCACATCCTCATTGCAGCATAATTGAGCTGGTCTGTAACAATGTGCAAAACATGTTTCGATGCATCCTACCAAAGTTCAGTGAGATATAATAAGTGGTGATGTTGTAGCAAAGATACATTAAAAAACACGTCACACTTTTTCACATTCCCTTCTTTTTCTTTCAAGCTTAGAACTATTATATGTATGCATAGGATAGATGTACCTTTGCATGAGCAATAGTCGAATTTACAACAACTGCTGCTGCCAATACATTATCTGAGAATAATGCATAATGATACAGGCTGGAGTCTTCAAGTTTTTCTTGATTGGGAAACGGTTGCTGTGAATAATTCAAGCTATAGTATTCTGTAGTTAGGCGTAAGGGAAGACAATGAAGGCCCTTGGGAAGTGTTTTTGCTGTTAACTGTGACAAGAACAATGCTTGTTTTTTGTGTACTCGCAGCTGCTCCTCTGTTGACTGGAGCATAGCTCGAACCTTTTTGACCATCAAAGCACAGTCATCCTGAATCTGCTTTCCTCTGTTCAATATTCCATCCATTGCCCTTAACTTCTCTAGGGCACTGCAATCATCAAGGTATTTAATTATTAATCAAATATTGAAAGCTATGGCTACCAACCATTTAATTATTACAAATAAGAATGTAGAAAGGAATGAGATGAAATATAAAAATGCACTGCAAGATGTCACATAGTAGCATGCTCCAGAGAAATACACTTACTTCCTGGGCAGCTGTGAGTCTTTGTTTGCACTCCCTAAAGTACGTTGGACTTCTTTCATCCGTTGGCGTAGTTGTCTAATAAAATTAACATTATTCCTTGTGGCTGAAAGGGAAAGATACAGTTTTGCCTGGACAAGTTGATCCTTAAGATACTGAACCCTTGCATTTGGTGCAACAGCTTCATCATTGCCTTTTTCTGATTTAGATGATTCTCTAGACTTGCGGTCAGTGGATTGGATGGATTGTTGTTCACGCTTTCTTACCTGGAAATCAAAACACAGAGGGGAAGGAACAGGGCAAAAAAGATGATACTTGAGATGTACATGCAAACATTTAACTTGAAAATATTTCCTTCTGGAAAGAAAATCATTACATCAATCTAGCAGTTGATCGCTGAACTCAGATATCATAAAGAACTGCAACCGATAATGAATCACATTTAACTATCGAAGCTACTCGGTAAAAAATCCATAACCTTGCACAAGATAGCAAAACAATCACGATTCCTTAAGCTAGTAAACTGATTAATTAGTATGCTTGCAACAGGACAGCTTAATTTAAATTTTGATTCCATAAATAGCCAAGTTTGATCCAGCAAAGATTAGATTAATATATTTTTTTCTTTAATCACAAATGGTTAAAGCTTTCGAGCATTATGAACTATTAATTATTATCTATCCTACTTTTGGTCTAGGACAACGGATAGTGAAGTCTGCATGATAGCAATCCAAAATAGATGTAACTTAAGAAAATCCAAGACCTTGCATCATTACGTAAATCAATAGTTCAAACCGCACTCAAAGGTAGGGCATTTCCCATTTTTATAGGAACTATCATCTAGCTGAAGTACTAATTTGATCAACTACAACAAAACAGTTCAAGAAGAATCCGCTCTCCTGCACTTATCATTCATAACATAAAAGGCACGATGAAAGGAAGCAATGTTCTATATTCCAAAGCCATCATCGTTATTTAAGAGAAATGAAACATTTTCACCAAATTTTAAAAGGTTTTGGAGGAATTTTCCATTAACCAAGTCAAAATTGTAGATGGAAAATGAAAAGAAAAGAAAAAATAATCAAAGTTGTAGAGTTTTCTACCTTCACACGCTTCGTGTCGAATTGTACCAAACTGCTCTTGCGGAGATTCTTCTGCCCATGTTGATCGGTGATCCGCCTGAGGGGATTCTCTCTAATCGAACTGACGTTCTCATTCGTGGTGGACAGTACACGAGTAGATTTATGCTCCCGCGATTCAGGTAATTGCAAATCTGTAACAATAAGATTTGCAAATTTATAAAGGCGCAAGGGGCAACATAATAAAATGTTCGATTCAAAGAAAAAATTATTTAAAAAATCACCTTGATTTGCGCCTTGAACATCGGTTGAATTATGCTCGTTAGCAGACACATCCGGTTCTGGATGAGCTGTATTGTTAGAGTACACAGTTCCGACGGGTTCTTTAAGAGTCCTAGAGGATTCCTGATACAAGAACTAAGACCGAATAAGCAAAGATCTACAAGTTCAAAGCAGAAATAAGCCGAGCAGGAAATCACAAAGAGGAGAACTAGAAAGCAACAACACGAAAATACTTACAAGAGGAAGTATATTCAAATGTTCAGAATGACTGCTCAGAGTCTGCAAAGAAAAGTAACAATGCACATATTGATTCAGATAATTCAACAAATTAAAGAGAAAATCACATAATTCCACTTACAAAGCTTGAGAAATCTTCCAGAAATTCACCTCTCGCTAAGAAAGAAGAACAACAAAAACAAAAATCACAACGAGAAACATTGAAGAACACCAAACCAAGTTCAATCGAGAATAGAACTTACAGGAGGAGAAATTAAAGGATCCGAGACGATGAGTGTAAAGCACAATCGGAGCAATGACAGTGACAAAAAGCAAAAACAGCACCAAATTCCTCACCATCATTGTTGCTCCCTCTATCGGTCAGATTTGAAAAGAGAAATGAGAGGAAGAAGAAGACAATGGCAGTAGAAATCGAAACGACGCGATTGCAATTGCGATTGAGGTCCTTATCGATGTTCATCAACCATAGCCACACCAATTTGTTTATCGAGAAACTTTCATTTCTCCTTCAGAACCCAGAATTTCATTCGGAAGAAAAAATGCGGCACACTGAGAGAGAGAGAGAGAGAGAGAGAGAGAGAGAGAGAGAGTGATGTAACTTTTATTCCATTTTCCATTTTCTTCAATAAATAAAAACACCATAAATTAGAAATTAAAGACATTAAGACAAAGATAGGAGTATAAAGACAATGACCCAAGAAAACAACTTAATTATTCCAACAAAAAAAATTTGGGGTCTATTTGGAATCACCTATTTCCATTCCACAGTAGTATGATATTGTCCACTTTGAGCTTTGGTGGCTTTGCTTTGGGCTTCTCAAAAGGCCTCACACAGATAGTATTTCTAGATTATAAACTCATGATCATTCCCTAAATTAGCCGATGCCGGACTTTCATCCAACACGGTTTACTGGTTGACAAACTAACCTGAAAATAGAGTACTTATAAATGTTATAAATGAGTTTATGAGATTTTAGATATTAATATAATATATATATACTTTTTTTTTAATGGTTTAAAAGAAACAACTCAATCCAATTCATAAATAAAGAATTATGTTGAGTTGGGATGTGAACTCTTTTTTGGTTTTCCAGTCATCAATTTGAAATTTCAAATTGGTTTAAAACATTTATTCAATTCAACCCGTACACACTCCTAAGAGTCACATAGACAAAAAAAATTATGCTTTTTATTTTTTATATTTGATGGACTAAATCATTTAGCCCTAATTTTAGACGTGTATCTATCATAAAATTAAAGTTTAGAAAATAAATAAATATAAGTTTATAATATTACTCAAATTTGAACGCAACAAATAAAATTTTATTCTAAAGGAATTATCATTTTTTTTATAGTTTTCTAAAACATTATAGATAATAAATCTCAGCTTCGTTGTTTGGTTATTTTTTCTTTTATTATAAAGTCATAAAAATCTTTATTTTGTTTTACTTTTTCTTTTTTTTATCTAATCTTATATTTGATCGACCCAAATTTATAAATCTAATAAAATTGAAATGTTTTCAGGCGAATATTTCCTCTTTTTATATGTGTTTCGCAGTTCTCTAAATAAATTGACAACGGTTTTTTTTTTTTTTCATCTCTAGATTTTTAAATATTTGATTTAATTTTTAAATTTTTAAATTTTAAATATTGGGTTATTTTTATTAAGTACATTGAAGTTTCCTTTTTATTTAAGTCATTTAAACATAATCTAAACAACAAGTTTTTATTCAATTAGTGAAAAATGCAATAAATTAATAATTCTAATATAAACCAAACTCAATTCATTAAGCATATGGACAAAAAGTCAAATACTCCGCGTCTTATTGAGAACAAACATCATCAATAATAATATTAATAAATTTTAAATGTCATAAATTAAAACTTAATATTAAAATGTGCAAATATTAAATTAAATTAGGGTTTATATTAAGAGCTAGAAATGTGTGTGTTTTTTTTTAAATTTAATTTATAGTGTTTGGTAACAAACATCACTTTGAGATAATTATATTAGTTTTAAATCATTTTTTAACTTAATTGATTATTTGGAATAAAGCTAGACAATAAATAAAATAAGTTCGAGATAAAAAAGAAACACCAGAGTAAAACTAATAAGAGAAAACCCAAATAATGATAAATTTGAGCTAACACGGAAGGATCGAGGCATGGGGCAAAGAAGAAAAGAGGATTTGGGTTGAAGCCCAAATTACAACTCCTCGACCTCAGCCTATCATGTGATCAATCTTTTAGAAGGGCACACGTCATGCACGTCCTTAACTCCTGACATTCTGGTTCAATTAAGTCTAGTTCATCTTTTAACCTAATTAATATGAAAAACATTAAAAAAAACCTAAAAAGTTGTCATTATAAATATTGATCTCCAATCTAGAGAATGAAACCTTTGTTATTTTCAAATATTTAATTAAAATTTGTAATTTAATTTAAATATATATTTTGAAAAATTGTGCCGTCAAATAGTTAAAAATTATTTTTTAGAATTGTTAAAGAATAAATAATACTAATAAAATAATTATAAAATTAAATAAAAATAAAATAAATATATATGTATATAATTATATGGCAAACAAAGGCGTATATTTTAAAATTAAAATTAAATTTGATGAGTTCAATCGGAACTAAATCTAGATTTAAAAGAACCCATAAACCAACTTAATTCATAGTTTTCATTTATTTAAATTCAATCCAACCCAAATAAATTTATAATCCAACCCAATTTGTGAGTTGATCTGGTTTTTGGGTCATCAAGATTTTTGAACACCCCTAAAATAAAGAATCAAAATATGAATGAAAAATATATGGATAAAAAATTAGAGGTCAAAAACCAATTGAAGGCCGATCAACACTTAATTGACCAAAACGACTAGGCTAACTTAGCTTCACGATAACTTTAATCAAAAGAATCCAAGGATTCTCTTAAGCTGATTTAGTGAGAAAGGAACTCGAGAGTTGAATCCAAGAAGCTTAGGTTCGTGGGTAAAATTTTTTATTTTTAGAGCAAAATACACTTTCCACCGTAGGTCTTAACTCATGATTCTTGGTCCTACAACTTTATAGGAAGATTTGGAGCATTTCTTGTTAAGAAATCGAGGGTTGATGAAGTCTGAAAAATGAGATTCTTACTCGAAGTTCTTAAGGTCTATTCTCGAGCTAAAAGTAAGAAATTTCTTCTACCAAATTGAACATGTATAATGTACGATAGGAGCTCATTCTTGTACCAATAGTTTCCTCTAAGTGAACATAACAAGTTCTAAGAAGGAGTCTATCTCAATCTCACGAACAAAAACTTTCGGTATCAAACTAATCAATCTCCAAGAAAACACTTCGACAACCCTACATCTGTTTGAGTGAAAAGACAATAAAATTGCAAAGAGAATGCTCTCGTTACTCATCGAACTCTTAAACTAACTTTGAACTGAGTGACCTTAGCGAAAGGTTATATGGTTACAAAAATTTCAAATTATTCCCTACAAACTCTTTTTAGTAATAAACCCATTTTGAGTCCCACATTTAACCACAAGTTACGTCCACTCATTATGATTTATACGTACATTTAGGTTATTTTGAAACAAAAGCCTATTGTGTTCCATGTTCATGAATTATACATATATTTGATAAATTTTAAAGTATATTGTTTTCTTTTTATGGATTCTTAAATTTTGAAACCGGTAATTTATATGTTTGTGCTGGTTGGAAAACGAATATAAAAGTTTTTTTTTTTAAATTTTTCTCAATTTTTCTCATGGAGATTAATAGAGGATTCTTAATTGTTTTATGAATAAGTTAACCCTATAGATTTTGTTCTAAAACTAGAAATTATAAATTTATTTATTATCTCTTTTTTGCAGCATGGTTATATCACAACTTATATTTTTTATTTTATTTTATTAATAATTGAGGCCCTCCCCTTCTTCGATGTAATGTATTAGTGGTAAGTTTATTTAAATGTAAATAAAATATTTTTATAGTATTTTTTCATTTTTGTTATGTACTAATTATTTATTACTATTATTTTTAATTTCACGATCTATCATTGTATTTTCCTTATTTTTAGAATAATTAATTGCTCGAGAAGTATCGATATTTAATTGTCTTTAGTTTTATGACAATGTTGAACTATGTTAAGATGTTACCTTCTTCGCTTGTTCTTGTTGACAAAGAATTTATTTTTTTGATGATCATAGATTGATTTGTGTGTGGAACTTTTAATATCTCTTATCTAAAGAACTTATGGAATAATTATGAACGGGATAAATAAAACTTTAATTTTTTTTTTTTTAACAACCCACGACCCAACTTGAAAATAGAGGGTTGGGTTACCAATCCAACCAACCCGAACTTTTGCATGTTTGATTATTGGGAGATTTCTTGTTTGAATTTTGCTCTAGTAATTTGTTGATTATCTCTTCTTTCCGCCTTTCTGTAGCTCTATCTGTGAATGAAAGCTTATTCAATAGTAGCATCAAGTACTTTGTTTTTTCATTTTGCATTTTGAGTAGTAGTTTAGCTGTCTTCTTACTTAAAAAAAGGAATAAATGAAAGAGTTGAGGAATTTCCACTCGTTATTCAGTAGGTTTAGAAAGAGGAAATGAAATAGTAGTTCCAACAACAGGAAATTCAATGTCAAAAGTCTCATTTGAAACTGCTAGAAGAACATATGAATTGACAGTAACAGTTGTTGAAGAAGATTCAACAGCAATCATACTCGAATTTACAGCAACTACTATATACTTTGAGTTGAAAGATATAATTGACTTGCCTTACACTTTCACTGCTACTGCAACTATGGAATTAACAGCAGTTGATGCTAGATCCATTTTACTTTCATTTCCGAATTAGCAGTTGGTAACCTTTCTTTTTTCCTTTGCTTTAAAGTCAAGATAGAATTGGAAGTGAATGAATTGCCAGTGGATTAATTTATAGTTCTTTCTGCTACTCGAAAGAGAGAATTTTTCTAGATTTGATGCTGCAACTAAGGGAGCTGCACCTATTTCTTAATCATCAGATAGAGAAAGGTTTCCGCTTCTATTGATGCTACTCCAACTATGCCCTGGGGCTGGGGTAAAGAATGAAAAGCCAGCTGCAAGGGAGCACCTATTTGATTTAGCCCAGGTGAAAAGGAACTTGAAACTTTAAGGCTGAATTTCCAGCTCTTTAAGAATTTCATTTTCATAATGGCCTACTAGGAGCCCTACCATAAGCCAACTTACGCCCTACTACGGAATTAATTGACTGATGATGGCATTTACGCTTCTCCCGAAACAGATGAGGGAATGCTTTATGCTTCACCTGCTACTGAAGAGGGAAGGCTTTCTGCTGACTTATTTGCTTACTTAAAAGTCAAATGGCCCACTCCCTTCGCTCTGATAACCCTTCTTCAGTGGATGCCTGCTATTATATAGTATAGGACTTCACTTCGGGAATCAATCAAAGCCCTACTAGTTATTGGCTTCAATTCTGCTTGCTTCCTTGTCCTTCCGGGGCATGCTTCCCTTAGCCAACTCCCTTGTTGATTCCTCAGCTGCTAGTCTTTCAAAGCAGTTCTTTCCGCAACTACCTACTTTTCATCGGGAATGGTTGAAGCAACTAACCCTTCTTCTGGCGCTTCTAAACCAGTAGTTATTTCCCCGGAATCAGATGCCCCAACTACAGTAAACCCATCCCCTGGGCGAAAGTCTTCCTCTGAATTACCCGTTGGTAAGCTATACTATTCCTAAACTTCAGTAACTAGATAAGATAAGAGTAATGGTCATGGTTACATGATTTCCTCCAGCCTATAGTTAGGTCCCTTGTTTTCCACGGCTTACCTCCGACCCGCTTCTGATTGTACTCAATTACATGGAGCTGGCAATTTCCTTTTCTATTTCTACGTAGTCCACTATAGAAGCTTCCGTTGAAGATTGAAAGTCTTAACTTGATTGGTTGGCTCTCGGAGGCCTTTTGTTGCTCAGCAGGATCAGGATAGGGTGAATGTCATTTGATATGAGACTTTTTTCTTTTGAATTGAGAGTACTTTAAATTACCAAGTAGTTTTTGATTTCACCTAGATTGGCTAAGCTAGCCTTCGGAACCCCCAGCTAAAGAGCTCAAAATGGAACCTGTAGTGTAATTTCCTTCTCCTTCATCTATGAAATTTCCCGGTGTTGTAAACGCATCATGCCCTGCCCCCTACTCAACCTAGTTGCAACTATTGGATTCACAGCCTGTTGAAGCTCCTAGAGCAAGTGCTAGCATTTCACCTGTAACTATTGAATTGACTGAAGAAGGAAGATTTGAACCTCTAGTAACTGCATCCGGGGCTAAAGGCTGACTTTTCATTCCTATTCCGATGTTTCTCTGATGGAAAGCTTTTAAACCTCTAGTTATAGACTTCCCTGAAGTTAGATGAGATTAGACTATCGGCAAGAAAAGCGACTCCTTACTAGTTACTAGAAGCTTGATGCTACTTAAAGGCTGAATTTCCTCTTGTTGAAGCTTCTTCTGGTTCACCGGCCGGAAATGAAATGGGTGCCGGAGCCTGCTTTTTTTTAAGCCTGTAAGTAGGCAAGTACAGGAAGAAGGGCAAGAAGCTTTTTTCGAGAAAGAAAGAAACTCCTCCACAACATTCCAAATACCTAGGGAAGCTATATTCTTTCTAGGAACCAAGTATGAAATCCTCGTGTACTTCGTTAATTCCCTTGGCTTCGGTATAGAGAAGAAAAAGAAAGAAGCAGCACTCTTGTCGACCGTTCATGGCATGACTGGCTAGCTTCAAATAAAAGAAAGCCGTGTTGTACACATCATAGAGAAGTTTTCTCTTAGCTCACAAAAAGCAAGAACTAAGTAAGCAGAAAAATGAGCGTAAAAAAGAAAGAATGAATCCCACTACCGGAAGGTTAGGCAAGCAAAGACTGATTGCTCTAAGCGAAATGACCGTATTCTAGCTTCTTCCTTTTTTGTAAGATTCGTAATGATATCAAATCTTCTTACATGTCGATCTCAGAAAACCAATGAATGCCTTAAGCCCCATCTAAGTAGCTCGGTGGTAGAGTAGTCAGTTGACTGACTGGTCGTAGGTTCATACCTGGGAAGAATTCGTATATCACTTTTAAGTTCACAAGATAAAGCAAGGAGAGCTCCCTGGAAAAGAGGAATCCCAATCCGGTGCCTATTGAATGGTATAGAACCCGCTCCAGCAAAGAACTCGGATCTTTCTGGGTTTAAGCACTTATGCTTTTTGATCTTCAATGCCATTTCCTCGGACTTTTTCAATCCATCTTGCTTTCCTGATAAACTCAAGCGATAGAAGAACTAAGGAGCTCTACTAGTGATGCAGAGAATCGTCCCTTTCCCGTGCTATCAAGAAGCAAGAAGAAGGACTTTGGATGGATCCCCTGAGTCTTTGGCCTGTGACCCCCTTACCTTCAACCTTCAATCAGTTACCCCTTAAAGAAAGAGTCTTTCTATTTTCTCATTGATAGGAGAAAGATGGAAAAGATCCCAATCGTTTTGAAAGATACTATATAAAAAAATAGCATCGATTCATTCAAAAATGAGAAATGGATACGCTTCTCAACTCGTTACAATTAACATTGCCTCTGATAGCCGGAAAAAAGAAAGGAATTACGCAACCGGTTGAATTCATACTGGTTTTCCCTTTTACGATTCCTAAAATGGAGGAAAATCGATAGAAGATCTTGTAAGATAAGCCCGCCCCCTTTCTCTATTCAATCTACGGCTTTTCCTTAACTAGTTCTGCTTTCCATTCTAGAGTCAAGCTTCATGCTTACTTATGCCTTGGTGCATCGCCCTCAGATACTATACGAACCTAGCCCCATTCCCTACTCCGGGGAACAGATGTCAGATATCATCATATATCTTTAACCCTTTAACCCATGGTAGTGACTTTTGTGCCCGGGTTAATAAAAGCACTGAACTCGCTTTCTCTGCGCTTCACGTTACTTGCTCCAAAGCCCTCTTCTTTTTCAGCTCTGCTAAATAAGACGAAGTATGGAAATCTCTTGGGCCCTTACCTTTACCTGCCTTAGGCATATTCTCCTTTCCTTTGTCTGCTCTCAGGCATGAGCACATCTCTTTTCCGTGCATAAATAATAATTAATCAAGGGTATTCTAATGCACTCTTTATCATGCCAATCCTTTCAAACTTCTGCCTTTCCTTGTCTTGTAGTTGTCTGCCCTGTCCTAACTCATCCTCTCCTACAAAAGGGGTTACCTACTCGTTCGGATAGGTTCATCACCTGCGTGATAATCGCTTAGAGCCTAAGGTAAATAAAAGACAGGATTTCTTAATCAAAAGATAAGACATAGCCCCCGGTAGGTCAATCTATGGTTTTGCCTACGCCTACCAGATACATAGACCAGAAGTACACAGTCCCGGTTGACGCCAATTATAGGCCAAAAGCAAAGAAAGGGCCGGTAAGAAGGAAGCTATTTAAGATTAAGAAGGTCCTATCAGGTGCCGGTGAATCAAGGGATTTGAGATTTTAGAGATTATTTGAAGCCACCCAAGCTCCTACGGGCAGGTTAGGACAAGATTGGAGTCAACTCTTTATTACTGGAAAGAGGAGAGGATATAGCGATGAAAAAGAGAAAGCCGAAGAAAGGAAACTGGACTTTTGATCGAAGGCTGCAGGAAAGAGCCCCTAAGCTAAGCAATGCCACCTGCTTTTAACCGGTGATACTAATGTGTACTTTCAATCATCTACGGCGGCTTCTTTTTCTTGGTAGGGTGCTTGTACAGAGTATGTTGGTGAACATCTAAGACCGTTGTGCCCAGCCTATCTCACCACCATAGATATAGATATTTCATCCTTGAGAGTTTCTATTAGATCTTTGTCTTCAATGTCGAAGTCCAATGCGAAAAGAGGATAACCCCTGTCTGTGAAAATACCAAAACTATGGTCCCGATATCTGTCAAGATCATTCTCTGTCAGGCGAAAAGTCTGCCATATCCCTTTTCAAAACATCTTTTTCCCTTATAGGGCAGGGGTACACAATAACAGTACAAAATAATAGCCATTGGAAGAGAAGCCTGCTTTTCATGCACCATCTGGAACATCTTTTTCTTTGACGATGTTTTGCCACTTTGATTGGAAGAATTAACATGCAACATATCGTCACACCTCCTTGAGAGATTTCTCTTGCGCTAAAAGGCCTTTTTTGCTTTCTCTTTTGAGCTTCTATGATTTGACTTTTTCAGGGTTGTTTTGGTACCATATAAGAGCACATTCCCTAACTTATTCAAGAATAATATTTTGTTGTGTGGCTTTCTCTTCTTTCTTCAGTCTTTTTTCTTTAGAACATTACTAAATGCTCTCGGTTAGAGCAGTTAAGATAACCTCCATCACATATATATTATATCTCCATGCGTAAAGATCCAAGCCACTTCCTTTATAAAGCTTCCCGTAAATTGAGGGTCTACTTTCTCCCAACAGCCATCCTTGACTTTGAACGTTTCCAAAAAGAATCTTTCCACAAAAAGAGTTTTCGCTTATATCAATTTTGTCAGAATAAAAGAGAAAAGGGATGCGACTATGCGTGAGACGAGTAGAAAATAATTAATACGCTCCACGCTTTTCTTCTTGCGTTTTCTGCTCATTAGAAAGACCCTGCTACAGAAAACACGGCAAGACCTAAGGTTATCATGGCGGAAACAAGAAATGCCGTAAGCACCATATCAAACACATCGCAAGCTTTAGATTCCCACAATCTGGATAGAAATGCCTCGTCCCTTTCCTCTACCTCTAAAACTTCCACGACCTTGACCCATTCCTCCAGATTGTTCACCATGAGTGATCTTCATAGCGTGTTCTTCTTCAACATGAGAACTCATGCGTTGTTAATGCACAAGCAGGCTGCTTTGCAACTCATCAATGGTTAAGATGGTTGTATCCTTGGACTCCTCAATGGAACACACAATATAATCAAACTTGGGAGTCATAGATCTCAAATCTTTTCAACTACTTCAACATCTCCTTTGTTCTCACCATTTAGTTTTATCTTGTTGGCTATGCTAAGGGTCCGAGCAAAATACTCATTCACAGATTCTCCTGCCTTCATGTGAAGCATTTCAAACTCCTTCCAAAGAGCTTGCCAATGTGCACGCTTTACCCGTGTCGAACCTTGATATTTCTGCTTCATAGAATCCCATATATTCTTTGTTGTATCCTTGTTGAGGATTGTCTCCAAGATCAAACGATCTAATGCTTGAAATAGATAATTCTTTGCTTTCAAATCCTTCAACTTCTGATCTTCAATGTGCTTCTTATGGGCATTTGTGAAAATGATGTCTTCTGTTGCTGCAGGAATCCCATTCTCCACCAAATCCCAGTACTCTTTGAACGTAAAAGGTTTTTCATGAGCATTGCTCAATGATCATATTACCCATCAAATTTCGGAATTGCAGGATGCACAAATGAACTGTCAATCGACATACTTTTATTATGACATGTAGAAAACTGCTCCAATAACTAAATCAAATCTAAATCCAATAACAAAACCTAACACAAATAACAAAAATACTTCCAACCCAATTTTTCACTATTTTCGTTTATATTCTTTTTTTTTAATTCATTCAATTTTCTAAGCAATTTTCTCATTCTACACCATCTTGAAATTCGACCTTTAATACTTTCAATAAAATCTCGGATATTAAAGAAAAAATCGGGTATTAAATTTTTCGTTGAGACTCGTGTGTTACAATGTTCACGGTCTCTTCTTCGAGTGGTCCATATTATTAATTCATCGAGTGGTCCATATTATTAATTCAATTACTCCATTTAAATTTTACAACACAAAATACCTTGCAATAATAATAATAATAATAATAAAACTTAATTCTCTCAATTGCGCAAAACCTTGTAACAGATAAGCTAATATCTATCATGCAAATAACCTTATACTAGAAACTAAATAAAATTTTCATTAGATCGAGTCACCTACATGTATACCTTGTATTCAAATTATAAATTTATGGTTAAACTTAGTCATGCCAATATCTTGTACTAAAAAAATTAAAACCTTCCTCAAATAAGCCATACAAATATCTTGTACTCGAAAACTACTCAACCTAAGCTAGAGGACATGTCTTGACGGTGGAAACTCGAGGATTCCATAAGATTGCTAAGATAGAGGAGAGATATAGTAAAAAAAAAAAAACAACAATTATAGTAATAATTATAAAAGATTAGATAATTTTTTTGGCTAAATTTATAAAAAAAAAAAAAATCTAAGAAGTATCCTTAAACTTCGTAATTTTGGATGGAAATCTTAATACTTTCTTTCAAAAATACTTTTAACTTTTAAAATTGTTTAAAAAACACCAGTTTTTTAGAAGTTTCAGTAATAATTTTTCTTTTTAAAAAAATTAAAAAAATATCATTAGTATACATTTTAAAAACATTCCCAACCTTAAAATGTTAATATTCGCAAACTTAAAATGTTTGTAAATAATTAATGAGATATTAATAAACGATTTTTGTTCATATATTAGCGGTAAAAAATTAAATTTTTTTTTATAAAAGTAAAGAATATTAATGCTACTTTTAAAATTTTACTAAATATTTTTTAAATATAGAACAAATAATAAAAAAAATTAATTTTTTTTTAAATTGAAGAGTATTAATGAAACTTTTTGGAGTTCAAACTATTTTTGAAAGAGTATTTTTTAAGTAATTAATTCTAGTATTGGATATGATCCCTGGTTTGAATACTAAAGATTGATTTTGGTTCCAGCCCTGAGGCTTTTGAGCTGTTTTTCGTTAGTTATGGTGAGAAGAATTGCAGCTCCTCCTTGAGTTCCCTGATTATGGAAATTGCACCACTTTCTTCTTCTTCTCTCAAGAATTTAGTGCGCTCTTACCCTAAACTCAACCCGTTCAGATGTTTCTTCTCCGCCCCAAACTACGGCACAGCTTCCATTTCATGTGGCTTCTCAGAGTCGGTAACTGCCGGAGGCCGAGACCAGAATGCAGCACTGCCACCCCTTCCCTGATGTCCCCCAAGACCCATATGTATTCTTTTGAAACTTGTACTAATTCTACTGTAACAATCCAAAATTTTCTACTTCATTTAAGATTGTTGCCGTATACATGAAGATTGAATGCAAAAATACTTCATTTAAACTTTCATAAAATATAGCATTCATCTTAATTAAAACACTGCCATGAACTTATGTGTTTTGAAAACACATTTAAAACGACACAACACTAAATAAAATAAATAAACGTCTAAATTAAAATTCAAAGAATGCCAGCCCTTACAGTCTTGATATTCTAAAAAGAAATGCTTTCTTTTTAAGATGTTTGATATCATAAAATTAACATAAACTCAAGTACGAATCAGATACTAACCAATAAAACAAAGTAGGAGGCAGTGCTGTCACAAATAACATGCATTAATATGAATTTACCTTTACAATCAAATACGATGAAGACATAATTAGCTTATTGAAAAGAAGAAAAAAAAAACATGACACATCAAATGATTATACAAATACCTGATAACCTATTATGGGTTTCTTTTTTTCTGTTTTGTTCTTTTTCTGATGGGTTCTGACACTCATAATTAACAAAGGAATTTAAAGAAGACATCGTCAAAGTTTGTACTAGATTGAGCAGCAAGATGTTTAACTGCAACAACCCCCAGATTGAGCTGTAATGCCATCTCTGCCTCCTGATGGCCCTGGGATTCCACCGTATCCAACTTTTATCCCATATGACTGCATTTCAGATGTAACATAGCATCAATTACAACATTCTCATCCTATTCATCCAAACATTCAGCACTATCTCCTTTTTTTATTTACCTTCTAAATAATTTAGAATAAAAACGAAGTGTGATCCCACACCGGTTGGGGAGGAGAACAAAACATCCTTTATTAAGGGTGTAGAAACATCTCCCTAGCATAAGCGTTTTAAAAACCTTGAGGGGAAACCGAAAGGGAAAGTCCAAACAGGACAATATCTGCTAACGGTGGGCTTGGGCTGTTACAAATGAAATCAGAGGCAGACACCGGGCGATGTGCCAGCGAGGAGGCTAAGCCCCGAAGAGGGGTGGACACGAGGCAGTGTGCCAGCAAGGACGTGGGCCCCAAAGGTGGGTGGATTGGGGGGTCCCACATCGATTGGAGAAGGGAACGAGTGCCAGCAAGGAGGCTAGGACCCAAAGGGGTGGATTGAGGGGTCCCACATCGATTGGAGAAGGGAATGAGTGCCAGCAAGGACGCTGGGCCTAGAAGGGGGGTTGGGAGGAGAACGAAACATTCTTTAAAGGGTTTGGAAACCTCTCCCTAACAGACGCGTTTTAAAAACCTTGAGAGGAAGCCCGAAAGGAAAGCCTTTCGAGCAAGCTGAAAGAGGACAATATCTACTAGCGGTGGAATTGGGCGGTTACACGAAGCCACCACCAATAGGTAGCTTCGACGAAGGTAAAACCAAACAGTTAGCAATAAGTTAAGGCATACTGCATACCTCATTAGATA
Source organism: Cucurbita ficifolia (assembly GCA_033971965.1). Classification (NCBI taxonomy): domain Eukaryota; kingdom Viridiplantae; phylum Streptophyta; class Magnoliopsida; order Cucurbitales; family Cucurbitaceae; genus Cucurbita; species Cucurbita ficifolia. The sequence goes on from CM066979.1 coordinate 8,916,882, forward strand.
CATCAAATACTCCCTCCTGGATCTTCTTATAAATGGTCGCAGCAGTTTTTATGAATGCCTGTTAAAAATGATTGATCATCAGGAGAATTGTGAGATAGAAATATGTATCAAATAGATGAATATTATAAATCTACAAGTCATATTCTATCACCTCCTCAACATTTTGAGCAGTTTTAGCAGAGGCCTCCATAAATATTAAACCGTGCTCCTTTGCAAACTGCTCTCCTTCCTCTGTGCTGACAGCCCTTCTGTGCGCAAGATCACACTTGTTGCCAATCAGCATTATCGTCATGTTTGCATTAGCATGTTGCCTTGCATCTTCAAGCCAGCTAGCCAAGTGATTAAAAGTCTCCCTCCTGAAAAATATGATAGCCACATAACCTTCAGTCTGAGATCCTCATTGGCTCAATAAATTTAAAGTATGAGGCCCCAATTCGGCTTAAACAGTATATCAAATTAAATTATAAGGTAGAATGAATCACACCAAACTTCAGGCAGTTGAAACAAGTAAGAACTATTGTCATTTTAACAATTATGGTCTTGCTTATGTTATTCACACAAACCAACAACTATACAAGACAAAAACTCAACAACTATACAAGACAAAAACTGTAATGGCCCAAGTCCACCACTAGCAGATATTGTTCTCTTTAGGCTTTTCCTTTCAGGTTTCCCTTCAAGGTTTTTAAAACGTGTTTGCTAGGGAGAGGTTTCCACACCCTTATAAAGAATGTTTCATTCTTCTCCCCAACCGATGTGGGATCTCACAATTCACCCTCCTCCGAGGCCCAGCATCCTTGCTGGCACTCATTCCCTTCTCCAATCGATGTGGTACCCCCCAATCCACCCCCTTCGAGGCCCAGCGTCCTTGCTGGCACACCGCCTCGTGTCCACCCCTTTTGGGGCTTAGCCTCTTCGCTGGCACATCGCCCGGTGTCTGGCTCTGATACCATTTGTAACGGCCCAAACCCACCACTAGCAGATATTGTCCTCTTTAGGCTTTCCCTTCAAGATTTTTAAAACGTATTTGCTAGGGAGAGGTTTCCACGCCCTTATAAAGAATGCTTCATTCTCCTCCCCAACTGATTTGGGATCTCACAAAAAAAAAAAATCACAACTAATAATCTACTGCAAACAGCATTCGGCTAACACATCGGTCAGTTCCATCAACCAATAATCTCCCTGGCAAACTCTTGTTACTTTCATGAAGTACTAAGTTTCCTGTGACTGACGAATTTTAACGAATTCTCACTCCCAACACGAATTATATTGCACCTTCAAGATGACTGTTTTAATACATTGAATATTAGGTCCCCCGGAAAAGATCAATAATGAACTGTGAAAGTTAACATACTCATGGTCACAACCCAACGGCTACCGAAGGCAACAAACACAAATCACTAAAGTACAGAAATATCCCTACATCAAAACTCGAACGTAGTATTAATTTTAGGAAGGAACAAAGAGGTAATAAAACCTGGTGATGTCATAGACAAGCAATGCACCAGCAGCCCCTCTATAATAGGACCTTGTAATAGACCTGAAAGATTCTTGACCAGCCTGTAAAATTTTTGGGAAACTTCAGAGTTGGAAAATTCTTGCTGAAATTTATATGATACAAAAAGAACAAATCTAAATAGAAAGTACAAGGGACCAATATCTGTACCATGATTATGTTACATATGTGCAATAGAAAAAAGCAATACAAGAAGTTGATTCAATAAGGATCATCATTACTCGCAAAGCAGATAGTAAGATTAAGCAGAGCACATACACATGTTGTATAAAGTATGGATAAAGTTTGTAGATTCGAAGCCATGTTACAATGATAATCTATTTCTCTAAACATCAATATAAGTCTCATAGATAGTATGAACTCTATATAGTAGCATGACTGGAGGTTTCCTGGTTTTACTACAAGTTCTTGTTTGTGCATTTTATTTGAACTAAGATTTAAGCTTATAGCAGAAGATCACCCACTCGTCTGTGGTATAATTTCGGATGATTTTCCCTTAGATGGATCCTAGATTAGGTAACGTACCAATTCATAAACCAGAATAGAACTCAGTTCAACAAAAGAAAAAGAAGAGATGAAAGAGAGATAGCTAACCGTATCCCAAATTTGCAATTTGATTGGCTTGTTGTCAATGGTGATCATCCTAGCACCAAACTCGACACCAATAGTCAAGTCATGAACAGGCTGGAATCGCTTATCGGTAAATTGGAGAAGAAGACATGATTTTCCAACTCCTGAAGAATATGCGCAACCAAAAGTCGCAAGAAATTCTCAAATTAAAAAGAAGCGTTGACATCCGCAAATCAGACACACAGATGAATCACGTAGATTAAGCACAAATCAACACATAAACAAAACGACCTAATTCAGGAACCAGATCCAAAACGAAAACCAGATAGATAGCAAGGCGTACCAGTATCACCAATAATGATGTACTTGAAAAGGTAGGCGTATGACATTCCGGTTGAAATCGTAGCGAGAAATCGTAAAGAGGGAGTTTCAATTGCGAAGCTCCAACGAAGCGAGGCAAGGCAAAGGGAGGCCTCTGCGTGTTGGAATGGAATTACGATCTCTGACTTCGAGCTGGCAAATCCTATAAATATAGAACTTTATGAACCACTTGATCAATGGTTGGAGGCATACATATTCAATTTAATTTTGGGATTTACTAACGGATCTTCCTGTTCTTCACCCTAACTCTTCGATTCCCTTTGTTCTACGAAATTAAATTAAAAACTGTGAAGCATGTGCATCTTTTCACCCCTCAATTTGTTCAACAGATTTTATTTATGATACACAATAATAAAATGTTTTTAAGAAAATGATGTCTCCAAATATCTATTAAGATTTTATATAAATAAATCATTTTTTTATTTTATTTCAACTAATTTATTATAAATTTAATTTTGGATAATTAGTTGATTTTATAAAAAAAATTGAATTATTAAAACATTTTGAACTAATTACATTTGATTTTAAATTCTTAATAATTATATCCAAAGAAATTAACCATATTTTTTTACCACCAAATATAAATAAAATAAACATTTATTTTATGTCAATATTTTCCTCGTAATTTCGTGTATATAGACCATATAGATACAAAATATATGGTGACGTGGTAGTTCCAAATGAGATTTTGATAATTATACAAATTGCATGTCAAAGAATAATTAAAAATTTTAAAAATTCACGTTATACAAACACATGCAATCATACTCTTGAGACCTATCTCTATCTTATATTAAGGGTGGTCTCCAGTCTCGGACTACTATGGATGTGTAGTACTAACCTGCACACGACCCACAAGTGCGAGTGTGAATCCCCGGAGGCTCATTTGTGAAGGTACCTACAGCATGGATATAAAACATAAATACATTTTATTTACAAGCTCAAAATAAAGTTTATAAGTTTTAATACATTGAGTCCGGTAAACAAAACAACTTAAGACATTAAAACAGTTGAAAACACGATATAGCTTTGTATGACACATGCTCCAAATCTGCTTCCATCCTCGACCAGATTCTTCTTGTCACCTGAAAAACATGAGAGAACTGGAATGAGTACAAGACTCAATAAGTAGCCTAGTTGTAGGCTATTGATCATGTCCATAGTGGATACTAAGGTACCACACTTTTTTCTCGTCATATTTTGTTTTATGTCTTGAAAATTTAGGTCCTTAGGTTCTGTTCTTGATTTCTGAATTATTATCATTGTTCTGGCCCAAAGACCTTTGTCGTGGGTTTTGAGTTCTAAAACATGGTTTTGATTTAAGGATCTTGGTTATGAGATTCTAGGTTCTTAGCTCCTAGAATTTGGATTTCGATCCTTATTCTAGTGTCTTATCCTTAGTCCTTAGTCCTTATTTCTTGTTTTTTTTGTTCCCTAAGTCACTCACCTCAGTACTCATGATCCTAGAAACCTATATTTAGATGTCGACCAAGATTTGGATTTCAGATTTGATCCGTGATGGGGCCATCATCCTCTTGGGTCAAGATTTCGATTCGGTCTGCGTCTACTGGACATCTCGTTGGGTCGAGATCTAGATTTGGCATATGATGGCCTCGACATCCCCTTGGGTTGACGTTTGGATTCAGCCTATAACGAGTGACCGTGGCAATCCCTTACATCCTATGTGACAGGGTCATGTGATTATGAAATACCATGAGAGATCTTAAGTGGTTTGGAGTTACACCTAATAGTCTTCATGTCATGGTAGGCTCATAAAGACTTGGATTGTGCATTCTTGAATGTCATCCTTCTTGGCATAATCCTCGATCCTAGAGTATTATTTTAAACGCTCTTCTTAAAAACTTAAATACAACCAGACCTCGAGTTATGCATGAAGTTCTTAAGCCTTAACATTTCATGTTAAAATATCATCACTAGCCTAATAGAGTCAAGCCCAATATTTGTACGAGCCTAAGCCCATTGTATGTTTATTTTGGTAGATATCTTAGAATAAAGATATCTAGAGATTTTAGGAAAGAGATCTAGATATTATAGGAAAAAGATTTAGATTTGTTACGAATAGATTGCGTAGGTTCTAGTATAAATACCCCTCCACCCTACCTAGGTTTTCATACCAAGAAATTCCAAGCAATATAAAGTAATAGTATTCTACAAAGTGTCTTGTATTCTCTTCTCAATTGGTCTTAATAAAGAGTGCGAGTGTTTTACACAGAGAGTTGTGTTCAATAATTTGGCATCAGAGCGAGGTTAGTGTAGGTTGTCTGATCTCTTGGAATTCTTAGTATGCTCTGTGGTTGCAGCTCTGTCTGATCTTCCACATCAGAAACGATTTCTTGAGATTATTAGTGAGTGAGTTTCTTTGTGTCGTGAGTAGTCTGTGACTCTGCAAGTCTTGTGTCGAAAAGGCTTGTTTGGTATTATTGAGGTATTGTCAACATGATGGGTGACTTCCAAATCGTAGGAGGAATCAAGAAACTCAACAACAACAACTACAACATGTGGGCAACATGCATGATATCCTATTTACAAGGACAGGATCTTTGGGAGATCGTTGGCGGGTGTGAAACTACGCCACCAGAAGAGGATTCTAACGGCGCCTTGCGCAAATGGAGAATCAAAGCAGGCAAAGCAATGTTTGCCTTGAAGACCACAATCGCAGAAGAGATGTTAGAACATATTTGGGATGATAAGACACCGAAAGAAGCATGAGACACGTTCGTGATGTTGTTCTCAAAGAAGAACGATACGAGACTACAACTTCTGGAGAACGAGTTGTTGTCAATTTCACAACGTGACATGACGATTGCTCAGTACTTCCACAAGGTCAAGTCGATCTGTCGGGAGATTACTGAACTAGACCCGAAATCCGCCATTGTAGAATCTCGAATGAAGAGGATTATAATCCACGGATTGCGACAAGAATATAGAAGTTTTATTATTGTTGTACAAGGATGGCCCACTCAACCATCACTTGTAGAGTTCGAAAATTTGTTAGCCAGCCAAGAAGCCATAGCTAAACAAATGGGAGGCATCACATTGAAGGGTGAAGAAGAAGCACTCTACACAAGTGAAAGTTGGAGCAATAATATGTCGTCTACCAAACGTGGATACAAAAATAGTGACAAAGAAAGAAGCCATCAAGGAATTGCACAACCTGAGAGAGCTCAGAAGAACGACAACAAGAGTTTTCAAGGAAAGAGATTTGGAGGTATTTGTTACAATTGTGGGAAAAAGGGCCACATGTCTAGAGATTGTTGGTCCAGGAAAAAGTCAGTTGAAAGCAATGTGGCAATATCCAAAAAGCAGATAGAGGATGAATGGGATGCAGAGGTACTATGTCACATAGTAGAAGACGAGCTAGCACTCATGGCAATGATGGAAGAGCATATCGATTACGAGGATGATTGGATCATTGATTCAGAATGCTCAAACCACATGATTGACGATCAAAGTGGTGCAATGGAAGAAGGGTGGCCCTCAGAGAAGGAAATATTACCAGGCTTGGACAACATTGAAGAAACTCTTCCACAGAAGATGGGGGAGCAAATTGTATACGTTTGCTTAAATGCTGATGTGCCTGGAGATTTGAGTGACATTGATGTTGATGAGCAAGAAGTGACTCAACCAAGTGAACCTGGTGAAAAGGAAATGGCACCTCAACAACTTAGACAGTCAGAAATAATCCAAAAGTCAAATCCGGAGTTTGCCAATGGAGTTATTATACAAGACGAAGTTAAAGGGCCAGAGACGCATGAAGAAACATTACACAATACGGCTGGGTAGCAAGTAGTGGAGGAAGAAATTATAGTCTTGGAGCAAAATCAAACTTGGGAACTAGTGCCAAGACTAGGAGATGTCAAACCCATCTCTTGCAAGTGGGTCTACAAAATAAAGCGTCGACCGGATGGATCAACTGAGAGATACAAGGCTCAACTCGTAGCTCGAGGATTTTCTCAAGAATATAGACTAGAATATGATGAAACGTTTAGTCCAGTGGCGAAGATCATTATCGTACAGGTTCCTCTAGTACTTGTGGTAAATAAAGATTGGAAGTTATGGCAGATAGATATGAAGAAAGCTTTCTTGGATGGAGATTTGGACCGGGAGATCTACATGAACCAACCAAATGGATTTGAAAATGAAGTTGCAGCAATTAGTCAGTACGGCCAAAGTCCAAAGAATCTTCATTTGGATCCGGCTCGATGGATCTTGAGATATGTCAAAGGTACAATCAATTATAATCATTTGTACAAAAGAAGTAAAGTTTGCAAGCTAGTTGGATACCGTGATGCTGACCATGCAGGATATCACGATACCCGAAGATCAAGCATCAGAGAAGTAGAGTATAGAGCAGCAGCTGAAGCAGCTCAGGAAAGTACTTGGCTGAAACTCTTGATGGAAGATTGGCAACACAAAATTGACTATCCAATACCACTTCATTGCGACAACCGATCTGCGATTCGCCTAGCAGAAAATTCAGTGTTTCATGCTAGAACAAAGCATGTGAAGGTGCACTACCATTCCATTAGAAAGAGAGTTCTAAGGGAAGAAATCAAGATGCAGCAAATCAAAACAGATGACCAAGTGGCAGGCTTGTTTACAAAAGGGCTAACATGAGAGCTTTCGTTGACAGCTCAACATGGTGCAGCGATTGAGGACTAGTGTTGAGGGGAGTGTTAAAATATCATCACTAGCCCAATAGAGTCAAGCCCAATATTTGTACGAGCCTAAACCCATTGTATGTTTATTTTGGTAGATATCTTAGAATAAAGATATATAGAGATTTTAGGAAAGAGATCTAGATATTCTAGGAAAAAGATTTAGATTTGTTACGAATAGATTGCGTAGGTTCTTGTAAAATACCCCTCCACCCTACCTAGCTTTTCATCCCAAGAAATCCCAAGCAATATAAAGTAATAGTATTCTACCAAGTGTCTTGTATTCTCTTCTCGATTGGTCTTAATAAAGAGTGCGAGTGTTGCCCACAGAGAGTCGTGTTCAACATTTCATACCTGAGTCTTTCATGTCATGTTATCATCATATTTTTTGGACTTCATGAAGGTATTCTTGGATAATACCAGCTAGGGACTTTTGGTTTCTTAGCGTCTTATGTCATGAGTCATGACTCGTAGTAATCTCCATCATGTCCCGTGGATACTTCCTGTGAAGATCTAAAAGGTCACATGATTGGTGAACATTATGAACTTGAATCTAGACGTCTGCAAATCTTCGTCAGGATATCCTCAACTTGGGGGCAGAGTGAACCTGCAAGTGATGAGGATAACCTGCAAAAACATAGGTGGTCAACTACTAGAAGAAATTTGACGTGACGACTACTTTTATTTTAAAAACTATAATCTTAGAGGGAAGAAGTAAGAAATTAGATGGTAGACAGAGAAAGAAGGAGATGATCTAAAATTTTGGTCGATGGAAGATTCTTACACTATATTCTATCCATTTCAATTTTGTATGAACATTTTCAACTCCACAATGTGTTCTAACTGAATTATTTTTTACCATTCTATCCTTAATAAACTTTTTCATTCACGATGTTTTTTTTTTCACAATACAAATTCTTCATTTACAGTAAGTAATTCACTATTTTAATTTGTTTTTTACAAAATATACAAAAAAAAAAAAAAAAAAAATTATCATACAATTAAATTAATACTCAACTTTTTACGGGCAGTGTTTCAACTTCCGTTGTCTCGTAGTTAGCTTCTAAATTTTATTACAAGTTTTGTTTGGAAGGCATAGGGTGCTGCTTTTTGTGGCCACTCAATTTCTCGGAGGACACCTTACATATGAAGCAAGACGAAGGGTCTTGACTATGATTGTTATGGTTGTGAGGTCTCCTCTATAGAGTTTTACCTCTCTATTAGGAGGACTTGCATTCCCCTCCTTCGTCTTTAAGTTTGTCGCCTCCTCCACCTTTGGGGGAGCTGGGTCGATAATTTCTATTGCCCCATTTACAAAAGGTTGGTTCTGCCTTACATCTTGGGATTGGTCGTTACTAAAGTCAAACAATCATTCGGTTAAAGAATAGGTTGTAAAAATGTTTTGAACTCTTTGTTCGAAGATCTTGGTCTTTGCTCAAGTGATAAGGATCACGGTGTTCCAAATATTCCAACTGGACCTATTACACGATACAAGGTCAAGAAGATTCAACAAACATTCATTATTTATCTACAAAATTAGATAGGCTCGGTTAAACCATTATTTAATGTGTTACAAGCTGATTCGACTTGGGAAGAACTATTTGGAGCTTCGGAAGTGAATATTTACACAATTGAAGTAGCAAATGAAGTTGCTATCAATTGCACTGAATTGATAATTTGTTAGAAAACTTTATTTATTATTTTAATTTCATAATTTCTTGGAGTGGGCAAAAAGAGTGGAAAATTATTGTGAAAGTGGCCATAACTTTTTTGTGGAGACATAAAGGGTAGCGGGAGTAAATCATAGGCACTAACTTCTTTAGTGCATTTGAAGAGTTAGAAGTTTCTTTTGTTGAGAAACTATAAATACCCGCAAATTACTATATAAAAGATAGCTTTTGGATGAATGAAATTAAGCTCTCAAGTTGAGACTTTTCACCTTTAGAAATCCGAGCAGCATCTTTACCATTTCTAAGTTTCAAGCTTTTCTTGTGGTAGATTGTATCTGAGCCATTCAATCAAATCTCGATCGAGTTCAATTGTGGGGTGACTCAATTTAGAATAAGGTTCCAAATCTTGCTTCTAGATATTTGATTTGAGAGGTAATCTAATTCTAGCCTTATCTCTTGGTTGATCCGAATTTTGTATAAGGAGGTGTTAATTTCTTTGATCTAAGGGTTTTTGCTTCGACAAAAGCTTAGATTGTTGGGCGGAGAATGAGGGTTCTTTTTCGAACATTTCACAAATATCCAACATATGCTCAAAAAATTGCTCAACGAAGTCTCAGATATTCTCAATTTGCCCCATCTCCCTTAATTTCCTCCTTGATGTTATCTTGACATTCTCTTAGAAGAAATGTGAATATAGTTCTTGTTTTAAGATTTTCGAAGTGTCCACAATACATTGACCATCTTGAATGTCCATGTACTTGGACCTCCACAATAACTTTGCATCATCGACTAAATGTATTGTTGCCAACGTGACATTCGCTTCTTCTACTATGGTATTTGTGGTTCGAAAGTACTTTTGGAGGTCAAAGATAAAATTCTTTAGAGCCTTGGTATCTCGAACCCACAGAAGAGACCTTTGCCTTGTTATATTGGTTTCACCCCAGTTGGGTTTTAATTTTAGGTAAGTTTATTATTATTATTATTATTATTATTGTTGTTTTAGTATTAAAAATGTATTATTATTCCTTATCAAATAAGGATGCATGAGATGGAAAAAAGAATAAACCAAAATTATCTAATTTTGGTAAGTTTGTTTTTTTTATTTATTTAATTGTTATTTTATTTGTACAAAATGACTAAAAAAATAAAAATGACAACACATCTTCTCTTCATTCTTCTGGTATAACAATGAAGAGATCATCAAATAAAACTTCAAACCTGAGTTAAAATATTTTTACAAAGCCTTAGCCCCTCTAATGGCGACTCTAAACATCTTCCCATATTGTTGATCGAAATTTTATCGAGACTTCCGACAGAGTCTTTACTCCAATTTAAGTCAATTTGCAAATTCTGGTACGCTCTGATCAAAGATCCTACAATTTTTTCTCTTCAACATAAATGTATTTTTATCAAGCGTCGAGTGATGGTCGATTTTGAGAACTTTATGTTATATACCCTCCATCATCAAGTTTTTCCTCGCCCCCAATCGATCTATGTCCATTCTCGATGTCAACAATCCATTCAAAAATACTGAGTTTTTCAATATTTGTGGTCATGCTCATGGCTTGGTTTGTCTTTCTTTCGATAGGGATATTTTCCTCTTTAATCTAACGACCGAAAAGTTTCGTAAACTCCCATTATCGATTCTTCACTATCTTGGGGATACCTATGATATTGAATTTTCGTTCACAAGCGCTGTTGGATTCGGATACGATTCCAATTCTAGGGATTTCAAAGTGATTAGGGTTGTAGAATTTTGGAACCGATGTGGAGAAACTGATTTCTCAATTAGAGTGAAAATTTACAATTTGAGGAAAGAAAGATGGAGGGAAATTGAATCCCCTACTTATGGATGTGCATCAGAGTCACCGGCTGCCTCTCAAATGCATCATGAAGGAACATATTATTGGTGGGCATACAAAGAAGGAGGAACTAATATTATACACACATTCGACATGAGCGAAGAAGTTTTTGACAAAAATTTAGTACCAAACAATGTAGCGGAGGAGCATGAGGAGTATATAAGTATGGAGATTTTGAATGGATCAATTGTTATATTTCACTATCCAGTAATAGGGAATGAAAAATCTTCAACATTTCGGAGATGAAGAAAGATGTCATTTCATGGTCAAAACTAATGACAATTGGTCCTGTTTCTGGAATTGAAAAACCATTGTTATTTGTGAATTCGGATGAACTTTTAATGGAAGCCAAGGAAGAACAAATGATTTATTACAATATTAAAACTCACATGACCAAAGTTCTTCCATTAAAAGGGCGTCCATGTGTGTTCACAGCAACTTGCTTGGACTTCAATCAAATTCAATCGTGTTCATGTTTACACACTCTGACCAACATTTTTTTTTGTCGAATGCATTCGTAGATGCCTATGTGAGCTTTTATGTGATTGTTTCTTCAACTTTTAAGTTTAATATATGATGTCTAAAAGTTGTTGAGAATTTTGATTTTAAGAGATTTCGGAGTTGATGGTTGAGAAAAGTTAAATTTTTCTTTGAAAAAAAAATTCAAAAATTACGAGTTATAAACTTTTGTAATCTTATTTTAATTTTAGGTAACTTCATTTTATTATTTTAGTATTAAATGTAATAACCTAAATTTTAACTATAACCTAACATAGCTACCATCTTCCTAACATAATCTCTTAAATGAAAATAATCTAAAAGTATTTCATAAAATAATATCCTGAACTTATATGAATATCTTAAAAAAAAAAACACAATATCAAAGACCTACCTATTTAAATAATGATCTTTAAAGTAATACAAAAGAAATGTTAAAATAAACAAAAATAAAATAGTAAAACCCTATACTAACCTAAAGTCTACGGAATTAAATACGACTACTCTATGCATGTATCATGGTCTTTAATTGTGATGTCGTCGTCGGCGGTATAAGGGTGCCTTGCCTTTACCTGAAATATAGATGTAGCACATGACTTGGAGATTCTAAGAAATACTCAGAAGTGATTCCACTATTAGAGTCAGTGAATGCAAACACATGCAACTCATGATTTTGAACCTATCATTAAAATCATCATAGAGGTGACCTCCAGTTCGGATAAAAATGGAAGTGTAGTACTTCCCTACACATGACCCACACGTGCGAGCGTGAGTCCACCAGGCGGTTTGCACCCCCCTTGTGTCCATCATAGTCGGACTAGTTGTCTGTAGCCAAACATCTGGAGGTCAGCAAACCCTCGAATACCATTCAAGGCATGAGGATGATGATGATCATCATCATAGTGTACGCATCTGTACTCATCCTCATAAATGATCAAGGTATAAATTCCAATTCACATCATCATCGTGTACGCGTCTCTAACTACTAACTACTAACTACAAACTACAAGTAACTACAAGCTCTGTGGCTTCTTGAGAAGCATGGAAAGCAGTTGAGTGTACACCTATTGTAACTTTGGTGCAGTGATTATGACAAAAAGGTCAAGAAAAAATAGATAGAAATCTAACTTCTCTTCACTCCTTTGTTAAAGGAAAGGGAGTAGAAAAGCACTAGCCCTGAGGTTATCCATTTCTATCCTTTCCTGTACCTAAAGATAATTCATTTGTTACTTCTCAAGAATATAACAAGGTATAGAGATCTTAGCTTTCTTGTGATTTAACTGGAATTTCTTGGATGCTTGCCTTAATTTCAATCTCTTGCACACTGAATAAAGTAACTGAGAAGAAAGAAGATATGTCAGATTTTGTCAGGAACACAGCTAATTGATCAATACAATAAAGTTAAAAGTAGGGCCTATCATAATTTTTTTACCCCTAATTAAATCAAAACAAAATTTGTGCCTGTCCATTTGAAATGAAGGTTTTTTAAAATGGTAAATTGTGTAGAGATACTCTACAACATACATGGCATCTTTCATTCTCACACCAGCAGTATTACAACCTGCATCAATATACTTCAATGGCTTAGCCAATTTAGAAGAGCAGAACAAATGGTAACAAAAGTGTACAATTGGGATATGTTTCCCTCAAAAAAATGTGTGGGAGCAGCTCAAACAAATAAAAGTCTAATCTGAATTCGAACCTGGCCCGCCCTCTGCTACTAGCTCCAGGAAGGGCATCAAGCGAGGGAATTGCTATAACCTGCAGCTCTGTTGTTATCTCTAGCACTGAATTATACACATTTTGCATATCCAAGTTTTTCTGAACCTAAGTAATCACCAGTAACACTATGTTGATTGAATTCTTCAGTCTTCAGCAATAACCTGAACTGACAACAAAATGAACGTACACCTACTTCTATTTCTTGACTTTATGAATAGCACTTGAGCCACTGCAGACCATTTGCTTCGGTTTTCCCTTCAAGTTGTAAAACTAATCTTAATATCATCTGTACACTAACAACAATAGGATATGTCAGAGAACTGCACTAAATAACTAAATGTTCTCTACATCCTTTTTTATCATAGGATTCGTCCTCACAAACTTGAGCTGAGAAAGATAATTGCTCCCAGCAAAATCATGCAATGAACGATGAGCTCGTGGCCCTTCATAATCAAGCTTGTCAAAGTCTTCCTTCATTAACCTTTTGCACTCATTAGTATCCTTCATTTGAAAGGGGAACAACAAAGCAAGAAGAGAAAAGAGTAAATTGTGAGGCTTAAAGCATTAAAAAGAACCACAAAAACTTGCAAGACGTGGAATGTTTCATAATAATCAATCATTTAAGGAGAGAAAAACAACTATAGAATGCGCAAAAAAGAGTTTAGGTTACAGAAGTATCAAGGATTAGAGAAGACAAGATAATGGACTTGATATGTAATATATACTGGAGTCAGGATTTTTTTTTTTTTTTTTTTCTTTGAATGTGAGATAAGGAAAAATGTATCTTCACCTGTGAACTATGCTCAGATTGGTTACTAGAGGCCAAAATCTTAGTCACAGTTCTCACTAATAAAACCCAGTGCACTACAAATTGAAAAATAAACAACAAGAGCACTTAAATTTTTCTTTTTAATATTAAAAAAAATAACACATTTTGGCTTCCATGTCCATGACTTCTCTTTTTCCATACCGAGGCAGATAAGGAAGTTGAGAACTCTTAAAAATGTAAGATTTTTTTTTATTGAACCCCACTGGCAAGGTAAATACCTTGAACATATTCAATAGAAAAATCCCCGATCAGCTGTTAGGATTCCCCTAACAAGGAAACACAAAACAGAACTATATTGCAATACCAAAGAGAAATTACAATATCAATAGCCTTTTGGGGGGCTATCCTATAAAACACCGACATTTGTAAAATGGCCAAATGTAAGTGTTGGGCACCGATACACTCTTGACATGTTGTCGACACATGTTTGACACGTTTTGCATGTATGTTTTAATTAGTTTTTCATTTTCCGACACTATGGGGACATGCTTAGACACAGTTGGGACATGCAAAGACAACTAAAATACATCAAGTAAAAACTCCCAAGATTTAAACTTTTTATGGCCATGTAAAAGAAAGCCAATTAAAGCCAATCCCACTACACATATAAGCCTTAAAATATTACGGTTTCTTTCCATCATCTTCCAAACCTTCAATTCAAGATGCATCCAAGACACACACACACACACACACACAAAAAAAAAAAAATGCTTCTTAGCCACTCATCAACAAGGACAACTGACGACCATTGCCAGTTGTCATCAACCACTAGCGACCACTAGTGTAGAGGACAAAGAAGGGGGGAATACATAGTTTGTACAAGGTTTGTGTTGTTTGATTCTACGTTGTAGTTTTTTGTATAAGACTTATTGGATATTGGATATTGGATTATGTTGATGTTGTTTGTATAAGACATATTGGATATTGTTGATGTTGTTTTTTAATTGTTATCTTTTTAGTGAATTGTACGGATGTTCCTAGATGTTTAAAGGTAGAATTTTCCGTTAAATGTATTAAATATTCATCACATGTCAAGATAAACACACATATATATAAATAATAGTAATAATAATAAATAATGTGTCTTAATGTGTCCTATCCTACTTTTTTGGAAATCAATGTGTTGTCGTGCATGCATTCATGTCTGTGTCGTATCACATGTCTGTTCCTATGCTTCTTAAGGGCTATCTCAAAGTCTCACATTAGATGATCCCAAAGTAATTGTTGGTTGTAAATATGTTAATGAGTTGTAAAATCATTGAATGATTTTATTTTATTCTTGTGATTCTTTCCTTTTACGTATTCCATCTTTCTCCTGTATAAGTAACTATGTATCTTACAATTGATTTTTTGGAATATAAACATTTTATTCCATTCAAATCTATATCCAAAGGAGGATCACTACTACTACTAGTATTTCAAAAACACATACCTGTAGAAACTGTACCATTTGCTGCTCAATTGTTTCACGCATTACCAAGGTTTCAACATGAATAGGACGAATAGCACCCATCCGATGAGCACGACTAATAACTTGTTCCTCCATGCTAAAAAAGCATAAAATAATTGAGCGAGTTACTATAATTGAAAAAAATCATATATACTGAGTAGTTAAAAAGGAAAAATAGTAAAGCACCGCTAAAATGGATTAGTTATTAATGTTTTATCTTCTAAGCAATCAGAGCCAAATGCATATAAGTATTGATCTATTAGTCGGATTAAAAGTTCAAAATGCATGATGAACTAGAAAGATATGGGAAGGAAACCAAGATAACATGAAAGGAAGGATGAAAAAAAATATCATGCCAAAGTATTGATCTTCCAAATGAAAGCTAGAATAAATTACAATCTTTTAGACTAGGCGTAGGTTTTGTGTACATATTTTGACACAGCCACTCATGCCAAAGGGTTGACTAGCATTCAGCTTTTTTGCAACTGACAGATTTTGTGTTGGGATTTGCAGATTTAACTTCCCCACAAAAAATATTACATCATGTTTTAGTTACCGACTTTATACATATATGATATATACTTCTTTTTCTTTTTTCTTTTTTCTTTTTTCTTTTTTTTTCTTGTGGCAGGAACAACAATTTCATATCAATTCACTCTAGAGCTTTAGGAGCTTATGCTTAAGACATAATGGACTACACAAAGAGACAATATCATGCAACATCATACCTATCCAAGACACCATCCTAATCTACTATGTGCCCCTTGTTAAACTTATTTTCATTTTGCAAGGCAAACTCAGATTGCTAGGGGAGGCTTCCTTCGGGAAGGTCTGGATTCAGAGAAAAGGTCTTACTACTTACGCAGTTAACATTTTTTTATGGAACAAGCGCTGTGGTCTATAATTTATTGGAAACACAAAGGGTGGCTAATGAATCTAATTCTTCGTAGTACAAACTGATGTGTCAATAGATGGGTCGCTGAAAATCCTCAGGTGGTAGCATAACTAACAGCATGAGGAAACTCAACCAAGTAATTTAAGACCTATCTTTCAATGAAACCTCACTTCTAATGGTTGCTTCAAAGTCCAACACATGGACTCAACTAATCTTTCCTCTCATTGACCACATTTTCATTTAGCAAAACAGATTTGTCTACTCTTGAATTACAAAGAGGGACACACGCCCACTCAACTCTCTCTCAAACAGTTGTCTTTTCTCTTAAGTTTGAAAAGTCTTGGTTTTCCTATATGAAGGGTTGTAGACTTGGAGTGACAGGACTCCCTTCAGGAGGATGGATGGTAAGGCTTCTCTCTCAACAAAAATTCAGAGCCGCCAAGAGCATCTAAGATGGTGTAGAATTAGTTATCCTTTATTGCACAGTCCTGTAGGAAGGTTTAAGGACATATCATCCATCAAACGACTTGAATCTAAAATGTTTTGTATTACCTTCTGTCCCAGATTGGCTCCATTAGAAAGACGTGAGTTACAAAGCTCAAATCAAGACCCAATGCAGCACTTCCATCCATCAAAAGCGCCATGCAGCTTGAATCATGCTGAAACATGGTCAATGACTTCATCTGCAAAGGTGAAACAACATCGATTTACACCAGCATAATACCTATATATCAACACAAGTATGAAAATTATTGAACTGAAGGACATACCTTATTACTAGCATGCATTGGACTATACATCCCAGCAAATTTGATGCCGGCAATGGCTAACTGGCCAAAGAGAAATGGTGTTAAGTACAGATCGTTGTACAAAATTCCAGGAATTAAAAAGATTAAAAAAACTACCTGTTGTTCAATGACGTGTATATGCTCAAGAAATTGAGAGAAAATAAGAACTTTCTCCCTGACTACTTCATGATCTGAAGCGATGGTTCTTGAGTGGTCAATTTCCTGTAGTAATGTATCATATTTGGGCAATGAAGAGGGAGGGATCAAAGCAATCTTATCATTTGCTTCGCCTAAAGCTTTCAATCTCTGAATGAGATATGCAACTTTACTACTGGACGTTGATTGCCAATCAGGATCCCAGTCATCCTGTAAATATCACACACCCTGATCAGATTTTGATCAAGTTAGAAAGAAAATATTTACAAGTAACTATTTCTCATAGTCAGCCTACTTGCTTATATGATGGTTGCAACTCAATCAGGTCTTTGGGGACAGGCCACTTTGGGTTGGGATTTTCAGGCCGAGCTAAGGTTTCAAGAGTCTGCATCACATATAACTTACCACATCCAGGGAAAGTGCACCCCTCACTATCCAAAGCAACACAATCAAGGCACAAAAGATGCCTACATGGTGCAATCACAGGTAACCGACACCATTCCCCACACCTATATATTGAAAGCATTTTTTTATTAGTAAAATAAAACATTGTGAAAGAGTCACATGCAAAGTGAAATAATACCTAGCACAGTTCCCACCATAAAGGAGATTATATTTTATAAACGAATACTCTTGTGACATAGGATCCAGACCATCATCAACAAGAATATCCATGGTTTCTTGAATATCTTCACCAGCTTCTGTAACTTTAATATGTCCTGCCACACAGCAAGATAGTCTGATGTTCTTGATTGTTGTACTTCGAAATTTCCATTGCTTTGGATTCAGTAAACTTTCAACATGGGAAGGATCATTCCAATCAGCCATTAATATATTACGCCGCACCGTAACTACCAGCTCATTGTAAGTCCGAGCATGCTCTTCTGTAAAATTTAGGTATGTTACTTTCTTTATGCAAGGTGGGATTGATAGCAAATCTGCCTTTCTTGCACTGATCATACACCTACGAAGTAAGTTCAACAAAAGTAACCTTCCTTCCTCCACCTCTGCCTCAAAGGGTCTGAGAATACCAGCCTCCCATGACTTATGATTCTGACCATAGGCTTCTTCATGAAGAAACCTAAGTAATGGTTGAAGATGTGAAAGCTGACTATTAGGTGTGTTAGGAGTTGGAGTTCCTGTTAGTATCCAGCGATTTGAAGATACCAATGAAATAGCCATTTGCAACTTGTTTGTCAAGTTAAGACTAGAGCCAAGGGTGTGCCCTTCATCTAAAATGACCCTATGCCAATGCACTTGCATTAATATACTTCTCTTCCGTGGTCCCCATTCCGCACTTAACCGACTAAATGTGGTAATAACAACATCATAATCCCATGCTAAACAATGTGCAGATGGTTTTTTATGATCAGTCCATACATAAATCATTAACTGACCAGGTCTGACATGTTTTTGGATTTGAGTCTTCCAGTGATCAACTAGATTTGATGGAACAACGATCAGGGTTGCTCTTGATAAATATAACCTGACTGAATCTAGTGGAGCACTCAATGCAGATCTCAAAGCAGCAACATCAAATGCCAAGTTGTGAAGATTATGCGGATAGTACCATCTGATAGTGCCTTTTTCCATTTTCCTTACTAAACCAAATGCTTCAAATATTTGATGAAAACCTCGGGCATCACCACCAGGAACTACAGAAGATGTTAATATAGGACTTCTTAAACCAGTTCTTTCCATTTCTGAAGCTTTTTCAGCGGTAAGACTAGAAAGCCAAGTCAAGGTTCTCTTTGTTCCAGAATTTATCAGTGCACTGTTTTCCTTGAGCACACTAGTGAAGAACGAAATATTCTTCTCCTCTCCTCCAGAAGTTTCTTTGCTGTAGAATCCTGGAATATTAGTAATTGGACGGCATTTGTCATAAGACTCTTCCGGAACACTGCAACTTTGGTAAAAAGGATCAGTATTCATACTACAAAACCAAACTGCACTCGCATCAGATGCAGAAGTTTCTGCAAGCTTCCGCCACTTGTGGCAAGCATCACACTGAACCCATGTGTCCTTATATTCAAGTTTATCTGCTGCGGTCATCCCAGGCACCTCAAAGTTGCTTGTGAATCCATACAACATATCATCTCTCTTTGTCCCAACAGCAAACTTCCTTGTCCACGTCCTGGTTGACTTTTTACCAGTATTTGGTTCTTTGGAAAGGCTAGACACTCCTTCATATGTGAACAGAAGATTTCTCTTGACAGTACTCAAGCTTCTAGTGCATCGAACCATATGGACATCTTTTGCATAGTCTACAGATGATGGAGACCTCAGATCATTGCCAGCACATAAATCATTAGTTACTGTATGTCTGTCAACCAAGGCTGTCAGCCTTGCCCTTTTAGGTGTATGAAATGCTAAGTTCTCAAATCCTTTCAGAGAATTAAAATCCACAGCTTCCTTCACCAGGAAATGGTTGCTGCTAGAATTATTTTTACTGCTAACCTCATAGTAACCACATTTGCGATTGCCATTATGTGTGCACCAAATAATTTGTACTCCAGCTGGTGGTTCTGCTATTGTCCCCTGAGTCTTTAAGATAAGGGACAGAGCAGTTATTGTCTTTCCTAAGCCAGGTTCATCACAAAAAAGCCCCCCACGAAAGTCAGAGATAGCTGGGGCCCCCCCAGTCACTATTTCACCAGTAACAGTATTTATGTGGAAAGATAAACCATCTTCTGCTGAAAAAGGTACATATAAAGGATGGTAAAACACTTCAACATTCCTCTCACGGTGTAACATCCATTCAACAGCTGCCTGTTGATGAGGATACAATTTTAGTTTCATGCATGGCATGATTGATGCAGCTAAGGATTTCAGATGGCGGCAAGTTGAGGCAACCCGAATAAGATCCAAGGGGCAAAGAGCTTTCAGTATATTAGTTAGAATGTCATCTGATATGTCCCAAATACCTGATTGAGTATGATCATCCTCTGGTTTCATTCTTGTATAGTCAGATTTGCTTGACTTAACAATACTAGGTAAGCTCCTAAATATTTCATGAAGTTCAAAAAGCCTTTTATTTGGAGAACCTTCAGAACTATTGTGCAATTTGCAATTGTGGACATGACATTCTGCGAGATTCCACACGCTCTTCCTAACCGTGTCTGCATCTCGCAAATAGTCTTCTCCAACAAGTATAGAGCTTCTCTCTTGCCATTCACAGCTGAAATTATATAACAATACACTTAAAACATTTCGTATAAAACCAAATTACATTAAAAAAAAATAAAATAAAAAAATAAGATTGCTAAAAGAAATATAGACCTCCTCTCTCTCCATTTACAGCTGCAAATACATACCACCATAAACTTTGTGTGAAACAAAGTCCATTAAAACCAAAGCTATTAAAAGAATTAGGCGTAGGAGATCCTACTTAACAGAGGAAAAAACAAACAAATAAGAACAAATGCACAGCTACAGATTACAACTTAAACCCAATCTTGTAAAACTAAAAACACAATCATATTTTTGAACTGTTTGGTCTCTAAAACAAATAAGGTGCCAAAACAATTATTCAAAAATAAATAAGGGACCAAACCATCAAGCACTTTCGAGCTCATATTTAAAGAGATCCTTTCATTCCTTTCCTTTCAAGAACTAAAACACTAGGGCAATATCAATGGACCCTATCTCCTTTAAATTTAAGAACTTTTCATAATAATACCACTCATTTATAAGTACCTATGGAATCGGTTCGAACATGAAAGAAGGTCTGGTTTCTCCATCATGTAAATGCTACTAAAAATATTAGAGAGTGGAACTTGTTTCTTTGGGTCTCAATAGAAAGGAGCCTTTGATAGACAAGATTAATATGAAATAAAATTGGAAGAAGATTTTTTTTTTTTTTTTTTTTTCTTTTACCAAATAAGAACTGTGAAGCCGGAGTAGATGGAGATGAAAGCTCGAAATAACCAACAACGATGCAACAATCCAGGATGAGATGGTTTAGTGAGGGGAATGAAAACTTTACTTTTTTCACCTATATCAGTATGTGCTGTCTATACCCTTTATGAGGGGATTATATGGCTTTGTGGAAATGTTACAACCCATATCAGCCTTCTAAGCACTTTCAAGTAGCTATATAATGCATAGAGGTTTCTTGATTGGTAGATGAAAAAAATGTCATTTATGTTTGGTTTTAAGTTAACATATTCTAGTTCTTTGGTAGGACAAAGATTTTTGGAACGTTAATCTGATTATTCAAAAAAAGAAACAAAAGCAGTAGCCAGTCAAAGTCCTCGCTAACAGTTACAAATAAGTTGTGTCGATGAAAGTCATTGAAAAATACTAATCCAAGTTCTAATCCAACCCCAAAAAATTGAATAAAACTAAAGCAATCCATCACCTTAAATGCCGAAATAGCGCACCAGCAACCGTCTTAGATCTAGGAAACTGCCAACCAGACCACAATTCAATGGGAAGATGAACATCAACCAACAACACAACCCTGGCCTCCTCATAGACACCAATGTCAACGAAAATCACCTGCACGTCAATCTTCAAACACTTATGCACTACCAGAGCGTGAATTTGATGCACAGCGCTCATACTGCCATTAACCATCCCCATCCTATTCGTCCTCTTCTTCCTCGAGCTCCTACTTCCCCTCCCAGAAACCTCCCGCTTCGGAGTCAAATCTCCCGTCTCCATCGAACCAGTTCCGTCTCCGCCTACCGTCCCCCCACATTGCTCGGAATCTTGACGCGAAACACCGCCCTTCGATAGCGGTTTGGGGTTTACCTCGATCGGAGAAAGGACGACACCGTTTTCTGAAGTGAAATAAACATCAGAACTCTCATCGGAAACATAACAACGAGTACCTGGACGTAGAGCATTCGCCCGTTCGGATTGCGGTGAAGGGACGGCCAGAACCACACACAAGAAGCCGCAGAGCTTGTAGTCAGAGAAGTCGTGGTCGTCCATTGGAGGAGCTTGGATTGAAGTAATTCCGGAGATTAGGTGAATGAAGATTGGAGATTGCTAGAGAGTAGACCAGGGGCGTACATTGTTCGGAGCGAAGACCGCCATAAGAGCGGTTTTCAAAGCTTCTGTTGCCTTTTGTTGTTTTCTTTCTTTTCCCTTCCCCTTTCCCTTCCCCTCTCCTGAATTTCACTGGGTATGGACGTGGGCCCGCTCTGGAAACTGGATAATAATAATTTTTTTTTTTTTTTAATGTTTGTAATAGATTATTATTATTATTATTATTATTATTATTATTATTATTATTATTATTATTATTATTATTATTATTATTATTATTATTATTATTATTATTATTATTATTATTATTATTATTATTATTATTATTATTATTATTATTATTATTATTTTGTTAAGGGTTGAATTATATAATAATCAGAACATTTAATTTATAACTCTGACTAAATTTATTAAATGATGAATTAAACAAGCAAAAATGGCTAATATTATTTAAATTGCATTTAATTAAGATTTATAATTTAATTTTGTTTTAAAAAAATTAAGAGTTGAAAATTTATATTTTTTAAACTCACCCTAATTGTTTGGATATTAACAAATTCGACCATAAATAATGAACCTAACCTAACTCGATCATAATTTTTTTGGGTTGGGTTGGGTTGGCTCGAGTTATTCTAGTGACTAATTCAAACTTTTATTTTTAATAAAAGTAAGAAATTAATTTAGAAAATATCTATTTATTTATTTACAAACATTTAATTAAGATTTAGAACTCAATTTCTATATATTTTTAAAAAATTACCTTTAATTTAGAATTGTTAGAGAATAAATAATCCAAAAGCAAGCAAAATACATATTTTAAAATTAAGAGTGAACTCACCAAAATTTATTTAAATTAATATAATTTCAGTAGAACCTATAAGTAATCCAAAATTTATTTAAACTAATATAATTTCCGTAGAACCTCTAACTAATCCTAATGTAATGCATAAAATTTTCCTTTGTTTGAACTTAACTTAATTTAAATGAGTTCCTAACCAATTTAGATTGGTTGGGTTAGTCCAATATTTTGAACTCCCTAATTTTTAATGAAAAAATTTGTTTATGAAATTTTATAAGGACAAAAGTGACAATTTTAAAATATCCCAACTTCGGCCCATTTTTGTATTTAGCCCAATCAATATGGCCCCTTTCTACTTCTTCTTCATGGGGCGTTCACAGCGGTCGGTCGTCGACCTTTTTTCTAACCAGGTAAGTTTCTCCGTCACAGTTTGATTCGTTTCTTCCTGTTCTTTGCTGCTTTTTCTTCTGTTCTGTTTCTTCTTCATCGGGCATTCACAGCGATCAGTCGTCAACCTTTTTTCTCACCATGTAAGTTTCTCCGTCACGGTTTGATTCGTTTCTTCGTGTTCTTTGCTATTTTTTCTTCTGTTCTACTTCTTCATCGGGCGTTTACAACGATCGATCGTCGACCTTTTCTCTCATCAGGTAAGTTGCTCTGTCACGGTTTGATTCGTCTCTTCGTGTTCTTTGCTGCTTTTGTTGAGGATTGTTGGGAGGGAGTCCCACATTGGCTAATTTAGAGAATGATCATGGGGTTATAAGTAAGGAATATATCTCCATTCGTATGAGGCCTTTTGGGAAGCCCAAAGCAAAGTTAATAGCTTTTTCTTCTGTTCTGCTTCTTCTTCTTCATTGGACGTTCACAGCGATCGATCGTCAACCTTTTCTCTTATCGTGTAAGTTTCTCTGTCACAGTTTTTTCTTCTTCATTGGGCGTTCACAACGATCGATCGTCAACCTTTTCTCTCATCAGGTAAGTTTCTCTGTCACGGTTTGATTTGTTTCTTCGTGTTCTTTGCTGCTTTTTCTTCTGCGTGTTCACAACGATCGATCGTCGACCTTTTCTCTCATCAGGTAAGCTTCTCTGTCATGGTTTGATTCGTTTCTTCGTGTTCTTTGCTGCTTTTTCTTCTGTTCTAACCTTTTCTTTGTTTGCTGCTTTTTCTTCTACTCTACTTCTTCTTCATCGGGCGTGACCTTTTCTCTTGTGTTTGCTGCTTTTTCTTCTACTCTACTTCTTCTTCATTGGGCGTGACTTTTTCTCGTGTTTGCTGCTTTTTCTTATGCTCTAACCTTTTCTCTTGTGTTTGCTGCTTTTTCTTCTGCTCTACTTCTTCTTTCTCATCGGGCGTGACATTTTCTCTTGTGAGTTAATAAGCTTGACTTAGCAAAAGAAGTTATTAACCTAAAGCAATTTTAGTATAATTGTTTAGTATTTATTGACTTGAATAAGTTTAGGGAAATTGTTACTCTTTTGTTGAGAAGAATGGTTAGTAGTTGTTTAACTTGAGGATAAAATTTAGCAAACTAGTTATGCTTTCTCCACTATAAATACTCATGAGATGTATATTATTTTCACAACAACAAAAGAGAGTTGAAAAGCATAAGTGCTCAAGGTTCCTTGTTCCAAAAGATCTCTCACCTCAAGTTGTTCTTCCTGCTCAGTTGTTTGTTTCGACATATTTCGATTGTGGGTCATTTCCAACATTTGGTATCAAAGCTAGGATGCCGAAACAAATACCGTCACCATACAAAGTTTCTGGAGGAGATGTGACAGCGATAAGGAGCGAAAGGGAGGGGATTGTAACGCTCCAGTACCCGTTACTCACGAAGAGTAACTACGTAGCATGGTCGATAAAGATGCGTGTTAACTTACAGGCACAGGGCGTGTGGGACACCATCGAGCATGGTGATGAAGTTGAGGAGCGTAATGACAGGATGGCTCTTTCCGCCATCTACCAAGCAGTCCTGGAGGACGTTCTTCTCATGTTGGCAGAGACGGACTCGGCAAAGGCAGCATGGAAGATGCTGCAAACAATGCATGTAGGTGAGGAACATGTCAATGAAGTAAAGGTGCAGACCTTGAAGAGTGAGTTCGAGGCTATCCGCATGAAGGACAGTGAGTTAATAGACGACTTTGCCATGAAGTTGATGACAATCGTCAGTGGCATCCATTCATTAGGCAACGTGATGGAGGGGATCTCTGTCGTCAAGAAGTTCCTTCGAGCTGTTCCCTCAAGATTCATGTAGATTGTTACCTCCATCGAGTAGTTCAATGACCTCAAGAACATGCGGTTAAGGAGGTCGTTGATCGTCTTAAGGTCCATGAGGAGAGACTTCGTGGCTACGAAGACAAAGAGGAGGAGAAATACCTCTTACTCATACATGAGAAGCGGCTCACATGGACAAAAAAGAAAGATGCAGATGACTCTTCTTCTTCAGGTAGAATGAACGTGACAACCATAACAAAGGAAAAAGAGGTCGTAGTCGTGGCCGCGGACATGGTGGCAGAGGAGGTCATGAGAATACCTCACAAACTCATGAAAATGTCAACCCTCGGAAAGACAAGAGTATGATCAAGTGTTACTCTTGTGGAAAATACGGGTATTATACGGCAGAGTGCCGCAACAAGGAGTGCGATGAGGAGGTAAACTTTATGTTCTCGGATGATGAAGAGCCCACATTGATGTTGGCCAAGAAAATGCCCAATCTGTTGATACTCAATGAAGATAAGGTTATGGCGAACCCCTTCACAGACGGAGAAGACCAAGTGGAAACCAACATGTGGTACCTAGACAACGGACCGAGCAACCACATGACTGGAGATCGAGCAAAGTTTAAGAAACTTGATGAGAAGTTCATTGAAAACATGAATCTTTACGACGGATCAATTGTACCGAACTACGGTAAAAGATCTATCTTGTTCTAGTGTAAGAACGGTGATCAACGTCTATTGACCAAGGTGTATTACATCCCGAGTTTGAAGAGCAATATTATTAGCCTTGGTCAAATGACAGAAGAAGGTAGCAGAGTGGAGATAGTCAGCCCGTTCCTCAAGATATACGAACAAAACGAAACCCTGTTGATGTAGGTAAAACGATCGTGAAACCGCCTATATAAGATACTATTGAAAGACTATCAACATCTTTAAAAAAGTATTTATTGGCGTTGGCAGCAAGAAAGTGAAGAAGAAACCAACGGGTCAGGAGAAAAAGAAACCGAAAAATAAATCCAAGAAGCAACTAGAGGTTGCTTCAATCAGCGAAGTGCAACCTACAAGTCGATCAGACTTATCATCTCAACAAGGAGGCCTAGAAGAAGACCACCAGGGATGAGAGAAATGAGACTTCAAACTTGTCATTTCAACCAAAGAAACCTAGAGACAGGCTTATCAATCAATGAGGCATAGAAGAAGACCACCAGGGCATAAGAGAAATGAGACTTCAAACTTGTCATCTCAACCAAAGAAACCTAGAGACAGGCTTAAAAAGAAGATTGAACACAGAGGAGTACGTTACAAGAATTTTCTACATGTAAGCCTGATGATAAATTCTCTACACATAAGAGGAGGGGAAGAAATTGTATGTTGCAAAATTAAAATTTCTTCCGAAGAAGACAAAGTTGACTAGGGACCAAGCAAAGTTGAAACTAGAGAGCAATGTCTGTGCAGACATTCTCACCAAGAGCCTAGCAAGGATTAAATTTGCAGACATGCGGGAGTTGCTCGGAGTGAAGAATCTCGAGCAAAGTTAAGCATACGGAGGAGAATGTGAGTTAATAAGCTTGACTTAGTGTAATGACCCAAAATTTGCTACTTAATTTAAGGTCGCTATTGTGTACATATCATGAACATTAAATGCAGAAATATTACATTTAAACTTTCATAAAACATAACCCTCAGCTTAAAACACAGCCATGAACTTACGTGTTTTGAAAACACATTTAAAAGCGACACAACAAAAGACTAAATAAAATAAATAAACATTTAAATTAAAAGCATCCTATTCTAGCCTAGGTCTAAGAAAATAAATATGACTACCCTATGCATGTGCCATGGTCTCGAGTTGCGATGTCGTTGTCAGCCGTACATGAATACCTTGCCTTAACCTAAAAATTGTAGTAGCACATGGCTTGAGTATTTAAAGAAATACTCAGTAAGTGACTCCACTATTGGGGTTAAATGCAAGAACATGGAAATGCAATGACGGGACCTATCCTTTCAATCCATTTTCCTATTGTACTATCCTAAAGGGTAACTTGGATGTGTACCATATACTCTACACACAGTCCATATGTGCGAGTATGGACTCACCAGTCAGTTCGCACACCGCTGGGCCACTTTCCTTGTTGGGCGAGCATACTCTAGGAGCTCCTTAGGCCAGACATCCGTTAGAACTAATAACCGTCACGACAACATTAAGTTAAACATAATGATCGTTCTCCTGCCTGACCGTCACAACATTATGATAAACATAATAATCGTTCTCCTGCTTGGTCATTGCAGCATTATGATAACCATAATGATTGTTTTCCTGCCTCGTAACGTGCGTCCGTACTATCGTGAAAGTTAAGGGGTATCCCCCAATGCATGAGGTCCTAACGTTTTTTTCATTTTCATTATCATTTAATACAACCCCGCTAGCGTTCCGTACATATCATATTGTTTTTCATATCATTTTACATATCGTTTATCATATCTTTCATGCATACGCCGGAGTTGTATTTCATGCTAGTTCGTTGTTTTGCATGTCAATCATATCATATCATTCAAATTACATAAATCTATCATATGATAACATTCCATGCTTCCAGATATAACACACACACACACACACACACACACACACGTCGTATCATAATCATATCATATCGTAAACATTTCGTGGTCATATCATTATCATATCGTAAACATTTCGTGGTCATATCGCTCCCTAACTTATCATGGCCTTAACATTCTTATACCTATCAAAGTCATATCGTTATATGAACGTACTTTAGTCATATCGTTACAGGAACGTATCATAACACTATCGTTCTATCAATCTATCATAATCCTATCTCTTTCTACCCATAACCTAACCATATTCTTTTATCAATCGATCGTGACCATATCGTTTTTATCAATCTCTCATATTCATATCACTTCGATACGTAACCTAACCTTAATGTTTCATGAACATATCTTACTCCTACCCTTACATTACGTTTAGTGCATCCTTCTCATATCTTATCTCAAACATATCATTGAATACCTCATACCGTAAGGATTATCATACAATTCACATATTATAACATATACATATCATATCATAAGCAGGTGACAACATGTGAGAGAGAGATTTCAGAAATTTTGGAGCTTCTAGCACGCAGAAAAGCTAGCTAGGAAAGACATGCATCATCCATGTAAGTATCCACACGAACTTTAGGCAAGTAATACTTGTAGGAGTCGCTAGGACGTGCTAGCATGCAAACATTCCTTACCTTAGGTGGTTAGATAATGCATGCTAAGGACTTTGGAAAGATGTTTTTGGATGAGTATGTACTATATGTATGTTATGGTAAAATTACCGTTATGCCTCTAAGTTGAAATTTTCGAGAACCATATTGATTTATGTATTAAACTAGAAATAAAATACGAATGAGTGTGGTATGCATATGTATTGAGCAACGCCCATGTTAGTTTATTACTATATATATTTCAAAAGAGAAATATTTTTAAACCAAATCAAATTACACATTTTTTTTCAAAACAATAACAGTTTAATTAATTTATGGAATTTTAATAATATAAATAAAGAATTTTATTCATTTAACTTATTTAAATAAAATAAAATAAAAATATTTTTTTTTCATTTGATCTAATTAATCTTTAAAATAATTTAGAAAAATTTATAACATCGGTAATCATTTTTAAAAAAAATTTCATTCCCACTTATTTGCTAATGACTAATAATATGTTTTAAAACCTCAGGCATACTAATATGTTTTTAATACTAAAATAATAATAATAATAAAGAACTTATACAAAATTAAAATCGAAGGATAAAAGTTTATAACAACTCCATTTATAACTCGAATTAAGAATAAACATAACAAATTTAAACTTATTTAAACTTAAAATTCATATAACATATTATGTCCTCCTTTCACCGATAGTAAACTATGGTCGAAAAAAGTAGCACAAAAGTCGCTTGGAGGCCCTTTCATTGGAATAGGTTTGACCCGGTGAGTTTTAATATTGTAAAAAATCAATTGTCCTTCTTTGGTCTGCATTAAAAGTTCATCCCAACTCACGACCAACAATGACTTCTCAATTTCAAATGTAGGACAAATTGTCAACAACTTTGACCATGAAAGAACATCATGTTCATCCTTCTTCATCTCCCAAATGTATAAGTCTTTTCCATTCTCTGTTATTCGATGGTGAAATATAACAATGTTTCCATTCAAAATCCCAATAGTTATACACGTCTCATGCTCATTCGCTACACAGTCCGGTACTGAAATTTCGCCAAAAACTTCTTCGCTCATGTCGAACGTTTGTATAATATTACTTCCTCTTATTTTTTGTGACCACCAATAATATGTTCCTTCATGATACATAGCAAACGAAAATATCGACATTACACGCCCGTAGATAGGGGATTCAATTTCTCTCCATCGATCTTTCCTCAAATCATAAATTTCCACTCTAGTTGGACCAGTTTCATCATATATGTGCACAAATTCTACAACCCTAACCACTTTGAAATCCCTAGATTTGGAATCGTAACCGAATCCAACAGCATTTGAGCCTGAATAATTAAATTCACATACAGATCCAGTATGGTGAAGAATAGACGGAGGGAGTTTACGAAACTCTCTGGTCGTCAGATTAAAGAGGAAAACATCCTTATGGAGCGATAGACAAACCAAGCCATGAGAATGACCACAAATCTTGGAAAATGGAGTATCTTTACCGGATAGAAAGTCGAAATCGATAATAGATATAAATCGATCGAGGTCATGGGAAAACTTGAGGATGGAGTATATTTGTTTACATGATCTAAAATCGCGAATGATGTGCTTGAGAAGAATAGACTTATGTTGAAGAGAATAATTTGTAGGATCATTGATTAGAGCGTACCAGAATTTGCAAACTAATTTGAATGAGGATAAAGCCTTTAGTGGAAGCCTCGATAGAATCATGATTAACAATTCCATTGGGAGATTTTTTAGAGTTGTCATTAAAGACCTTAGGAAGAGTTTCCAAATAATGTGTATTTTTAGAAATAAACTAGGAGACGAAGAAAATGGTGAAACGGTGATGTGTTGATGTATTATTTATATATAAATTTATTAACCATATTGACACCAAAATAATTTCCGTTTGATTACCCTTGCAAATCAAATCTATTTTTGTAACCACGTAAAAAAAAAAAATAATTAAAAAAATTGTAACCGATTTCTCCTCTCCTTTAATGTCTCACCACTCCTCTCCTAAAATAAATAGGCTTCTCCTAAAATAAATAGGCTAACACTTATCAGAACTTTCTTATAAAAACAAACAGAAAAAACAAACTATTTTCCCTTGATCTCTCACCACTCCTTTCCTAAAATAAATGGGGCAAAAGAGAAGTTGATAAGTACAAGATTTCTTTCTTTCGGAAAAAAACAGAAAAAACATAAAGGTTAGTTTGGGAGAGGTTGATTTACCCGTATCAGAATTCTTTTTTTCTTTAAAAAAAAACAAAAAAGTTCAGATTTAATTTGAAAGTTTTGTTAAGATATTGGTCAGTAATCTTCCTTTTATTTTTGTTGAATAATATTAATTTAGTTACCTTGAGTTTATTTTATAATTTAGTTACAATTATTTAATTTTAAATTACGGATTAAACTTTAAAAAAAAAACTTTGTACGAATTTTAGGAAATCTTCGAGCTAGTGAGAAATCTGGTAGGAAATGTCGAAATCTCTTAGAGAGAAATCCGGTAGGAAATCTGTAGCGGACAAATAGGGCCGCAAATCATTACATTTTTAGAGAGAAATCTGGTAGAAAATCATCTGGGAGCCGTAGGCATTTTTAGAGAGAAATTGGGTAGCCGTAGCTATTTTTAAGAGAAATCTGGTAGTCGTAGACATTTTTAAGAGAAATCTAGTAGCTGTAGCCATCATTAAGAGAAATCTAGCAGCTGTAGCCATCATTAGAGAGAAATCTGGAAGTCGTAGCCATTTTAAGAGAGAAATCCAGTAGCCGTAGTTATTTTTAGGGAGAAATCCGGTAGACGCAGCCATTTTTAGAGAGAAATCTGGTAGCCGTAACCATGTTTAGAGAGAAATCTGGTAGCCGTAGCCATTTTTGAGAGAAATCCGGTAGTCGTAGCCATTTATAGAGAGAAATCCGGTAGCCGTAGCCATTTTGAGAGAGAAAAGAGAAATCGTATCCATTTTTAGAGAGAAATCTGGCCGTCGTAGCCATTTTTAAGAGAAAAATCTAGTAGTCGTAGCCATTTTTAAGAGAAAAATATGGCAGCCGTAGCCATTTTTAAGAGAAATATGGTAGCCGTAGCCATTTTTAAGAGAAATATGGTAGTCATAGCCATTTTTAAGAAAAATATGGTAGTTATAGCCATTTTAAAGAGAAATATGGTAGCCGTAGACATTTTTAAGAGAAATTTGGTTTGGGAGCCGTAGACATTTTTAAGAGAAATTTAGAAAAGAGATATCGTAGCCATTTTTAGAGAGAAAAGAGAAATCGTAGCCATTTTTAGAGAGAAAAGAGAAATCGTAGCCATTTTTAGAGAGAAAAGAGAAATCGTAGCCATTTTTAGAGAGAAAAGAGAAATCGTATCCATTTTTAGAGAGAAATCTAGTAGCCGTAGCCATTTTTAGAGAGAAATCCAGTAGCCGTAGCCATTTTTAGAGAGAAATCCGGTAGCCGTGTAGCCATTTAGAGAGAAATCCGGTAGCCGTGTAGCCATTTTTAGAGAGAAATCCGGTAGCCGTGTAGCCATTTTTAGAAAGAAATCTGGTAGCTCTAACCATGTTCGATGAGAGAAATCTGGTAGCTCTAACCATGTTTAGAGAGAAATCCGTTAGCCGTTAGAAATTTTTAGATATAAAAGAGAAATCTTTTTAGATATAAAAGAGAAATCGTATCCATTTTTAGAGAGAAATCTGGTAGTCGTAGCCATTTTTAAGAGAAATCTGGAAAGCGCTACCATTTCTAAGAGAAATTTGGTCTGGTAGTCGTAGCCATTTTTAAAGAGAAAAGAGAAATCGGTCAGGTAGCCGTAGTCATTTTTAGAGAGAAAAGAGAAATCGTAGCCATTTAAGAGAGAAATCGGGTAGGCATAACCATTTTTAAAGAGAAATCCGATAGGCGTAACCATTTTAAGAGAGAAATCCGGTAGCCGTAGCCATTTTTAGAGAGAAATCAGGTAGCCGTACCCATTTTTAGAGATAAATAAGGTAGTCGTAGCCATTTTAAGAGAGAAATCCGGTAGTCGTAGCCATTTTTAGAGAGAAATCTGGTAGTCGTAGCCATTTTTAAAGAGAAATCCAGTAGCCGTAGCCATTTTTAGAGAGAAATTCCGTAGCCGTAGCCATTTTTAGAAAGAAATACGGTAGCCGTAGCCATGTTCAGAGAGAAATCCGGTAGCCGTAGCCATGTTCAGAGAGAAATTCGGTAGCCGTAGCCATGTTCAGAGAGAAATCCGGTAGCCGTAGCCATGTTCATAGAGAAATCCTGTAGCCGTAGCCATGTTCAGAGAGAAATCTGGTAGCCGTAGCCATGTTCAGAGAGAAATCTGGTAGCCGTAGCCATGTTCAGAGAGAAATCTGGTAGCCGTAGCCATGTTCAGAGAGAAATCTGGTAGCCGTAGCCATGTTCAGAGAGAAATCTGGTAGCCGTAGCCATGTTCAGAGAGAAATCTGGTAGTCGTAGCCATGTTCAGAGAGAAATCCGGTAGTCGTAGCCATGTTCAGAGAGAAATTCGGTAGTGGTAGCCATGTTCAGAGAGAAATTCGGTAGTCGTAACCATGTTCAGAGAGAAATCCGGTAGTCGTAGCCATGTTCAGAGAGAAATTCGGTAGCCGTAGCAATGTTCAGAGAGAAATTCGGTAGCCGTAGCCATGTTCTGAGAGAAATCCCGTAGCCGTAGTCATGTTCTGAGAGAAATCCGGTAGCCTTATAAATTTTTAGAGAAATTCGGTAGCCATAGCCATTTTTAGAGAGAAATTCGGTAGCCGTAGCCATTTTTAGAGAGAAATCCGGTGGCCGTAGCCATGTTCAAAGAGAAATCAGGTAGCCGTAGCCATTTTTAAGAGAAATCTAGTAGCCGTAGCAATTATTAAAGAGAAATCTGGAAGCCGTAGCAATTATTAGAGAGAAATCTGGAAGCCGTAGCCATTTTAAGAGAGAAATCCAGTAGCCGTAGCCATTTTTAGGGAGAAATCCGGTAGTCGTAGCCATTTTTAGGGAGAAATCCGGTAGTCGTAGCCATTTTTAGGGAGAAATCCGGTAGTCGTAGCCATTTTTAGAGAGAAGTTTGGTAGCCGTAACCATGTTTATAGACAGAAATCTGGTAGCCGTAACCATGTTTATAGACAGAAATCTGGTAGCCGTAGCCATTTTGAGAGAAAAAAGAGAAATCATATCCATTTTTAGAGAGAAATCTGGTAGTCTTAGCCTCTAGTAGCCGTAGCCATTAGTAGAGAGAAATCCGGTAGCAGTAGTCATGTTCAGAGAGAAATCTGGTAGCCATAGTCATGTTCAGAGAGAAATCCGGTAGTCGTAGCCATGTTCAGAGAGAAATCCGGTAGCCGTAGCCATGTTCAGAGAGAAATCCGGTAGCCGTAGCCATGTTCAGAGAGAAATCTGGTAGCCGTAGCCATGTTCAGAGAGAAATCCGGTAGCCGTAGCCATGTTCAGAGAGAAATTCGATAGCCGTAGCCATGTTCAGAGAGAAATTCGGTAGTCGTAGCCATGTTCAGAGAGAAATTCGGTAGCCGTAGCCATGTTCAGAGAGAAATTCGGTAGCCTTAGCCATCTTTAGAGAGAAATTCGGTAGCCGTAGCCACTTTTAGAAAGAAATCCGGTGGCCGAAGCCATGTTCAAAGAGGAATCAGGTAGTCGTAGCCATTTTTAAGAGAAATCTTGTAGCCGTAGCAATTATTAGAGAGAAATCTGGAAGCCGTAGCAATTATTAGAGAGAAATCTGGAAGCCGTAGCCATTTTAAGAGAGAAATCCAGTAGCCGTAGCCATTTTTAGGGAGAAATCCGGTAGTCGTAGCAATTTTTAGAGAGAAGTTTGGTAGCCGTAACCATGTTTATAGACAGAAATCTGGTAGCCGTAGCCATTTTGAGAGAAAAAAGAGAAATCGTATCCATTTTTAGAGAGAAATCAGGTAGTCTTAGCCTCTAGTAGCCGTAGTTATTAGTAGAGAGAAATTCGGTAGCCGTAGCCATTTTTAGGGGGAAATCCGGTAGCCGTAGCCAATTTTAGGGAGAAATTCGGTAGCCATAACCATTTTTAAAGAGAAATCCAATAGGCGTAGCCATTTTTAAAGAAAAATCCGGTAGGCGTAGCCATTTTTAGAGAGAAATAAGGTAGCCGTAGCCATTTTAAGAGAGAAATCCGGTAGTCGTAGCCATTTTTTGAGAGAAATCTAGTAGTCGTAGCCATTTTTAACGAGAAATCCAGTAGCCGTAGCCATTTTTAGAGAGAAATTCAGTAGCCGTAGCCATTTTTAGAAAGAAATACGGTAGCCATAGCCATGTTCAGAGAGAAATCCGGTAGCCGTAGCCATGTTCAGAGAGAAATCCGGTAGCCGTGGCCATGTTCAGAGAGAAATCCGGTAGCCGTAGCCATGTTCAGAGAGAAATCCGGTAGCCGTAGCCATGTTCAGAGAGAAATCCGGTAGCCGTAGCCATGTCAGAGAGAAATTCGGTAGCCGTAGCCATGTTCAGAGAGAAATCCGGTAGCCGTGGACATGTTCAGAGAGAAATTTGGTAGCCGTAGCCATGTTCAGAGAGAAATCTGGTAGCCGTAGCCATGTTCAGAGAGAAATCTGGTAGTCGTAGCCATGTTCAGAGAGAAATCTGGTAGACTTAGCCATGTTCAGAGAGAAATCCGGTAGCCGTAGCCATGTTCAAAGAGAAATCCGGTAGCTGTAGCCATGTTTAGAGAGAAATCCGGTAGTCGTAGCCATGTTCAGAGAGAAATTCGGTAGCCGTAGCCATGTTCAGAGAGAAATTCGGTAGCCTTACAAATTTTTAGAGAGAAATTCGGTAGCCGTAGCCATTTTTAGAGAGAAATTCGGTAGCCGTAGCCATTTTTAGAGAGAAATCCGGTGGCCGTAGCCATGTTCAAAGAGAAATCAAGTAGCCGTAGCCATTTTTAAGAGAAATCTAGTAGCCGTAGCAATTATTAGAGAGAAATTTGGAAGCCGTAGCCATTTTAAGAGAGAAATCCTGTAGCCGTAGCCATTTTTAGGGAGAAATCCGGTAGTCGTAGCCATTTTTAGGGAGAAATCCGGTAGTCGTAGCCATTTTTAGAGAGTAGTTTGGTAGCCGTAACCATGTTAATAGACAGAAATCTGGTAGCGTAGCCATTTTGAGAGAAAAAAAAAGAAATCGTATCCATTTTTAGAGAGAAATCTGGTAGTCTTAGCCTCTAGTAGCCGTAGCCATTAGTAGAGAGAAATCCGGTAGCCGTAGCCATGTTCAAAGAGAAATCCGATAGCCGTAGCCATGTTCAGAGAGAAATTCGATAGCCGTAGCCATGTTCATTGAGAAATCCTGTAGCCGTAGCCATGTTCAGAGAGAAATCCGGTAGCCGTAGCCATGTTCAGAGAGAAATTCGGTAGCCGTAGCCATGCTCAGAGAGAAATTTGGTAGCCGTAGCCATGTTTAGAGAGAATTCGGTAGCCTTAGCCATTTTTAGAGAGAAATTCGGTAGCCGTAGCCATTTTTAAGAGAAATCTAGTAGCCGTAGCAATTATTAGAGAGAAATCTGGAAGCCGTAGCCATTTTAAGAGAGAAATCCAGTAGCCGTAGTCATTTTTAGGGAGAAATCCGGTAGTCGTAGCCATTTTTAGAGAGAAGTTTGGTAGCCGTAACCATGTTTATAGACAGAAATCTGATAGCCGTAGCCATTTTGAGAGAAAAAAGAGAAATCGTATCCATTTTTAGAGAGAAATCTGGTAGTCTTAGCCTTTAGTAGTCCTAGCCATTAGTAGAGAGAAATCCGGTAGCCGTAGCCATTTTTAGGGAGAAATCTGGTAGCCGTAGCCAATTTTAGGGAGAAATCTGGTAGTCGTAGCCATTTTTAGAGAGAAATCTGGTAGTCGTAGCCATTTTTAGAGAGAAATCTGGTAGCCGTAACCATGTTTAGTTAGAAATCTGGTAGCCGTAGCCATTTTTAGAGAGAAATACGGTAGCCGTAGCCATTTTGAGAGAAAAGAGAAATCGTATCCATTTTTAGAGAGAAATATGGTAGTCGTAGCCTCTAGTAGCCGTAGTCATTATTAAAGAGAAATCTGGAAACCGTAGCCATTTTAAGAGAGAAATCCAGTAGTCGTAGCCATTTTTAGGGAGAAATCTGGTAGCCGTAGCCATTTTTAGAGAGAAATCCGGAAGCCGTAGCCATTTTTAGAGAGAAATCCGGTAGCCGTAGCCATTTTGATAGAGAAAAGAGAAATCCTATTCATTTTTAGAGAGAAATCTGGTAGCCATAGCCATTTTTAAGAGAAAAATCTGGTAGCCGTAGCCATTAATAGAGAGAAATCCGGTAGCCGTAGCCATTTTGAGAGAGAAAAGAGAAATCGTATCCATTTTTAGAGAGAAATATGGTAGTCGTAGCCATTTTTAAGAGAAATATGGTAGCCGTAGACATTTTTAAGAGAAATTTGGTAGCCGAGACATTTTTAAGAGAAATTTGGTCTGGTTGCCGTAGCCATTTTTAGAGAGAAAAGAAAAATCGTAGCCATTTTTAGAGAGAAAAGAGAAATTGTAGCCATTTTTAGAGAGAACTCTGGTAGCCGTAGC
Source organism: Cucurbita ficifolia (assembly GCA_033971965.1). NCBI lineage: Eukaryota > Viridiplantae > Streptophyta > Magnoliopsida > Cucurbitales > Cucurbitaceae > Cucurbita > Cucurbita ficifolia. Next base: position 8,953,722 of record CM066979.1, read on the forward strand.
CATTTTTAGAGAGAACTCTGGTAGCCGTAGCCATTTTTAGAGAGAAATCTGGTAGCCGTGTAGCCATTTTTAGAAAGAAATCTGGTAGCTCTAACTATGTTTAGATAGAAATCCGATAGCCATTTGAAATTTTTAGATATAAAAGAGAAATCGTATCCATTTTTAGAGAGAAATCCGGTAGCCGTAGCCATTTTTAGAAAGAACTCTGGTAGCCGTAGCCATTTTTAGAGAGAAATCTGGTAGCCGTAGCCATTTTTAGAGAGAAATCTGGTAGCCGTGTAGCCATTTTTAAAGAGAAATCTGGTAGCTGTGTAGCCATTTTTAGAAAGAAATCTGGTAGCTCTAACTATGTTTAGAGAGAAATCCGATAGCCATTAGAAATTTTTAGATATAAAAGAGAAATCGTATCCATTTTTAGAGAGAAATCTAGTAGTCGTAGCCATTTTTAAAAGAAATCAGGAAGGCGTTACCATTTCTAAGAGAAACTTTGTCTGGTAGCCGTAGCCATTTTTAAAGAGAAAAGAGAAATCGTAGCCATTTAAGAAAGAAATCGGGTAGGCGTAACAATTTTTAAAGACAAATCCGATAGGCGTAACCAGTTTTAGAGAGAAATCCGATAGGCGTAGCCATTTTTAGAGAAAAATTCGGTAGCCGTAGCCATTTTTAGAGAGAAATGAGGTAGGGGTACCAATTTTTAGAGAGAAATAAGGTAATCGTAGCCATTTTAAGAGAGAAATCCGATAGTCGTAGCGATTTTTAGAGAGAAATCTGGTAGTCGTAGCCATTTTTAGAGAGAAATCCAGTAGCCGTAGCCATTTTTAGAGAGAAATTCAGTAGCCGTAGCCATTTTTAGAAAGAAATACGGTAGCTGTAGCCATGTTCAGAGAGAAATCCGGTAGCCGTAGCCATGTTCAGAGAGAAATCCGGTAGCCATAGCTATGTTTAGAGAGAAATCCGGTAGCCGTAGCCATGTTCAGAGAGAAATCCGATAGCCGTAGCCATGTTCAGAGAGAAATCCGATAGCCGTAGCCATGTTCAGAGAGAAATCCGGTAGCCGTAGCCATGTTTAGAGAGAAATCTGGTAGCCATAGCCATGTTTAGAGAGAAATCCGGTAGCTTTACAAATTTTTTGAGAGAAATTCGGTAGGCTTACAAATTTTTAGAGAGAAATTCGGTAGACTTACACATTTTTATAGAGAAATCCGGTAGTCGTACCCATTTTTAGAGAGAATCTGGTAGCCGTACCCATTTTTAGAGAGAAATCCGGTAACCGTAACCAATTTTATAGAGAAATTCGGTAGCTGTAGCCATTTTTAGAGAGAAATTCGGTAGCCGTAGCCATTTTTAGAAAGAAATTCGGTAGCCATAGCCATGTTCAGAGAGAAATCAGGTAGCCGTAGCCATGTTCAGAGAGAAATCAGGTAGCCGTAGCCATGTTTAGAGAGAAATCCGGTAGCCGTAGCCATGTTTAGAGAGAAATTCAGTAGCCGTAGCCATTTTCAGAGAGAAATCCGGTAGCCGTAGCCATTTTCAGAGAGAATCCGATAACCGTAGCCATTTTTAGAGAGAAATTCGGTAGCCGTAGCCATTTTTAGAGAGAAATCCGGTTGCCGTTGCCATTTTTAGAGAGAAATCCGGTTGCCGTACCCATTTTTAGAGAGAAATCCGGTAGACGTAGCCATTTTTAGAGAAAAATCTTCTAGACGTAGCCATGTTTAGAAAGAAATTCGGTAGACGTAGCCATGTTCAGAGAGAAATCAGGTAGCCGTAGGAATGTTCAGAGAGAAATCAGGTAGCCGTAGCCATGTTCAGTGAGAAATCAGGTAGCCGTAGCCATGTTCAGAGAGAAATCAGGTAGCCGTAGCCATGTTTAGAGAGATATCAGGTAGCCGTAGCCATTTTCAGAGAGAAATCCGGTAGCCGTAGCCATTTTCAGAGAGAAATCCGATAGTCGTAGCCATTTTCAGAGAGAAATCTGGTAGACGTAGCCATTTTCAGAGAGAAGTCCAGTAGACGTAGCCATGTTTAGAGAGAAATCCGGTAGACGTAGCCATTTTTAGAGAGAAATCCAATAGACGTAGCCATGTTTAGAAAGAAATCAGGTAGCTGTAGCCATGTTCAGAGAGAAATCAGGTAGCTGTAGCCATGTTTAGAGAGAAATCAGGTAGCTGTAGCCATGTTCAGAGAGAAATCAGGTAGCTGTAGCCATGTTCAGAGAGAAATCAGATAGTCGTAGCCATGTTTAGAGAGAAATCCGGTAGCCGTAGCCATTTTCAGAGAGAAATCCGGTAGCCGTAGCCATTTCTAAGAGAAATCTAGTAGCCGTAGCAATTATTAGAGAGAAATCTGGAAGCCGTAGCCATTTTAAGAGAGAAATCCAGTATCCGTAACAATTTTTAGGGAGAAATCCGGTAGTCGCGGCCATTTTTAGAGAGAAATTCGGTAGCCGTAACCATGTTTAGAGAGAAATCTGGTAGCCATAGCGATTTATAGAGAGAAATGCGGTAGCCGTAGCCATTTTGAGAGAGAAAAGAGAAATCGTATCCATTTTTAGAGAGAAATCTGGTAGTCGTAGCCTCTAGTAGCCATGTTTAGAGAGAAATTAGGTAGCCGTAGCCATGTTCAGAGAGAAATCAGGTAGCCGTAGCCATGTTCAGAGAGAAATCAGGTAGCCGTAGCCATGTTTAGAGAGTAATCCGGTAGCCGTAGCCATGTTTAGAGAGAAATTCGGTAGACGTAGCCATGTTAAGAGAGAAATCTGATAGCCGTAACCATGTTCAGAGAGAAATCCGGTAGCTGTAGCGATTTTTAGAGAGAAATTCGGTAGCCGTAGCCTTTTTTTTTAAAGAAATCTTGTAGCCGTAGCCATTTTTAGAGAGAAATCCGGTAGCCGTAGCCATTTTTAGAGAGAAATTCGTTAGCCGTAGCCATGCTCCGGTAGCCGTACCAATTTTTAGAGAGAAATTTGGTAGCCATAGCAAATTTTAGAGAAAAATCTAATAGTCGTAGCCAATTTTAGAGAAAAATCTGGTAGCCGTAGCCATTTTTATAGAGAAATCCGGTAGCTTTAGCCATTTTTAGAGAGAAATCCGGTAGCCGTAGCCATTTTTTAAGAGAAATCCGTAGCCGTAGCTATTTTTTTAGAGAAATTCGGTAGCCGTAGCGATTTTTAGATAGAAATCCATAGCCGTAACCATGTTCAGAGAGAAATCCGGTAGCTGTAGCTATGTTCAGAGAGAAATCTTATAGTCGTAGCCATGTTTAGAGAGAAATCTTGTAGCCGTAGCCATGTTCAGAGAGAAATCTTGTAGCCGTAGCCATGTTCAGAGAGAAATCTTGTAGCCGTAGCCATGTTTAGAGAGAAATCTTGTAGCCGTAGTCATTTTTAGAAAGAAATCCTAGGCGTAGTCATTTTTAGAGAGAAATCCGGTGGGTGTAGCCATTTTTATAGAGAAATCTAGTTGCCATAGCCATTTTTATAGAGAAATCTAGTAGCCATAGCCATTTTTAGAGAGAAATCTGGTAGCCGTAGCCATTTTTAGAGAGAAATCCGGTAGGAGTGGCCATTTTTAGAGAGAAATCTAGTAACAGTGGCCATTTTTAGAAAGAAATCTAGTAGCCGTAGCCATTTTTATAGAGAAATCGAGTAGCCGTAGCCATTTTTGTAGAGAAATCTTGTAGGCGTGTAACCATTTTTAGAGAGAAATCCGGTAGCCGTGTATCTATTTTTAGAGAGAAATCTGGTAGCCGTAGCCGTTTTTAGATAGAGAGAAATCTGGTAGCCGTGTAGCCATTTTTAGAGAGAAATCCGGTAGCCGTAGCCATGTTCATAGAGAAATCTGGTAGCCGTAGCCATTTTGAGAAAGAAATATGGTAGCTGTAGCCATTTTTATTTGGAAATCTTCCTGTAGACGTAGCCATTTTTAGAGGGAAATCTTCCGGTAGGCGTAGCCATTTAGAGAGAAGTCTGCCGGTAGCCGTAGCCATTTTTAGAGGAAAGTCTGCCGGTAGACGTAGCCATTTTTAAAGGAAAATCTACCGGTAGACAGCCATTTTTAGAAATCTGCCGATAGCCGTAGCCATTTTTAGAAGGAAATCTATCGGTAGACGTAGCCATTTTTAGAGGAAAATCTGCAGGTAGGCGTAGCCATTTTTAGAGGGAAATTTGCAGGTAGCGTAGCCATTTAGAGAGAAGTCTGCCGGTAGCCGTAGCTATTTTTAGAGGGAAATCTGCTAGCCATTTTTAGAGGGAAATCTGCAGGTAGGCGTAGCCATTTAGAGAGAAGTCTGCCGGTAGCCGTAGCTATTTTTAGAGGGAAATCTGTCAGTAGACGTAGCCATTTTTAGAAGAAAATCTACCGGTAGACATAGCCATTTGATTTTTAGAGAAAAGTCTACCGGTAGCGGAAAATCTGCAGGTAGGCGTAGCCATTTTTAGAGGGAAATTTGCAGGTAGGCGTAGCCATTTAGAGAGAAGTCTGCCGGTAGCCGTAGCTATTTTTAGAGGGAAATCTGCTAGCCATTTTTAGAGGGAAATCTGCAGGTAGGCGTAGCCATTTAGAGAGAAGTCTGCCGGTAGCCGTAGCTATTTTTAGAGGGAAATCTGTCAGTAGACGTAGCCATTTTTAGAAGAAAATCTACCGGTAGACATAGCCATTTGATTTTTAGAGGAAAGTCTACCGGTAGCGGAAAATCTGCAGGTAGGCGTAGCCATTTTTAGAGGGAAATTTGCAGGTAGGCGTAGCCATTTAGAGAGAAGTCTGCCGGTAGCCGTAGCTATTTTTAGAGGGAAATCTGCTAGCCATTTTTAGAGGGAAATCTGCAGGTAGGCGTAGCCATTTAGAGAGAAGTCTGCCGGTAGCCGTAGCTATTTTTAGAGGGAAATCTGTCAGTAGACGTAGCCATTTTTAGAAGAAAATCTACCGGTAGACATAGCCATTTGATTTTTAGAGGAAAGTCTACCGGTAGCCGTAGCCATTTTTAGAGGAAAATCTGCCGGTAGACGTAGCCATTTGATTTTTAGAGGGAAATCTGCCTGTAGACGTAACCATTTTTTAGGGAAATATGCCGGTAGACATAGCCATTTTTAGAGGGAAATCTGCCGGTAGCTGTTGCCATTTTTAGAAATCTGCCGGTAGTTGTAGCCATTTTTAAAGAGAAATCTGCCTGTAGACGTAGCCATTTTTAGAGGGAAATCTGCCGGTAGCCGTAGCCATTAATCTGCCAGTAGGCGTAGCCATTAATCTGCCAGTAGGCGTAGCCATTTTTAGAGGGAAATCGGGTAATCTGGTAGCCAAGCCATTTCTAGAAAGAAATGGGGTAATCTGGTAGCCATGTCATTTCTAGAGAGAAATCGGGTAATCTGGTAGCCAAGCCATTTCTAGACAGAAATAGGGTAATTTGGTAGCCAAACCATTTCTAGAGATAAATCGGGTAATCTGGTAGCCAAACCATTTCTAGAGAGAAATCGGGTCATCTGGTAGCCATGACATTTCTAGAGAGAAATCGGGTAATCTAGTAGCCATGCCATTTCTAGAGAGAAATCGGGTAATCTGGTAGCCAAGCCATTTCTAAAGAGAAATCGGGTAATCTGGTAGCCAAGCCATTTCTAGAGAGAAATCGGGTAATCTGGTAGCCAAGCCATTTCTAGAGAGAAATCGGGTAATCTGGTAGCCAAGCCATTTCTATTGAGAAATCGGGTAATTTGGTAGCCAAGCCATTTCCAGAGAGAAATCGGGTAATCTAGTAGCCAAGCCATTTCTAGAGAGAAATGGGGTAATCTGGTAGCCATGCCATTTCTAGAGAGAAATGGGGTAATCTGGTAGCCATGCCATTTCTAGAGAGAAATCGGGTAATCTGGTAGCCAAGCCATTTCTAGACAGAAATAGGGTAATTTGGTAGCCAAACCATTTCTAGAGATAAATCGGATAATCTGGTAGCCAAACCATTTCTAGAGAGAAATCGGGTCATCTGGTAGCCATGACATTTCTAGAGAGAAATCGGGTAATCTAGTAGCCATGCCATTTCTAGAGAGAAATCGGGTAATCTGGTAGCCAAGCCATTTCTAAAGAGAAATCGGGTAATCTGGTAGCCAAGCCATTTCTAGAGAGAAATCGGGTAATCTGGTAGCCAAGCCATTTCTATTGAGAAATCGGGTAATTTGGTAGCCAAGCCATTTCCAGAGAGAAATCGGGTAATCTAGTAGCCAAGCCATTTCCAGAGAGAAATCGGGTAATCTAGTAGCCAAGCCATTTCCAGAGAGAAATCGGGTAATCTAGTAGCCAAGCCATTTCTAGAGAGAAATGGGGTAATCTGGTAGCCAAGCCATTTCTAGACAGAAATAGGGTAATTTGGTAGCCAAACCATTTCTAGAGATAAATCGGGTAATCTGGTAGCCAAACCATTTCTAGAGAGAAATCGGGTCATCTGGTAGCCATGACATTTCTAGAGAGAAATCGGGTAATCTAGTAGCCATGCAATTTCTAGAGAGAAATCGGGTAATCTGGTAGCCAAGCCATTTCTAAAGAGAAATCGGGTAATCTGGTAGCCAAGCCATTTCTAGAGAGAAATCGGGTAATCTGGTAGCCAAGCCATTTCTATTGAGAAATCGGGTAATTTAGTAGCCAAGCCATTTCCAGAGAGAAATCGGGTAATCTAGTAGCCAAGCCATTTCCAGAGAGAAATCGGGTAATCTAGTAGCCAAGCCATTTCTAGAAAGAAATGGGGTAATCTGGTAGCCATGCCATTTCTAGAGAGAAATGGGGTAATCTGGTAGCCATGCCATTTCTAGAGAGAAATCGGGTAATCTGGTAGCCAAGCCATTTCTAGACAGAAATAGGGTAATTTGGTAGCCAAACCATTTCTAGAGATAAATCGGGTAATCTGGTAGCCAAACCATTTCTAGAGAGAAATCGGGTAATCTAGTAGCCATGCCATTTCTAGAGAGAAATCGGGTAATCTGGTAGCCAAGCCATTTCTAAAGAGAAATCGGGTAATCTGGTAGCCAAGCCATTTCTAGAGAGAAATCGGGTAATCTGGTAGCCAAGCCATTTCTAGAGAGAAATAGGGTAATCTGGTAGCCAAGCCATTTCTATTGAGAAATCGGGTAATTTGGTAGCCAAGCCATTTCCAGAGAGAAATCGGGTAATCTAGTAGCCAAGCCATTTCCAGAGAGAAATCGGGTAATCTAGTAGCCAAGCCATTTCTAGAGAGAAATGGGGTAATCTGGTAGCCAAGCCATTTCTAAATAGAAGTCTGGTAGCCAAGGCATTTTTAGACAGAAATTTTGTAGCCAAGCCATTTCTAGAGAGAAATCTGGTAATCTGGTAGCCAAGTCATTTCTAAACAGAAATCTAGTAGCCAAGCCATTCCTAGAAAGAAATCTGGTAGCCAAGCCATTTCTAGACAGAAATCTGGTAGCCAAGCCATTTCTAGACAGAAATCTGGTAGCCAAGCCATTTCTAGACAGAAATCTGGTAGCCAAGACATTTCTAGACAGAAATCTGGTAGCCAAGCCATTTCTAGACAGAAATCTGGTAGCCAAGCCATTTCTAGACAGAAATCTGGTAGCCAAGCAATTTCTAGACAGAAATCTGGTAGCCAAGCAATTTCTAGACAGAAATCTGGTAGCCAAGCAATTTCTAGACAGAAATCTGGTAGCCAAGCAATTTCTAGACAGAAATCTGGTAGCCAAGCAATTTCTAGACAGAAATCTGGTAGCCAAGCAATTTCTAGACAGAAATCTGGTAGCCAAGCAATTTCTAGACAGAAATCTGGCAGCCAAGCCATTTCTAGACAGAAATCTGGCAGCCAAGCCATTTCTAGACAGAAATCTGGCAGCCAAGCCATTTCTAGACAGAAATCTGGTAGCCAAGCCATTTCTAGACAGAAATCTGGTAGCCAAGCCATTTCTAGACAGAAATCTGGTAGCCAAGACATTTCTAGACAGAAATCTGGTAGCCAAGCCATTTCTAGACAGAAATCTGGTAGCCAAGCCATTTCTAGACAGAAATCTGGTAGCCAAGCAATTTCTAGACAGAAATCTTGTAGCCAAGCAATTTCTAGACAGAAATCTGGTAGCCAAGCCATTTCTAGACAGAAATTTGGTAGCCAAGCCATTTCTAAAGAGAAATCTGGTAGCCAAGCCATTTCTAGACAGAAATCGGGTAGCCAAGCCATTTCCAGAGAAATGGGGTAGCCAAGCCATTTCCAGAGAGAAATATGGTAGCCAAGCCATTTCTAAATAGAAGTCTGGTAGCCAAGCCATTTCTAAAGAGAAATCTGGTAGCCAAGCCATTTCTAGAGAGAAATCTGGTAGCCAAGCCATTTCTAGAGAGAAATATGGTAGCCAAGACATTTCTAGAGAGAAATATGGTAGCCAAGCCATTTCTAGACAGAAATATGGTAGCCAAGCCATTTCTAGAGAGAAATCGGGTAGCCAAGCCATTTCTAGAGAGAAATCTGGTAGCCAAGCAATTTCTAGAGAGAAATCGGGTAGCCAAGCCATTTCTAGAGAGAAATCTGGTAGCCAAGCCATTTCTAGATTTTTAGAGAGAAATCTGGTTGCCAAGCCATTTCTAAAGAGAAATCTGGTTGCCAAGCCATTTCTAAAGAGAAATCTGGTTGCCAAGCCATTTCTTGAGAGAAATCTGGTTGCAAAGAAATTTCTTTAGAGAAATCTTGTTGCAAAGACATTTCTTGAGAGAAATTTGGTAGCAAAGACATTTCTAGAGAGAAATAGAGTAGCCAAGCCATTTCTAGAGAGAAATCTGGTAGCAAAGACATTTATAGAGAGAAATTCTTTAGCCAAGACATTTCTAGAGAGAAATAGGGTAGCCAAGCCATTTCTAGAGAGAATTCTGTAGCCAAGCCATTTCTAGAGAGGAATCTGGTAGCTGAGAAATCTGGTAAATCTGGTAGCCAAGCATTTCTAGAGAGAAATCTAGTAGCCGAGAAATGTTGTACCCAAGCCATTTCTAGGCAGAAATATTGTAGCCAAGCCATTTCTAGAGAGAAATCTGGTAGAAATATTGTAGCCAAGCCATTTCTAGAGAGAAATATTGTAGCCAAGCCATTTCTAGAGAGAAATATTGTAGCCAAGCCATTTCTAGAGAGAAATCTGGTAGCCAAGCCATTTCTAGTAAGAAACCTGGTAGCCAAGACATTTCTTGATAGAAATCTAGTAGCAAAGACATTTCTAGAGAGAAATGGGGGTAGCAAAGACATTTCTAGAGAGAAATCAGGTAGCCATGACATTTCTAGAGAGAAATCAGGTAGCCATGACATTTCTAGAGAGAAATCAGGTAGCCATGACATTTCTAGAGAGAAATCTGGTAGCCATGACATTTCTAGACAGAAATCTGGTAGCCATGACATTTCTAGAGAGAAATCTGGTAGCCATGACATTTCTAGACAGAAATCTGGTAGCCATGACATTTCTAGACAGAAATCTGGTAGCCATGACATTTCTAGAAAGAAATCTGGTAGCCATGACATTTCTAGACAGAAATCTGGTAGCCATGATATTTCTAGACAGAAATCTTGTAGCCATGATATTTCTAGACAGAAATCTGGTAGCCAAGATATTTCTAGACAGAAATCTGGTAGCCAAGATATTTCTAGACAGAAATCTGGTAGCCAAGATATTTCGAGACAGAAATATGGTAGCCAAGCCATTTCTAGAGAGAACTCTGGTAGCCAAGACATTTCTAGAGAGAAATGGGGTAGCAAAGATATTTCTAGAGAGAAATGGGGTAGCAAAGATATTTCTAGAGAGAAATGAGGTAGCAAGGATATTTCTAGAGAGAAATGAGGTAGCAAAGATATTTCTAGAGAGAAACGAGGTAGCCAAGCTATTTCTAGAGAGAAACGGGGTAGCCATGCATTTTCTAGAGAGAAATTTGGTAGGCAAGCCATTTCTAGTAAGAAATCTGGTAGCCAAGCCATTTCTAGTAAGAAATCTGGTAGCCAAGCCATTTCTAAAGAGAACTCTAGTAGCCAAGACATTTCTAGAGAGAACTCTGGTAGCCAAGACATTTCTAGAGAGAAATGGGGTAGCAAAGATATTTCTAGAGAGAAACGAGGTAGCCAAGCATTTTCTAGAGAGAAACGTGGTAGGCAAGCATTTTCTAGAGAGAAATTTGGTAGGCAAGCCATTTCTAGAGAGAAATCTGGTAGGCAAGCCATTTCTAGAGAGAAATCTGGTAGCCAAGCCATTTCTAGAGAGAAATCTGGTGGCCACGCCATTTCTAGAGAGAAATCTGGTGGCCACGCCATTTCTAGAGAGAAATCTTGTGGCCACGCCATTTCTAGAGAGAAATCTGGTGGCCACGCACATTCTAGAGAGAAATCTGGTGGCCACGCCATTTCTAGAGAGAAAACTTGTAGCCAAGACATTTCTAGAGAGAAATCTTGTAGCCAAGACATTTCTAGAGAGAAATCTTGTAGCCAAGACATTTCTAGAGAGAAATCTTGTAGCCAAGACATTTCTAGAGAGAAATCTTGTAGCCAAGACATTTCTAGAGAGAAATCTGGTAGCCAAGACATTTCTAGAGAGAAATATGGTAGCCACGCCATTTCTAGAGAGAAAACTTGTAGGCAAGACATTTCTAGAGAGTAGCCAAGACATTTCTAGAGAGTAGCCAAGACATTTCTAGAGAGAAATCTGGTGGCCAAGACATTTCTAGAGAGAAATCGGATGGCCAAGACATTTCTAGAGAGAAATCGGGTGGTCAAGCCATTTCTAGAGAGAAATCTGGTGGCCAAGCCAAAATCTTGTGGCCAAGCCATTTATAAAGAGAAATCTGGTGGCCAAGCCATTTATAGAGAGAAATCTGGTGGCCAAGCCATTTCTAGAGAGAAATCTATTGGCCACGCCACTTCTAGAGAGAAATCTGTTGGCCACGCCACTTCTAGAGAGAAATCTGGTGGCCACGCCATTTCTAGAGAGAAATCTGGTGGCCACGCCATTTCTAGAGAGAAATCTGGTGGCCACGCCATTTCTAGATCGAAATCTGGTGGCCACGCCATTTCTAGAGAGAAAACTTGTAGCCAAGACATTTCTAGAGAGAAATCTTGTAGCCAAGACATTTCTAGAGAGAAATCTTGTAGCCAAGACATTTCTAGAGAGAAATCTTGTAGCCAAGACATTTCTAGAGAGAAATCTGGTAGCCAAGACATTTCTAGAGAGAAATATGGTAGCCACGCCATTTCTAGAGAGAAAACTTGTAGGCAAGACATTTCTAGAGAGAAATCTTGTAGCCAAGACATTTCTAAAGAGAAATCTTGTAGCCAAGACATTTCTAGAGAGAAATCTGGAAGCCAAGACATTTCTAGAGAGAAATATGGTAGCCACGCCATTTCTAGAGAGAAAACTTGTAGGCAAGACATTTCTAGAGAGTAGCCAAGACATTTCTAGAGAGTAGCCAAGACATTTCTAGAGAGAAATCGGATGGCCAAGACATTTCTAGAGAGAAATCGGGTGGTCAAGCCATTTCTAGAGAGAAATCTGGTGGCCAAGCCTAAATCTGGTGGCCAAGCCATTTATAGAGAGAAATCTGGTGGCCAAGCCATTTCTAGAGAGAAATCTGGTGGCCAAGCCACTTCTAGAGAGAAATCTGTTGGCCACGCCACTTCTAGAGAGAAATCTGTTGGCCACGCCACTTCTAGAGAAAAATCTGTTGGCCACGCCACTTCTAGAGAAAAATCTGTTGGCCACGCCACTTCTAGAGAGAAATCTGTTGGCCACGCCACTTCTAGAGAGAAATCTGTTGGCCACGCCACTTCTAGAGAGAAATCTGGTGGCCACGCCACTTCTAGAGAGAAATCTGGTGGCCACGCCATTTCTAGAGAGAAATCTGGTGGCCACGCCATTTCTAGAGAGAAATCTGGTGGCCACGCCATTTCTAGAGAGAAATCTGGTGGCCACGCCATTTCTAGAGAGAAATCTGGTGGCCACGCCATTTCTAGTTCGAAATCTGGTCGCCACGCCATTTCTAGATCGAAATCTGGTCGCCACGCCATTTCTAGAGAGAAATCTGGTCGCCACGCCATTTCTAGAGAGAAATCTGGTCGCCACGCCATTTCTAGAGAGAAATCTGGTCGCCACGCCACTTCTAGAGAGAAATCTGGTCGCCACGCCACTTCTAGAGAGAAATCTGGTCGCCACGCCACTTCTAGAGAGAAATCTGGTCGCCACGCCATTTCGAGAGAGAAATCTGGTCGCCACGCCATTTCTAGAGAGAAATCTGGTCGCCACGCCATTTCTAGAGAGAAATCTGGTCGCCACGCCATTTCTAGAGAGAAATCTGGTCGCCACTCCATTTCTAGAGAGAAATCTGGTCGCCACTCCATTTCTAGAGAGAAATCTGGTCGCCACTCCATTTCTAGAGAGAAATCTGGTCGCCACTCCATTTCTAGAGAGAAATCTGGTCGCCACTTTATTTCTAGAGAGAAATCTGGTAGCCAAGACATTTCTATAGAGAAATTAGTAGCCAAGCCATTTCTGGACAGAAATCTTGTAGCCAAGACATTTCTAGACAGAAATTAGTAGCCAAGCCATTTCTAGACAGAAATTAGTAGCCAAGCCATTTATGGAGAGAAATTTGGTAGCCACGCCATTTCTGGAGAGAAATTTGGTAGCCACGCCATTTCTGGAGAGAAATTTGGTAGCCACGCCATTTCTAGACAGAAATCTCATTTCTAGACAGAAATCTGGTAGCCACGCCATTTCTAGACAGAAATCTGGTAGCCACGCCATTTCTAGACAGAAATCTGGTAGCCACGCCATTTCTAGACAGAAATCTGGTAGCCACGCCATTTCTAGACAGAAATCTGGTAGCCACGCCATTTCTAGACAGAAATCTGGTAGCCAAGATATTTCTGGACAGAAATCTAGTAGCCAAGACATTTCTAGACAGAAATCTGGTAGCCAAGACATTTCTCTCCAGAAATTAGTAGTCACGCCATTTGTAGACAGAAATTAGTAGCCAAGACATTTCTGGAGAGAAATCTTGTACCCACGCCATTTCTAGACAGAAATCTGGTAGCCAAGACATTTCTAGACAGAAATTAGTACCCAAGCCATTTATGGAGAGAAATCTCGTTTCTGGAGAGAAATTTGGTAGGCAAGCCATTTCTAGAGAGAAATTTGGTAGGCAAGCCATTTCTAGAGAGAAATCTGGTAGCCAAGCCATTTCTAGAGAGAAATCTCATTTCTAGAGAGAAATTTGGTAGCCAGGATATTTCTAGAGAGAAATTTGGTAGCCAGTGCCACGCCATTTCTAGAGAGAAATCTGGTAGCCAGGGCCACGCCATTTCTAGAGAGAAATCTGGTAGCCAGGACAACGCCATTTCTAGAGAGAAATCTGGTAGCTAGGGCAACGCCATTTCTAGAGAGAAATCTGGTAGCCAGAGCCACGCCATTTCTAGAGGGAAAACTGGTAGCCACGCCATTTCTAGAGAGAAAACTGGTAGCCACGCCATTTCTAGAGAGAAAACTGGTAGCCACGCTATTTCTAGAGAGAAATCTGGTAGCCACGCTATTTCTAGAGAGAAATCTGGTAGCCACGCTATTTCTAGAGAGAAATCTGGTAGCCAGGGCCACGCCATTTCTAGAGATAAATCTGGTAGCCACGCCATTTCTAGAGAGAAATTTGGTAAACACGATATTTCTAGAGAGAAATTTGGTAGCCAGGGCCACGCCATTTCTAGAAAGAAATCTGATAGCCAGGGCCACGCCAATTCTAGAGAGAAAACTGGTAGCCAGGGCCACGCCAATTCTAAAGAGAAAACTGGTAGCCATGCCATTTCTAGAGAGAAAACTGGTAGCCACGCCATTTCTAGAGAGAAAACTGGTAGCCACGCCATTTCTAGAGAGAAAACTGGTAGCCACGCTATTTCTAGAGAGAAATCTGGTAGCCACGCTATTTCTAGAGAGAAATCTGGTAGCCACGCCATTTCTAGAGAGAAATCTGGTAGCCACGCCATTTCTAGAGAGAAATCTGGTAGCCACGCTATTTCTAGAGAGAAATCTGGTAGCCACGCCATTTCTAGAGAGAAATCTGGTAGCCACGCCATTTCTAGAGAGAAATCTGGTAGCCACACCATTTATAGAGAGAAATCTAGTAGCCACGCCATTTCTAGATAGAAATCTGGTAGCCACGCCATTTCTAGACAGAAATCTGGTAGCCACGCCATTTCTAGATAGAAATCTGGTAGCCACGCCATTTCTAGACAGAAACCTGGTAGCCACGCCATTTCTAGACAGAAATCTGGTATCCACGCCATTTCTAGACAGAAATCTGGTTGCCAAGATATTTCTAGACAGAAATCGAGTAGCCAAGACATTTCTAGACAGAAATCGGGTAACCAAGACATTTCTAGACACAAATCTGGTAGCCAAGACATTTCTAGAGAGAAATCTGGTAGCCAAGCCATTTCTAGAGAGAAATTAGTAGCCAAGCCATTTATGGAGAGAAATCTCATTTTTGGAGTAAAATTTGGTAGCCAAGCCATTTCTAGAGAGAAATCTTGTAGCCAAGCCATTCCTAGAGAGAAATTAGTAGCCAAGCCATTTCTGGAGAGAAATTTGGTAGCCAAGCCATTTATAGAGAGAAATCTGGTAGCCAAGCCATTTCTAGAGAGAAATCTTGTAGCCAAGCCATTTCTAGAGAGAAACCTTGTAGCCAAACCATTTTTAGAGAGAAATCCCATTTCTAGAGAGAAGTTTGGTAACCAAGCCATTTCTAGAGAGAAGTTTGGTAGCCAAGCCATTTCTAGGGATAAGTTTGGTAGCCAAGCCATTTCTAGGGAGAAGTTTGGTAGCCAGGACATTGCTAGAGAGAAATCTGGTAGCCAGGACATTGCTAGAGAGAAATCTGGTAGCCAGGAAATTTCTAGAGAGAAATCTGGTAGCCAAGACATTTCTAGAGAGAAATCTGGTAGCCAAGACATTTCTATAGAGAAATCTGGTAGCCAGACAGAAATCTGGTAGCAAGGACATTTCTAGACAGAAATCTGGTAGCCAAACCATTTCTACAGAGAAATTTTGTAGCCAAGCCATTTCTAGAGAGAAATCTTGTAGCCAAACCATTTCGAGAGAGAAATCTCATTTCTAGAGAGAAATTTGGTAGCCAAGCCATTTCTAGAGAGAGTTTGGTAGCCAAGCCATTTCTATGGAGAAGTTTGGTAGCCAAGCCATTTCTAGGGAGAAGTTTGGTAGCCAGGACATTTCTAGGGAGAAGTTTGGTAGCCAGGACATTTCTAGAGAGAAATCTGGTAGCCAGGCTATTTCTAGAGAGAAATCTGGTAGCCAGGACATTTAAAGAGAGAAATCTGGTAGCCAGGACATTGCTAGAGGGAAATCTGGTAGCCAAGACATTTCTAGAGAGAAATGTGGTAGCCAGATAGAAATCTGGTAGGCAGGACATTTCTAGACAGAAATCTGGTAGCCAAGTCATTTCTAGAGAGAAATCTTGTAGCCAAGTCATTTCTAGAGAGAAATTAGTAGCCAAGCCATTTCTGGAGAGAAATCTCATTTCTGGATAGAAATTTGGTAGCCAAGCCATTTCTAGAGAGAAATTAGTAGCCAAGCCATTTCTGGAGAGAAATCTCATTTCTGGATCGAAATTTGGTAGCCAAGCCATTTCTAGAGAGAAATTAGTAGCCAAGCCATTTCTGGAGAGAAATCTCATTTCTGGAGAGAAATTTGGTAGCCCAAGCCATGCCAAGCCATTTCTGGAGAGAAATTTGGTAGCCCAAGCCATTTCTAGAGAGAAATCTGGTAGCAAAGCCATTTCTAGAGAGAAATCTTGTAGTCAAGCCATTTCTAGAGAGAAATCTTGTAGCCAAGCCATTTCTAGAGAGAAATCGCATTTCTAGAGAGAAATTTGGTAGCCAAGCCATTTCTAGAGAGAAGTTTGGTAGCCAAGCCATTTCTAGGGAGAAGTTTGGTAGCCAGGACATTTATAGAGAGAAATCTTGTAGCCAGGACATTTATAGAGAGAAATCTTGTAGCCAGGACATTTCTAGACAGAAATCTTGTAGCCAGGACATTTCTAGACAGAAATCTGGTAGCCAAATCTGGTAGCAAGACAGAAATCTGGTAGCCAGAGAGAAATCTGGTAGCCAGGAAATTTCTAGAAAGAAATCTGGTAGCCAGGACATTGCTAGAGAGAAATCTGGTAGCCAGGACATTAGAAATCTGGTAGCCAGGACATTTCTAGAGAGAAATCTGGTAGCCAGGACATTTCTAGAGAGAAATCTGGTAGCCAGGACATTTCTAGAGAGAAATCTGGTAGCCAGGACATTTCTAGAGAGAAATCTGGTAGCCAGGACATTTCTAGACAGAAATCTGGTAGCCAGGACATTTCTAGACAGAAATCTGGTAGCCAAGACATTTCTAGACAGAAATCTGGTAGCGAGACAGAAATCTTGTAGCCAGACAGAAATCTGGTAGTGAGACAGAAATCTGGTAGCGAGACAGAAATCTGGTAGAGAGACAGAAATCTGGTAGCCAGGACAATTCTAGACAGAAATCTGGTAGCCAGGACATTTCTAGACAGAAATCTGGTAGCCAGGACATTTTTCTAGACAGAAATCTGGTAGCCAGGACATTTCTAGACAGAAATCTGGTAGCCAGGACATTTCTAGACAGAAATCTGGTAGCCAGAACATTTCTAGACAGAAATCTGGTAGCCAGGACATTTCTAGACAGAAATCTGGTAGCCAGAACATTTCTAGACAGAAATCTGGTAGCCAGGACATTTCTAGGGATAAATCTGGTAGCCAGACTATTTCTAGAGAGAAATCTAAATCTGGTAGCCAGACTATTTCTAGAGAGAAATCTAAATCTGGTAGCCAGACCATTTCTAGAGAGAAATCTGGTAGCCAGGACATTTCTAGAGAGAAATCTGGTAGCCAGGACATTTCTAGAGAGAAATCTGGTAGCCAGGACATTTCTAGACAGAAATCTGTTAGCCAGGACATTTCTGGAGAGAAATCTGGTAGCCAGAACATTTCTAGACAGAAATCTGTTAGCCAGGACATTTCTAGAGAGAAATCTGTTAGCCAGGACATTTCTAGACAGAAATCTGGTAGCCAGGACATTTCTAGACAGAAATCTGGTAGCAAGGACATTTCTAGACAGAAATCTGGTAGCCAGGACATTTCTAGAGAGAAATCTGGTAGCCAGGACATTTCTAGAGAGAAATCTGGTAGCCAGGACATTTTTAGACCGAAATCGGGTAGCCAGGACATTTCTAGACAGAAATCAGGTAGCCAGGACATTTCTAGACAGAAATCAGATAGCCAGGACATTTCTAGACAGAAATCTGGTAGCTAGGACATTTCTAGACAGAAATCTGGTAGCCAGGCCATTTCTAGACAGAAATCTGGTAGCCAGGCCATTTCTAGACAGAAATCTGGTAGCCAGGCCATTTCTAGACAGAAATCTTGTAGCCAGGCCATTTGTAGACAGAAATCTGGTAGCCAGGCCATTTGTAGACAGAAATCTGGTAGCCAAGCCATTTCTAGAGAGAAATCTGGTAGCCAAGCCATTTCTAGAGAAAAATCTGGTAGCCAAGCCATTTCTATCTCAAAAAAGAAATCCGGTAGCCAAGCCATTTCTAGAGAGAATTTTTTAGCCAAGCCATTTCTAGAGGAAATTTTGTAGCCATGCCATTTCTAGAGAGAATTTTGTTCTTTTCTAGAGAGAATTTTGTAACCAAGCCATTTCTAGAAAGAAATCTGTAGCCAAGACATTTTTGGACAGAAATCTTGTAGCCAAGACATTTCTAGACAGAAATCTGGTAGCCAAGTAGCCAAGACATTTCTAGATAGAAATCTGGTAGCCAAGTAGCCAAGACATTTCTAGATAGAAATCTGGTAGCCAAGTAGCCAAGACATTTCTAGACAGAAATCTGGTAGCCAGGACATTTCTAGACAGAAATCTGGTGCCAGGCCATTTCTAGACAGAAATTTGGTAGCCAGGCCATTTCTAGACAGAAATCTTGTAGCCAGGCCATTTCTAGACAGAAATCTGGTAGCCAGGCCATTTCTAGACAGAAATCTGGTAGCCAGGCCATTTCTAGAGAGAAATCTGGTAGCCAAGCCATTTCTAGAGAGAAATCTAGTAGCCAAGCCATTTCTATCTCAAAAAAGAAATCCGGTAGGCAAGCCATTTCTAGAGAGAATTTTTTAGCCAAGCCATTTCTAGAGGGAATTTTGTAGCCAAGCCATTTCTAGAGAGAATTTTGTTCATTTCTAGAGAGAATTTTGTAGCCGAGCCATTTCTAGAAAGAAATCTGTAGCCAAGACATTTCTAGACAGAAATCTTGTAGCCAAGACATTTCTAGACAGAAATCTGGTAGCCAAGTAGCCAAGACATTTCTAGACAGAAATCTGGTAGCCAAGTAGCCAAGACATTTCTAGAGGGAAATCTGGTAGCCAAGTAGCCAAGACATTTCTAGAGGGAAATCTGGTAACCAAGTAGCCAAGACATTTCTAGACAGAAATTTGGTAGCCAAGTAGCCAAGACATTTCTAGACAGAAATCTGGTAGCCAAGTAGCCAGGACATGTCTAGAGGGAAATCTGGTAGCCAGGACATTTCTAGAGGGAAATCTGGTAGCCAAGACATTTCTAGAGGGAACTAGAGGGAAATCTGGTAGCTAGAACATTTCTAAAGGGAACTATCTGGTAGCCAAGTAACCAAGGCATTTCTAGACAGAAATATGGTAGCTAAGTAACCAGGGCATTTCTAGACAGAAATCTGGTAGCCAAGTAGCCAAGACATTTCTAGAAAAAAATATGGTAGCCAAGTAGCCAAGACATTTCTAGAAAGAAATCTGGTAGCCAAGTAGCCAAGACATTTCTAGACAGAAATCTGGTAGCCAAGTAGCCAAGTCATTTCTAGAGGGAAATCTGGTAGCCAAGTAGCCAAGACATTTATAGAGGCAAATCTGGTAGCCAAGTAGCCAAGACATTTCTAGACAGAAATCTTGTAGCCAGGACATTTCTAGAGGGAAATCTGGTAGCCAGGACATTTCTAGAGGGAAATCTGGTAGCCAAGACATTTCTAGAGGGAAATCTGGTAGCCAGGACATGTCTAGAAGGAAATCTGGTAGCCAGGACATTTCTGGAGGGAAATTTGTAGCCAGGAGATTTCTAGAGGGAAATCTGGTAGCCAGGACATTTCTGGAGGGAAATCTGTAGCCAGGACATTTCTAGAGGGAAATCTGGTAGCCAGGACATTTCTAGAGGGAAATCTGTAGCCAGGACATTTCTAGAGGGAAATCTGTAGCCAGGACATTTCTAGAGGGAAATCTGGTAGCCAGGACATTTCTGGAGGGAAATCTAGTAGCCAGGACATTTCTGGAGGGAAATCTGTAGGCCAGGACATTTCTGGAGGGAAATCTGGTAGCCAGGACATTTCTGGAGGGAAATCTGGTAGCCAGGACATTTCTGGAGGGAAATCTGTAGCAAGGACATTTCTAGAAGGAAATCTGGTAGCCAGGACATTTCTAGAGAGAAATCTGTAGCCAGGACATTTCTACCATTTCTACGGGGAAATCTGTAGCCAGGATATTTCTACGGGGAAATCTGTAGCCAGGACATGTCTACGGGGAAATCTGTAGCCAGGACATGTCTACGGGGAAATCTGTAGCCAAGACATGTCTACGGGGAAATCTGTAGCCAGGACATTTCTACGGGGAAATCTGTAGCCAGGACATTTCTACGGGGAAATCTGTAGCCAGGGGGAAATCTGTAGCCAGGACATTTCTACGGGGAAATTTGTAGCCAGGACATTTCTACAGGGAAATCTGCAGCCAGGACATTTCTACGGGGAAATCTGTAGCCAGGACATTTCCACGGGAAAATCTGGTAGCCAGGACATTTCTACGGGGAAATCTGGTAGCCAGGACATTTCTACCGGGAAATCTGGTAGCCAGGACATTTCTACGGGGAAATCTGGTAGCCAGGACATTTCTACGGGGAAATCTGGTAGCCAGGACATTTCTACTGGGAAATCTGTAGCCAGAACATTTCTACGCGGAAATCTGTAGGTAAGACATTTCTAGAGGGAAATCTGGTAACCAGGACATTTCTAGAGGGAACTAGAGGGAAATCTGTAGCCAAGACATTTCTGGAGGGAAATCTGTAGCCAGGACATTTCTTGAGGGAAATCTGTAGCCAGGACATTTCTAGAGGGAAATCTGGTAGCCAGGACATTTCTAGAGGGAAATCTGTAGCCAGGACATTTGTAGAGGGAAATCTTGTAGCCAGGACATTTCTACAATTTCTACGGGGAAATTTGTAGCTAGGACATTTCTACGGGGAAATCTGTAGCCATTTCTACGGGGAAATTTGGTAGCCAGGACATTTCTACGGGGAAATCTGTAGCCAGGACATTTCTACGGGGAAATCTGTAGCCAGGACATTTCTACGGGGAAATCTGTAGCCAGGACATTTCTACGGGGAAATCTTTAGCCAGGACATGTCTACGGGGAAATCTGTAGCCAGGACATGTCTACGGGGAAATCTGTAGCCAGGACATGTCTACGGGGAAATCTGTAGCCAGGACATGTCTACGGGGAAATCTGTAGCCAGGACATGTCTACGGGGAAATCTGTAGCCAGGACATGTCTACGGGGAAATCTGTAGCCAAGACATGTCTACGGGGAAATCTGTAGCCAGGACATTTCTACGGGGAAATCTGTAGCCAGGACATTTCTACGGGGAAATCTGTAGCCAGGACATTTCTACGGGGAAATCTGTAGCCAGGACATTTCTACGGGGAAATCTGTAGCCAGGACATTTCTACGGGGAAATCTATAGCCAGGACATTTCTACGGGGAAATCTATAGCCAGGACATTTCTACGGGGAAATCTATAGCCAGGACATTTCTACGGGGAAATCTGGTAGCCAGGACATTTCTACGTGGAAATCTGGTAGCCAGGACATTTCTACGGGGAAATCTGGTAGCCAGGACATTTCTACGGGGAAATCTGGTAGCCAGGACATTTCTACGGGGAAATCTGGTAGCTAGGACATTTCTACGCGGAAATCTGTAGCCAGGACATTTCTAGAGGGAAATCTGGTAGCCAGGACATTTCTAGAGGGAACTAGAGGGAAATCCGTAGCCAAAGGACATTTCTAGAGGGAAATCTGTAGCCAGGACATTTCTGGAGGAAAATCTGTAGCCAGGACATTTCTGGAGGGAAATCTGTAGCCAGGACATTTCTACAATTTCTACGGGGAAATTTGTAGCTGGGACATTTCTACGGGGAAATCTGTAGCAGGGACATTTCTACGGGGAAATCTGTAGCAGCGACATTTCTACGGGGAAATCTGTAGCCAAGACATTTCTACGGGGAAATCTGTAGCCAAGACATTTCTACGGGGAAATCTGTAGCCAAGACATTTCTACGGGGAAATCTGTAGCCAGGACATTTCTACGGGGAAATCTGTAGCCAAGACATTTCTACGGGGAAATCTGTAGCCAAGACATTTCTACGGGGAAATCTGTAGCCAGGACATTTCTACGGGGAAATCTGTAGCCAGGACATTTCTACGGGGAAATCTGTAGCCAGGACATTTCTACGGGGAAATCTGTAGCCAGGACATTTCTAGAGGGAAATCTGGTAGGCCAGGACATTTCTAGAGGGAAATCTGGTAGGCCAGGACATTTCTAGAGGGAAATCTGTAGCCCAGACATTTCTAGAGGGAAATCTGTAGCCAAGACATTTATAGAGGGAAATCTGGTAGGCCAGGACATTTCTAGATGGAAATCTGTAGGCCAGGACATTTCTCAAGGGAAATCTGTAGGCCAGGACATTTCTGGAGGGAAATCTGGTAGGCCAGGACATTTCTGGAGGGAAATCTGGTAGGCCAGGACATTTCTAGAGGGAAATTTGTCGGCCAGGACATTTCTAGAGGGAAATCTGTAGCCCAGACATTTCTAGAGGGAAATCTGTAGCCAGAACATTTCTAGAGGGAAATCTATAGCCAGGACATTTCTAGAGGGAAATCTGGTAGGCTAGGACATTTCTAGAGGGAAATCTGGTAGGCCAGGACATTTCTAGAGGGAAATCTGGTAGGCCAGGACATTTCTAGAGGGAAATCTGTAGCCCAGACATTTCTAGAGGGAAATCTGTAGCCAAGACATTTATAGAGGGAAATCTGGTAGGCCAGGACATTTCTAGAGGGAAATCTGGTAGGCCAGGACATTTCTAGATGGAAATCTGTAGGCCAGGACATTTCTGGAGGGAAATCTGTAGGCCAGGACATTTCTGGAGGGAAATCTGGTAGGCCAGGACATTTCTGGAGGGAAATCTGGTAGGCCAGGACATTTCTAGAGGGAAATTTGTCGGCCAGGACATTTCTAGAGGGAAATCTGTAGCCCAGACATTTCTAGAGGGAAATCTGTAGCCAGAACATTTCTAGAGGGAAATCTGTAGCCAGGACATTTCTAGAGGGAAATCTGGTAGGCTAGGACATTTCTAGAGGGAAATCTGGTAGGCCAGGACATTTCTAGAGGGAAATCTGGTAGGCCAGGACATTTCTAGAGGGAAATCTGTAGCCCAGACATTTCTAGAGGGAAATCTGTAGCCCAGACATTTCTAGAGGGAAATCTGTAGCCGCCAGACATTTCCAGAGACATTTCTAGAGGGAAATCATTAGCCGCCAGACATTTCTAGAAGGAAATCATTAGCCGCCAGACATTTCTAGAGGGAAATCTGTAGCCGCCAGACATTTCTAGAGGGAAATCTGAGGGAAATCTTTAGGCCAGGACATTTGTAGAGGGAAATCTGAGGGAAATCTTTAGGCCAGGACATTTCTAGAGGGAAATCTGTAGCCCAGACATTTATAGAGGGAAATCTTTAGTCCAGACATTTCCAGAGGGAAATCTGTAGCCCAGACATTTCCAGAGGGAAATCTGTAGCCCAGACATTTCCAGAGGGAAATCTGTAGCCCAGACATTTCCAGAGGGAAATCTGTAGCCCAGACATTTCCAGAGGGAAATCTGTAGCCGCCAGACATTTCTAGAGACATTTCTAGAGGGAAATCATTAGCCGCCAGACATTTCTAGAGGGAAATCTGTAGCCGCCAGACATTTCTAGAGGGAAATCTGTAGCCGCCAGACATTTCTAGAAGGAAATCTGGTGCCGCCAGACATTTCTAGAGGGAAATCTGGTAGCCAAGACATTTCTAGAGGGAAATCTGTAGCCGCCAGACATTTCTAGAGGAAAATCTGTAGCCGCAAAACATTTCTAGAGGGAAATCTGTAGCTGCCAGACATTTATGGAGGGAAATCTGGTAGCCAAGACATTTCTAGAGGGAAATCTGGTAGCCAAGACATTTCTAGAGGGAAATGTGGTAGCCAAGACATTTCTAGAGGGAAATCTGGTAGCCAAGACATTTCTAGAGGGAAATCTGGTAGCCAAGCCATTTCTAGAGGGAATTCTGGTAGCCAAGCCATTTCTAGAGGGAATTCGGGTAGCCAAGCCATTTCTGGAGAGAAATCTGTAGCCGCCAGACATTTCTAGAGGGAAATCGGTAGCCGTCAAACATTTCTAGAGGGAAATCGTTAGCCGCCAGATATTTCTAGAGGGAAATATGGTAGCCAAGACATTTCTAGAGGGAACTCTGGTTGCCAAGACATTTTTAGAGGGAAATCTGGTAGCCAAGACATTTCTAGAGGGAAATCTGGTAGCCAAAACATTTCTAGAGGGAAATCTGGTAGCCAAGACATTTCTAGAGGGAAATCTGGTGGCCAAGCCATTTCTAGTGGGAAATCTGGTAGCCAAGCCATATCTGGTAGCCAAGACATTTCTAGAGGGAAATCTGGTAGCCAAAACATTTCTAGAGGGAAATCTGGTAGCCAAGACATTTCTAGAGGGAAATCTGGTAGCCAAGCCATTTCTAGTGGGAAATCTGGTAGCCAAGCCTTATCTAGTAGCCAAGACATTTCTAGAGGAAAATCTGGTAGCCAAGCCATTTCTAGTGGGAAATCTGGTAGCCAAGCCATTTTTGGAGAGAAATCTGGTAGCCAAGCCATTTCTGGAGAGAAATCTGGTAGCCAAGCCCTTTCTAGAGAGAAATCTGGTAGCCAAGCCATTTCTAGAGAGAAATCTGGTAGCCATACCATTTCTAGAGAGAAATCTGGTAGCCATACCATTTCTAGAGAGAAATCTGGTAGCCATACCATTTCTAGTGAGAAATCTGGTAGTCAAGCCCTTTTAGAGAAAAAGATTAAAAGATTGTTTAAAACACTGTGAAGAAGGAAAATTGTGAATATAATGAAAGGAGGAAAAAAAATATTTTGAAAATTGTGAATCAAAGGAAGAAAAAAATATATTTGGAAAATTTTGAATATAATCAAAAGAATAAAAAGACGAGAGAAAACAAAATATCTAAAAAATGTTAAAGGTATTAAACACAATAATAAAAAAAAAATGTAATAACCCAAAAAAATAATAATAAACAAATAAAATAAGCAAATAAAAATAGTTATAAAAAAATACGTTTAAAATAATAATAATAATATTATAAATAAATAATAATTAAAAATATATATGGTAAGCCATACGTCTCTCCCACCATCTCTCTCCTCGCTTCATTATCTCTTCTCAACCCAACTCTCAGAGCAGAATCTTAGTTATCTCTTCTCAACCCAACTATTACAGCAGAATCTTAAGTTGCTGCAAAAAGAAACATAAAAAACAACAAAAATGTCCGATGCCATAAAAACTAAAATGACCTCACCAAATAGATCCAGATTTAAGTGAACAGGGATAGACCGTAGATTTATGTGAAGAGAGGTAGACGACAAATTTTTGTGAAGAGTAGACCGTAGAAGATTTTTGTGAAGAGTAGACCGTAGTAGATTTTTGTGAAGAGTAGACCGTAGTAGGTTTTTGTGAAGAGTAGACAGTAGTAGATTTATGTGAAGAGAGGTAGATGACATAGATTTAGGCGAAGAGAGATAGACACAAATTTATGTGAAGAGAGGTAGACAAATTTATGTGAAGAGAGGTAGACGATAGATTTATGTGAAGAGATATGAATGATATTTAGGAAATATATTATAATAATTAGTTATTATCTTAGATATCTGTAATCTATTAATATTTTAAATTTGATTAATAGTATATTTTATATTATTTACTAGATTTAGTTATTCATATATTTTCTCTATTTTTAGGTATTAGTTGATAGTTTGTATCCTATTTAAAACGATGTAAACATTAATGAAGATCCATCTTTCGATCCCACTCCTATTTCTCAATCTTAACATGGTATCAGAGCACCGATCTTGGTGTTCTTAAATATCAAAATTTCCTTTATGGCGGAATCAACCAAATCCAGCTTCAAAATTTCGGATGTTGATTTAACACATCCTTATTATATCCATCACTCTGATCAGCCAGGATATTCACTTGTTCCAATCAAATTAAATGGAACAAATTACCAATCCTGGAGTAAATCCGTTATGCATGCTCTTACTGCCAAAAAGAAAATTGGCTTCATTGATGGCACAATTGAAGAACCGCCTTAAGATGCAAATTCAACCGAATTTGAACTCTGGAATCAGTGCAACAGTATGATAATATCTTGGTTAACTCATTCAGTTGAAGCAGATATCGCTAAAGGCATTATTCACGCCAAGACAGCTCATCAAGTGTGGGTTGATCTTCACGATCAATTCTCACAAAAGAATGCTCCAGCAATTTTTCTGATACAAAAGTCGATAGCAATGATGTCACAGGGAACCATGGCACTGTCAGCATATTTCACCAAGCTCAAAGCACTCTGGGATGAATTGGAAGCGTATCGCACACCATTTACCTGTAATCAACGTCAAATACATGTTGATCAACGCGAACAAGACAAGTTGATGCAGCTGCTCATGGGGGTCAATGAGTCTTATAAAACGGTGAGATCTAACATATTGATGATGAATCCATTACCTAATGTGAGGCAAGCCTATTCATTACTTGTACAAGAAGAGATGCAGTGTCAGGTAACTTCTGAACCTACCGAGAATTTCTCGATTGTATCAGCAGTGCAGAAGAAAACAACATATTCGAAACTCGCCAAGGACACATCATGTGAACACTGCAATAAAAGTGGTCATACAATTAAGGAGTGTCGAATTCTTAAGTTTCACTGTAAGTTTTGTGATAGAAGGGGACATACAGAAGATCGATGTCGACAGAAAAATAATTCTGGAAGGGCAGGACAAGTCAATCAACGCAACAATCATGGATATCGATCATCTGCAAATATGGCCGATGTTTCTCAGTTGAATACAGAAGAACAGTCACCTAATTTCATTCCAAATTTTTCTTTTGAGCAATTACAACAGATAGCACAAGCCTTATCTGCAATCAATCATCACCCTTCTGGTAATTCTGACAATCACATCAATGTTGCAGGTTTGTTTCCAGTATCTACATTATCTATTAACTCTGCCAGTTCTAATTCATGGATTCTCGATAGTGGAGCTACGGATCATATAGTATCAAAATCTTCTGTTCTGACTGAACCAAAGCCTACCACCATGTCTACAATAAATTTGCCTAATGGAGGGACAGCACAATCTTCTGTTCTGACTGAACCAAAGCCTACCACCATGTCTACAATAAATTTGCCTAATGGAGGGACAGCACATGTGTCACATACTGGCAATATTTCCTTTAGCCCTGACCTTAAATTAAACAATGTATTATGTGTGCCTTCATTCAATTTAAATCTAATGTCCATCAGCAAACTCACCAATGACTTGAAATGTTATGTCACCTTCTATCCTGATTCTTGTGTTATGCAGGACTTGGCTACGGGGAAGATGATTGGTTCGGGTAAACGATTTGGAGGTCTCTATCATATTTCTTCGTCTCCAATCAAATCTTCAGCTCATCAAGTATCTCAGTCATCTGATTTGTGGCATTTACGCCTAGGTCATCCTTCTTTTTCTCGTTTTAAATTTCTAGCTGATCAATTGCACCTTAATAATGCTAGTTATTCTCATAACTGTAGTATCTGCCCATTAGCAAAACAAACTAGGTTGTCTTTTCCAAGAAGTTCAATAACAACTCATTCTGCCTTTGATCTGATACATTGTGATGTTTGGGGACCACATAAAATTCCTACCCATTCTAGTTTGCGTTTCTTTCTCACTATTGTTGATGATTTTACTCGATGTACTTGGGTTTTTCTTATGCAACATAAGTCAGAAGTACATCATTTGTTAATGAATTTTGTTAAATTCGTTCAAACTCAATTTCATACTACTATCAAGATAGTTCGATCAGACAATGAGACTGAGTTTCTATCTTTGAAACCTTTTTTTTCTTCTTGTGACATTGAATTTCAGCGCACTTGTGTCTATACTCCACAACAAAATGGAGTCGGAGAACGTAAGCATCGTCATATCTTAAATGTAGCTAGGTCTCTTCTCTTTCAGTCACAAGTTCCACTTAATTTTTGGGGAGAGTGCATTTTAACTGCAGTTTATCTTATAAATAGAACACCATCACCATTGTTATCGAACAAGACACCCTTTGAAGCACTCTACAAACGACCACCTACATTTCATCATCTTAAAGTTTTTGGTTGTAAATGTTATGCAACTACAGTACATCCTAAGCAAAAATTCGAACCTCGGGCAATTCCTTGTGTTTTGGTAGGATATCCTTGTGGTCACAAAGGTTACAAGTTGTATGACATGCAAACTCACAAATTCTTTATCAGTCGTGATGTTAAGTTTTGTGAAGATGATTTTCCTTTTTCATCAGCTCCACAAACTTTGACATTAGCTCCTTCGACTCCTATTGTACCACTTCATGATTCACCCCACTCACACATCTATTCTAATAGTCCTCCTCCTTCTATTCCTTCACCTCCTGTTCCTCCTCCACCTTCTATTCCTTCACCTACTACTTCGTCGTCTCCTCCACCTTCTGTTCCTTTTCTAGATTCACCCACTAATTCTAATCCTATCCCACCTGATACATCAGTTCCACTCCGACGTTCTACGCGTACTAAAAAGCCTCCAGTTTGGCATAATGATTATGAGATGTCTTCTGGAGCCAATCATTTAACCTCTAGCTCAAGTCCCAGCACTGGCACCAGGTATCCCCTTCATCATTACCTTTCATTCTCTCGTTTTTCTCCTACTCAACGTGCTTTTTTAGCTCTTATTACAGCTCAAACAGAACCTAAAACCTATGATGAGGCAGTTGGCGACCCGTTATGGCAGCAGGCTATGAATGATGAAATTGCAGCTTTAGAACGTAATCATACTTGGTCTCTCGTTCCTCTACCACCTGGTCATAAAGCAATTGGTTGTCGTTGGGTGTACAAGATTAAATAAAATTCTGATGGTTCTGTTGAACGTTATAAAGCTCAACTGGTAGCAAAGGGATACACTCAGGTTGAAGGTATTGATTACAAAGAGACATTTTCTCCTACAGCGAAACTTACTACACTTCGTTGCTTACTCACTGTTGCTGCTGCTCGAAAATGGTTCACCCATCAGTTGGATGTTCAAAATGCATTTCTCCATGGTAATCTAGACGAGGAAGTCTATATGTCTTTACCTCCAGGTCTTCGCCGACAGGGGGAGAATACAGTATGTCGGCTCCATAAATCTCTTTATGGATTAAAACAGGCTTCTCGCAATTGGTTCTCCATATTCTCTACCACTATACAAAATGCAGGCTACACTCAGTCCAAAGCAGATTACTCTTTATTTACTAAGAGTAAAGGTATTTCTTTCACTGCCGTTCTCATCTATGTTGATGATATTCTGTTGACAGGCAATGATCTCAAAGAAATTCAACATCTCAAGACTAGTTTACTCGAGAAATTCCTTATCAAAGATTTATGGAATTTGAAATATTTTCTAGGCATTGAATTTTCTCGGTCTAGAAAAGGAATTTTTATGTCTCAAAGGAAGTATGCTCTAGACATCCTTCAAGACACAGGTCTTACAGGAGCACGTCCAGAAAAATTTCCTATGGAGCAAAATTTGAAACTTTCTTTAACTGAAGGAGAGAAGTTGAATGATCCGAGTAAATACAGACGGTTGATTGGCAGATTAATATATTTGACCGTTACTAGGCCTGACATAGTTTATTCGGTTCGTATGCTTAGTCAATTTATGCATGAACCAAGAAAACTACATTGGGAGGCAGCTCTTCGAGTTCTGAGATACATCAAAGGTACTCCTGGTCAAGGACTCCTACTACCATCTGAAAACAACTTAAGATTACAAGCATATTGCGATTCTGACTGGGGTGGTTGTCGAACTTCCAGACGGTCTATTTCTGGGTTCTGCATTTTCCTCGGAAATTAAATTATTTCTTGGAAGTCTAAAAAGCAGACTAATGTGTCCAGATCATCAGCAGAAGCCGAGTATCGAGCTATGGCAAATACTTGTTTAGAGTTAACTTGGTTAAGATACATTCTTCAAGACTTGAATGTTCTACTGTCCGAACCAGCATTATTATATTGTGATAATCAAGCAGCACTACATATAGCAGCCAATCCAGTTTTTCACGAACGTACGAAACACATTGAAATAGATTGTCATATAGTTCGAGAAAAGTTACAAGCTAGAATCATCGAACCGTGTTATGTTTCGACTAAAATGCAATTGGCAGATATTTTCACTAAAGCTTTGGGAAGACATCAGTTTATTTTTTTGAAGGACAAGTTGGGTGTGATTGACATACACTATCCAACTTGAGGGGGAGTATGAAGATATGATATTTAGGAAATATATTATAATAATTAGTTATTATCTTAGATATCTGTAATCTATTAATATTTTAGATTTGATTAAGAGTATATTTTATATTATTTACTAGATTTAGTTATTCATAATATTTTAGATTTGATTAATAGTATATTTTATATTATTTACTAGATTTAGTTATTCATATATTTTCTCTATTTTTAGGTATTAGTTGATAGTTTGTATCCTATTTAAAATGATGTAAACATTAATGAAGATCCATCTTTCGATCCCACTCCTATTTCTCAATCTTAACAAGAGAGGTAGACGATAGATTTACGTGAAGAGTAGATGGTAGATTTATGTGAAGATCTCGTGTAGATTTAGGTGAAGAGAAGTAGAAACAGATTTATGTGAAGATTTCGTGTAGATTTATGTGAAGAGGTAGACGTAGATTTATGTGAAGAGAGGTAGGCGATAAATTTATGTGAAGAGTAGAAAATATATTCAGATGAAGAGAGGTTGAAGCAAGTTTATGTGAAGAGAGATTGTTAGTTTGCTAGGTATATATTAAATCTAACTTTTTATAATTTAATTCTTAGTAAATCACAATCAATTATATTTTACCATTATATTTTAAATCTTTCATAAATTATTGTTGCAATTATTGGGTCAATAATTTTATATGAATTATAGTAAATAAGTAAATAAATGAATCTATACAATTAAAAATTAAGAATATGTGTGACCACAATTAAAATTGACATACAATACTACGCACACTATCAACACAAAGAAAAAATGAAATATAGAGATAAACAGACTATTAACCGAAAAAAAAGAAAAAAAAAGAAAAAAAGAATTACATAAAGAAGATAAAAGAGAAGATTTGAGAGTAAAAATGAAGAAAGAAAAATAGACTACGATTAGCCCTATCAAAAGAAAAGAAAAAAAAAGAATTATAGAGATAAAATGAAAGAGAAGACTTAAGAGTAAGAATGATTAAAAATTGGTCAAGAATATTTATCAATACAATGAAAATGCACCGTAAAAAAGAGGGGAATTGATAAAGAATATTTACACGTCTAAAATACAATACATCTAACAGAATAAAAGAAAAGAAAAAATAAGGAGAAAAAATTAAATGGAAGATCAGAAAAATAAATATAATAACAAACTTATATTCTCATTTTATAAAGTAATTCTTATATTATGAATTATAGTTAGACATATTTATATCCCAAGAAATATTAAATTTAAATTGAAAAATTAAGAATTGGTTAAATATTTAACAAAATTTAGGAATTAGAATTACTTAAACAATTTGATGATCATCTTTAATAAGGTGAAGCGCCATAATATAAGTGAGAATGGATTTGAGGGACGAAAGCAACTAATTTGGAGTTAGATAGAATTTCGGCTAAGGTCATCCAAGTAAGTTACCTTACTATTGGCATAGTTATATTTGATGTTGACACGTGCCCCGTAGTTCTGCACATGTCATATATATTGATATATGTGAATTGTTTATAAATCGATATGCTTATGATATGTTATGTATATGTTATGATATGTGAGTTGTATGATAATACTTACGGTACGATGTGTTCAATGATATGTTTGAGATAAGATACGAGAAGAATGCACTAAACGTAATGTAAGGAGTAAGATATGTTCATGAAACGTTAATGTTAGGTTACGTATCGAAGTGCTATGGATATGAGAGATTGATAAAAACGATATAGTAACGATCGATTGATAAAAGAATACGATTAGATTATGGGTAGAAAGGGATACGATTATGATAGATTGATAAAACGATAGCGTTAGGATACGTTCTTGTAACGATATGACTCAGGTACGTTCATGTAATGATATAACTGTGATATGTATAAGAACGTTAAGGCTATGATAAGTTAGAGAACGATATGACCACGAAGTGTTCACGATATGATATAATTATGATACGACATGTGGATGATGGATATATATATGTATATATTGTCATATGATATGAAAATGATATGAAATATGATATGGTACGAGATATGTGATAACTTGACATATTTATGATATGATATATTGTGATGCAATATGTTATGATATGATATGTATATGATGAAATGTTATGTTAAAAGCATGGGACATTATGTTATGTCTCCTAAATTGTGTGTATACAACATGATATGAATGCCATGAAATCACGACAAATGACATGAATTATAGCTCTGTTAGAATTATGTATGATATGAGAATTGAAGAATGAGAAACGATATGATATGAATGAAAGACAATAGCGGGACTATATTTAATAATGTTAAAAACGGAAAAATATTGGGATCTCATGCATTATGTGTGCTCATGCATTGGGGATACCCCTATTCCATCACGAGGGTACGGACGCGTACACCACTAGACAGGTGAAGTATCATTATATTTTACATAATGTTGCCGTAACAGTTACTAATTCTAATGGGTGTCCGACATAACGAGCTACCAGAGTAGGCTCGCCTGACAAGAAAAGGGGTCCAGCGGTGTGCGAACTGTCTGGTGAGCCCATACTCGCACGTATGGGCTGTGTGTAGAGTATATGATACACATCCAAGCTGCCCAATAGGATAGTGTCGTAGGAAAAGAGACCGATATGATAGGTCCTGTCATTGCATTCACATGTTCTTGCATTTAAACCCCAATAGGGTAGTCGTATTATTTTCTTAGACTTAGGCTAGAATATGATATTTTTAATTTAAACGTTTATTTATTTTATTTAGTTTTTTGTTGTGTCGCTTTTAAAAGTGTTTTCAAAACACGCAAGTCCATGGCTGTGTTTTAAGATGAAGGTGACGTTTTATGAAAGTTTAAATGAAGTATTTCCGCATTCAATGTTCATGATATATATACAGTGACGACCTTAAATTAAGTATAAAATTTCAGGTTGTTCCAAAAAAATAGAATATCTGTAAAATTTTAAAGGGTATTAAATGGTTTGTATGAAAATAATACTATAACAAACATATATAAATCGATCCCTTTATATCATATGATAAACGATATGATAAATGATATGTGAAATGATATGAAAAACGATATGATATGTACAGAACGCTAGCGTGATTGTATTAAATGATAATGAAAATGGAAAAATGTTGGGACCTCATGTAGAATTGTGTGCTTATGCATTGGAGGATACCCCTTACGATAGTACGGACGCGTACGTTACAAGGCAGAAAAACGATCATTATAGTTATCATAATGCTGTGATGACCAAGCAGGAGAACGATCATTATGTTTATCATAATGTTGCGACGGTTAGGCAGGAAAACGATCATTATGTTTAACCTAATGCTATTGTGACGGTTACTAGTTCTAACGGGTGTCTGGCCTAAGAAGCTCCTAGAGTATGCTCGCCCGACAAGGAAAGTGGCCCAGCGGTGTGCGAACTGACTGGTGAGTCCATACTCGCACATATGGGTTGTGTGTAGAGTATATGATACACATCCAAGTTACCCGTTAAGATAGTACCGTAGGAAAATAGACTGATATGATAGGTCCCGTCATTGCATTCACATGTTCTTGCATTTAACCCGCAATAGCGAGGTCACTTACTGAGTATTTCTTTAAATACTCAAGCCACGTGCTACTTCTATTTCAAGTTAAGGCAATACATTCATCTACGGCTGACGACGACATCGGAACTTGAGACCATGACACATGCATAGGATAATCGTATTTATTTTCTTAGATTTAGGCTAGAATATGAAGTTTTTAATTTAAACGTTTATTTAGTCTTTGGTTGTGATGTTTTCAAGAGTGTTTTCCAAACACGTAAGTCCATGGTTGTGTTTTAAGATGAAGGTAATGTTTTATGAAAGTTTAAATAAAGTATTTCCGCATTCAATGTTTATGATATGTATATAGTGGTTACCTTAAATTAAATAGAAAATTTCAGAGTTTAATTAATTAATTTTACTAAATTGGAATGTGTCTTAATCAACCATATTAATTATTTTTCTAATGACGCTATATTTATAATATTTGTATTAATAATTGATTTATTTTATATTATTGTAATTTATTATTTATATTTAAAATTAAAATCTTATAAATTAATAGAGATTAAATTTTTTTTACTACCATGTTGAATTAAATAATAATAACCCTACTTTCTTTACTTTAATTTATTATTTATTTATTTATTTAAATGAACTTGATTATTAAAAAATAAACGGCCTTATTTTTATTATTAAAGTAAACGACTTTATTTTTATTATTAAAGTAAAGTCGTTACCACATGTATGACTTAATTGACATGACTCCATTACAAAATGCGGAAAAATATTTAAAAACATTTCCGAACGGTGCTATAGACTCATGTGTTCACAATAAAATTATTAAATAATTATGTTAAAAATAAAAACGTTAAATTTAAATAAAAACAATATACTTTAAAATTCTTAAATATAGATATAATCTATGAATAATGAAACCAATATAAAATAACTTAGATAACTTAGATGTATAGATAAATTATAATCAATGAACCTATAATAAACCATTATTCTTAAAATTAAGACAAAACTTATGAATAATTGTTTTGTTAATTTATAAGTAATGTATTTAAAAATAATATGAAATATTGAGATATGTAATATAAAACAAACCACAACCAATTCATCAATGCTTGTCCAGTAGTCCTTACACGTGTCATTTATCCTTTATGTTATATGATGATGTGATGATGTGATGATGTGATGAAGTTATATGATGATGTGATGATGTGATGAAGTTATATGATGATGTGATGATATTATATGATGATGTGATGACGTTAAATGATGATGTGATGTTGCATGACAACAAGATGATGTGAGACGTATGATGATGAAATGACTTAATATAATATGTTCCATATTAAGATGATGTGCATGTATTAAATGTCACGAGTCACGAGTTTTCAAAGACACAACCCTAGTTAATGTTAATGATGATGAATATATGAAGGTCAATGCGTGCATGTTACTTAGAGTAATGTGTGAATGATGTATATGGTTGTGTCATGAAGATGATTTAAAGATGAAAACGATAGGGATCTCATGCATTTTGTGTGTTCATATACATCGGGATACTTCCCCATTTATGATGATAAGTACGAATGCGTATATTATGATGATGATGATCATGCGTCGCATGACACTCGGGGTCTGCTGATGTAACGATCCTAAATTTTCTAGTTAACCTAAGGTCACTACAGTACATACAACATGAACATTTAACGCGGGATTTCTCTATTAACTCTTTATAATAACGTCAACATTAAACTTTGCATGCTTCATTTATTACCTTGGAATAAAACTAATACAAAGAAAATAAATAAACGAAAACAATACAGATGAAACATCGTATACTAACCTATACTACTAATGGAAATTAAATTCAATCTAAACTAACATATACTACTAAATGAAAATACAATTCAACCTATACTAACCTATACTACTAAAATTAAATGTGAATCTATCCTATACATGTGTCATAGTCTCGGGATTGCAATGCCTCCGTCAGCCTTACAGGGGCGCCTTGCCTTTATCTGAAAAATGTAGCAGCACGAGGCTTGAGTATTTAAAATACTTAGTATGTGACCTAAAATGGAAAAATTTAGGGACCTCATGCATTATTGTGTGCTCATGCATCGGGGATACCCCTATTCCTTCTTGATAGTAAGAACGCGTACACTACTAGGAGGAGAACGATCATTATTTTGACATAATGTTGCGGTGATGACCGCTACTTCTAATGGGTGTCTGGCATCGAGAGCTACCAGAGAATGCTCGCTCGACAAGAAAGGGGCCCAGGAAGTGTGCAAACCGACTGGTGGGTCCATATTCGCACGTGTGAGTCGTGTGTAGGAAATTAATTACACATCCAAGTTGCTCGTTAGGATAACCGCCGTAGGAAAAAAGATTGTTATACTGGGTCATTCGCATGTTCTTGCATTATCCTCAAGTTTCTTCAAACTAAATCTGACCTTTTTGTTTTCTCTACCATTTTTGTTGCTCTGTTTTCTTTTTTTTCTTGTAGCAACCGTTTTCTTTTTTCTTTTCAACAATATAAGGGTGGGTTGAGGAGAGATAATTGGGAGTCGGAATGAGGAGTTAGAGAAACGGGGAATTGTTTTTTTTTTTTTTTTAAATCGTAATATATATTTTTTAATTTTTTAATTTTTTTTATTTATTTATTTGTTTTTTTTTGGCTATTACATTTGAACTAAAAAGAAGTTATTAGAAAATTACTTTCCACTAATTAAAGAGTTTATTTATTTATTTGTTTTTTTTTCTATTACATTTGAACTAAAAAGAAGTTATTCGGAAAATTATCTTTCCATTAATTAAAAAGTTTATTTATTTATTTGGCCGAAAATTATCTTTCCATTAATTGAAGAACATATATCAATCTCAATGTAATTCAATAGATAATGTTAGGTTTGATTTAGTTATTTGGATTAGATTTGATTTAGTTATTTGAATTAGACTTGATTTAGTTATTTGAATTAGACTTGATTTAGTCCTACCTACCGGATTTGATTTGTTTTCGATGTATTGTGTAACGCTGTATAATAGCCAATTTCATTCTTGAATAGTATGTGAGATTTCCCCCAATTCTTGTGATCTTTCCAGTTTTCTCTCTCTGTTTCTAACATTTGGTATAGCTGTGCCCTAAACTAGCCAAGTTAGAAGCAGTAGTCTTCTACGTGTGTCATAATAAAAGTATGTCGATGGAGAGTTCTAGGTTGCAATTCTAAATTTGGTGAGTACTATGATCATTGGGCGATGCTCATGGAAAACTTTTTGCGTTCAAAGGAGTATTGGGATTTGGTGGAGAATGGGATTTCTGCAGCAATAGAAGACACTGTTTCCACAGATGCCCAGAAGAAGCACATTGAAGATTAGAAGTTGAAAGATTTGAAAGTAAAGAATTATCTATTTCAAGCATTAGATCGTTCGATATTGGAGACAATCCTCAACAAGGATACAACAAAGAACATATGGGATTCTATGAAGCAGAAATATCAAGGTTTGACACGGGTAATGAGTGCACATTTGCAAGCTCTTCGGAAGGAGTTTGAAATGCTTCACATGAAGGCAGGAGAATCTGTAAATGAGTATTTTGCTCGGACCCTTAGCATAGCCAACAAGATGAAAATAAATGGTGAGAAAAAAGGAGATGTTGAAGTAGTTGAAAAGATTATGAGATCTATGACTCCCAAGTTTGATTATATTGTGTGTTCCATTGAGGAGTCCAAGGATATAATCATCTTAACCATTGATGAGTTGCAAAGCAGTCTGATTGTGCATGAACAACGCATGAGTTCTCATGTTGAAGAACACGCTTTGAAGATCACTCATGGTGAACAATCTGAAGGAAGGAGTCAAGGTTGTGGAAGCTTTAGAGG
The DNA here is from genome assembly GCA_033971965.1 of Cucurbita ficifolia. NCBI lineage: Eukaryota > Viridiplantae > Streptophyta > Magnoliopsida > Cucurbitales > Cucurbitaceae > Cucurbita > Cucurbita ficifolia. Next base: position 8,990,911 of record CM066979.1, read on the forward strand.
CAGAGGAAGGGGACGAGGCAGACAAACCTTCAACAAGGCCACAGTGGAGTGCTATAATTGTCACAAGCTAGGACATTTTCAATGGGAATGTCAAAGCAAGGAGAAGGAGGCAAACTATGCAGAGACTCAAGAAGAGATGTCACAGATGGCTTACGTGAATATGAATAAGGCCAATAGAGAAGATATGTGGTTCCTTGACTCGGGATGTAGCAATCATATGTGTGGGAAGAAGGAATATTTTTCAGATTTTGATGGAAGTTTCAGAGATTCAGTGAAGCTGGGCAACAACTCAAGCATGGTTGTAACCGGAAAGGGTAATGTACGGCTGCAAGTGAATGAAATCATACTAATAATCATAGGAGTGTTATATGTGCCAGAGCTTAAGAACAATTTGTTGAGTATTGGTAAATTGCAAGCAAAGGGGCTTACCTTTTTGTTTCAAAATGGAACGTGCAAGGTGTTTCATCCTGAGAGAGGCTTATCATGAAGATAAAGATGTCTTCGAATCGAATGTTAGTACTACATGCTATATCTCAGCCTGTAGCATCCACTTGTTTCAATACAATCACAGAAGATATTGAGCAACTTTGGCACTATAGATATGGACATTTGGGCTTTAAGGGATTAAAGACTCTTAAGCAAAAGAAGATGGTGGATGGTTTACCACAGCTCAAGTCTCCATTGAAACTGTGTAAATATTGTCTAGTGGGTAAGCAACAAAGACACTCGTTTCCGAAAAGGAGCACATGACGAGCTTCAAAAATTCTCCAATTGGTGCATGCTAATATTTGTGGACCGATCAAACCCATCTCAAACAGCAAGAAAATGTACTTGATTACTTTCACAAATGACTTCAGTAGAAAAACATGGGTTTATTTCTTAGTAGAAAAATCAGAAGCCTTTGCTGTATATAAAAACTTTAAGATTCATGTTGAGAAGGAAACAAACTCATTTATTAAAGCCTTACGAACTGATCGAGGAGGGGAATTTACATCACAAGAATTCACCAATTTTTGTGATGTAAATGGTATACAAAGACAACTAACAGCTGCATACACGCCATAGCAGAACGGAGTTGCGGAACAAAAAATAGAACTATTATGATATGGTTCGTAGTATGATTTCAGAAAAGAAAATTCTGAAAAGTTTCTGGTCTGAAGCATTTAACTGAACTGTGCATGTACTGAATCGAAGTCCAACATTGGCTGTCAAAAATAAAACTCCAGAAGAAGCTTGGAATGGAGTCAAACCTTCAGTTAAGCATTTTAGAGTTTTTGGATGTATCTCTCATGTTCATGTGCCTGACCATAAAAGAACTAAGCTGGATGATAAGAGTTTGAGTTGTGTTTTGCTGGGAGTTAGTGAAGAGTCAAAAGCTTACCGACTCTATGATCCAACTTCACAAAGGATCATAATAAGTAGGGATATTATATTCGAGGAAGATAAGAGTTGGGACTGGGATAAGACCTATGAAGAATCCATTATGTGCGATCTGGAATGGGGTGATCAAGAGGAGGCAGCATATGTGGTTGATGAAAATGAAGAAGGGAGCGAATCTGATATAGAAGCTTCAGAGGAAAATACTGCAAAGGAAAATATTTCCTCTGGTTCTTTGGCGGAAGCAAGCTCTCCTTCTCTAGCGCAAACTCTCCTAGCTTGAATAAAGGGAGGAATAGAAGACCACCAGTTTGGATGAGAGACTATGCAACATGAGAAGATCTTTCTGAAGAAGATAATGAAGCTCACTTGACCATGTCTGCCACTACTGATCCCGTAAACTTTGAAGACGCATTGAAGAGTGAGAAATGGAGGCAAGCCATGGATCTGGAAATAGAAGCAATAAACAAAAATGGCACATGGGAATTGATGGAGTTACTTGAGGGCGGAAAGAAGGTTGGAGTAAAATGGATTTATAAGACGAAATTCAATGAAAATGGGGAAGTTGACAAATACAAGGCTAGGCTTGTAGCTAAGGGGTATACTCAACCGCATGGGGTAGATTATACTGAAGTATTTGCACCTGTTGCGCGCATGGAGACAATTCGTTTGGTGGTAGCACTTGTAGCTCAAAGAGGCTGGTCCATCTATCAGTTGGATGTGAAATCTGCATTTTTATATGGTGATTTGAATGAAGAGGTCTTTGTGGAGCAACCATGTGGATATGTGCAAAAGGGACAGGAGCAGAAGGTTTACAAGTTAAAGAAGGCACTCTATGGGCTTAAGCAAGCTCCACGTGCTTGGTACAGCCGTGCAGAAGCCTATTTTATGAAGTAAGGTTTTGAGAAGTATGACTATGAGAATACTTTGTTCATCAAGAGAGGAAAAGAAGTCAAAGTATTAATTGTAGGTCTCTATGTCAATGATCTCATATTTACTGGAAATGATGAATTAATGTTTACCGAGTTTAAAAATTTCGTGAAAAATGAGTTTGACATGATAGATTTTGGTAAGATGAGGTATTTTCTACGCCTTGAAGTCTTACAAAAATCTAATGGTATTTTTATAAGTCAGAAGAAGTATGCTTTGGAGGTGCTGAATCGGTTTGGAATGGACAAAAGTAATTCTGTTCATAATCCTATTGTCCCTGGATGCAAACTTATGAAAGATGAAGATGGAATAAACGTGGACAAAACCTACTGTAAGCAAGTTGTAGACAGTCTTAATTATCTCACAGCAACTCAACCAGACATAATGTTTGTAGTGAGTCTGATTAGTAGATATATGGAGAATCTCACTAAGCTTCATTTACAGGCAACAAGGGTACTACGTTATTTGAAGGGAACAATTGGGTTTGGAATTTTTGGATGAGAGAAAGAGTACTCTAGGCGATATATTCTTATTGAGTTCTGGAGCAGTATCATGGTCATCAGAGAAACAACCAATAGTAAGTCTATCTTCCACATAGGCAGAATTCATAGTTGTAGCTTCATGTGCATGCCAAACAGTATGGTTAAAAAGAGTGTTGGAAAAGCTGGGTCAGAATCAAGACAAGTCAACTATTATTCGCTGTGATAGTACCTCTGTTATCAATCTGCTATCAAGCTTTCAAAAACCCGAGTAATGCACGGTCGGAGTAAACATATAGATGTGCGTTTCCATTTCCTTCGAGAGCTCACAAAGGCTAGCACTGTGGAGTTGGTGCATTATGGCACAAAGGAACAGTTAGCTGATGTGATGACTAAACCACTCAAATTAGATGCTTTCTTGAAGTTGAGAGAACCAGTGGGAGTCTATATTGAAGTAAATATAAACTGATTACTATTGTGTTCAGTTAGGAAGGAATGGTTAGGTTTGATTTAGATTTGATTGAGTTATTTGGATTAGATTTGATTGAGTTATTTGGATTAGATTTGATTTAGTCCTACGTTAGTTATACCGGATTTGATTTGTTTTCGATGTATTCTGGCTATATAATAGCCAATTTCATTCCTCCGAAGTGAGATTTCCCCCATTCTGGTGATCTTTTCAGTTTTCTCTCCATATTCCTAACAGATAAACATCTATTAAATATCCACATAATTTTGAAAAATTGACTCTTTTATATTTTAATCTTCCTTATATTTCACTCAATTTAAATATATAATTTCATATATCACATTATCCAATTATCCTAAAAACAAAAGTATAGGATAAAATGATCGGATACTTCTTTTAAAATGGTCATATCTTTGTTGTAAAAAACTAGGTAGCTCTTAATTATATAAATTAGTAAGATATTATGCTCAAATTTTATATTTTTATATTTTCCAAATAAGTTTTGGATCCTTTAACAAAATTGAAAAATAAAATCTCTCCCACCTCATGTGCGTGTGTGCTCACGCGCGTACCTGTGTGTTTGTGTGCGCGCGTGTGGGAGAAAGAAAAATAATTGTGAAGGTTAAAAAAAAATAGAAATGGTAAAAGATTGAGTATCATTTTTTAGTGTCATAAGAGTGTGTGTGTCTAATAAGGGATTAGAAAGAAAGAAAAATAATTGTGAAGATAAAAAAAAAAATCTAAATGGTATCATATAGCTTTGTATTGGCTAAGTTCACGAGTTTGAGATAAGTAGACTCGAACCGTTCACATCCACCAAGGTAAACCACCGCCTCTAACTGATTCTACCATAGAGGTAACTTCAAAGTTATTTTCAATGCCCCTAGTCTCTATCTATTTTAAGTCTTTTGTTTAAATCAAATATTTATACTCTTGAAATTTTTTAGGTCTAAATAAATAATTTTATCAATTAGAACGGTACTTTAATTATCTAATTTCCGTAACATAAAATTTATTATTATCACATTATCATTTGTAGTTAGTTGAAATTTATTATTAAAAAAAATCTTTTGAGATTTGATCACCCGTTTACAAAATATTTGTGAAAACAGAGTAATTCTTTTATTTTTTCATAGCATAGATTTTATTTTTTTCATAGCATAGATATCTTAGAGAACAGGAAAAAAATAAGTATTAAGACAAGAGCCACTTAAACTGAGGTGGGCACTTGCGGGGAAACGGACAATCTATGAGAGTCACTCCATTTTTATCAAAGCATAATACGATTTCGTGCAATTGATCGTTTCTAGTTTTCTTATTGATGTTGCAGCGGAGGCCTGGCTTCTTTCCTATTGCAGCCTGAATGGCACCTTCAATGACATAATATCGATGGGATATGCTGCCAGTCGGGCTAAGTTTGGCGGCCTTCAAAATGGCCAGTAAGTCGTAGTTGAAATTTGTACGAATGTTCAAAGTTGCTTGGAAATATTGAACCTGATTAAAAACGGACTCGGAACATGTTCCATGTTTATTCCATTCGTATTTCCAAAAGCCTTGGTTGTTTTTGCGTATTAGGTCCGGCCAATATTGGTTCAAAAGTGGTTCGAGTGCAACAAATGCCTGAACAAAAAAACTACTTAGAATGTGATCCGGAGAATACTAGTTATTTTCAAGGATGTGGTATTATCCCTTCTTAAAAATAAAAAAAATAATAAAAAAATGAATAAAAAAAATATTAAGCATTATATTAAAACAAATGATATAGCAATAATTTCTTTAATTTAAAATGGATTTATAAAATTTTAAAACTATAACTCCATATTTAACTTCATATATACAAATTCATGATTTTATATTTGGAGAGTATTTGAGAACGTGACTTTCGAATTATATGTCGGAGAAATGTCGTAGAAATGTGAAAAGGACTTAAAAAAAATGTTTTAGAATTTTGGTTTTTTAGAGCAACAAGAAAAAATGGACAATAAATGGCGAGAGTTATATGGTTTTAAATGGAGAAAAAAAATGCTCATTTTCTATATGGTAGGATATGGTACCGTATTGGTTGAATTAAATGTTGATCCTTTGCAAACAAGTATGGCATTGGAGTAGTTGCTCGGCCAAAGACCATGAATAGTGAACTTGTTTGAAGGTGGATTAAGACACTGGGTACCCGTGCATGTGGCCAGTGGCCATTGCTGAACCATTTGAAAGTATTGAAACTGAGCATTTACAAACAAGATCAAATTCGAGAGGAAGAGCACGAAAAAATGAATATGAGCCATGATAGAAAGAGTTAAAGATGGAGAGAGAATAATAAGAAAGAAAGGTATATAGAATAATGAAATTGTGAAAGTGAAATGACAATATATATAGAAAAAAGGATTTCATATGTATTTATTTTGTAAGTCCAGATATTGTCCCCTTTTAGTTTTTCCTATCGGGCTTTCCCTCAAAGCTTTAAAACGCTTTTGCTATGGAAAGTTTCCACACTCTTATAAAGGGTATTTCGTTCTTCTTTCCAACCAATGTGTAACGACCCAAAATTTTCTACTTAATTTAAAGTCGCTACTGTATACATATCATAAACATTGAGTGCGAAATACTTCATTTAAACTTTTATAAAACATAACCTTCAGCTTAAAACACAGCCATTGATTTACGTGTTTCGAAAACACCTTTAAAAACGACACAACAAAAGACTAAATAAAATAAATAAACGTTTAAATTAAAAACATCTTATCCTAGTCTAAGTCTAAGAAAAATAAATACGAATACCCTATGCATGTGTCATAGTCTCGAGTTGCGATGTCGTCGTCAGCCGTACAGGAATCCCTTGCCTTAACCTGAAATAGAGATAGCACGTGGCTTGAGTATTTTAAGAACATGTGAATGCAATGACGGGACCTATCATATTAGTCTATTTTTCCTATGACACCATTCTAATGGGCAGCTTGGATGTGTATCATATACTCTACACACAACCCATACGTGGGGGTATGGGCTCACCAGAAAATTCGCACACCGCTGGGCCCCTTTTCTTGTCGGACGAGCCTGCTCTGGTAGCTCTCCTTATGCCGACACCCATTAGAATTAGTAACCGTCACGACAGCATTATGTAAAACATAATAATACTTCGCCTGCTTAGTGGATGTACGCATCCGTACCCTCGTGATGGAATAGGGGTATCCCCCCAATGCATGAGCACACATAATGCATGAGGTCTAACATTTTTCCATTTTCATTATCATTTTATATAACCCCGCTAGCATTCTGTACATATCATATCGTTTTCATATTATTTCACATATCGTTCATCATTCATATCATATCGTTTCTCATTTTTATAGTTCTCATATCATACATAATTCTAACGGGTTATATTTCATGTCATTCATATCACGCTGTATACACACAATTTAGGAGGCACAATATAACGTCCCATGCTTTTAACATAACATTTCATCATATACATATCATATCATAACATATTGCATCACAATATATCATATCATAAACATGTCAATTTATCACATATCTCGTACCATATCATATTTCATATCATTTTCATATCATATGACAACATATATATATATCCTTCTTTCACATGTCGTATCATAATCATATCATATCGTAAACACTTCGTGGTCATATCGTTCCCTAACTTATCATAGCCTTAACGTTCTTATACCTATCGCAGTCATGTCGTTACATGAACGTACTTTAGTCATATCATCGCAGGAACGTATCCTAATGCTATCGTTCTATCAATCTATCACATACCTAAACCTTTCTACCCATAACCTAACGGTATTCTTTTATCAATCTCTCATATCCATAGCACTTCGGTATGTAACCTAACCTTAATATTTTATGAACGTATCTTACTCCTATCTTCACATTTCGTTTTGTGCATCCTTCTCGTATCCTATCTCAAATATATCATTGAACACATCATACCGTAATTATTATCATACAATTCACATATTATAACATATCATAAGCACATCAATCCACAAACAATTCACACATATCAATATGTATGACACGTGTAGAACCACGGGCACGTGTCAACATCAAATATAACCATGCCGATAGTAAGGCCACTTACCTGATTATCTTAGACTGGTGTCACCAATTTATCTTTAAGAAAGTTCGATTTTTCCTTTGTATCCAAGTCAACCTATATGAACCATGACATCAATTTCAATTTCAATTTTCTAAATTTTACGATGGTCAATGTGCTAGACTTCACGTGAGCATTAGAAACTTTATGATTAGAGTCTTGGATATATATTATAATTCTATTTTCATTAAATATTTATTTTATATTCTTACTTTTAAGACGGACAACATTTTGGCGGTTCCAAATCTTTCCCTCTTACTCTTTATATTTATTTTAATCAATTCTTCCTTCCAAAATTTTACCTTTTGTTTCTTTTTTTTCTCTATTTTCTTATTTTCTTACTTCCCACTAATTTAATATTTCCTTCTTTTATTTTATTTTTACAATTTAATTCGGATAAATATTATTGGTCAAACCTCACTATATTTCCTTATTTTATTTGATTCTTCCTTCCAAAATTTTACATTTTCTTTCTCTGTATTTTCTTATTTTCTTACTTCCCATTAATCCCATATTTCCTTCTTTTATTTTATTTTATTTTAATTCCTTATCAATTTAATTCTGACCGTCAAATCTCACTATATTTCCTTATTTTATTTATTTTATTTTAATTTTTTAGTGGTCTAATATATATATTCAAAGTCAATTTTTTAATCGATTATTTGACTACTAATCTTAGATTACAATTTACTAAAACTCCTAACTAAAATCTGATTGATTCTAAAGTGATTTCAACCTAACAAAAAAAAATCTAAATAATTGAATAAGGGAAAAAGATATGAATTGATTTCTTACAACAGATGGTATAAATAAAAAAGGAGATCTGAAATATAACTTACAGACGAAATCTCTTTCCAAGGTAGATCTGCAGCATCACTTGTAAATCTGCTGATAGACATTTCTGTTTTCTCAAAACATTTTTGGCATGCTCTATTTTCTCAAATCTTACATTTTTTTTGTTTCTGTTTCATTTGGGAGGAACCGTAGGTTGATGAGAGATTATTGGAAGAAAAGGACTACAGTTGAAGTGGAACATAATTGTTTTTTTAAACGTAATAATAATTTTTGTTTATAATAATTTTTATTTATTTATTTATTCATTTATTTATTTTTGGGCTATCCCACAATGGGGGATATCACACATCTTGTACCTTGAATAAAATTTTATCAAAATATAATTAATTCATTGATGTTTAAATAATAAAATAAATTTATGCATATTTAAAATGAAAAATAAAATCAAATAACTCAAAAAAAAAATGTAAATATGAACAATTTCCTACCAACAAAAGTACCGGCAAGTTTAGGTTTTTTCATGTAAAATAATTTTCTTTAAAAAAACATAATAAAGTACAAAAAAATATATATTATAATAATAATAATAATAAAGAGATATCTAATGTGATTTTAGGTCTAACCTAGAGATTTTGAAATTTTTTATTTTTTATTTTTTTTTCTTAGTTCAATGCAAATAGCTTTAGTAAATAATAAATTACTTAACTCAATTCATACACGATTAAGCATGAAAAGATAGAATATGTTGTAGTCTGACTTGAGAATTGATATGTACCATCCAATTTGGTAATTAAACTCTAAACTTTATGATATATAAAAATTAATCAAAATATGGAACAAGGATTGTTATGCACGATTTAAGACTTCTTATAGGACTTGAAGTATGAATCAAATAAGCAAAACTATAGCACGAAATGCATGATGTGATATCGTTTAAGTCTAAACTATATGTGTACGAGTTCTATTAGGGTTGTGCCCAAACAAGATCTGCTAAATGTTGCAAGGTCACTCATTGCCCCTAATTGTTGCCTGTTAGGGTTGTGCCCAAACAAGATAGCTAAATGTTGCAAAGTCACTCCTTGCCCCTAATCGTTGTAAGGTCAATTCTTGCAACTATATAAAGTAATTATAGTAGGGTCGTGTCTTAAATGCTGGAAGGTCACTTTTTGCATTTATATGAAATGATTCAATTAGGGTCTTGCCCCACATGATATGCGTACACTATGTGGAGATACTTTCTGTATGTATCAAATTCTACTTACGGTTATCGGTTGTCAAGTTACTTCTTGTACGTATATAAGATGATCTATTAGTGTCATGCCCTAAATAATATAAGTTACATAAGACGGGGTATCTCCCCTATGGTTGTAATTATATGTATAAGATTCATAGATGGAACAATTATGAGGTTCATCTCACCTATATATGTATGATTAAGACAAGTTCAAATGAGGTAGATGATGTGAATCTAATCATTGAGATAATCTCATGTGAGTTAGGTCACGTGACATTAATAATTGAGATGTCAACCTAACCGTCATGAAATAGGTTTAAAACTAATATCTACTTCAAACTATTTTTAAATTTTAAATTTGTTTAAAATTATTATTCATTTCACTTACAAATAATATTAACTCTAAATTTTCACGTTTAAAAGTGTTTCAAAAATATCATTTAAAAAGTTCAAAAATACTATTACCTTTTGTACTCAATTTAAGAAATATCTATAAACTTTTAAAACTAGTATTAACTAGGGGTGTATATTGAACGGTACAACTCAAACCGATCTAACCTAAATTATAGGAGTTAAGTTGGGTTGAATTAGCATTTTGAGTTAAGTTGGATTAATTTTCTTAAACCCGACTAGATTCGGTTCAGTTTCAAGTTTATTAGACAAAAACTTCAGACCCAAACTAAGTAAAGTGTTATAAAGATATTAAGACATATTATTTATTCATGGGAATACTAAAGTGGTGATTTGGTAGTACTAACAAACCTATATTAATTTGTTAAATTTCTTTTATACTACTTTATACAAACAATTAGATTATTTTGAACATTTTGAAGCAAAAATGAATATGGATAGATTAGGCATATATTTGAATAGTTTTAAAGTATATTGTTTTCATTTTATAAATTCCATATATAATTTTTATGCGTTAATTAAAAAAAACGATTGTGAATTTTTTTTTTTTAAAGATTTTTCTTACTTTTAATCCATCATTTTTCTAGTCATTTTAGTGGAAAGCAAACAATTTTAAATATCCAGATACCAAAAATTAGTATAAAATTATCTTATGGATCAATATTTAGTACGGATACGAGTATTCTTTAATTTTTTAGGAGTTCTTTGATAGCTCAGAAATAACTACTAAAAACATGACACAAAAATTGGATTGGTAGAAAATTAGTATACCATACCAAATCGACTCAAGATTGTTCTAAGCTTAAAATAAGGAAGGAAAAAAAAAAAGAAACATGTACTCAGGTCTATAAGATCTCAGAACCTTAACCCTCTCGAGAAGCTCTAATGGAGACATTTTATTATTTATTACTTATGTGAAAAAACTAAGTTTCTTTCAATATTTTTCAACCAAACTCTAAAGAACGTTCAAATTTGATGAATTTGACACATACGTTTAATAAAAAAATCAAACTTAAACACTTTCGTTTTCGGTCCATTTTCGAGTCATTTTTTATAGGTGTACCATTGCACTTTTTTTTCCTCTGTGAGAGGGCAAAATTGGATCGGTAGAAATTTAGTTTCATTATATCTTTCTCAATTGTTTTGAAGATTTTGTTTTAAAATAGAGATAGTAATTCTAAATTCTAGCTTATTTATTATCGGTTTGTTGCAACCTAGTATACATTTGTTTTCGGATAATTTAGGACTTTCCAACTTTATCAATGTCATGCATATATAATTCTCCTTCTAAAATATTTTTATAATATTTTTATTTTTGTTAGGCATAGTTTCTTTAAACTAATTATTTTCCTTCTTTTTTTAATTTTAGTATCTATCCTTGTATTTTTCTTATTTTGAAGTAACCAAATGAGCTTAGAAATTGCCAGTATTTAGTTAGCAATGTTGAACTATGTTATAGTGTTACAATTCTCTCTTGTTGTTGGTGAATTTTTTTTTTTGGATGATTATAGATTAATTTATGTTTGTTTGTGACCTTTTAATATATTTTTTTTAAGATTATATTGAATAATTATGAATAGTGGGTAAATAATTTTTTTAACAACCTGAAAATAGAGAGTTGGGTTGGGTTAGGTTGTGAAATTTTTTGGGTTGGGTTGGATTACACATCCAACAAACCTGAATTTTTGGGTCGGTCTAAAAAAAATTCCTCAACTCAATCCAATCCGGACTAGTACACCTCTAACATTAACATCGGTAACTTTGATAAAAAAAAAAGTTTTAAAAAGTTATTACCGTCCATACGAATAAAATTGTCTATATAGTAACTTTTATTTTTAAAAAAAATTAAAATATTATTTATTAATGATTATGTTTAACAAATAAATAAAAAATATACTTAGAGTTAAGTGAAGAACTACAAGTATCTTTTAATTTTAAATTTTAGGTTTTGCAATAGAAGATAAATATTTAATTTAAGAACTGTGATGAACTTATAATATTAAGTTAATTATCTTATTATTTGTATTTTTAGGATTTTGAGGGTAAAAAAAAAGAATTTTAAAAGTATAAAGCAAATAAAGTTTATTTCTAAAATAATATTTTAATTTATGAAAAAATGTGAAAATTTTAAAAACAATATCTATTGCAAACTATTTTAAAAAGTTTTGATTTAGAAAATATAATACCCCAATCAAATAATAAATAAATATAAAAAAGTTAAAAGTTTTTTTTTAAGATGTCAACAAATTTATGGATGTTGCTTGAAAGTTTGTTAAAGTTTGTTATGTTAAATTAGTAAGATTTGGATTATCAAGTTGATTGAATATCTGAAGACAAGAATACTTGTTTAAGATTTGAATCACTCTACAACTAAGAACAATGATATCTTGAATGATTCTAAGCATGCAATCTAAATTATATAGAAATTACAAATAAATTTAGTCATTGCTAAAGGAAGCACAAATGCTTATTTTACTGCATTTTCCAAATCTTGTTACGAAGACAACTTTATATAGCTTCAAAATGAAACTCTTGACTATGAGATGTTTCAGGGTTTGTAATCTTCATATTTTATGATCATAATTAACAATTACTTAGATGTAACTTAAAAATAAATAAAAAGTCTTAAAACTTAAAATATATTAATGAAACACAATAAATCTAGATTTTAATTATCCATCATAAATTTGTAACAATTTAAGAATAAATGAAGCTGCTTGAAGTATCTTGAAACTCTTTTTTTTGCATAAATGAGATTTGATTCTTTTTTAATGTAAAATTGATTGCCACTTGAATTCAACTTTAATAGAACTCACGATACAACATTCTTTGCAACCGGTGGCTATGGACCAATCAAATTTAGCACTTTCAACTTTAGAAAAATACCATTCGTAGAGTTTTGATTAAATATTATATATAACTAATTTGGGAGTAACTCAAAAAGTAATCAAAACTATATTATATAATATAATTAATTTTCTTTTCGTTAAAAGTAATCAACTTCCATTCTTAGTTTTACAAAGTTCGTATGTCATAATTTGATTGGTCTATGATATCAATTCAGTCGCCACATTATCACGTCCATTATTTTATATTTTATCTTGCTTTCGCTATAATTCCTTCATTTTAATTCTAATTTAAGTGATTCAAAACACGTTTGAAATCGTTGTTTCAAGTTTTGCACTATAGACAATTCAAAATACTAATAATTTTTAATAATCAAATGTAGAATTATTATCATCAAAACATTAATTAATTAATTTGAGGTTTAAAAAAAAACAATAATCTCCATTTTTTATGATGACCAATTATTTCAATAAAACCAATATGAAATTCATAAAAGCCAAAAGTTGCTAAAGGGAAATTCAAAAACTTAAAGCAAACACAGAGTCACAAATGAACGTTAAGTTTAAGTAGAAGCGATTAGCACATCATCGAGAATCTATTTTTTATCTCCACACCTTAACATCAAATTTTAAACAAAATCAAGGTAGAATTGATCTCACATCTAATAAAATAACTTTTAATCTAAGGTAAGGCTACTTTTATTTTATTTTATTAAGATAAAAACTTTTAAATTGAATAGCATTTTTTATAATTTAGTCTTTCCATATCCTCCGTTAATCTTGACGTTCGAGCTGAAATTCAAGCTTCAATGGCCATGTCTGTTGAGGATTGTTGAGAGGTAGTCCCATATTGACTAATTTAGGGAATGCTCATGAGTTTATAAGTAAAGAATACATCTACATTAACTAATTTAAGGAATGATCATGAGTTTATAAGTAAAGAATAGTATGAGGCTTTTTAGAGAAGTCCAAAGCAAAATCCTCACAAGTATCGATTCCATAGAGAATCATGATGACGGTAGGGACTTTAAGTTACTAGAAATCTAGGGCCATTACAAATATATTTATATTAAAGTATATACATAACCTTTCAACAATAACCGCATAGCGTAGTGGATTAGCGCGTCTGACTTCGGATCAGAAAGTCGTGGGTTCGACTCCCACTGTGGTCAACCAAAACGGTAGATGATCATTTGAGAACTCTTTCTTGTGCTCAAATTCTAAGCGGTGGACATCATGTTCAAAGTCAAATTTTCCACCCGATAGCCTCCTTTCTTCGTCAACTCGTTTTTGATCTTAATAGGATTTGATTCATTCATGAAAGATGTTCATCTAAGTATCACGAAGGCAACTGAAAGGTTCATTTGATCTTAATAGGGAGTGGAGAGAAACATATTTCTTTCAATTGGGCACGCTCTTAAGCTCGTTGGCCTTCAAGCTCTCTTAAGATAATACCCTTTGAAGGTGAAGAAACTGAATGAGATAGATTTGACACGATGAATTCGTTTATAAACCTTGTATTGCAATTCCACGCTTTTCCTTAAGCTTCTTTAATGGTGGGCGTATTGGGCATACAGTTTAGATGCACTTTCAACGCCTCATTTCTTCACCAAATTTGTGGCTATCTTACTTACAATTTGTAGGAAAAAGTTTGAAGAAAAATGTTTATAACCTTCAAATTTAGAAAAACTCATAAGTCTTGGTTGGAGGCTCATTGTTGCGTAGTTCTTTTTCCAAATGTTAGTCCATGCTTCATAATTTATAGTTTGAGCTTAAACCGACTTTGAAACGTCTAGAACCGCCATAAGTTTGAAATCCAACTTTCTTGAATTTTTGTTGAAAATATCTTCTTCGATCAGGCCTTCGTCAACTTCCATTTTGAATTTTCCGCCCTTGGATTTACCACGAATTGTGTGTCTTTTCAAACCTATTTAAATTTGGGGATGATCCAACGAATGGATGTAAAGATATTTTAGATTTTCAAAGGTTGTGGTGGTTCTTGTTTCCGTGCTAATCTGACTTATGGAATTTTCTCTTTTGTACTAACTTGTTCGGCTCCACCTTTTTCATTTGTTGTTTATGCATATCCAGGTAGGTGGCAGCCTTAAGGATTGTGGCGTAATTGTTTGAGGCATAGGCAGCCACTGACCCTTGGATATCTTCCCTTAAGCCCATAATGAAGCGGAAAGTTCTTGTCTTCTCCACATCTATCTATCTATCTCGGGAAAAATCTGGATATCTCAGTGAATTCTACGTCATATTTCTCCACGGGCTTTTCCCCTTGTTTAAGGCTTAAGAATGCCTCCTGATTTTTTAACATTGCTACGGTGGGGTAGTACTTCTTGAAAAATTTATCTCTAAGCCAAGTCTAAGGGCGATTCAATCTTTAGCACTTTACGGTCTTAGATGTTGATTTCCACTAAAAAAAAATGTGTCACTCCTGAGTGAAAATGATGGTGGAGTACCTAAGGGGCGTGGTTTGACTTGGGTTAGGTTTGACTTGGGTTAGGTTTGTAAGGCACATACGTGACTTTGGGCGTAACTCGATTGTGTAATAAAAGACTAGAAATTTTTTTGCGAAATCAAATAAAGAGAATTTAAAACATAATATATAATAAATTTACAATATTTCAAAATAGAGTTAATGCATAATTAGTTAAAACCCAAAATAAGGAACAAACACAAAATATTTTAAAAAGAGTTGAGGATGAGGTTCTCTATGGCACCTGCTGCAATGTTCGCTCCTAATCTCGACTAGCTTCTTATTTACCTTAAAAACATGGAAAACATGGAAAACATGGAGAGAGTAGAAAGACTCACTAAGTAGCCTATTTGTAGACCCTTAATTGTGTCCTTGATATGCGAGGTACCACACTTTTCTTGACTTGTTCTAGTTCTTGTTGCAAGTAATAATTAGGTCTTTTGGTGTGTTCTTGACTTGTGAATTCTTATTAAGATCCGATGACCTTGGTCCTTAGATTCTAAGGTTTGAGCTTTGCTGATCTAAGGGCCTTAATACTGTTGTTCCGGGCTCTTGTCTTCAGAACTTGGAATTTGGATGCATGTTCTAGTTCTTGATTCTTGCCTTATTCTTGGTTATTTTCTATGTTCTTATTCTATTCTTGTTTGTTCTCCAAGACACTCCCCTTAGGATATACGGTACTAGTCATGAACCTGACAACCTGTGTTCAAAGCTTCATACTTTCCAAACGACACAATCTTAACTTATGTTCAAGGCTTCATGCGTTTCAAGCAACGTAGTTTGAACCTGCATCCAATGCTTCATACGTTCTCTGCGATATAGTTTGAAAACCTATACCCAAGGCTTCATGCATTCCAAGTGGCATAGTATGAATACCTACATTCAAGGCTTTTTACGTTCCAAGTAGCGTAGTCTGAAAACCTACATCTAAGGCTTCATATGTTCCAAGCGATGTAGTCTCATCCGCATCCATGGTTTCATGTGTTCCCTGCAATACCACCTAAATACCTATTACAAAGTCTTCATACGTTACATGCGGCATATTCTAAATGTCTATGCTCAAGGCTTCATATGTTCCTGCGACATATTCTAAATGCCTATGCTCAAGGCTTCATATGTTCCTGCGGCATATTCTAAATGCCTATGCTCAAGGCTTCATATGTTCCAAGCAGCGTAGTCTGAAAATCTAAATCAAAGGTTTCTGACGTTGCAAGTGATGTAGTTTGATTCATGAACATGCTTTACCATGGGAGGTCTAGGAGTGTTCTTGAGTTTTTATGTATGAGGATCTTAGTCCTTTGTCCTTGACTGGTACCTAACATTTTTCTTATCTTAATATATATAGAGCTTGTGTGGTGTTGTTCTTTGTTCTCATACATTCTATAAATTTTTAATGTTCTTACTTTCTCAAAGCATAAGTCTCTTAAGCTTCACACAGTAACATGTATGAGTTATTCATTGTATATTCTTTAGAAAATTCTGGAAGAGTCTTGGATCGAGTAAGAGGTAAGTTATGAGGTATTTCGTTTAGACATTTCTTAGACCCTAACTTGGTTTTGGTTCCAAACTTGCTCAAATCAACTTGAAATCTTGAACATATCTTTATGTCCTTTAACGACCCAGATCTACCGCTAGCAGATATTGTCCTCTTTGGGCTTTTCCTTTCGAGCTTCCCCTCAAGGTTTTAAAACGTGTCTGCTAGTGGAAGGTTTCCACACCCTTATAAAGGGTGATTTGTTCTCCTCCCCAACCAATGTGGGACATCACAATCCACCCCCCTTTGGGGCCCAGCGTCCTTACTGGCACACCACCTCGTGTCTACCCCCTTCGGGGAACAGCGAGAAGACTGGCACATCGTCCGATGACTAGCTCTAATACCATTTGTAACGACCCAGATCTACCGCTAGCAGATATTGTCCTCTTTGGACTTTCTCTTTCAGGCTTCCCCTCAAGGCTTTAAAACATGTTTGCTAGGGGAAGGTTTTCTCACATGTCCTTAGGAATAGGCCTTACAAAAATAGGGAGTGGTTTTGGAGGATATTTAGGCCTTGAAGTATCTTAAAAGGTCGTAGGACATTTTGGTCCTTTTATCCCCTAATTCTTGGTTTAACATCTAAACGTGTTCCAATAACTTTCAATTAACAAATCATCACTCATAATAAGATAACGTCTATTACAAAGTTTCATAGTATATGGAGGTCATTTAGATCACGATCGAAGATAAGTTACCTTAGAGGCATTATGGTCATTTTACACCATTACTTGGTTTTGCTACTTAACCTTGTCGAATAACCACAAAATTTCATATTTAACATAAACAAGCCATAATATGCTCAACATTAAAATTTCATGGGCTCCAGAGTTAATTTAGTGGGTAATTTTAACGTTACTTAAATCCCAAGAAAATTAATCGGTTTAGGGTCTTAACTCAAGGATCTTGGTGTTTTTGTTCCATATTTTCTTAAGTCATACTCAATTTAAGATTTATACAGAAATCGATGTGATTCCTACGGGTAGTTCTTTAGAAAAGTCCAAGGTGGCTACTTACCTCGTCGTCGACGTTCGAGACCTCCGTTCTCTAGGTTTCGGTATCCGAATTACTTCAAATTTTATTTAAAAGAATCCTTAAAGTGTCTAGTTTCTGGAATCATGAAGTTTTTAATGAGAACCGATCTAAAAGATGGCTAAAATTTTAAAAAAAAAATCGAGATTTGGCCGCAGTTTGGTTTGAAATGGTTGGTTCAGTTGAACTGGCCACTTCATCATCTTCTTCCTTTGGAAGGGAAGAAGACGCGCACGGCCTTTGTGCCGCAGCCTGAAAGTGCTAGTCTCTAGCGTCGTTTCCAATGTTTCTTCCCTCGATTTCTTTATGATACTTAACGATGGTGTTACAGAGACGAGCTAGGGATTGAATTAATACCTTCTCGAGGATCGTAGCTTAAGTTATTAACCTCCAAAGTTCGTCAGAAAATTATTTTCTCACTGGAGTTCAACCGAGAAAAATTATATTGGGCAGCCGATTCTAGAGGTTTTCAAGACCTAATTTCTAAATGGAACCTCTTCCTTGTTCTTTCCTCTAGCTAAAGGAATTATTTTGGTAGAACGTCTTTAAACGTGCGGCTTTAATTTTGAGAAATTATCCTCAGTTTGCAGCTCATCGAAAATGCAGAGCTTCGAGTTCTTGGGCAGCCTGATCTAAGATGTGTTAGCTCTCAATTTTTTCATCAAAGTTACTCATCTCAATCCTCTTAAACTAAAGGAAAACTCAATTTTAAGAAAAATAGACCGTAGTTGGGAATTCGATTCTTACCCCCAATTTGTACCTGGAACTGAAGTTCTCCGATTACACACGTTATTAGTGTTAATTCTCTTCGTGGTCTTCTACAAAAATGATCCTTGGATGTGCAAAAACCACATGGGATTGACCTCTTTTGGTGAATTCACCTATAGGATTGGATTGGAATTTCAAGCTTTCAAGCTTCTTCTTTAATGGCGACCACGATTGGGGGAATAGGTTTGAGGCTCTTTCAACACTCGATTCTTTCATAAAACTTGTCGGTGGTCTTGTTTGGAAGGTATAGGAACAAGTGTGACGGAAATGGTGGTCAATTTATCTCGAATTTGGAAGAAATCTGAGAATAGGAAACCTAAAAACTCAACGGGTATAACTTGCGATTGGGAGCTCGGCTTAACTTGATTCTTGTTCTAAATGAAAGTCCTCACTTCCCGACTTTACCCTTTACCGACATTGAAACCTCCAGAATCTTCGTGATTTGGAGGTTGATTTTCCTAGAATTTTTTTATCCAAAATATCATCTTCTATCAGCAAGCAACCGACCTCCAATTTGAATTTGACCATTGGATGTGATGAGGTGCGTCTCGTCTAGAACATACTCAAATTTGGTGAAGATCCAATGGTTGAAAATGAAGATACAGACCGTTTTTTTTATCACGGCTCACTATCGCGGATCTGATTTTCAAATTCGTGGCATTTTTGTAATTATCTCGAAGTTCAAGGGAATTTTTGGTAATTTTCTATTTTGCAAATATTTTATTATTATTTTTTATTGAAAAATCAATTTTTTTAAATAAAATTCTTTTTTTTTTTTTTTTTTTTTTTTTTTTTTTTTTTTTGTTTTTTTCCCTTCATCTTGAAATTCCTTGCTAATAAGGAATTAAAAATCTAGGAAGTTTCTTAAAAATTGGAAAAATGACATTTTGGTTCTTTAGGCTTACTTTTTCATTGGAAACCCTTCTCCAAAAGTCTTAAATCCCTAAAATTACTCATATTGAAATGACTTGCTTAAGACCCTTATACTTGCATGAATGACTTAATTTCCTTTCCTTGGATCTTTTGGGTCTTACTTGGACAGCCTAATCTTAGTTGAATTACTATATCTTTATTACGAATGCTAAAAGGTCCTTAATGAGTTTTTGTTGCTGTGCCCTAGACTTGGGCATGGACCATCTATACATCAAAGGTTGCTTCTATGTAGTTCTTAGAAGCCTACCTTTGATTTATTCACCTAGTTGAGGTCCTTCTCTTGGGTTGCATGGTTTTAGTCCTTAAAGAGTACTTTAAGGTTACTCACTTATAGTTGAGGGTCTTAAGGTTATCTTAAATCTTAATTTAAAAAGTAATCCTATAATCATGCACTTGAAAAACTTAGGCACACTTTTAGAAGCATACTTACCTTGTTTCCGCAAAGCGTTGCCTCAAGCTAAGACATAGAGAAACCTTGAGCTCTAATACCCATTCTGTCATGACTCAATTTTTTTGAGTTTGCAAGACACACAAATCGCAATATGGATTGACAGAATGGATATAAAAAGAGATCGAAGATTAGTTACTCTATCTGAGTGAAGTTCCTGATGGAATAGAGCTTTAGGAGTCTCGCATGAATGAGATTGTCACAAAAGGCAACATGATCGACAAAATGTCAGGCTGCCTTGAGACAATGTCTGTCTGTGAATTAATGGTTAGGGTCAAGGCCATAGAAGATAAGGCCACAACTGCTGGTGGCGTCGAGCATAGAGATGGATCAATGAGCTCTATTGTTGGGGCGGAAGAATGTATCGATGGCCTAGACAATGCCAAACAAGCAATTGTTAAGATGGTTTCAGAAATGTTTTAGAATTTAAGAGAATCTCTTGGAGTGGTCAGGGTTGAGGTGCCGGATCTAATTGTCTTACTAAACCTCACTATGAGAGTTGTGGAGAACCAAACCCTAGCTGGGGGTGCAATCCAATATAACAAGGCAAAGGTCTTGGAGCACAAGCTCTTCTATGGGTTTCGAGATACCAAGGCTCTAGAGAACTTTATCTAGTCGATGATGCAAAGTTATGGTTGAGGTCCAAGTACATGGACAGACATTCAAGATGGATGATGTACTATGGACACTTGTGAAAGCTTAAAACAAGAACTCCGTTCATAGTTCTTCTCAGAGAATGTCAAGATAACAGCAAGGAGGAAGTTAAGGGAGCTGAGGCATATTTGGA
The DNA here is from genome assembly GCA_033971965.1 of Cucurbita ficifolia. Classification (NCBI taxonomy): domain Eukaryota; kingdom Viridiplantae; phylum Streptophyta; class Magnoliopsida; order Cucurbitales; family Cucurbitaceae; genus Cucurbita; species Cucurbita ficifolia. The sequence continues at coordinate 9,011,556 of CM066979.1, forward strand.
ATATCCGAGACTACGTTATGCAGTTTTTTATGCTTATGTTTGATATTCGTGATATGTCCAAAATAGACAAGTTTTTTAGTTCTTTTGAGGAGTTGAAGTTGTGGGCAAAGACCAAACTCTCCGAACAAGGAGTTCAAAACCTTTTTACATCCTATTCTATAGTCTAACGATTATTTGAACTTAGTAACGATCAATCCCAAGACGTAAGGCAAAACCAGACTTTTGCAAATAGGGTAATAGAAATTATCGACCCAACTCCCATAAAGGTGGGGGAGGTGACAAACTTGAAGGCGAAGAAGGGGAATATGAGTCCTAATAGAGGTAAAACTTCATAGAGGAGACCTCATAGCCAGAACAATCAGAGTCAAGGCACTTCGTCTTGGTTCATATGCAAGGGGCACTCCGATAAATTGAATGCTCACAAAAGACATCACCCTATGCCTTCCAAACAAAACTTTTGAAAAAAATTTAGAAGTCAGGTACTAAAATTATTTTTTGTAAATGAAGAATTTGTATGGTGAAAAAAAAACATAACATCATGAATAAAAAAGTTTAACAAGGATAGAATTGTACAAAAAAACGAATTTACTTAGGAAATAATATGAATTTGAAAATGTTCATACAAAATTGAAATTGATAGAATATAGCATAAGAATCGTCCCTCCACATAAAGTTTGGATCATCTCTGTTCTATCTTTGTCTTCCATGTAATTTCTTACTTCTTCCATTCCTCCATCTAACCAAGAGGGAAGAGAAAGAGAGGAGAGAAAAAATATAAAAAATATAGTTTTTAAAATAAGAATAGGTGTCACTTCCATTTTCTTCTAGTAATTATTATAAACAATTGATGGGACAATCAGAAATGTAAAAGTATAAAAGAAATATATTTATATTAAAGTATGCATAAATTTTCAAAAATGACCGCATAACATAGTGGATCAGCGGGTCTGACTTCGAATTAGAAGGATGAAAGCAAGTATATTTGAAGTTAGATAGAGTTTTGGCTAAGGCCAACCATGTAAGTGGCCTTACTATCGGCTCGGTCGGAAAATTTGCCTTATGTATGATGACACGTGCCCACTGACCCTTGCACGTGTCATTTATGCTTTGTGTTATATGATGATGAAATGATGTTGTATGATGATGTGATGATGTTATAAGATGATGTGATGATGCTATATAATGATGTAATGATGTTATATGATGATGTGATGATGTATATGATGATATGTGATGATGACATGATATGATGATGCATGATAACATGATGATGTAAGATGCATGAAGATGAGATGACTTAATACGATGATATTCCATATTAAGATGATGTACATGAATTAAATGTCATGATGCATTATGACGATGAGTTTTCTAAGACACAACCTTAATTGATGTTAATTATGATGAACGTATGAAGGTCAACGCATGCATGTTATCTAGTGTAATGTGTGAATAATGTATAGGGTTGTGTCATAAGGATGATTTAAAGATGAAAATCATAGGGACCTCATGCATTTTGTGTGTTTATATACATTGGGTTAATTCTTCATTTATGATGATGAGTACGGACACCTATACTATGAGATGATCATCATCATGTCTCGCATTACACTCGGGGGTCTACTGACCTCTAAATTTCGCTACGGACAGCTAGCTTGACTATGATGAGTCTAGTAGGTGCGAACCTCCTGGGGATATACGCTCGCACGTGTGGGTTGTGTGTAGAGAAGTAATACACATCCAATTTTGTCCAGACTGGAGGCCACCCCTATGATGGTTTTAACGATAGGTCCCTAATCATGAGTTGCATTTGTTTGCATTCTCTAACCCCAATAGTGGGGTCACTTGCTCAGCATTTCTTAAAATACTCAAGTCGTGTGCTACTTCTATTTTATGTAAAGACAAGACTTGTATGGTTGACGACGACATCGCAAGTAATACCGTGGAAAATGCATAAGATAGTGGTATTTCATTCCTTAGACTTTAGTTTAGTATAGGGTGTTTTACTTTTAATGTTTTATTTAGTATTTTGTTATGTTGTTTTAAAGATGTTTCGAACATGTAAGTCCATGACAGTGTTTTATGATGAAGTTGTAAATGTTTATTTCTGCATAAGAGAGTATGTTACGATGACAGTAGCGACTTTAGGTTAGTAGAAATGTAGGGTCGTTACAAATATATTTATATTAAAGTATATACATTAACTTTAAAAAATGACTGCATAGCGCAATAGATTAGCCTGTCTAACTTCGGAACAAAAGGTCGTGGGTTGAACTCCCACTGTAGTTAACCAAAATTGTAGATGATCATTTGACAACATTTTTCCTCACTTGTGTTCGTTCTTTCCTGTGCTCATTATGAGTAATTTGAGACCAAGTTTTTGTTGAATATAGTGCTAAGCCACATATTCTGCATATAGAACAACGCTTGTAAATCAGTGTCGTGGTGTAGTTAGTTATCACGTCAGTTTAGCACACTGAAAGTCTGAGCAATGCCTTGGATTAAATCCTTGAAATCCTTGTCCTTGCTTGAATGCCTTAATTTTCTGTTACTTTATCCTTCTTTTCGGGTGTTACAAGATCCTTGAGTTTTTGTCTCTACTTCAGGATTACTTATGTGGAATTGTCATAAGTCAACCTTTGGTTTCTTTCACCTAGTTTGGGTCTTTTACTTGGGTTGCATGATTTTAGTCTTAAAAGAGTCTTTAGGTTACTCACTTATCCTCGAGAAGGTTATCTTAAATCTTAACTTAAATAGTAATCTTATAATCATGCACCCAATAATTGAAAACCTTACGCATACTTAAGTTTAGAGTCTTAGAGGCATACCTACCTTGTTTCGGCAAAGCGTTGCCTCAAGCTGGACCATAGAGAAACCTTGAGCTCTAATCTAATACCCCTTCTATCATGGCTCGACTTTTGAGTTTGCAAGTAACACAAATCACAAGATGTAAAAGCTGGTAATCGTAAATGCAACCGAATATCGAAAAATAATAACATGAAGTAACTGTTAGACCTACCTTGTTTCGGCAAAGCGTTGCCTCAAGCTGGACCATAGAGAAACCTTGAGCTCTAATCTAATACCCCTTCTATCATGGCTCGACTTTTGAGTTTGCAAGTAACACAAATCACAAGATGTAAAAGCTGGTAATCGTAAATGCAACCGAATATCGAAAAATAATAACATGAAGTAACTGTTAGTGTGAGAGTGAGTCATTGAATGGTTGATGAGAAGATTGTATTATGAAGAGCAAGAAGGCTCTATATATATATATATACAAAGAATATAAAAAGATATTTAGAAATCTACCTAAAAATCTGCACAAAATCCGGTAACAAACCGGTAAACAAATCAAAACTAGATCAAATCAAAACTAAATCAACTACTAACTATAAGGAGATTTAATCAGATACTAACTAACAGCAATCTAAACAAATATGTGATCTTTAACACTCCTCCTTGTTTAGATGCTGTGAACTCCAAGTTTTGTTTTTAACACCCATCTTACTCCAACAATCATTCTGTTTAGAGACCGATCAACCAACTCCTAGGTTTTGTTTTTTTCGATCACCGAAAGCTCCTCCTCTGACAGGTACATCATCAACCAAAGCATCTTGTCGTTCATCTTCAGTCTCTTCTAGTCGTTCATCTTCAGTCTCTTCTAGTCGTTCATCTTCAGTCTCTTCTAGTCGTTCATCTTCAGTCTCTTCTAGTCGTTCATCTTCAGTCTCTTCTAGTCGTTCATCTTCAGTCTCTTCTAGTCGTTCATCTTCAAACTCTTCTAACATGCTACCAAAGATTAAATTGTTTGGTGCATTAAAAATCTGATTCACCTTCGTCAGTTCTTCCCAATTCCATTGCTCATTTCCAGCAAAATGAACATCTCGACTCACAATAACACGACTAGTGTGTGGTTGAAAAACTCTGTAAGCTTTGGATATAGTGCTATACCCAACAAAGATGCCATGTAAGCTTTGGATATAGTGCTATACCCAACAAAGATGCCAACTTCTGCCTTTTTGTCAAGCTTATCACGCTTGACCTGTGGAATGTAAGTGAAGCAAAGACACCCAAATACTCTAAGGAACTTTAAGGAAGGTTTGTAACCATACCAAACTTCAAACGGTGTCAGGTCCTTCATAGCTTTTGTTGAAATTCGATTTTGCAAGCACACAATAGTGTTTGCTGCTTTTCTCCAAAAGCATTTTGGAAGATCCTTCTCATGAAGCATGCATCTCGTCATCTCCATTATGAATCTATTCCTCCTTTCACTGACGTCATTTTGTTGATGAGTGTATGGTGCTGTCAATTGATGTTCAATTTCAGCCTCTTCACAAAACCTGTTAAAAGTTTCTGAAGTGTACTCCTTGCCATTATCTGATCTTACGGTCTGAATCAAGCATGCACTTTCATTCTTAACTCTGGCTTTGAATTTCCAAAATACACCCACAACTTCTAACTTTTGCTTCAGCGAGAAGATCCAACACATTCTTGTTAGATCATCAATAAAAACAATGTAATAAAAATTACCATTTAATGATGGTGTTCGCTGAGGACCACAAAGATTAGTATGAACGAACTGCAGCTTTTTTTAGGCTCTCCATGCCTGTTTAGGAAAGGGTTGCCTATGTTTCAAAACTTATGAGGGGAATCGCCAAGCAATTTAGATAGAATGTCGAAGAAAGTGATGCATACGACCGTGGAGCTTTCGAAACCCTAATTTGCAAACCCTAGGGGACGTTTGAAGCACGTGCTAAAAAAAAACTGCCTCGAGGTTTTTCAAAACTTATGAGGGGAATTGCCAAGCTTGATGATTTAGAATAGAATGTCGAAGAAAGGGAGTGCATAAGACCGTAAAAAGGAGCTTAAAATCTTTTTTTAGGCTCTCCATGCCTGTTTAGGAAAGGGTTGCCTATGTTGCTTCCCAAAATTACAAGCACGGTAAAGAGGCATGTCATCAGCAATGTTAGCGAGTCCTTCTACCAGCTTCTTTGACTGCATCTAAAGCAAACCTCGGTGATGAAGGTGCCCAAGTTTTTTGTACCAAATCTCAGTGGCACTAGCTCTGGATATAAAGGTCATCTGCTCTTTCTCCATCGGATTTAGAGCAAAGCTTTTTCCTTTCATCTTGACATTGAACAAGTTTGTGCCACTAGCATCTTTGATCAAGCACTGCTTATTCTCAAACAACACTTTATAGCCTTTATCAAATAACTGACCAACACTTAAGAGATTTTGATCAATTTTATGTACAAATAAAACATCGGAAATAAATTTTGTACCTTCATAACTTGTTATAGCTACTGTGCCTTTTTCCTTGACTTCCAAGTGTTCACCATTGTCAATCCTCACTCTCTTGACTTCAGTGTCTCTTAATTCCTCAAAAAACTCCTTGTCATATGTCATGTGATTTGTGCACCCATTGTCAATCATCTAGCTCTCGCTTGATTCTTTGCCTGAGAAACAAGTGACCACAAACAATTGATCTTCTTCTTCTTGATCAACTACCTGTGCATCTACTTCTTTCACTTGTCCTTTGACTTTGCAAATCACAGCTTCATGTCCAAGTTGATTGTATTTGGAGCATTTGGAGTCAGGTCTTCTCCAACACTTGTATGATGGATGACCTTTCTTCTCACAATGACGGCAAGGTGGATAGGATTTTTTGGAACCTCTTCCTTTTGTCTTCTGATAATTGGCAAATGAATCTCCGTTCGTCGATTGGTTTTTGAAAATTTTCTTGTTTTTATACTTGTTGTTGTCTTGATGCTTAACAGGTAAGGCACCTTCAATCACCCCTTCTTGCCTCATAGACCTCCTTTGCTCTTGTGCTTGTAAAGCATTCAAGAGCTCTGTAAGAGAAATCTTTGACAGGTCTTTGGTGTTCTCCAGAGTAGTAATGGTGGCTTCAAGCTTCTCTGGAACAGTGGCTAGCAGCTTTTCAACGATCCTGGAATCATTTAGCACAAAACCAAGCAATCTCACCTTGTTGGCAATGCTGAGAAGTCTGTCAGAGTACTCTTTCACCGACTCAGACTCTTTCATCTTCTACAACTCGAAATCCCTAATCAAATTCAGGACTTTCATTCCACGAATCCTCTCATCTCTTTCATATTCAACCTTGAGGTAATCCCAAATTTCTTTTGTTGTTTTGAGGGACATTATTCGCATGAAGAACATTTGAGATACAACGGCAAATAGGCAAGCTTTTGCCCTTGATTTTCTTGTCTTCTTTTCCTTCTGTGCTTTGATTTGTGCTACAGTAGGATTTGCTGGAAGTGGAGGGACTTCGCAATCCTCTTCTATTGCTTCCCAAAGATCCAAAGCCTCCAAATAAGTCTCCATACGAACTGCCCACATTTGATAATTGTCTCCATCGAAGACTAGTGGTGCGACGGCTGAAAAACTTGATTCTCCTTCCATTTTGATCTCACAGATCTCTTAAGAAGAAAGCTCTGATACCAATTTGTTAGTGAAAAAGTGAGTGATTGAATGGTTGATGAGAAGATTGTATTATGAAGAGTAAGAAGGCTCTCTCTCTATATATATAAAGAATACAAAAAGATATGTAGAAATCTATCTAAGCACAAAATCGGGCAACAAACCAGTAAACAAATCAAAACTAGTTCAAATTAAAACTAAATAACTCCTAACTATAAGGAGATTTAATCAGATACTAACTAACACCAATCTAAACAAATACGTGATCTTTAACCGTAACGAAAAATAATAATATGTAGTAACGAAATTCTGCCACCCAATATATATACGAGAGCAATCAAATAATGATCTTCATTACGGATATATATGTATGTAGATACATATATCTATGTATATATGTTGGAGTAAAGGTACGACTTCTTTCACATTTCAATCTACGTAACACTTTCAATATGATAATCGTAAAATATATTGCCATTAAAGTTAAGAATGGCAGCGTTCAAGATTGCTAATATATCGTAGTTGTAGTTCATTCGAATAGTGAGTGTTGTTTCAAAATATTGATATTGTTTGAAAATTGAGTATGAACATTTGTCGTGCTTATTTCATTAACATTTACAAAATACTGAAATTTGCTAGTATATTAAGTCTCGCCAACACCTATTCAACCGTGTTTGAAGTGAGCAAGCTAAAAAAACTATTTAGAATGAACTAAATAAACTAACTATAGATCAAATCATCTTCAAATTTATTAAACAAGCTTTTGACATCCTTCGGTTGGGATAATATATCGATGCCAATAACTTTAGGTTCATTTCTTTTCATTCTAAATACAAATAACTTCAACGTTGGAGTAGTAACTTGGCCAAAGCTCACGGATTGTTAACCGAGGTGGAGAATGACAGGTCACAATAGAACCTTTACATGTTACCCTTCGTCACTACAAAACTATTTGAAAATAATCAAAAGTATCTTTGTTTTGAAAATATGGATATAAAAAGATACCTAATCGAATAATAAAACTGGGGAGCAAACCTTGGTGGTGCTACCCATCATTTTTCAATTTTTTTTTTAGCAATTCGCATCGTTATATACTTATTTAGAGAATCACCAAATTATTTCTATTAATTTTCACCAAATCAATTATTTATTATTTTATTATTGATGGATAAAGGAGCTTATTATTTTGTTAAAATAAGTTATTAAAGCTTTTTCAATTATAGCCTTTTACACAAATTACTTATATTGACAAATTATCTTACTTTACGTCCTCGGTACGAAATTAAAAATTAATTTGTTTGCCAATATGGTTATAGTATAGTTTTATGGGTTTAGACAAAATATATATATATAATATCTAACTCACGTCTACTAATTATACTCCTAAATTTGATTAAGTAAGCCTACTTCAAGTGTTAATGGATAAGATAAATCTTAATTATTTGCAAATTTTGAAAAATAAAAGAAAAAACTATTAGTGAATAAATAGAAAAAAATGTTTGAGAGTTATAATTGGTTTAATTTAGAAATTTTTATTTTTTTTGTAGCGAGACGCTACCCTATGTATAATATAACTTTTTTATATGAGAAAACATTCATCGAGAATAATTTCATAAAAACAATGTCGTGGAATTATTGTTAAGAATGAGAAATAGAATTGAGATCGAAGGTGTGTGTTCTCATTGAGATTCATAACCTTTAAATAGGATACAAGCAACCCACTAATACTTACCGATAAAGAAAATATAAACTAATTAAACATTGAGAATAAAATAAAATATACTAACAATTAAATATTGAGAATAAAATAAAATATACAAACAATCAAATTATAAAAAAGGAATATTATAATATCTAAGATATATTTCATAACTAATATATTCTTCAAATATTATATCTCAAACAATTACTCATTTCTAGAAAGGAAAGCCAAATAGGTTTTGACTTAACCATATATATTCCATAATCAATGGCTAAGATTTGCTCCAATGGATTTACTAGACTAAGCTGATATGGATCATCATTAGAGAGGAATACAGATATAACACAATCAACTTGAATAAATAATAAATATATGCTTGTGGGTCAACTTTGTGTAATGAAATGAATATATAACCCAGTAAACCCCTTTGCTAAATTGCTCTAATATGCTTACATTCTAACACTAATGCCTATAACTTAATAGATTCAATGAAGAAATGTGGAAGATTTTCCCTGAAAGACTCGTTTTCATAATATCAGAGTCCAGAAAACCCATAATATTGATACCCAGATGAGTGCTGATTCACCTGATGAACGAGAACTGAGCGAACGATTGTCGGTGACACCGACAAGAAACCTACATTCCCCAATGGAGGGATCTCGGAACGTGATCATACCGAGGCCATCAAACTCGCAGCTCTTCTCATTCTGCATTTGTAGCTGATAGTAGCTGTTAAATGCATATGAGATGTTACCCTTTGCACCAATACCATTGCATGATCCTCCATAGTTGAGCGTCGAGCAATCTGCAACGCTACAGGCTAGCTTTATGTGATTTGTCACGTCGGTTAAGTCCCGGAATGGATTTGCAACGCACCATCTAGAAGGAAGATACTCCACGTTCTTTGCATTTTTCAATACCTTGTTGCCTAAACCAAGGTTTAAAGGATATTTAGCCTGGCCATCAAAAGAAAGAATACCCCAATGCCTCTCAAAATTCCCTGGAAGAACACTCTTTGCGCCTTCATCAAGTAGGCTGAAAAGATAGACGTCCACAGGAGGCACACCTGGCCTCAAAGGGGTTCCTTTGTTGCTTAGGACATGATTGATCAGGCCTTGGTTGAAGACTCTCGCAGCTGTGAGATTTGCACCCATGGCTCCATCCGTAGGCCATCCAACCTCCCCTATAACAATTGGCATCTGTCCAAAGCCAATTTTCGTGAGAGCGGAAACTAAAGTGTCATAGTTTCCATCGAACGCATTATAGTAAACGTTACTTCCATCGGTGACAGCATGGGTAGTCCCTTCAAAAAATGCATAGTCTTGTGGGAAGTCGGAGTTCCCGTAGAGGCTCAAAAACGGATATATGTTCACGATGAATGGAGAGCCATTGGAGTTGAGAAATGAAACAATTTGAGCCATAAGTTGAGTCAATTCAGGCCTGAATGCTCCCTGGGAAGGAAGGGAAGACTCATATGCATCAGCATTGCAAGGGACAACTAACTTCACATAGCTTGCAAGATTTGCTTTTGCTAAGGATTGTTGAATATTGAGCAAAGCAGGCATGATGTATGACTGATACTCTCCGTTGTAACTGGTGAGAAATGGCTCATTTCCTACGGCAACGTACCTGTCACGATACAGTGCCGTAAAAGTAAGGCAATATTCGATTTGCAGATGAATGGATATTCTAACAGTTTCAGGAAAATACTACTCCAAATCATTCATTCACAAAAGAAATTTGAGCTAGCATTTTATACAGTAGAAAATATCACGATCCTCGAGCTCCAGTATAGACTCGTTTCTTACCAAGAAAATCACTTGAATTCCCTAGAAGACAAGAAAATAATCCGGTTGAAAACTTCCAAGAATTTCCAGAGCCTTGCACCATCCCAAATTCTAACTCATCTCGTTTTCCCTTCTAACGCTCACGAAACTTATCACTAACCTAATCAAGAATTGACCATGTATCGACGTATCAAACTTCCCTTGATATTTATCTACCCCTCTGCTGCCACTCCAAGACTTCCTTTCCCTTCCCATCCTTCTCTCCCCTTTATCTAATCATTTGTGTCGGTGTATTTGGGCCCTACGAAACGCTCAAAGAAAGCACACGGTTGTTAACACAGATTCTTACTTGCAGCATCCAAGTCCCTTTTTCATTGAATAACTTGCTACACATGTTAGGCATGGTAAAGATAACAATATGTAATCCATTTTTTCAAATAAGGTTGCTTTGAACCGTTAGCAGATATTGTCATCTTTGGGCTTTTCCTTTCGAACTTCCCCTCAAGGTTTTTAAACGCGTCTACTAGGGAGAGGTTTCCACACCCTTATAAAGAGTACTTCATTCTCCTCCCCAACCGATGTGGGATCTCACATGTAATCCATATTTCCAAACAATGCTGCTTTAAACATCATTCAAACAAATATATCATCGGTGCAAGCACCATATCTGAACCATCAATTTCGGTTCCGGTTCTAAGCATTACCAAAAATACAATGGTCTAAATTTCAAATTAATAAAGACATTACTATTGAAGTTTTCACAAACATGATTTGGGACGCTATAATACCAAAAGGAAAAACAAAGCTTCATTTGGTTTGTGGTCATAGCTCTATTGATGGGTTCAAAAAATAATCCTCATTTATCTCATTGTTACGACTCCAAATATGAATGTGAGGCAGGCAGGACACTGACATTCATTTATAGATAAATTGGATCGGATTTTGCAATTTTTTCTTCTGCAGTACCTCGACGTGAGATGAACGTGAAAGGGGTTCAAGATTCAGTTTTCTTTTTATAAGGGCTAAAATCATTTATTTTGGCTTTTTGACACCATATTGTAGGGTGGATCTCCAAAGATATGAAAGATCTCCCTCCAAGCCATGCATACGATTTTCATCGAATACGGCTTTCCACAGAATTCTATATGTATCCATGAGATCGAGTATGGAATTCTGTTAAATTCAAATACAATTTCTTAATTTCATGTAGCAGGCATCTGTCTCAACCACTGATTGAATGAAACTTCCTAGTTCAAAGATGTAGAGGCCTGGTTTTCAAGGATCATATGAAAATGTGGGTATGTTCTTGTTTGAAAGGGAGAAAGGACAACAATGACGACAACAAATCACAAACATTCATTACTACTCATCAGATTCAGAGATAAATCACCCACAAAAAGCACCACTCTGTTTATCTTAATAAGAAAAGCTAATGCCCATCACGAAGAACAAGAACAGAAATCATGCAACAAATTTACAGAAAAAAAAATAGTAATCCAAACAGGAACTAGAGAATCGCAAGAAATAGACAAAATGCAAGATTCATCATCAACAACGCACCTGATATCAACGCCACCTTTAACAACATACGAAGACACATTTTGACGAACCCATAGATCAGAGGCAAACGAAGACGAGCTCAAAGAAGCGAGCATTTCATTAGGGATTCCAACCATAACTTGGATCCCACTTCCCATTAAAGCCTTGAGCACTCTGGAGTCCGCGTCAAACAGTTTCACTTTCTCTACTCTGTTACTCTTCAATAGATCAACGACGGTGGACGGCTTCATCTTATGGAACGAAATCGTGCCCCAATTAACACCAATGGCGGATTCCACCACCAAAAATGAACCCAAAAGTAAAAACAAACAGTGCAGGGCAGCTTCCAATCTCCGCCTCGACATTTCTGAGCGAGTTTATGTGACTTCAGGGACCAAAATTAGTCAAATAGTCGGAGAAGTTGAGAAGGGCGGCGGGAACGCCGACGATGGCGGTGGTGGAAAAAAGAAGCGGTGAAAGGCGGCGGAGGAGGAGTGACACCTGTAAGTTGTAACCGGTTGAAGAGTGAAGATGAAGCGAGGGGAAGGATGCGAAAGAAAATTCATTAGCGTATTTACATAAATACCCCTCGTTATGGGACGAAAATTGTTGTTTCAGGAACCACATAATTAATTACGCTTTAAGGATCTACTTTCGTATTTAATATTAATTAATTGTAAATTTTCATTTTAATAATAATTTATTTCTATTTGAAGGGCCCAAATTGGTTTGAAAATTTTGCCCAACATCAATTTTTTATTGAATATAATATTTTTAAAAAGGTGGTATAATCTTTAGCTATCTAAAGGATAAAAGTGACCAATTCGAGACAAATGGATAACACTTTTATTTTTTTTTTTTTATGAGGTTTATATTAGAACGGTTCCTGTGGTCGGGTTAGATTAGATATTTTTTTAATTCAACTCAATTATTCGGGTTTTAAATTTTTCAATCTAAAAGTTTTTTATTAAATAATGTACCCAACTTAATCATAAATATTTTGAGCTGGATTTGTTCAGGTTGTATATTCAAATTTGTTTACTTATTTCCAAACATTTAAACAAAATTTGCAACTCAATTTTAAATATATATTTTAAAAAATCACTCGAAAAAATATTTTTAAGTGGTTAGATAATAAATAATCAAAAAATTAATTATGAAATAAAAAATGTATATTTTAAAATTCAATAAATTCAGTTGGTTCAATTCAATCCAATATAATGGTAAGAAAACGGATGAATAACCCAATTCATAAAATTTTCATTTAGTTAAATCCAATTCTTCATAATCCAACCCAAATTGTGTGACTTGGATTAGGTTGATTACGTTCTTTTGGTTATCGAATTATTTGAACACGTCTAATAATATTATTATTATTAATAAAGGAAATAATAATTAAAAAGAGAATAAAAGGGAAAACAAGAAACAAGAAAATCAGAAAAGGGGAATTAAAGTGGAGGGCATTTTTGTAATTTCATAATTACAAATTAAAATAAAAAATAATAGAAAGGGGGAAAATCTGGAAATTTTACAGATTTTGGACAGCTCCTGGATGAGGATTTAGCACCCCAATTCTACGTGTTTGAAGTCAAATCTGATGAAAAATGACTGTAGGTTACTAAGATCAACGTGTAGGATGAGTTGGGGGATTAGATCAGTTATAAAACCATGGATTTGGGTGTTAAATCAAAGCATAAATTCTAGTTAAAACCCAAAAGAAAAACGAGCAAACCCGTGGTGAGAATTCTTTGCTCGTTTGTCCTCTGTTTGCTCGTTTTTTCGATTTCAAAGGCATTCTTAACTTCTCTTATTATAGGACATTTGGGAGATATTTGGAAGAAATTAGAGTAAGTTAGGAGAGTTTCTAACATAAAAAGAGAATGTTGATGTGGGTAAGTAGCTATTGGTTTAGCCCGTTCAATTACAATTCATAAAATACAAAAGCCAATTATTGTTGTTCGTTATTGTCTGAACCATGTTGATATTAAGCTTTGATAACTTGGTTGGACTAGTTATAAGCATCAGACATAGTAAAGTATTTGTCAAAATAGGGCAAGGGACTACATAGAGTCGGTAGACACGAGGGTCGCTCCTTCTTGTGTCAACTTCACATTGTGAGACTATTAGGGGCAGGCCGACTACCCTATTAGTTATCTATAGTAATAAATAGAATCCACAATGCGTGATAGCAGATCAAGTTGGGATTCACATGACATACATCAATGTTAAACACAACCTTACCAATTACCTCTAACCTCTAAGTAAGCAACATTAATACCTTAACTTTGAGCTCACAAGTTAGCAAAGTAGATAAGTTTCAATAGGCTATATGTTGAACAATTATAGGTTACCAGCTGGAAAGCTGGAAACCTAGAGTACGTTGAGACAACTTAGAGAACCGAAGTGCTAGTTTAGACAAGCCCTAAGCATATCCAGTAGTCTTGGGTTTAAAAAAAATTAGAGCAGTAATCAAATAGACATTAAACCATAAGTTTAGTTTAAGAACCTACAAGCATGCTTGATAAGAAATCATTACGAGAAAAAATAAGATTCAGATTACCTTATGGATCTAATATCTCAATGCAAGAACTCTAGTTTGGATTTGAATCACTCCACAAGTAAGAGTGATCATGTTCTTGAATGATTATGAACATGCAACCGAAACTATGTAGAATTGCAAAGAAACTTAGTCATTAGCTAAAACAAAGCACAAATGTTTTTTTTATTACGTTTTTCAAGTCTGCCTTACAAATATAACATACATGTTCAAAATGAAAACCCTTGACCTTCCATGAAATATTTCAAGAGTTGGTAAAATTCATATTTTAGGACCGTAATTAGCTATTATGTAAATGTAACCTTAAAATAAATTAAAGGAACACCATAACTCTAGATTATCATCCACCTAAAATTTGTAACTATTCAAGAATAAATAAAGTTTGATTCTTCTTTATTGTGACATGAATTGCAACTTATCACGTATTTCTCAAAGTTTATCTGATATGATTGATGACTTAAGTATTTTTTTTTTTTTTTTGTACTCATTCTTCCTAAGGCTTATTTTAACAAAGTGGTAAATGTTGGGTTTTTGGAGGCCACAAAACATATCTAAAGATGAACAACTTTATCTTCTTCTCATTCCTTTTGTTTGCTTCCAAAAAGGCAACCAATTAAAAGCTAGTCTTGTTTGGGATGTGTTTCACTTTTACCCTCCAAAAAATTGTTTCCAAAACAGTTTCTCAAACAACCGTTATGTTTTTTTCTCTCTTTTTGTCACGATGTTTACTTTTTCCGTGCATGCTCTAATCCAATTTGATCTTATTCATTTTTCTTAGTTGGTTTAGTCATACGTGTTAGTCATACGTGTTAGAGGCCGCTGGTTATTTATAGCTTAGTCAATAGTTATACTAGTAAAACTATATTTGGTAAATGTAAATTGTTGTATGCATAGTAAAAAGCTATATCCTTAAACCTATAATATGGTAAATAGTTATATATAGTAGAGGGTATATCTGGTAAAACTATATATAGTAAGTTAAACCATATATATATTCCCTCAGGCAGAGCTTTGAAAATATACTTGATGTATTCTCTGTATTCTATCGGTACATTCATCAGTATAAATTTTTTAGCCAGAGTTCTCCTTACATTTTCTCTATCTTGTTCTTTGTGTTCATCTAGATCGAGTGTGTGCGTTGTTGTGCGATCCTAACAACTGGTATCAGAGCTAGGCGAAATTCACCACGATATGTGAAGATGGAAAGTTCAAAGATTGGAATTGAGAAGTTTGATGGATCCGATTTCGGTTTCTGAAAAATGCAGATTGAAGATTATCTGTATCAGAAAGGTTTGCACGAACCCCTGTTGGGGGTGAAGCCGGATACCATGACCACGAAGCAGTGAAAGCTCAAGGATCGACAAGCCTTAGGGTTGATCCGGTTGACGCTATCCAGAAACGTGGCGTTCAACATCATCAAGGAGAAGACAACGTCAGATCTGTTGAAGGCGCAGTCGAATATGTACGAAAAACTGTCGGCTTTGAACAAGATGTATTTGATGCGGAGATTGTTCAATCTACAGATGTCTGAAGGTGGATCTGTTGTTGATCATATAAATGAATTCAATATGATCGTAAGTCAACTGAGTTCAGTGGAAATTAATTTCGAGGATGAAATTAAAGCATTGATTTTGATGTCATATTTACCCGAGTCGTGGGATACTGTTGTTGCCACAATCAGCAGTTCCCGAGGATCTGATAAATTGAAGTTTGATGAAATTCGAGAGGTAGTTCTCAACGAAAGTATTCGCAAACGAGAAATTGGAAATTCATTTGGTAGTGCTCTCAGTGTTGACCAACAGGGAAGAAGTAAACCAAAGGGCCCAAACAAAGGGCGATCAAAATCAAAGAACCGAGAAAATTCTTCAAATAGACCAAATGTAACGTGTTGGAATTGTGGAGAAAAAGGTCACTTTTGGACATATTGTACAAGACCGAAGAGTTAGCAGAATCACAAATTTGGAGATGATGATGATTCTATAAATTCAGCAGAAGACATTGGGGATGCTCTAATCCTCAATGTGGACAGTTCGATTGAATCCTGGATTTTGGATTCAGGTGTATCTTTTCATTCGTCTCCAAGTAAAGCGTTGTTTCGAAATTTCAAGTCAAGAAATTTCGAGAAGGTGTATCTTGCCGACAACAAAGATTTGGAGATTAAAGGAAAAGGAGATGTCTGCATAAAAACTCCAGCAGGAAATCAGTGGACATTAAAGGATGTCAAATATATTCCTAGTCTCAAGAAGAACCTGATTTCTATTGGTCAGTTGGACAACACAGGTTATGCAACAGAGTTAGGGAAGAGTTCGTGGAAGATTATGAAGGGTGCTACGATGGTAGCACGTGGCACAAAATTTGGAACCTTATACACCACTGCAGGGTGTATGAACATAGCTGCTGTTGCTAAGAGTGCTTCAAATTCAAGTCTATGGCACAGTAGACTTGGACATATGAGCGTGAAAGGAATGAAGATGCTGGTTGCGAAAGGAGTTTTAGAAGGTCTGAAATCAGCAGAAACGAGTTAGCTTCACAAGGACTGCCAGAGAATTGAAGAAAGTGCGGTTGAAAATGGAACCAGATGTGGAGCAAGGTTCGAAGACAACGAAGCAAATGGGAGTTGAGCTTGATTTGTAGGAAAACTCACCTAGTGATGTTGTAGCAGATACTCATGAAACTCCTGACACTACTGCTGAGGAACCAGATGTCGAGCATGGTTCCAAGACCACGAAACAAGTGGGAGTTGAGCTTGAGTTGCAAGGAAACTCACCTAGTGATGTTGTAGCAGATACTCATGAAACTCCTGAGACTGTTGCAGAGGAACCAGCGGTAGAGAAAGTGACACCTGAACTAGTGTTGAGAAGATCATTCAGTATTATCAAAGGAACAGATATGTATGTACCTTCATTACACTATATGTTGTTGATGAAAGGGAACCACAGGCCTTCGATGAGGCCCTACAGTTGGAGGATACAACCAAGTGGGAGCAAGCCATGGATGATAGGACGTCTAGGCTTCAAAATGCGTTGTACTGAGGCTGATTACGTGGTAATAGCTGAAGTTGGAAAGAAGCCGATATGGATGACTGACTATCTGAAAGAATTTGGCAAGAAGTAGCACAAAATATTCTTTATAGAGATAGTCAGAGTGTCATACAGTTCGTGAGGAACCCGGTCTATCATTTAAAGATAAAACATGGAAGACGATATCATTTCACTTGCAGACGATATCATTTCAATAGATGGTGCAAAGAATCCAGCAAACATATTGACAAAATGTGTTGATGTTGGAATATTGAGGTTGTGCAAAAGCCTCAATTGGTATGGTGCCATGAAGATGCTCATGGTCGTTTGAGAATGAAATTCTTGGTTGATTAGATTAGTCTTCAAGTGAGAGAATTGTTAAGTTATGGAGTATGCTGGTTATTTATAGTTTAGTCCTTGGTTATACATAGTATAACTATATTTGGTAAATGACCTATAAAAAATAGTAAAAAGCTATATCTGGAAAACCTATATATGGTAAATAGTTATATAGAGTAGATGATTATATCGGGTAAAGTTATATGTAGTAAGCTAAACCATATATATATATCCCCTCAGGCAGAGCTTTGAAAATGTGTATTCTTTGTATTCTCTCTGTACATTCACCAATATAAATCCTTTAGCCAGAGTTCTCTTTGTATTTTCTCTATCCTGTTTTTTGTGTTCATCTAGATCGAGTGTGTGCGTTGTTGTGCGATCCTAACAGTACACGTAGCATTCTCCTTTGGGTTGGAGAATTTTCGATAATAAACTCATTTCTTACCACAGTTCTTTGTTCAACCCAATCCAACCATACTCAAATGTAGACTTTCACGAATATTTCCTCCACAAAATTGAGGTCAAACTACACACTAAACTCTGTGAATACGCTCGATTTTGCACCGGAGAGTATGGGTAAATTTTATTCTTTCATGGCCAAATCTACTTCAATCCCTGCTTGTTTTCTCCAATACTTTCTTTCACTCGATTTATTCATGGTGTCTATTCCTAACACATGCAAAAAGAAACGAAGAACCAACTTCCACTGCCATGATTGCATGCTTCGAGTCATGTCATCGGCTCTATACAATGGACAGTCGACAACTATAACCCTATGTTTTTTTATTATTATTATCTTAAAAAATGGGTATTAAAAATCTGACAGCAGCGACGACAGTACGAGGCTACGATCGGTTGAATTGGAGTGGTGTGTGGGAGTGAGGGTCACAACTGATGTGCAAGGAGATCTCCTCCTTCGGCCAGTGGCACACGGTTGTAGTGGCACACTACTGGAGCGACAATCAACGGTCGGAGCAGTGCAACAGTTGGAATGAGGGGCAACTATATTTAGCCTTCCGTCATGGTTTACTATAGTATCATATTTGACTTTTTATTACACGCAATTGTTATTTTCTTTCCATGTATTTATTATTCTTTTCATTTCATTTGTAATTTATTTTATGATTATAAATAGTTAACCACCGTTATATTAGACGGGGTGGTTTTAACAAATATTTTCATGGTATCACAACCCTTTTGATTTAGCAACCTCGATCCTTTCTTCTTCATGGTTTCTGAATTCTCTTCTCATCTTCTTTTCTGCCACCATTGCTGGCTTTGACGTCGCAGGGACAGTCGCCATGGCTGTTGCTTAGGCTTCACCTTTTTGGTCTCCAAATCACCTTGGCAGGCCCACCCTTCGCCATATTCTGTACATACAACCTCACCTTCTCCAACACAATTGGTTTCTCCATAGCCAACATAGTCTCCTTCATTTTCTTCCCAATCGGTCCTTCATACTTCATAGAAACCCTAGCCTCAGGATCCTCATCAATGTTCTCATCAGAAATATATGGAATCTCGACAAGTCCATCGACCTTCTCTAGAGATTTACCTACGGAATCTGGGTGCCGACTTTAATTATCGGCTCTTTGAGCCCGGTTCTGGGAGCTGCACTGGCCTCTTCGCCAACCAAGTCGTCGCCAGCCTCCTCGCCAAAATTGGCTCCTTCGCCCATTGTGCCAACTCTTTCGGCTTCAACATCGTCTTGGTCCCTTGCTCCGGGAGGTGTGGCTCCTTCTCCGCCCATTGGAACCTCACCACCTGCCATGGCGCCGACTACTTCTCCACTAGCTCTGCCTACTGCTCCTTCGGAGTCAAGAGCGCAAACTCTAGTTGCAAATCACTCGATCTCAACTCCTCCTGCTCTGGCTCCGTCGCCGGCCTCCACTCCTGGCAATGATGGTGCTGTGAACAGAATCGTTATCTTTGGATCTATCATAATGGCTCTTCACCCATTCATGATGATCTCTTTATTAGTCAGTTAAAATATGCTCGAGATATTCTTAATCATACTCATTTGCTCGATAACAAACGAGTCTACAAGGCATAGACCCCACTCAGTCTCCACCCCTCTCTTTCTCTCTTCATCTAAAATACACCCTGAAGTCCGCATTCTCAATTTCTGCTATCTTCTTCCTCTCTTGTTTTGACTACCGCCACGTCCACCATCTCTTCTTCATAGCCACCACGTCCACCCTCTCTTTTTCACCGCCACCATCTCTTTGTCTCTTGCCCTTTTCTCAGAATAGAGCCATCACCCTAATTCTGAAGCTTATACCTTGTGTCTCTATAGTCCACACCCATGGTTATTTCTCAACACTTGACTGCTGATAGTTCTCCTTTCTCTGATTCTACTATCTATCGATCTCTTGTTGGCGCCATTCAGTACTTGACCATTATGCGCCCAGATATTGTTCATGTTGTCAATTTTGTTAGTCAATTTTTGCATGCCCCTACTTCAGATCACTTTCTTGTTATCAAATGTATTATTTATTATGTTAAGATTATCATTTCTTTCTGGAACTTGTTATCACTCGCAAACCTCGCATACAACATGTACCTTCCCATCTCCAGATTGCTGACTGACATTTTCACACAAAAAGTTTTTCTCGACCTCTCTTTAAATTTTTTAGATCCAAACTTCACGTTTATTCAAATCCGACACTCAATTTGTAGGGGTGTTAACGATATTTAGCCTTCCATTATGGTTTACTATAGATACTATATTTGATATTTTATTACACGCAAATATCTAGATATTTTCCTTTCATCACTGTTTACCATAGATATCATATTTGCCGTCATTTTATTATAGACAAATATTTCTTTCCATTTATAGTTATTTTCCTTTATTATTATTTCTCTTTTATTTATAATTTATTTGATGATTATAAATAAAAAACTTTAACCATCATTATTTATTTAGGATGATTTTAGCCAATATTCTCTAATAAAATTTAATAAAATTTAATAATTAAAATGTAATCTTTTAAAATCTAGTAACTAAATAAAAATTTAGAAACATACGTGTAATAATTAAAATTTTATAGATTAAAATAGAAATATACGTGTAATAATTAAAATGTTATGGACTAAAATGGAAATTTTACTCAAAAGACAAAAAAAAGATATATATATTTTTCTATTAAAGGCATAAAAGCATATAAGATTACTGAGTTATTCTCCTGAGCTCTCCTAACAAAACATTCGATGATTTATCGATAACTTAACTTAACTCGTACAATTTGGATTGAGTTATGATGACTTATTGATAACTTAACTTAACTCGTGCAATTTAGACTGAGTTATGAACTTATTTGAGTTGAGTGATTAAAAATTTTATAGGTTGAATTAGTTCATGCGTTCCACTAAAATTACAGATCCAACCTGAATTTATTTTTAATTTTTTTTTAATTTTTTTAAAAAATATAATATTAATTAAAAATAGAAAGATAAATAAACCTTAAACCCTAAAAGAAGTTGTTTAAGTTAAAAAAAATTATAGCGGACAAATTGAGTTAGGTCTAAAAAAATGCTATCCAACCCACTAACACTCGTACGAGATGATTTATTAAGATCTTCAACAAGATAATCCCGTAACCGAGAAATTGAATGTAAAATCACTTAAATAGAATGAACGAATATGAATTAGAAGCTAAGGAGAGCATCAATATAAACCCTTTCATTATGGAGCTCATTTGTGTGAAATGATACGACTCCTACACATTTTCAAAAATAAAAAACACAGAGAAAACATGGAGGTTTTGACCGATGACGGGATATGATTATCCGCAATCAAATGTCCATGGGACGTGCTACGTTAAGCCTCCTCGCTTTAATTGAGGACCTACATTTTTTTTGAATGATGGCCTAATTCTTACCTAAGTTAGTTGAGTTTTTAATGCGTTTCCCGAAAAAAACAAAAAAAAAACGAGAGAATTTTGGTCGCTCATTAGATTCAAAAGCGAAGATCAAAGAATAAAAGAAGAGAATGAATTTGGTTGGATAAAGAATTTGCAGAAGAAAATTTGGTCTGGTTGAATTGTTCGTGGATCGTCAATTTAAATAGGCGTGGAAATTGAATCCCATGACCGAAGTCAATGTTGGAGGGTCCATTTCTTATCTCCTCTCTCCAATCTGCATGTTTCGTTAAAGCAACAAACACGAAAAGGAATTTTCTCGATTTCCTTTCTTCTTGGAGTTTAGATTGTCATTGTTCTATGAATATTCTGTTTCGTTTTCATTTTTTCATTTCGAGTTCTTCGTTCCTCGTTCCGAGTATTAATCCATTTCGTCTAGTTGCCAGAAAACTTAGTTTCTAAGACTAGAAATCTATGTGTTCTGAATATAAGAATATGAAGATCACTGTTCGTGTAATCGAGGCGCGGAATTTACCAGCAACCGATCTAAATGGATCCAGTGATCCGTACGTTAGGTTGCAGCTTGGTCGGCAGAGGTTTAGAACCAAGGTGGTTAAGAAGACGTTAAATCCATCTTGGGGCGAAGAGTTTAGCTTCCGAGTGGATGATCTTGACGACGAACTGACTATCGCTATCTTGGACGAAGATAGGTATTTCAACGATGATTTTGTTGGACAGGTTAAGATTCCCATGTCGCGGGCATTTGATTTTGATAATGGATCGCTCGGTGCTACTTGGCATTCTGTTCATCCCAAAACCAAAAAGTCCAAGCAGAAGGATTGTGGTATGTTGCATTCTCCATAGTTTTTCATTTCGATTTAGGTTTGCTATTGAAAAACGGGATTTCTTACGAATTTGTTTATGAGTTTAAGTTATTTTCATGACTGTGATCCAATGTTGTGTTGTTTGTTCTAATTTTGGTAGGCGAAATCCTTCTTGCTATATGTTTTTCTCAGACCAATGCATTTGTAGATTTCAATATCCATGGTCATGTATCTTATCCAAAGACATCTAGTGATGAAATAATGGGTTCACCGTTGAGCTCTCATAGTGGCAAATCTAGCTCGCCGTCTCCAATTAGGCAAACTGAGAATTCGGTGAAGGAACATAGATCTTCTCAACAGAAGACCTTTGCTGGTCGTATTGCTCAAATGTTTCATAAGAATGTAGATTCTGGTTCTTCCGTTTCGTCTCGAGCTACCGAACTGTCCGAGATATCTGCAATCGTTCCGTCCGAAATTTCTGAAGCTAGTTTAGAAGATCAATCCTCAAATGCTACATTTGATGAAGGAATAAGAGTAATGGAGTCGAAAGATCAAGAAACTGAAACACCATCGAATTTGCCAGGAATAATGGTGGATCAATTGTATGCTATTTCACCCTATGACCTCAATTCTCTACTTTTTTCATCAGATTCGAGTTTTCTACAATCTTTGGCTGACCTTCAGGGAACTACAGAACTGCAACTTCAAAACTGGAAATTTGAGAATGGTGGTGAAATCTTAAAGAGATCAGTATCATATCTTAAGGCTCCAACGAAACTAATCAAAGCTGTCAAAGCATTTGAGGAACAAACGTACTTAAAAGCTGATGGAAAGGTTTATGCAGTTCTAGCTATTGTAAGTACTCCAGATGTAATGTATGGGAGCACTTTCAAAGTAGAGATACTTTATTGCATAACACCTGGTCCAGAGCTTCCATCGGAAGAGAAATCTTCACGACTGGTAATTTCATGGCGAATGAACTTTCTGCAGAGCACTATGATGAAAGGAATGATTGAGAATGGAGCCAGGCAAGGTATAAAGGACAATTTTGACCAATATACTAGTTTGTTATCTCAGACTGTTCGTCCAGTTGATCAAAAGAATATTGGGTCAAATAAGGAACAGGTTTTGGCATCTTTGCAGGCACAGCCGCAGTCGACCTTTAAACTTGCTGTACAATATTTTGCTAATTGCTCTGTTGTGGTCACCACTTTTATGGCTTTGTACGTGCTTGTACACATTTTTCTAGCTGCACCTAGCACAATTCAGGGTCTCGAATTTGTAGGCCTCGACCTACCTGATTCGATAGGTGAATTCATTGTGTGTGGCGTCCTAGTTCTTCAGGGAGAACGTGTTTTGGGGCAGATTTCACGCTTCATGCAGGCCAGACTGCAAAAAGGTACTTTCAGTATATTGCATGATGCCATCAGTTTGTTCTTCTTGCTCTAGCTGATTACATAGCTTTCTTTATAATAGGGAGTGATCATGGAGTCAAAGCACAGGGAGATGGATGGTTGCTTACGGTTGCTTTGATTGAAGGGTGTAGTTTAGCCGCAGTTGAGTCAAGTGGGTTATCCGACCCTTATGTCGTGTTTACATGTAATGGGAAAACTAAAAGCAGCTCAATCAAGTTCCAGAAATCTGATCCGAAATGGAATGGTATGTTTAAGATGTTTGATATCTATTAGTTATATTTGATACAACCTTTTCTATACAGGTCACTGATATTATTTAAGTTCTTATAGAGACGTTTTTTTTCTCCAGAAATTTTTGAATTTGATGCAATGAACGAACCTCCTTCCGTGTTGGGTGTTGAAGTTTATGATTTTGATGGGCCTTTCGATGAGGCTGCATCTTTGGGATATGCTGAGATCAATTTTCTCAGGACCAGTATATCAGATTTAGCTGACATATGGGTACCTCTTCAGGGGAAGTTGGCTCAAACATGCCAATCCAAACTTCACTTGAGAATTTTCTTGGATAATACAAGAGGCAGCAATGTTAATGTTGTTAAAGAGTATTTAAGTAAAATGGAAAAAGAGGTTGGGAAAAAGGTACATAGCCTAGCATCCATCCTACTTCAGAATTTACATTCTTGACTCAATATCTCTCACTCCATTCATATACTAACAACTTTGTTTTAAACGAATTGCAGATCAATTTGCGTTCTCCTCAATCAAATTCGACCTTTCAGAAACTATTTGGCCTTCCAGCTGAAGAATTTCTTATTAATGATTTTACCTGTCATTTGAAACGTAAAATGCCCATTCAGGTGGTACTTTAGAGGTTTTCTGGTTAATTTTATTGGTTTATTTTGATCCAGCAAGAGTTTTATCTAATAATTAGTTCCTGTGTCCAGGGTCGTATCTTTCTGTCAGCTAGAGTCATAGGCTTCCATGCAAATATATTTGGGCACAAAACCAAATTTTTCTTCCTTTGGGAGGACATTGAAGATATTCAAGTTGTTGCTCCTACTCTTTCATCAATGGGCAGTCCAATTATAGTCATAACGCTCCGAGCAGGTAGAGGTTTGGATGCGAGGAGTGGTGCAAAGACGTTAGATGAGGAAGGCAGGCTGAAGTTCCATTTCCATTCCTTTGTATCGTTTGGTGTAGCACATAGGTAATTTCCTACTCTCTTGCTAGTTCAGTGCATTTGTCTATTTTTTATTTATTTTGCTACTTGTTCTTACATAGCCGTTCCTTATTTTCTGGCTTCAAATGGGACTAAAAGGCCCCATTCTTCTTGAAACGGCACACTTGTATTCTTTTCCAGACAAATTTTGTTCCCCTGTATTATCGAGCTTGTAGTTGTTTAGAGCCTTGGAAGATGCTTGTGGGGGCTTTATGTGATGCACATTTAGCTTGAGTTTGGTGGATAGTATAGAATTTTGTATTGAAGCCAGGGTAAAGTATTGTCGATTTATTCCTTCAAAGTTCAATTTTCAAGTAGAGAGGAAGTGTTTCGTTCTCAAATATTTTTCCAATCGAGATTGGAGGCTTTGGACTGTGTGGGATGATGCAGTATGTGGGATCCCACATCGGTTGGGGAGGAGAACGAAGCATTCTTTATAAAGGTGTAGAAACCTCTCCCTAACAAACGCGTTTTAAAAATCTTGAGGGGAAGGCCGAAAGGGAAAGACCAAAGAGGACAATATCCGCTAGCGGTGGGCTTGGGATGTTACATAGTAGGATAATGATAATTTGGTAACTTCGGCCTTGAATTTATTGATATCAGTAGTTGCTTGTCTGCTATGTTAGATTTTACTTAATTAGTCTTGGCAGTCGTTTTATTTGTTTGTTTAGTAGCTTTAGGATTGGTTGTTTTGCCTAATTAGGTAGCAATTTGTAAGAAGGGACATTTATAAGTTTATTCTCCTCTATTTTGAACACTATGATAATGGATAAATATTCTTTTGGAGGAATCTTGGGATTTAGATGCTTAGTTGTTAGGCTGTACCAATTTTGTTTCCAAGAATGTTCTCATCTCTGTCTAGAATGAGTGCAAGAGAGGGACCCTAGAAATTAGAATTCTAAAATGCGCGTAAGATATGTGGGATAGATTGTTTTAAAGAAATGGTGTCAGGAATCACGGAACTCCACAATGGTATGAGATATTGTCCACTTTGAGCATAAGCTCTCATGGCTTTGCTTTTGGTTTCCCCAAAAGGTCTCATACCATTGGAGATGTATTCCTTACTTATAAACCCATGATCATTCTCCAATTTAGCCAATGTGGGACTCCCTCCCAACAATCCTCCCCTCGAACAAAGTACACCATAGAGCCTTCCCTGAGGTCTATGTAGCCTTCGAACAGGCTCCCCTTAATCGAGGCTCGACTCCTTACTCTGGAGCCCTCGAACAAAGTACATCATTTGTTCGACACTTGAGTGGACATTGCTATTGTTTCCTACCGTAAGTTTTAGGAAAGCAATCTTCGAGTATTTGTATATAGAAACAAAGTTACAAGAATAACTCTGAATTCATCTATAGGACAATCCTGGCTCTGTGGAGGGCTAAATCTTTGAGTCCGGAGCAGAAAGTGCAAATAGTTGAAGAAGAATCTGAAGCAAAAGGCTGCTCAGAAACTGAAGAAAATGGATCATGTTTGGGTCCCGGTGAAATCAGTATGTCTGAGGTTCTCTCATCCATTCTATCTGTTCCTGTAAGCTCTATCTCTCTTTCTGTTAATTTTATGCATATAAACTTGGGAATTGCGCGTTTATTTTACGTTACATTATTTCTGTGGTGCTTCTTCCAGACCAACTTTGCTATGGAGCTATTCAATGGGGCTGAGTTGGAACGAAAAGTTATGGAGAAAGCTGGTTGTCTTAATTATTCATTCACTCCATGGGAATCAGAGAAGGAGAATGTTTATGAGAGGCAAATATATTATATATTTGACAAGCGCATCTCCCATTACCGAGTGGAAGTCACAAGCGCTCAGCAAAGACACTCGCTTTCCAATAGAAATGGTTGGCTCGTTGAAGAGGTCTTGACACTTCATGGAGTTCCACTTGGTGACTACTTCAATGTATGAACATTGTGTAATGGCGTTTTTTTGACTTACCTTAAACTGTTTGCGCTCAGTGATTATCTTCCCTTGCAGGTCCACCTTAGATATCAAATCGAGGATTTACCTTCCAAGTTGAAGGGGTGTAGCATTCTAGTATCCTTTGGAATGGCCTGGCAGAAAAGAACTAAGCATCAGAAAAGGATTACCAAAAACATCCTAAAAAATCTACAAGATCGTCTGAAAGTCACTTTTGGACTCGTTGAGAATGAATCTGCTACAAGATAGCGTTGGGATTCCATGTATTGCTATCGAGATTTACTCGTGCATCGGAGAGATGGTGTGCTTTGATGATAGGTGACATTCCGCTATTTTCAGCTTACATCTAGCTGTTCTACGTTACCAGTGTTTCTTAGATAGATGAGAATGGCATAGGTAGTTCTGATCAAGTATTAGCCCTGACATGGCCACCGTCACATTCTTTGCTCATTAGGTTATATACCCTTAGGTTGCTCATTAGTTTATAACTATAGGTTTTTGGAATCGCTCGTTCCTCGGATCGACCTAGTAGAAGGTGTTATTAGTAATGCCGAATCATCATGCTGAAATCTCATGTTGGCTTTATGGTGTATGAGATACAAATGCTGATTTGATGTACAAACATGAATGACGTAACAATATAATATTAGTTCAATTTTTTTATTCACAACCACACTGAATAATTTTTTTCCATCATATGAAAAGTCCAAACATTTATGAAGAATCCACACTGGCATGTTAATAAGGGAAGTTGTACTTACATTTAGTCTTTTTATTACGTTTAATGTGATAACATCCTTGTTTGCTTTGATTATAATATACATAATATAATTTATTGTTTACATAGTTTAGAAAAGAATGCAGTTCTGTGTTTACAATGAAAAGATATTCGTTAAACTCCTGCACAGAAAGTAGTGTTCCTTTCTTTTTCTAGCATAAAAAGGAACGCAATGTAGTTAGAGTTCAATACGTGCATTCTTCCTATTAGATAAGTTTGAATAAGTCTTTAGAATAGAACAAGTCTCCTAGTTTACTAGTTTATGAAGTAGATTTGTCAAAATTTGTCCTTCCTTGTCTTCGACCCCATTCTCTATACTTGTCGCACCCTCTTCTTCGATTAGATGTTTTTCCGTAAGTCACTTTGAAATCCTGATTCTCTTATGACGTGGTCTATCTTTTACTTATGCACTAACAAACAGCTTTGTAATTCATCTATGCACATATTGCTAAGTGTCTTCGGCCTCCTCAATTGAACAGACTACATAATTGAATTTTGGAGTCGTAAGGTGCGTTCTCTTTTCCACTACTTCGATATCACTTTTCTTTTCACCATTAGCATTCATCTTGGTCGCAGTTGTAAATGTACGTTTCAAATAGCCGTTTACAATCTCTCCTGCATTTATGTGGAGTGTCTCAAATTCCTTCCTCAGAGTCCTGTAATTGAGCTCATTTAACTCGAATTGATCCTTGATGTTTTTTCTTCATAGAGTCCCATGTAATCTTGGATGTGTCTTTCTTGAGAATCATTTCAATAATCGAACGATCCAATGTCTGAAAAAGATAATTCTTTGCTTTCATGTCCTTGAGCTTCTACTTGTTGATGTTGTTGTGTCTCTCTCAGTGTCGTTGTCGTTTCAGAAGGTGCAACTAGGATTCCTATTTCCACCAAACTCCAATATTTTTTTTAATGTAGAAAATTCTCTATCAAGATTGCCCGATGACCCTCAAATTTAGGAATTGAAGGTTGTACAAACGTATTTCATGTTGTCATCACTCTTTATCACTCTTTTGAATTTCAGCTAGCTGCAATTAGGCTTTATTAGGCTCTGATACCGCAATGCTAAGGGCCTCACTCTTTGAATTTCAGCTAGCTACAACTAAGCTTTACTCGGCTCACCCTAGATCCTATAAATTGAAAATGAATTAAATTACAATAATTTAAATCCAAGACATATCCTAGTTAGAGGTGTACATTGGTTGGGTTTGGAAGAGTTATTGGACCAACTTAAAATTTTGGGTAAGTTGGATTGGTGAACCGAGAATTCCAAATAGAGTTCCCAACCCAACTCAACCAGTTGAGTTGGTTTGTTGCATTGTTCTTTTTAGTTAGTTTAAAAAAATGTACTTATATACCGTATATGTTACATTAATAACTAAAATCTCATAAAACTCAAATATTAAATATTCACGAGTTACAATGCATCACTAACATATGTTACAACATAAAATATTATTAATGTTCATAATAACCTTAAAAGTAAGGTAGAGCTTGATTGGGTTGTAACCCTATTTTTGGGTTCCGACAAAAAAATGTCGACTAGCAAACTTACCTAAATTTTTTATTTTCCAATAATTCAACCCAACCCAACTAACTTTTGTCGGGTCATATGAACATCCCTAATCTTAGTCTTCAAGTTTTTTTCGTTTGTTTTACAACATTACATTATTACATAGAACAAAGGTTGTGCAATCACTTGATGTTGTGGTGTTAGTCTAACACACTAAAGACCTTCATTCAAATCATGACAATGCCAATAATTTAAGTTACATATAAATAAGTTAATTTTTAACGAGTATAAAAAATAATTGTATGTCAAAATTATATTATGATCTTTGATATTTATGTATTTGTTTCATATTATACTTATACTTCTTAAGCTCGAGATATATATTTTTATACAAATTTTTTAAAAGATAAATATTAAATATATATTTAAAAATAACATATATAATTTTTAAATAACTAAACATATCGAGTATATAATAGTATATGTTTGTACCCGGTAAGGAATGAATCCTTACATCAATGTATTTGTGTGTCCATGCACGATTGGATTCTTGAATAACTTAATGTTAGATCTATTATCTATCACGTAACATAGTGATACACTTTTCTTGAATATGACCAAGTTTTTTCAATACTCTCCTCATCCACACCCCTCGACAAGCACGAGAGGAAGGTGCCACAAACTCTACTTTAATAGTGGACAAAGAAACTACATGTCTTTCATTAAGTGGAAACACATAATCAAAAGTGTGTAGAACAATGTTTGTAAATCATTTGGTGTCGTGGTGCAGTGGTTATCACATTAGTCTAACACACTAAACGTCTCCGATCTCTCTAAAGAAAAGATCATCTCAATCACATCAATAAAGAAAATACAAGGCCATCAATAATAAGTTTTTTCTTTTTTTTTCTTTAGCAAGACCATCCATAATAATCAATAATAATCAATAATCATCAATAACAATCCATCCATAAATAACAACTTCTGTCCAAAGAAAAAACGTTCAACAAAAACCTTGTTCAAAGAAAAGACTATTAGTGAGTAACAAGTTCTGTCCAAAGAAAAGACCATCAATAAATAACAAGTTATAGGGGTGTACATGATCCAGGTTGGGTTGGGTTGGGTTGAGGGATTTTTTTGACTCAACCCAAAGTTCGGGTTGGTTGGATTGGTAATCCAACCCAACCCAAAAATTTTCACAACCCAACCCTCTATTTTCGGGTTGGGTTCGGGTTGTTCAAAAAAAAAAAAAAAATTTTAATTGGTATCACTTAAATTGCTTCTATTGCAATCATATTATTACCTATAAATATGTAAAAGGTATGCAATGAATCAATTCCAAAGTTACGGTATATAATTAAATTATCTACATTTACAATATATTATCCTTCAACAAAGTACCTATCAATTTAAAAATTTAAAAGTATCAAATCCTCTATTCTTGTTGTGAGCTTCTCTACTGTGAAAAATTTCCAAACCACACTAATCATCAATTCCGTTTTAAGATAAGCTTTAAAAACTTAAGAAAAGATTTTAAAAAAATATACTAATTAGTGTAGAAATTAAGATGGCCTACCTTGTTTGTTTGTAGAAATCTCCAAATCTTCAAGTTGTTGAGGAAGATCTAATGATACTCATATTTTCGGATCCAATTTTGTGTACATATCAAATCTTCCACTGTTTTAGGTGTGAAAGAACTCCTAAAAGAATCAAGAATCCTCTCTCCCGTACTAAATGCTGATTCAGAAGCTATAGTCGACACTTTCCAACCAAAACATTTTGGACAATTTTTTATAGAACTCTATATCGATCAAGTACCACAATAGCTTTATACCACAATAGATTCAGAACCTATACTTGATCAAGTACCACAATAGCTTTATATCGATCCACGACATTCTTTTTAACTCTAGTGAATTTTGCTCTTCTCTTCTTTATGTGTATGTTGATAATACTAATATTGAACCACTCAAATTCACTTCATTAGTTGTGTCCATACTCATAGAATCGAAGTGAGTCTTAGTTCAGATTGGTGATGATCTTGAGCATTATTATAGTAGTAATCATACAAGCGAATTAAACAATTTTTTATGTCATCCACCATCACTTTAACCATGACATCGTCATATATATTCGAAAAGCAAAATGATATGGAATCCAATTTGTAACGAGGATCAAGTACCACTGCTATGAATATCAACTTGTTAATTCTTTTAAATGGACCACAAATACTTGTTATACTTAATTTTCATATTTGAACTTACATTACTTAAAATAGAGTTCACATTTGTACTCCACTAAATTAAAAGTTCTCAAATACTCCAAAGGTGATGGATATAAGTATTAGAAGTCACATATAAATGAGTAGAATTCCATTGAGTTGTCACATCCAAACAAATAAGTGCTTTACATTCTATTTTTTATTGTTCAACACAATCTTTAAATTTTGTCAATCTCTTGAGGAATTATCTAATCTACCTCACGGCACTGTGAACACTAGAAATGGAGTCATGCATTTCTGTTATTAACTGTGATAGAGAAAACCTTATCGATCCCCCATTCCAATAAACAACTCTCAATAATCTTGCTAATAGTCTCTCCCCTGTGGTTAGCAACTTGGCAAAAGTTAGAGTTCTTTTATACAAATTCCATTCATAATCAATAAAGTGATTACCAAGCAATAGTTACTCTAGTTACTCTTGACAGAGGTTCGAACTTAGGACATGCTGTAGTTTCTTTTTTTCTTCTAAATAAAGTTACTCATATATTTCTAGCAATAGTTACTCTTGACAGAGGTTCGAACTTAGGACATGCTGCACGCCAAAACAATCTAAAATCTTCATTCTCTACGAATTTAAATGACAACTTGTTCATAATTATCATCTTGGCACATATTGTTCTACTGTTTGACTAAATAATGGAGTGACAATATTACTACCACCATTTTCATCTATTGAATCCTTTGTCTTCCACCTTATATGATACTTTCTACCCTGATTTTTTGAGTGCTTCCATAAAGTGTTAGTTCCACAAGAATGAGTATCACAAGCATACTCCTTATAACAATAGTTGGACTTGCACCTCTTATTATTGTTTTTCTAATCTTGTAAAATGATCCCACACCGTTGATTTACTAGGCTTCTTCTTCTTAAATTCAGATTGTGTACGCAGTGGTGTCGATGCATTATAATTACTAGAACTAGAGCCAGAATAAGGAGTCTCACATCCAATGGCACTATTGTTTTTTAATATTATTCAAACATTCTACCCAAAAAAGTAAAGATAAAATAATTTTTTTAATTTTTTTTAGACAATCAACCCACAAAATATTTTAGAATTGGAAGCTTTTAATATATTATTAGGTATAACATAAAACTAGGCACATTTATAATAAAAAAACACTCTATCCAAACCACATTTATAAAAAACCCACATTTGTGCAGAGATGCAGAGACATGCAAATATGCAGATACAACCAACAAGCCAAATCACAGAGATGGAGACATGCAGATGTGCAGATACAACCAAGCCAAGCCATAGAGTGCAAAGATGCAGAAATGCGTACCACTTCAGTTACCCACTCAAAGTTGAATCTGAGATATCGAGAGACAAACTATGAAGTGCCACAGACAAGAAGAGACCTAGATCGAGACTGAGAGATATTATGATTTGATGGCTAAATCTACCAAACTATTAATGGATTTTGATTATACAAAACATGGAAATAACTCACTTCTCAACATCTACCCACAACACAAACTATCAGCAATACTAAGAACACAAACTTACTTGGATCCATTATGTGTTTATAAGCATAAAATTGAATTTGAATGTTGGAGTAAAAAAAATTGGAGAACCATCTTTGATCTTCCCTTTTTGCTCTTATCTTTTTTATTCTTGTACTCATCTTCTTTTTCTCGGGTTCTTATTAACAACGTCCATATAAGATAGACTCATGATCATTTATTAAGACTTATACATGGTAGATGTTCATTTAACAACATCCACATAAATGTTTTCAATGTACAAACTCTCAATCTTTCCAAGGGATATAACAAATCAAGACTTAATGTACAACATGTGTTAATTTAAATTTTTAAAAAAAGCTTACCAATTACCGGTCTACAAAGAGACTAAGAGAGAAAGACGGCGCGTGAGAGAGGAACAAGACAAAGAGCACGAGAGTGAGAGAAGGCTATTGAGATCAAATCCCTTGGTTGAGAGACTGAGAGTGAGAGACCGAGAGCGCAAGAAAGAATGAGAAACAAACATAAAGAGACCGAGAGAGATGAGACCGACCCGAGGCGACGAGAGAGAGACACTGTCATGGTGACGGTTGTAAGATGTTGCAGGAGAGAGAGAGTACGTCAGACAACGAACTTTAGGCAAGATGAGAAGCAGAGAGAGAGAAAGAGAATTTTGTTACTCCCGATCGATTGCTTTGGCCTTTGGGCAAGAACTCGCATCATGACAGGGATAAGACAGGACAGGAGTCAGAATTCACAAAAAGAGTGGGCTACTAGGCTATTGGGCTTCGATTTTTTTTCCAATGTTTTCGCATTGGGTCGGGTTGACCCAATCATTTTCTTTTGGAACCCGAACCGGATCGAGTTCAAAAAAAGGAATTCAATCCAACCCAACCCAACCCTTATATTTCGGGTTGGGTTCTCGGGTTCTTGGGTTGGGTGTACACCCCTAATCAATAACAAGTCCAAAGAAAAAGAAAAGGACCATCAATAGTAAGTTCTCTCAACAAGTTTAAAGAAAAAGAAAAAGACCATTAATAACAAGTTCTCTCAACAAGTCCAAAGAAAAAAACTCAACCAGTCCAAAGAAAAAGAAGATCGTCAATAACAAGTTGTGTCCAAAGAAAAGACGATAAATAACAAATCCAAAAGAAAAAGAAGATTATCAATAGCAAGTTGTGTCTAAAGAAAAGACCATCACTAACAAGTTTTTTCAGCAAGTCCAAATTAAAAGAAGATTATCACTAACAAGTTCAATCCAAAGAAACGACTATTAATAACAAATTCTAACAAGTTCCTTTACCGAGTCATAACAAGTTCTCTCAACAAGTCCAAGATTATCAATAACAAGTCCAAAAAATAGACAGTCACTAACAAAACTTCTCTCAATAAGTCGAAGCGAGAGCGTTGGGTGGGTGTGAAATCAAGCTGGGCGCGAGAATTTCGTGCCTCGCTGGAATTCTAGCGCGTTTTGCAGTGACCACGCAAAATATTATTTTTAAATTTTCACATTGTTACATTATCTCCCCTTAAAAGGAACTTTTGTCCTTGAATGTCCCAAATTCTTGCATTTGTTTGGGGTATTTTTCCTTTATTTCCTCCTCCCGCTCCCACGTAGTTTCCTCGATTTGGTGGTTCCGCCACAGTACCTTGACGAAGTCGATATTCCTATTACGTAATGTTTTCACCTCCCAACCTAGGATTTTAACTGATTTTTCCTCGTAGCTTAAATCTTCTTCAATCTCAAGAGGTTTATAGCCTATCACATGCGTATGGTCAGTGATATATTTTCTTAACATGGATACATGGAATACATCGTGTACGCTCAAGAGTGAGGGTGGTAAGACTAACTTATACACTACCGAACCTATACGTCGTGTACGCTCAAGTGTTGACATGCTTGAAGATCTAAGTGACATTGATGTTGGTGGCAAAAAATGACTCAACTATAACCGAACTCGGTGAAAAGGAAACGACACCTCAACAACTAAGACAGCAAAAACAACCTTTTTAATTTTAAAATCAACTTTTTGATTGAAAGAACCATTTTTATAGACTTAATTTAAGTATTCACTCTATAAATATGTTTAAAAAAGAAGGGAAAATAAAAGAAAAAATAGAAAGCTATTATTTGGGTATGGCGTTAATAAGCATAAGCCGAAAGATAGGGCGATTTAAGGAAGAACGGCAGGCAACCGTCTGCTATTCGGACGCCTGGGGATATCAGGGACTTCGCAGGTCTCACTTTGCTCAAATTTCCCCTTCATACTTCACCATTCACACCACGGATACCTCATCACTGGTAATTTTCTCCGTCTTTTCTCTCTTCAATTTACGCCCTGCAACTATCAATGAAGTCGGATTCAATTCGAGGAGCTTCACTGTTTTCTTTTTTTCATTTATTTTTCTCTGATCAATGAAGTCGGATTCAATTCGAGGAGATTCACTGCTTAATTTACTTGTCGGTTTTCTATTCTCTGTTAGATCTGTGACCATTGTTAGCTTTGTGACTTTTGTGGTGCAAAGATTATTGTGTTTTTTTTTCAGTTCCATGATATCAGAAAAATGGTTAGGCTTTGAATAAAGTTAGTAAATGAATAGAATTCAAGACTAGAGTTAATGATTCATGTTTTTTTTTTTTTTTCAGTGAAGATATATGATGTTAAGTCTGTGGACCATTGAAGTTCGATACTGATGTCACCCTGTTTTTATAATAAACCTTAGCGTAAGAGCATTTCTTTGATCAGAAAGTGATAGAGGTTAGAGAATGTATGGAAGAAGTAGCCTTGATAGATTTAAAAAGGCTCAGACATTGGAACCATTCTCTGTAACTGTCGATTCTACTTCACATAAGTCTGCTCTATCTTCTGGCAAAGAAGGCATTCAGCCACTCGTTCCATATGCACAATCGAGATCTTCTCACTTTCAGGCCATTAACCAGCATCAATCCCATGATCCACAAAAACATACTGGACTTGAGGCAGGACCATGGGTGGGGCAGATTCAACAGTTAACTCAGGTTGGTGGAAGTCAGTCCACTTGGCAGCCCCCTGACTGGGCAACTGAACCGCGCGCCGGAGTTTATTATCTTGAAGTTTTAAAGGATGGTGAGGTTATAGATCAAATTAATTTGGACAAACGGAGGCACATTTTTGGGAGACAATTCCATACTTGTGATTTTGTGCTTGATCACCCATCAGTTTCCCGTCAACATGCTGCTGTTATTCCTCATAAGAATGGAAGGTTAGATGTTAGTTTTCTCAATTATGCTATCATTATATTTTTTTTTTCAATTTATTTCATAAAATTTTGAACCTATAATTAGTCTCTTGAATTGTATTATTGATCATAGGTTATTCATGTATGATGTATTTTTCTCTCTAATTTTAATCATTAGTAGATTTCTTGATACAGTTGGATGGTTGAGGAGTTCGTTCTCCATCCGCCGTTTTGAAAGAAGGGAAAGCTTGGGTGTTGTGGGGTTTGTGGGAGGAGAGATGAAATTGGAACTTCGGAGGAGTTGAGAGGGGCCCTAGTGATGTATGTCCCTTGCTAGGTTTTATGTTTCTCTGTGGGTATTGGTAACACTGTTATTTTGTAATTATTCCTTATGTTTTGTTTTACTTGATTGGCGCCTTTTTAGTGGGGTTTCCTTTTGTATGCCCAAGTAAGCTTTCATTTTTATCGATGAAAGTTAGGTTCCTTGCCACCCCAACCCCCCCCCCCCCCCCCCCCCCCCCCCCCCCCCCAAAAAAAAAAAAAAAAGAACATATGACAGGTTAGTTGATGCTTGCAACAAAAATACGGTCCTAACTTAACTTAAAATATAAGATGTAGGTTCGCTAGCAGGTGTGATTCAATCCATAAATGAACAAATGTTACTGCAATTTGTTTAACAATACTCCCGCTTTTGAATTCAAGTGAAGCGGTTTGTGGGTGATATGACTTGGTAGAGGGAAGATCAAGAGTTTCTAGCGACAGTAATATGAGAAAACCAATGGGCTTATTGAGCAGGTTTGGAATTGTTAGCAGATATGCATCCTCTTTTGTGAGTTCCTATAGGATCAAGTTGGAATGAGGTTTTGCCGCTTCGCTTTGACTTTATTGTTGCCCCCTTGATGTCCATATGCTATATTCATGTTGGTTTCTTTTCTTTTATGAGGGTTTACTCTTGGTAATGGTAGATGTGAATAATCTATTATTGGTGCAATCTATGTTGGAAATGATAAGTTTGAAGTACCCTTTGAATGCTAAACCCTACACCTCCATCTATAATTGGCATTACCCATAAACTGCAATGGACATTCATTTTATTTTCTATGGATAATGTGATTGTGATGGGTTGATGGTTTTAGACCACATCAGTCAGTGAGTTTGAGGTACTTTGTCCTACTGCATCATGGGGGAACTGGGGGTCTAATGTGTGCTCAATAGGTTAAAACAATTTGTACCCATTGGAGGGGCATGGAGAATTTGGTGAAGGGACGATGGTGTGCAACCATTGGATGATTTTTTTTTTTTTAATTTAAAAAAAATATGCGTGAGTGTTCATGCTAAGCGCACCTCGATTATTCTCATGAGACAATTGACCCTACTATATATTTTGTTGCCAAGTTGCATTTAGTTGGATGATGTGATATTATTTAGAACCAGGGTCTTGTTATCTACTGTAAGGTTATTTTTGAACTTTTTTTTTTTTTTAGTTTAAGAGTACTTTGAGTTTTTATTAAGTTTTAAGGGTATCATTGAAACTTTTGAAAGTTGAAGAGTATTTTAAAGTGCAAAATTAGTAGTATTTTTATTAATGTTTTAACATGAAGAAGATACTTTTTTATGGCCATATGGCATCACTAACACTAGTTGAATTTGCAGCATATTTGTAATTGATTTGGGATCTGCTCATGGAACATTTGTGGCTAACGAGCGATTGACTAAAAACTCCCCGGTCGAGCTTGAAGCTGGACAGTCTTTGCGGTTTGCTGCATCAACGAGGACTTATATCTTGAGAAAGAATGATGCTGCACTTTTTTCTCATCCACCATTGCCCACTGAGGTTGATTTGCCACCACCTCCTGATCCGTCCGATGAGGAGGCTGTTGTTTCTTATAATACATTACTAAATCGCTTAGGTCTTACCAAATTTGGGTTACATTCATCATCTGAACATAGTAGCCCAGCAAGTGGAAAAGAAGAAACACAGCGTGGAAGACCTACCAAAAGGCTTAGGAAGATGAGAGTGGCTTTCAGAGATCAACTTGGAGGGGAGCTGGTTGAAGTTGTGGGTATTTCAGATGGTGCAGATGTAGGGACAGAACCTGGTCCTATGGGAGTTAAAGAAGGAAGTCTAGTTGGGAAATATGAATCTCTGGTGCAGACTACCATAATACCTAAAGGCAAGGAGCAGTTTTATTCGAGGGGAGATAACATTTCTCCAAAAGGCGTGACTGGTAAATTACAAGAAATCTTGAATAGGGTAAAAAATCCATCAAAAAGTGGAATATATGATGACCTTTATGGAGAATCATTTTCAGGAAATGTGGGTAAATCGTGGGCGTATTCTCCTAGTACTGCTAATAACCCGTCTTCCCCTCCCAAAGATTTGATTGGTAAAGCTTCAAGTGGGAACCATGAAGTAGATAACAGAACCAATATGAATAATGATAGTGATGATGATTTGTTTGGTAATTGATCACAATGAGCTGAATGATCGTGGAAGTCTGTAGTTTTCTGTCGTGACAAAAGGGTTGTTGATCAAGGCTACAGGAATTCTTTGCATATGAATGATTTTTTCCTTTTGAAATGTAACTGAGGACTTTAAGTTGATGCATTTCATCAGGAATTCTTCTTTGGTAGTTGGATGACTTACCAAGGGGCACGTGTAGAACAGATCATAATATTTGAAACTCGGCTTCGCAAGTGTATACAATAGAAATTGAGGAAATGAGAAGAATTGGTTTCATTGTTATTGTCAGACAGGCACACCACCGAAGCAAACGGGTGCATGTTGCCTGTGTGGTTGGTCGTTGAGGCTGTTCTCGTGAAGGTTCAACCCCCCCCCCCCAAAAAAAAAAAAAATAAATAAAAGGAAAAGGAAAATCCCTTTACCCAATCTAGCCTCTTTTTGCACTGAGTTTGTCAGCTATTGTTTGTAAGGTTCTGTTTGTTTTAACTTTTCGGATAATGAAAAGTGATCTATAGTAGGAAAAGAGATTCCAACACCATTTCCAAGTGATAGTGCACTTGTACTGAAGAAACAATTCAAGATTATTCCTAAGTTAGAAGATTACTTTGAAATACACTGTTGTGCTACTGTTACTCTAGCAGATTCGAGTCGAGTTAAAGGGATATCTTAATTATTACTTTTGCTTGGATACTCACAAAAATGATTTTTGTGCTACTGTTACTCCTTCCTATATTATTCATTACATGAGAATGCTATAACATATATAGGTATGCAGCTGCATGCGTGGAGTAACGTCTAGAATGACAAGATTTGCCGGCTACAAAAGATATCTGAAGATCAGCAGCTGTTTATTCAAGCTTTGAGCTGAAAAGTTGTTTCGAGGATTCGATCAAAGATGCTTCCTGGACTCAAATTATGGGAACTGTTAATTCTCGATGTCTTTGGCTTTACGAGGTAAGGTTATATCAATGGTAGAAATTTGTAGTGATAAATATGGGTGCCAATGCTGTCTGGTTAAGAGTCCTTTATAAGAATGTAGTTAAAAGCTTAGAAAAACAGTGATATGCCTTGAGCAAGTGACACCCACTGAAAGACACGATTCCTTTTGATACCTTTTTTGAGTCTTTGAAGTATCCCATCATAATGAGAGTGAAGTTTGACTATTCCCATTTGGTATACGTTTATAGTGTCCTCTCCCTCCCATTCTCTCTCTCTATTTTCTCTCTCTACCCAATTATTTAGATGCCTGTCCATGGAGTTTTTTTATTTGATTCATGAATCTTTTACGATTACTACTATTTAACGTATTTGATATTCTACTTTTCTGAAAAGTATTATCGTTTTCAACACTTCTTTTTGTTGATACATTAAAAAAAACGTTCAAAAGTAGAGCAAAATGTTTACAAAGAAAGTATATGATTTGGATATACTTCTAGGATATTGTGGCGGAAGAGATTAGGACATAGAGCAATGATAAGAGAATCTCATTAAAAAACTGTAAAATTGATATGAGGTGATGATGGAAAAGAAGATGGTATTGATGATGATGGTGATGATGATGATCATGTTAGAACGATGGTGATCTTCATCATGAGCATCATCATGGCATGCAGTCATGATTAGTGATTTTGATTGAACGATGATGATGATCAATTGTTGAAGGGATTGAAGGGATGGGTGTGGGTCCATTATTTATAGTTTGATCTTACATTTATGTGGTTAATTACTTGGAACAGGAACAGAGCATACTGAAGGCAAGCTAGCAGGGAGGCCATGCGTGAAGGATGAGGGAATTAGAGAGAGAAGAATAAAGAGTTTGGAGGCACTGTTTCGTGAAAAGAAGATATATTTTAATGGGCTTTTTTTTTGTTGTTCATCTCAAACTTTGTGCAAAAAGTTAGCTGTTTTGTTCCCATTTTCTTACAAAAGTAGGCATAGGAGGAGAAGGAATGATAGCAGTAACATGAAAGATGATCATGTGATTGCTATAAACTGTCGTACTCAACCTATTCCTTTGGTCTTCTACAAATATACTTTTGTTATTTGCTTCAATCCCATGTTCTTCAACAAATGAAATTTGTTCTAATACTTACAAAGTAAATTCATGTAGTAGAAGATAATTTCGTTGAAAATGTAGTAGATTTTTGAAATACTTGAAAATGTAGTAGATTTTTGAAATACGGATCAAGTTGTTCTCTCAAAAAATATATGTCATTTGATCTTGAGTCTTACTTGATATTCAACTGTAGATAACGAGGTATATTCTGCTTTAGTAGTAGAAAGATCGACAATGGATTGTTTGTTTGAACAACATGAAAAAAAATACCCGAACCAATAATAAAAACACAACCTGGTGTACTGTTATGATCATCAATATTACTATCTTAATCATTATCACAATAACCGATCAATACTGTTCCTGAAAATGGATGTAATGAAAAACTCTTTTACCCGACTTTTCTTTGAGCTTGTCGTAAATCTTCTTAACATATATACGACAAATGAAATATCATATCTCATTGCGATCAAGTATATCAAGCTTCAACACAAATATAGAACGTTTTCTTCATAAACTTATTCAATAAGTTACACCCATCAACTTTTGTCGTGAGATAACAATCTCTCCATTTTTTTGATCGACTTCAATCCCAAGAAAGTAATGGATGAATGTCATATCACTCCTTCAAATTTTCTTTTCATGGAATCTTTAATGCGATCGCATGTCAATTGCAAGATTACAATTGAGAAAATCTTCAACACTTGTATCGTGATGGAATCAAATTTAGATCTGAAAGTCTGTAGCTTTACAATCTTTACCCTGTCCTCTCCTTGATAGGTAGATTTTAAAATATCTCAAGTCGTCTTTATTAGAAATAGTGAGACAAACTTTAATATATATTTTTTCAACAAATTTTCTCAAATCTTGCGAGGCATATAACACGTAGGCTCCTTCCAAATACAACTCAAAATTGTTCTCTTACTCGTATAATTTAAAAGAAACAAGACCGCGTATTCTTCATCAATATACTTCGTGATTCATGTATCCAACAAATTTCACTCGGAAAAGAAGAGATTTCGTATGAATCGTTTTCGAGTTATAGTTCCATAAGGTAGAGTTTGAGCTTGAAATTTGGAAATTTAGGCAGTAGTTTTAATGGTTAGAAGAAGGAAAGGAAAGAAAGAAAGTAGAAGAAAAAAGGAGACACGTGGGCGACATGGAAATGAAGGAAAGAGAGAAGAATTGTAAAGAAGAGAATATAAGAAGAATGTAGGGTGGGATTAGTGGGGGAAAGCATGATGAGGAAAGGCACAGTGTGTGGGGATCTTTCGCTTCGTTTTTTCACTTAATTGCTACCACTCTCCAACAACTCTTCTTTTCCCCACTTCCCCTTTGCATGCCTTTTCTCAGCTCAATCATTCACCTCCATTTTCTTCCTTTTTGGTGCCTACCCACGCACACAATATTCAATACACGTGTGTGAGATTCCACGTCGATTGGGGAGAAGAATGAAGTATTTTTTTATAAGGGTGTGGAAACCTCTTCCTAACCGACGCGTTTTAAAAACCTTGAGGAAAAACTCGAAAAAGAAAGCCTAAAGAGGACAATATATGCTTGCGGTGGAGGGTGTGGAAACCTCTCCGTAACGGACATATTTTGAAAATCTTGAGAGAAAGCCCAAAGAGAACAATATTTGCTAGCGATGGAGGGGCTGGAAACCTTTCCCTAACCGACGCGTTTTAAAAACATTGAGGGAAAACTTAAAAGGAAAAGCTAAAAGAGGATAATATTGGAAGGTGTGAAACTTCTCACTAGCAAAAAAACATTGAGGGAAAGCCTAAAAGGGAAAGAAGAGTGTGGAAACCTCCCCTAGAAAAAAAACCTTGAGGGAAAGTCTAAAAGAGAAAGCCCAAAAAAGATAATATCGGCCGGTGATGGAGGGTGTGGAAACCTCTCCCTAGCAAAATTTTTTTTTGAGGGAAAGCCCGAAAGGGAAAGGAGGGTGTCGAAACCTCTCTCTAGCAAAAAAAAAAAAACATGAGGGAAAGCTGAGAAAGCAAAAATAAACACAATATCTGCCAGTGGTGGAGGGTGTGAAAACAGACCATTTTAAAAACCTTAAGGAAAACCCTAGAAGATGGTTTAAAAAACTTTGAGGGAAAGCCCGACAGAGAAAACTCAAAGAGGACAATATCTACCAGCGGTGGAGGGTGTGGAAACCTTTCTCTAGGAGACGCGTTTTAAAAACCTTGAGGGAAAACCTTGAGAAAAAATTCGAAAGAAAAAACTCAAAAAGGATAATATCTATTAGCAGCGGAGAGCGTGGAAACCTCCCCTGACGGACGTATTTTAAAAACCTTGAAAGAAAACTTGAAAAGAAAAATCCAAAAAAGACAATATCTACTAGCGGTGGGATTGTTACATTGCAACATAGTTCGCTCCTATTGCCTTTCTTTCTATTCAAGCACCTTATCATAACATACGTGCCTTGATGCATTGCCATGTTGACTAATACCAACCAACCAACCACTCTCTCTCTCTCTCCAATTCTTTAATATGTTACCCTTTTGTTGATGAGTTTGATACTCAAACCCACAAAGCTGTATTCACTTCTTTTCCATCTCTTCCAATATACAATATATTGCATGAACACAGCCTTGCTCCTCTTCCATACTCAACC
This sequence comes from Cucurbita ficifolia, assembly GCA_033971965.1. Lineage (NCBI taxonomy): Eukaryota > Viridiplantae > Streptophyta > Magnoliopsida > Cucurbitales > Cucurbitaceae > Cucurbita > Cucurbita ficifolia. The sequence goes on from CM066979.1 coordinate 9,054,575, forward strand.
AATTCTCTTCCTCATCGCTTGTTTCATATTGATTTGATTGCAGCTGCCACTATGGATCAACTTTGCACAAGCTTTTCTATCAACTGATCTCTCTCTCTCTCTCTCTCTTCATACGGTACTTTTTCAACTCTTTTTGGTTTCAATTCCAACAAAAAGTTTGATAATTTCCATTCCAATCACAAAAAAAAGGAAACCCATCTCATAGTGTTCTTCATTTAATTCATGTTCTTCACAATTTTGCATTAATTCCCATGTTTGGGTTCATCCAATTCATAAAGTTTTGTAGTTTAGTTTGAGAAAAAGTGGTAAATAATTGAAGAAATAGAAGCCCAAAGGGAGGGTTTGGTTGTTTTTGTGGCCACACAATGTATAGCCTTTTGTTTTTCAGTGTCTTCTCTTTACCCCATTTGCCTGTCATTGCACAGACCGCACTTCCATGCCTATAACTCTCTCTCTCTCTCTCTCTCAAGAACAACATTCTTCTCATTTTTTCCCTTAATGTTTAGTGTTCATGTGACAGAATCTTCATTTCTCTTCTTTTCTTTTTTATTTTCCTGGTTTTTGTTTGATATGGGTTGATGTAGATGCTCCTCTAAACACATGAAATATTTGATCATTTGATTTGATTAAGGGAATAAACGGGGAGATTTTACTTGCTTGGGAGGAGAACGAAACATTATTTATAAGGATGTGGAAACCTCCCCTAGTAGATGGATTTTAAAAACTTTGAGGGAAAGCCCACAAGGAAAAGTCTAAAGAATACAATATCTATTAGTGGTTGGCTTGAGCTATTACAAATGGTATCAGAGATAGGCACCAGGCGATGTGCCAACGAGGAAGCTGAGATCCGAAGCAAGGACGCTGGCCTCGAAGGGGGGAGGGGGGGTGGATTGTGAGATCCCACATCGATTGGGGAGGAGCACGAAGCATTCTTGATAAGGGTGTGGAAACCTCTCCCTAGGAGAGGCGTTTTAAAAACTTTGAGGTGAAGGCAAAAGGGAAAACCCAAAAGGACCATATCTATTAACGGTGGGCTTGGGGTAGACACGAGTGTGAGTTAATAAGTTTGACTTAGCAAAAGGAGAAGTTATTAACCTAGAGCGATTTTAGGATAAAGATTCTGTAGTTATTGATTTGAAAGTTTAGGAGATCTAGGAAAATTAGTTAGATTGATTATCCAATCTCCACTATAAATATTCATGTATGTTATTTATATAACAAAAAAGAAAATTTATAAAGCATACGTGCTTGAGGTTCCTCTATTCTTCCGCTTCCGTTATTTGTTTCGACATATTTCGATTGTGAGCAATTTTCAACAACGAGATGGTGTACCAGTAAGGATGTTGGGCTCCGAAGGAAGTGGATCCTGAGTGCCAGCGAGGACGCTGGATCTCGAAGGGGTGGATTGTGAAATCCCATATTAGTTGGAGAGAAATACATTTTTATGTGTGGAAATCTCTCCTTAGTAGACAACATTTGCTAGTGGTAGACTTAAATTGTTACATAAACCTTATCGTAGAGTTTGAAAGTAAGCTAAACAAGCTAGCTTACCTTAAAAAAAGGAAGGAATATCACATCAGTTTAGGGAGTTCATAGTATAGAAGGAGCTCGTTTTCAGCTCTTGAAATGTTGTTTAACTTAATTTTCATATACCTTTTAAGAATTTGATGTTATCTAATTTGTATGATTATAGAACGTCTGTGGCTAGAAACCCACCATTTCAACTGAGTTACAGCCATGAAGTTCATGAAATTAGGAACAAGGCCAGACACCTTCTACACTGAAGAAGCTACCAGGTAATGAATGCATTCATATGAACATAATTCCACCCACATGCCTCCTTTTTTTAATCAACCTTTCATTGCAGGACTGTCATTTCTGATGCACCCACTGATCTTATTATCAAAATAAACAACATTACATATCTCATTCACAAGGTTCGTTCAACTGATCCCATGATGTTCTTCAGAAACTGGTTTTTCCGACATGTTTTTTGAGCTAACCGAGCTGGATTTTCCTAGCTGCAGTTCCCACTCCTGCCCAATTGCGGCCTTTTACAGCGTCTTTGCTCCAATAATGCTGAGAAAATCAGTATTGATCTCCATGACATTCCTGGAGGAGAAGAAGCCTTTGAGCTCTGTGCCAAATTCTGCTATGGAATCACTATAAATCTCAGTGCCCATAACTTTGTCTCTGCGTTCTGTGCTGCTAAGTTCCTTCAAATGAGCGAAGAATCCACAGCTAATGGGAACTTCATTGCCAAGCTTGAAACTTTCTTTCTTTCTTGCATTCTTGCCGGTTGGAAGGACACCATTGTCGCCCTTTGTTCTGCTGTTGGCCTGTCTGAATGGTCCGACAATCTTGGAATTACCAGAAAATGCATTGATTCAATTGTCGAGAAAATCCTCACTCCACCTTCTAAGGTTCGAATCTCAAATGGGTTTGTCCTACTTTTTATTAGGAATAACGACTCTCCACAATGGTATGATATTGTCCATTTTGAGCTTAAGCTCTTGTGGCTTTACTTTGGGCTTCCCAAAAAGCCTCATAGGAGATGTATTCCTTACTTATAAACACATTATCATTCCCTAAATTAGCCGAGGTGGGACTCCCTCTCAACCATTCTCAACAATCCTCCCTTCGAACAAAGTACACTATAGAGCCTTCTCTGAGGCCTATGGAGCCCTCAAACAACCTTCCTTAATCGAGGCTCAACTCCTTCTCTGGAATCCTCAAACAAAGTACACTATAGAGTCTCCCCTAAGGCCTATGGAGCGCTCAAACAACCTTCCTTAATCAAGGCTCGACTCCTCCTCTAGAGTCCTCGAACAAAGTACACCATTTGTTAGACACTTGAGTCACTTTTGACTACACCTTTGAGGGTCTCAACTTCTTTGTTCGACATTTGAGGATGTTGTTGACATGGTTAAGTTAAGAGCATGACTCTGATATCATATTGGGAATCATGACTCTCCACAATGGTATGATATTATCTATTTTGAACATAAGCTCTCGTGGCTTTGTTTTAGGTTTCCCTAAAAAGTCTCATACCATTGAAGATGTATTATTTACCTATAAACCCATGATCATTCCCTAAATTAATCAATATGTGACTCCTTCCCAACCATCCTTAACAATCCTCCCCCTCGAACAAATTACATTATAGAGCCTCCTCTTAGGCCTATGGAGCCCTCGAACAACCTTCTTTAATCGAGGCTCGACTCCTTCTTTGGAGTCCTTGAACAAAGTACACTCTTTGTTCGACACTTGAGTCACTTTTGACTACACCTTCGAGGCTCACAATTTCTTTGTTTGACATTTGAGGATTTTATTGACATGATTGTTAAGGGCATGACTCTGATACCATGTTAGGAACCACGACTCACTACAATGATATTGTCCACTTTAAGCATCAACTCTTATGGTTTTGCTTTGGAGCTTCCCAAAAGGCCTCATACCAATGTAGATGTATTCCTTAGTTATAAACTCACGATCATTCCCTAAATTAGCCAACGTGAACTTCCTCCCAACAATCTACGACACTTTTCTTCTCCAAATTCTCTAAATTTTCAATTTTGTTGCAGGTCACATGGTCCTACACTTACACCAGACCAGGCTACAACAAGAAAACCCACCGCTCTGTTCCCAAAGATTGGTGGACAGAGGACATAGCCGATCTAGACATCGATCTATTCCGCTGTATAATCGTGGCCATTTCATCAACATGCATGCTGCCGCCGCCACTAATCGGCGAAGCTTTACACGTCTACGCCTGTCGGTGGCTTCCAGATATCTCAGCCCAATCAAATTCAGCTAAGAATCGGCAAATCCTCGAGACCCTAATCAGCCTCATACCCCCAGATCAAGAATCAATCTCAGTCAGCTTCTCGCTTCGGCTACTCAGCCTTGCAAATCTCTTGGGAGCCTCTTCAGCTACAAAAACAGAGGTTATAAGGCGATGCAGCGCCCTGTTGGAAGAGGCAACAATAAGCGACTTACTTTTTGCTTCACATTCTGCCTCCAATGATGATGGTGGTGATGAGCATTGCCATGATGTTGATTTGGTTGTGGCTGTTTTAGAGAGTTTCTTAATGGCGTGGAGACGACAGTCGTCGGCGGCTGATGAAAATGCTCAGCTTTTGTTATCTATTAGAAAAGTTGGGAAGCTCATTGACTCTTATCTCCAAGTGGTTGCTAGAGATCGAAACATGGCTGTTGGAAAGATAATTTATCTTGCTGAAGCTTTGCCCGAAGTTGCCCGGCTGAATCACGATGATGTTTACCGAGCAATCAACATCTTTCTCAAGGTAAACACTGTGAGCTTATAAACTTGACTCAATAGGATAAGTCACTAACTTATGGAGTAACTTTAGTTGTTAGTAGACTTAATAAATTACCAACTTATGGAGCAACTATAGAAGAATTGGTAGTAGTTGCCAAATTGAAGACCAAGTTTTGTGGTGGTGGACTAAGTTTTATGCTTTAATTAGAAAGATCGTTAGTGGTTCTTTAACTTGAGGAGAAAGTTTAGGAAACTAGTTAGTGTTTTCTCCACTATAAATACTCATGAGATAGTATGCTTTTTCACCACAACAACAAAGAGAATTGAAAAGCTAGATGCTTAAGCTTTCTTTGCTCCAAAAGATCTCTCCCATTGAGGTGTTCTTTTGCCTCTTTTACTTGTTTTGACATAATTCCGATCAAGGGTTACATCCAACATTTGGTATCAGAGCTCCTAGGATGCCGAAACAAATGGCATCACCATACAAAGTCATCGGAGGAGAAGTGACAACAATAAAGAGCGGAAATGAGGGGAGTGTAACGCTCCAGTACCCGTTAATCACGAAGAGTAACTACGCAACATGGTCGATAAAGATGCGTGTCAACTTACAAGCACAAGGCGTGTGGGACGCCATCGAGCATGGTGACATTGAGGAGCGTAAGGACAGGATGGCTCTTGCCGCCATCTACCAAGCAGTCCTAGAGGACGTTTTTCTCATATTGGCAGAGAAGGACTCGGCAAAGGCAGTGTGGGAGACGCTGCAAACAATGCATGTGGGTGTGGAACGTGTCAAGGAAGCAAACGTGCAGACCTTGAAGAGTGAGTTTGAGGCTATCCGAATGAAGGACGGTGAGTCAATAGACGAATTTGCCATGAAGTTGACGACAATTGTTAGCGACATCCATTCATTAGGCGACATGGTGGAGGAGATCTCTGTCGTCAAGAAATTCCTTCGAGTTGTTCCCCCAAGATTGATGCAAATTGTTACCTCCATCGAGCAGTTCGATGACTTCAAGAACATGTCAGTTGAGGAGGTTGTTGGTCGTCTTAAGGTCCATGAGGAGACACTTCGTGGTTATTAAGACAAAAAGGAGAAACACCTCTTACTCACACATGAGGAGTGGCTCGCTCGGACGAAAAGGAATGATGTGGCTAACTCTTCTTTTTCAAGTATGAGGGGACGTGACAGCCATAACAAGGAAAACAGAGGTCGTGGACATGGCTGCGGACGTGGTAGCAGAAGAGGTCGTGACAATACCTCACAAACCCATGACAATTTCAACCCTTGGAAGGATAAGAGTATGATCAAGTGTTACTCTGGTGGAAAATATGGGCACTATGAGGTAGAGTGCCGCAAAAAGAAGTGATGAGGAGGCAAACCTCACACTCATGCAGGAAATGCCCAACCTGTTGATGCTTAACGAAGAGAAGGTTATGGCGAACCTTCTCACAAAAGGAGAATATCGAGTGGAGACCAACATGTGGTACCTTGACAATGGAGCAAGCAACCACATGACCGAAGATCAAACTAAATTCAAGGAGCTTGATGAGAAACTCATTGGAAACGTGAAGTTTGCCAATGGATCAATTGTACCGATCCAAGACAAATGATCCATCTTGTTCCAGTACAAGAATGGTGACCAACGTTTACTGACCAAGGTATACTATATCCTAAACTTGAAGAGTAACATTATCAGTCTTGGTCAGATGACGGAAGAAGGAAGCAGCGTGGAGTTAGCTGGCTCGTTCCTTAAGATGTTCGACAGAAATGGAACCTTGTTGATGAAGGTAAAACGATCGCATAACCACCTATACAGGATACTATTGGAGACCAGCCAACCCACTTCTCTATTGACAAAACTTGCAGACCCAACTTGGCTATGACATGCAAGACTTGGGCACGTGAACTTTTAAACGCTTAAAATGATGGGATAGAAGAAAATGACTACAGGGCTACCCAAAATCATACACCCAAACCAGGTATGTGAAAGTTGCCTAGTCTCCAAACAAGCAAGATTGTCGTTCCCATCCCAAACTAGTTTCTGTGCTGAGCGACCACTGCAAGTGGTTCATGCAGATTTGTGTGGCCCGATCGCCCCATCATCGATTGTTGGTAATAAGTATTTTCTCTTACTTGTTCATGATTATAGTCGTAGGATGTGAGTGTACATGCTCAAAGAAAAAGGAGAGGCATTATGTTCGTTCAAGAAATTCAAGACTCGTTGAAAATGGGTCTGATCAAAAGCTGAAAATCTTGCGCACCGATCGAGGTGGCGAGTTCTTATCCCAGAACTTCTCAAATTTTTGCGAAGAGGAAGATATCAAGCGTCAACTCACTGCACCATACACTCCACAACAAAACGGTGTGGTCGAGCGAAGAAATCGCACCATAATGAACACTACAATAAGCTTACCGAAGAGCATGCAAGTCCCGACGATTTTCTGGGGTGAGGCAATACAACATGCGGTTTATCTTCTAAATCATTTACAAACAAAGGTGTTTCACTTGCAGTCCCTACGAAGCATGGCTCGGCAAGACACCTTCGAGTACCTAAGAGTCTTCGGTTGTACAACACATGTAAAGACTCCAAAGCCATATATCAAAAAACTTGATGACAGGAGCCAAAAGATGGTGTACTTTGGCTTAGAGGATGGAACCAAGGTACATAGGTTGTATGATCCCCAACATGAGAAAATTCATGTAAGTAGAGATGTCGCATTTGAAGAAGAGAAGAACTTGCTAAAATTTATGAGGATACACTTGAAGAAGAATTGGATCCCGATGATTTAGTGTTGCTCGTAGCCGAGGAGCCGACAACCTACCGTGAGGTAGCAACTGAGACGATATGGCAAGAGGCCATGCAAAAGGAGCTTGAAGCCATTGAGAAGAACAAGACGTAGGCACTAACTAACTTACGGTCCGGACACAAGCCCATTGGTTTGAAGTGGGTGTTTAAGTTGAAGAAGAATAGTGAAGGAAATATCATCAAGCATAAAGCAGGACTCGTGGCGAAGGGATACGGGCAACAACAAGGAGTTGATTTTGAGGAGGTTTTCGCGCCTGTGGCTAGACTGGACACCGTAAGGTTGATTCTTGCCCTTGCAACTCAACATGGGTGGGAGGTCCATCACTTGGACGTCAAATCAGCATTCCTAAATGGTGACCTCCAAGAAGAAGTGTATGTTGTCCAACCTAAAGGGTTCGTCATCAAAGCCGAAGAGCACAAAGTGTACAAGTTGTCAAAGGCCCTCTACTGTTTACAGCAAGCGCCGAGGGCGTGAAACATATGTTTGGACAAGAGCTTAAAGAGTCTAAACTTCATGAAGTACTCACAAGAACAAGCAGTGTATATAAGAAACGCTGGGGCTGAAACACTCATAGTTGGCGCGTACGTTGATGACCTAATCGTCACTGGTACAAGTGTGGAAGACGTCAAAGAGTTTAAGCAGCAAATGATGAAAGAATTTGAGATGACTGATCTCAGGTTACTCACGTACTACCTCGGTATTGAAGTTGACCAAATGAAATATTGCATCATGCTAAAGCAATCGGCCTATGCTAAAAAGTTGTTGCAACAATTTAAGATGGCAGAGTGCAAACCGACCAAGTATCTCATGGAAGCAAAGTTACAACTCGGGAAAGATGCTGAAACAAGCTTGGTGTAGGGTATAGGCGAGTCATCGGAAGTCTAAGGTACTTGAATCATACTCATCTGGAGCTTTCATATGTTGTTGGAATAGTGAGTAGGTACATAGAAAAACCCACTATGATGCATCATCAAGCGGTTAAGCACATTCACCACTATGTGAAGGGAACCACAAGCTACAGATTGAAGTGTCAAAGAAGACGAGGTCCTGAAGAACTAGTCGGTTTTACCAATAGTGATTTAGCTGAAGAAATTGGCGATAGAAAAAGCACCGCAGGAATGACGTTTTATCTCAACGGAAATTTAATCTCTGGAAAATCTCAGAAGCAGCGAACTGTGGCACTATCTTCTTGTGAGGCCAAGTTCATGGCAGCAACTGCAGTATCGTGCCAAGCATTGTGGCTGAGAAATTTGTTGAGTGAAATGACTAGAAGTGAACTAAAGGCAGTAACTCTCTACGTCAACAACAAATCTACGATTGCACTGATGAAGAATCCAGTATTTCACTGACGTAGCAAACACATTGACACTCGCTTCCACTTCATCCGTGAGTGTGTTGAGAAGAGACAAATCGTTGTGGAGTTCGTATGCACTAGAGAGCAACGTGCTGATATTATAACCAAGGCCCTAACAAGGGTTAAGTTTGCAGAGATGTGAGAATTGCTAGAGTGAAGAATCTCGAACAAAGTTAAGTTTACGGAGGAGATTGTGAGCTTATAAACTTGACTTAGTAGAATGAGTCACTAACTTCTGGAGTAACATTAGGAGAATTGTTAGTAGAATTAGTTACTAACTTATGGAGCAACAGTAGGAGAATTGGTAGTAGTTGCCAAATCGTGGATCATGTCTTGTGGTTGTGGACTAAGTTTTATGCTTTAATTAGGAAGATCGTTATTGATTCTTGACTTGAGAAGAAAGTTTAAGAAATTAGTTAGTGTTTTCTCCCGCATGTTTTTTCACAACAATAAAGAGAATTGAAAAGCTAAGTGCTTAAGCTTTCTTTGCTCCTAAAAATATCTCCCCTCACGGTGTTCCTTTGCCTCTTTTACTTGTTTCGACATAATTCCGATTAAGGGTCACATCCAACAAACACGGTATGAATGAGTGAATATTTCTAACTTTTTTTTGTTCTTCCTGATCTCCGCTCCTAAATGCTTGGGGATCTCATTTCTTGTAGGAGCATCCATATCTGAGCAAAGCTGATAAGAAGAGATTATGTCGAGTTCTGAACTGCCAGAAGCTGTCAGCGGATGTGCGTGCTCATGCAGTGAAGAACGAGCGGCTGCCACTAAGAACAGTTGTGCAAGTGTTGTTCTTTGAGCAAGAGACAGGTAATTCCAAGACAAGTAGCCGTGTAGCAGCAGCCACTGAGGAGCTGAGATCACGGGCAGATGAAAAGTTGAGGAGATCAGCAAGCACAAGATCAAGGCACAAAGTTGCAGAAGCTGATAAAGATGAGATGAACACAAAACATTCGCTTGAATCACGAAGGAATCCATAGGATAGAAAAGGGATTGAGATGCGCCATGATCTCCCTTGCATTTTCAGGGTTCATGGTGTTCTTTCTTTAATCTCTGATTGCTATAAAGGTTTGTACAGATAATTCAATCAATCTCCTCCTTTCCAACAGGATCTTGTCATATGTTTTGTGTTTTTTTTTTCTCTTTTTTTTTCGTCAGCTGGGTGTTGCCACTAAGTGTGTTTATGAATAAGATTGATTTGCAAAAGGCTAACATTGGCAAAGTTTAATGAAAGGGAATGAAGTTCTGGAGGCTAAGGCTGACTGTGAGATCCCACGTCGATTGGAGAAGAGAACGAAACATTCTTTATAAGAGTGTGAAAACTTCTCTTTAGTAGACTTGTTTTAAAAACTTTGAGGGGAAACCTAAAAAGGAAAGCGCAAAGAGGACAATATCTACCGACAGTGAGTTTGGGGCATGACAAATGGTATCAGAGCTAGACACTGAGCGATGTTTCAGTGAGGAGACTAAGTCTCGAAGGAGGGTGGACATGAGGTGGTATGCCAGCAAGGACGCTGGGCCCCAAAGGAAGTGGATTGGGGAGTCCCACATCGATTGGAGAAGGGACGAGTGTCAGCGAGGATGCTGGGTTCCGAAGGAGGTGGATTGTGAGATCCCACATCGGTTAGTGAGGAGAACGAAATATTATTTACAATGGTGTGAAAATCTCTCCCTAGCAGACGTGTTTTAAAAACCTTGAGTGAAAGTCTAAAAAGAAAAATCCGAAGAAGACTGTTAGCAGTGGGCTTGGGCCATTACACGGCCCTTATTTAGGCCTTTCTATTAAGCTCATTCTCCAATTCCTCATGATAGGCACCTGAATTTAGGAGGCCCTTTAGTCTAGCTGCAATATTGGTCGATTTGTGTGTTGTAAAGGGCCAAAAGATTGGAGCTTGTCAAATCATTTGAGAGGGAAACTCATTCATTGAGTTGTCCTAAAAGTAAGCTGAATCAGCTGGTGGGAACTAATAGAAAGCTTCCAAGAGTAAATCCCACGTCTTTTCATCCATGAAACACATGTGGATGGTGGATATAAGAGCCAACATGCGCATTTCAAAATTGATTCGGGAAGTTCTAAGACAGAATGTGTGAGATCTCACATCAATTGGAGAGGGTGATATGAACCAAGACATCAATCATGCAATATAAACTTCAAGAAATATGTGAAGAAAATGTTGTCAAAATTATCAAAACATGTTTAGATAGACTTAGAAAATGTAGCAAAAGAAGCATTTGTGCTTTTCTGTAGCCAATGACTAAGTTTTTTTTGGAATTCTATGTAGTTTATGTTGCATGTAGAATCATTACATGATCAATCTTGCTTAGGGAGTGATTCGAATCTCAAACAAGTATTTTTGTCTTAGATATTTGATCAACAAGATAATCTGAATTTTATTTTACCTTGAGTGATTCTTTATCATTAAGGCTAAATTTAGATTGCATGTTTAGAATCATTTAAACTAGAAGTGATTCTTACTTGTGAAATGATTCAAATCTCAAACAAGTGTTCTTGCCTAATATTCGATCAACAATCTGAATCTTGTCCCACTCGTAGTGATTCCATATCAGAGGGGAACAAAATATTTATTATAAGGCTGTGGAAACCTCTCCTTAGTAAACGTGTTTTAAAATTATGAGGCTGACGGCGATATGTAATAGGCCAAAGCAAAATATATATACTAGCAGTAGGCAATATACTTAAGACATTTCAGTATTGCAAAACAATCTGAAACTCTCATTCTTTACCAATTTAAATGGCAACTCATCGTCTTAGCACATGTTTCTCTACATGTTTGACTAAATAATGAAGTAACAATGTTAAATGACTTCGTGTTTTTTAAGTGTCTCCACAAAGGTGTTAGTTCCACAAGAATTAGTGTCACAAGCTTACTTCTTAGAACAATAATTGCACTTGTACCTCTTATTATTGTTTCGTAGTCTTGTAAAATAGTCTCACACAATTGATTTACAACGTTTTTTTTCCTAAATTACTCAATTATAAACTATTTACATAAAACATAAACATTAAATATAATATGCTACATTATTATCATCAACATAATATGCTATAATATTATCATCCACATTAGTTTCATAAACATTCCACCTACGTTATTATCATCAATACAATATGCTATATTATATTATTAATAAACATAAATCAAAACCAAAACCTATATTATTATTATCAAACTGGCTTTCATTTTCATATATACGTTCACTAAGGTTAAAGGTTAAAGACTTGTATCTTCAACTTCATTAAATTAAAAATATTTGAAGAACCCATTGAAGACGATGGAACTTGAAATCTAAGGACGTCAGATGTTCACTAAGGTTAAAGGTTGGGTTGACCCGATCCTATAACTGAACTTGAACCAGCTCGGGTCCAAAAAATCCAACACAGTCCAAAATCCTATCGACTCAACCCAACTCTTATAGTTCGGGTTGGTTCAAGTTGGGTTCTCATGCGAAAACACGGGTGCCTATAATTAGTTAATTGGCTAGTCCATGGGGGAAGAAAAGAAAAGAAGAATAAAAAGGAAAGAAAAAGAGGAGAGAGAAAGGACCGTTTGGAAAAAGGGAAACCATCGTGGGTGCTTCGATCTGGTCACGAGGAGTCGTTTTCAAGCAATGATCCCTTCATGAAAGTTGCTCAAAAGGTCAAGGATATCAAGTTTGGACTCTTGGATCGCTCAAAACCATCAAGAATCAAGGAAGAAGAAGAGGTAAGATTTTCAAGTTTTTAGTTTCTGTTTATCCTCAAATTCGATAAGATTTTAGAGGGTTTAGATAAAAAATTTCGATAAAATAAACACGAAGATAGAATTTCATTAATAAAAAAAACAAATTAAATATTTATATGTGCACAAGCACAACTTTAAATATAAAATTTATATATAAAGAAAGGGGTTTTCAAAAGAAATATACAAGTAAACATAAGACTCAGGTCGACGGTCCCTCCATAGCCACACGGCTCGACACATCCTTCACTATAGACATTGATCTGCTAGTCACCTGAAAATGAAAGTATAGCAAGAGTGAGTATTAAAAATACTCCGTAAGATACCTAAACCCTACACATACCTCCTCTAAGGAGTACTTTATCACTTTCGGGGTTCATATCTTGATGGTTTTAGGTACTATTAACTCGATATTGTACGTTTACCTAGGTCCGTTGTGAACCTTGCCCTAATTGCACCTCAAATCACTGTGGCCTATGAAAAGGCCTTAAAGTACTTTCTTAAGTATGAAGGAGCCCCTTTGCTCTTAGAATATTATTCATACTCCACACTTGACTACCTACTGAGTTATATTTAGAAGATTATTCTTAGGGATGTCGAGCAACATCACTTCGCCTTCTCAGGCTAAATCAATAAACTACCTATTCTTACACCCCCACAAGTTAGAACAGTAAATTACCTATCTAGGAATAGTAGCTACTTGTTCATTGTCATTTTCAAGTTAGAACAGTGGATTACCTGTTTAGGACCAGTAACTATGTGTTCGTTAATTTCAAGCTAGAACAATAGACTACAAGTTCATACACTCTCCTTGGCTTGGAAAGTATAAGGTCATGGCTCACCACTAGGCTTAACCAAGGCTACCTCAATAGTGTACATTCTATACTCCTATAGTTCCTTGTGGGTGACGACTATTTCCAGTGTACCAAGTAGACCCTAATCCCTGTTGGTTCGTTTACAAGTATGGTTTATGCCCTAAACGTTCCTACAAGATACCTGGTCAATCCAAAAAGTTTGTGTGACCCAATAGCTAGGTCTTATGATCAAATTATCGTAAAACAATAGTTCATGATCTAACATAGTCATGGTAAGCACTCTAGGGCACATACAATCGTCAAAATACTAATTGGGCGCATACGGGTTTTCAAACTCTCAAACGTGTATCTAAAATTATACATGAGCATAAATCATACTCAACATACTCAGATAAACAATAATAAATCAAATAAAACATGTTTAAGTACTTGTGAGCATAACAAAACTACCCGAATTTACAATTCATGCAAGTAAATATTATAAAACAGAATATCATGCTAAACTATAAAGTTTTAGGTTTTCGACGCTTATTTTTCATAAGTCAATTAGGCTTCTAATCATGAATTCTAATTAGTTGCCCAAGGTCCTAATTGATTCCTATAAACTTTTCTTGAAACTTGCTCCAAATAGTTACTTACTCATTTGGGTGTGTTCGGGTGCTCGGTTCATGACCTTTCCGAAATTGGAATTCCTTCCAACTTCTTGAGTAACTGGAAACTTGTGTTTAGTTTCTAGAAGAAAATAAACAGTTTGGTAAGAATCGATAAAAAATTAAGTAAATCGATCTAATCTATGAGCAAAGGTCGGTCCATATAGTGGTTTACGTGTCGGTAAAGATATTTTTGAATATTTTTTAAAAAAAATTTAAGAATATTTCCTTGGAGATTTTTTAAAATTAAATGACATTATTGTTTGGAAACTCGAACATTATCCAATTAGAAAGAGTCAGAGTTCATAATCATATCAATAATTACTATAAACGTTTATATTACACAGAAAAATGCAACCACCCAAGAAAAAATTCCATGGAAAAAAAAAAGAAAAAAAAGATGTATCATCTTATCCTCTTATGGTTGAACACGAAAAAAAATGAAAGAAAGAAGTTGCATAAAATGCAGAGTAATTTAGAAGGAATCCACAAAAGTTGGGTGTAGGCCTAAATGCTTCCTTGTCTTACCCACAAAAAGATCTCTTGATTTGATGAAGCCAGGCAAAGTTCCGGCGATGGTAGTAAAAGAAAACTGGGCCACTGCCTGTTTCCTCCCCAGCGAAACTATGGCGGTGGTGGAAGATGGAGGCCTGTAACTCTCCATTTTACTCTCCTTTCCTACCATTATCATCTTCATGTTCTTCGCAGCTACCTTCGCTTGTCTCTTCGCCCATTCCCCTTGCTTACTTTCCTGCATTCCCCACAACTATTGTTAAGATCGCACGACAACGCACACACTCGATTAAGATGAACACAAAGAACATGAAAGAGAATACACTCGATCATTATGAACACACAAAACAGAAAATTCAACTAGTAATATTGGTAGATATGTAACGAAGAGAATACAAGATCAGAGAATGAAAAAGTACATTTTAAGAGTAGGAGCTGATGAGTATCCAAAGGGTATACGTATATCTGTACAACATATTTACTAAATATTTACTATATATCTACAACATATTTACTAAATATCTACCCTTCGGACCCAGCGTCGTTACTGGCACACCGCCTCGTGTCTACTCCCAAACAGCCTCCTCGTTGACACATCGTTCGGTGTTTGGCTATGATATCATTTGTAACGATTCAAATCCACGATATTGTCCTATTTGAGCTTTTCTTTTCAGGCTTACCTAAAACGCGTCGGGTGGGAAGAGGTTTCCACACCCTTGTAAAGAGTGTTTAGTTCTACTCCCCAACCGACGTGGGGGATCTCATAGCATAATTATCATATTTAGCTTTTTATTATAGATGAATATCTTCTTTCTATTTATTATTATTTTCATTTCTTTTGTAATTTATTTGATGATATAAACGTAGTTTTAGCAAACATTCTCAATAATATAGATATAAAATCTTACTCGAATGTCGGTGATGTCTCCGATGGCAAAGACATTATTTCGGCCTTTAACTCGGAGATTTCCGTCGACCATCAACCTTCCATGCCTATCCAAATTGGTTTTCAAAGTGGTTTTGTGAAGCCAAGCCGACCCAACTGGTTGTCCTGTGCATACAAAATGGCAGTCCGCCCTAATGGTCTCGCCCTTTGAACATCCAAAGGTTTTGGTTCCCTCTGATACGTTGTTTAGATCGATTTTTTTATCCAATTTTACAGCCACCCTTCTGGAGATGAGCCATTTTAGAGCCTTGTCTGAGGCCTTTGGTCCCAGGAATTCCAACAATCTTGGTCCGTCGTGGACCAGGGTGATCGCCTTGTCCGGAAAGTCTGTGGCGATCTCTCCGGCGAGTTCGACGCCGCTCGGTCCACCTCCGATGATTAGTATGGAATTGGCCTCTCTGATCCTTTCATTTTCTGTAGCAATCCAAACATATTACATTAGTAACTAAAATTTTACAAAAATTCAAATATCAAATATTCACCTATCTTAATCTTAATACATCAATAAAAAACTAAATATTTTTAATCTTTAAAATAGGGTAGAGCAGATTCGAGTTGTAACTCTATTTTTGTGGTTGGATTAACGTGACTAAAAAAATATCAAAACCCGAACTCACTCAAAATTTTTAATTTTTCAAAAATTTAACTCAATCTAACCTTTATAATTTAAGTTGAATAGTCGTCAATACATCATATCATATGAACACCCTTACTTAATCTTATAAAATCTCCTGTTTATAAGATTTTTCAATCACAGTTATACCCGATAAAAATAAATGGAAATGAAAATAGAAATTTAATGGTTAATTCTTTTCATTTTTAACGTAATATATATATATATATATATATATATATATAAATTTAATGGTTAATTCTTTTCATTTTTAACGTAATATATATATATATATATATATATATATATATATATATATATATATATATATATATTATAGTTGTTTATTTCCTAGTGGTATGCATGAATTGATGTTGACAATTAGTTAATTAATTAATTAATTAGATAAATACCTTTCTTGTCTGACTATAAAAATAAATTAATAAAAAAATATAAGACAACATTAGCAACCATTGTGATATGTATTATTTAAAATATTAATTAACCATAAAGTCTAAACCAAAAATAAAAAAATAAAAAAATATAGTTTTGATTTTTACCCTCATGTAAAATATTTTTTAATCCAAAAAGTGAAAATTGAAAAAGAAAAGAGATGAATTTACCTGTTCTGTAGTGTTGAAGACGGAGAGCCCTGGTTGTCGGAAGGGGATGATCGTGGCCAGTGGCGACAACGAGAAAGTCAAAATCGACATGTCGTCCATCGGCAACCAACACTTGGGATTCAGTTATATCCACAGCAGGGGAAGTAATTAATCGGCCATTGCTGAAATACTCGGAATGTTTAATCAACGATCGCTCTGCAAAAGAAGGCTCAACCGTTGATCTCAAGCTGCCGTACGGAATCTCCAAATACTCCTTTCTGATCGCCAAATCAGTTTCACGATCAATTTAAAACTTCGATTCACTTAAATATTATAATAATAAGAAGAAGAAGAAGAAGAATGATAACTTTTACTCACGGATCAATGAGAGTGACATTAGCGAAGAACTGGAGGGATTTGGCTAGCAGAGAGCCGGCTATGCCGCCGCCAACCACCACCACTCTTCGCAACCCTCCGCTGCCTCCGCCGTGTTCGTCCATTGATCTCGGAGCCATACGAGCAAGTCCGATTAGGTGTATTGGGAAGAGGAGCCTTAAATTAAAGAACAAAGAGTGGAGCCGTGCAAATTAGTGTTAATTAATACTAATTTATAATAATAATAATAAAAAAAAGGCAACTTGTGTGGACCAGCGGAATTGACTTTGGGGTTGGTCACGTTATTCATGTTCGTACGCCATAACTTCAAAAGTTGGAGTTCCAACGTGAGTTTCTACATACAACTCTAGAGTTAAATTAATATTTGTGAAAGATAAAAGTTCGGCAAATTTGGTGGCAAATTTGGTGTCAATTGGACACTGTATGAATGCTTTACGAGGCCCTATGACTGATGGCTAAGATCATCACGTCTACTCCTTCCATAACTAAAATGTCTCATAATATACTATATGAGGAGGTATGATGCCAGCTTTCCACCACTCCTAGATCTCGAGGCCTAAGTAAACTAACCTATGACATATATGTGTGTCTTGAATGTCTTCCTTTGAGAATGAGTTTTCAAGGACAGTATTGAGTGATACGAGTGTATCGACATTGCACCCTGTCCTTTGAATAAAAGGTTGGTATATGAAATTGCTCTCAAGTAAAATATGTAGAAATGACTTGACATGAACATGAGAGAATTCACCTCAATAATGTTTTAAGGGATGGATGTTCGATATGTCCCAATTATAAAGTTGGCTCATGGATCGATTTTCAATAAGCGTGTTCGAGTGAATAGTAAAGATAGATAACATCACAGGACTTGGGATGACACCAAGAAGTGTGTGAATTGTGTTAATGAGAATCAAAACAATGGAATGAGATGTGACATTACATTTGAAATACCTTGGCCTATAGCAGAGACAAGGTCGAACCTTAAGACTTGGTCTAGTAGAGGCAAGTTACTAAATTCTCAATTGAGGAAAAATGCACCCATGAACAACGTGTATATCGAACAAAACTTAGTTTCGGCATGAGTTGTGTCTAATTGGCGAAGGAGAACCTTGCCTAATGTCCGGCTAAGTCGCAGAACTTGGCGAAAAAGTATAATAGGGCTAGTATAATAGGGCGAAAAAGTATAATATTCGTTTAATCATTTGTCGTAAGTTATTATTCGTTTAATCCTTTCACCTACCATATAAACAAAATATAAAATTAGTCTAGGTCTAAATTATAATAACATAATTTTCAAAGCTAAGGGAAAAAAAATAAATATATATATATATATAGTGTTTATTTCTTATTAATAAATTGATAATTAAATAACAAAAATGATACAAAAACAATACTAACACATAAATAAATTAGTTCAATGAATAAAAAAAAATACAAAAAAGCAAAAAACAAAAACTAACTTAAATGTAAAAAATATTTGAATACATTGTACCCAAGTCCCCATTTGAACTACATAAAAGTCCTTAGAACTTAGAATAGATATTATAAAAAATTCCATCATTGGAAATGTATGAAATTTGAAAAGTCTCTCTTTGAAGCAGGACAGAGACATGGACGGGGATGGGCGGCTCATTTATCTAATGGGAAGAAATTTTTCTTCACTCCCTTTCCTATTTTCGGTTCAGAACAAGTCTCCATGAAGCCCTTGCACACTCCATTTCCGGTTCAGTACGAGTCTCCATGAAACCCTTGCATGCGGGTTAAATGAACATCTCTAATTATATATTCGAACAAAAAAGAGAAACACGTTATTATTTTGTTTTTCAAAGAAACTTTTATTAAAATTAACTAGCCACGTGGGTAATAAAAGGGTGGAGTTCTGAAAACTATAGGAAAACTTCAACTTATAAAAGGGTGGAGTTCTAATATTCCATACATTCAAGCTCTCATACCCGTGTTTATCACAATGTTTAAATGAAGGTAATATTTAGTAGTTACTACTAAGTCTTCAACTTACCTTACCGGGATGGAAGTCTAACACAAGGACCATTGTAGAATTTAGCGAATTGAACTTAAAATTGATGTCATGTGTTTACATAAATTGACTTGAGTACAAAGAACAATATCGAACTTTCATTAAAGATAAATTGGTGACATCAACCTAAGCTAATTAGGTAAATGACCTTAGCTCAATCGGAAGATTTGTCTTATGTATGACGATACGTGTTCAGTGGCCCTTGCGCGTGTCATTTATGTTTTATGTAATATGATGATATGATAATGTTGTATGATGATATGTTGATGTTATATGATGATATGATGATGTTGTCTCATGATGTGATGATGTTATATGATGACGTAACGATGTTATATGATGATGATATGATATGATATGATGACATGATGATGCATGATAATATGATGATGTAAGATGCATGATGATGAAATGACTTAATATGATGATATTCCATATTAAGATAATGTGCATGTACTAAATGTCATGATGCATTGTGACGAACAGCTTTCTAAGACACAACTATATATGATGTTAATGATGAAGAAAGTACGAAGGACAATACATGCATGTTACCTAGGATAATATGTGAATGATGTATAAAGTTGTGTCCTAAGAATAATTTAAGATGAAAACTATAGGAACCTTATGCATATTGTGTGTTCATATACATTGGGTTATTTCCTCATTTATGATAATGAGTACGGACGCGTACACTATGATGATGATGATGATGCCTAGCATGATACTCAGGGGTTTGCTGACCTCTAGACGTCTAGCTATGGACAACTAACTTGATTATGATGGGTCTACGGGGGTGCAAACCGCCTGGAGATTCACACTCGCACGTGTGGGTCGTGTGTAGGGAAGTACTACAATCCAATTTTGTCTAGACTAGAGGCCACCTCTATGATGGTTTTAATGATATGGCTCTAAATATGAGTTGCATGTGTTTGCATTCCCCGATTCTAATAGTGGGATCACTTACGGAGTATTTCTTAAAATACTCAAGTTGTGTGCTACTTTTATTTCAGATAAAAACAAAACACCCTTGTACGGCTGACGACGACATCAAAGTCAAGACTATGACATATGCATAGAATAGTGATATTTTATTTCTTTGACTTTAGGTTAGTATAGAGTGTTTTACTTTTAATATTTTATTTAGTATTTCATTATGTTATTTTAAAGATGTTTTCGAACACGTAAGTCCATGACAGGGTTTTATGATGAAGTTTTAAATGTTTATTTCCTCATAAGAGAGTGTTATGATGACGGTAGCGACTTTAGGTTAGTAAAAATCTAAGGTTGTTACATGATGGGCTCCGAAGGGGGATGGATTGGGAGTCTTACATCGATTGGAGAAGGAAGCGAGTGCCAGCATGGACGCTGGGCCCCTAAAGGGGGTGAATTGTGAGATCTCACATCGGTTTGGGAGGAGAAAAAAACATTCTTTACAAGGATGTGGAAACCTCTCCCTAGTAGACACGTTGTAAAAACCTTGAGGGAAAGCCCGAAAGAGAAAACCTAAAGAGGACAATATATGTTAGCAATGAGCTTCGGCCGTTACAATGCATATATCATATCCTAAAACATATCACAATATGCATCATATCACAAACATATCGTTTCATAACATTTCACATATAACAAGTATATGACATGTGGAAATCTACGGGGCACGTGTCATCATACATGAAATAACTTCTAATCGAACCAATAGTAAGGCCACTTACTTCGTTGGCCTTGACCGACGTTCTTCCTAAAATAATTGCTTGAGCTCGTCCTTAAAATCTTATTCCACGTGTCGCCGAGATATCTCCTATAAAATAAACCCTAATTTCTTAATCTAATTTAACTTGAAATTAAAATTTTAGCATCCTACTAACCTTAATCGTCTTCAATAAGGTTGAAATCAGCTTCAGGACGGTTAAAAAGGTGGAATTGGGTGAAATTTTCTTATACCGCGTTGAGAAGTTGAGCCGAGCCGACTGAGATGCGTAAGTCGAAGGAGTCGATGTCTATATGCACAACACGTGGCACTAGAAGGAGCTGACGCGTGCGCGATACGTTTCAGGTCGAGGCGTGGGTTATCAGGTCAGCTGCTGGTCTCAGGTTGCAGTGCAGCGATGCGTAAGACTATTGAGCTGTTGTAGATGTTTGGGCCGAGGGTTGCAGATAGCTGAACTTACTGGATTTGGATCTGGGCCTCTAAGTTGTCTGGGCCGGGTGTTTGGGTTGTAGGGCCGAGTGGGTCACTACAGGTGGGCTGAGTACAGAGTTGAGTTGTTGGGCTGGGTTGAATATAGGGTTGTAGATAGGTACCCGACCCGGATCCATGGGTTGCATCTTCGTCACCCATATACGCTGTGAATTCCCGAGAGTTTTCTCTCTCTTATCGAAGGTACCCGACCCGGAATTCTCGCGCCTTTTATGTGGCGACTTGGCATTTTTTTTTTTTGTAACGGTTACATGGTAACCCAAATTTTACTTGACTGACTTACTCAAGGATGAGAATAAGTATCGTGCAATCGCGTTACGAATATTGGCAGTGTATGATTGTGATACTCCGCACGATATCTTATGTAACGGAAGTCAACCGCTAGTAGACATTGTTTCTTTTTTGGACTTTTTTTTTTTGCTTCCTCTCAAGATTTTTAAAACGTATTTACTAGGGAGAAGTTTCTGCACCTTTATAAAAGAATGCTTCATTCTCGTCCTCAATCGATGTGAGATCTCACAATCCACACCCTTCGAGGCCAGACATCCCCTCAAGGTTTTTAAAACGCGTCTGCTAGGGAGAGGTTTCCACACCCTTATAAAGAATGTTTCGTTCTCGTCCCTAACCGATGTTGGATCTCACAATCCAACCCCCTTCGGGACCTAGCGTCCTCGCTGGGATTCGTTCCCTTCTCCAATCGATGTGGGACCCCAATCCACTCCTTTCGAAGTTCAGCGTCCTTGTTGGCACACTGCCTCGTGCCAACTCCCCTTCGGGGCTCAATCTCCTCGTTGGTACATCGCTCGGTATATGACTTTTATACCATTTGTAACGGCTCAAAGTCCACCGCTAGCCGATATTGTACTCTTTGTGGTTTCAACTCAGTAACACTTGTCGACTGCATCTCTATATTGCCTATATGAATTTTAGTGAGTGCTTCCTCTCCGTTTAAGTTTAATCTCTAATGTGTAAAAAAAAAAAAAAAATAGTTAAATTTTATTACTGTCTCCCTTCATTTTGAAAATTTTAAGAATTTAAAATTTAAAAGATCTTGTTTGTTTAATAGAATGGAAGGTCGAGATAAATCAAATAACTATTAGAAAAAAAATCATGGAAAAAAACACAAAAAAAATAAATAAATTAAATAAAATTTAGGTTTCTATCTTTGTCGTTCTATTTTCTTTTTAAATTTTATAAAATTTATTCTTATTACTTTAATATTAAAAATGTATTATTATTCCTTGGAAAATAATAATTTATGAGAAGAAATAAAAAAAATAAAAATAAAATTTTGGTAAGTTTATGAGTCTTCATTATTGTTATTATTATTATTTTAGTATTAAAAATCAATTATTTCTTATCAAATAAGGATGCTGAGATAGAAAAAAAAAAACAAAAAAATTATCTAATTTTGGTAAGTTTGTTTTTTTATTTAATTATTATTTGAGAAAAAGACTAAAAAAGAAAATGACAGCACGTCCATTCTTGCATTCCCCTCTTCCTTATATAACAATGAAGAGATCATCAAATAAAACTTCAATGGCGACTCTAAAAGATCTCCCCACCATATTGTTGATCGAAATTCTATCGAGACTTCCGTCAGAGTCTCTATTTCAATTTAAATCGGTTTGCAAATTTTGGTACGCTTTGATCAACGATCCTACAAATTTTTCTTTTCAAGATAAATGTATTCTTATCGAGCGAAAGGTGATGGTCAATTCTGAAAACTTTACGTATATACCCTCCATCCTCAAGTTTTCCCTTGCCCCTGGTCGATCTATGTCCATTCTCGATCTCCATAGTCCATTCAGAGATTGTGCGTGTTTTAATATTTGTGGGCATTCACATGGCTTGTTTTGTCTTTCCAATGATAGGGTTATTTTCCTCTTTAATATGGCGACCGAAAAGTTTCGTAAGCTCCCATTATCGATTCTTCACTTTGGGGATGTCTATGACATTGATTATTCGGCCACAAATGCAGTTGGATTCGGATATGATTCCAAATCTAGAGATTTCAAAGTGGTTAGGGTTGTAGAATTTGGGAACAAATACGGAGAAACTGATTTCACATATAGAGTGGAAATTTACGATTTGAGGAAAGAAAGATGGAGGGAAATTGAATCCCCTATTTGTGGGGTTGTAATGGGGTCATTTACGTCCGAGATGCATCATGAAGGAACATATTATTGGTGGGCGTTCAAAGAAGGAGGAACTAATATTATACACACATTCGACATGAGCAAAGAAGTTTTTGGCGAAATTTCAGTACCAAACAATGTAGCGGAGGAGGATGAGAAGTATATGAGTATGGGGATTTTGAATGGATCAATTGTTATATTTCACTATCCAGTAACGGGGAATGGAAAAACCTTCGACATTTGGAAGATGGAGAAAGATGTCGTTTCATGGTCAAAACTGTTGACAATTGGTCCTGTTTTTGGAGTGCAGAAGCCATTGTTGTTTGTGAATTGGGATGAACTTTTAATGGATGGCAACGAAGGACAAGTGATTTGTTACAATATTAAAACTCATATGACCAATGTTCTTCCGATAAAAGGGCTTCCATCCGTGTATGGTACTTGTTATTTTGACTTCGATTTGGTGAAGGAAAGAGAATCACATATGAATTTTTAAGGTTAGATAAGTTTAAATCTATCTGATTCATGTCTTAGGTTCGCCATCTGATTCATGTTATCAACTTTTGTAATTTTATTATTATTATTATTTTATCATTAAAAATATATTATTATTCTTTAGCAAGAAAAATATACATAATGAGAACAACAAACTCATTTAATTTAGGCTTTTCTATTTATTTTTTTTTTCTTTTCGTTTCCCATGAAATACGAAGTAAAATAGAAACAAAATTGATGTTGTGGCGTTACCACCATAAGAAAAAATATTGTATGCTTTAGACTGTTTTGGACGGTGAGTTCCCATAGTAATAATAATATGATAAATAAATGGCACATGAAATTTCATTCTCGAGCAAATTTGGATGGATATTACTTCTCTGCATAAGGGGTCCACGCACGTGCACACTTACTAGTTGAATTCCAGCTTTTCGTAAATCCTAAGCCAACATACATGCAAACACACTCTCACGCAACGAAGCACGGAAAGGAAATAGAAACTGAAATTATTCTTATATGTATGCATCTATATCAACATATAAGGAGAACAGTATTATGTGTCGAAACACATAAGATTATGACAGTGTTTTTCAAAGATGAAGTTGTTTTAAATATTCTTCGAAATTTATGTTATAATTGATGTTGTTTTAAGAGTTATATTCAGCATATAAGCTTAGCATGAGACATTAGTAGCGACTCTGAGTAAGTAGAAATTTAGGGCCGTTACAACACCCCAACTAGAATTACTTTTATAGTTGCAAGAATTGTCCTTGCATCGATTATGGGCAATGAGTGACGGTACAACATTTCCCCGTCCTCAACTGCCCCATGGATATCACATGTACGTATGTATGAAATTAACCAATAAAGTGTTTTATGATGCCCTTTCAAAAAGACATATATTAACGAAAATCAAACAAATTTTTCCAACAACATTAATCGTGGGGAGAACAAGCATGTTGTAACGCCCTTAACTTTCTAAATCTAAATAGTGACGTCACCCATGCATACATAATTCATTACGCGGAAACTCATCATAAATAACCTTGGGAAACACAACAAAGTCTTTCATAAAGGTTCGAAAATCCAAAACAAAACTTATCTCCGAAAATAAAACATTCCGTAACTGAATTCAAAACAACTATAAATAAAACAATGTTCAATACTTTAACTTAAAACAATCAAATAAACGTAAACTACTAAAAATGTCCCTCGTCCACTTTCATAGTGTCCTCAGCTCCACCGTCAACCGTACATTACTGCCTTGCCTTTACTTGAAAAATGTAGGTAGCACGTGGCTTGAGTATTTTATGAAATACTCAGTAAGTCACTCCACTGTTGGGGTTAGAAATGCAAACACATGCAACATATGAACGGGACCTAACTTTTCGTAAACTTTACATGGCCTTGGGCGCTTTTCTATTCCGGGTAGGGTTGGATATGTGGTACTCCTTCACACATGGCCCATGTACGCGCACATGGACCCACCAGGCAGGCTCGTATACGTTCCCCATGGGCCTGGCTTGGTCGGGCACAACGTAATATACGTCGCCGGACACTACAGAACAGAAAAGGGCCCGCATGATATCATGGCGAACATAAATATCGTATTTCATTCTTTCGTAACATAAAGGGGAAGTATCCCGATGCAAGTGACATACATATATGCATGAGATCCCTTAACATACCTAACATGGCTTTACATAAACATTGCTAACATCACATATACGTTTCTTACATTAAATGACATATCACATAACGTGAAAATACATTTCAGTTCCATAAGCATTTCATGACATGGCTCGATAATACTACGTGTATCCATGGCATCGATTAACATTTTCATGGCATATAATACTAGCAGATCAACTAACTTTTCATAACATAAACAGTCAACAGTCAACAACATCCATAACCTTTTCATAGCGTAAACAGTCAACAGTCAACATATTCCATAACTTTTCATAGCGTAAACAATCAACAGTCAACATAATCCATAACTTTTCATAGCGTAAACAATCACATAATACATACATCATATAGTCATAATCACATAAAATATGGTGCATGCAGGGGCCACAAGGCACGCACCATCATACAACACGTAGTAAGCTAACTCCAACAGTAAGCTAACTCCAACAGTAAGGTCACTTACCTTGATGGTCTTGGCCGAAGTCACTCACAACAAGCTAATTCCAACTGTTAATTACGTCCTATAATAACCACATAAAAATTTAGGAACCTTTCATAACATACCCTAGCTAAATCTCATGCTTTTTATCAAAATAAACTCCCAACACAATCTGTCCTTGACGGTTAGGAACCATATTGACCTCAGATGGTAAAACTAAGGGCAGAAACGGCTTCGAAAGGGCCAAAAACCTTGAAATCAGTATATTAGAGTGATACCGAACCGATAAGCGGAGCCGCCGAGCCTACCAATTAAGCCGCTAAGCCGACCAATTAAGCTGCCAAGCCGAGCCGTGGAAATTGACGAAGTCTAGCTGCCGAACGCGCCAAGCCGAGCCGGGCTGCCACGGGATACGCGTGCAAAGCCGAATGCACGCGTTTTGCTGGGTTCGTATTGGGTCGGAATGAGGCGGCCCGCGTTCGTCTTTGGGCTAGGTTAGAGACCAGAGTAACCGACCCGAATCCTTCGTCTTCCATACCCGAAAGACCTTGATGCCCTAATCGAAGGTGCACCGCCGCCGACGACGACATAGTCTACTCCGCTTCCGACGACGGTCACGTGGCGTCCTCCTCCTTCGGTTCCGACGGTCTACCTTCTTTGACGCAGCTATCCCGACGTTGATGCTTACTTCCACTTGATTCTTTCTCCGAAACAACAACGCTAATCGATTTCCGAGAACTCCCCGAAAACTCGCAAACCAACCCACACGGCTAGCACTTTTGATTTTTCCATACTCTCAGACACATTCAGACACCAAAGATAACTTTGGGAGTAAAATCGTTTTGCAACGGAAGTAAAAGTTGGATAGAATATAAAAGAAATCTAGACATTTCCCAATAAAGTATTATAAGATTTTAGAATAAGGAAACTCGGAGAAATAAGAATGTTTCTATTAGATAATAAATGTTCTAGCTGGAAATCCTGCCATTTCCAAGGAGATTTCGTGTGACCATTTAATTATTTATCTTATTTTATTTTCAGAAACTCGAATGGTTACACATATTCTCCCAATGCCATCTTGTTCTAGACAGCGTTTTGCCATTACTACTGCCAACAATCGATTTTACGTAAGGAATTACAATTTTAATTACAATTTGGAATGCACTCCCATGCAAATGCTGGAAGGTCAGGTAAGTGTAGCCTCACAGCAGCTTCATAAAGATCCTTTGTTGCAAGTTTGAACTGATTGAATAAATTTTGTAATAAGGATCCTTTCCATTTTTTCTATATATGTTCCAAATTTCAATCTTCTATATACCATCCTTTTTCATTATTCTCTCCATCTTTTAACTCGGTTCAACCATAGGCACCAGTCACATGTAGAAATGGCAGTTCAGTTCGGTATTCATGGTCTTTCGCCAACCACTTACACTTATTTGCCAAAAAAACAAAATTTTCTTCCAAGTAATAAGTTAACACATGCGGCCATATAGAAGATGAGGGTTTTTTTTTTCTCCATTTAAAAGTATATAACTCTCGCATGGCACAACGCAACGCGAGTACTCCGCCTGAACAACCACAGGCGTGCGATTCAGGTTGCGGCCAGGCCAGGCCCGGCTTAATTGGGCTGGTTTGGCCCCTTTTGAGTAATTCACCCGTTTTAACTCTGATTTTGATATTGTTTTCACGATATTCCTCATTTTTCATCAATGTAGGACTTATTTGAGGAGTTTGGTAAATTTTGGAACTCTCTAGAGACACAAATCCAAACAATAAGTATCACGCTTTCCAGGTAAGTAGCACCTCGGAACCTTGGATGTAGCTAAGCTCTTAGTATGCAAGAAAGTATGATATAAGAAGCATATCCTAGGAATTTGAGCATAGAATAAGTTGAGATGACACATGTTGAATGTGATTATGTATGTCTAATGAAACACATATGCACTGCCTTATGAATTGAAATTCATAACTAGGTATCCATGTTTAGATCGCTATGTTATGTCTCTATTTCATATGTTTATGATGTATGCGGTTATACGAGGACAGTTAGGGGTTTGCCAACTAACTCCTAATTGTGAACTTGACTCGATTGTCAGGGGTCCAGATAAATATAAAACTGGCTTATGATAGTTTACGATTTATGATTGTACCATGTGGGGACTACTGCGAAGTTTCCCAATTAGCTTCCTATAGCGAGCCTGCCACGAGCGGCAGAGGTCCACAGCTGTACCTTATGAGTTGGTTATGATTATTGTTCATGCATGTGATTTATGCGGTTATACGGGGACGGTAGGGATTCTCCAACTAACTCCTCACCGTAAACCTAACTCGATTGTCAGGGGTCCGGATAACCATAAAACTGGCATATGATGTTTTATAATATATGATTTGTGCCCTGTGGGGACCATTATGAAGTTTGCTAGTTAGCTTTCTTTTGGCGAACCCGTCGCGAGTGGTAGGGGTCCACAATTGCACCTTAGAGTTGGTCAAACCTTAACATGCATGATCCCTATGAGATCTATACCAAGGTCGCACCTCGAGGACTTTGAGATATGATTATGATGATGAGATACTAGTAAAAACAACTAACTAGGAGACCTAGAGAACCTAAGAATATTCAGAGGGCTGAAGGTCCAGATGGGACCGAAAACCAAGAAATAGAATGAGTAAACCTAGGGTGTAGCCTAGGAAATGCCTATTTTGGGGAACGAAACCCCTAATGAGAATTAGACACCGAATGAACTAACTAAGATTAACAAAACTCGATAGCAAACTATGAACTACCAGCAAGCTGCTTACTGAGTATATTTTAGATACTCATCTCTGCTACTCTGAATTTTCTTTCAGATGAGGCTTGATGGAGTGGACGAGGTGGAGGCGCACACGAGCTAAGGGTCTATGGAGTTTTGGGCTAGATCGGTGTTATGTGCCCTATTGATATGTTTTACTTACGAACCTTTTATGTTTAGTTTGTATTTCTGGATTTCATGGACTACTAGTGTCATATTCTTTTGTGTGTGTCGTGTGAGTCTTCAGTTTGTGATATGTTTTCGAACGATATCGTACTTAATCTAAATTTTTTGTATTTGCATATACATTTAAAAGTTTTAAATTTTACGCATTTTTACTTATTTTCATGTGAGTAAGTAACGGTCCGTGACTTGAGTCCCTCACAAAGCAGGCCGTTACATATTATCATCTAATAACTATTATTGTATTTTTTTCAATTTAATTATAAAAATGATTACTTTATTTTAAAAACTAAAATTGATCTTTACTTAATTTAAAATTGGGATGAAATTTGTTGCATTTTTATAAGAATCTCAAATTCACACATTTTTATAAAAGATGAATACTTGATTTTGTTTCTTATTTTCCCTTCTTTCTTTTTATTGATTTTATTTCTTTTTTTTTCTCTCTTTTTTCGTGGAGTTTGAGTTATTATTAAGATATAAATATATTTAGGAAATATATTTTGTGGTATAATAATTAGTTATGAAATATATATGAGATAGGTCTGTTAATATTATTTTCTTTATTTTTAAGAGTTGTTAGTAGTATATTTTATCTTATTTTCAATAATATATTTTGTATATTTTATCTTATGTTCATGGTCTCTTGCATCTTATTTAAACGTTACGAACATTAATCAAGATAACATTTTCGATCTCACCTATGTTTCTCGTTGTTAACAGTTATTGATGATGAATCGGAGAGTGTACCATTAATTGTACTCTTCTCTCCATTTTTTCTATATATTTGTCATTTTATCTTCCCAATTTTAATTTCTATATACCATCTTTCTTCATTATTCTCTCCATAACTCTTTCTATCCTGGCTCATATTCACCTCTCCGAGCTCTTCCTCTCCACTTTGATCTTGTTCGTAAAAACTCAATTTTAATACTTTGCTCTCCCTCTCCGCTTAGATTTTTTTTTTTTTGTAAAGGTTCAATTTCAATACTTTCAAATGGTTCAACAATGGCCACCGACCACATGTACAAATATGAACATATGAATTGGTTACTTGAGTTAAACCAATTCCAACAAAGTTACTTGTTTGTCAAGGAAAAAAATTTGGTTGAAAGAATGGTAACACGTGCTATCATATAGAAAATGAGGTTTTTTTTTGCTCCATTTAAAAACATATAACTCTCCTCATTTTTTTTTTTGTTGTTCTAAAAAAACTGATCCTAAATTTTTTTTTCTTTTTATAATTGGAAAGTGATGTTCTATATAAAATCACAAATTTGTATGTATGAAGTTATTTTTGGAGTTATAGTTTTTAAATTTTATAAATTCAATTAAATATTAGTTGTTTAACTTTTGAAATTTAAGAAATTATTGCCATATCATTTGTTTATTTTAATAAGGTGTAAAAGGATTTATGAAACATTATAGGTTAAAAGACATTATAAGTGGTTTTTTTTGTTGAGGCATTTGATGCACTTAAACCACTTCTGAACCAATATTGGCCGAACGTGATAGGCAAAGGCAACCAAGCTTTTTGGATACGCCAATGGAATAAACGTGGAACATGTTTCGAGAATGCTTTTAAACAGATTCAATATTTCCAAACAACTTTAAATATTTGTACAAACTCCAAATACGTCTTACTGGCCATTTTGAACGTCGCAAACTCGGCCCGACCGACACCACATCCCACCAATATCATGTCATCGAAGGTGTCATTCAAGCTACAATAGGAAAGAAGTCAGGCAATCTGGTTTGTAACTCGAGTCCCTCGAAAAACGGGCCGTTACATATTATAATCTAATAATTATTATTGTACATTTTTTC
Organism: Cucurbita ficifolia; assembly: GCA_033971965.1. Lineage (NCBI taxonomy): Eukaryota > Viridiplantae > Streptophyta > Magnoliopsida > Cucurbitales > Cucurbitaceae > Cucurbita > Cucurbita ficifolia. The sequence goes on from CM066979.1 coordinate 9,085,095, forward strand.
CATTTAAAATTGATCTTTACTTGAATTTAAAATTGGGATGAAATGTTTCATTTTTCTAAAATTAGGAATCTCAAATTCACAAATTTTTACAAAACGATGATTACTTGATTTTGTTTCTTTATTTTTCTCCCTTTTTTTTTCATGGAGTTTGAGTTATTGATGATGAATGGGAGAGTGAACCATTAATTCTACTCCTCTCCATTTTTTGTGGCTCACATTCATCTCTTCGTGCTCTCCCTCTCCACTTTGATCTTATTTGTAAACGCTCAATTTCAATACTTTCAAATCAACAATGGCCACCGACCACATGTAGAAATGTCTACTGTGTTAACCCACCTCTAATCAAGTTCACTATTCATGGTCTTTGGCCAAGCAACTACACCAATATCGAACTTGTTTGTCGAGAAACAAATTTTTTTCGAAAGAATAAGGTACCGCACGCTACCATATAGAAAATGAGGGGTTTTTTTCTCATTTAAAAGCATATAACTCTCTCCATTTTTTTTTTATCTTTTTCACATTTCTTGGACGAAAGTCATCTTCCCAAATGCCCTCGAAATATAAAATCAATTTGTATGTATGAAGTATGAAATATTATATTTTAAGGCTTATTTTTTGTTATTATTTGTTTTTATTTATTTTTTAATTTCTAAGAATTGGTGATGCAAATCCCTCAGAAATAACTACTATCCCTATAATTTACTTTTTGTTTTCTCCTCTCTAGAAATGGATCACATTCTAAGTCGAACGTGATAGGCAAAGACAACAAGCTTTTTGGATACGCCAATGAGATAAACATGGAACATGTTTCGATAATGTTTTTAAACCGGTTCAATATTTCCAAACAACTTTGAACATGTGTACAAACCTCAAATACAATTTACGGGTCATTTTGAACACTGCAAACTCGGCCCGATCGGTAGTGTTGAATACAACTTTCTATGGGAAACACTCACACACTTTATTAAGACCAATCGTGAAGAGATTACAAGACAAGAAGAGATTACAAGACAATCTATAGAATACTATTGCACTCTATCTTTGTATTTCTTGAGATAAAAAAAATAAATTATTCAACAACAACAAGTCACGTACTAACTATTTTTATATTTATCTTAACAAGACCATGCATGAGTGATGGCGTGCTATTTTTATATTTCAAGTATTCAAGTAAAAACACCTCTACATGGTTGATGACGCCATGACATCAAAGACTATGAAAGATGACGTCATGGCATCAAAGACTATGAAATCTGCATAGGGTACGTGCGTTTATTTTCCATAGACTTTAGGTTAGTATAGGCCCTTTTTTTTTATATATTTTCGTTGTATTTTTATTTTACTTTAAATATTTCCTTCGTTTTACTTTAAGACTCTTGTTTAAACGTATAAATCTAAGACATCGTTCTATGAAATTATTTTAAACGAATCTTTCCACGTAAAAAGATTACATCAGGGTATATGATAGCTGCTTTAATTCCCTTTAGAAATTAGGGTCGTTACCGGGTTTGCTTCTACTTTCAAATGTGATAACTGTTAGATTGAATGGCACACCATGACCAATATGGGTCACGGACCTCATGTATTTATAAGTGTACGATGAAGATTACATTGTAACAAACCATGAAATCATAGATTTGGTAACAAACCATGAAATCATAGATTTGGTAACAAACAAGATTATCTTACTATATACAGATATGATATATTCTACGTTTAACACCCCCCTCAATCGGGACGGTGTACTACTAAGTTCAGATTGCGTCTAAAATTGTTAAAAGAAGGAGCTGGCAGTGGCTTTGTCATGATATCGACGAGCTGATCCTTGGAAGATATGAGTCGCACATCTAGCTGACGAGTCGATACTCGTTCACGAACGAAGTGATAATCAACCTCAACATGCTTCGTTCGTCGATGAAAGATTGGATTGGCGGACAGATAGGTGGCACCAATGTTGTCACACCACAGGCTAGGTGCTTGCGCTTGCGAGATCCCGAGCTCACGCAAGAGAATTTGGATCCAGATTAATTCGGCAGTGGCATCAGCAACTGCCTTATATTCGGCCTCCGTACTAGAACGAGAAACTGTCGATTGTTTCCTTGAACTCCAGGAGATAAGATTGCCACCAAAGAAGATCGCATAGCCTCCAGTGCTTCGACGATCATCAGGATTCCCGGCCCAATCAGCATCCGAAAAGGCACTCAGCAAATCAGTGCTGGATTTTGTAAGACACAAGTCCATATCAATAGTGTCATGTAGATAACGAAGAATTCGTTTGACTGCCGCCCAATGTACAGAAGTTGGGGAGGACATGAACAAGCACACTCTATTGACACAGAAGGATATATCAGGACGTGTCAGGGACAAATATTGGAGAGCACCAACGACACTCCGATAGCGAGTAGTATCCTCAGGCGAGAGCTTTTCACCACCATCCAATAACAACTTCTCACTAGGAAGCATAGGTGTGGGCACACCTTTGGAGGTGAGCATATTGGTTCTGGACAATAAATCTTGAATGTATTTATGTTGTGTGAGAACAAGTCCATTGGAAGTATGGCGGACCTCAATCCCAAGAAAATAACTCAAAATGCCAAGATCCTTGACCGCAAAATCATCCCAAAGCTGTGTAAGAAGTTTCTCAGTAGCCGTAGAAGATGAGCTGATGATAATAATGTCATCAACATAGATGAGGATATACATCTGAATGCCTGTCTTGTTAAAAATGAAAAGAGAGACATCAGCCTTTGAAGGTGTAAAATCCAGCTGTAATAGTTTGGAGCTAAGGCGAGAAAACCAGGCACGCGGAGCTTGTTTGAGGCCATAAAGGGACTTATCCAGCTTGTAGAGATAACCAGGATGTTGAGAATCCACAAATCCAGGGGGCTGCTTCATATAAACATCTTCATTAAGAAAGCCATGAAGAAAAGCATTTTGAATATCAATCTGCCGAATAGCCCAACCACGAGAAATAGCAAGAGATAATAAGAGTCGAATGGTAGTGGGCTTAACAACTGGACTAAAGGTATCATCATAATCAACGCCATATTTCTGTTTAAATCCTTTAGCAACCAGGCGTGCTTTGTAGCGATCAATAGAGCCATCTGGCTTTTGCTTGAGTTTGAAAACCCATTTACAATCAATAACGTTAAGACCAGCACGAGGAGGAACTAAGTGCCATGTCTTATTTTTTAGAAGTGCTTGAAATTCATCATTCATTGCCTGACGCTAGAGGGGATTCTCCATAGCAGTAATATGTGAAGTAGGTTCAGAGGCAGAAGACCGAACTACAGAATATGTTACTGTTCCATCTGTACGCACCTTGGGTTTCTTGATATTGTGCTTCAATCGAGTACCATATGGATGAGTAGTAGGTGCAGGATCCACAATTGAGGGGACAGTCGGACCAGCCGTTGCGAGGGGAGCAACTGGTGCTACAGTAGTATCATCTGCTGGCGGAGGATCTGAGACCCCAATCATTGGCGAAACATCCAACGTCGATTCACGCGGTAGCGACGCGGAGGATTGCAGAGGCAATTCCGAAGCTGATGTGGGCGCCAGATTTTCTGCATCCAAAGAGTTAGCAGGCACAGATATATGCATGTGATCATTATCCAAATTAGTACTGCTGTTACCCAAATGCAAGGTGCACAAATTAGGGGCATTGTGCGTCGGCTGCAAGGTTGGGGAAGAATTGGATGGGGCTCTCTTGAACGGAAAAACATTCTCATTAAATACGACATCTCTAGAAATATAGGCACGACCAGAATCGGTGTCAAGACAATTATACCCTTTATGTAAAGAACTGTAGCCTAGAAAGACACATTCCTTGAATGGAAAAGAGAACTTTTGTTTGTTATAAGGGCGAAGATGAGGCCAACAAGCACACCCAAAAACTTTTAATAGGGAGTAATTTGGTGGGGTATGAAAAAGATGCTCTAAGGGGCATTTGTTATCGATGACACGAGTAGGAAGACGATTAATGAGATATGTGGCTGTAAGAAACGCGTCATCCCAAAATTTAATAGGTACACCAGCATGAGCTAGAAGGGCAAGGCTAGTTTCAACAATATGACGATGCTTGCGTTCAGCAGACCCATTTTGTTGATGCGTGTGAGGGCACGAAACACGATGAGCAATTCCAAGAGAACGAAAAAATGTGTTATGAATTTTCTGATATTCCCCACCCCAATCAGACTGGACACACTTGATTTTAGTATCTAGAAGGCGCTCAACATGAGCTTGAAATTGCAAAAGTATACGAGAAGCTTCAGTACGATCATGCATCAAATAGATCCACGAAAATTTACTAAAATCATCAATAAAAGTAATATAATATTTAAAACCTCCGACAGATGGAGGTGCAGGGCCCCAAACATCCGAAAAAATAAGTTCCAAAGGTGACGAAGACCTATGAGAAGAACTAGTATATGGTAACTGATGACTTTTTGCTGACTGACACGCATTACAAACTGACAAAAGTGACTCACTAGCACAAGAAATATTATTGAGACGCAAAATTGACTTTACTACTTGAGATGAAGGATGTCCAAGACGTGCATGCCATTGGGCGTGAGTAGTAGATCTACTCACTAAGGCATGCTTGAGATCACCGACATCAGATGGCTTAATAGGATAGAGACCAGACTCACACCTCCCGTCTAGAAGACTTTTCCTCGATCGTCGATCCTTAATAGAAAAATGCCAAGGATGGTATTCAAAAAATACATCATTATCACGAGAAAATTTATGAACGGAAAGAAGATGTTTGGAAATTTCAGGCACATGCAAAATATTACGAAATGCAAGAGGACGAACAGTAGTATTAACTAAAGAATGACCAGTATGCAAAATACGCAAACCTGCTCTATTGCCGACTTGAACTTGTTCACCTCCATGATAGCGTTCACGCACAGCGAGACGATCCAGGTCACTAGTGATATGATCAGTGGCGCCTGTGTCGCTATACCAATTTGGATCAATCTTGTAAGAGGAAGTAGCCGCTAGTGCTGCAGAAGGAGCAGAAGGAGGTTCATCTTGATAGGACTCATCCATCCTATGCCAGCAGCGAACAGCAGTATGCCCCACTTTGCCGCAGATCTGGCAGGAAGGACGAGCAGAAGGGTCACGACGATCACCAGCATGACGAGAGGGCGCACCACCTTGAGAACGGCCACGACCACGATCCCTACGCCCACGGTTCTTGTGCTGACCACCACGACCAGCATAATTGGCAGAAGATCCAGGATTTAACTGAAGTTCAGTCTGATGTTGTAGTTGGCGAGCTTCAAACGCCATTAGATGTGCAAACACATCATCAAGCGTGAGGGCTTCACTCTTGGTAGTCATCGAGGTGACAAAAGGATCATAGTCAGGGCCAAGACCAGCGAGAAGATACGAGATCACATCATCATCCTGCAAGGCAGAGCCAGCGGCGGCCAGCTCAGTGGCCAACCCTTTGATCTTGCGGAAATAATTTGCAGCAGACAGATCGCGTTTCTTGGACGTAGCGAGCTCAACACGAATCTGAACAGTGCGAGCACGAGTTGACGACGAAAACATTCGCTGCAGGGTATCCCACGCCTCCTTGGACGTAGTAGCGGCAACCACATCGTGAAGAATCTCCTCAGACATGGAGGAGAGTAGGCCGCTAAGAACCTGTTGATCTTGATCATACCACTAATCATAGGTCGGATTATAAACGAGGTCAGCACTAGCAGTGGTTGAGGAAGGGACCAACTTGGCAGGTGCGGCAATGGTGTCATCGAGGTAGCCCATAAGCTTCGTACTCCGTAGGTAGGGGAGGAGCTGGGCGCGCCATACGATGAAGTTGTTTTTGGTAAGACGGATTGTGACAGCGTGATGAAGGGGGATTGGGCCAAAGGTCAATGCCATGTTAGTTGAGATCGTGTTGGATATGGTGGATGGGGAGGAGGGAGAAGATATGGTAGACATACTACTTAACGAATAAACCTTGGCTCTGATACCATGTTAGATTGAATGGACCTTGGCTCTGATACCATGTTAGATTGAATGGCACACCATGACCAATATGGGTCACGGACCTCATGTATTTATAAGTGTATGATGAAGATTACATTGTAACAAACCATGAAATCATAGATTTGGTAACAAACCATTAAATCATAGATTTGGTAACAAACAAGATTATCTTACTATATACGGATATAACAATAACAAATGCAAAATCAAAGTTAATCCATTCATATTTTCTATTTCACAAAGCCTCAAATGGATCAAATAAGGGATTTACTAAATAAGCTTCAATACTCTTTACTAGATTCATTAGCATTCATAAAGGTAGCAGTTTCAGGAACATAGCCACATATCTTGAGTTCATGAAACAACCCCTCTAACATGGAGTAGATATTATCTGCATCAGCATGGTATTTGTCACCAGCAACAAACTCATGAACCTTACCGTCGATCTCAATCGAGCTAAACCCCGGTTTTTTCTGCACACCTCGGGCTTTCATTGTTCTCCGGACCTTGTTGGCGCCTTCCCATCTCCCGACTGCTGCATATATGTTCGAAAGCAGCACGTAACTCGAATCACCTCCGGGGTCCAACTCGAAGAGATATTTAATCAACCTTTCAGCCAGGCTCACATCACCATGAGTCCTGCAGGCAGCCAGCAGCGACCCGAGTACAACTTCATTCGGTTTCATCGGCATTGTCTCGATCACGTTCAACGCTTCCTCCAACCTCCCTGCACGGCCATAGAGGTCAACAATGCATCCATAATGCTCAATCCTAGGACTAATTCTATGTACTCTCTTCATGTTATCAAACAATTCAAGCCCCTTGTTCACTAAGCCAGCATGGCTACACGCACTAAGAGCTCCCGTGTAGCTTACTCCATCTGCCTTGAATCCTTCCTTCTGCATTGCATCAAAAAACTCCAGAGATTCATCTGCAAAGCCATTAATAGCAAATCCCACAATCATGGAATTCCAAGATACCAAAGTTCGTTTGGGCATTTTATCAAACACTTGGCCTGCAAACTCAATGCATCCACATCGAGAATACATATCTATCAATGAATTACTTATCCTAATATTATCCTTAAACTCCTGCTGCATAACGAACCGATTAACCCATAACCCAAAAGTAAGCGCACCCAAATCAGCACAAGCCGCAAGAACAGCAATTATTGACACATAATCAGGCTCGATACCCGAGCATTGCATTTCATGGAAGCACTCCAATGCTTGTTCAGAGTACCCCTGTTTCAAAAGACCATTAATTAAAGCAGTCCAGGAAATCGCATCTCTTGTAGGCATTTCATCAAACAGTTCAATGGCCAACTCAATTTCCCCATTCCTCATGTACCCATCGAGCATCGTGTTCCAAGTGACAGAGTTTTTCATGGCTAGATAATCAAAAACATTCCTAGCAAGACCAAATTGAGCACATTTGGCATACATAGCAATTAGAGCAGTCCCAACCATTACATGCCCTGTATCCAATCCTAATTTACGGACGTACCCATGAAGAGAAGCGCCGAAGTGGAGGCTGTGTGACGGAAAATCAGCGCAGCCGGAGAGAAGCGTAATGAATGTGATGTGGTTTGGCTCAACTCCGGCGAGTCTCATCCTCGTAAACTCTGCGGCGGCTTCGGTTAATTGGGCGTTGCGGCAGTAGCGAGCAATAGAAGAGGTCCATAGAACAATGGGTTTAATGGGATTTGAGGAATTGGGATAGCGAGGGAAATTGAGATTTGATGGGTTTGAATTAGAATATTGTTGGAGTTGGAATTGGAATGGAATGGCGGTGTGCGCTGGAACGCTGCTCATTGTTCCAGTGCGAAGAATCGTTTGGGATAGAGCGGGAAGGGGATTTTATTGGTAAATAACTCATTTCATAAATTAATAAAAATAAAAATATCATTTTTTTTTAATGAAAATCATTATTTTTTTTTTTTTAGAGACGGAATCTTCGGTACCCGTTTCAAAAATATTCATTGAATTTTCAAAAATAACATTAATACCACTTTTTTTTAAATAAAAGTTTGGAGATGACGTGTATATGGTAGATAGACTGTTTTCGTAACTTACTTTTAAAATTTTATGATGTTTTTTAAACGAATATTTTTTAACGGGAAGGATTTTAATAAATTTTTTTAAAATTCAAAAATACTTTCAAAATAAAATAATAACTTTCTTTATCCAAAATTAATAATAAATATTTTTTTAGACATTTTTTAGTTAGTATTATTAAAATTTTAAAAAATTTAAAAATATATTTTAGACAAATTATAAAATTTATTTAAAATCATAAGTTCTAAATTCTAATTTAAGTTTAAGGAACCTATTATCTAATTTTTTTTATTTATAATTCTAATTTAAAAATCTAAACTCAACAAATAAGATTTACTTTAATTTTTTTTTATAAAATTATCTTGTTCTCGTTGACACGAAGAAGAGATACAAGACACTTTTAGTCCACTTTTGTACTAACCCAAACTTAGTTAAGTATGTTGGATGAAAGTCCTACATCGGCTAATTTAAGGAATGATCATTAGTTTATAATCAAGAAATACTACTCTATTGGTACGAGACCTTTTGGGAAACTCAAATAAAACCATGAGAGCTTATGCTCAAAGTGGACAATGTAATATCATACCATTATGAAGATCCGTGATTCCTAACATGATATCAGAGCCATGACATAAACTTATGACTTAAACTTAGTGTCAAAAAGTGACTAAAGTATCAAACAAAAGGTGGCGTATGCTCAAAGTGGACAAAGTAGAATGATATTTAGTCTAGAAACTAGACAACTTGAACAACATGAACCACATATCTGGACGCTAAAATATAATTATAAACTTATATTTGATAATATTAATGATATTTCCAATCAGCTAACAATTTTTTACACAGTAAATTCCCTTGTATATAAAGAAAACATGACATAAATAAAGGAACAGACTGAAAAACAAAACAAAAAGTGAAATCAAAATCTCATAAACCCAGCTCCAACTGCTTTAACTGATTAACTTATATTCAGCTGAGGTAGATGGTCATAGTTCCTTTGTATTGTGGAGTTTACTCATCTTCCATCAACAGAGGTGAAGGAGTCTGCAAATCCAGTGGGTCGGGCCGGAATGCTTCCCTTACTGTCTTGAAGGCTCGTAAAGTTCGTGTCCCCGCTTTCTGCTTCCTGCCATACCTTTAACATTTCAGGAAGCGGTAGACTGTAATCAATCCCCGACAAACTATCCGCATCGTCGTCAATTGGTTTCCACTTCTCGATCAAAGGCGAAAGCACGTTCACGACATGTCCCATGTCGGGCCGATGAGTTGGCTCTCTAGCTGTGCAATGTCCTGCCAATTCAGCGATTATGAAGATCTTCTCGAACAGCTCGGCGTTTACCGATAGAGATGGATCGATGGCAGACATTAGCTTTTCTTTGTTCGACTTGATTCGCCAAAACCATTCGGCCAAGTACCGGCTTTCCTCTGGCCGCTCCTCATCCAATGCCATCATTCCGGTCAAAAGCTCCATTAGCACCACCCCATAACTGAATACATCAGCTTTTGTAGTGATCTTCCCCATCACTGGATCCCAAAGAATTTGATCAGAGAAATTTAAGAAAATTTTAAGAACTTGAAATCAATTGTTATAGAGTTTATAGGCCTAACTTTTTAAAACAAAAAAAATGTAACCGTTCAAGCCCACCACTAGCAAATATTGTCCTCTTTGAGCTTTCTCTTTCGGGCTTTCTCTCAAAGTTTTAAGACGCGTCTGCTAGGGAGAGGTTTTCACACCCTTATAAAGAATGCTTCGTTATCCTCCTCAGCCAATGTGGGATCTCACAGTCCACCCCCCTTCGGGGCTCAGCGAGACCCCCCAATCCACTCCCCTTTGGGGCCCAACGTCTTTACTGGCACACTGCCTCGTGTCCACCCCTTCAGGATTCAACCTTCGAGCTGGCACATCGCCCGGTATCTGGCTCTGATACCATTTGTAACAGCCCAAGCTCACCGCTAGCCGATATTGTCCTCTTTGGGCTTTCCCTTTCAAGCTTCCCCTCAAAGTTTTAAAACGCGTATGCTAGAGAGAGGTTTCCACACCCTTATAAAAAAATGTTCCGTTCTCCTTTCCAACCGATGTGGGATCTCACAATCCACCCCCCTTCAAGGCCCAGCGTTCTCGCTGGCATTCGTTCCATTCCCCGACCGATGTAGGACCCCCCCAATCCACCCCCTTTGGGGCCCAACGTCCTTACTGGCACACTGCCTCGTGTCCACCCCTTTAGGACTCAACCTCCGAGCTGGCACATCGCCCGGTGTCTGGCTCTGATACCATTTGTAACAGCCCAAGCTCACTGCTAACAGATATTATCCTCTTTGGGCTTTCCCTTTCGGACTTCCCCTCAAGGTTTTAAAACGCATCTACTAGGGAGAGGTTTCCACACTCTTATAAGAATGTTTCGTTCTCCTCTCCAGCCGATGTGGGATCTCACAAAAAATCAAATGAATATCAAACAGTGCCTTAACTACGAGTATCTATTCTATTCAGGTTCTAACATGGCTGCGAAAAGTCAAACAAACCAAATATACTTCAACAGGCAAGCTCAATTGTAGGATTATATTGCATTGCCATGAGTACTAAAAAAAGAGTTGGAGTAAGTACCTGCATACTCAGGTGCTAGGTATCCAAATGTACCAGCCAGCTTAGTTGCTACAGACTTCTCCCCGTCTGGAGCCAACTTCACGAGTCCGAAATCTGAAACTTTTGCTCGAAAATCATCGTCCAGAAGAATATTAGACGATTTAAGATCTCGATGTATGAAGGTTTGTCGGGCTAAACTATGCAGATATTCAATTCCCCGGGCAACATCGAGTGCAATCGTCAGCCGAGTCATCCAAGGTAGAGGCTCCAATTTAAAACTTTTCCAATGGAAGAGATGCTTGCTAAGAGCACCTTGAGACATATACTCATATACCAGAAGCCTTTCAGCTCCTTCTATAGAATACCCCAAAAGCGATACCAAATGTCGATGTCTAACATGCGAAAGAACTGCGATTTCGGATTGAAACTCTTCTATTGCTTTATTACTGATTGATCCAGCCTCCATTCTCTTCACTGCAATTTTCGTCCCATCCTCCAACTCACCTTTATAGACCGTTCCAAAGCCACCTCGGCCGAGCTCATTTTCGAGGGAAAAATTGTTGGTCACCTTGCGGAGAACTTGAACTGCTACAACCAAATTCCCATCCTCAATCACATGAGAACTCTCAGTCCCACCACTATTAGTACTTGTCATGCTAGTTCCCGTTTGATTCGATACGCTTCCTGTGTTCTTATTCGACACAGAAATCTTAACCATGCTTTCAGGGTATGAGGGATCTTTCGGGTGCACCACAAAAGTTGGAGATTCAGCAGCTCGTTTTCTCCTCCTAAAGCAGAAGATACAGAACAATGCTGATAGAAATATCATGACTATAATGAGCACCATGGCAATCACGTACATAATTCTCCTTGTCTTCGAAGACTTTTGCATCTCGGATTCGACATGGACAGACTCAGCTGAAGAGGAATTCCTTACTGTAATTGGAGATCCAGGAACTGGACTCCTCGATGACGATGGTGGTCGTTTTGCATCACCTGAGACTGGATCATCAAGGGGAGGCGACATAAGTGGTGGATGTGTAATCGGTAAAGGAGGCACTGCAGAATGATTAGAAACCAAAAAAGGATTTCCCAACGTTAAAACTTTAACATCATCTCGAAATTTCGGTAAAGGAGGCTCGAAATTGTTTCCAGTCAAATCCAACAACCTCAAAGATTTCAAACTCGTAAAATTCTGAGGAACTATACCACTAATATTATTGCCAGCCAATCGAATTTCGATCAACGAATCTAAGTTCGATATGGAAGGACTCAAAGTACCAAGAAGTCCTCGCTTGGGCAGATTGATCATCGAAACCTTGGACTCAGGATTGCAACTAAGCCCCAACCAAGGCCCTTGGCATGGATCATTACCCGACCACTCCGATGCAAGACGTATAGGATAATTCAAACTGCCAAGAAAATACAAAAGTGCAGTAACTTCTGGGGCACATTGCAGGCCTGGTTTAGATTGACAAAAATAGTTGTAATCATAAGTAACATTACGAGCCTCGAACTCCGGTATCGGACCCATTAGAAAGTTATTATTGAGGACCAGGTTATCAAGGTTCATATTGGCCAAGCTCTCAGGAATCAGTCCAACAAGTTGGTTTCTATTGAGATTAAGATCAGACAAAGATGCTAGATCACCAATATTTTCAGGGATCACCCCTGAGAATCTGTTTCCATGTAGCCATAGCTGAGTCAAAGAAGTCATCAACGGAACAACATCGATCGAACCGGTCATTCCGGTATCCTGATCATTCAGCCATAGAATCTGCATCAAAGACTGCCCAAAACTTTCAGGAATTGGACCAGTTAACCGGTTGTAAGAAAGCTTCAAAGCTGTCAATGATGGCAATGTCCCCAAGAACTCAGGGAGAGACCCAACCAGATTGCTATGAACCAGTGAAAGATTCGTCAGCTGAACCGACTTAGCAAGCTCATCAGGAAGAGACCAGCCAGCAGTGGCATTGAAAGGATTATAATCCAAAGCCAATACCCTAATGTTGGTTAATCCATTGAAGAAATCTAAAGGGATCATGTCGAACTCATTGAAATCTAAGTAAGCAAATTCCAGCTCTGATAAGCCACTGAAAGAAGGCAATGCCCCATTGAACTTGTTCTTTTGGAGACCCAAGTTAGAGAGCTTAGATAGTTGGTTAAGATTCTGAGGCAAAGGCCCTTTTAGACCCAAGCTCTGAACCTGAATCTGAGAAACTCTATCACCTGCACAATAAACATGAGGCCATGGAGGAATCCCACATGGGTCATCTCCATTGTCAGGCCATTTGAGAAGCTCTGGATTTTCTAACCCCATTCTTAAGTCATTCAAGATTTTGACATCATTTAGGTCAGTGGCACAAAAACAAACAGTTGATGTGCATAACAAAACCAGAGAGATACAGAGCCCCAAATTGTCATCTACCATTTCCATTAAAGAAGTAAACAAAAATCTTGAACAATGAATCGCAATGCACTGCAAAATCTCATGAATTGGAAAGGATTCAAGTCGAAATAAACATAGCCCAGATCAGAAAAATGGGAAAAAAGTAAGAAAAACCTCAAAATCGAAGCTCTGTTTCGTCAGAAACGAAGAAGAGGAGCAGTGAAAGGTGAGAAGTGGGGAAAGAGGAAGGTAGATGGGGGAAGTGGGTATGATCGTGAAAAGCAGAGAAGGGGGCCTTTACGACTGTCTGTTTCTCGTTCGTTGGGTCTCTTTCCTTTGAACCTAACACGGCTTGCTTTGTCTTTTTCACCCATTAATTTTGGCCTCATTACCCAAATTAACAATGGGAGCATGTTTAACCCACTCACAGCTGAGCTTGCCGACATCACTCACTCTCCAAAACAAGAACAGGATGATTCAGAGAAGTGACAAGAGGCCCTTCAAGTTTTTCTTTTAACAAAAACTTTTTAATTGATCATAGTTACATGTCAGCTGTGGTACTATATCCAACATGGTTTGATATGTGTCCTATGTTCGAAGTTCATAGGAAATGTCTGAAGTTATTAAGAGTGTTCATATAACTGGATAATCTAACTCAAATTATAAAATATTAAAAAAATTTAAATTTGAATATATCGTGTTTGTAACAGTGATGCTTAATCACTCGTAAATGTTTGATATTTGAATTTTATGAAATTTTAATTATAAATTAAAATGCACGGTGGATAAGTAATTTTTTTTTAAATAATTAAAAAAACAACGAGACAATTCAACTCAACTCAACCCGAAAATAGAGGTTAGGTTGTAAATTTTATTCAAGTTGCTCGGGTCACGAACCTAACCAACTTGAAATTTTAGGTTAGCTCAAAAGATTTTTTTCAACTCAACCCGTGTACACCCCTAAAAGTTATTATTTAGATTGTTGTAGTGCCAGTTGAGCTTCAATGCCTCATGTTATACTCTCTTTTTTTTTTTGTAATCGTAGACTCATTATTAGAGTGTATATAAAAAATGAATACATGTCTCAGCTCGATTAGGACCCAACTCGATAGTTCATATGCTCCGTGTGCGATCAATGTTTCTCCTCGACTTGGGCTAGGGGTCTGGTCGAAGAGATTCTAATCCACTAATATTTATATAATTGAATTTCGTAGGTGAAAATACTTTACTAATATTATTGTTATTCATACTTGGAAGGTACCCATTAAATTTATATTTTATAAAAAAAAAACACGATAAATGACGTGGCACTAGTTTAAAATTACATATTAAATTATCTTAAACTTTGTATTATCCAAACAAGATGGACAAATTTCAATTAGGTTAACATTTCACTTTTATTATTAAAAAAAAATATTGTAAAATATATAATAATTATGATTAGATCTGCTCACTTCATTTTAAAAATATATAAAGATCTCTAGAGATCTAAAAAAATATTAAATTATTAAAGATTGTAAAACAAAATTAAGGAAGAAGGCAAGTTACAATTATTTAATTAGGAATGTTTAATTATTAGTAAATGGATAATGGTATTTTTGTTATTTTTAAATACAATCTGTAAAGGGAATTGGATATTGTACATTATTTTTATGTAAATAAATAAATAAATGAATAAAAAGTAAATTATTAATAATTATGTTAGAAGCAAGAGACAGGAAGGTGGGTCCCAGGTGTCATAATAAAAGAATGAAAGAAAAAGAAATGCCGTTAATTGAGGATGATTCTATTCCTCCTAGGAATAAATTTAATCCTAAAATGGAAAAACAAATTTAATTCTATTCTCCACTACTGCCTTTGTAGGAGTCTGGGTCGTGTCTCAATTCCACTGTAGTTGATCATCCTCTTAGATCGGCTACTTATCATTGTCTTGGTAAACTATTGCCTCATCAACTAATTAATCAGACTCGAGCCCTTCCTCGGACACATGTCCAGTTGGAACGTGCAGCGCAATTGAATGTGAGTTGCTATACCGAATTCCCGCTGCCCATTGGGGATCGAGTGGTAAGGCTATGATATGTAGGAGAACAGATCACATATTCTTTCATTGGAGATATGTGCACAAACGAATCAAATGGATTCAAGGGGGCTTTTAGAGAACGTATCAATAAGCTAGACCCATGATTCAAGTTGTTTCATGGCATAAATAAACGCGACATTAAACATTTATCAGCGATAGCAGAAAGAAGATCAATAAAGTGGGATTCGAAGGCTTAGTCCCTCAAAGCATATGAGAAGGGTCGACGTTGGCAGAAAGAGGCGAAGCTGAGAAAGAAGCGATCTTGTTGTTGAATAGCTCAGGTTGGAGCAATGCGCCATTAGACGTGCAACAGGCAGTTTCACGATCAAGCATGAGTGCCCGAAAGTTGTCATTGTGTACTCCCGCGGGTTGGAAGGTGGTAGGGGAAAAAGAAGGACACAACTCCCTCTCTCTCCACTCTACCGTCCAAAACATGTCGGTCGTTCGGAGTTTCTGGAGTTGGATCGGATAGGAGCAAACTCAATTGACTTGATCGGTGGAATCCAATCAGATCTGGTTTACTTCATTTTCATATATATAATATATAAATAAATAAATAAAGAGTTAGGGGAGAGTAAATAATCACAACAATAATTATGAAATTAAATAATAATAAAATAAAATATATATTTTAAAATCTTTATAAGATGGTGTGGGTTTGACTACATTATATTTTCCAAAAGTAATATTCCACACTTGATTAAAGCGTCCGTTTTTGTCCAGCTTTGGAGATGGAAGAATTTCTCAAAAGGAGGGCCCTTTGGACTTTTGGCTTAACCTCTCCATTCTCATAATAATTTTAGATTTTTATTGTAATATTCTCGATTAAAATAATAATAATAATGATAATACACAAAAATAATTCCATACCAAAGCTTAGTGGGTCAAGAACATGACAAGCGTGTGGGGTTCATGCATGTGGAAGGCTCGTGGTGAGAGCATGCAAGCGTGTGACCAGCTCTAGTTCATCCAGTTCGACTTCTTTTCACCTGTCCTATCAATATTGGCCCATCTTGACTTTGTTACTTACTAAATATAGATATAATTTGAAGGAGTTGTAATTGCCATATTAAGAGTGATCTTAGTGAGAAAAGGAGTTAGGGATTCCAGTAAGTAGCATTTGAAGCTCCTAAACAACTTTTAATTTGTTAATTATGCTAAGCATTCATGTGATTAGGAGCTTAATTATGATAAAGGCACGTTATACCATGACCTAATTAGTAGTAATCATGATCTCATGCGTAGAGTATGAGCATGTTAGAGGTTAATGATTAGTATGCATGGTGTATGACACTACTTTATGCTTATGAATTAATTCTGGTATACGACATATGTGAGTGTACTTATTCTACTAAACCTTGTGGAAACCTACCTGACACGCTGTGTGCTAACTTAGGAACATTAGTATTCCTGATCGTTGGGTTGTTCATTATTTTAGGCAGCAAGAGCATTTAGTAGATGGGTCTTATTTGACCGATAGTGAATCTTACATATGAGTGAAATCCAAGAGAATAGTCATAGAGCATGTTGTGCAATTAGTCTACTTAACCTCATGGAAACCTAACCGATGCGCTGTGTGCTAAGTTAGAGACATGAGTATTCGTGATCATTGGGCTGTGTGCTATTTTGGGCACCAAAGTGTTTAGTAGACGACCCGTATTTGACCAAGAGCGAGTCTTACATACAAGTCCAAAATTTATAATGAGCATGAATAGAACCCAAGAAGTAAATATTAGTTAAAACACTTAAGACCTCTATATAGATGAAACAACCGTTATAAAAAAAAAAGAAGAAAAAATCAAATCTCGTTAGATATAGATTTTCGGTGAGCCACTGCGATCTCGTGTGGGATAACCACACTCGTTTCCTATAAGAAGAGACCATCCACGCTCCCTCAACCATCCAACCATAGCGCTCGCGGTCTTCATCAGTGCACAGACAACCTGCGTTTCTAATCGTAATCGTCATACCGCATTTCTAATCGTAATCGTCATACCGTGGTCTCTAATCATCGAGCACTCAAAACGGAAAGTGTTATCTATGCTCATGGTCGTTCCTTTTTCTCTATTTTAGCATCGGTCAGAACTTAGTGGTTAAGGGAAGATGAGGGTGTTCATTACTCCTACCGCGACCCTTGTGAACACACAACCCATACTTAAGTCACAACCCAGTTCATTTTGCGTGCACGACTCAAAAGCGTGTCTTAGGCCTAGCGACAGGCGGCCCACTCCATTCAGCCTTAGATCGCGCGCTTGTTTCAAGCCCGCACAGACGCTGACAGCCCAGCGACCCGCACACACATCCCTCGCCCATAATTGATCCCCGTACCCGTAAACGAGACCCGATTGACAAACGCGAGCTCCGATGGCTCCTAATCGCTTACCAATAGACTCGTTTTCTATGTTTTCGACCCTTCCGAAGCTTATTTGGACCTTTTTGGAGATATTTAAGGTCATTATGATCCCTAATTGCTCAATGAGCTAGAAATTGGAATAATTTGATAATTTAGGTACTAAGTTCGTTAATATGTCTTAATGCGAGAAGTGAGTCCACCTAGATTGAAACCGACTTTGAGGGACGCACTTGAGCCAACTCTAGGGATATCTAGTAACTTTAACCTACTAACCAAGTGAGTGACTCTACTATTAGCTTGGTTGGATGAATTGTATTATGTATGATGTCGCGTGCCACGTGTCACAGTCGTACTTTTACAATTATGCGGTATCGTGATCTCGACATGCTCACGACCAGCCTTAAGGAGAATTCAAGCCCTATTTTCATTTTTCACCCACCTTTGTGGCTTCATTGGACCGTCGACGAGATTTGCATTCACCAACCGAACACAACTTGTATGAAATCCAAGCTTTTCGACCACACACGTCGACAAGGTTTGCCTTACCAACCTTATAGGTAGTATGAATGGCATCGATCACTTCTTATTTCCTCAGGTACCTCATAGCATTGTTTGGCAACCAAGGTGGACCAAATAGTGGCACAATGAAGAGGTAGGTAATTAGGAAACCATATCGTCGAGCTTGCTCAGATTGGTCATATAGGATAGTATGATGAGGCTACATGAGTTACTATCGTGTGTAGAAACGGGTCAAAGGTCAAAGCCCCGATTTCGTAAATCGGCTCTGAGATGGAAGTAGGGACTACATGGATAGTTAGCTCATGTCCAAGATGGGTGCCCTTAGTGTGTGCGAAAATAGCCTCATGCCTCATAAACAAGGTCGTACCTTCATAAATTCATCTGAGAAGGACAAGAGACCACACAACTAAACTTAGTAGTTAGTCGACACTCGGGGTTGCTCCCCCGAATTCAATGTGACTTTATGGTCATTTGTTAAGGATTGCCCAGCTAACCATACATAGATGTTATTCAAACGAGATGTTGTCATACTATCCAACCAGATATGATGAGGTTGCGTCTGTACCTAAAATACCGGTCATTCACTATTATAGTAATGCAAGCTGACTAAGTCTAAAAAACAGAAAAGTTAGTTCACCCCAAAGATTAGATACGCAACACTAAAATTCGGTGAACAACTTCTAGACCCCGATTGAGTTTGTGAGAAACAAAAGAATCGTTCGAAACTTCGAGGCCTTGCTAGAAGCTCAGATAACTATAGAACCTAAGCCTGAACTTTCTAGAGCCCAAAGGAAAGCCCGTAGTAACTTAACCGTAGTAGTAACTTATTAACATTAGATATAATGTAAACCTACAAGTAGGCTACTTACCGAGTATTTTTATACTCACTCCATACTACATTTTCTTTTTGAGTTTTCTTTGATTGTCAATCAAGGTGGAAGAGTGATTGGAAACTTCATTGTCATAGATGGGGGAATCCCGAACCCTATACCCCAATTTGTAATAAACTTAAACAACACCTATTTGAATATGATTTCAGTTTGTTTTTAATTGTGGCGTTGTTTGCTTTTAAATTGCACTAAATTTTATCATATTTTTACTTTTATTTATTTTATTTTCTTATGTATCTTTTTTAAAATTGTTTGAAATTCAAAACCTTAAAAATTAGGATATGACGAGTAAGCTCTTACTTGCAACGGGTGCTAACTTCAATAACCAAATATACCAAATTGATATCGGAAATGTTGAACAAACACAACTTGGTTGTTTTTTTCTCCAGTAAATGTAACGTGTAATCAGACAAATTCGTAATTTGGTCATCGTATCTGACAGCCACACAAATGCTATGTTTCATGTTGCATTTGCACCATGCCTTAATCTTATGTCTTTCATCAAATGGGTTTCATTTCTCTCCCCCAACCGTGAGGCACATACGAATCTAATTTCATCTGCATTCAGTATAAGCTCAAGATGCATAAGGGCCCTCACCATATTTTGGCTCGTGATCAATCTATAAATACCGAATCGACGATATGATGTCTACATTATGGGACCAAATGACAAATCCAAAGGGAATCTTAAGATACTCCCAGTTTTCTTGTTTATATCTCCAGGAGGTCAAAGGTTATACAATATAATGCAACTTATTCAAATTTAATGCCACAACTGTATTCAAATTTATCGTGGACATAATGCAATTTATACGATATAATAACAATTCGATCCTAACTCAACTAACTAAAAGGTTAGAGATTTGAGTCTTCCAACCTACGTATTATTGAACTTCGAAAAACATAAATATACAACACAATAGTACATTACATGATGGCAGAGTAATACCTGACAAGGACTAACTTATCTGGCCAAAAGTGCCCTCGCTATGGCTTCAAACTTTTCAGCTTCATGAATTATTAGATGCCCAGCATTAGGAACCTCATGATACTGAATCCACGGAAGTTTCTCCGCTATAAAACGATTAAATGCAATAGGAATGATGCGATCTTCACAACCTTGCCAAATATGGACAGAGCCATTGTTGTCAGGGAATGGATTACTCAAGTCGACGATGGGATCGAACTCCCATTTTGATCCAAAAGAAGCCAGTATGTCTCGATTAAGCGATTCGTGTTCACCTTGTTGTGTCACTTTCTCCTAAATTTGGTTCAAAATTAGGTGAAAGATACTAAAATTTGATAATACAAGCAGCAACAGGCTCAGTCATAATGCAATCATTGATTTATAGCAGAGAAAAAAAAAAAGCACCTGGTTATGATTTAGGCGTCCTGAAAGACTCTTTATTATCTCTAAATCTGAATCACAGGGCGTGTCATCACCTACCAACGTTGGGAGCCATTTTTGGGTCTTCCACCAATAGTATAACCAAGGCGTGTAACGTGCAACTCGAAAGGTCCATTGGAAAGATCGAGGAAGACTCCTGAAAGTCTGTAGTGATAAAGCTGAAGGAACGGAAGGCCACCAGTAATTCACCAAAGGAACCACAAGGGAAGCTCCTAGGAGTCTATAACATAAAGCTCAACTCAGAGTTAATGAAAGAAAAGTGTATAAGAATTGATCACAGTGAAATGAAGATTAAGTGCCTGTGTGGAATGTATTTTAGACAGCTCCAAATAGAGCATGCTCCCATTGAACATCCCATTACGTAAAATTTTGAGCCGAGCTGCAGTTTGTCTGCTAATTCTTGAATGTCGAACGCTTCAGACTTCACTGAACGTGCTGGATATGGGTCGCTCTCTCCATAACCAGCTCGGTCAAATAATACTATGTATAGCTTAAGCTCCTCTATAAATTCCTGAAAATAAAAGATATTGTTGAGAGGAAGTCCCACATTCGCTAATTTAGGGAATGATCATGGGTCTATAAGTAAGGAATACATCTCCATTGGTATGAGGTCTTTGGAAAAGCCCAAAGCAAAGCCATGAGAGCTTAAGCTCAAAGTGGACAATATCATACCAATATGGATAGTCGTGATTCTTAACATAGTTTCAGAGTCATGCCCTTAACTTAGCCATGTTAATAGAATCCTCAAGTGTCGAACAAAGAGTATACTTTGTTTGAGGACTCCAGAGAGAGGAGTCGAGCCTCGATTAAGGGGAGGCTGTTCGAGGGCTCCATAGGCCTCAGGGGAGGCTCTATAGTGTACTTTGTTCGAGGGGAGGATTGTTGAGGATTGTTGGGAGGGAGTTCCACATTGGCTAATTTAAGGAATGATCATGGGTTTATAAATAAGGAATATATCTCCATTGGTACGAGGCCTTTTTGGGAAGTCCAAAGCAAAGCCATGAGAGTTTAAGTTCAAAGTGAACAATATCATACCACTGTGGAGAGTCGTGATTCTTAAATCTTAAATACATTTAGTAAACTAAGACAGAGGCAGGTAGGCGGTAGGCAAAGACGAAGGATGTCTTACTTGAGAGGCAGGTAAGTGCATATCTTTGGAGCTATTGTAGCCATGACACATAATGATTTTGTATTGAGCCTCTTCCTTAGGAACGCCTACTTCCCTGTAGGCCAAATGCCTGCCATCACTGAGCTTTACTCTGGGTGAAGTCACTGGAGGGCCATTTGCAGAGCCACATATCTTAGGAGGTGGAGGTTTCAGTGCTTGATAAACCCATCCAAGAAGACCCACGGCCAATGCTAATCCTATTGCTACAATCATTGCCTGGAGAAACTAGAAGTTCATTACTACCCATGTGATTCATAAATAAAAAGATCATACTTCGTGTCGGTTATACAGAAAGTTCAAGCCATGTAGGTGATCAATTGTCTTACTGCAAATACTTCATCGCAGTTCTAAGAAATAGAATCTGTATTAGTTTTTCTTGCTCGTGTATCATCTAAGTATTATTAAAAGTGAACTTGAGCCGTATGTCACAATCATACTATGAAGAGATCATACTACGAAGAGAGTAGGTTGTGACCCGCACGTCAGGTCAAGCAAAGCGGCAACCCTCAAGAGGCGCCTATCTGACCACGCGAGGGCCAATATAGAAGAATGTCATGATGCGACCAAGGAGGACGGTGCATCATCCAACATACTATATAACGTGTAAGGGCAACGAGTAGACAAGAGTGTCAAAGATGCCTGTTGAAGGGTCGGGTAGGGCCCTGGGCCTTAATCTCGAAAGTCGGGGTTCCGGAGAGAATTTGGGCATGCAGTTTTGGAGTCAAGTCTATCCCTATAAAATATGAATGTTCGTCAAATTTGGTGTTAATTGGATACCAGACAGACGCTTCACGACACCATATGACCGTTCGCCAAAATGACGTCTACCCCCGGAGCATTGAAAATGCCTCAAAAAGGTGATGTGACTAGTTATCAAATTCTTCATACCGAGTAGTTTTCTAAATTAGAGATTCCAGAAAACAAAATAATATCATCAGGCAGGTTTTGATTCTGCAAAACACCTCCAATAACAACAACTAAAATCAACTTCAATCTGAGAGAGAAATCTTCCTAAAAATGATTGTAGCTGCTAACCATTTCTTTCATGAAACCATTAAACTGAACCCACCCAAGAACACTCATCCCAAAACTTTTAACCTTTTAAGTTCAAACCAATAATTAATAAACCGAAAAAGCACAAATGAAGAACACATGGAAGATAATTTTCTCAAAGAAAGTAAAAAAAAGCACATCAGTTTAGCGCATCGCATAACAAAAGAACTTCAGAGCCAGAAAGAGGTAAGCACAGACCAAGATCCAAACGCAGATGAAATCATTACCTGAACTTCCTCCTCAAGTCACTTCCACAGCAACGTAAATCACTACAGAGTAGCACAAAAAACACTTAATCAGTGGGAAAATCTAGGTCACATTTTCAAATAATCATGTATTTCACAAACCAAACAATGATCAAGAAACAGAACTTCAGAAAATCAAACAAAAAAATGAAGAAGAATCAGAAGAGAACAGAGAACTCACCGATTCTGAAAGGAAATGCGCTGAGTGGAGTGAGATCGACCGTCGGCATCGCACAATTTAAAGGAAAAATTTGTAGAGAGATCTTCCAAGTGGAGTAAAATGGATGCTTGCAAACTGATGATGAAGTGCATGAAAAGAAACGGACCATTTTTTAGCCATTCTACATTGCCCTTTATAGTTTGGTTACTATTAATTCATCATGAACAAATTGAATATAGCTCACTTTTTCTAAAGAACTTAGCCAAAAAACTAAATTTTGAATTGGTCAAGAACATCAATGATATTGGAATGATTTCTATTTTGATCGACGCTTTTCATAAAGTATGATAAATTATTTCGTAATTTTCCTAAAATGAAGGTAGCTATGGAAAAAGAATCAATATTATAATTATCAAAATCGGGAGATTTGAGATAAAATCAAGAAATAAATTGCAACTATGAAAGTAGCATTTAAGGTTATGATCATCTAAGACCTATACTAGTCTCTTTTTGTCTTTTATTACGTTTTTATGTTTGTGCAGCTCATTGGTGGACCATTCTATGGTAACTTTGCTCCTATAAAATAAAAACTAGCTCGATAGGTTTTGTCCTAAAATAGCTCGGTGGTGGATCATTTTGGTTGTGAGGGAAATTGTAGTCCGTTTGCTAATACACATAAAGTGTTGAACAAAACTCTCTGTGGGAAACACTCGCACTCTTTATTAAAACTAACCGTGAAAAGATTACAAGATATTGTGTATAATATTAGTACATTTTGTTCCGTTTGAAATTTTTGAGATGAAAATATTGGTAGCGTCGAGGGTATTTATAAAAGACACTAGACAATTTAGTCGTACAATATCTAACCATTTATTTCTAAATTATTTAAATCTTTTTTTTGGTTAAAATTGTTATGAATAAACTCTGCTTCTCCCAAATCTTTCATTTGGAATTGATTAGCTAGTCAATTTTTTATATCAGTAAGATAGCCTACATTATTTCAAATGAGTAGAATATCATCTACACAGGGTTCATCAACATTTTGCTCAAAACCATATGATTTAACCGTACTTTCAAATCTAATGTTCCAGGATCTCGATGCTTGTTTTAGTCCATAAATAGATTTCTTAAGCTTGCAAATCTTTTGCTCCTGACCTTGGCTTATAAACTGCTCTGGTTGATTCAGGTAGATGTTCTCTTCAAGATTGCCATTTAGAAAAGCAGTCTTACCATCCATTTGCCATATCTCATAGTCAAAATATGTGGCAATGGATAAGAGAATACGAATAGACTTTAACATGGAAACAGGAGAGAAAGTGTTCTCATAGTCCAGTCCCTCTCTTTGGTTGAATCCTTTTGCCACAAGTCTCGCTTGAAAGGTCTGTACCTTTCCATCTACTCCTCGCTTTCTCTTGTAAATCCATTTACAACCAATAGATCTTACTCCATCACGAGAACCTATAAGTTCCCATACTGAATTTGAGTGCATTAACTCTATTTCGAGGTTCATGGCTTTGATCCATTCATCCTTGTCAACATCATCAATTGCTCCTTTAAAAGACAATGGATCCTCGATGTTATCATCAATTATGACAACTTGAGCTTCAGTCAAACCCATTGAACAGTTAGGTTGTTTTATAACCCTCCCACTACGACGAGGAGTTCCCGATTCTTGGTATGGATGTATCCAACTATCAGATGGAATGAAACTATCAACAACTCTTGTTGATGTATTAGTAGCTTCATTTAATTCATTTAACACTATTTTACTACGAGGTTTATGATTTCTCATATGATTTTCTTCTAAAAAATAGCATTTGTCTATACAAATACTTTATTTTCTTCGGACGGTAGAAGTAACCACCTCTGGTCTCTCTAGAATAACCTACAAATAGACATACTTTAGAACGAGGTTCCAATTTCTTTGGATTTGTATTCAACACACGTGCTGGACATCCCCAAATTCTGAAGTGTTGTAAACTAGCTTTACAACCCATCCACAATTCAAAAGGTGTCATAGTGACACTTTTGGATGGAACTACATTCAATATGTATAATGCAGTCTCCACTGCATATCCTCAAAAAGAATTTGGTAGTGGAGCATAACTCATCATAGATCAAACCATGTCTAACAAAGTTCTGTTTCTCCTCTCTGAAACACCATTTATTGAGGCGTTCCAGGAGCTGAGAGTTTGGATGTTATTCCATTTTCTATTAAATAGTCTCGGAAATTCATATCCATGTACTCTCTACTGCGATCTGATCGAAGTGTTATGATGGATTTACCTAATAAATTCTCAACTTCAGTTTTGTACTCTTTGAACTTTTCAAATGTTCAGACTTGTGTTGCATTAGGTGAAGATACCCATATCTAGAATAATCATCTATAAATGAGATGAAATATTCATACCCTCCTCTGGCTTTAACATTCATCGGACCACATAAGTCTAAATGTATTCATACCCTCCTCTAGCTTTAACATTCATCGGACCACATAAGTCTAAATATATAAGTTCTAGGGGTTCTTTGGCTCTATATCCTTTTCCAGTAAAAGGTCTTCTAGTCAAGTCTTCTAGTCATTTTTTTTTCTAAGCGCAGGATTCACAGACTAGTAACGTGTCCAACTCTAACTTGTTTAGAGGACCACTCTTTACCAATCTTTCAATTCTTTCCAAATTGATGTGACCCAACCGTAGATGCCAAAGATAGGTGTCATCTTTTCGAGAAACTTTCTATCTTTTCGTTCTAGATTTAGCCGTTTTAATCAATTCAGTGTTTAGAAGCGTCTTACATGCTGATGGGCTTAGCACATACAAGTGATTTTTAACAAAAGCTGAATAAATCTCAAAACCATTTTTCGAAACAACAACTTTGTTATTTAAGGAATAAAATTGTAACTCAAATTAGGTTCCTCTTAATCTTAGGAACCAAAAATACATTTTCTAAAAGTAAATAAGAATTGTTTAAAAATAACTTACCGCTATTGCTTACACAACCTCTCGAGTGCCTAACTTCATGATCATTTCTCCCTGGTTTAACTGCTATCAAGAGGCACTTTCCTTAAAAGAAGAACAAATATGATTGCTACGGAATCAATTATCCAGCTAGATTTAGCACCTTCCACTAAACAAGATTCAAGAACATGTAAATCATATTTACCTTCTTTTGATTTCTTCTTTTCGTCAAGGTATTTAGGGCAGTTTCTTTTCCAATGCCCATCTTCGTTGCAATGGAAACATTTCCCTTTATCAACCTTGACTCTCTTACCTTTTGAGGCCGTTGAAGTCTTATTTTTCTTCACTAAATTTTCTCTTTTTGTTTTTAGTCCCAAAGGTCGAATCTCTAAACTTAGTTTTAGAGGTGGGCCCTTTAGATCTGAACTTGGTGGCAACATTTGCCTCTCCACTATTTCTAATACTTGACCAACTCTACAGCTGTACTTGTTGGGATAAAATTACAAGATCTAAAATGATGGGTTACATTTATTAGGAGTGGGTCAATATTAGGGTGAACTCTTGAGAGGGATAAGATAGTAATTTTATTTCCAATACTTAACCTACCCTACGGCGGCACTTGTTGGGATAAAATTACAAGATCTAAAATGACGGGTTACATTTACGAAGAGATCATTAAGGTTGTTAATGATGTTTTTGACCGAACTAATGGTAACTACATATTATAGGAATAAGAGTTATTCTGGTATAATATTTAGTTGAGATTGTCTCAGTTTAGTGAAGGAACGTTTGACCTACCCTACCGCGGCACTAGTTCTAAATCATTAAAGTACCATAGCATTATAGATGATTTATAGGGTTCATTTTTATAAAAATGTTTGTCAAGTTGTTTATTTTATGCTGAAATTGATTGGATAATGTTTACATATTTATGAATGTATTTATTATTTTCAGCATTATGACGAGCTCATTAATCTCAATAATGGCTGCTGAAAAATTAACCGGTGAAAACTATACGACTTGGAAAAATAACATTAACACTATATTAGTGGTGGATGATATGAAGTTTGTTCTGACTGAGGAATGTCCTCAAGAACCTATTGCCAATGCTGCACGAAATGTTTGTGATGCATATGATCGTTGGATCAGGATCAATGAAAAGGTAAGAGTCTATATTTTGACCAGTATAATTGATGTTTTGGCCAAGAAGCTAGAGGACATGACTACATCATATGAGATGATGGAGTCACTGCATGGAATGTTTGGACAATAAAACTAACCTGACTGAATTCGTCTATGATAGCTCCATTCATTTCAGCAACATTAAAGTGAACCATCCTTTGGAGAACATGTTCCCGCACTGATGTTCCTTCTTTCATGCGTGCATTATAAATGTGCTTGAGAGCATCATGCTTAATTTGATCGGAAGGTTGTCCAAACATTCCATGCAGTGACTCTATCATCTCATATGTAGTCATACCCTATAGCTTCTTGACCAAAACATCAATTATGCTGGTCAAAATATAGACTCTTACCTTTTCATTGATCTTGATCCAACTATCATGTGCATCACAAACATTTCGTGCAGCATTGACAATAGGTTCTTGAGGACATTCCTCAGTCAGAACAAACTTCATATCATCCACCACTAATATAGTGTTAATGTTATTTTTCCAAGTCGTATAGTTTTCACCGGTTAATTTTTCAGCAGCCATTATTGAGATTAATGAGCTCGTCATAATGCTGAAAATAATAAATACATTCATAAATATGTAAATACTATCCAATCAATTTCAGCATAAAATAAACAACTTGACAAACATTTTTATAAAAATGAATCCTATAAATCATTTCTAATGTTATGGTACTTTAATGATTTAGAACAAGTGCCGCCGTAGGGTAGGTCAAGCGTTCCTTCACTAAACTGAGACAATCTCAACTAAATATTATACTAGAATAACTCTTATTCCTATAATATGTAGTTACTATTAGTTCGGTCAAGAACATCATTAACAACCTTAATGATCTCTTCGTAAATGTAACCCATCATTTTAGTTCTTGTAATTTTATCCCAACAAGTGCCGCCTGGGTAAGTCAAGTATTGAAAATAAAATTACTATCTTATCCTTCTCAAGAGTTCACCCTGATATTGACCCATGCAAACATCTTCCGTAGGGGGACGGTCCAAAAGCCGCCACGAGGCCCCGCATGGATCTCACGTTATGAACCAATGATGGAGACCATAGGATATGTTGACACATTTCCTTCTCCCATTTACTATAAATACTTTCTCAAGATATTCACCTTGATATTGACTCATGCAAACACCTTCGTAGGGGGACGGTCCAAAAGCCGCCACGAGGCCCCGCATGAATCTCACAGTGTGAATCAATAATAGAGAACGTAGGATATCTTGACATCTGTCCTTAATATTTTAATATCTTGACAGACGCACTTCTCCCACTAAGTATTTTGAAATAGGGTTTTCTATTACTCAGACAAATTAGGCTAATCTCATTTATCTAAGTTTCCAATCTACCATTTCATAATACTTATGTTAGTTGGATTGTTTTTTATGTGAATTGCCAAGTTTTTAAACTATTAAAAAACCAATCACATTATGAGCATGCTTAATAAAATTAAATAAAATTTGACTAATTCAACTCCCGGGTTACGTAAAGGTATTCCATTTCTGTCGGCTTAAATACCTCACCTTAGAACCTTCCTTAGACAGAGTTCGTCAATTTTATTTGAAATTCATTAATCTTTAATTAACTATTAATTACTAAATTAACGAACATACTTGAATTAAATTGTCTTTAATCCTATTAAAAACTAATTTATTTATTAAATAATCTTAAAATTCTAGAATTTTAAACCCTTAAAATCATATTGAATAGACTCTTCAAAATTATAATCCTAGCAAGAAATAAATACTCTAATTTAATTTTTCCAATTTATTTCAAAGCATAAAAATTATACTCGAATATATATGAAAAATACATGTTAATTAGGAAATTATCTTAAACATATTAGGAAACAACCTAATCAAACTTTTCCAAATATAACATTTATATTAAAAAAAATAATTAAAATGCATGATTATGCTTAATCTATGATGAGATTTTAACCTAAATGGCATACCTTATATACATTCAATCAATTAATTTAAAATATTAATAATTAAATTAAAAAAATATAGCAAAATTGACCTGGATATCTGACATACCCTAGAAATTGAAAATAAATCAAATTACAATAATTTAAATCCAAGACATATTTGGGTCTTCAAGATCTCTCCATTTTGGAACTATTCCAAAGGTAGTAAAAATTAGGGTTCAAAATCTTCAATTTTTGAAACCATTCCAAATGAAACAAAAATTAAGCTATAAAATCTTTTCCTTTTTGGAACAATTCTACATTTAAAACCCTAAATTTTACAACAAATTGATGAACTCTGCAACGCGCCGCCGTTTTTTCAATTTACAATAGGCCTAATTTATATGGGTATATATTTGTCTAGTAAAGGTGTAAATCTAATGCCACGCCAATATGTCAAAACACTCAATTTTGCAAAGAACTCATAAATATATCACATATAGTATTTGAAATAAAATACCCACCATGCTACTTTTTAATTCAAATAGACTCTGATATCAATTGAAGGGAATGAACTCTTTATCCACGTAGCGGAAGCATTGAGAATCGTTTGATTTTTAATAGGAATTAAAACATAAGCAGTAAATAGGAACGCAATAACTCATATCTTTGTAGAAATCGTAGATTACGATTCTCGATTTTAACAACAAAGCTCTTCCACAAAATCTTCCGTGCTATGACTCTAACACCAGTAAATTAGCTTGTGGGAATCTTTTAGAATAATAGGAGAATTCTAACCGAGATGGTGTAAAAACTATATTTTTGGCTCAACACAAGAGTCCTATTTATAAAGACTTTGTAAGAATATTTTGCGAGATAATATATTCCAATATCTTACCTATTAGGAAATAATATTTTATTTAAACCATATTTAAATATCATTATCTCATTATATATTTAACTCATGTAATCTCATTCCATTTTCGAATATATATTTTTGGTTGAAGGTATCTAATATACATTAATATATTTTTAATATTTAATGTATCTAATATAATTTTTTTTTTATTTAACCTTTCAAATTAAATATATTTTTCTCCTTTAATATTTAATATATCAAATATATTAATTTGAACCTTTCAAGTTTATTTTTTAACTAAATTTACCTTTTAGTGTAATTATGAACTAGCATGGGACCTTATGAACCTACAGGCTATAAGCTTCAATGACATCAAATTAATTAACTAAACTCTTTAATTAATTAATTTTCATTCATTAACTATAGGTTAGTCCACTATAGTTCTATAGTTGAACTCTTATGCACGGTAGGACAAGTTATGTCCATGGGTTATCATTAACGACAAGTCGATCCTTCACGAGTTATTCGTAACTACAGTTGGGTCAAAAGTCCGTTTTACCCCCGTAATTACATCTTGTACCTTTTAAGTACCACTGATTCTCTAATAAACAATTCGTTTATGATCCAATCATAAACTGAGTCTCTCTTGGGCTAGTGAGAGGGTGGGGCCCCATTGTTCAAGTCCGGAAATCAGCACTTAAGAGAATTACTCATCTACTTACCCTATATGGGAAGGAGTGAATTCCATCTTGTGAGGTTATGTTTCCAGCTCCCTATTTGGTCAAGTCCCAAAATTGTAGGCCTATTGAATCGGCTACAAATGTCATTCTCACCTATGCAAATCAAAAGACAAGTCCTCATAGACAGGAGTTCATAACTCACTCATAATTAAGATCGAGTCGCACATGATCATCTTGTGAAATATTAATCTTCTTAATTAACGGATTTATAAATAGAGATTAAATATTTCGTGGTCCAGTCTTATACAAACTCATTGTATAGGATACCTCCACTCACATGTCTCCACATGAATGATTTGGATCAAATCATTTGTAACAATTACAAAGCAGACCGTATCAATAGTGTTACCAGGATAATGCACCCAACCTTATCCATATATTATAGACCTTTTAGGTTATTACTTGATCATGATCCTCCTGTTAGGGGTGTACATTCAACTCGACAACCCAGACCAACCCAAACTATAAGGGTTGGGTTGAGTTAGCATTTCGGGTAGGGTTGGGTTCATTTTTCAGAACCCGAATTGAATCGGTTCGATTTTGGGTTCGTGGGCAAAACTCTCGGGTTGACCCAAGCCAAATTCAACCATATAAAATATATTAAGAATTCTTTCTTATTATGGGTTTGCCAGAGTGGTACTTTGGCCCTTCTAAGAGGGCTTACGAGTGTTTTTTCTTTTATACAAGTGTTTTTTCTTTTATATATATATATATTTTAAAAATACCTTACCATTTTTCTTTTATAATATAATTTAAGAATATGGTCTAGGATAGGTTTATTAATTATAATTTATACACAGTTATTTTGAAATAAATGCTAGTTTTTAAAACATATTGTTTTTATTTTATGGAAATTCAAATGTTTTGACCGTTTTAGTGTTACTGTAGCTTCTGCATCAACATATAGTGTTTTCATTTTATAGATTCTAAAAATTCAAATATTTTAACCGTTTTAGTGTTACGTAGTTTCTAGATCATCGTATAGTATAGATGAGAGAATTTTTTATTATTTTAGGAATTATTTAACACCTAAACTAGTGGACACAAAATTGGATGGATAGAAAATTAGTTTAAATATATTTTTATTTTTCTAACCGTTTAGGGCTCTCTAGGTCACGTATAAGTAAACATTTTTCAATTAAAATAATTTTATATATTTTTTTATTTTTGGTGTATACAATATCTCTAAACTAATTATTTTTATTGTTTATTTAATTTCATGATATATCCTTATATTTTTTCTTACTTTAACCAATTTTCAAGGAATGTCGGTATTTAGCTGTCTTTGATTTTATGACAATGTTGAACTATGTTAATATGTTACAATTTTCGCTCGTTATTTTTTATTAATTTTTTTTTGTTTTTGAATAATTATGGATTGACTTGTGTTTATTTGTGAACCTTTAATATATTTTATCTAAGATTGTATACGAATAATTATAAATTGTGGATAAATAAAACTTAAAAAAAAAATTTGACAACCCAACCCAAACCCAACCCGAAAATAGAGGGTTGGGTTGGGTTGGGTTGTGAAAAGTTTCGGGTTGGGTTGGGTTACCAATCCAACCAACCCAAATTGTTGGGTTGGGTCAAAAAAATCTCTCAACCCAATCCAACCCGGACCATGTACACTCCTACCTCCTGTATGTCAACTACATACTGTTCAAGTTTACCATAATAACCTTGGATCTTACATGATTATTGGATAATGTTTCACACAATAACAAATTACTTAATTCATAAATAAGAAAATGTTCAATTACAAAAAACTACGAGTTTTAGGGCACAAATCCCAACAATGTTCGGATGACATGATGTCACATCGCCTAACCAAATATGATGAGGATGCACTTCTACCTATAATACCGATCATTCACTGTTGTAGTAATGCAAGCTGACTAAGTCGAAAAAACAGAAAAATTGGTTCACCCCAAAGATTAGATACACTTTCTAGTAGATATGCAGCACTAAAACTCGATGAACAACTTATAAGACCCCGGGTGAGTTTGTGAGAAGTAAGAGAATCGTTCGAAACTTCAAGACCTTCCTAAAAGCTTAGGTAACTATAGAACCTAGACCAAACTTTCTAAAACTCATAGAAAAGCCCATGGTAACTTATTAACATTAGAACCTACAAGTAGGCTACTTAGTATTTTTGTACTCACCCCATTCTACCTTTCTTTTTCAAGTATTCTTTGATTGCCAGTCATGGTGGAAGAGCGTTTGGGAGCTTCGAAGTCATAGATGGGGCATCTTGGGGCATTAGTTATTTTATAAATTTTGGGTATTTTTGTATGGTTTAAAATTGTATCTTGAATCTTGGTCCCCAATGTGTAATAAACTTGAACACCTATTTAAACATGTGATTTCAATTTGTTTTTAATTGTGGTGTTGTTTGTTTTCAAATTGCACAATATTTTACTATATTTTTACTTTGATTTTCTTTACATACGTCTATCTTTTTCGAAATGGTCTGAAGTTCAAAATCTCGAAAGTTAGGTTATGACAAGTAAATTCTTGCAACTAGTACTGATGTCAACAACCAAATATACCAAATTGATATCGGGAATGTTGATGAAAAAACAAACACATCTTGGTTGTTTTTTTTCGACAAATGGAACGTGTAATCAGACAGCCACCTGAGTGTTTGTAATGTCGCAAATGTTATGTTTCATATTGCATTTGCACCATGCTTTAATCTTATGTCTTATCAATCATGTTAATGACAAAGATAAGAATGGAAGTAGTTGCTAACTTGTAGAGAAAGTTTAGAAAATTTGTTAGTGTTTTCTTCCGTATAAATACTCATTAGGTGTATACTCTATTCACAACCAAGAGAATTAAAAAGCATAAGTACCTAAGATTTCTTTCTTCCAAATAGCTTCAAATATTTCTTTCAGCATATCTCCAGGAGTAGTGGTGTGTTGCCACAACTGTATTCAAATTTATTATGAACATAATGCAACGTATACGGTACAATACCAATTTGATCATAACTCAATTAGCCAAAAGATGGGAGATTTGAATCTACCCTTATTATTGAACTTCGAAAAACAGAAATATATAACACAATAGTACATTACATGATGGCAGAGTAATACCCGACAAAGATTAACTTATCTGGCCAAAAGTGTCCTCACTATGGCTTCAAACTTTTCAGCATCATGAATTATTAGATGCCCAGCATTAGGAACCTCATGATACTGAATCCATGGAAGTTTCTCCGCTATAAAACGATTAAATGCAACAGGAATGATGCGGTCTTCACAACCTTGCCAAATATGAACAGAGCCATTGTTGTCAGGGAACGGATTACTCAAGTCGACGATGGGATCGAACTCCCATTTTGATCCATAAGAAGCCAGTATGTCTCGGTTAAGCGATTCGTGTTCACCTTGTTGTGTCACTTTTTCCTAAATTTGGTTGCAAAAGAAACATTATTGATTTGGCATAAGAATCATGCAACCATTGATTTATAGCAGAGAAAAAAAGCACCTGGTTATGATTTAGGCGTCCTGAAAGACTCTTTAATATCTCTAAATCTGAATCACAGGGCGTGTCATCACCCACCCACCTTGGGAACCATTTTTGGGTCTTCCACCAATAGTATAACCAAGGTGTGTAACGTGCAACCCGAAATGTCTGTTGGAAAGATGAAGGAATACTCCTAAAACTCTGTAGTGATAAAGCTGAAGGAACGGAA
The DNA here is from genome assembly GCA_033971965.1 of Cucurbita ficifolia. Classification (NCBI taxonomy): domain Eukaryota; kingdom Viridiplantae; phylum Streptophyta; class Magnoliopsida; order Cucurbitales; family Cucurbitaceae; genus Cucurbita; species Cucurbita ficifolia. Next base: position 9,119,356 of record CM066979.1, read on the forward strand.
GGCCACCAGTAATTCACAAAAGGAACCACAAGGGAAGCTCCTAGGAGTCTGTAAAGAAAGCTCAATTCAGAGTTAATGAAAGAAAAGTGTATAAGAATTGATCACAGTGAAATGAAGATTAAGTGCCTGTGTGGAATGTATTTTAGACAGCTCCAAATGGAGCATGCTCCCAGTGACCATCCTATTACGTAAAATTTTGTGCCGAGCTGCAGTTTGTCTGCTAATTCTTGAATGTCAAACGCTTCGGACTTCACTGAACGTGCTGGATATGGGTCGCTCTCGCCATAACCAGCTCTGTCGAATAATACTATGTATAGCTTAAGCTCCTCTATAAATACCTGAAGATAAAAGATATTGTTGAGGATTATTGGGAGGGAGTCCCTATTGGCTAATTTAGGGAATGATCATGGATTTATAAGTAAGGAATACATCTCCATTGGTATGAGACCTTTTAGGGAAGCCCAAAGCCCCTTTTAGGGAAACCCAAAGCAAAGTCACGAGAGCTTAAGCTTAAGTTCAAAATGAACAATATCATACCATCGTGGAGAATCGTAATTCTTAACAGATATGATTGAATACATTTAGTAAACTAAGATAGAGGCAGGTAAGCGGTAAGCAAAGAAGAAGGATGCGTTACTTGAGAGGCAGGTAAGTGCATGTCTTTGGAGCTATTGTAGCTATGGCAAATAATGATTTTGTATTGAGCCTCTTCCTTAGGAACGCCTACTTCCCTGTAGGCCAAATGCCTGCCATCACTGAGCTTTACTCTGGGTGAAGTCACTGGAGGGCCATTTGCAGAGCCACATATCTTAGGAGGTGGAGGTTTCAGTGCTTGATAAACCCATCCAAGAAGACCCACTGCCAATGCTAATCCTATTGGTATAATCATTGCCTGGAGAAACTAGAAGTTCATTACTACCCATGTTGGTGATTAATTGTCTTAATGCAAATATTTCATACTAGGAAGAGAGTAGGTTGTGACTGTCACGTCGAGTCAAGCAAAGCGGCGACCCTTAAGAGGCGCCTATCCGACCACGCGAAGGCCAATATAGAAGAATGTCATGATGCGACCGAGGAGGACGGTGCATCATCCAACACACTATATAACGTGTGCATTGAAGGGTAGGCGAGACATAAGCAAGACAAGGGAAATGAGTAGACAAGAGTGTCAAAGATAGGCTTGTTAAAAGGTCAGGTAGGACCTTGAGCCTTAACCTCGAAAGTCAGGGTTCCGGAGAGAATTTGAGCATGCCGTTCTGAAGTGAAGTCTTTCCATATGAAATATGAATGTTCGTCAAATTTGGTGTCAATTGGACGTCCGACGCTCCACAACACCGTATGACTGTTTGCCAAAATGACGTCTACCCCAAGAACATTAAAAATGCCTCAAAATGTACTGTAGGTAGATATGACTAGTCGTCAATTCTTCCCACCTAGGTTATATGTTATCAAAGTCATTGTTGTTGCCTACTCGCTTTTAGCTTATAACGTTGCTTTCTTTAAAATCGTTTTCAACGTATTTCATCGCTCATGTTTTCTATAACATTTCTCTCAAACGTGACTTGAAGCTCAAGCATATGTCGATATTTTCTGTAAAGTGTGAATTTCACACGACTGACTTGTTCGCTAGTTAAAAAAAGTGGTATACAATCGCTGTCCTGCTGCCGCAAGAGTGCAATTGTGACACCGTGCATGTCATCCTATTAAATGGACAGTGAATTCTCTGAAGCCTGAACCACTTGGAGCAGGAATATCACCAATGTTATGCAACACAAATAACCCTCGAGGCTGTACCTAGTTTGCTTAACTCGGATGGCAAGAGATAGAAAATCTAAGCGAAAATCAAACCATTGAAGTAGTTTTCTAAATTAGAGAATCCAGAAAACAAACTAATATCATCAGGCAGGTTTTGATTTTGCAAAACACCACCAATCACAACAACTAAAATCTACTTCATCTGCCCACGTTGTTATCTTCTTTGAACCTTTCTTTCCCTCAAGGTTTTAAAACGTATCTATTAGGGAGAGGTTTCAACACCCTTATGAAGAATGTTCCGTTCCCTCTCCAACTAATGTGGGATCTCAAAATCCACCCCCTTAGAGCCCAGCATCTCCGCTGGCACACCATTCAGAACTTGGCTCTGATACCACTTGGAACAGCTAAATCCACCGCTAATGGATATTATCCTTTTTGGGTCTTCCCTTCCGCGCTTCTCTTCAAAATTTTAAAACGCGTCTATTAAGGAGAGCTTTTCACACCCTTATAAGAAATGTTTCGTCCCCTCTCCAACCAATGTACGATCTCACAGAAATCTTCCTAAAAATGATCGTAGCCCATCTTCAAACTAATAATAACCATTTTCTTTCATGAAACCATTAAACTGACCCACTCAAGAACATTCATCCCAAAACTTTTAACTTCTTAAGTTCAAACCAATAATTAATAAACCGAAAAAGCACAACTGAAGAACACATGGAAGATAATTTTCTCAAAGAAAGTAAAAAAAAGCACATCAGTTTAGCGCATCGCATAACAAAAGAACTTCAGAGCTAGAAAGAGGTAAGCCCAGACCAAGATCCAAACGCAGATGAAATCATTACCTGAACTTCCTCCTGAAGTCACTACCAGGACAACGTAAAACACTACAAAGAAGAACAAAAAACACTTGAGCAGTGCGAAAATCTAGGTCACATTTTCAAAAAATCATGTATTTCACAAAACAAACAATGATCAAGAAACAGAACTTGAGAAAATCAAACAAAAAAATGAAGAAGAATCAGAAGAGAACAGAAAACTCAACGATTCTGAAAGGAAATGCGCTGAGTGGAATGAGATCGAGCGTCGGCATCGCACAATTTAAAGGGAACATTTGTAGAGAGATTTTTGGAGTGGGGTAAGATGGATGCTTGCTATTAAATGATGATGAAGGGGATGAAAAGAAACGGACCATTCTTTAGCCATTGTACATTGCTCTTTGGCGGTACGGAATCTAAAGTTGTTACAACCATATATGTTACTATTAATTCATCATCAACAAATTGAATATAACTCACTTTTCTTAAACAACTTAGCCAAAAATTTTGAATTTGTCAATTTTATTAATACAATCTTTGTAATAGCTCAAAAAAAAAAATTAATAAATAAATAAAAACAATTAAATTAAAGAAAAAGAAAAGAGTATTAATAATAATAAAAAAAAACTTTTTTCAGCTTCTCGCCACTAACCCGTCATTTCTATCCCAATTATCTCTCCTCAACCAACTAAAAAAACAAAACACCAAAAATGTCAAATTTTGTTTGAGAAAAATACAGATTTACTGAAGGATATGAAGAATTTGTCAGTAGGTTAGTTAAATCTGATTTGGTCAGCTTATTTATATTTAGATAATTGTGTCATGTTAGGATTTTGTTGCCTTATTTGTATTTAGATTTTAGTTATTAATCAAATAACAATAACTATATTGGATCATGGTTCATTTCACTTTATTTTATCTTGATTTTGATTTTGTTACCTTATTTATATTTAGATTTTAATTATTAATCAAATAATTGGTCATAGGTTAGTTAAATCTTTACTTTTATTTTATCTTGATTTTGTTACCTTATTTATATTTAGATTTTAATTATTAATAATTAAATCTTTACTGATTTTGTTACCTTATTTATATTTAGATTTTAGTTATTAATCAAATAATTAGGTTAGTTAAATTCTTACTTTCATTTTATCCTGATTTTGTTACCTTATTTATATTTAGATTTTTTTCATTTTATCCTGATTTTGTTACCTTATTTATATTTAGATTTTTAGTTAATAATCAAATGAGAATAACTTGAGTTCTATAAATTACTTCATAACCATTTTATTTTTATAAAAGAAAATAAAAATAAAATCCATAAAAAATGAAAGAAAAGAAAATCAGAATAAAAATGAGAATCCGTGGAAAATGAAAGAAAATAAAATCAGAATCCATAGAAAATGGCCTACATAAGCCGAATGGGAAATATAACGGAGAAAAAAAAATAAGAAAAGGAAGATTTGGAAGTAAGAATGGATTAAAAGAGAAAGTGAAGATTGGGAAGTAAAAATTTATTAACAAAATTGGCCAATAATATATCAGAGATTAAAATAGTAAAAAGGGATTAAAACAAGATTTGGATTTGGAAGTAAGAATGGATTAAAACAGTAAAGAGTAAGAATGGATTAAAACGGTAATAATATATTAAAATAGATGGAGAGAGAAATAAGAAAGTGTAGGAATGAATTAAAAAATAAGAATGGATTAAAACAGATAGAGAGATAAAGGGTAAGAATTGATTAAAACCGTAAGAATGGATTAAAACCGATATAGAGAGAAAAAAAGAAGGTGAAGATTGGGAAGTAAGAATCGAAGAATAAAATTGGCCAATAATATATGTTTACAATACATACAGACAACAAGAAGGAAGATTAAATACAGAGAATAAGAGTGAAAATTAAAGACAGAGAACCAAAACGAAAATTAAATACAGAGAACAAGAACAAGATTAAATACAGAGAACAAGAGTGAAGATTTAGTGATATTTTGTTTATCTAGGTAAATATAGAGTAAAATTTTGGAGTATTTTATTGTATGTGCAATTCAAAAATAGATTAAAAATTAGCTAAAAATAATTGTTAACGGAATCAAAAGAAAAATTGAAGAAAATATAGACGGAAGAAAAAAGGGAAGATATGGAATTGATTTTATTATTGGTGTAATTTAAGCCGATAATTTTTACTACCAAACATAACTTAATTTCTAAGAATAAGAATTAGTCGGGGAAAAGAGAATAAAAATTATAAAAAAATTGACTTTTGAAATATCAGACCGTAATTATATCTTCCTGAGAAATAATAGAAAATGAAATCTTTGAGAAAAAATAAAATTATATATTATATAATATATATATATATATATATATATAAAGTCTTTTGATGTTCAAATGAAATCTAACCCATGAAGCCTGGTATAATGTAGAGAATTGATGTCATGTACATAGATTGACTTGGATACAAAAAAGACAAAAATCGAACTCTCATAAATTGGTGACACTACCTAAGCTAATCAGGTAAGTGGTCTTATATTGGATAAACTAAATATTGTATGAGTTATGATGATGTTTGAGTTATATCGTATAATGCAGTATACTAGTATATGATGATGCATGAGTATATGCTAATGTATGAGTTATGATGCTTGATGATGTGCGTAGTATATCTATATATTTCGATGAATGACGTACTTCATATGCTTGATGCACTTTATGACAATATGATGAGTACGATGACTGCGTGACGTTTTACCTTAATATGATGATGTTTTTTCATATTGAGCATGCTATATGATAATGAGTGTCATATTGCATCATGTCGTTATATCGACATAGGACAACCCTAAGAGTATGAAAATGATATTAATATAAATATCCACGAATATGTGTTACTTAATGTAACAAAGAGATGAGACTAGAGGGTTGTGTCAGAAGAGATGATAAGATGGATGTTAGAGGGACCTCATGCATATTGTATGTTCATAAGTATAGGGATACTTTCCCTAGAGATGATGAGTGCGGACGCGCACGATGATGAGTGCGAATGCGCACAGTATGATAATGAGGGTGTTCATGAGGCATATGACACTATAGGGTTCCGCTGACCTCCGGACGTCGCTACAGATTAGCTTGACCAAAGGGTCCAGGGGTGTGCGAGCGCCCTGGGGATTCACACTCGCACGTGTGAGTCGTGTGTAGGGGAAGTACTACACATCCAATTTATCTGAGACTGGAGGTCACCTCTATGAGGTTAGAGATAGGTCCCTAAATCATGATTGCATGTGTTTGCATTTGCATGACTCCCTATAGTGGGTCACTTACTGAGTATTCTTCGAAATACTCAGGCCGTGTGCCACATCATTTTTCAGGTAAAAGCAAGACGCACTTGTACGGAGGACGGCGACATCGCGAGCAAAAACTGTGGCACGTGCATATGGTAGACACATATTTAAATTCCTAGTCTTAGGTTAGAATAGATTGTTTTGCATTTCATCGTTTTAAATTCTTTTCTATTTGTTTTTATTTTATCTAAATTTCAGTATTTCGTATTTTAACACGTAAGACCATGGCCGTACTTTTCAGAGAAAAAGTTGTTTTAAGCGTTTTCAAAGTTTATGTTATAAATGATGTTCATTTTAAGAGTTATATTTCCGCATTAGAGATGACCATGAGACGTTAGTAGCAACTATGAGTATGTGGAAATGTAGGATCGTTACACTAATGATATTGGAATGATTTCTATTTTGAATAAAATCAAGAAATAAGTTGCAACCAAATCGACTATATATATATATATTTTCGTCTTTTATTACATCTTTACGTTTGTGCACCTAGTTGGTGGACTGATATGGAAACTTTGCTCATATTAAATAAAAAATTTGCGGGATAGGTTTTGTCCTGAAATAGCTTCACCACCGATTTGTGAGGGAAATTGGAGAACGTTTGCTTTAGTACACATAAAGTAGTATAATTGGTTAGGTTACGAAAGGCTCCACATGTTGGAGATGAATGGTAGAGTTGCACAACTCAAGCACTCGATCTAGATGAAGAACGAAGTACAAAAGAGAGAAGATGCAAGGAAAAATATATATAGAGATACTAAAATGTAAAATTCTAGAGTAGTTAAGGTTTATTTATAGATGAATTTCTAATATATTAATATCTAATATCTTAGTTAAAATCGTCTGAAACTGAAGCTAGCTCATTCCGTGAACAACGTGGGTTAGGAGAGGAGGAGTATTCTCCGCAATGACTACGACCGATTCATCTCGACGTCTCTTCCGTCATACAGACAGTGGAAGAACAACTGACGGAAATTAGAGCAGCCTTGGCCCAACAAAATGAGATTCTAGCACAAAGTTCCTCTGCCGAGATTGTTGCCCCCAAAACCCAATTAAATGCAGTCTATCGGCCTCCGAAATTGGAAGAAATTGTGTTATAAAAAAGGAGTTGGTTGCTCTGGAAGCACGGAGAATATTTAAATTAAATATAATTTTCTCTATTTATATTTAATATATATAATATATTAAAGATTAATTTTAACGTTTTAAATTAAATATATTTTTTCTTTTTATATTTTATATATTTAATATATTAAATATTAATTTTAACATCTAAATTAAATATATTTCTCTATTATATTTAATATATATAATATATTAAATATTAATTTGAATACTCCTATTTTTATTTCAGACTTACAAATTATAAGATCCAATAATACCAAATTAATTAATTAAACTCTTTAATGAATTAATTTTTCATCATTGAGTTAATCCTTTCGCAAATTATTTGTAATTCAGTTAGGTCAAAAGTTTGTTTTACCCTCTTAATTAGATCTTACACACGTGTCATTAACTCTCTAACAAACAATTTGTTTATGATTCAACCATAAACTTAAATTTCTCTCAAGCTAGTGAGAGGATGAGGTCCCATTGTTAAGTCCAAAAATCAACCCTTAAAGGATTACTTATCTACTTATCTTGTATAGAATGAATTTTATCTCGTAAAATTATGTTTCCAACTCTCTATTTGGTTAAGTCCCAAAATGGTAGGAGTATTGAATCGACTACAAAAGTCATTTTCACTCATTCCCTTCTTTCTATTACTCTTTTGGAGTCCGTACTTAGATTAAAACATTTAACGTAAGGTCGATGCGTATAAAAAGGATACCGCTTACTTACAAAACTAGTGCATATCCAGTAATGCCTAGGGATTAAATGGTATGAGTCTGGTGGGTTCTATGTGTACAAAAGTAGTACTTACAGAACATTGTATATGGAAGTGATACATATCCCGAGTGTAAAAAAGACCTCGAGCCCAAGATTGTGGTTTTAGATCTACAACATTTAAGTAGGTCATTGACGATTGTTCCGTAGATTTTGACGTTTCTTCAAATCTTGGTAATAATTTCGAGCCTAACTTTCCACCAAATAATTATTATATAAAGTTATATCATTTTCATTAAATACGTTCTAACATTTTTAAATACTCATCTTAAAGCTTTCTTTTTAAAAAAAAAAATATCCTTCAATTTTTTAAAATTAAAAAAAAATTAAAAAAAATATACTTATAAACTAATAATATTAATATTTTGTTTCAAAAATATTTTTTTAATTTTAAAAAAAATTAAAAATACTTTTGAGTTTTTTTTTTTTTTTTTTTTAAGTTTAAAAAAATATCCTTAGTTATACACCTTTCAAAAATACTTATAAACTTTAAAAAATAATGTTAAATTTTTTTTAAATAATCTATAAGATGTCGATAAACAGTTTTCATTCATATCCTAACGCCTCTATCTTAACGTACGGGTAGATATGTGTAACGCCTCTATTTTCTTATTAAAAGTAGGGTCATCATTACATACATGATGCATCAGAAAAACATCCATTTAAAGTATTTCATAAATATGTGCCATGAACTTGACATTAAAAAATAAGTACCTTAAAACAATGTGGACGTAAATAGCAAGGTGGAAATTAAACGTCATAAATTACATAGAATAAACCAAACCCCCAACTAACCTAAGGGCTGCCAACATACATAAATGCGACGTCTCTAACACTGGTTCTAGGACCTTCATTGCGACGTCGTCATCCGTACATGGATGCTTTACCTTTACCTAAAAAATAAGAGTAGCATGTGGCTTGAGTATTTTAAGAAATTCTCAGTAAGTAATTCTCGAGACCTATCCTTTTAAAAACAACATGGCATGTCCTTAGGCAGTTTTCTAGTCCAAGGGTTGGATGTGTAGTACTTCCCTACCACACCCCACACATGCGCATATGGACCTAATAGGCGGGCTCGCGTACTCCCTGGCCATGTCTTGTCAGGCTAGCACTCCGCTAACGGACTACCAAATGTCACAATCTCACTCTTGTGATAGTAGGACAACGATTGTATGACACTTGTTCTAATCTAATGTACAAGTTAGACATATAGAAATCGTAAGTCATAGACAATTTGAATGCATAATCGAGTCTCGGCCACGTTTGAGAGAAAATATTTTAAAAATAGTAAGCAAGGAAATGTGTTGAAAACAATTTGTAAGAAAATAATGTTAGATGCTAAAAACAAATAAGTAACAACCACAACTACATTGATAGCATATAATCGGGGTTAGAAGAATTGACTACTAGTCATATCTCCTGCACTATATTTTGGAGAGTTTTAACTTTGATGAGTGTAAACATGATTTTGGTGAACGACTATCACTCTTCTATTGACATGACAGGAATAATAAATATCCAACTATGGATATATGAAAGCAAGTAAAAGAGGTTTTGAACTGGACAACTCGTCCCTCTCCATCTTCAAAGCTTCGCCGTGCCTCTCCACTGTTGCCCCATAATCCCTTCGATCCTTTTCATCTCTCGATCTCAGGTATTCTTCTTAATTCATATTTTTTCTTTCAACCTTTGTTGTATTATTATGGTTCGAATCAAATTCACTGGTTCGGTTGAATCCGATTTTTCTCGACAACAATGGACATTGGAAGTTCAATTGCTTCCCCCGAATCTCTTTCGACGTTCTCTGTTGTCAGGCTTTCCAATTTCTCACTCCAATTTCATGCTCAATTGACTTCATGATTAAATTCATCTTGATTTTGAGTTTGCTTGTCCGATCCTGTTCGGTTGTGTTCTTCAGCTCAGTTCCGATTTAAACCTCTCCAGCTTATATTTGCTTTCATCTTGTGGGTTTTTTTTTTAATCTCTTCATTTGAACTTGTCCTGCAGCCCTAGATTGCGATTTCGTTTCTCTGTTTTATCTTATTTCATTATTGCAAGTTCAGTCATCATCACACTAGAATGTTCTCCATTACCGCCCATGTTGTCCTAGACTCTGTTACTCTGTTTATAAATAACTACTCTACTAACAAACTACATGTATTATGTTAGGAATCACGGATCTCCACAATGGTATGATATTATCCACTTTGAGCATAAACTCTCGTGGCTTTGCTTTGGGAATCCCCAAAAGGCCTCATACTAATAGAGATAGTATTCCTCACTTATAAACTCATGATCTTCCCAACAATTCTCAACATAATTGTTGCCAATGTCCTAATAAAATCTTTAATATTCCCTAATTCCTTGTTTATTGATATTTAAGGCTAGCATACAACCATGGCTGATCTGAGTTAGATGTCTTACTTTTTCAGACATTTTCTGTCTATATAATCTTTCCTAGGAGAAAATTGGTGTTTAATATGGAATACTTTTATGTTTTGTGCATCAATGAGTTACATTCATGTTTTCACAGGAACAGTTAGAGAGTAAAAATGAGCAAGTATGGCCTGCAGCTTAGGGTTAAGCCATCACAACAGAAGCAGCCTACAAGACTGCCCCTTCCTGCTCCTCTTATATTTCAAGACGATGATGATAATGATGTTGAGAGAGAGATATCCCGCCAAGCTTCCAAGAATAAGGCGCTTAAGGATGTAAGCTAGCTTGTATTTTACTATTTTTTTTTTCTCTGTTTGTTGGTACTTGTTCAATTACTGTTCGAAGTATGGAGCAAAGCTAATGTCATTAACGAGAATCTCGAGGTTGTATGCTAGCCTTATTTTATTTTTCCCTTTGAAAAATCGATTTAGATTGAGGAGCAACACAAGAAAGCACTAAAAGAGGATCCGTCTGTTTTTGACTATGATGGAGTCTATGATGCAATGAAAGAAAAGGTTGTTCAACCTCGAGCGCATGATCGTGATGAGAGAAAGTATGTTCGTCTTTCAGTCCCAACTTCATTCAACTAGGACTTATGATCTAATTAGAATTAGAGGATTTCAAAATAACCTAATGGGTTCCTAATTAACATGAACTTGATGAAACATAAAAAAATGAAGTCTTATATACAACCCAATATATGTACAAAAATACATGATCACCTTAATCTAATCCTACCACTCTAGTGAAAACACTTAATTTGACTCACTGCATTTCTGTTGCAGCCGAAGTATATTCAAAATTTGCTCAAGAAGGCTCAAGAACGAGAGAGAGAGCAGGAGGTCATATATGAAAGAAAAATGGCTAAGGAGAGAAGCAAAGATGATCATCTCTATGCTGGTAAGGACAAATTTGTCACTAGTGCCTACAAAAAGAAACTTGCAGAACAAGCAAAATGGATGGAGGAAGAACGTCTCCGACAACTTCGAGAGGAGAAAGAGGATGTACGTATAACTTTTTTAACCGTCATTTTTACTTCGTTTTTTGTTTTATAAATTCTTATTATTTGTTAAATTCCTTCTATAGTGAAAAAATGAGCAAGTGTAAGTTGTATCATTTCTTTTGTAAGAAAGTGAGTTTTATCATGATTTCTCTGATTCTGATAACCGTTAGGAATAACGACTCTCCACAATGGTATGATGTTGTCCACTTTGAGCATACGCTCTCCTGGCTTTTCTTTGGGATTCCCCAAAAGACCTTATACCAATGGAGATGTATTCCTTACTTATAAACCCTTACTTATAAACCCATGATTATTCCTTAAATTAGCCAACGTGGGACTCTCTCTCAACAATCCTCAACAGTAACCGCTAGTTTGCTGATTTTATTGCAATTTTTGTCTAGAAGCTATTAGTAAATCTGAGGTTTTCTGAATTAAAGAATTCGGAATGAATCAAATCTTCCTGAGTAGGATTCGAACCTACGACCAAATAAATTCTCTTCATATCCAACATTATGCTTTCTTTAATATGTGTTTTTCCATCGGCAGGCACAAAGCTGATTGATCTTTTTGTAATAATTTGAAGGTTACCAAGAAGAGTGACATTATTGACTTTTACTTCAACCTTCAAAAGAATATTGCGTACGGTGCAGCTACTGTAGTCGAGCCGAGGGACCCTCCGAAGAAGCTTCAGTCAGAGAAGCAAGAAAAGAGTGTTACTGATACTTTTAACAACTGTCCATCATTGAATTCCTCCAATTTACCGTCCCAGTCAGCCAAGACGACAGAAGAACATCCTCATCTTGAAGAAGAAGACCGTTTAGATTCAAGCAAAACAACACCATCTGATGTAGGAGGACGTACTAGCCCCCCTTCATTACAAGATAAAACTTCTTCAGTCCCGGAACGACCCAAGCACGAGGAAGGTGAACAACAACCTAAGCGTGATCATAATAAAAGGAGTGAAGATGCTGTCACTGCAGCAAAAGAACGCTTTTTGGCTCGAAAAAGAGCAAAGAACGCTTATTGTTGTATCGAGGATCGTCCATAATTATGTCCTTAATGGTGAAGTTCGTCTTTGAGCTTTGGCTGTGACTTCACGTTTCTTTTTTCCATGTGAGATTCCTTGTGAGGAAGCCCAAAGGAGTAGCTGCTCGACATCACGACTTCTCCATCATCAAAAGTAAGCAAACACTTCACCTTATAGGAACAAATATCGTGGCATCATCTGTTAACAGTCCACAACATGTATCTAGGTAGGCTCCTCTTCCATATCAAATAGGCCTTATTTTTCGAATTTTTTTGTTATCACATGACAAATGCCTGCTTAAATTTAGGTAGTTAAATGGCCCACACCCTTTGAAACTTGCACGTGATGATTGCACGCGATGCACCGACCATCTAACATGTTTTTATTGCTGCATTAAATTATATATAGAGCCTTGTGTGTGCAGATGAAATGGTGTTATTGAACACGTGCTTTGGAACTTGGACATTGGACATGAACTCTCCTGCGTAGATCATCCAAACTTTATGCTCAACTCTTAGCATCAGAATATGGAAAGATTGTGTTGGTTCCTTATCAAGAATGGTTAGGACCCAAAAACAGAAGCAACTTTGCTTTGTTTGGAGTTCCATCTTTCGCAAGGAGCATATGCCTATCAACACCACAGTGGTAGCTAGATGTTGATGCTTAAATGCATACACGTCTATGAACGGTGATTTCCTTGATCTTATCATTTTTTTTGCTATAAATAACAGCTTCCCACCTTAAATTCCATTGGGAGTGATTTTGGAACATTTATCCGTTTTTAATCAAAGTGGTTTGATTATTAATTAGGTTAAGAGCATGTTTAGTGATAATAACTTAATTAATAAGCAGGTTATGATTCGATATGAAAGGAGTTTAGTGATATGATCTTCAAAACCAAGTTGGATATTTCTTCCGCCAAAACATACAAAGTCAATGTTTAAACTTTATGTTAAATGATCATAACTTACACCTTCTTGTCGATGTCGTTGTCGGTGTCTAACTTGACCATTGAAGACTGATGCCTCATGTACGTCTTGTCTAAGTTTGATTGCAAGTGCCCCATCTGCAAAACCACGACGTTGCTTGATTTCTTCAATTTGGAAAAACAAGCAACACGGAGAAAGGTTGTTAACGTGTCGATCGATGTTGCTAAATGAGATGGGTTTATCGACATGTCGATTGAAGATATCTTACTTTATCCATACTCTTTAACGTGCATCAAATTTCATTTATAAATTTCATTTATTTTCTTCATTCTTATTTGTGAATTTCAAAATGTTAGTATTTTTTACCTATAAATCCATGATCATCCCTCTTAATTAGCTAATGTGGGATTACTCCTCTCAATAATCTTTGTAACGACCCAGGCCCACCACTAGCAGATATCGTCTTCTTTGGGTTTTCCCTTTTGAGCTTCCCCTCAAGGCTTTAAAACGCGTTTGATAGGGAAAGGTTTCCACACCCTTATAAAGGTGTTTAGTTCTCCTCCAAACCAATATGAGACATCACAATCTTCCCCTCGAACAAATTACATTATATAGCCTCCCCTGAGGCCTCCTCTAGAATTCTCAAAGAACCTGCCCTTAATCAAAGCTCGACTCCTTTTCTGGAGTCCTTGAACAAAGTACACCCTTTGTTCGACACTTGAGTCACCTTTGAAGCTCACAACTTTTTGTTCGACACTTTAGGATTCTATTAGTTGGACATGACCCATGATCGAAATATATCAAAACAAATAAATGAAATAGAAAAAACAACTTAAAGGGAGAGTTTCTTATAACAAAAGAACCTTAAGCACTACGTTTTTTCAATTCTTGTTGTTGTGAATAAAACATACATCATAAAACTATTTAGAATGGAGAAATCACTAACAGATTTTTTAAACTTTTTACAAACAAATTGCTAACATTTTCTTAAACTTGCTCAACCTAATAACTACTAATTCTAAAATTGATCCCCAAGCTTATTAACTCACATACTACGATACTCTTCCTATCTATTATTTTGAGTCTAATTCTCGAACTTTAAGTCTAATTCTCGAACTTTAGTCACTTCCGATTGGTTCCATTTTTCAAAATGTTGGTCATGGGTTAAGTAAAGAGAGAGCAAAGAGAAGGAAAATAGGAAGAAAGTAAAGAGAGAGAGAGTAGAAAGAGAGAAAAAGTAGAGAGAGAGGGAGAAAGTAGAGAGGAATGAGTTCAACAAAAAGAAAAGTAGAGAGAAGAAAGGTGATGAGAAGAGCCAAAGTAGAGGAAAAGGAAACAAATAAATATATTATAATATAAAAAACAATAAATCTTGCTTTAAAATTGAAATAAAATTTGAACTCCAATAACCAAATATGTACGTTTTCATGTCTAATTGGTCGCTAAAGTTTAAAATGTTTTAATACATTAGATTGAATTGGATTGGCTCGAAGAAATCTTTTGGACCAACTTGAAATTTTCGGTTGGTTATAAGTGGGTGATTGAAGCAATGTGAATAGAGTTCACAACCCAACCCAACTCTCGAATTGAGTTGTATTATCAAATTGTTCTTTTTTTTAGTTATTTAAAAAAATCTCATGTAATACATGTTATATTAATAACTATAATCTCATAAAATTCAAATATCAAATATTCACAAGTCACAATCCATTGATTACTAACATTGGTTACAGACTTTAAATATTCTTAATTTTCATAATAATCTCAGAGGTAGAATAGAATTGGATTGAGTTGTAACTCTATTTTCAAGTTAGTCGGTTGACTTTACCAAAAAAATTATGTCTTTGAAAAAAATCAACTCAACTTAAATAGAAAAAAATTCTAACTCAACTAAACTTTTACGGTTTGGATTGTTCAACTTCTCGAGTCACCGGAGCACTCCTAATTCTTCATATGGTTATGGCACACGTTGACCTAATTCTTAATATCAATCTCAATGGTTGTTGCAAACGTTGACTTGAATGGTCTGATTTTGAATGGAATTGTGCAACTTGGATAAAGAAATCGAGTAACTTGTTTTGGATTTTGGTGGATGGAAACAATTTATAATTTTAAAATACAATATTTAAAGTAAAAAATACAAATAGTATTTTAGTTTGAATTTATTAAAATAAAATTAATAAAATGTAGCAAAGAAAGTATTTAATTCACAAATTACCTATAAATAAATAAATAAATAAATAAATGTATATGTAACTTATTATATTAAAATAGCATGATATTTAAATAATTTAAGTAATCTATAGATGCATTTTATTTTTAATTAAATTAAAATTATAAAATCTATGTCGATCTGGAACTACTTCCCACTATTCTTTTATGGGCGGTTTAGTTGAAAGTTTTGTTTATACTAACTAAAAAAAAATATTTAGAAGTAAAATATTTGTGTTTGATGTCAGAATTTCATATAAATAAAGTATTTTGAATAATTATTTAATTTTAGATAATTACTACGGTTAAAAATAAATTTTAGTAAATAAGTAATTGATTTATTTAATAATTTATTATTATTTTTTTTTTGTTAAAATGATATGAAATATATAATATTTCGAATATAATTATTGATTAATTACCTGTAAGCCAACCTGAACCGATCTACAATTCGCGCCTCGACCCAACGCCAGCTGCGCGACGTGGCTCGCTCAAGTGTCGCCACGTGTCAAGCCATGGCACAAGTAGCCCTTCGGCTCGGCTCGGCTTGGCTTTTACGGCGTGGCAGTGGCTCGGCGGCTAATCGGCTCGATTTTCCATTTTTGCCCCAATTTCTATCATTCCGACACTCCTGGACTTGTTTTCGGCTTCGATTAAGGTAATAGAGGTTATTTTAGAGCCGTATTTCACATTATTAATTGGATTATTAGTTTAATTGTGAAATACTAACGAAAGGCTACGAACGGTGTGATAGGAAACGAACTCCGACAACGTTTGGAGCAACTCTCGAGGAACGGGAGCTTACGTTACTTAAATTAGGGAGTACTTCATCCAATGCCAACCAAGTAAGTGGCCTTACTATAGGATAGACTAGCTCATACAATTTCTAGTCTATCCTATAATAAGGCCACTTGGTTGGCCTTGGCCGAAGTACTCCCTAATTTAATTAACGTAAGCTCCCGTTCCTCGAGAGCTGCTCCAAACGTTGTTGGGGTTCGTTTCCTATCACACCGTTCGTTACCTTTCGTTAGTATTCCACAATTAAACTAATAATCCAACTAATAATGTGAAATACGACTCTAAAACGACCTTATTTATCTTAATCGCGGGTCACGGATTGCAGTCTGGGCTATCGGGCTGGAATCTTAGTTCGAAGGTTTTGGGCCGCTGCAGATTGGGTTGGTTGAAGACGCGAGTCAATGAAGAAGAAGTGCAAAATGCTGCAAGGTTTGTAGTAGAAATAAATAATAAAAGCGGTAGACATCATTTCATTTACAAGCGTGTGGTGAACGGTGTCCCATTAATAACTTTGAGTCCAGATTTTATGTTATTGTGATAGAAGCTATAAATAACGAAGGTATTCATTAGTCATTTATTACAAAGGTGAAGAAGTTCCTTGGTGTGCATATCATATATCTTTTGAAGGATGGGACACTCCAATATTCTCGTGTATTTACTTTTTATTATATAAAATAAATATTTAATTTGCAAACATTAAATTATTTTCTATATTTAAATACACTAAACATTTATTATTCCAAATATTTATTTAGTCATTTAATTTTATACTACACTACAATATAATATAATATAATATAATATAATATAATATAATATAATATAATATAATATAATATAGGACAGTAGTGTCTCTCAAACTTACTCTATAGGTCTTTACAAACAGAAGTGTTTCATTAGATTAAAGATGGGTACGTGAATGAACCAAAAACACATCTAGATGAAAGCGATCATTTTTTGTAGTTCAATCATAGAAATTTCATGGTTAAACGTGCTTTCTTTAAAAAAATTTATAAGATGCATGTGAGTGAGGATAAAACATTTTAGAAGAACTCGTGTTAATTTGTGGACTCGTGTTAGTTTATGGAGACATTTTCCTTCACCATGATCACGTTATTTTTTAAAGAATACATTTATTCAGGGTTTGAAAAAATCTAAAACATAATTTATTTTTTTATTTTCAAAATTTCTACTTACATTTATGATCGGTTACTAGAAATGAGTATCGAGAAACCAAAACAGTTATAAAAACAGTTTCGATTTTTATTCTCTTTTTCCTCCTGAATTTAACTTTGCCATATCCATCTATGAAAATCTGTAAGAACTCCAAGAACATAATATAGGGACATGAGACACCGTCGTAATACCACTCACACAAGATGTCATGCTATTTTTTTTATAAAAAAAAACTAGAACATAAATACAACAAAAACACGCTTTTTTTTTTCTTCTTCTAAAAAAAATAGGGAGGCTTTTTTCCTCTTCGAGACGTGATACAAAAGAAGAGTGCAACAATCCAAGCCCACTGCGGGCATATATTGTCCTATTTGAAATTTCTTTTCCGAGTTTCTTCTCAAGGTTTTAAAACATGTTTACTAGTGAGTGGTTTTCACGCCCATATCAAGAATATTTTGTTCCCTCCCACAACCGATATTGGATCTCATAATAAAATGCGTCTATTATGCGGAGGGCCTAACCCTACTCCAACAGTTAGTTGGAGAGAGGAACAAAGTATTCATTATAAGGGCGTGGAAACCTCTATCTAGTAGACGTGTTTTAAAATTGAGAGGCTGACGGCAATACGTAATAGACCAAAGCAGACAATATCTACTGACGGTGGGCTTAGGCTATTACAAAGAGGTTTGCTCCCTATCTCATATTTGAAACAGGTGAGCAGAGGCTCCTCTCTAATTTTTTATTTTTTTTTAAAGTTAAACGTGAAAAAGGAGAAAGAAAACCTTTTAATTCCGGAAGCGTATCAAATACAATTTAACTTATTCTCACGTCCCATCTTTAAAACTATGTACTAAAGTTTAAGGCTTAATTTCTCTTTGCCATTTCTATGTTCATTCTCATCTTCGTTTCTTTGGTCCAAACGACCCCTTAAATGACAAAATTAAAGTTGTAGTTAGTCAATCGTAATATTTGACGTGCTACCTTTCAAACTACTTTGAATTGGTGTAAAAAAAGCATCAGACTAACTTATTCTCATGTCCCTTTTCGACACGTGTTGGACATGTATTGAACACTTGTTAGTATATTTATAATCCAACATTTCATATTTGACACTTGACTTTGAATATATTTCGAGAGTGAAGCGTACATTAAACTTTTTTTAAGTATAGAAATATATAAAATTATTTATTTTGAATTTCTTCTTAATATAAAATTGATAAATTTTTTAAAATATATATTTTTTAATTAATATGTCATTGTCACATCGGAGTCTTAGATTTTTAAAAAATGGCATGTTACCATATGTATGTGGTATCATATCTATGTCTCGTATCCATATCTTATTTTTTATTTTTGTGACTCTTAGATATTTGGCTTCTATAAGTTGATATTCTCACGAAAATAAGTTTAAAAATTGACACTTATCGACGTTGATACTTAGGGCTTCGTCCTCTCAGTGTGAAGCTCGTAGCTTAGAATTACTCAAGTAGAGAATGTGTTTCACATAAAATTCACTCAAGAGAGAATAATCAAATATCTTACCAGATTTGAGAGAGAATAATTTTTTTTTTTTATCTTTAAAAAATAAGAGAAAATTAAAATTAAAATGTTCAAGATTACCTATTCAACCGAGCTCAATCCAAACTTCTACCCACAAATTTAATTAACTTTAATTATATCCAACTATTAATGTGTAATTTATTACTAAAGCTGAAAAATATTCCTACATAATGTTTGTACTTCTAGTAATAAACTAGTCTTAGTTGTTTGACTAAAACGGTGCAACCATCATCCCAATTAAAGAATTTAATTCGAAGCTATCTCGTAATAGAGAAATGCTCAATTAGTCTTTGTTGTAAGATTCGACTATATCAATTTGAGTAGCATTCATTCACAACTATAAATATCGAACTCCAAAATATTCATGAGCAAATTAAGTTTATTGAAGCTATCTATCAAAGGTGTTCCAAAATGAGCTCTGAAGTAGTGTTGCCTTCAAATATAGTTCCAATTAAGAATGTCAATGTAGAAGAAGTGCAAGATATTGGAAGGATTGCAGTGGAAATGAATAATAAAATGGTTGGGCGTCCTTTAATTTACAAGCGTGTGATGAACGGTCTGTCTGGTCTGATCAACGTAGGTAGTTCTCGCATGCTTTATATTATTGTGATAGAAGCTATAAATGATGATGGTATTTCTTGGTCTTATATTGCCAAGATGGAGATCTATAAAATTACATGGTTACGTCCCAATCTCTTATCCTTTGAAGATGTCCTCAAGGATTTCTACCAGCATTAGACTGCTCTCGTGCTTACACTAAGCCCTCTCTCTATATTGAGGGCGTTACTGTCTCTTAGCAATGAAAATGACATAGGTCACAATAAAATAATCACATAGTTATCTATATATATATTTTCTCTTTTTTGTCATTCTCAAATTTTTTAAACTAACTCTTAATTATGCATATTAAGACACTACTAAACTTCATTATCACACGAAGTAGATAGGAAGATTATAAGTAAAAATGACTAATTCATTATACAAATTCTCTAATTTTATTTCGGATATACTTATTATCTTTCCACTGTTTGAGTATAAATATTAAAATAATTAGAAAGCAGACTAAAATAAGATGTATAGAAAGAATTTATCGTAATTACTTCATTCAAAGACATTTAATATTAAAAGTAACTTAAAACATCGCAATATTGTCGTTTAATCTTCCATTGTGAAGTTAGGCAAAAACTAAAAAATAATTTTAAAAAAATAGAGAAAATGATAAAAGAATTCACAACAAAGAACAAAGATCATAAGGAAAGTAGTGAGATAATTTCAATAATTATATAAATCACAAAATAATTAAAATTTAATTAACAATGTGAAAAATTAGTCCTAATTTTAATTAGCCTCTTGTTTTTTGGTTTGACACATTTTCAAACATGAACGAACTTGAATTTTGAATCAGATGAGTATTAAGGATCAGAATCAACTGTATTTTGCAAGTAGTTTCAAGCATTCAAGAGGTCAAGTGTTGAATTTTCTTAAAAGGGTAATCAAATAATGAGATGAGTATTGTTGAATTTCCATAGAACGTACCACAAATTTCATTTATAGATAAATGAACCATTAGCTAATATAAAATCGTGATTATAAAATTGCATCTCTTCTTCCCGTTAAAATATCATCACTAGCCCAATAGAGTTAAGCCCAATAATTGTACGAGTGTTTCCCACAGAGAGTTGTGTTCAACACTTTCCACCACTCTCACTAACAAACCCACCTCATAGTGATCATCTTCACTAGAGGCTGCAAATTAACATACCTTCCTAGATTAATTACTCAAGGGAGCGAAGCTGAATGTCCAAAAGTGAAGTTTTAGGACAAACGAAGCTATTTGAGCAAGAAGGAATCATGTTCCACGTGTCCGGGATACCAGGGAGACACCAATGCAAGCAATCACTACCCTCCGAAGTTCGTTTGATGCATGGCTACGTCAGTGGCTGGGTCTGACATGTAGTATAAAATAGTAGTATTAGTACTCGGGAAACGATATGCCCACCCATCTGGACGAATAGCGCCCTTAGCTTTGACAAGACCATATTCCTTTCCTACGTCTTGAATGTCGGGGCTCTCTTCCCCACCATACACATCAAAGATTGAAATTGCTGCTTTCCTAATAAATCGTCAGTAAATGCAATAGTTTTGTTCCGCATTCTAAAAAGAACATATTCAGATCACTCCAAGAGTGTCAAGAATAACATAAAATAACCTAACTACTCTAATATGCATAACTAAGAGTTGAGTTGGCAAGCTCGGTACTACCCTAATATGCATAACTAAGAGTTGAGTTGGCAAGCTCGATACTACCCTAATATGCATAACTAAGAGTTGAGTTTGACAAAAATTTGAAGAAAAAAAAGAGATAAGTATATATATAGATAACTATGTGATTATTTTATTATGGCCTATGTCATTTTCATAGTTAAAAGACAGTAACGCCCCCCATATATAGTGTAACGATTTTAGATTCCTAATAACCTAAAGTCGCTACCGTCATTATAGTTTATGCTCTTATGCAAAATTAAACATTTAAAACGTCACCGTGAAACATAATCTTCATCTTAAAATATAACTTCGACTTAAAACACTGTCATGGTCTTACGTGTTCAAAAATATATTTAAAACAAGGTAAAAAAATAATAAATAAAGTAAAACATTAAATGCAAAGCACCCTATACTAACCTAAGTTAAAGAATTTAAAATATTACTAGCCTATGCACGTGTCATGGTCTCTGATTGCAATGTCGTCGTCAGTCGTACATGAGTGTCTTGCCAGAAATACTCAGTAAGTGACCCCGCTATTGGAGTCGGGAAATGCAAACACATGTCACTCATGTTCTAGAGACTTATCGTTAAAACCATCAAAGGAGTGGCCTCCAGTCCAGACAACATTGGATGTGTAGTACTTTCCCACACACAACCCACACGTGCGAGTGTGGATCCCCAGGCGGTTTGCACCCCCTAGACTCATCATAGTCGAGCTAGTTGTCCGTAGCGATGTCTGGAGGTTAACAGACTCCTAAGTGTCATGTGAAGGGAAAGTAGCCCGATGTATATGTACACACAGATTGCATGAGGTCCCTATATTTTCTCATCTTTAAACCATCTTTGTGACAAACCCTAAATTTCTTTCACATATTACTATAAGTAATATACGTACATTGGTCTTCGTACATTCATCATCATTAGCATTAACTAGGGTTGTGTCCTAGGAAATCAATACATTTCATCTTAATATGGAAACAACATCATATTAAGGAAATTTATAATCTTACCTCTTACATCGTCATGTTGTCATGCATCATCATCATCATACATCGTCATCATACAACATCATAATCATCATATAATATCGTATGACATCATCATATAACTCATTCATGTCATCATACGTCATACATCGTACATCATCATCATATAATATAATTAGAGCATCATAAGTACAATTCATTAATGACACGTGTAGGGGCCACTAAGCACGTGTCGTCATACATCAAACAAGTCGTCCAGTTTATTTTATAGTAAGGCCACTTACTTGGTGGTGGCCTTAGCCAATATTTCCTTAAATTCGAGTATGCTTGTCTTCCGTTCCTCAAAATTGTTCTAAATATCGTCGAGAGTCGTTTCCTATTAGGATTGCCATCTCGCTTCGTTAGTTGTTCTTCGTTAGTTGTTCACATTTCTAATGTAATTTAAAATGAATGTGGGAATAAGCATCATATTGACCTCAATTACCTTAATCAGGGTCAAAATCAGTTTCAAGATGATTAGAACGGTGGAAATTGGGCAAAAATACCCTTTACCGAGCTGAGGGACTGGTTTTTGAACCGTGGAGCCGAGCCGAAATCAATCCGAAGGCGATTGAGCCATGTAAGCCGAGGGGATTTTTAGTTGCAGGTGTGTCACATGGCGCAACAAGGCGCTGACGCGTGCAGGTCGAGTCAGGTCGAGACGCAGGTCGCGGGTCGTGAAGTTGGGCTGCTACAGATTATTTCAGCTTACCGATCTGAGCCTTGGGTGGGCTGATGTGGCCGTTTCGGGTTGTAGGTCTGATCTTGGTTTATCCCTGCGGGTTGTGGGCGAGGGTTGGTTCTTAGGCCGTGTGGGTATTTGGGTTGCGAAGGGATGATTACGATATTGGATCACCGATTGGGTACTCGATTTGGATCCGACCCGAGACCCACGTACTTCATCTTCCTTACCCGTTTCCTCGTGATTTTTCGATGACTTTCTTTCTATTCCCAAAACCGTCTCCGACGATGTTTTTCATCGATCTTTGCCTCCTGTACTTCTTTGTTGGTCTCTCCTCTTCACTCCCACGACGTATCACGACTTCTCAAGCACCTATAATATAGATCTATTAAGTTCCTATAATTTTTGAAACCCACATCACGTCGGCGATGAAAAACGGCATTGCCAAAGGTATGAAGCGTGAGAGACTTACCTCCTGTGTACGTGCCATCGTCCGTCATCGTTTTAGATACGTGGATTGGTCATTTTGATGTCGGATCTCTTTGGTTTGTCTTGCCGGAAGAACTCGGATTCTCTCTCTTTCCCTCATTTTCTTCTTTTTTATTCTCAATCTATTTTCTTGCCTGTAGTGTTCTGGAGGATAACAGGAGTTTGTGGGATTGTTTGGCATATAGAGTGAGAGTGCTTAGTATGATGCTCGTTGAAACCCTCAAGGACATCTTCAATCACAATAATATAAATTCAAGGACCTACATTGTTGATCAAATCGGACAGACCATTCACCACACACTTGTAAATGAAAGGATGTCGACCCTCTTGTTATTCATTTCTATGGCAAACCTTTTAACTTTTGTGTCCTTTGACATCTAACACCTTTCTTCCTCGGTCCCACACCCTCAAGCCAACGAACAAGGGGAGGCCATTAACAAAATTATTAAGAAGAATTTCAAGCTAGAGCAATTGAAATGTCTTTGATGCGAGTTGATGCGAGGAACTACCCAGCATCCTCTACAACTCGTTAAGGATATTTGGTCTTGAATTATGGTTTACCATATCTATCGTATTTGACCCTTTAGTATATGTATCAATGTCTTCGACAGGTCTACCAATGGCATGAAGTTGGTCACAAATTGTTCCGAAGGTACGGACATACTCAGCAACAAGTTTGGTGTTGCATTTCATCAGTTGTAAGTCATCCTTAAGTCTTAGTTCACGGGCTTTCGAATGATGGCTGAATGTAGTTTTCAACGCGAGCCAAACGTCACGTGCAATGGAGAGACCAACGACGATAGCAATGGCTTCCTCGGTGAGAGAGGAGATAGAGAAGTCGTTGATCGGCTAATTTTCACGCAAAATATTTGGTGCCGAGTGTTGAGGAGGTTTCTAGTTCAAAGCGAGGTGGTAAAACCATAGGTCCATCAAAATAGTCTCGTATATCTTGACTCTCAAGTAGAGGGAGAAGTTGACTTTTCCAAAGAAAAATAATTAGAGAAAAGTTTGATGGTGATCATATGAATTAGAGTGTTGAAAGGAAGATGATGAGAAGAGGATTCAGAAACCATAGAGAATAAATTATCAAATTTGCTAAATCGAAGGGGCTCTAATTCCATGATAATATTTGCTAAAACTATCCCACCTTAATGTCAGTGAAAATTCTTTATTTATAATCATTTACCGAATCAATAAATTACAAATATATATATATATATGGAAAAAACAATAAATAAATGAATATAAGATATAAATAATTTCATTCAAATCTTTCTTGGAGTTTGTATAAAATTGAACTATAAAATATTTAATCTCTCGTTAATATCTAACCTGAAAATTATATGCAAGTGACACAAGGTGGACATTTATTCCAGCAATGTTTGGTCTCGTCGATAGGGATCAACCATGATCACATATCAAAACTCAACACCAACTATACACATCACACGAACTAATTAGTATAAGAGGACCCCGCCCAAAAAATGATCCCACCCTAACTAATATAGCACTCTAGTATTATTATTATAATTATATATCATTCAAACTATATTACTAAAAAGATAATATGTCATCATATAATCATTAAGGAGTGTTATTTAATTGACGACAAAATATTTAATTTTTTTAAAAAATGTTATTTTATTTCATAAAAATAACCTCGTGGGATACTCCAAGATTAAATTCCCCCACGTTTAAAATTGCCTTAATTTAATTTTTTTAATAAAAAAAACGAAAAACAAAAGGAAAAAGAAAATGGGGAATCACCGTAAACACTCCACGAGGAAAGTGGCACGAAGACAGAAAAAGTTGGCCCACTAACTCTTTTTTTTAATTATTATTATTATTTAAAAAAATAAATAAAAGAAAGTCGGGCCGGAGAGAACCCAATTTGGACCGAGTCAACTCGCTTAGTCTCCGAGTCAAAACACTTAATTACGCGTTCAACCTCATAATACACTGCATCCATCCTCGCACCTTCCCCTAAATCCCTCATTTTCTCCCTTTTCAATTTCTATAAGAACTTCTCCTTCTTCCTTTTTTTCTCATCCAAATCTCACTCCAATCTTGTTTTCAGATCAGATCGGATCAGATCTCGGTAATTCGGCCATGGTTAACCACGATCTCAACAACAATCACTACAAATCCATCAAAATCCGTGAAGTTTGGGCCTCCAATCTCGAATCTGAGTTCCAGTTGATCCGCGATTTGATCGATCACTTTCCTTGCGTTTCAATGGACACTGAGTTCCCCGGAATCGTTTTCACCGATGCAATCGCGCCTTTCAACGCTCTAAATCGCTCCTCCTCTGATCACTACAGACTCCTCAAAACCAACGTCGATGCTCTCAATCTCATACAGATCGGTATTACTCTCTCCGATTCCGATGGAAATTTACCAGATCTCGGCACCGATGATAGCCGATTCATTTGGGAGTTCAACTTCATGGATTTCGATCTGGCGCGTGACATCTACGCGCCTGATTCCATCGATCTTCTCCGCCGTCAGGGCATCGATTTTGACCGGAACCGCGTGGAAGGAATCGACTCGTGCCGGTTTGCCGAGTTGATGATGTCGTCGGGACTCGTTTGTAATGACTCAGTGAGTTGGGTGACGTTTCACAGCGCGTACGACTTCGCGTATTTGATTAAGATTCTGACACAAAAGAGCCTTCCTAATCGGCTGGATGAATTCCTCGGCGTTCTCAGGGTTTTCTTCGGCGATAACGTGTACGATGTGAAGTACATGATGCGGTTCTGCAAGAGCCTGTACGGCGGGTTGGACCGGATAGCGAAGAGTTTGAATGTGAACCGGGCGGTTGGGAAATGCCATCAGGCCGGTTCAGATAGTTTGCTGACGTGGCATGCGTTTCAGAAGATGAGGGACACGTTTTTTGTACAGAATGAGGTGGAGAAACATGCGGGGGTGTTGTATGGATTGGAGGCGTTCTGAAAATAGAAAAGAAATTAAATAAAGTAATTTTATTTATTTATTTAATTGGTAAATCAATGGGCCAAGCTATTAACTACAATTTAACCTTTATTTTTGTGCTTTAATATTTTATTAAATATACATTTAGTAATGCTGATTTTATATGATTTAATATTTACGATTTAATGACTTGGTTAAACAATTTTAATATTTACTAATAAAAAGTAAAAAATATATATAATCTATAAACATGGAACAATATCCATTTGAAATTCAAATGTATATAAATCATAATTATGTTTAGAAATATTATAAAATATTGAATTTTTTTTAATCCTTAAAAAGAAAATTTTATGAAATAAAAAATGATATTTATTTTCTCAAACAAAATAAAATTCGATTCAAAAAAACCAAAAATTTGTTCAATGAACCTGAAACTATAGAATCTATTCGGTTCTAGAAAATTAACTACCCAGTGCTTATAATTGGAGTTGGGTCGGGCTCAAATATTCACTCCTATTTTTTTGTGATTTTAGTGGATAATTTTTCAAGCACACAATATTTAATTATGAAAGAAACGTCCTTTTTTTATCATTACAATCATATAATACATAAAAATATGGCCCAAAACATTTAGAACATGTTTATAATACATCACAATCATACAAATTTAGAGTCATATATTTGCGTTGGGCATAAGTCTTAAATACTATATTTATCCAAAGGAACCTCCTTTATTCCTTAATTATTCAACTTTATCTACAAAATAGAGGTCAACATTTAGAGACTTAATTTAAATACTTGAATAGAAATTAAATAGTCTTAATTTTGACTTGGTCAAAGTCTTCAACTTTGACCTCGACGAAGTCAAAGTGTTTTTATTCTTCACTTTGATTAGTGTTTGGAGTGGCAATTGAGTGAATTCTAAACCATAATAAGGATTATTCGTGTTGGTTTAGTGGTTTCGATGACACATCTATTTTAGAGCTTAAATTATAGTCATAATGTAGTCCTTGTATGAGGGTAAGACCAAACACAACAAAGTCTGTAGTCATATTAGGCTAGTTGGACAACTGAGTTTTTCGGTGGTTTCCAATAATCTTCGCTTGTCTCGACTAAATCAATCCATTTGATGGTGAATAAGTAAATAATAAGATTTTTTTTCTTTTTTATGAATGGAAAATAAATAAAATGCTCGATTGAAAAGACTCAATTTCAAAATCGTTTCAAAACCGTTAAAATGAGTTGGGAGTTGTAGCGTCCATTAGCTTCAGAGGAGTTTTTCCCGAAAAAACTCACATCTCTCATCTCTTTCATTCTCGAATAATGAGTTCAAAGAAAGAAAATGTTACGTCGGGTGAGATTTATGTACTAAAACTTCAAACTTAATCATTTAATTTTAATAAAAAAAATTAATTATTTTATTTATATTTGTACATTATCCATTGTAATATTATTAATGTAATTCTAAACAACCCCAAAAAAAAAATTAATTTTCTAATTTTCAAAATCTCAAAATGAAAATGTAAAGATCCCACGACCGCCGCCACAAAGAATTGAAGAGAAGTAGAAAGGGCCCACTTTATCCAAATAGTTCCACGTGTCAAACCCTGATTCATCAAAAAATGCATCCAATATCCACATCGATCAACTCCCATAGTGTCCCCTAAATCTCCTCCACAAACGAACCGCACCACCCAAGCCCTTATTCCCACGAATCATCCAAAATGGCCACCGTCTTCGCCACCACCTCTTCCACCGTCGTCGGCCTCGGAAGCTCCTCTCTCTGTTCTCCTCCCTCCAAATCTCCTCGTCTCGTCTCCGGTAATCCACCGCTACCCGCAACCGATTCTCAACTCTGCTCTAAAAATTGATTTCCCCTTCTTTTCTTTTCGTCATTGCAGGGTTCATCAAATCCCCGACGCCCGCGAGGAATCCGTTTCGCGTGGCGGGCGCATCCGGCCAAAGGTTCACATGGTAAGCAATTATTTCACTTGGGATCGTGGCGGTCTTATTTATCAGTTTGTTAGGTTGGGAAGAGAGTCCCACATTGGCTAATTTAGAAATGATCACGAGTTTATAAGTAAGAAATACATCTCCAATTGCATGAGGAATATCGTACCATTGTGGAGAGTGATTATTTCTAACATGGTATCAGAGTCATGCTCTTAGTTTAGCCATGTCAATAGAATCCTCAAATGTCGAACAAAAAAGTTATGAGCCTCAAAGGTGTAGTCAAAAGTGACTCAAGCGTCAAACAAATGGTGTACTTTGCTCGAAGGCTCCATAAGCCTCAGGGGAGGCTTTGCTCGAGGGGTTAATTTAAGGAATGATCATGAGTTTATTAAGGAATACATCTTCAATGGCATGAAGGTTTCTGGGGAAACTCAAAATAAAGTCATGAGAGGTTATGCTCAAAGTGGACAATATCATACCATTATAGATTGTCGTTATTCCTAACATGTCATATGATTTTGGAGAATGAAGCTTTCAGAGAGACTGGCTGCGGAGAGATTTGAATGTGATCGGATTTGGACTGATCGGGTGGATTGCGCCATCGAGCATTCCGGTGATCGACGGGAAGAGCTTGACCGGACTCTTCTTCGAGAGCATTGGAGCAGAGCTTGTGCATTTTCCTTCTCCTCCCGCGCTCACTTCTCCGTTTTGGTAACGAATAAGATTTAAACTTGAAAATGAAAATGGTTGATTTAGAATGATTAATATGTGGCTGATTACATGGCACTTGGGTCTCTTCATTACGCTTACCTTCGGACAAATTGGGTTCAAGGGGAGGACCGAAGACTACTTTTCCAAGTGAAAATGGTGTAATGATTCTTAGAAGGGACATGGGATTCCAGTTCGTGTTCTTCATGTTCATATCTTATAAGAAGTTGATTGTCTTTATGTAAATCGTTTCAATATCTAATTCAACAAACTTAACCTTATTTACAAATAACAGTAAATATATTTTGAATTTTTTTTTAATCTTTTGATCTATGTTATTAACTTTTTCATCCATGCATTGAGTAGCTTGTTTTACATTATGCTTCAATTCAGGAATATATTAGTTATCTCTCATATTAATACATTTAAAAAAAATGTAAGAAACTCGACAATTATAGAGAGATGCTTGCTTGTATGATCGTATTCGATGAATTGTCATTCTAAGTTTGGGCGAAGGATTTCATAAATGTTGTTTTCAAGTGTACTTGACGAAGAAAAGAGTATCATAACTCGAAGTAGTCGAGGAGTTTAATTAAGGTCTGATAAATAGACTTCCATTCAGAATATTAATTACATGATTATAATGGCTAATTTCATTGATGATTGAAACCTACACAAGAATTATGAACCTTTTTCAAATAACTAATCATAAAGGAGAGACAATAGGAGCGAGCAATTGAAAAGTGCTTGCAATGTCGAGGTATTGAAAGACTTTTTACCATCACAATTCATAACTCATCACTCAACTCATCGAAGCATCTCTACCATCAGGATTGTTCTACGGGTTTTAGGATGATTTGGTTAGCTATTTAATATTATTTGTATCGTATACCTACGTGTCATATATATAAGGTAAGACTTTGTTCTAGTTCCAACTAATGGTGATAAGGAATCAACCCAAGGGAAAACTCTGATATCATATGATAAGTAATCACTACAAAGGAAGTAAGATTTAGATTACCTTGTTGATCGAATATCTCAAGGCAAAACACTTATTTGAGATCCGAATCACTCCACAAATAAGATCGATCATGTCTAACTTAAATGATTCTAAACATGCAATCTAAACTAAATAAAATTGCAAAGAAACTTAGCCTTTGGGTAAAAGAAAGTTGAACACTTAGCCCTAATGATAAGGAATCACTCCAGTGGAAAGTAAAATCCAAATTAACTTGTTGATCAAGTATCTCAAGGCAAGAACATTTGATTGAGATTCAAATCACTCCACAATCAAGATCGATCATGTTAAGCTTGAATGATTCTAAACATGCAATCTAAATTACATAGAATTGCAAAGACCATTTGATATGAACCAAGAGACATCAATCATACAATATACTTCAATGAAGGTGTGAAGAAAATGTCGTTGAAATTATCAAAAGATATTTCAATTCATGCCACATTCCAGAAGAATGAAGTTTCATGTTATAAATTTTGGGTGAATTACAATTTAAAGTAATTGAGAGTTATTGTATTTTATTAATATATGTTAAAGACTTTATTTCATTTAGATTACAATTACATCATGGTTAATTATGGTCATAAAGTATGAATGTTACGAATGCCTTTAATAGTTTCATTTCCAGGCTATATAAAGCCACGTATGTTGTATTTGTAAGGAGACTTGGAAAATATAGTAAAAGGAGCATTTGTGCTTTCTTTAGCCAATGGCTAAATTTCTTTGCAATTCTATGTAGTTTAGGTTGCATGTAGAATGATTCAAGCTAGACATGATCAATCTTGCTTGTGGAGTGATTCGAATCTCAAACAAGTGTTCTTGCTTTGAGATATTTGATCAACAAGAATCATTCAAGCTAGACATGATCGATCTTGCTTATGGAGTGATTCGAATCTCAAACAAGTGTTCTTGTTTTGAGATATTCGATCAACAAGGTAATCCAAATCTTACTCCCCTTGTAGTGATTTCCATATCACCATTGGTTAAAAGAAAGCACAAATACTCATTTTACTATATTTTTCAAGTCTCTCTTGCAAAATACATATGTAGCCTCAAAATGAAAATCCTTAACCTTCGTGAGATTTGTAACTTTCATATTTTATGACCATAATGACCCACTATGTAAATTTAATTAGCCACTCTGTAAATTTAATCTTAAAGTAAATAAAAGTCTTTAAATACATTAAAGAACGCCATAACTCTAGACTATCATCCACTCAAAATTTGTGTCTATGAACAACGGTTGTAAAGCCTTGGAAAAAGATAAATTTAAATTAAAAATATAATTAATAATAAAAAGAAATATTAAACCAAATTTCAAGTTGTCGGCAATGACAACATTGATGACAACTTTGACGAAGAAGTTAGCAAAATGGAAGGAAAATTGCCAAGGCGTGTTGCTTATAGTTGTGTGTTAGATGTCTTGGACATGTTTGTCCAAGGCATGTTGCCTGTAGTCGCGTGTTGTATGTCTCAAACATGCTTGTCTGGGCGTATTGTCCATTGCTACATTCCATTCTGAACCCCTTTTACTTGTTTTCATGTGTAGTTTGGTCTTTACTATCCTTGTCATGTCAACACAGGGATGTTGTGACTGCTCACCAAATTCATGTCTATACTTACTAATACTAAAACCCAAAAAATGTATCATAGAAGGATGTGACTAGTTGTCAATTCTTCCGTTGTATGTTATCAAAGTTGTGGTTGTTGCTTATTTGCTTTTAGCCTATAACATTACTTTCTTTCAAATTGTTTTCAATGTATTTCTTCACTCACCTTTTATAAAACATGTTATTACATATACCACTAAGTTGCACATAAACTTTATAGTTAGACGTCTTTTGCTTGGAATGATCTATCTATGTTGAATGGCCTTTTTGAAATTTTACTAAGATACATGATTGAGAATAAAGCAGGTTGAAATGATAGTGTTTGTTTGTGGGGATAGTTTTTGCTCTTGGAAACAAAGAGTAAGCAAACGTGTTTCAAAGGATGCAAAGGAAGGTTGGAACGATATAGGGTGGAGAATTCCCATTTAAATAGAGAATGAGAGAGGGAGTAGTGAGAGATTTCTACCCATTAGATAAATAGGATCGGGGATGGAGCGATATTCTCCGTCCATTGAATTTGTTGGTCAAAACAATGAGCTTTTGAACTTCTTATAAATTTTGATTTTTGAAAAATTATTTTGGTTGAAGATCTGTAATTCCCTAATAAGCAAACATCAAAAGTCATCTTTGCTGAACATGGATAAATCCAACACTCCACCGTTATTTTCTTTGAACGAAGACTGCAATGGCACCAACAGAGAAGCTTGTCATCATTGGAATGGCGCCAACAGAGGAGCTTATCGCCATTGGAATGGCGCCAACAGAACCATGGATTTCCGATTCAACTGTC
Organism: Cucurbita ficifolia; assembly: GCA_033971965.1. NCBI lineage: Eukaryota > Viridiplantae > Streptophyta > Magnoliopsida > Cucurbitales > Cucurbitaceae > Cucurbita > Cucurbita ficifolia. The sequence goes on from CM066979.1 coordinate 9,151,769, forward strand.
CAGATATGCCTGACGCCATACACGTTTTTCGAAGCCTAAATCAACCCCCACGCGTCCTTCACATTCTTCGAGGCTTCAAATGGCTCAACAAAATCCCATATGACGTGCGACGAAAGAAAAGAATTCTCGGTAAGCATTTTCTCCACACCAAAACCACGAAGAATATACGATTCCTTTCCCTTTTCCTCTGTTTCTCCTTTTCCGTTTCGATCACTCGAGGTTGTTGCCGATGGCGGCGGCTGCTGCTGCTGAGAATGGGATATCCAGGGAAGTGCAGCTTTCTATGGCGGTTTCTTCTATGTTTCCTGGTTTTCGCTTTTCGCCGACTGATGAGGAGTTGATTTCGTTTTACCTCAAGAAGAAATTGGAAGGCTACGAGAAGAGCGTTGAAGTCATTGTGGAGATTGAAATTTATAAGTACGAACCCTGGGACTTACCTGGTCAGTGTTTGCTTATATGATCTTGTATTCTTACTTCTGTCTCTGCATCTGAGCCCTAGGCAAAAACCCTACGTTGAACTTTGAATTTGAAATGAATCATCCATGCTTATTTCCAATTCTTTTGGGCTTTTTCTGGTGTTTGATTAGAACTGTTTGCTTTCTTCATGTGATCAGCTAAGTCTATAATTCAATCCGATAATGAGTGGTTCTTCTTCTCCCCTCGAGGGAAAAAGTACCCGAAGGGTAATCAGACAAGGAGAGCGACTGATTTAGGGTACTGGAAAGCCACAGGGAAAGAGCGTAATGTAAAGTCAGGTTCCAATGTTATTGGTACCAAGAGGACTCTGGTTTTCCATACTGGCCGTGCACCAAAAGGGGAAAGGACAGAGTGGATTATGCATGAATTTAACGCCAAGGATAAAGCTCAGGTAAGTTTCTTTATGTTATTGGTGACCAATTTGGAAAATGTTGATAACTTTTGGAGCAAATTTTCTCATTGAACTTGTGGTTTGTTTGAGAAACTGTTGTAGGATGAACAATTTGATTACCCTGTTTTGCTGAATTTCCAAAGCAGCTCTTACTCTTGGTGGTGACCCTATGGTGATTTGGTGTCATCGTGTTACTTTTAACCACTCTGTTGCTCGTTTCCATGTTGGATAAATATGTCTTGTATGGATTTGGTCGCCTTTATCGTCCGCCTCACATGTTGAACTACGAATCTGTCGAAGTATGGAGAAACTTAAATATAGGAATTAATGCCTGATATAGTTTGAATTAGTATAGGGAGTGTTATAACAATTTGATTGTATCGATACATCTTTGAGGTATAGGCTTTAGATTGTATAGTGAATGAATAGTAGTAGTACATGGTTGTTTCCTATGTTTATTCTGAACCTTGATGGTAACTTTGCATGATTATGAGTCCATTTGAAGGTAAATCATTGGAGCTTTTAGCAAGGGGCTTCTTAGTTGGGAGTCGAACTGCTGGTAAGTTCCATGCATTCATGGTATGAATCGATCTGCTTCAAGACGACAATGAGTGATCTGTTTTGATCAAGAATCGAGGTCGAACAATCTGGATCAGCTTTTTTTTTTAGCATAGAATAAGGTTGGTAAAAGAAACCTAAAATTAATGGCTGGAAAAATAACATAAACAGAGCTAAAGCTGCAGAAGACAACTAGAGGGAGAAGCCCAAAAAGAAACTCATGACCCATTATGAATTCTAAATCTAGATTTGTAAATTAAATGTAAGGTAAAAGCCCCCAAGAGGCAGCCTTGTTGAATTTTCCTCATGATCTGTGAGCAACACCGACCCAAAGTTCGCGTGTTTGAGTTTAAGGGAAACCCTTGATGGCTCCAAAGTTTGGGTCTTAGGGGCACAAACTTTGAAAAAGAAAAAAAAAATTTAAGCAAAGTATGAAGTCCTATACAAAAGTTAAATGAAGGTTTCATTATGTTTTTGAGCCATCGAACATCCAAGAGGTAGCCTCATTGGCTAATGCTCACACTCAGTGACACCCACCTGGAATTTGTGTGCTTGAATCTTCAAGTGAGTTTAATTAGGGAGACCCTTGATGTCTTTAGATTCTAGGTTTTAGGGCGAGCACACACTTTGAAAAAAGAAATTAAATGTTAAGCAAAGTTAGAAGTTCTATACAAAAGTTAAATAAAGACTTCATTATCAACCATCATGAGTTGGCCTAGTGGTCAATAAGGCCCATGATAATAATAAACAGCTTAGAGGGAATGCGTTTAACCCATGGAGTGAACAATTTCCTGGCAACTAAATGTAGTAGAATCAAATGAGATTAGTTGAGGTGAGTGCAAGATGATCCAAACATTCACGGATATTAAAGAAACAAAAAGGCTTCATTGTCTTTTTGAACACTCAAAACACCACCATGTATGATTGTGAGCTTATTGCCCGAACTTGAAAGATCTTTTGCGTAATAGAATCTTATTGATCTTATGCTCATGTTGTATGTGTTGATAATCATAACTGATCTACGCAACACATGCTTTAGGGTTGATTTTATTTATCATAGGCATGGAAAACTAATAGGCTATGATTTAAAGCTAACTTAGTGCTTTGAGTTTTATAACAGTAAATCCTCGACGAAAAAATGCATAATGTTGAAATTGAAGGGCTACTAGCATGCATACTTAATATAACAATCAGGATTATCATTATCCATGTTCAGGAATCTAGGTCCAAATTTTTCTAGGGTCATTTGACATGTCCAAATTGTATTATGGGCATTGTTCTTCAAATATTTGTTAATGCTCTTTGAAGGATTTTGTAGTATATTTGACAACTCAGAACTTAGATAGGCAGCCACTATCCCCTTTTCTCTTCATCATGGTAATGGACTGTCTCAGTCGCTTACTGACAAAGGCACGATACGATGGGCAGATCAAAGGTTTTCAGATTGGTAATGAAGGCTTGAGCATAAACCACCTTCAGTTCGCAGATGACACAATCCTCTTTTCTGATTTGGTGAATGCCTCTTCCATAAAAAAACATGATTGAGACGGTAAAAACCTTCGAAGGATTCTCTGGACAAAATATCAATCTTAAAAAAACAGAGATCATGGGCATCAATATTAGCACAGAGATCATTGAAGAATTTGCTAGCATATATGGTTGTAAAAAGGGAGAATGGCCGAATATGTACCTAGGACTACCTCTAAAAGGAAATCACAAATCCTTTTCCTTCTGGAAGATTATTATTGAGAAAATAGAAAGAAGGTTGTCAACATGGTCATCACGTTATACTTCAAAAGGCGGAAGAGTTACCCTAATACAAGCCACATTATCCAACCTCCCTACCTACTACATGTCTCTATTTGAAATGCCACAAAAAGTGGCCGCGGATATAGAAAGACTTTTTAGAAATTACTTGTGGAAAGATAGCGCACACCTTGTTCGTTGGAATATTATAAACCTCCCAACAGAAAAGGGAGGTCTCAGTCTTCTCTCGATAAGGAAGAAGAACACAGCTCTCCTCGCCAAATGGATATGGAGATATCATCATGAAGAAAAGGCCTTATGGCGAAATCTTATAAAGGCTAAATATACTCCTACATCAAACAAAGATCACCTCCCTCCATCTTCTACAAAAGGGCCTTGGAAGTACATAAAGAAACATCAAAATCTCATCACCCACCGAACTCCCCATAAGGTGGGGAATGGGGGAAGCACATCATTTTAGACCAACCCATGGATTGAAAACACCACGCTAGCTTTGAAGTATCCACTTTTGTACAGGCTTTCTCACAATAAAAAAGCCACGATTAAAGAAACATGGAATGTTGTCAACAAATTTTGGGACTTGAAGCTTGGCAGGAATCTAAAGGATAATGAAGCAACGGAGTGGGCCGAATTAAGCCTTGACCTTGCCCCTGTGGTATTGTCAAACAAAGAAGACTCACTAACTTGGCTCCCCAGTGCTGACGGGGTCTTTTCTACAAAATCCTTGATGATGGACATGGGGGAAAAAGTAGAAGCAATAAATCCCACGCTAGCAAAGACAATATGGAGAGGACATTAACCTAAAAAGGTGAAGTTCTTCCTTTGGGAAATAGTGCATAAAGCCATCAGCACAAGTGAAAATCTTCAAAAAAGAATGTCTTATATCACTCTCTCTCCAAATTGGTGTCCACTATGCAAGAAAGCAAACGAATCACAAAATCACTTGTTTATGCAATGCACATACAGTCAAAATTTCTGGACAACGATTCTTAATATATTCGGATGGCATCTCACATTTCCTAGGGAGGTAAAGGATTTTTTGGATATGGCCTTAACGTACCACCCTTTCAAGAACGCAAAAGCCCTATTATGAAAAAACCTCATCATGGCTTTCTTTTGGAATCTGTGGAAAGAAAGAAATCAGAGAATATTTGCAGAAACGACACATACCTACACAAAACTTTTCGACAATGTTGTTTACCAAGCTATATCTTGGTGTAAATTGTCTAATATTTTTACTTCCTATAGTTATACCTCCTTCATTGCAAATTGGGAAGGTCGTTTGTAAACATCATGGATTATACATCTCTCTTATAAATTTTACTCATTAATGAAATTGTCTCTTATCAAAAAAAAAAAAAATGCTGAAGGATTTTGGTTGTTATTGACCTTATCTTTTCCTAAGACAGCCATTGACATCCTTTTTTGCTCTTTTTTGGGTATCTCATGGTGTAAAAATGTCTCCCCTTTAGCAATTATTGGTTGAACTTTTTTTTATCCAATTGGAGGAATTTTTTATAGCTTTCTTTGGATGGGGAAATGGTTCGATGTGCCTGCCACATTGTTGTTACTGTCCTCTTTCAACACCTGAATGTATAGTTTAACTATAATTCTTAGTTTCTCTTTCATACGTCCTATAAAACTATTTTAAAACGATTAGCCACATTGTTCCAGCCTCCATGTATCGGTTTTTATTATTCTTTTTTTATAAATGATTGGATGTTTTAAGATTTGTTGGTAGTATTGAGTTTAAAAAAGTATGATGTTATGTGTTAAAGCATCTTCCGTTAATTCTTTCCCAAATTTGGAGTAATTAAGCCTTATTTATAAAAGATGAACGCTAAATGGCATATAACGAGTAGTTTATCCACAAATACTCTTGTAGGATATTGAACATCATGTATGGTGTTTGATTTTAACTTGGAAAAAGTTTGATAAACCACAATGCAAAGTTGAGTTGATTCATTCATTGACCTTTTCGATTAATCTTATTGACAAGAATAGTTGCACTTCTTTTCTTTTCTAGCACCTTTTATGTGCCTAAGCCCACCGCTAGCCGATATTGTCCTCTTTGGGCTTTCCCTTTTGGGTTTCCCTCAAGGTTTTTAAAACGCGTCTGCTAGGGAGAGGTTTTCACACTTTTATAAAGAATGTTTCATTCTCCTCCCCCACCAATGTGGGTTCTCACATTGTATGTATATTTAGTATTTTGAATTCAGACAAAATTGATGAACTATCTGTTGAATGTTGCAGGATTTTCTAGTTGTTTGCCGCCTTAGGAGGAATAATGAATTTCGTCAACATAGTTGCTCAAACCGAGCTGCTTCAAGTCAAATGAATTTATCCTCATTGCAAGCTCATTCTAGCAAGCAGGTCGATTTTACATCTGAGTCTAATAAAAAAGATGCCACAGAAGCTGCACTTGTGGAGTCTTCCGGTGATCAGAAGGTAAGTTCTAACATCCTGTCACCATTAGTCTTGTTGTTCGAAGTATATTTACGCCATGGATCTGTAGATTTCTAGGTACTCATTTTACCAATCTTAAGATGGAAACAATTGACTATATATTCCAAAATTTCATTTCATCCCTTAATACTTTTTGAAAGCTAGAGACTTAATCTTGACATACCCGAGAACAATACATTTTTGTTACCGCGAGATATATTAGCAGTGGTTGATCATTTGATTGGACTGATACTTAGAATGGATACACTTGACGATATGAATCATTTAAAAAATAAACGGATTCGTTCTGTCGCGGATCTCTTACACGATCAATTCGAATTGGCTCTAGTTCATTTAGAAAATATGGTTAGAGAAACTATGTGGAGCAATTAGACAAATTGATACCGACTCCTAAGAATATTCTCTTCTATTTACCGCTACACAACGACTACTAAAAGCCCCACGTTGTTGTATCCAGGATTATGGTTCTGATGATTTCTACTCCGACATACTAAAAGACGACATTCTTAACCTGGATGCGTCTGCACCTTACAATGCTGCTTCGGATCTGTTCCCACTGGTTTTCCATAGATCAGATGCAGAGAGAAAGTACCAGCAGGACTGGAATGACTATTTGGAATGGCTACCGAACCAAGGCTATGCAAATCGGAGAATCAGATTGAAATGGAGAGAAGCCATTGGAGCAAAGAAGTTGGAGGCTATGCAAAATGGTGATTCCAAATACATGGTTGAGAAATCAAGGTTAGCATCCTCAGAACTATCACAAAGCCAGTTGATGAACACTGCTTCTTCGGTTAGCTTTGTTCGGGGCTATGCTCGAGTCGTGATATTTGTTTTGTTGATTTTGTTAGCTTTGTTTGTCTCGATCGGAGGTTTTTGGTATGTCTAAGGGACTCTACTGATCTTTCTACGATGCTAATGTGCCATAAGAGATTATTTTAAATGTGTAGTATATATATATATAGAGGTGTCAAATGTGGATTCTATATAATTCACAAAGGAAATTTTGAATTCTTTTAACAAGATTTATTAGTTGGGCTTTAGCAATCAGTGTTTATTACATTTACTGTGTTGTGTTATTTTGAAATCTTAACATAATCCAAGTAACAACCATATTATTAATCTAAGTAACAACCATATTATTCTTTATAGGATAGAATAGAGATGAGAGATGGGACTACAGGCATGACATATTTGACATATTTAATGGGTGCAAAAGTATATGAGAATATTTCATAAAGACGCTATAGACTTAAAACGTTCATAATAAACTCATTAAAACATATCGTAATGAATAATGTAGCGGAAAATAGACAACATGAAATTTAAATAATAAAAAAATAAGACACTGTCATAATCTAGCCTATGGGCTACTAAAACAATGATGAGTGCAACTACCCTAACTTCGATCTCATGGTCTTCACCGCGTCGTTATCCATATAGAGATGTCTTACCTTAACCTAAAATATAAGAGTAGTACCTGACTGAGTATTTTAAGAAAACTTAGTAAGCAGCTGCAGCTGTGGCCATGAAATACAAACACAAGCAACCATGTTGAGACATTTCCTTACATCATGACATGACCTTGGTTTCTACTTCAAGTTTGAGCAGAATTGGATGTGTAGCACTTCTCTACACACGGCCCAAGTACGTGCACATGGACCTAGGGCGAGCTCATATACATACTCTTTGGAGTTGGCCTTTGACTAGCGTACACTCACATTGTGAGAATACCATAGAGGAGAGGGAACGCACATAATATTATGGTGGACATAATACCGTAACATAACATTGTAGTATATGTGTTTGTACTAATCATAGCGGAAAAGTATTCTGATGCATGTGAACATACAAGATGCATGAGGTCCCAAAGTTTAAAAATCTTGGCATATATCTATGATGCAAGTTATGCATTCGTTCATTTCATACATAACTTAATCATTTCATATCATCTCATAATGTAGTGTATAACATGGTATAACACTTTAAATAACATAGCATAATTTCACATCGCATAACATGTCAATATTTCATAACATTATATGTGAAAGGCTAGTAAAGCCATTTATTTGGTTGTTCTAAGTCGGAGTTAGTATCTTATCCTTGGTGCTAGTCCAAAACTACCCTTAGAACACAAGTTAACCTATATGGGCTCATAATATCGAATTAGAATTTGTTGAAGGGCTTAATCCGCCTAATGATCTAAAATAATCCTCTAATTTAGCTTAACATACTTTAAATTGGTGAACAATTGTTGTACTCACCTCAATTGACTTTGATAACGTCACAAACAACTCTAGAATGGTCCAAAATGGTAAGATAGTCGTAAAGGTCAAATCAGGTCGTTGGTCAGACCACTTGGTGCAGGTCTAAAAGTTGGGTCGTTAACAGTCGATTGTGTCATGGGCATGCTACTATGCTAGACTGCATAAATTATACGCCCCTGGTGTGGGCTAGACAGCTTAAGATCGCACAGGTTTGGAAGGTTTGGTTGTCAAAGCTGAGGTCCGGAGCTTGGTTTGGTTCTCAAGGCTAACTCGGAACCTACTTCCTCTTTATAATTATTTTTTTTTCTCATTTCTTTCTTTTTTTATATTCTCCAAATTGGTAGAAAACCGGCGGGAGAAGCGGAGTAAAGAGAAGAATGAGTTGGGTGATGAGAATGAGGGTTTGGGAGACTATTTACTAGGGAGAGGAGTAGAGAAGGTTGAGACGATGTGGAAGTGGATGAGGGGTTTCAACCGGATGGGTCATGATGTTTTTTCGAAAGGAATGGTCTTAACATGATTGCTTATGTTTGCATTTTCTGTCCCTAGTACTTGGTTAGGGTAAAGCATCCCTCTATGGATGTCGATGCCGTTAGTATAGTGACTATCACATAAAGGTAGCCAAGACAAGAGTTAGCTGAAGTTTAGTGCCAAAAACTAAAAGGACTATGTAAAAAAGCTTTAACTCTGCTTCAATGAGAGATGTGGCTATGACGAGAAAATGTTGTGGTTGGGCTTGCGAGCCCCACCCCAAGGAGCGTAAATGAACTAGTATGGATATAGGAAGGTCCAATGTCACGATATAGCTCGGATGGATAGATGTTCGTGATGTCTTGATGATATGAACGACACATGGGTCCGTTCACGATGACCATGATCGAGCGAGCTATGATGATTGATAACATCTCGAGACTTGGGATGAATCAAAACATATGGGCAACGTTAATTGGGAACTTAAATGACCAATTGAGATGCGTTGTTGCACTAAGGGACCTTGGCTTGAAGTAGAGGCAAGGTCGGGTCGGATGACTTGGCCTAGTGTAGAGGCAAGTCGGTTGGATCGCAGAAGATTCAACATGTCAAGCCCAGATGCATGCAACCCGTAGCCCAGCAATCCAGTCAAAACCGGCGCACACGCAGGTCATTCCTTCGGCACCAGTTCAGCTCTAGTCAACTTTGGTCCTATGCACCAGCATCGATTTGACTATGGCCACCAGGAGTGGAGCCTGCGGCTTAATTTGACTCAACACGGGAAAACTTACCAGGTCCAGACATAGTAAGGATTGATAGACTAAGAGCTCTTTCTTGATTCTATGGGTGATGGTGCATGGCCGTTCTTAGTTGGTGGAGCGATTTGTCTAGTTAATTCCGTTAACGAACGAGACCTCAGCCTGCTAACTAGCTATGCGGAGTAATCCCTCCGCGGCCAGCTTCTTAGAGGGACTATGGCCGCTTAGGCCAAGGAAGTTTGAGGCAATAACAGGTCTGTGATGCCCTTAAATGTTCTGGGCCGCACGCGCGCTACACTGATGTATTCAACGAGTCTATAGCCTTGGCCGACAAGCCCGGGTAATCTTTGAAATTTCACATGATGGGGATAGATCATTGCAATTGTTGGTCTTCAACGAGGAATTCCTAGTAAGCGCGAGTCATCAGCTCGCGTTGACTACGTCTCACACACTTAAGTGTTGTTCAGCTCTGGTTCACATGTACAATTCTAGTTCACGTCTATTTTAGTTGTCCCGCACAGGTTCAAGCCTATTTTAAGCCGGTTTAGGGTTAATCCAACTAGTCCATACTTGTTTAGGGTTAATCCAATTGGTTTAAACCAATTTAAGGTGTTCTTGTATGAACTAATCCCAATGTAGGGCTTTTTAGATCAGTTTATCCTTCGTTTTAGCTAGTTCAGTAACTTTTTTCGCAGTTTAGAATTGTTTTTTAAAATTAATAAGTGTTTTTAGAATCAGGGATGAGCTTTAAGATCAATTTCTCGTGCTTTAAAGGCCATAGGTAAAATTGGACTCCAACAGGATTTACCTAAGCTATAGTGTAGAACATTTGAATTAAGCTCCATAAAAGTGGGCTCACATATGGACACTTATGAGCTGGTTTTGATGAACTGTTTTATCATGATATTTTGAAATTAGGAGCTATTAAATTGAATGATGATGATGCGATAATTAAATGTTTATGTATGATTACCCATGATCATGTAAATAAAGAATGTACAAACATGTATGATCATATATGGATATGGTTGCTAGTCTTATGATATATTAATATTGTGCTAAGCATAAACATGTTATTGTTGTACTATATCACTAAGGATGAATTGAATAGTGAGACTTCATGCATATTATAAGCTCATGTAGTCATGGATTACTTCTCCAGTCATGTATAGTACAAACATGTACATTTACGAAATATTATTCTCGTTCCTTTTTTTCCACTGGTTTCGTAAGAATACCCTATCCCATACGTTGTCAAGTACGCATAACGAGTCCATGTGCTTATGCATGAGCCATGTGTAGAAAAGTAATATGCATCCAATTATACCCATAAAAAAAGAACCCAAAACCAATCATGAAATTAGGTCCATCAATCATGTTAAATGTTGAATGTAGTTGCGTTTCTTCAACCTCAACAGTACGATCACTTACCGATTAGTATTAAATACTAGAATTTTGAAATATAGTTATTTCGGCTTGATTTTAAATTTTTTTTTATCATGTAATAACGATCTAGTATTATACCTGAAGTAAGATCGTTACACTACTAAATAGTGTCCTTTCAATCCACAATGAGTAGCAATGGAATGATCTGTACCCGGAAACGGTATGGGAGATTGCATAATTTGGCTTATCCACAATACCCACTGCTGGAAGAACTCAATGGGAGATGTATAGCGCTTTGTTGTTCTTAGGAGATTGACGACAAAGCTTTTACTGATTGAGAGTGGAGTGATCTAATCTTGGCTAGAGACTCACTTAAGCCCCACCAAGATACTCATTGGATATTCAAATTGAAAGAAATTCTAAATGGCTTCCCTTCCCCCACAAAAATAACCAGGTTGACACCCAAACTAGTCTAAAAAATACATACTACTAAACGACCCGATTTGTCGCTGGAATCTTCCCTTCAAATCAACCCGAATGCCATATGCAGAATTATAGTAAATGATACAAGCAACAATCAGTTCTGAGAGAATTTAAAATCCAGACAATCATGATGCCATTTGCAAGTCCAAGCAGGTAATAATTCACCAGTGAGTTCGGAAAGAGCTATAATCATCGAATGACTCCAAGATACATTGTTGGTACGAAATTATATAACAGGAACAAGATTTAACAAATCATTATAATGTACAAAGTATGGATTCTAGACAGTAGCATCTGTAAATTGAAAAGAGGTAGAAGAATCTGAAGATGGCACCACAATTGTTGTCACCTTAATCAGTGCAAAGGAAAGTTTGTGAAGAAGCAGAAAAGATACTATTTTGAAATCGAAATCGAAATTTGTGAGATAAAATCTTGTATATTATCTCTTAGCAAGTTCATGCTTTTCAACAGATTTGATAGAACTGAACAGTTAACAAAATTACAAACTAATGACTAACTGAAGCTAATTCCAATTCGAACAGTCAAAATCCCATACAAATTCTCTGAAAAAGTGGAGGGAAAGAAAACTCTTATCTCATGACTTTTAACTGTTGAACAGAATCTAATGTATTTTTGCCACTAACATCGACGGTGCTCGAAATAAGACCCAACAAGTTTCAAGAAAAGAAATCTTAGTCAAAAGTGGAAACCACAATTGAGGGTGAAACAGTACGAAATTAAATATGGAGAGCACACAATAACGTTATTATGGCACAGATGATATAACTAAAGGATGTCAGGAAAAGAGATAAGGATGAGAAAATCCAGAGAGGAATACCACATGAAATGAAACCTTCAGTTCCTCTAGCTGTGATGATTGGTTTGACACCTTGTCACATTGGACCCTATAGTGTATGGCCTGTCTAATCTAGGTGGCAAAAATTTGGCAGCAATGATGTAAATCCAAGCATCAAAATCTACAATACTCATCAAGCTGTTTTCACTTTTCGGGAAGGAGGGCGTCTAAATAGACCGATCAGATCATCAAGACCCTATGAAACAAAAACATTTTGTGAGCTTTTCTACCATTTTTCAGGAATTGTAAAATGTTTCTTTAACCCATTACAAATACTTTTAAGATCTTGTATAACGTTTGATTACATAATAAAATTAATGTAGAAATTCTTAAGAGCACTTAAAATCGATTCTAGAGAGTGTTTCTGTAGAGTGCTTATAAAGAAGAATTTTCCACTAGAAAACATTATATTAAAAAGTCATGTCACATCTACTCTAAAAGTGTGCTTGAGAATGCTTTTAAAATAAGTGTTTTACGCTGATGTAAAGAGAAAGGTATAATTTTATATCATGGGAGAGATTTCTAAAATTGATAAAGAAAAGGATAGAACATACCCTGGTTGTGATCACAAGAAAACAGAAGAGTAAAACTAAATATGATCCCAAGGCCAAAAGCAAAAGCAAGTCAAACGTCACGCTAGCAACCTGAAACAACAAACATAAAGCTTGCTTAGATTGAAGTCAAGAAAGAACACTTAAATTGAGAAAGCAACCCTCATCCCATTTCACTCGCATGTATAACCACAGATCCAGAATCAGCTGACTCGAACATAGGAAATAATTATGTACAAACTAAAATAGAAATGGAGATTCAGAATGAGCATGTGTGATTGGAGAAGCTGGAAAATATAACAAAACTGGATCTTTAACATGTAAATACAAGTACAGAATCAAGTTCAGCATTCATCTGCAAAGTACCTGATATATGTGAAGTTTAGCTGCAGTTGAATCATAAAAGGTGAACATCCCATCAAATAGCTCATGTTGCAAGCTCACATCACTGGTATGGACCTCCAGTTCCTGAAAATAACAATATCATTGAACGATGGCTGAGGTAACTTGAGTTAGTAACCTAAGGTATTCGTATGACTTGTGAGACAGAGCCAAACTAACTGACCACGAAGATACTGTGTTAGCACAAATGATTTGCAAACTTTTGAATCACACAAACGTGCAAGACAAATATGGATAGAGTAGAAGTAACAGTAGTTCCACCATGATAATAATAAAAAAATAAAAAAATAAAAAATAAAAAGTCAGGATTTTATGATGTAACAAGTTTAAATTATCGTTCAAAAAGATAGCGGAAATTTTATCAAAATTCAGAATGTTGTATGCAGCTGAAAATCAAAAACCTCAAGCACGTTATGTATGTTTCAGAGCAATATTTTCAGGTTAAGCTGAATGAAAGGACAAGAATGGTAACAGCCTAGGAAGGGGTTATCTTTTGACAGGAAACGAGCCAGTTGAACATCTACATGTTTCGAACATTGTCTTCTATTTTCTTTATCAGATTGTCAATCAATCAGTCTTTGGGTGAACACAGTATAGGAAGCTAAATGAAAGTAGATGGCATCAACTGGAACAATTCTACTTATGATATAAAACCTTTTTTAATGCCAATATGAAGGGATCGTCTTTCGACAGAAATGGAGCAACTCGAGGCGTTCGTGACAAAAGATCCAACCATGATCGAATATAAGTTGGATTGACTGCCAAACTACTATCATCTGCAAATACTTGTATGTTCTTTCCATCATATCTGTAAATATGCCTCTGCATAAATAAAAGGAATTATGCATTAGAGAATCCTAAAAACAATATAAAATAATACAACAGACATTCTGAATCATCTGCAATTTGAAAATCAATAATGTATGCAATTTATTCGTGCACTCTCCCCACTTCTAAATAACAGTAGAAGTTAAGTGACATATTTAAACATTCAAATATAGAAATGAATTCTGGATTGCCAAAAACAAACACTAGCAGTTGGAAACAGGAAAATGAAATAGCTTAGAGATTATGGCTAAGCAAGACATGACAAATCTTACTGCAAGACTCTCCGCAACTAACTTGATACTCTTGGCAACTGCACTCTCGTTCAAAAACGATCTGTTGGAAGTTATGATCTTGTCAGAATACACATCACATGCATACACAAATATATAACGCACACATGCAAACATGAAGTGGAACAGAACCGAGAAATTGATCGATTTCTTAAAAACAGAACCTGTTATCAACTAAACCTCCAGTCCTTTCCAAAAGCTCAGGAGCAGTAGAAAGTCCAGAAAGGGTAGCAGCAGTTACTCTCAATCTTGAAAACTGTTCGTGCTCCCAGGCTACCTACAGCATACAAAGGAATTATGGAGCGGACTACGATAATCATATATGTTGTCCAGTCACAAAAAGCTTTATAGTTCTTTTGTATCATCAATGTGCAGAATGACAGGCTTACTAAACCATTCATTAGATTTGTATGCGCACGTAGAACGAAGGGTGGGGAAGCACGAGGCATGACATAAGCAAGGGCATGGGACACCCTCGGCTTGTTATTATAGAAAGATTGTAGGTGTCAATGGATGTATGTAACAGGTAGGTTGGAATTAGGCTTGTTCTCGGGAGAGAACAAAACCTTTCAAACGGTCTTCTATTTCCTCTTTCTATTTAATATATATATATATATATATATATATATATATATATAAGTATGTATGTATGTATGTATATATGTATGTGTCTCTTTTTACTGTCTGTAACATTTCAATACAATGTTTTAATTTTTATATCAATTGTGATATAAAAACCTTAGCTAATTGAATCTAAGAACCCTTAAAGATATGCAAACCCCTAGATCACAAAGGCTAAAAATCTCCAAATCAAGATGATTTCATCCCAAATTATATGAAACTCCCAGAATTTGATCTAACAAACTTATTGAAAAAAAGACTTTTAGATTTAAAATATCCAAGAACCTCAAAACAATAAGGAATTACTCAAGGGAAGATTTGGGTTACCTTGTGATCAAATATCTCAAAATAAGAAATTTTATTTAAGATTCGAATCACTCCACAAGCAAGATTGATCAAGTCAAGCTTGAATGATTCTATGCATGCAACCTAAACTAAATAGAATTGTAAAGAAAACTTAGCTTAGGTTGTACCCTTCATATTTTATGACAATAATTAGTCATTAGTAACCTAAAAAGTAAATAAAACAATAAATTTGAAAATAGTAGATTTCAATCAGCCACCCAAGAATTTGTAACCTTTCAAAAATGAATAAAGTCTCACTTGAATAGCTTGAATCCATTGTCGCATAAATGAAACTTAATTTTTTTTTACATGGCATTAACTGCAACTTGAGTTCATTTTAATGAAACTTGACTTTACTTAATGTGACTAGAGTTTAGCTTGTGGTAATTTGAACAACATTTTCTACATCTTCTTTGAAATTCATATGGCATGATTGAGATGCCTTGGTTCATATCAAATTGTTAAATACCAATTATAGAGTTTCATAATATTATCTTCAGCCAAAAAATTAACTTTCTGTCAAAAAAAGAAATATTTCAGGTGTATTTACTCACTCGAGGGTTTGAAATATTAATCTTCTTGTGCTTCAAATCAACTTTAAAGCCCAAATCCTCGGCAACATTTGAGAAATCCTACAGAGTCCAGTCCTCCACAATCAACACGTTATAATGAAATAACAGTCATAAGACATTAAAATTTTAAAAGTACATTTGCTTACTTCAAAGATTTTTTTGATGTAGGCATTTTCTGGAGGTTTGGAGACATGCAGCCACAATTTGTCATCCCATGAGCCAATACTATTTAAGCAAATAGCATAGTCAATGCTCTCATGGAGACGGTGATCCAAGCTTTGAAGCCACTGGAAAAGCGATATTTTACATTAGTGGACAACAAATGGAAACAATGATAAAGTAAATAATAAAATAAATAAATAATTAATAATTAAAATGAAGAAAATTAACTAAATGGAATACATGGTAATGATAAAAACAAGAATTATGACAATTGTATATACATAGAAAGGATGAGAACTGGAAACAGTGATAAAGTAAATAATAAAATAAATAAATAAATACATAATAATTAAAATGAAGAAAATAAAGTAAATGGAATACATTGTAATGATAAAGACAAGTAAGAATTATGACAATTGTATATACATAGAAAGGATGAGAACCTTGTGAGTCCCATTATAGTTGTAAGGTCCGCCGGAAGTGAGCCCAAAAAGTAGGTTATACCTTCCTCTTGTCTTAGGGTTGGAATAAAGAAGAGAGAATAACCTTGCAATTTCAAGAAGTGCAACAATTCCACTCCCGTTGCTATCACTTCCCACAGATAAGTCCTACAACCAGAGAGAGGATCCACATCATCTAGATATAATATAGATAAAATATGGTCGATACAGTTAGTGCGTTAAACAAATAACATACAGGAGCAGCGCCAAATGTATCATATGATGCTACAATAGCAATTGTTGGGAGTTGACTAGCATCTCCGTCAGATTTTAGTCCTGGCAGCCAACCCTGACACAAATTTTTAGGGGAAAAAACGATGTAACACTATTGAAAAGAATTAGACACAAAATATTATGGGAGAACAAAGCTAATCACAGCAACTCAATAACAGAACACTAACTATACAATTGCACCAACAATGGAAACGGTAAGTTATACGGAAAATACAGAATTTAGGCTGTAGTATTTTTAACATGCTAGCTCTCACTTGACCAGTAACCCCCTCCAATCATTTTTAGAGGTCAGAAGAGAATATTGACATAAATGCCATGTGAAAATTTCAAATTATTTTTTGTTTTTAATTTTTTATAAGAAACAATTTTGTTGATGCATGAAATTTACAAAACTGATGTAAAATCCATGAGGTTGAAGAACACTTCAAAAGAGTGTTTTTAATCCTACAAGACTCTGGTTTCTTTTCTTCCAAAGGACACAAAAGAAGGCCCTAGATAGGTGCATCCACAACAGGGCCTTTGGCTTTCTTGAAGGGGTGACCCAACAAGACAGTAGTAAGAAGCTCCTTAACATCCCTAGGAAACACCCAAAACCAACCATAAACGTTGTGTATCATGTTCCCAAATCTCTAAGCAAATGCCAATCTCCTTTGGATGAAAGCTTGGCTATTAATGGCTATGTGAGAAATTTCCCGTAGGAAATATTTGATCTTCTTTGGGCAATGGTCTTTCCAAATATCTCTAGCAAAGGAAGTCTCCAGTAAGTGCAATCTAGTTTAACAGAGAGATTTGACAGAGCGGCCAATTAAACTGAAAGGGGTTAGGGGGTCCAAAGCAAAGCATTACACAGATATTATCCCTAGAACACCTTTCTCATGTGGTATGGATACCCAATACTCCGAAAGTCAAATTTTTCCTTTAGTCTATGTAATGAATGTAAATTAGCAGTCTCATGAACAACATAGGAATCCATTCAAGGCAGAGCGCAAGTCATAATTTATTTCTGTAGAAAAAAACCACATGCATGTACAAAGATGAAAGAGGACAACAAACTCGACCATGCAGTAATTGCTTGGGTACAATCTTAAAGAAAACTAGAAAACCAACAAGCCAACCACTTTTTCTTTAGAAAGGCTTTCCAATCCGATATTATGTATGATGACAAGGCAATCAATTGGTCTCCAAAGTGTTGCTTAAAAGCATAATGCATTCCTAGCTTGCTTTAATTAAGCCGTTTGTAAAGAGAAATGTATTCAAATAAATAATTATATGTAATAATTCTAGTTGTTAACATTTTAAGGAAACCAAAACAGGTACCTGAATGTTTGTAATTGTGGAAGATACAAGTTTCCTTGGTTCTGGTGCCGAAACAACAAGCTTGTATCTGACAGACATGAACACAGAGAGGATTAGCAATCATATAGTATCCTCAAGCTCTCAAGTTATTTTTTATGAGAAATAAGATTGAATATAGAATGAAACTATTAAAGAAAAGCTCTTGCAAAAGGCACAAGTAGAGTTTAAACTGCGAGCACTTTTTTAATGAAAAACAGAATGGTTTGATATGAATATTACAGGTTGATAGATGTTTGCTTTCACACTGTGCAAATGTCAATAAAACATCGCAAGTGTCCAGAAATATTAGGAATTTCACAAAAAAAACAACATTAATAATAATCACAATTTTATAAGTTACTTAAGTGTAGAAACTAGATTTCTAAAAATTTTCGAACAATCTTCATTGAAATCTCGACACTTTCACCAACAATGATATTTAACTCCTTGGGCAAGAACTTAAGGATAAAGGAAGTTACAAGATAAATATCGTCAATATTTTATGCAAAAGGGGGATCAGACAGAGAATTGAGGAAAAAATTAGAGATAGTGGTGAAAATAAAAGATGAGAACATAATATAACTCAACATTCAATACGTAGTGTTGTTTCCTGTTGCAATAAAAGGCTTATGTTGCAAAAACAAAACATAATAATCATATTGAAGTCAGAATCAAAAAATATAATATAATACAAAATTATTTTGTGATTCCAAAAACAACTATTCTTTCGTATCTCAGTTGTGATATAAATTCATTTATCCATATAAAATCCACTAAAGCACCCAAAAGTTCACAATAGATTCAACTAACCCGCCAGTAGTTGCAGTTGCAAGCTGACCAGTGGCATCATTCCTCTTGACATCAGCCAAAACAGCATCAATATCGTCACCTTCTGAAGCAAAATATACAGGATACTGAAACGAACGACATAGATACTCAGAAAAAATAGAAATTGACAATATATATTGAAGAAATGTAATACAAAAAGGTGGTCACAATTCACAGACTGAAAAATGATCGGGTGCATTTAATGTAGAAAGAAAATAAAGTTCACATTTCTTTCTAGTAGCACTTGATATAAAACGAAGTTAAATGTTCAAATGTTTCAATCATATATAGAAGCACTGAATAACTATTGAAATATCTGGTGAAGTGAAGAAATTCCAGAAGTTATTTTCATTTCACTCACAGGTATATTTTCATGTATGAGGAACCGTTCAAGTTGAGCCAATAAATCCTTGATCATCCCCTCTCCATTATTTGGGCATGTAATACCCTCGTTTTTCGGGCTATCCAAGCCAAGAATCTTTGGAAGCAAAAACAGCAGACCTCCCAGACGCTTTTTTTGAGATATACATTCTGGACAAGACCAAAAAGATATCCCAGTTACCAACAGAGGAGAAGGAAGAGCGGGAATAGTATACCGACACTTCTCATAGTACACATATGTAAGATCACACAATCTTCTCACTGAGACAAACAGGCAGGATTTCTTAAATGTAAAAAGTTACAAAGTAAGAAATGTAAATTCATTCAATCATTTACAGTCGAGTAAATGAATTAGCTTGCTCGGTGAATAAGAAGAAATCCTCAAATTCTTCTTTCCTCTTTCTTTCAAAAGGTAAAGTGGCTGGATGAAAATCTCCTTCCCCTGAAGGAGGTAAAACTATTTGAAGAACCTTTCTTTACCGTCGATAAAATGAATAGTGTTTAGAATCAATCAAAGTCTACAATCATACTCTTCATTCTTCAAGTACATGATCAATTAGATGAACACTGTTCTGCAAGTCAGCAAGCACAGAATTGTTTGATAATAGAAGGAAGAATCGAACCTTCCAAATTTGGCATATTGTAAAAGAATTACACAAAGGGCAAACTTCTTTAACTTGTTCAGTAATTAAATCCCGGTCGTCAAGGAAACTTCCCCCAATGAAACTTGATGTGGAATTTCAAAAAGAACCCAAATGAAGTAGCAACAATAAAAAACTGAATCTATGAGAGTAATTCAATCCGCCAACAGTTAAAAACAGTTCAGAACTGCTCCACTGAAATCTCCACATTTTAACAATGTACAAGCGTCGTATTCATGCTCCACCAGCTAAGAAAGTGCGAGAATGACAAGTGTTGAAAAAAATAGAAGAATCGTACCCTTGACAAAGGTGATATTGAGTTCACAAAGAGGACTGATGACAACAGTGCGAGAGAGATCAGCACCAGAGGGAAAATGAAGAGAGCCAGCATGGTGATTAAGTGTAGCGGCGCGAGATCCAAATGGAACACCAGAGATATCGTACTGAATGAGACGGTAGACATCAACAACAGTGGCGGCGTCACAGAACTCGACACAGGCGACTAGAATGAAGACAAGAGCGAGGACAGGGTAGAAGGATTCGAGCATCTGTCGCTCGCGGGCTTTAGGAGGAGCCATGGATACAAGATCTGGAGGTCAGTTGGAGATTTGTGAAGTAGAGCGATGAGATTTGAGGGAATTTGAATACAATAAAATGGGTCAGAGTGTGGGTGTGCACATGGAGATTGAATCACCTCGCGCCTCTTGCTGCTGTTCTTGCCGGATGCCGACCGGATGCTTACACCACCTGACCTTCACCCGAACGCCTGCAGCTCTCAGCTTTTAAATAAAATAAATGCTTTGTTAATATTGTTTTCATAAAATGATCCATTTACAAGATTTTTTTTCAATTAAATTATAATTTAGCCCTTAAATTTAAAATTTTGCATAACATATCTCCCTACAATTTTAATTTTGAATTTAATAAATCTTTTTGACTTTTTTTTTTTTAATTTATGGTAGCTATTTTTTTCATCTATAGGGATCGAGAGCATAGCACAATTCTTCTTAGAGGAGGGTTGGTTTGCCCTGATGACTAATCATGCCCAGACTATAGCGGTTTTAGAAACTTCTCTCTTGACTTTAATGGTGACAAAAACTTTTGCTCGGTCCAAAAGCTTCCCAAAAGATCAGATTCAACAGAAACAACGGAAGTAATGAAAAAAAGAAAAAATTATTTAGTTCAACCATCCGTTCCAGATGTTTAAGTTTCACTTTTATGAGAAGATAGACATGACATCTTTTGTCCCATCTTTGAAAAATTAGTTTTTTTTTAATTAATTAATTTATTTATTTATATATATATATAAATATGTAATATAGTGAAAGGTTCTATTGATAAAAAAAAATTTATTATATCAAAAAAAAAAGAAAATTTAGAAACTTAGTGGTATTTTTAAAATGTAGAGACCCATAAAACATAAATTTAAAAGGGAAGATTTAAATAGACTGATAAAACTTTTAGGGTGGAACTTGCAATTTAACACAAAATATTATAATTTATAAAGATTTAAAAAAACGTTTTAAATTATTTTATAATTATTTTTATCTAATTTATTTTAATAAATATCGTACCTTAGGAAAGTCGTCTCGTCAAAAAATACAGCTACAACGTTTATTGGTGAAGCTTTTTTTAATTTAATATTTAAAATTAATTTTTATTATTTTGATAATAATTGAAATTCAAATTTTTTCTACCAAAAGAAATATGATTGACCCACAATTTTATAACAAATATTTGTAATGTTAAACTTAGAATCATAATTAGTATGATTAAATGTATTTTTGATTGTGCTCGTTGACTTGGTTGACTGTGAGACTTGATGCTTCAACACAATAAAAAGGATATGATTTTTTCTAGTATATCCCAAGGTTAAAGTGCTATTTATGCTCTCCACATTTACATCCTTGAACATGTGTGCCACATGTTGTCTAGGGATCGACCTTATAAACTTAATGTAGTGGTGGTCCTAGTGTGTGAAGATGTAAGGATGAAAAGTTATGGTGAACAAGAAGTTAGAATCATGACCATTTAGGTCAAAGGATCGACATCAAATTGTATCTATGTA
This sequence comes from Cucurbita ficifolia, assembly GCA_033971965.1. NCBI lineage: Eukaryota > Viridiplantae > Streptophyta > Magnoliopsida > Cucurbitales > Cucurbitaceae > Cucurbita > Cucurbita ficifolia. The sequence goes on from CM066979.1 coordinate 9,173,407, forward strand.
ATAGGAACCATGTATTGGATGCCATGCTTGACCTCATCAAGCATAGGAGTTTATGTATTTAGGAGTTCTATAACGTGTGACAAGATGTCATACTTGTGCCTTTGTCCTTTTTTTGTCTACTATGCACGTGACTTACCTTGTGTGTGAAGATGAAAGCCTTGTATGCGTCGCCCATATAAAGAACCTTCTTGTTTTTTAAGAAAATGAGCTTGAGAGGAGGCCACCGAGAGCCCACAGATTAGACGATAAGATAAGGAGTTGCCCTTGAAGATTTCTACTAGAAAGAAGAGTAGCAGTCTTTCTTACGCTTAACGCTGAGGCCAACACTAAATTTTTCCTCGTTTTTTCTTTTAGTTTTGTTATGTTATACTTGATTGAAAGTCCCTATGTTACAATTTCTTCTCTTGTTGAAATTAGCATTCGTTGAAGTTGCTTGTGTTCGGTTGATCAATCAGTATAGAGTAATAGCATGTTTTAGATGACAAAAGAGTCCAAATACGTTGAAACACTCATGTAGAGTGAGAATGAATAAAGATTTGCTAGATTGTTTTAGGAGTAATCCAACAAAAAAGAGGCTTGTTAGTGTAGTATGACATGGGAGACAATTGTAACTCTTTGCTTAGATATGAGACCTACGAGGGAGTTAAAAATAGGAAAGCAAAAGAACAAAAAGGACCGGGCACAAGTTTATTATTATATGATTATACGATTGGGCATTTGGTCTAGTGATATGATTCTCGGTGCGAGAGGTCCCAAGTTCAATTCTCGAAATGCCCCTATCTTTTTAGGCTAGCTAATTTACATCCATGGCAAATGTCTTGGAATCTTAAAGAAATTTCGAGTTTCGGATTTTATACATTGTATTTGTTCTTTTATTTATATAACTATACTTACTTGCAAAGACTTAAACTTCGTGTTATAGTTAATGTTGGAACTTTTTCAAACAATACAAGAACATCAATAGAGTTCCACAATGGCAAAGCTCCCCAATAATATAAACTAAGATTAATTTGTAGGGTGAGAGAATTTGTCCTACAACTGTGCTCGAGCGAAAATCGAAGAGATGGCTTAACTATTAAATTAGACTCAACACGAGCGAAAATCCTACCATCCAACATAAACAAAAAATTGTGACGCATGAATATATATTTTGACCAGATGGTCTCAACCGGGCATAAAACAACGGTATATTGTTTTTCTGCTTGTTTTGAAAGCCTGAAACAACAGATAAGTGGTGACTATGAGACGACTTGCTACTGAGTTTCTTGTGTTCCATCTTTCTTTGTTATGGGGTCCGCGCAACAAGAGCTCTTCCTCTTTTTCTTTGCCACCATGAGACCTTGCCTTATTTGGTAAGAAGAATGGGTGAGTAAGAATTAATTCGTTCAAGTTTTCAAATCTTACCTAATTTTAGGTTTTAACATCTTTTCCGTAGAAGCTTCTCTTTCCGACATTAAGTGCAGCTTTAAACTATAATTGGGTCATTCACCCTTTAGATATCAAAAACGCATTCTTACACGATCACTTAACTAAAGAGGTTTTTATAGAACGAGTTTGTAGCTTCCAAATTCCTCATCATTTTCCATTATTCTGGCTTTTTGTTCAAAACAAGTCTTATATGATCTAAAACAAGCTCCAAAAGATTGGTATGGCAAATTAAAGTATTATTTTTTTAAGCCTTGATTTTACTGATTTAAAAGTTGATACTTCTCGTTTGTGCGAATAGATAAACCCTTTATTTCTTTGTTTGAGTATCGAACGAGTCTCTCGTTTTTTACTCAAACTGGAAGCAATTACGAACTAAATCATGAACTTTTCTCCATTGTCAAGGTCGGGATGTGGTTTTAAAAAATTATATATGTAAAGAAAAGGTTGGTGAGAGAGGAGAAGTTAAAAAGCCAAAATTTATATTGGATTTATAGGTGGAAGAAGTTGTTTTCCACGAAATCCAAAGGGAAAAAGGAAAATGGAGCTGAATTCAACGAATTGGACTTGGTCGAAGGATGTCAACGACAAAACCTTAGTATAAACATGTTATGTTTGAGGTTGGTTTAGGATTGAAATGATTTATGTGTCACTTTTTTCAACGCGTAATACTTGACACCACAATTTTGTTACTTCCCACCTACCATGATTTTCCACGAGCTATTACATTAGTTCTTGTCTTTTTCTTTTGGAGTCCTTTGTTCGACATTTAAGAATTCTATTGACATGGCTAAGTTTTAGGGCATGACTCTGATATCATGTTAGATGAATACGACTCTCTACAATGGTATGATATCATCTACTTTGAGCATAAGCTCTCATGGCTTTACTTTGAGATTCCCCAAAAGGCCTCGTACCAATGGAGATAGTATTCCTTGATTATAAACACCATTCCCTAAATTAGCCGATGTGAGACTTTCATTCAACACTTATAATCATAAGAACTCTAAATTTGAGTATGCTTGTTTGGAGCAATTATGTGTTGAGTGATCTCTTTGAATTTTTTCTAGAAAACATGTGAATGAGAACAAAACATGTTGAAATGATCCATGTTAATCTGTCGGGATAGTCTTCGCTCTTAGAAGCAAGAAATATCACCACTTGTCTGTTGTTTCAAGCTTTCAAAACAAGCAGAAAAACAATATACCGTTGTTTTATGCCCGGTTCAGCAGCTCGAAGTTTATTTGCTAGAGGTACGATAAGACGGAGGGAGATCTACTAATAAGGCGGTTCGTTATAAACCATGCCAGAAAGATGACTTTCCAGACGCTCACTTTGCAAAGACACTGCAACAGAGCACTCAACCCTCTGAATCATTCATGTTATAAGTCGTCATGTTGTGTAAATTGTAAATCTTGACTTTAAGAAGTAAGCAAGCGCTAAAAAAAGTCCCCACGGAGCGGTTCAGGGAACATGATTTTTTCCTTAGTAAAAAAAAGTCAACCATGCCTTCGCCTAACCCTCACTTCAATGCGCCAATCAATGCTCTACGTTGGCAAAAGGGAATGGAAACAAAACAATAGAAATTATAAGAAAAAAATAATAATAAAATGGAAATAAATAAATAAATAAGAGCCCCGAGTATGTGGCACCTAGGTCCAGCCCTAAAGTTGGGTAAACGAGTCAACGGAAATCACGGTCAGCTAAAGCCGTACCGCATTGCGCGTCAATTCTATATATAATATATATATATATATATATATATATATAATTTTTTTAGCTTGAAAATATTATTTTATGTAATCAAAATACTTTTAAATATTCAATATTTACTTTCTATTTTTTCTTGATCAATACAAATTATTGCTATTGTTTTTTAATGTTAGAAAAATATTAACTTGAAAGGGTGATAATGATAATATTTTAGGATTTATTAAAAGTATAATTATTATTTAGAAATATTTGAAAATACAAAAAAAAAAAAAAAAAAAAAATTGAAAGTATGTATTATGAGATGGATTATATATTTAAATTTAAAGATTATTCGGTGTATGGAAATGAATTGCAACAAAAATGAGTCTCTTTTGGTTTACCTTTTTAAACTTTTTATAATGTAATATATAGTAAATAATTATTCATCGCGTAAATAAATATAAGTTTCTTATAGTAATTTTTTTTTGGTATAATTACTCATGCTTACGTCGTTTGAAAATGAAAGAATGAAAACATGCATGTTAAATATTAGGAATGAACGGTTGATTCAAGTAGTAGAAGTATTAAAAATCGATTTGATTTTATTAAAAATTAAAATAAAACATGAAAATGGGGCGCAAGAAAAAAAGGACACATATTAGGGACTGATTGGGACACATGTCAGACAAAATATGGTGCTATATGGCTGACCAATTGAAATATGCAAGTTGATGGTTTATTCGTATGCGAAGATCAGCATGGGGCTCGACCTCCCACGATATGCTTCGCCCGCCTTCAACCCGAATCAACTGGCTTGAATCGATTGCTTGGTCTGACTCGAATAAGATGTTCCTCTCTATGCATGCCACAGGGCTGTATGACCACTCACTAAAATTACGTGTACTTCAGAAAGATCAGACATGCCTCAAAATATACTATAGGTGAGACATGGTGTCAGCTCAGCACCACCCTTGATCCTTGTGATCTAAGCAAGCTATCCTGTGTTATGGCGTGGGCGAGCGTTGTGAGACATGTGTCTCGAACGAGTCTTTCAAGGACAGTATCGGAAGGTAGGTGTGTGTTGACATTGCACACCAACCCATATGTCAGAGGTTGGTAATACACATTTTATCACGTTTGTTAAGGATATTGAGTAATAAATTATAGTTTACTATATATCATATTTGATATTTTATTATAAGATAACTATCTTCTTATTATAGATATCTTTCCATTTGTTGTTATTTCCATTTATTAGTCTTTCCATATCTTTGTAATTTATTTGATTATAAATAATATAACTTTCGCACCTGGTGTGGATTAAGCAAACATTTTCAAGGTTCATGTCCTAAAAGAACCTAGATGGATGGATGGATGTTTGGGTTGTCCTGCTGACTGATCAACACATGGGTCGGTTCTCAATAGACATGTCCGAGCAAACCAAGATGGTCGAGTTGTCCCGAGACATAGGTAGCATCACGATGCATGGATCATGTTGTTGGGAACCAAGATAATGATGAGATGCAATATTGCATATGAAAGACCTTGGCCTAGAGGAGAGACAAGGTTAAGTCATATGACTTGGTCTAGTGTCAAGTTGGTTGGAGTAACAAATGTTGAACATGCACACACAAGCGTGGTGTGTAGTCGAACAAACTTGGATTCTGCATGAGTTTTATTTAATTGGCGAAGGCGAACCTAAAGTCCGATGAAGCCACAAAGACGGGCGAAAAATGTGAATGCGACTTGAATTTTCCTTAAGATTTGTCATGAATGTGTCAAGATTATGATTTCGCGTAGTTGAAAATATACGATCATGACACTAAACATATCCATCATGTGATTAGGATTTTAGTTACGATGAATTCACGTTATAGATCATGACACTAAACATATCCATCATGTGATTAGGATTTTAGTTACGATGAATTCACGTTATAGCATAACCTAATTAGTAATAACCAAGATCGCGTGCATAGAGTATGATCATGTTAGAGATTAATGATTAGTATGCATGATGTATCACTCTAGTTTATGCTTATGAGCCTATCCTCGCATGTGACGTATATGAGTGTACTTAGCCTGACTAGCGTGCTGTGTGCTATGTTAGAGACATGAGTACTCCTGATTGTCAAGTTGTGTGCTACTTCAAGTCGCCGAAGAGTTCAATAGACTGCCATTTTTTTTACCGAGAGCGAATCTTACATACAAGTCTCAAATCCATAATAAGCATAAATAGAGCAAATGAGTAAATAATATTTACAAGGCATGCCACTCAATTAGTCTACTAAACACAACTGAAATCCTGATTGACATGTTGTGTATTAAGGTAGGGACAGAGTATTCCACTGTTAGACTATGTGCTACTTTAGACAGCCAAAATGTTGAACAGATGGATCATATTGACCGAGATCGAAGCTTACATATGAGTCCAAACTTTATAGTAATTATAAATAAAGCCGATAGGTAAATATTAGTTAAGCTGCCTTAAGACCTAAGCTTCATCGAAAATTAGAAATTGAGTTTCTGAAACGAGAGAATAAGTGGACTGAGAACGTGATGATCTGCGCCGTACAATATTTTAATATTTGAAAAAGATAAGTAATGTAATTGGTGGGTAACAAATTAGCTACTAACCCAATAAATTAAATTAATTATGCACTAAGATTATTTTTAATTTTCTTTACCCATGTAGTTCATCAAATTTAATAGGGTCAACCACGTCATTAAGTTAAATAATAGCATAAGCATGCTTAATCAGAGTCTAATCCCCTCAATTAGATCATCAAAGCTAAATACAAACATATTTAAGGAGTGTTTCGTGTTTGAAGCTTCTAGAAAGACTAAACCAAAACTTACCCAACGTCCTAGACGAGCTCCTTTAAATTGATACGGTCTTCAATAGCTCTAAATTTCTTCATCAAAGTAAATCTAAAGAAGTAAAAGGAAAAAAAAAATCTCGATATGTAGGAAGATAATTTAATTTTTCGAATCTCGATATTTGATCTCCCTATATAGCCATCCTCAACATTTGATTCCTTCACTAGTCTTGCTACAAATATGATACGAAACTCTGAGATCCCACGTCAGTTGGAGTGGGGAACGAAACATTTTTTATAAAGGTGTGGAAACCTCTCCCTAATAGACACGATTTAAAACCATGAGGTTGACGGTGATACGTAACGGGTCAAAGCGTACAATATCTGCTAGCGGTGGGCTTCGACTGTTACAAATAGTATCATAGCTAGACACTGGGCGGTATGCCAGCGAGGACGCTGGCCCCCAAGGTGGGTGGATAATAAGATCTACATTGGTTGGAGAGGGTAACAAAACATTCCTCAGAGTGTGGAAACCTCTGCTTATTAGACGCGTTTTAAAGACTGTGAGGCTGACGGCGATACGTAACAAGCCAAAACGAACAATATTTGCTAGCAATGGGTTTAAGTTATTACAAATGGTACCAGAGTTATGCACTAGGCAGTGTGCCAGCGAGGACGCTGAGTCCCGAAAGGGGGTAGATTGTGAGATCTCACATCGGTTGGAGAGAGGAACGAAGCATTCGTTACAATGGTGTGAAAACCTCTCCCTAGCAGGTGCGTTTAAAAATCGTGCGAATGACGGTGATACGTAATGAGTCAAAGCGAACAATATCTGCTAGCGGTGGACTTGGACCATATTACTTTGACATTTATTACTTGGACCATATTCGCAGTTTATTTACATACACCATCAAATAAAAATTTTGAAGGGGTAAATTCTGCAATTGTGGCCGCTATGAGTTTTCTTATAATTTGGATATGCTATTTTGGAGTCAATCTATTAGGGATGGGGCGTTACCGTAAAAACTCAAAATCGTTCACAAGCCTCCATAAATATCTCTATCTTATCATCGTTAATCATTCAATTACTAATATAATCTTGGCAATATGATTATTAAATAATGATTGTGTGGCTAAATTAAATTCTTAGACGTATCACAAGCTTACTCTTATTTCATCTCGTCTTACCTTATATAATTATTAATTTTTGTAGACATTATTAATTAAAATAGTTCAATATTTACCTCGGAAAAAAAACTAATAATTAAATATGTTTAAAGTTAACTTAATTAATAATAATTAACAAATTCATTTATTTGAAATTTGAGGTTAAAGAATCAAATACTATTATAATAGGTATGACTCGGCTCTACTAGATAGGTGTTAATTTTCGCTCGTTATAAAAGATTTTCTAAAATACAAAGATTGGATATGAGCCTTAAGACGACCCCCTCTGTGACCTGACCGTTCAACTTTCGGATTTCTCTTCTCTTTCCTTCCTTTTTATTTCTTTTTATTATTATTATTATTATTAATTAACTCACTCTCAATTACCCGGTTAAGAGGAAAATTGAAATGACCAAAATATCCCTTCGAGTTGATTGTGACCATTTTTCTAACTTTTCACTATTTTCTTTTATTTCTAAATTTTTTTTTTCTCTTGTAAGGTCCAATAAAAAGAAAAAAAATTAATGAGTTATTACAAACCTAACATAGGTCCTATAGTTGATTTAACTTTAGGTCGTCCTCTTTCATGTTTAAATATAATATTTTTATGAGATATTATATCGGGATAGACCCAATACCACCGTAAGGTTTCAACTAACCACTAGTAGCATCTAGCCTCCCAGAAATAAGAAATAATCCACAAGCACGGGTAAATTACTCATTTAGACATCATATTTTCATATTTTAAGACAAGACCTTTAGGTACCAGACATTTTGTGTATAAACGGTCGGTGTCCACATATATTTATGATCATGAGCTATAAGTGAATGTAGTCTCAACCTATCAAGTAGGGCTCACCATCACTACTATTCTTTTCTTTTTAAATAGTACATGAACGTAAGAGTGACGTGGTGAGTGCTTTTAAATATGCAAGAATATAAAGACAATGTCAAATCATTAGTCTTAGAGACTTCCCACTCTTTTCTTATGCTCTATTCTTTTGCTCGTGTATTTGAAAAATTCAAACTTTTTTTGAATTTAGTTTCAAAAATAAATCTTTGATTTGTCTTTTGAGGTTGTTCTAAACATTTTCCCGAAGGTTCCTTTGGAACGTATGTAGTAGCATTCGTCATACATGATGTCGAAGTAGTCGGATGCTTAGTTAAACAATAATTATAAAAAAAATAAAAAAATTTAAATATTATGTTTTTTAATTTAATTAAAAAAAATTGAAAATGGGGAATTAAGGTTAAAAAAATGTGGCACTAAGCGTCTATGACCAATTCAAAAAGAGGTCTTATGATGCATAAACATCTCTCTCTCTCTCTCTTGTTTTTCCAACATAAGCGCGTTGAGCTTGATGTCTACATTTCCATTAACTTATCCCAATATATATGTATATATATGTATACATATCAACCTAAAATGGCTATCACAATGCCAATGTCAATGGCGATCGAGGAAAACGACTCGAGCGTTGAGTACCCACCGGGATTCCGCTTCTACCCGACTGAGGAAGAGCTCATTTCCTTCTATCTTCGACACCAACTCAATGGTGAGCTACTCGAAAAGCACCGTGTCATTCCTCTTCTTAATATCTACCATTCCGAGCCTTGGGATCTTCCAAGTAACTATTCACTTTCTCCTGTTCTCTCTTTAAGTTCGGTTTAAATTCCGTTAGATTACGTTGAGGGTATTCGTCAAAAGGGTAAAATTGAAATTTTGACAGTGTTATTAATTTTTTTTTTTTTTTTAATAAAATATTAAATTTTTTTAATTTGATCTAATTGGGGCTGTTTTTTTGGGGAAACAGAGTTCGCCGGCGAGCTCTGTAAAGGGGACAGTGAGCAATGGTTCTTCTTCGTGGCACGGCAAGAGAGGGAAGCTCGCGGTGGTCGGCCGAGTAGAACCACCGCCACTGGCTACTGGAAGGCTACCGGCTCTCCGGTCTACGTCTACTCCGCCGCTAACAAGATAATTGGATTGAAGAAGACGATGGTGTTCTACAAGGGCAGAGCACCGACCGGAACCAAAACCAAGTGGAAGATGAACGAATACAGAGCAATCGATGATTCCGCTAAGGTCCGACACGAATTTGCTTTGTTGATTTCGATTATTGACTCTCGTTTTCGCCGTTTAATCGATTTGTGTTGCAGTTGAGATACGAATTCAGTTTGTGCCGAGTTTATGTGATTTCGGGATGTTTTCGAGCCTTCGATCGGCGGCCGATGGAAGTCATCGGCGATGGTCGGAAGAACGCCGATCAGAAACAGAAGGCGGAAGCGATAACGGCGGCGATTTCATGTTCGGCGCCGGCGACTGGTTTCTGCAGTTCGGGAATTGTTGAAGAAGACGAGATTGAAGAACCGAATTGGGAATGGGATCAAATAGATTGGCCCTAGAAATAGAATCCTAAAATTAAAAGATTCTTTTTTAGAATATTTAAGAAATGTGGGGGAGCTTTTTTCAAATAAAGAAAAATTGGAGGACCTGTAGGGATATTTTTTATAAATGAATTTCAATATTTTTTTTTTTTTTTTGAAGTTTATTTGTTTATGTTATAATTATAACCTGTAACAACTATGTTACTCATCTTAATAACCATTTGAATTTTAAATTTTTATTTTAGTTGCGATCATGCAAGATTGGGTTCCGGATCGCTTTTAATTATCAAGTCTAGGGCTTCTATTATATGAAAGTAAGAACTAGGTTCTACGGGTTCATTTTTTAGTTTTAATCCTTCGGAGTTTATTTTATCTTATAATTTAGTTTCTCGTAACTCATTTCATACTTTGTGATTCATCGTATAGTTTCGAACACATTCCTTTATTTAGGGTTAATTGACTATAGTAGAATCTAGTTGACTATTTACTATTCTCTACCGTCATTTCAAAACATGCATTTCATACCTATAAGATGTGTGGCTTATTATAGATTTCAACTCATGATATATTTACAGACTCTATCATAAACTAGTTAGTGATTGTGACACTCGAGTAAAGGAGAAGTACATGAATGAACTGAGACCACATCTGAATGAGGGCAATCCTAGGAATAGAATAATTAAGAAAGACTTAGAAAAAATTGAAAGTTACTGTATATACAAACAAGGTGCATTTTTTTTTTTGTGACTCAATCGTACAAATTCTATGGTTGAGCGTGCTTTACTTCAATTAATTTTATGTTGGGTGACTTCTGAGAATTTTTTTTATGATGTATGTGCGTGAGGACAAAATATGTGGAAGGACTCATGTTGGTCTGTAAGGATAATCTTTACTCTTAGAAGTGAGGAGTAAGTAATATGACTATATCGTGGGGAATGCAGGAGAATGTCCTGGCATACAGGTGCCGGATCTAGATTACGAATCCTAGACATGGATCATTATAGTAACTCTCTTAGAGTCCCCGTATAGTGTCATTATCATAAAAGATGAGAACGACCATCATGTCTGCCAACTACTTTGATATTTATTTGGACCCTCCTTGCCCTTAAGTCACGAGTTCCTCATAATAGTTGGAAATTTCCTAATAGTTCCCACACAATATCCATACGGCACCATATCATTGAGATTTAGGACATGACCCAGTCAATGTCAACTCATGATCATAAAGGTATACAAATGTAGACTCTTGCCCTTGGGTCGGTAAGTTCACTATTAAATGTTAACTAGCAACCATTTAATAATCTCCGCATCGTATAAGCATAAAGGAACATGATCGCACTTCACTATCATCTACTAACATACTATGTTTCAGTAAACCAAACATATAAATATTTTAATTCTAGACGATTTTTATAAAAAAAAAAAATACTTAAAAACTATATTTTTGAAAAACATTAATCTAAAACGAACCGTTCATTTTCTTAATGTGTAGTGTTGAAATAGATCGATCTCGATGATTAGATAATATTTGAATATGGGTCATGGTTAGGTGGGAAAGTTGATATATTTTCGAACTTCTTCAAATAATTAATGCTTTTCTATTCTCCATCACAAAATTTGTCAAATGGTCCGGTTGACATTATATCTAAAATTGTCCTTTGACTTGGTTCATGTCTTTCCACGCAATTCTTTTATTTAGAATTTAAAGCCTCCAATAATTTTCATTTATATATTATTTTAACTAAGGGTATTTAAATGATTCGAGAATTCGACCAACCTGTCTGACTCAACCAAAACTATAAATGCTCGGTCGGTTTGTAGATTGACATTTTTTTTCATTGACTCAACCTAAAAATAGGGTTACTATCCGTTTTAACTGAATTGTATTAATTTATTCTTTTATTATATGTCATTTTTTTTATTAAATTAAAATTTTCTATTTATTTTTAATTAATTATTATTTAATTTTTAAAAATAAATTATTTTATTAGATGGAATATACAAATAAAGTACGTTTATTTTGCTTTTTTCTTAATTATTTATTGTTATTAAATATCATTATATTAATACTTGTCAGATGGTTTTGTGTTTATTGTCATGAGTTACTATTGGTCAACATGAAATAAGTCATTAGAATAAAATATTATTATAAAAAAAATTAGTATATTATTTAACAATCTATTTTAATTATTTAAAAATAATTATAATTTTGATCTTTAGAGTCTAAGTAGTTGTTGGTATGGTAAGTCGGAGAGTACTAACGTCCCTACAATCAATCTCGATGTTGAGATATAAGAGAAAACGAAACTCATTTAAGTATAACTTATTGAATACTCTAATTTTCATTTAAAAAATTGACGGTTCTATCTACTATCCCTACCATTATATATATTTTCTTATGTGTTATATATTTGGATATAATATATTAAACGACCCGACATTCTAAAACCCTAAATCAACCTAGGCTCGTTACCATATGTTTTCTTATGTCATTTAAAGCAAAAAATGAAAATAAGTACGTTGCAAACTCATAAGATTTAATAGAAAACATTTAAATTTAGTATGGGTACCTCGTAAAAATTTAAATAAAAGAACATGTTTGAGAAGAAAGAGCTTCTAAATCATGGCTAGAGTTTGTAGTTAAAAGATAAAACATAAGTGTAGAAAACTTTCGGAGAAAATAAATGAAGATAAAACAGACACAATGACCGTTGCCCAAGGCCATAAGTACTACTGGTTGTCATAGTCATTGCACGCTCTTATCTTTACCTCAAAACATATTGAGAAAGCTTGAGCAGTGAAAATACTCTATAAGAAACCCTCCCCTCCCCTGCTACGAGGGTTAGATGTGCATATAATCACAACAAATATCAAGAAACCAAGGGACCTATAATCATTTGAAATTGGTTAACTCCCATGGACAAGTAATTGTGTGGTTGTCACGAGTGAAGCCAAAATACAGTATAGAAATTCTTGCACACACAGACATCGGTAATTGCCACAAGGCCACACCACACATATCCAAAGTAATTTGCATGCACACAATTAGGTAAATTACTTCAATTTACATGTACACGGGTAAGTGACTTATATCCTATGTAATTCCATTTACCTAACTTGGTAATTATTACAATTTTCGTGTTATCATGACCTGGTTTTTGAGATTTCGAAAATTCAAACCATGACTAAAAAGACATAGACCAAGATAAATAAAATAAGAGTAAAAAATTAAAATAAGAAAAATGTGATAAGATTTAAATCAAATTAAAATAAACAAACACACCACGCTTAAATACAAAATTAAATTCTATTATAAGATACTGTTATTTAACTTTATTACGAACGGGGAAATGGGTTTGAGATACATTCACGTAATGAGATACAAAATACTCAATTATTACAATGGACTAACATTCCTAAATGACCCCTTTGTGACCACACCGCTCTTGAACTCTCCTCCACTTTGAATGGTAGCCTGCAAACACTCGAAAAAGAAAGGGAAAAATGGTGAGTATAAAAATATTCAATAGGTAACCAACTTGTAGGCTCTCATCTCATCTTTAACCTAGTAGGTATCCACGAGCTTTACTCTATGCTATAAGAAGTTCGGCCTAGCCTCAACTGCTACCCAAGCATTTAGGGTACCTTAAAGTTCTGAGCGGTACTTTAGCTGCTCATCGCTTATGGACCCACTCTGGATACAGAGAAGGTGATTCACCCTTTCCTGGCTTAACAGATTTGCCAAACGACAAGTTCCGAATTATTCTTTTGTTTTTTTTACTTAGGGTAGTTTACTTTGCCTAGCCAGTATGAAATTCTTGTCCTTGGTTGAGGCGCTACTTCATAAAACTCTCTCTTTGGTGGGGATAGTATGGTGTGTGCGAGGTTAGCTGATAAACCCTCCCATAAAACCATATAGTCACCCAAGGTTGGGGGAGTGACCCCATGTGCTTGCCAGTTATTAAGATTACCTGCGTGATTCTACTCCCCCTTTTAAGACAGATCTGATGTGCATGGGTAATCTCCCGCTTGATTCCACGCCCTCCTTAGGATGGATCTACTAGTTCCACAACCCCTCTCATAACGGATCTACTCTTCAGGGTAATTCATCGAAACTGTTAGGAAACACAACCCTAACCACCCTATTCATGGCTTGACAGGGGATATCAAAGCAAAACTCGACGGTACGGGTATCAAAGTGGAAAGGGTAGGGGAGACTCTAATGGCACCATTAAACTTATGACATCGTACATATTGCTATGGCGTGAAGAATTACCTTTGTTATTCTTGGATGCCGCGGAGATTTACTAGGTTCTTAAGGGCATCTAGGCGGTTTAAACCATGTCTCTCATTCACAAGACGCTTAGTAACTCCTCGAGCCAATCTACTTTCTAGGACAAACACAAGTCTATATCTCAAATCGCCACTCATGATCTTAAGGTGTAGTGTGTACTGAAAACATAGTGACCTAGGTAAGCATGTAAATCGTGATTTATCAATGCATACATATCTATACGAGAATCCAAGCTAATCATAAGCTAACTCCACTCTAAACGGTCAACGATTTTGCTATTGCTTGAGCTTGGGCTTTGGTATGGGCTGGGCTGAAGGAGGAAATGAGTTTAGACGTGGGCTGGGCTTATGTTGCTATGCTGGAGTTGAGTTTGGGCTGAACTGGATTGTGGACTTATAGTGGGTCACTGGGTTAACCTGACCTGACCTGACCTCACCTCACCTCACTTTCTGGCAACTTTTCCAGTGACCTCCTCCGAATACCACAGCTTTTCACCATTGTTGGGCTCTACGAAAATGCCTGGTGCATGAAGGCGAGTCTACTACCCCTAATAATTGAACCATAATACACCTCAATCATTCAACTCCACAATTCGTGGACCAACCCAACCCGAATTATAGGGGTTGGGTTCGGTTGAATTTATTTTTCTGAACTTGAACTAATTCGATTCGGTTTTGGGTTCATGGGACAAAAACTTCGGATTGGCCCGAACCGAATTTTTTTTTATAAAATATATGAAGAAGTTTAGCGTACACCCGAAAATAGAGGGTTGTGTTAGGTTGAGTTGTGAAATTTTTTGGTTGGATCGAGTTACCAATCCAACCAACCTAAACTTTTGGGTTGGTCCAAAAAAATCTTTCAACCCAACCCAACCCAACTCGAAACATGTACACCCTTAGTAGAGTCGATGATTTTAAAAATTGAGAGAAAGAAACGATTTAGGAATGGTTTATGAGAAGTTTTAACAAGAGGGGCGTTAAAACGGTGGTGGATCAATTGAGATCCACGAGATCTTGAAGATGCGGTACTAATTAGTGAGCGTCTCGTATATGAAGATATTTATATTCTTTCCACATATGGAAATATGAAATTCAAACCCTGTGACAAGCCACCGACCTAAAAGAATCACTAGCGAAATCCCACATCTAAAAGCCCGCTTACTCTGAAATTTAGACAAAAATGGAATTGTGATGTTGGGATCGTGGGTTGAGATGGACGATATTTTAGTAGGTAAATTAACGCCTCAGATGGCGCAAGAGTCATTGTATGTCCCCGAAGCTAGATTATTACAAGCCATACTTGGCATTCAGGTATCCACTTCAAAAGAAACTTGTCTAAAACTACCTATAGGCAGTAGGGGTCAAGTTATTGATGTGAGATGGGTCCGGAAAAAAGGGATTGGTTCTTTGGCAACTTGTGGAAAATCTCGTGAAGATTCCGACAACAATATATATTAATAACAAGTGTATATAATTCATCTTTTCCATGGTTACAAACGTATTTAAACTACAACACTTAATCATATTACTTAAACATGAATATAACACGGTGCTAAGACACTTATACTTTCCTACGAGCTCTGAGATTCAAATCTCTCGCCCATTGGAAGCAACAAATCTCTCGCCCATTGGAAGCAACGACTAATACTCAAGGAATGCCTATGATGGGAAACACAGGAAAATAGTAACTCGTAGGTGGAAAGCCCCACTCAGGTGGCAGAGGTAAATCAATGGTCTTTGAATCAGCAATAAATTTTTTGATGGATAAACACTTTGTGTTATGTTTGCATGTGGAGAAGGTGAGAGAAGTGGCAAGGGTGAAGAAGGTTGAGTTGGTTCCCTTGATGACTGTGGAAGCCATGCCTTTCCTTGAAGCATAGAGCTGGTGAGGTCCCCCAATAAGCTTGGCTATGCAGTTGGATGGAGCTGCTTCGGAGTCGTCGGAGGCCGCGTCGGAAGGAAGCGTAGTTTTGAATGATCCATTCGATTTGGTAATTGCAACGCTTAGGTTCTTCACGTTCTTGCAGTTCACTACGATCATGTTTCCTGAAAGAAAAATAAATCATTTTTAGAAACGTTTTAACCATTCAAAAAAACACTTTAATTGTTTAAATACTACGAGTTTCTACGAACAATTTAAAGGATATGTTAAACATTCATTAAATAGTTTCCAAATACATTTTTGTTTTTCCTCGTAAAAATATGTAACGGTCCAAGCCAACTATTGCTAGCCGATATTGTTCCATTTGGGCTTCCCTTTCTGGGTTTTCCCTCAAGGTTTTAAAACGCGTTTACTAGGTAGAGGTTTCCACACCCACCCACCCCCTTGGGAGCCAGTGTTCTCGATGGCACACCACCCGGTGTCTGACTCTAATACCATTTGTAACAGTTCAAGCCCACCGCTAGCACATATTGTCTTTTTTGTACTTTCCCTTCTGGGTTTCCCCTCAAAGTTTTAAAACACGTCTACTAGGGAGAGGTTTCCACACTCTGTGCTCCCTCAAGATTTTAAAACGCGTCTACTAGGGAGAGGTTTCCACACCCACCCCCTCCGGTGTCTGGCTCTGATACCATTTGTAACAATTCAAGCCCACCGCTAACGGATATTGTTCTTTTTGGGCTTTCTTTTTTAGGCTTTCCCTCAACGAAAACGTGTCTACTAGGGAGAAGTTTCTACACCCTTATAAGAAATGCTTCGTTTTCCTCTCCAGAATCTCACAAAACACAATACAAACAACATGAAATAAAAACAAAACGTAAGCCAAAGGGCTGCAAAGACCTGAGAAATCATAGTTGGATTGACAATCAAGGCAAGAGATCTTGGCCTTCAAAGTGTTGCATTGTGCAGGTTGAGTTCTTGCAAGAACTATGAGCAAGAGAAAGGCAATAATGAAGAGCTTAAGAGAAGCCATTGATTAGTGCTAAAAGTAAGGACATGTGAAGTGAAGAACACAGCATATGCAGGCAGCCCTATAAATGAAGGCATAAAGGTGACGAAATTACAAAATTTAATGCAAAGTGTCCTACGGCCTCATTATGTAGGTGGTGCTAAATACCTTTTGGTTTTACTACACTGCTCAGAATCTTCCTAACATGATATGAGAAAATTCAATTTGCATTTAATTGATTTCGTTAAGTTCATCGATTTGGTAAGAATTGAAACGACTTAGTTAAAAATTTAAAGAACAGCACGGTGACTTGCCCGAGGCTTCGTGATTCTCAACCGTCCACCACCCTAGACGTTCGAAATTGTACCCTAAACCGTTCACCTCTCTTAATTTTAGAAACTATTATCTCTCTTGTCCTCTAAATGCTCATTGTTCTAATTGAGGATCGCTTGAGGAAAGGTTACTATGGTGTATGATGGAAATTGAAGGTCAAGGTCGTCGTAGTTCGTTTCATGGCATCGTGTACGATCAAATTCATGAGAAATTTGCATGAAATAACGATAAATTCTAAAACATCATTAATGGTTTTGGTTGAGTTTTTTTTTTTATTTTTTATTTTTTAGATCCATAATTCTTTTTCAAATTTATTGAGTTTCGGAGATGTTATTTTCTAGTTAAGGGAAAAAAATCATTTTGATGATAAAAAGACGGTGTGAAATGTTGTGGAACGTCAAAACTTGGTCAATGGAGAGCCATTGGAGAGTGGACGAAGAAGAATAAAAAATAGTAATAGAATCGAATGAGAAAGAAGAATCCACTAGGTCGAGTCAGGTTCGAATCTACAATCCTCTCGATCAACCCAACTCATTCCAACCGTATAACCCACCAAGCTCAGACCCAACACCAACAACTTTAGCCTAGACTCTATTCAATGCGTGACTCGACTCTATCACACGTGTGGCTCACCTAGTTTGCATAGCCATTGGCTCAACTTCTGTCGGTGCTTAGCCAATAGTTTAGTATAGATTTTGCGCTTCAAAAAAAGTCTAAAAAATTCTTCACCGTCAGTTCTAGAGGAAAAATATTAGTATTAACTTTTAATAATATTTCAAAAATACTCTTATCATTCATACCCTTCAATTATTAAAAAAAAGTTAAAAAGATATATTTACCATTAATACTATATTTAAAAAAATACTCCTGAAATTTTAAAAGTAGTATTAACACTATTTATCTTTATAACAAAAGAGTTCGAAAAAAATCTTACCGTTAATAATATGGACGAAAATCATCTATCGACATGTCATCGAATATCTCCAAACTTTGTAATATTACTTTTGAAAATTCACGGGTATTTTTTAACATAAAATAAGTTGAAAATTTATAATCCAAAAAAACTGAGTAGGTATATGATTTTAAAAAGTCCATATAATAAAAAAATAAGCGAATAGATAGCCGTGTCGGTGTCGTTGTTTCATTCACTTAATAAATAAATAAAAAACAAAATATCTTATAGAAAACATCATGATTTAATTCTAGTAACACGTCAACAAATATAATACAAATATTATAAATCATACTAACTAATTCAATAAATTTGCTTACATATTTTGACTTTATCGACCGACTTTGTAGTTGTAGTATCCACGTCATCATTAATAACTATAATGTCGGACGTAGACCTCTATAAAATAAATTGGATTTTGTTTCACCGTACAACCCACGCGCACCCACTTTTAAAATGCCAAATGGCATTTTAATAGTTTTAAAGAAAATTCTCTACCTAACCAACCAAACGGGCAGATTATTGGTATGTGTAATAACTTTTAATTTTTTTAAGTCTGTTTTTGCTCGTCTTATTTTCAAGATCACTTTTATTTGGATATAATCTCTATTAATTCATGTACTCCTTTATTCGGGTGTCTCATGCCCACCAACTCCTTAATTTACCATTGAATCACATCTTATTAGGAGCTACTAAAAAAGAGGGGCACCTTATTGATATAGGTAGTAATTTTTAATTCCTTTTAATCCTTTTTACCCGTCCTCTCTTCAGGATCACTTTTATTTGGATACGGTCTCTATTCATTCACGTACCTCTACTTTATTCGGGGTGGACATGTCCATCAATTTTTTTGCCTCGGTTCATCCTCAAACCACATCTTACTCGGAGAGATATTGCTCTGGTACCATTTGTAACGTCGTATGTCTAGAAAAACTTATATAAAGTGTATATATGTCTAGAATTCAGACTAAATGCCAAATTTGAATTTCAAAATTTGGGTGTGGGTCGTTGCAGAAAAACTTATATAAAGTGTATATATAAAATGTAAGAGATCAATACTCTCCACAATAGTATGATGTTGTCCACTTTGAGCATAAGCCAATGTGGAACTCACTCCCAACAATCCTCAACCATCCTCCCCTTGAACAAAGTACACCATAGAGTCCTCGAACAACCTCCCCTTTATTGAGGCTCGACTCCTTCTCTGGAGTCCTCGAACAAAGTACACCTTTTGTTCGACACTTGAGTTACTTTTTTACTACACCTTCGAGGCTCACAACTTCTTTGTTCGACACTTGAGAATTCTATTGACATGACTAAGTTAAGGGCATGACTCTGATACCATGTTAGGAATCACGACTCTCCACAATAATATTATATTGTTCACTTTGAGCATAAGCTCTCATGACTTTACTTTGGGCTTTTCCAAAAGACCTCATACCAATGGAGATTATTCCTTACTAATCGTTCCTTAAATTAGTCAACGTGGGACTCACTCCCAATAATCCTCAACAGTTATCGGTTTGAGTTAATACGCTCTTAAATTAAACGAGACATTATCTCATAACTAATATTTTGTTCAATAAACCACAATTCAATGACAAAATACATGCATTTAACCTATAACATAAGTAGAACAAAAACTATACAAAATTTGAAGAATCCAACACTCTAATCAACAACATTTTCAGTATAGCATACGACATACGACTTTCGATTTGGGAGAGTCAAATGTTCATCGATAGATCCGTTAAAAAACAAATTTCAAAATAATATTAGTATCTCAAGCTATTACTAATTTGACATACCCTTTATTCCAATGAATCCAAGCTTTATCAATCATTCTCAAGAGCATGTCCCTTCTCTACCCATGAGATAAAAACATACAAATCGTAAATATGTATCATTACATAATCAATATTGTAAGAGAATTAGTAATTTATTAACTATAATCAATCACATTAAGAATGTTGTTGATAACTAAGAAAGCATTCTCAACATCTAAGCACAAAGTTAGGGGGTTGTAGAAATGGCTGAAACCTATTTAAGAAGTATGTCTATACTATAAAAGAAGGGCAAACTTTCGGAATTTTATTAGGGGGTTCTATAGAGTGAATCTCAAACCTGTGAGAAGGAAAAAGTGCTTGGGACATCTCGAGGAACCTAGAAATTTTTTTTAAAAATGCCTAAAAATTTAAAATTTTGGGTCAAAGTCAACAGAGACTAAATGGAACGCCTCCAAAGGACATCCACTAAGGAATCATGGGAGACGATCATAGGGTGAGACCTCGTGCTCCTGACCGAACCAAATGCAAAATGTCGGAGTTGCGTTACCTGGAGTTCTTGTACTACGTCAAGAACAAAAAAAACCTCCCTAAAGACTTAGACGATCACCTCGACGACCCCTTAAGAAATAAAGGTACCTTGTAGGCCAGTAGAAGTCAGTGCGGTGTTTGTGGAGCTTCCACTTCCCTTTCCACTCCAGTTTGGTATCGTTGAGCTATGTGCAAGGCCGATTAAGGTTTGTGTGACCTGAGTGAGAGAGTCTAGCTGGACTACCCTTTTCGGAGGATGCAACCTATAGGAGACGTTGATCATGCGGGTTATCAACAATGCTGGTATGTATAGGGGGCAGCACCCCCGTCCTTGGATGACTCCATAGCCTGTGGGATGAGTTTGCCATCAACCTCCCATTGATGAAAAGCAGGATAACATTCACCATGTTGTCCCACCTTGTTGTAAGAGAGTTCTTGAGTTAGTGTCTCAAATCTAGACATCGGACACTGCTGCGAAGGTTAGCTAGATACCTAAGACTGTGCACAAGAACGAAATGCCTAGACCCTAGTGATAGCCCATGGTTACCTGCTAGGTCAATGATGTGATGAGAGCCTATAAGTAGGTTGCTTACTGTGTATATTTTTATATACTCATTTCGTCTTACATTTCATTTTATAATTTCATTATGATGCTAGTCAAGGCGAGTGGGTGCTCGGGAGCTTAGTAGCCACAAAGGGATGTCAACCCGGTACGTCTGTCGAGTCCCCATGTTTTGTATCTTGTATCTCGACTCCCGTTCCCCTTCTTCTAAAAATGAATATGTCACACATACATACTTGATTTGTTTTCCACTACAGTACAAGAAACGTTTGTAAAGTTTTAATTTTCGTGAAATTTTATGACATTTTTCATTGTCTTTTCTTACTTTCATCATGCATTGCATAGTCTGTGAGTTATATCCGGTCTTTTGATGCCTCAAAATTAAGGGTGTGATCGATTGGTATAAAAACAATCGGTTTTAGGTCATGTAAACATTTAGAGTAACGAGTTATTAACCTATGAGACTCAGCTTGCCGACACACCCCACCGCAACCAAGTAAATGGTCTGAAATTGAATTGTAGGAATGTTTTATAAGGATTTAGCCTCTCTTTCCCAATTGTGATGTTTTGAATGTTGTATGGTTTTTTTTTTTTTTTTCCTATTTGGGGTCTCAAGTTGGTTTGGTTTTGACTTAAAGATTTTGCTGTATGATGATAGATAGCGCCTCCTAGAGGAAGAGGAGCCATTGATGATACCGTGCGTGGACGGGAAGAGGTAAGCCCCGCAGGACGCCGTAGCTCCGCCACTTGAGATCGAGCAATTTTCTCCGTCGGTGTATCACCCACCACCGGTTGAGGTCGACGAGTTACCTCCCACAGTTGAAGCTGAGGTGCCACTGCTGGAGCGGCCTATGAGAGGGCGAATGAGAGTCGTGTTTGGAAGCTTTTAAGGTTAGTACGACTGCCTTTTAGCTCGTCTAAGGAGTAAGTTTAAAGTATTTATGTATAATTAGGCTTAGCTAGTTTAAATTATTTTATGTAAAATTAGACTTAAGTATTTTAAATTATAAGTTCAAATTATTTTATGTTGGTGAGTCCATTCCCATAATAGAATTATAATTTATGAGGTTGGATTGAATTAAATTTCAAAGAGCAGCATTAAGCTAGCATCAAGGGGTCGTAGTAGCTTCTGCCTAGGTCAACCAAGTAAGTGGCTCTACCGTCATTTGATTATAATTGTGTGTTGTATGATAACACGTGCTCGTAGCTTCGCACGTGTCATAAGCCCATATATGCAAACTATTATGGACTGATATGTATATGTTATGATATGTGATTGTTATGTTGTATTGGGTGAACTTATATGTTTATGAAATGATATGTTAAGATATGATATGCCAAAAGCATGCTCGAAAAATGTTATGTGACTGTTAGGATATATGATATGATTGACATGCAAAACGACGAACTAGCATGAAATACAACCGCGACATACGCATGTAAGATACGATAAATGAAATAATAAACGATATGAGAAATAATATGAGAAAATGATATGATATGAAGGAAGACGATAGCGGGGTTTTATTAATTGATAATGGAAGTGGAAAAATGTTGGGACCTCATGCCTTATTGTGTGCTCATGCATCGGGGGATGCCCCTTCTCCTTCATGATAGTACGGACGCGTACGCTATGGGGCTAGAGAACGATCATTATGTTTATCATAATGCTTCCATGACAATCGCTATTCCTAACGGGTGTCCGACATCAACAGCTACTAGAGAATGCTCGCTCGACAAGAAATGGGCCCAAGAGGTATGCGAACCGACTGGTGGGTCCATACTTGCACGTGTGGATCGTGTGTAAAGAAATTAAGTACACATCCAAGTTGCCCATTAAGATAGGCGACGTAGGAAAATAGACTGTTATGATAGGTCCCATTCATGAAATTGTATGTGATTGCATTTAAACTCGATAGGAGGGTTGCTTACAAAGTATTTCTTAAAATAATCAAGCAATGTGCCACTCTCTTTTTTTTCAAGTAAAGGCAAGACATCCCTATACGGTTGACGACGACATCGTAATTGAGACCATGCCACATGCATAGGGTGATTATATTTATTTTCTTAGACTTAGTTTAGAATAGGGTGTTTACTTGTTGTAACGAAGAAAAAAAAAGTCAATAGAGGGTCAAATGTGTCATTTTGCCCCTCAAGCCATTATAGGGGTCCAAAGACCCTAATCAGTTTACCTGCAAAACCAAAAGAGAGTTAGAGAGAAAGATTGAGAAGAAGATAGCAGGAGCCGCCGGAGATCTCATCGGAAACCACCACCGGAATCCACTTCCCGTCGAGGCCTAAATGTGAGGGCCATCCCTTGGAGAAAAGAGAGGTCTAAGAAGCAAGGGTTCATTTCCGTCAAGGTCCAAGAACGTTTCATGCGGTAAGGTTCTTGAATGAACTTTTTAGATCTTAATTTTTCCTGTGTGAATCGAGTCATAAAATGTTGATATATTCATTAGGAACAACTCTCCACAGGATTTGTGAAGAAGTTTGGCTGAAACCTTGATCCGAAGGAGAAAATTCAAGAATCATCCAAGAACGGTAAGTAAACTTCCGACGCTCGTAACTCGTCTTGTGGTTAAGCAAAAATTACGAAAAAAAATACCAGAACGTAGCTTGTAACATGATCTTGAAGTTTGCCGGAAAAACCATATCGATCCGAATTTCATATCAAAAGATATGAAAATGGGAAAACGACTGATCGGGAAATGGTTATGTGCTATGAACTGCCGGAGAGAAAAAAAAGAAAAAAAAAATTTCCGGCAGCCACGCGTCGATCGATAGGCGGCAAAGGACACGCGTCAAGCGTCGGATGGAGCGACACAGCTCCAGCAAAATGGTGACATGTGTCACCTGCAAAACCCAAACTGAACCCATTACCCGAACTGAACTGTTGGCCGATCCGACCCGAACCGGACCGCCTAACCCGCGACTGCACAAAAGTAGTCTGCGACTGACGTCCTTCCTCGCGAGTGGCCGGTGCGTTTTCAGCCGTTTGATATTTGTTTACCTGATTTTCGTCCCGATTTCAATTCTAACAATGTTTTTATGTGAATAGGGACCTAATCGAGAAAATCAGTATTTTTTGACACCTTACGGGCATAGAAGCACTAGCGAAAGGGCACGCGTCAACCAAGTAAGTCACCACCCGGTAGATTCGCTTGGATTGCATGCATGTTAGTTATTTTCCTTAGAAGATAGCTTTCTATTATTGAAATTAGGCCAGTTGATTGCAATGAACATGAATGTATTGGGTGAATTATCTGAGTGTTGCAATCATACTTTAAATTTCCGCTATACGTATACATATGTTTAATTCATGTTGGAATTGTGTACTCCACGTTATGGGTGCTTGATGGATGACTTCACCCCGTTGAGCGTAAACTTCGTGTTCCGGGTGCTTGATGGAGGTCATCGCCCCGTTGAGTGTGCATGTCTAATTTGCATGAATTGTGTATGATGATGTTAGATGACGATTGCATGCACACTCTGTTATTTTTCATGACCCATTACTTTGATAAGTCTAGGGATTTGTGGTTAGAAGTGACAAGTCACTCAGTCTAGACCTAACCCCCTAGGAACCTAATAGATTACCATGGCAACAAAGTACCTTAGGAGCGTTCTTAGGCTGCTAGTTGTGTGAACGGTATCTATAGTTTCGTGGTAGGACCAGGGGTTCCTGATCAATTCTTACTGCTCCTAGCCATTTCGCATGGAAAATGTGTCCCCACACCGTACATCCCATTAGCTGCATGTGAACTAGTTGGGTCGCGCCCCCCATAGGGGGGCTATATGGGCTTAGGAGGTACTCAACACACCCCTAGGCTAGATACCATGTACTCTCAGATAACCATGTAGAGGTAGCGCCTCATAGAGAGACACCGGTCATTACAGCTCGGCATAAGGAACCCTTAGGTATCAAATGAAAGGACGGTGAACCAATGAAGCTCCAAGGGCTAAGTTCCAAGGGGCAAGCCCCAAAAGACTAAGACTAGAACTAGATGTCTTAGAGCCAATTAGAAACCCGTGGAAACCTGTTAAGTTAGGATGCGATGAGAGCCTACAAGTAGGTGGCTTACTGAGTATAATTTTTATACTCATCCTTGCTATTTTTTCCTTTTTCAGGAGCGCGAGGCGTCGGTCAAGATCGGGCGTGATCAGAGATGGGGATTGTCACAAAGGAATGCATTGTCTTAGAGCGTCAGTCCCGTCTTTATTTTGTATTCGAATTTTCATATTTTGTTTCCAAACGGTTAACTGTTTTTATTGTCGTTTGAAATTTTACTTGAAATAAATAATTTTGCTTTATTGCATTTTCAAATGTTTTCGTTGCATTCACGTGTTGTTTTATGTCACGGCTCATAGTAAAATATTGGGTAGTGACACTTTTAATGTTTATTTATTTAATTTAGTATTTTGTTGTGTCGTTTTAAAAATGTATTCGAACACATAAGTCCATGACATTGTTTTAAGATGAAGTTTATGTTTTATAATAAAGTTTAAACGTTTATTTCCGCACAAAATGATTATGTTATGATGATGGTAGCGACTCGACTCTAAGTAAATAGAAATCTAGGGTCGTTTCAATACTTGTTCATCAAGTTTTCGATTTAATTTGATTCTTTCACCAAAGTTGCATAATTACATCCAATTTCATGCACAGTGGAGAAAGATGTACGTATTCAAAGTCGGGTAGAATTATGAAATTTATCGTTCTTGGACCTGAATTGGAACTCCAACTTTCGATCACTTTCTCCCATACTTCTTTACAAAACTTGATTAAAATAGTCTCCTTTTACACATTATAAACAATTTTGAGAAGCTATTACTTAAGATCTACAAATTTGAGAAAAAAAACGAAAATTATAAACTTAGAATACTTACCTTTGGATTTCCCTCGTTTCTTGGTTGATTGATGATTCAAAAGTCGAAACGTACCATTTCGGACGTGGTGAGTAACTTTTATGGACTATAGACTAAAAAATGTCTATAGGTCATTGAATCGAAAGCCCTCCAATGTTTTTATTTTCTTCTTCCTAATCTCCCTAACTAGCCACTACAACTTCCTAATTGGGAGGAAGCACTGAAATGACTAAAATGACCTTAGTGGTTGACTTTGACTTCTTACCTCACTATTTTATTTTCTATTTTTCATGGAACCCTAGATATATTTTAAGCATTCTTCTCTCCTACCACGTCTTAATTCAGGTCCTACAAATTGAAATCTAAAACCCTCGAGTTTTAAAGGTTGGCTTTACCACCCTCGAGTTTTGCGATACATCATGCATTTCACCTATCCCTGCTACTCAAATATGTGAAAAACCAAATTCACAAAATCGACTATGAACTACTATAGTTGGACGAAAGCTTAAGCTATGAGGAAAAACTCACGTAGAACTACTAGTTAGAATAAGCGATATGAGAATGGGAGGACAAACAAAAGTTCTTATGAGGTATGTGCATTGTAAAAGTTTCAAAAATAATCAACAGGTTGTTTAGCCAGATCTCAAGTTCGGTCATGACACATTCTGTGATCGATGTTGAATTTCACAAGAACTTGAGTGAGTCACCAAAATTCACCCATTCCAATTATTCCATACGCTTAAAGTCATTCTCTTCAAATTTGAGATTCAAGCCTCTACCCTCGTTTTAATTTGGAGTTTGGAGTTCTTCCTAAGATGACTTCTCAAGCTAAGATTTTTTTTATAAAATTTTTTAGACTCTTTCGAAAGTTAAAAGGGTATTATTGAAATTTTGATAGTTTACGCATTTTTATTAATTTATTTAGATTTGTTTTTTCACTTAAAGTTGTTAAAAGATCATCCAACTAAAATATTGCTTCTTCAAGGACATCACGTTTTTGTATAGTTTCCAATAACAATGGATTAAAAAAAAAAAAAGTGCAACTTGGTATTATAATATTCATAACACTTAAAAATTTGATTAAACCAATCATATATTGATTCTTCCAAATTGAATCTAAACAGATATACAATATGTATACTCCTGATCTCCTTTCAGATTTTCTTCAATCTTCTCAAATAAACAATTCATGATCCAATTGCACGTCTTGGGATCGAGCTAAAATATTGTAATCGTGCACCCCATTTTCATCCAATTATAAAGGGTTTCTTTCCATTATAAATACCTATCTCCAACAACTGTGCATGGCAATGCAATTCATTGGCAAAGCTTAGCCCATAACAATGGCAACAAAGATCATTGCCTTAGGCCTCATAGTGTTCTTGAGCTTCACATCGCTTAGCTTTGGAGCTCTTCAAGTGGGATTTTACAAAGGAAAATGTGGGTTTAGAGATGTTGAATCCATTGTCGCCGGCGTTGTTGCTGACGCCGTTGAAAATGATGGAACTCTTGTGGCTGCACTTCTTCGCTTGCAGTTCCATGATTGCTTCGTCTCTGTAAGTTGTCTTTGTTAGGAATCACGGATCTCTATAATAGTATGATATTGTTCACTTTGAGCAGAAGCTCTCGTGGCTTTGCTTTGAGCTTCTCCAAAAGGCCTCGTACCAATAGAGATGTATTTCTTACTCATAATCATTCCCAAAATTAGCAAATGTGTTTGTTAAATTTTTGTTGCTGGTATTTGAATATTTGTGTTTGAATTTTGAAGGGATGCGACGCTTCCCTACTCCTTGATGGGAGCGATAGCGAGAAGTTCGCTCCGCCGAACTTGAGCGTTAGAGGGTATGATTTAATTGATGATGTTAAGATTGCTGTGGAGAGCGTTTGTCCTGGCGTTGTCTCGTGTGCTGATATTATAGCTATGGCTACGAGAGATGCTGTTCATTTGGTATGCATGCTTCTTTCTCTTTTCACTCTTTACGTGTATTTTTGTGAGATCCTGCATCGGTTGGAGAGGGGAATGAAGCATTCTTTATATAAGGGTGTCGAAATCTCTCCTTAATAGACGCGTTTTATGTAACGGGTTAAAGCAGACAATATCTGCTAGCGGTGGGCTTGGGCTGTTATAATTTTTTAACACATTGTAAATTGGTTACTATGACATTTGCAGGCTGGAGGAGCACGATACCGTGTCGAAACTGGACGGAGAGACGGGTTTAAACCGGCGAAAAATGTGGATCTTCCAGGGCCTTCAATATCAGTTCCAGACTCCATTGAAGCCTTCTCTAGGAGGAACCTTACTGCTACAGATATGGTTTATCTTCTTGGTTGGTATCCCTAATACATAATATTAGTATTCGTGTTCGTGGGTTGGGTTGGGTTCGGTCGATTCTAGTTGAGACAAGACCCAACCTAATTATTTAGCTGATAAACCTAGACAACCCTTATTACATCCGAACACAACCTAATCTAACCACAAGGATTGGGTTGGTTTGAGCTTTTCAAGTCATTTATTCAAATTTTTGTTTTTAATAAAAATAAAACGTTATTTTGTAAAATATTTATTTAAAATTTTTAACTCCTTTCCAATATATATTTTAAAATTTTATTTTTCAGATCACAAAAAATTGAAATTAAATAAAAATATGTATACGTTACTGTAATAGTATTCTAAGTAAAAATGTATATTTTAAAATTAACGGTTCAGTTCAACCTAATCTAGTTTTAGAGTAATTCATGACGGAAATTTTTATTTATCTTTTCATTTACTTGAAATCAACTCCTAAATAAATTTATAACGAACTTAACTCGAATAGGATTGATCTAGTTTTTCGCAGGCGTACGTAAAAAAAAACAAAACAAAATAAAATTGAAACTAACTAAAAACAAAGGATTCTTAAAGAAATAACCTTAAAGTTTCTGATCATTGTTGTGTCCCCATAACACAAACAGGTGGTCACACTGTTGGTGTATCACAATGCTTATTCTTCAAGGATCGCCTCTATAACTACAAGAACACAGGGAGACCCGACCCGACCATCGATCGGTGGTTTCTCAACGACCTAAGAGACCAATGTCCTGAAGATTCTACCGACAACAACGTCGTATTTCTCGACCAAACCAGTATGAGTTCTTTCGTCGTTGACAAGTCATTTCACAAGCAAATATGGCAACGAAGAGGCATACTGGAAATCGATCAACAACTTGCTTTGAATCCGTTAACGAAGGATTTGGTGACGAGGGTGGCATTCGGATTCGACTTCGCTTCCAAGTTTGGAGATGCCATGATCAAGATGGGAAGATTTCGAGCTCTCATTGGCTCTGATGGGGAGATTAGAAGAACGTGTGAGGCTGTTAATTCAGCATGGTGATGACCATCCTTTCCCTAATAAGTTTCTTTTCATCATCCTAATCTATTTTTTTGTGTGAGTTCGGTTCGTAAACTCTTAAACTTTCAATTTCGTTAATTTCATTGTATGGGGTAACCCATTGTTGTAATTTATGTTTAATAATTAAATTTTGATCAATCGCAAATTGTCACGTTATTAATTAAATTAATGATGAAAACTATATCGATACATTTGAGACTAATTGCAAATTTACGGTTATCGTTAAATTATACTAAAAGACATGAAAATTGAAAATCTAGATAATGTTACCTATTCGTTCCAAAACTCAAGCTAATCCAATCAAATTACATTCAATAGTGGTTGGACAAGCTTAAAGATAATGTCATCTTAATTCTCAGCCCAACGATCTAAGGTTTTGTTGAAGCATGAATTCTCGAATCAAAGAAATTAACGCTTCTTTATACAAAATTTGCATCAATCAAGAAATAAAGCTAGAATTAGATTACCTCTCAAGATCAATGATCTAGAAGTAAGATTTCGAACATTGTTCTAAATTAAGTCACTCCATAATCGAACTTGATCAAGGCTTGATTGAATGGCTCGGATGCAATCTACCACAAGAATTGCTTGAAACTTAGAAAGGATAAAAGATGATACTCAAATTTCTAAGAGTGAAAGTTTCAACTTGAGAGCTCAATTTCATTCGTAACAAATATGTATTGCTTTTTACCTACTTTGTGAGTATTTATAGTCTCTCTCAAAAAACTCCACTCTTCAAATGCCCACTAAAAGAAGTTAGTGGGCATGATAGATAAGTTACTCTTCACAACCTTCAAATGTCCATTAAAAAAAGAAGTTAGGGTCATTTTGACAAGTAACTTCCCACCATTTTGCCCACATCGAGTAGGTATGAAATTAAAATAATAAATAAAGTTTTCAAAAAAATTATCAATCAAGTGCTATTTATATCAACCCTATCATCCTGAAAATATGCTCTTCCTCAATCGAATCAGCTTGTAACACATGAAAAGGAGGTTTAACCAAACATATTCCCTTCCTCAATCGAATCCGCTTGTAACACATGAAATTGAGGTTAAACCAAGTCTATTCAATTTTGTAGATGAAGAATGAATACGCGTGTAAAGATTACTATATTTTATCACTTATTTTGAGGAAATGGGATAAGCCCAAGTCCAAAACTAAAGTCAACTAAGCTCACATCCATCCAACAATATCCATCATATACCATAAATAGAGTAGGTCATCCCTTCATTTTTGGTGTCCTCTTTTAAAACTTATCCATTAACTTTGAAGATTGAAAATTACATATGGTAATCCCCTCTTAATTTTTAATAGCTTCATGAACATTCTTTGATGTGTAATAACAAGGGTAATGAATAATAATATATTGTCGTTGTGGATGAAACTTCAAAGTACAATCCTTACTCCCCAAATCTCAAATAAGGGATGACGTTGTCAATGTTGATATACATCGATAATTAATATAATTTAAAGATATATCTACAAATAATTGATAACATGACCAAATTGATTGGAGAGAGGAACGAGTGTTATCGAGGACGTTGGGCCTCGAAGGTGGGTGGATTGTGAGATGTCACATCGATTGGAGAGGGAAATGAATGCCAAGAAGGACGCTTGATTTTGAAGGGGTAGATCGTGAGATCCCACATCGATTAGGGAGGAGAACGAAGCATTCTTTAAGGGTGTAGAATCCTCTTCTAACATACACGTTTTAAAAATCTTGAGGAAAGTCTAAAAGGGAAAGTTTAAAGAAACAATATCTACTAGCGGTGAGGTTTGGCGGTTACAAACACTTAATTAAAAAGATTTTTGTGAATTTCTTAAGAAAGCATTAACAAAATTATTTTAAGTCAATGGATACCAACTAGAAATCAAAAGAACTTGCAAATAGATAGCTTAATAGGCACACCATATTAGTATAACTCAACAATGAAAGTAAGTATACCAATGGTGAGCTTAGATGCTACTAGGTTGAATATAACCCAACTAAGTGAATCCATTAATTTTTGGGTAGGTTTTAGCTAAGTCAACTAGAAGCCATCTAGGCTATGCAAATAGTAACATGATCAGGTGAGATCATTAGTTACTGGGTGAGGTTAGAAGCGTTTCTCTGATCGACCGTCAATAGCTCTTTCTTCACCTTCAATGGCCTTTGCTCTGCCTTTGATGAGTTCCCTCGCCCACAAAAATCACCTTTGTCGAGTTTCCTATGAATCAATAAGCTCGACTTATTTAAAACAAAATATTAAGCATCACGTTGAAATCATGCGATGTGGCAATCGTGTATTGAAAAGTTATGAATCATAGAGTACTTCTATGAGAAGAATTATGAGTACTTTTGTTTATTTAAACAGTGATCATTCGTATATTTTAGTGAAGACGTCGAAAAGCATTGTGATTAAGTATTTTAGTACAAAGTTTGTTTTGTGAGTGCTTCATTCCTAGACAGCATCAACTAGATCAATCATAGAGCATATCGATCTTTGAGCTTTCACTTCGTTTTTGGACAACGTCAACTAGATAAACACTAGAGCCTACTCATTCTTGAGCTTCCACTACATTTTTGGACAACGTGAATTAGATCAATCCTAGAGTCCATCAATCCTTGAGCTTCCACTATGCTTCTGGACTATGTCAACTAGATCAATCCTAGAGTTTACTAATCCTTGAGCTTCCATTGCTCCATGGTCTAGAATCTATGTAACGACCCTCAATTTTCACATACTCAGAGTCGCTACTAGTGTCTCATGCTCATCTCTGATGCGGAAATATAACTCTTACATGCACATCATCTATAACTTAAACTTTGAAAAATGCTTAAAACAACTTTTTCTCTGAAAAACACAGCCATGGTCTTACGTGTTTAAATACGAAAATACTGAAATATAGAGAAAATAAAAACAAATACAAAATAATTTAAAACAATGAAATGCAAAACAACCTATTCTAACTTAATACTAGGAATTTAAATATGAGTCTACCCTATGCACGTGCCACAGTCTCTGCTCGCGATGCTGCCGTCCTCCGTACAAGTGCGCCTTACCTTTACCTAAAAAATGATGTGGCACACGGCCTGAATATCTCAAAGAATACTCTGTAAGTGGCCCCACTATAGGGGGCCATGCAAATGCAAACACATGCAATCATGATTTAGGGACCTATCTCTAAACATCATAAGGGTGGCCTCCAGTCTCTGACAAATTGGATGTGTAGTACTTCCCTACACACGACTCACACGTGCGAGTGTGAATCCCCAGGGCGCTCGCACACCCCTTTGACCCTCTGGTCAAAGTAATCTGTAGCGACATCCGGAGGTCAGCGGAACCCCATAGTGTCATGCGCCTCATGAACACCCTCATCTGTACGCATTCACGCTCATCATACGGTGCGCGTTTGCACTCATCATCTGTAGGGGAAATAGCCCTATGCTTATGAACATACAATATGCATGAGGTCCCTCTAAATCCAATTATACGTCTCTTCTGACACAACCCTCTAATCTCATCTCTTTGTTACACTGTGTAACACGTGCTCATGGATATTTACATTAATATCATTTTCTTACTCATAGGGTTGTGTCCTATGTCGATCTACGACATGATGCAATATGGCATACAACATCATAAGGCATGTTCAACATGGAAAACATCGTCATGCATACATCATACTCATCATAGAAGCCATTAAGTGCATCACACATAACATGTACGTCATGCATCGAAACATAAATACGTACATTTAACATACATCACAGCACGTCATACTCATACATCGTCATAATTCAAACAATTTTTAGTCTATCCTACCGTAAGGCCACTTACCTGATTAGCTTGTACTGGGGTCACCAATTTATCCTTAATGAAAGTTCGATTTTGCCCTTTGTATCCAAGCCAACCTATATGAATCCATGGCATCAATTTCACGTTCAATTCTCTAACTCTTACAATGGTTCATGTGCTAGACTTCATGCGAGCATTAAAGATTTTACGTTGATAAAGTCTTAGAACGCTATAATATACATCTAAATATATATATATATATTATATATATATTCTATTTATATTAAAATTTCTCTTACTTAATCATATTATTGGTCAATTACATCTTTTCTTACTCCCAACTCTTCCCTTTTATTTTTCTAGTATTTTTTTTTCTTTCAATTTTGTATTTTGGTCTTCTCTGTATTTCTTTTTTCGTTCTTTCCTACCCTCTTTTTTTTTTTTTATGTTCTGTATTCCTCATTTCTTTCTTTCTTTTTTATTTCTTTTCTTTTGATTTTGTTAACCGGCTCTAATATTTTCTTATTCCTCTTTCCTTTCTTTCCTTTTGATTTTTTTCTTTTGATTGTGTTAACCGTATTCTAACCTCTCTCTAATCTTTTTTATTTCTCTTTTCTTTTCTTTCTTTCCTTTTGATTTTGATATACAGTATGCTGGCCTCTCTCCAATCTTTTCTTTGTATTTTTTTACGTATTCTAATTAATTCTTTTACCAAATCTTTCTTTCTTTTATCTCTATTTTTTTGTTCCAACATTTAAATTCACAGATGTAACAGATAAATTATTTTTCTAAATCTTTCTTCTCTATTATCTGTATTTTTTTTTTCATTTGAATGGGTTTTCCAAATCTTCCTCTATTTCTATCTTTTTTTTTTTCTTTTGATTTCCGTGAGAGTATTCTAGCCAATTTTAATGGATTCTTTTGTACCTAATTTCTATTTCAGATCTAAATAATTGCAACAAATATGGGTAGCATTTCTATTTCAGATTAATATTGTTCAATAAGAGAAGGAGTAAAAGGTAAATCTGACTCCTAACCTTTTCAAATGACATTTCTCTTCCATTATCTGCCTAACAATCTCTCCATTAAATGTCTTTCTTCTTCCCAGAAAATATTTTCTTTCTGCTTTTGTTTGCTGAATTATTGATACTAATGAGAGAGATATTTTAGGAGGGGTGGTTAGTTATTTTTTTTTTTTTCATCTCTATTTTATTATTTTTATTTTTAATATATATATATATATATATATATATATATATATATATTAAACCTAACTATCTAGCTTCACCCCAAACAAAGGTTAGTGAAAATCTTTAGGGTACAAATAATCTTCAATCTACATCTTCAAAAAACTGATCCACCTTGCCTATCCTTAAGCTTCCACTGCTCTGTGGTCATGGAATCTGCCTTCACCCTACACAAGGGTTTGTGAAGATCTTTCCAATACAGATAGTCTTCAATCTACATCTTTTAAAAACTATTCGACATGTCTATCATCAAAGTTCTTGATCTTGATGTTTGAAGTTTCCATCTTCACAAATCAGGGTGAATCTC
Organism: Cucurbita ficifolia; assembly: GCA_033971965.1. Lineage (NCBI taxonomy): Eukaryota > Viridiplantae > Streptophyta > Magnoliopsida > Cucurbitales > Cucurbitaceae > Cucurbita > Cucurbita ficifolia. The sequence goes on from CM066979.1 coordinate 9,207,829, forward strand.
TCCCAGCTCTGATACCATTTGTTAGGATCTCACAATTCACATACTCGATCTAGATGAAGAACATAAAGAACAAAAGAGAGAAGAAGCAAAAAAAAAAAAAAATTATATACCTGGAGACACCGGGATATAAAACTCTCCGACAACTAAGGTTTGTTTATAGATGACTCCAAGCAGTTATAGATAAAATAACCCTTTTAAAAATTAAATAAGAGAATAGATAGGATTCTTTCATAGAAATTAAATAATAAGATTCTATCTTAGAAACTAAATAAGATATGAGGCTCCACAATCTATCAACTTTGCCTTGCATGATTGACCGATATAGATACTATAGTTGGTTCTTAACGTAGAGAATTCAAGAGTAGCCTCTAGTGGCACTTGGCTTTCTAGGTCTAATAGGGTTCAGTCAATTGCTCACTTAAACATGATGTTTCATGCTTTCGGCTAGCGTCTTTTGGTACACGAACTTACAAGCCTTGTAGATAGTGTCGGATAAAATCTTTCTAGAATCTTAATAATTCAATAGTTTCATATTTTGATGCACTTTTTGTTATAGTGAGCAATGAGAATAGTAAATAAAAATTAAAAGAAAAGTTAGTGTAGGAGAATAGATTCCAACTTAATACATTTTAAAATCAAAGAGTGAACGTAAGAAAAAGAGGAATCTAAAAGAAAAGATGCTAGATTCCTCTTTGTCGATCAATGCTAGATTCACCTCTCAACTCACTTGGATTCACAATTTATGTTATATATTTTGACAAATAATATGACTATTTTTACCCCTATAAATATACAGAAAAAAAAAAGAGTGCTTTTTTTTATAAGAATTATAATTTCTCTTTTATGGAATTAATTTTTTAAAAATAAATTGAAAATTTTTAAAATATTTTTATTTATTTTCATTTATATTTGACATCCACAAAAAAAAAATCAAATTTAAAGAAGAAATTGAAACAAAAAATAATATTCTACATATAAATATATATATATAATTCTAAATTTTTAAATATAATATTTTTATTTGTTACACCTGCTAAGGTGAATCACAAATGGTATTAGAGCTAGACACCGAATAATGTGCTAACAAGGACGCTGGGCCTCAAAAAAGAGTGGATTGGAGTATCCCATATCAATTGGAGAAGGGAACAAGTGTCGGATTGGGGTATCCCACATCAAATGGAGAAGGGAACAAGTGTAAGCGACGACGCTGGCCCAAAATGAGGGTGAATTGTGAGATCTCACATTGTTTGGAGAGGAGAACAAATCATTCTTTATAAGAGTGTTAAAATCTCTCCATCACCCACACATTTCAACTTTTTTTTTTTTTATGGTTTTGATGGAGTAAATTAGGTAATTATTAACCATTATTTTTTTTACTAAAGGTTGGGGTGAATTTAATGGTAAAAAGTTGTATAGTAAAAGAAAATTATAATAAAAATTCTCAATACTTTTTAGGTAAAGCAAAGTTGAAAATATTTAACGAAATAAATAAATAAATAATAATAATAAGGTAAAACGATGATTGATGAGGGACTATATTTAATATATTAAGTAAAAAGCAAGCTAAATCGTAATCGTATTCCAATAGATTTTATTCCGATTCATATTTCCAAAAATTAAAAAATTAAAAAAATTAAAATAAAAAAAAGATTATTATCGCCATTTTGTGGGCAAATTTTTTTTTTATTATTATTATTATTATTATTATTATTATTATTATTATTATTATTATTATTATTATTATTATTATTATATAAAGAGGAAAAAGAAAAAAGAAAAAAAGAAAACCAGTGTTCCCCTCGGGGATTGGAGGCGGCGGTATTCCTTCTGTTCTCAAATTCAGATTTCCCTACGGACCCGCCATTGCCATTGCCATTGCCATTCCGAATGGACCTCACCCCTCCTTCCTCCCGTTTCCGCCACCGGAAATCCCCCTCCTCCGAGCGCTTCCTTCTCTCCTTCTCTTCTCCCTCCCCCCGCCCTTCTAACCCTACCTCCGCCAACGCCCTCGACGACGACAACAACAGCGAGCTCAACGAGGACGACGTCTTCTGGACTGGCGATTTCGCCGCCGATTCCGCCCACCATACCCACTCCACTCCCTCCTCCTCCACCTCCTCCACTCCTCGCCACCATATTCATCACCTCCAGCATCACAAGGGCTTCCCCCAGTCTGAGACCTTCGGTATTCTCGCTGCCCTCCCTGAGAACGAGGCCTCCTCCAGCCTTCGCAACTCCTCGCATTTCTACCACAAGGCCTCCGTTTCCTCCTCCTCGTCTTCTTCCCCTTCCTCTTCTCGGATGATTCCGACGATCCCTAAACCTCCTCTCGAGCGGTTGCCCTTGCCGATTTCTTCCTCGTTGAAGTACCAGTCCGCTCCAGTCAATGTGCCAATGATGTCGAAGGCGGCGGTTCAGAGACACCAAGAGATAGACGTGGATGATGTTGATGAAGGTGATGGGGAGATGTTGCCGCCTCATGAAATTGTCGCTAGAAGTTTGGCTCAATCGCCATTGTTGTCTTGCTCCGTGCTTGAGGGTGCTGGAAGGACGTTAAAAGGCAGGGATCTTCGCCAGGTTCGAAATGCTGTTTGGAGACGAACAGGTTTTCTTGATTAAGGATTTGAACTGCTTTAATTACTTTTGGAGAATTGATTTGCTTACTTCTTCGTCGTTTGACAATATTCGCCATGCTGCGAGTGTCTGGTTCACTTTGACGACTGTTTGTGTCGCTCTTTTTGGAGTATTGAGGGTCCAGGAATATTTGAATCTGCTTGACACTCATCGTAAGAAGGAATTGGAATTGGAATTGGAATTGGAATTGTAATTATCTGAAGGATGTTTAAGATTTTACTTTGAAGTTTATTTGTAGGTTTGATCATTATCTCAGAACATTTTTCCAATCTATTAATATTAAATTCCCGTAATGTTGTTACATTTGCACCTACTTTTTCAGTGCGAAGTGTTCATATTTGTTCTCTTCCCTTCCATTACAATAGTTCAACCGGAGTTGGTTATTCTACATAGAACTATTGGGTACAAGCCTTGCAAAGAACAATAAACTTCGGTAAAAGAAGTCCCCAATGGAGTGTGTTTAATTTGCTTCATTGTTTCCTTTATCCACTAAAGGAGAGGATTTTACCATCCTGTTTATAATTGGGAGCTCAATTATGCTTAACGAAGTTATTAATATGAACACTAGTTGTAACTTTACCAAATTCCTTGGACGAACGTCGGAATGTGTTTCATGTTTTATACATGGTGTTGAGAGGTGTTTGTTTCTGGTTAGTATTGAGCTTTCGTATTTTTTCCGACATCTCTGCTGGAGTGTGATAATCTTGTGTTTTCTTTATCTGAATGCGACTAGTTGTGAGTGATTAGATGTATTGTTTATGAAGGGTTCTTGCAGTGATAACTATAACCTTGATAAAATTTAGCCCTACATGTCTGTTCATTGGGGTTTGTAGCATAGGGACCAGAATTATTCGTTTATGTTCAATGCTATTCCTTAGCTCCTGCATTGGGAGGCACATCCTCTTGAGTTTATTTCTGTTCTTTTCTTTCCTTTTCCGTGATCAATGATGCTTAATGTCACATATGGAAGGCCTGTATTGAACGTAAGACGGAGTACCTACCGATATAGGGAGAGGGAGTAAGGTGGGGAATAATTGGATGGGAGAGTGAAGAAACTTGAGCGAAGCGGGTGAAGGAAGTATGAGTGCCAAGGTTTTCAATCCATGAAAATCTAGTGAAAATCAAATAACATGTTTGTGTAACCGTTCTGTGGTTCTTTTCCTCAAATGAACACCAAGTTACTTTTTATTATGTTTTCATTATGTTATCCTGTTTTGGTATGTAGGAAGTTGAGGGAACTAGACTAGGCTAGGTATGGCTGCCTGACTATGAAACCCGAACGCTTTTTATTTGGTAGGTGCATTGACTAAAGGTTATCGAGTGAAATTGAGTCATGCATGGTCTGTAGTTCCATCTGGATAGAGTAGGATTTGATTGATATATATTCATTTGTGAGTAGGATTAAATTTCTTGATATATCCTTTCTGGTGGCAATGCTGCATGTCCTCTAGAAGTAATTTGTTTGCTTTCAGTGTCTTCAGAAAACACTTGGTTGATCTGTTTTTTCATGAGATAGGAACCTGATGCAGGGGATTTAACTAGGAAATTCATCCCAAGAACGTAGAAGAAATCCCTCAAATTTGTGAGTTAACTCTTAAGAACCTCAATTGAATAATATGATCAACACTAACTATTACAATTCAAAGAGGGGCAATTATAGCCCTGCAAGAACTATAAAATAGCTAATTAAAGCTGAAATACTAATCAATAATGTAATTAGTAAACTAAATAAAAAATAACCAAATATACTATTATCCCACATCATTTGCCCCAACTTTGAAAAAAAAAACTCAATGTTGTGCATCTAAGGTGCTATGAGTCTGTTCTCTCTCGACTGAGTAGTTCAATATCATTCTGGGGATGGATTTTCCACCTACTATTGCCCTTGATGCCACCTGCTGCACCTAACTTGTGAATGGAGTACACCTCATTTTAAGATTATTTGTTTGTATCTTAATTAAATTCTTATAGATTTGTTATAGTCCGTGTGATAGCTTGACTTTCTTCAAAAAGGAGGCCACTCATCTCTAAGATATCTGGACAATTATGTTCTCCTATGTCTCCATCGTCTTGTCCTGTTCTTCATTTCCTTTTTCTCCTGTCGTGTATTATTGCTTTTGTCATATTTTGGTTGCTGGAAATTGTGATGGAAGGAACTTAATATGCGTGTTTCTTCAACCCTGGCTCCACCATCTGTGTCCGTGGAAGATTGAAGAATCTGTAAAATACTGTGTAGACAGACAACTTTCATTCTCTATGAAGCAGCAGTTACTTCAGAATGACAGTTACAGGAATTTGCAGGCTAGCTGCAAATGATGATACTATATGATATTGTGGTATTTTCTAGATCATTTTATCACTGCATGCGAACTATACGTTATTCCTGTATTGACATCCATGAATACCATTCAACAACCTACTAGTTTTTTTATATTTTTTTGTACCTCTCTCAACAAGATTTAAACACATTTTTTAAAGATATATTGATTCAGCTACTAATTTCTAGGTGTGTATATGGTGAAATATTTGAATGACTGTTGCCTGCATCTCGCAGATATTTCTTAACAGATTTACAATCTTCAGCACAGGACTCCAAAGGAGGAGAATCATTTTGTTTGTTAATATTCTTGATAGATTCCACTAGAAGCACGGGAAGAAAGAGGATCGTTTTGTTTGTTGATGTTTTTTGCATCTGAGAAGCGACACTACCAAATTCAGGTTCTTTCTGAACTATGGCTACGTGAATCTGGACGTGTTTGTTTCTGGACCTCTAATATAATCAAATCTTCTGATTGTCCCTCTAAAAGACATGAAGTTTGGCTGAAAATTTAGCAGGGGTAATGGCTGTCCTGTCCTGTCCTGTCCTGTCTCAGCTCCCTCATTTTCACCATTAATACCCTCTGCTTGCCAAGTCTTAAAGAGAAACAAGTTCAGTTGTTTTGATGAGGCAGGATGTGTACTATTTTATTTTGCAATTCACGTACCTCCCTCTTTAGGAATAAGGTAATAAATTGTCTTTTAGACTAGATACGTTGGGCTGCTAACGGTATTGTCAAATGTAGTGTTAATAGGATCGGTTTTGATGAGGCAGGATGTGTACTATTTTATTTTGCATTTCATGTATCTCCCTCTTTAGGAATAAGGTAATAAATCATCTTTTGATATTGTCAAATGTAGTGTTAATAGGATCTGTTTTGATGAGGTAGGATGTGTACTTTTTTATTTTGCATTTCACGTGTCTCCCTCTTTAGGAAAAAGGTAATAAATCGTCTTTTAGACTACAGATTTGTTGGCAGTATGAGAGATACTGCAAACAATGCATGTGGCCGTCGAATGGATCAATAAAGCAAAAGTATAGATCTTGAAGAGTGAGTTTGAGGCTACCCATATGAAGAATGATGAGTCAATAGACGACCTTAGGTCATTGGTCGTTTAAAGTCCATGAGAAGAGACTTTGTGACTATGACGATAGAGAGGAGGAGAACCATCTCTTACTCAAACATGAGAAGTGGCTCGCACGGACGAAAAGAAAAGATGTAGCTGAACTTCCTTTTCAGGTAGGAAGGAACATGGTAGGCTGCAACAAGAAAAGTGAAGATCATGGGCATGACCGCGGTCGTGGCCGTGAATGTGGTGAGAGAGGAGGTCGTGACAATGCCTAGTAAATCCATAACAATGTATCAATAGAATTCTTGAATGTTAGAACAATTTTATTTAAAACAGCACAGCATGAAGTGTTTTCGAGTCACAAGGCTTACACCCATTTGCAACATAGCATTCTTCTCAATCTCATCTAAATGTTACAAATTGAGAATATTAAATCTTTATCTTTTCTTCGACATGGGTGATTAATGAGTAAGGTATTTGTGTGTTCGTTTTAAAAAAAAATGAAGATAGTGTGTTTGATTGGATATTAAACTTTCTTTTAAGACTAATAAATTTAAAAATTTTAAAAATGTAAAAGTTCATAGACTTATTAGATTGTTGATAAAATTAGTAAATCTATTTAATACAAATTTTAAAGTTTAATGGACTATCTTTTAAACTATTATATTATGTTATTTTCTTGTTATATAACATTGTTTTGAGCTTCAAATATATTTAAACTTTAGTTTCAAATAGAGATATCTATTTTATTTGTGGGGATTCGCTTCGAACGGAGAGGAGATATGGAGGAGGGAGTATAAATGAAATCGAGGACGGGATTATATTCCCGTCCCCACCTTAATTAATATAAATATATTTTCAAAATATATATATATATCAAAGTATATATGCTTTTTAGCTATATTAAGAAAAATAAATTGATTAATTTTGAAACTCTAATTGTAATATTTTAACGGGAGTCTATGTATAGATTTTTTTAATTGTTAAAAATTATATTGTAATATTAAAATTAAAATTTTTAGAAATTAAGTTCGTAAAATATATTTGTTAATGAAATATATTGATCTTTTTTATAATTTTTATTAAAAAAATAAAAATTTTAAATAACTATTTTTTAGAAAAATAATTAACACTAAGAATACCCGGTGGAAACTTAGTCATCGCAAAAATAAATGAAAAATTTTGTGCGTTACATTTACTAATTTAGTAGTGTGAAAATGATGACCTTTTGAGTGAGCATTACTCTTGCTAAAATTTTATTGTACTTACCTTGTTGACAGCTTTCTAGAATATAGTTGAATTAGGTATAACTTTTTAACGTTTATTTTTCTTTTTAAAGAACTTTCCGCTAAAGGATTAGGTCTAAACCCGACAAAGCCGAAAAGATATCAATTGGCTACTTAAAATGTTTAAGATTCAATCTGGAAAACAAGCAAGATAAATTCACATTCGAGAGAGAAATGAAAGGATAGAGATTAAAAATTGTACTTCTCGGATTAGTTTAATATAAATTTCGGAAAAAAAAAAAAGTTATATCTTTAAGGCGTATGCTTGGAGTATTACATGTTTATCTAATAAATGTTAAACATATTACTAGAAAAAAAAAAAAATAATAATAATAAAATTATAGATAGAATAGAATAATAAAGAGTTTCAAACCATTTTTTAAAAGTGAATATATCACAGAAAATTTAGGCGCGTAAATATCTATTTTCATTTGCAATAAATTAGTCAATGTTTATCAAATAAATATGTCGTATCATCTTTTAAATAGAATGTCAATACCGAATATCGTGTAGTATCGATAATCTAAATGTATGATTAATTCTAAATATCATATAACGATATATTAATCACACTTAAACATCATGCTTAAGAATTAAACCATAGAACGAAAATATTTCATAAAATAATAAATCCATAATCAAACTTATCCAATAATTTAATATGCATATTTGCATTAATACCATTTTTTAAGAAAACGGATCATTAGACTTTTTACAATAGTGAAAAACTCTTCACATTAAATACAAATGGCAAAAAAAAAAAAAAAAAACATGACATTTTCCGATTTACATTTGTAAAATTTAAAATAATAAAGTGGAACGATTGGAGGTGAATTCATTAACCTAATTTTTTTTTTTTTTTTTTTTTTTTTGTAGGATTTAAGAAAAATACCACATAAATATTTAGAAGGGTAGTCTAAAATTTATAAGGCTTATGTTAGAGTTTTTATAAAATCAACGAATCGGTTTCTACCCAACGAGCCTTAGGGTCCTTTCCTCTCTTGGATTGATCTTGAGTTTTTTCGGTTTAGGATCAGGTTCTCCTCAGTTTCTCTAGATCCACCACGCTACTATGTGTTGATGATTTTAGAGAGTTTGTCGTCTAAGTTACCACAAAAAACGTGTTTGTTGTCAGTTCTACCGACGGAAGACCCTCATCATCTTTGTGCTTCATTGGAGAAGAAGCACAGGAACCTTCGATTAGACACGCGAATAAGAAATCCATGCCAATTCAGTCCAAATCGTACTTCAATTTAGTGCATCAAGTGCATCGATTCAAGGTCAATCAAACCACTTTAGGACATTCTAGTTCAATTTACCATCGATTCAAGGCATTCCAGGTTAGATTACCCTTTGTTTTAGCCGATAAAACATCTCTTACAATTTGGAGTCATTATATGAGTTTTAAGATTAACTCTCATCTATCTGGTGAATTGAGCTTTGTTAGATTTATCTAAATTCTTCTTGAAACCCCAACCAAATTATTGAAACGTTCTTATAAAGATTTTAACGCCTATTCATTTTCACTCGAAATTATTTGAAAAACCTCATGACATGCATGTAATAACGATTCTGCCACACGTTAAAAGTAGAGTCCTTACAAAAGCTCTGCATAAGTGTAGAGGACGCCATCCCGAAAGATTAATTAGGCACCCAAAAGAAGCTCGGTTAGTTAATTCTAACCAAGGAAATTTGGGACGATTAGGTTATTTTCCACATGAATACTTCACCCGACAAAAAATAAGTTCTTTCTCATTCTCTAAATTCTTGCTACGCACAAATTCACTTATCCAACTTAAGCATTAAAGTCCGTATGACAAGCATCACACAGATATGCACATCTCATCTAATTGGACTTCAACATAACAATAATGCAACGTTATTATATATATTCACATCTAACGTTCAAATAATTAATACACGTGTTAAAACAACAACAAAAAATAGTATTAATCCAAAAAAAATCTCATAAAATTAACTAAAAAATCCAGAAAAAGAATATTCCAAAAAAAAAAATCTAGAAAAAATCTCATGGCCATGGTTTAGAATAAATTCGATTATCATGTGAATATATCCTTTTTTTTCTCTTTTATTATCCCTCTTATCTGGATTTGACAGATGGAAAATAAAAATAATAAATAAAAAAAATTGACAATTGACCTCAAAATTAACCACATCTTGCTGTGTTTTTACTGTTTCCTTGAGATAAAAGATAAAAAAAAATAAAAAAAAATAAAAAAATTGACTATGTTGAAATGCACTATAAAAACAGATACCCTAATTACCACAAAATTTAGATTTGGTTCTAAAACCACTCAACAACATTTGACTACAACCAACAGATCCCAAAATGTCTGGAACTCACCATGTTTAAAGCCACCTTCTTTTGATCATTTCAAACCTCACAAACCATCCTATCTCCCTCTCCTCTCTTCGTTTCCAACCATATATTACACTTTATCAACTTCTCTCTCCTTCTCTCTCTCTCTCTCTCTCTCCCTGCAAATACTGCATACACTATCCATCCATGGCTGCCTGTGGAAGCCTGCAACACATCTTTGAAACCCCATTACCGGAGAATCCAACCCTTCTCGACACACTCTCGTCATGGAGCCAGATTATAGCTGTGACGCCATCCGAGCAGCAATCGTCGTTTACAGAGATTTTTGGAGAGCTTCATTTCAAAGAGAGTTTTGTTCCTCCTTTGTCACCGTCTTTGACAGAATCGAACTCTCTGTCTCCTGCTGTCGGTATCATCCCATGGAAAGAACCGTCGTCAAATGGTGAATCTTCCAGCTCCCATGGGAGAAGTAATAGCTTCTCATCAACCAATTCAGAAAGCCTGCAACTCTGCACGGAAGGGCTTGGGTATGAAAGCTTAGATGATGTTGAGGATTTGAAAGGAGGGATGGATGAACAGGAATGGCAGAGGGAGGAAGAAGAGGAAGAGACCTTAAAGAAACAGATTCAGAATCCTATTTGGAAGCCTGGGATGATTAAGAGGACAAAATCTGCTAATGTTGATGATTTTCCTCCTCCAATTTCTTGTATGGGGAACAGTGGGAAGCCTTGGGTTGGATTCAAATCCTATAGATATGGTGGAAGGTTTATATTGAAGGAAATAAGAGTTCCTACCCATGAATTTCTACATGCTTCCCGAGAAAATGGACGTCTGAAACTGCATATTCTCGTTCCTAATAAGCAAGCCAGAGAGGCCAAGGAAGAAGACGACGACAACAAACAACAAGAACAAGAAGAACAACACGAAGAATAACAAAGAAAATAGTATCGGGAAATGCAAGGTTGAAACTAGGCCACAATGAGATAAGAGTCCATCACTTTCTTAGAGATAGAGTATTTCAAGCTTAGAATTTCCAAGTTTTCTTCTCTAAAAGGATGATTATGCCTTCTGAACACTTTTTTGATTTGGTGATTGATTGCCTTCTTCCCTAGAAATTTTCTGTGTCCCATTTGAAGTTCTTTGTCTAATTTCAGAAACAATGATTTCTTCTGTTTCATTCATATTTTACCAAACAGAATTTAATGGGCTGAAGAACTCCACAAACAAAGAAATGGAATGATACCAAATTTTCCCACTTCCTAACCCGGACTATCTACGGATACTCCAATCACAATAAATCATTTCGAGTTTCTCCCGACGCCTTCAAATTGTTTCATAGCAACCTTCAATGAACTCAAAGGTTGTTTAGAAAGTAGTTGAATCGAAGACAATCGTCTTCTACGGGAAGAACTCAAAGTAGGCCACAGAAATTAAGACCACCACTGACTATCTACGAATACTCCAATCACAATAAACAACCATTTCAAGTTTTTCCTACGACATCCAAGATGTTTCTCCCAACGCCTTCAAATTATTTCATAGCAACCTTCAACGAACTCAAATGTTGTTTAGAAAGTAGTTGAATTGAAGGCAATCGTCTTTTACGGGATGAACTCAAAGTAGACCACAGAAATTAAGGCCACGAACTGAATTAATAAAGAAAAAAAAAGTTCTGTAAATATATTGCAGATTGAGAACTCTAGTCCTCTCCCAGGTTTTTGAAGCATCGGCTAAAAAGTTACGGATTTAGTACCAAATAAACAGGGGAACTCAGCTCCATTGTTTATGTTGATCTTTGAAACATAAACAGGGGACTGAAAGCTCATCATGCTTAAGCTTCCAACTTTCTAGAATAAGAAACTGACAGAGTCGAGACCGAAGTTTATAAAATGGGGTTGGTGCCATCTAAAGTTAGAAGCACCTTGTACAACTCTGGTCGGCGATCACGAAAGACTCCCCAAGCATGTCTCTTGGACTTGATTTTATCCAGATCAAACTCGGCTACTAAAACATCTTCATCTTTATCATTAGCAGCAGCAACAATTTCTCCGGTGGGTCCTGTCGTTAAAGCATTTATATATCAAGATACTACCTTCTCACAAATCAATGTTTCAACTTTGCAAATGTTGCTATTACACAATACCTGCTATAAAAGAATTCCCATAAAATGTGATCTTGCTTTTGCCATGCTCTGTTTCAATGATCTCTGTTCCAATGCGGTTTGAAGCCACTAGTGGTACCTGAATGTTTTTATATTAATTAGGTATCTTACAAAATGCACGTCTCTGTGTGGTATAATTCAAGTATAATATCCAACAAAAGCGTCAAAAAGTGCATTTTAAAGCAAAATGTTGTGCACACAAAAATCAAATTCAAATTTTACTTTGGGATAGCTCAAATGGTAGTTCAACAGCAGGCCAAGGAGGCTTCTAGTAAAGACAACTCATGCAAGGTCCTCGAACAAAATTGAAAACTAAAAACGAAACCGATTCTTATGCAAACATATAGTCAGTTATATATTGTCGGTCTAGAAACTTACTAAATTGGCACCAGCATGCCCTTGCATTACTCTTTTCCAATGATCACGGGAGTCGAGTCCATCATCTTGAGGTTCAGAACCAATAGCTGTAGGATAGAACAATATCTCCGCACCTTGAAGAACCAGGGCTCTGGCTGCCTCTGGAAACCACTGATCCCAGCAAATGGCTGAAATAAAAATGACTTGGCACCTTTACCTTCTTCATATGGCTGATAAAACTTTCTCAACTATTACATGCATTTCTTAATTTTGACTTTAAATTGGACCATACAGTTCAGATTTCAGAAGTACAGTCAAGTATACATTCACAAAAAAAGGCAATCATGTATTGAGATGAAACAAGTTGTCATCATTATTTAGTTTCCACCAGATGCAACAATAAAATATGTTAATGTTTTGAATGTAATACTTCAACCTATAAAATAAAATGAGAAATTTCTTTCAAAAAGTGAACAAAATCAACAATGGAAGAGTGAAAACTTCAACTGGGGGGGAATATGGACCAAAAGAACAAACATGTAAACAAAACAAACACTAACAAAAATAGCGATACACTTTTTTTCGTTCATATAGATCTAAGTCTTAAGGCATGTAGAGTATTTAGGAAGGATTTGAAGTGTATATTTTTAATCTTCAAGAACCCTTTTTTTAAAGTTACAACTTGGGTTAGATAGTTGTTTCTTATCATCTTTCCTCCAGGAAGGATCCAAGGAAACCATATACCAAAAGCATTTGAAACTTTATAAACTTTTACAAAATCTGACTCTAAACCATGGAATGACAAATGGTTTTAGCCTCCTCACAAACCAAGCCATTGAAGCAGAGTAAAAATGCCAAGATGTTATATGACAGCTATCCAATGGGCTAGTATATTATAGACATGACAGCATAATTACAAAAAGAACTAGATTGAAAGAAAAATAGAATCCCAAAGGATGATCGCACAAACTCTTTTCAGGAAAACTGTATTGCATAGAGTGGCAAAAAATATCAAAATATCATGCAAAGGGAGGGAAATATTTTGGTCGGTAATTGAAGAGTCCGAAATCCTTCAGGCAATCCAAAGCTTAGGAGCAAATAAAGCCCTGGTATTGTTTCTGGAGAAGTTTTTTTAGAAGTGCTGGAACATCATGAAAATGGATGCTTTAAGGTCTTCTTAAATACTTCGGATAATGAATATTTGAGAGCTTGCTCGAGGGGGGGGGGGGGGGGGGGACCAACAAGCCTGGTTCACGGTTTGGGGGGGGGGGGGGGGGGGGGGGGGGGGGGGGGGGGGGGGGGGGGGGGGGGGGGGGGGGGGGGGGGGGAGTCATGCTAACAAGTAGAAGACGACATCACTAATATGACATCTTGAGCATATGTTGCTCCGCCAGTGCTGAGAATGAGTGTCGCACAATTGCCAAATCCGCTGCCAAGAAAAAGGCGATTGTAACAGTTGGTATCAGAGCCTAGTTGGCTCCAAAAGTGACTCGATAGACATGGCTACGACCACGTCAACCGACTAGTCGACATAGAAGAACAAATGCAATACTTGCGGGTGAAGGAACTCGCTGACAAGACTCTCGCCGTTGACACAATAACGGGTCGGTTAGATGGGCTGCCCATTCAAGAAATAATGTATCGAATGGACAACCTGAGAGTTGATTGAAGACATTGCAACGATCAGAAATCAACTCTCGGGTTCATTTCTCTGGCGTCCTGTAACATCATATAATCCAACGGTCAGAAATCCTCATTGTTCCTAACTTCACACACAGCGCGTCGGTCAGGAATTCCGCGGGAATTAATAGACTAACAATATTCATATATAACCCATGGCTCAATAAACTGTAACCATAACCTAGAGTCACACCCTTTTATATAATATTTATTGCACACTCACATTGCATGCATTTTTATATATATATATATAAATATATATTCAACTCATGAAACATCTCCATACTTCATTCATAGCATGCTTACATCTTATGCATGCAATCATAATATACAAACAATTAATCATAACACATATATTACTATAGTAACTCTTAATCATGAAATCAACATGCTCGTATATTTCAAAAAAAGTTGAAGAACTTGTCTGAGAAGCTCGATATGCTACTTCATTCTAAACTCCTCCATCTTGTAATGTATGCTTAAAAGGGTAACCTAACACAATTTCTCCCGATTAGACCTATATTAACAATTTTCAAGATAAGTATAGGTCAATCTTGATAAAATAGGTCAAAAGTAGTCGAACGGAACAAACCAAGAGCCGAACAGAAGCCTCACGCGCCAGTAAGCCTCTCCCACGCGCCCACGGTTTGCCCAGTCGCAGCCCTCACGCGTGCACGTGTTTTGTAAGCGCTAGTGTCTTCTTCCTCACGACTTTCTGCAAATTTTCAGCTTTTATATTAATTCATTTTGTGTCCTTGCCCAAAAATATCATCTTACACCCTAAATTTCATCCGGATTCGTTTTACAACTTTGTAGATTTCATTCCTATGAATCTAACCAGCTTATTTTATAACCTATTACCCAACATATGTCAAGATAACAAAATTTAAAGCTTCGAAAATATGGATTTTCATTACCTTTGTACATCGCCTAATACAACTTAACTCTTGAGCTTCTATCAACGAGGGTCTCCACACACGTTCGTCTATCCTCAAGTTTGCACCTCACCATGACAACCATAAAAAACCATAAGATTTTTTTTAAAAGAACACGGATTTAAATCCCCTCCTCTGTTTTCTCTATATATATTTTTTTTTTTTTTTCGTTTTCAAACCTACTCCAATCTTCCTTATTCTCTCCTAACACACACATTCCCACAATTCCTTCCCTCAAATGCCTCAATGCCTCTGTGTTTCCTTTCTCCTATTTCCTCTATTACAACAGCTGCGTCCGCAGCTACTGTGCCCTGTTTTTTTTTAATTACTTATTTATTTATTTAGGTATAATTATTATTATTATCATTACACCCACACAACACAAACTCACATCACAAACACATCCCTTCTTTATGTTGAGGTCATCACAACTCCTCCCTCCTTTAAGAACTTTTGTGCTCGAAAGTTTCTAATTCCAAAAACAAATGTGGATAGACACGTCTAAACTCCCCTTCACGCTCCAAAGTAGTTTCCTTGATTTATTGGTTTTTCCACAAAACTTAAACAAAGGAAATGTCTCTAATACGTAAAGATTTCACTTTCCGTGCTAAAATTTTGAGAGACTGTTCTTCGTAGCTCAGATCCTCTTTCAAATGCAAGTTCTCATGATGAACATGCGCAGAATCTGCAACATACCCTCGTAGCATCGAAACATGAAAAACATTGTGTATTGCCTCCAATGTCAGGGGTAAAGCCAATTTGTACGCTACTAGACCTACTCTTTCAAGAATCTCAAACGGTCCAATGAAACGTGGACTAAGCTTCCCTCTTTTGCCGAATCATAAAGCGCCATGAATAGGAGCGACCTTTAGAAAAAACATGGTTCCTTCAGCAAACTTTAAATTCTTTCATCTAATATCAGCGTAACTCTTTTGACGACTTTGAACGGTCAAGATCCTCTTACTAATTTTATGTATCGCCTCATTAGTCGTCTGTTGCAAGTCTAGACCCAACAACTGACATTTACCTACTTCTTCCTAGTAGATCAAAGTTCGACACCTTCGTCCATAAAGCGCCTCAAAAGGAGTCATCTGGTTAGTTGCCTGATAACTATTGTTACAAGAAAATTCTACCAAATATAGGTAAGTATCCCAACCACCGGAAAAATCTAGTATGCACGCACGCAGCATATCCTTGATAATCTGATTTCGTCTTTCTGTTTGCCCACTTGTCAACCGAATATGTCGACTTCCCTGGTATAAAATGAGTTGTCTTAGTCTGTCTACAACAACCCATATCACAGTAAATCCGGGTCGGGTTCTAGGTAATCCTGTAATAAAATCCATGGTCACCTCTTCCCACTTTCACTAGGGCACGTTTAGGGGTTGCAATATTCCAGCAAGTTTTTGTTTAGGTGTCTTAACTTGTTAACAAGTTAAACAGCTAATCACATATTCAGCAACATCCTTCCTCATCCCAGGCCACCAAAAACATATTTTCAAGTTTTGATACATTTTTGTGGCACCGGGATGCACAGTATAAGGTGACTCATGAGCTTCAAATAAAATCTTCCTTTTGATCTCTACATCGTTGGGTGTGCATGTTCGATTCCACCATTTCAAACTACCATCAACTGCTATCAAGAAATCCTTAGCTCTCTCAGTCATTGGTTGCTTAATGACTTTTTCAAGATAAGGATCTTTTTGTTGACTCTGAATAATTTGTTGCTGCAACGTCAGGCGAATAGTCATAAAAGCTAACTGAGTTATCGCTTCTCTAACTAGAACAACTGTTTGAGCTTGTTCAAATTCTGTCTTAATATTAGTTTGTCTCGTCAACAATGCAGATGAGTGAATGGTTTTACGACTTAAAGCATCAGCTACTACATTAGCTTTGCCAGGGTGAAGCAAAATTTCCATATCATAATCAGATAGTTGCATTCATAATCTTTCATTTGTCGGGATGCATAAGCAATAACTCTCTCGTTTTGCATCAGTACGCAACCCAACCCATTTTTAGAAGCATCATTGTAAATTAACAGATTACCAATTCGTCAAGTACAGTAAGTACTGATGTCGTCGCCAATCTCTCCTTGAGTTTTGTGAAAACTTCTTTCACAGGCTCAACTCCATTCAAATGTCTATCCTTTTCTAGTTATCCTTTTCTAGTTAACTGAGTCAGTAACGCTGCAATCTTTGCAAAATCTTTAATGAATCGCCAATAATATCCTGCTAAACCCAAGAAACTTCTCACCTCAATAACCGTAGTCGGTCGAGCCCATCCTATAACTGCCTCCACTTCGCGAGGTCCACTGCAATGCCATCCTTGGATACCACATGGCCAAGGAATACCCCCTTCTGAGGCCAAAATTCACCTTTAGAGAATTTGGCAAATAGTTTGTGTTCTCGTAACACCAGCAAGACCCTCTTCAGATGTTCGGCATGCTCAACATCTGTCTTGAAGTAAACAAAGATATCATCAATAAATACAATTACAAAAAAACTCGAAAATCCTGAAATACTCGACTCATCTGCTCCATAAATATAGCAAGGGCATTAGTCAAACCAAAGGACATCACAACAAACTCATAATGTCCATAACAAGTTCGAGAAGGTATCTTTGGTATGTCCTCTTCTTCGACACTTATTTGATGGTACCCTGAAAGAAGATCAATCTTCGAAAATACTGCTGCTCCTTGAAGTTGATTAAGCAAATCATCAATCGTTGCAATGGATATTTATTTTTAATCGTCACCTTATTTAACTCTCTATAATCAATACAGAGACGTAAGGTACCATCTTTCTTCTTCATAAATAATACTGGAGCTCCCACAGCTACACCCTGATTCAATAGCTCATGTAGCTTTAATTCCTTCAATTTTGAGGAGCCATCCGATAAGGAGCTTTAGAAATAGGTGTCGTTCCTGGTTCCAGTTCAATGCCAAAATTGGCTTCCCACTCTAATGGCAAACTTGGTAATTGATCAGGAAAAACATCCAAGAATTCATTCACTACATGTACAGATGATACATCTGTGTAACTTGTTTCACTTCTACAACACTAGCCAGGAACCCTCAAGCACCATGAATGATACATCTGTGTAACTTGTTTCACTTCTACAACACTAGCCAAGAACCCTCAAGCACCATGACTAATCAACTTTCTAGCTTTTAAAGCAGTTATCGTAAGCACCACACCATGACTAATCAACTTTCTAGCTTTTAAAGCAATTATAGTATTGGGAATACTGTTCGGCTTCGTACCCTAAAACTGAAAGCTCTTTCCCATCGGAGGTTCAGTACAGCGTTTTGCCCCCAAATAGATGGGCAAATAGAAAGACTAAATCAGATTATCGAGGATATGTTGTGCGCTTGCATACTAGATTTTGTCGGTGGTTGAGATACTTACCTATATTTGGTAGAATTTGCCTATAACAATGATGGCTCCTTTTGAGGCGTTTTACGAACGGAGGTGTCGAACTCTGATCTACTGGGAAGAGGTAGGTAACCGTTAGTTGTTGGGTCCAGACTTGCTACAGACGACTAATGAGGCAATACAGAAAATTAGAAAGAGGATCTTGACCACCCAAAATCGTCAAAAGAGTTATGCTGATATTAGAAGAAAGGATTTAAAGTTGGCTATGGGACCATGTTTTTCTAAAGGTTGCTCCTACTCGTGACATTTTACGATTCGAAAAAAGAGGGAAGCTTAGTCCACGTTTCGTTGGACCGTTTGAGATTCTCGAAAGAATAGGTCCAATAACGTACAAATTGACTTTACCGCCAGCATTGGAGGCAGTACACAACGTTTTTCATGCTTTAATGCTAAAAGGTAAGTTGCAGATTCTGCGCATGTTCTTCATTATGAAGACGTACAGTTGAAAGAGGATCTGAGCTATGAAGAACAACCTCTAAAAATTTTAGCACGGGAAGTGAAATCTTTACGTAATAGGTATTTCCTTTGTTAAAATTTTGCGAAAAAACCAACAAGTCAAAGAAGCTACTTGAGAACGTGAAGAGGAGTTTAGACGTGTCTATCCACATTTGTTTTTGGAATAAGAAACTTTCAAAGACGAAAGTTCTTAAAGGAAGGAAGAGTTGTGATGACCTTAACAAAAAGGAAGGTATGTGTGTGTGATGCGAGTTTATATGTTTTGTGTGTGATGTGAGTTTATATGTTGTGTAGGTGTAATGATAATAATAATAATAATACCTAAATAAATAAATAAGTAATTAAAAAAAAAACAAAAAAACAAAGCACGGTAGCTAATGTAATGGAGGAAATGGGAGAAGGAAACACATTGGGGGCATTGAGGCATTTTTTTGGGAAGGAATGGTGGGAATGTGTGGTAGTGTTAGGAGAGAATAAGAAAGATTGGAGTAGGATTGAAAACGAAAAAAAAAACACAAAAACAAAACAAAAACAAACAAAACACAGAGAGGAGGAGATTTAATCGGTGTTCTTTTAAAAAAATTATAGTTTTTTATGGTTGTCATGATGAGGTGCAAGCTTGAGGATAGACGAACGTGTGTGGAGACTCTCGGTGACGAAAGCTCAAGAGTTAAACTGTATTAGGCGTTTGTACGAAGGAAATGAAAATTCATATTTCCAAAACTTCAGATCTCGTTATCATTGACATATGTTGGGTAATAGGTTATAAAATAAGGCTCGTTAGATTCATAGTAATGAGATCTACAAAGTTATAGAAAGAATCTAGATAAAATTTGGGGTGTAAGATGATATTTTTGGGCAAGGACACAAAAGGAGTTAATATAAAACGTGAAAATTTGCAGAAAGTTGTGAGGAAGAAGAGGTTGGCGTGCAGAACACATGCGCGCGTGAGGGCGCGCATGTGCGACTGGGCAAACCATGGGCGCATGGGAGAGGCTTACTAGGCGCGCGAGGCTTCTATTTGGCTCCCAGTTTGTTCCGTTTGACTCTTTTTGACCTGTTCTATCAAGATTGACCTATACATATCTTGAAAATCGTTAAATATAAGTCCAATGGGGAGAAATTGTGTTAGGTTTCCCTTTTAAACATACATTACAAGAAGGAAGAGTTCGGAATCAAGCAAGTAGCATATTGAGCTTCACAAACAAGTTCTTAACTTTTTTAAAATATACGAGCATGTTGATTTCATGATTAAGAATTAATATAGTAATATATGCGTTTATGATATGATTAATTGTTTGTATATTATGATTGCATGCATAAGATGTAAGCATGCTATGAATGATTCATAAGAAAATGTTTCATGAGTTGAATATATATTTATAAATATAAGAATGCATGCATAAAATGTGAGTGTGCAATAAATAATATATAAAAAATTGACTCTAGGTTATGCTTACGATTTATTGTTCCATGGGCTATATATGAATATTGTTAGTCTACTAATTCGCGCAGAATTCCTAACCGACGCGTTGTATTTTAAGTTAGGAACAATAAGGATTCCTGACCGTTGGATTATATGATGTTACAGGTCACCAAAGAAATTAGTAGACGGGCCATATTTGACCGAGAGCGAGTCTTATATACGTGTCTGAAAATTATAAATAAACATATAGTGAGTCAATAACCTAAGCTAGAAGGAGCTGAAAAACCTTTTAATGAACATCCGATCCTAGTAAAAGAGAATAGGAATCATTGGTGAACAAAAATTAATAGTGGGAAAGATGATTAATAAAACTTGTAGTGACAAGTTAGTTACTTACTGAGTAAATTAATTCTCATCAAAATTATTTTCTTTTTTCTTTGTAGATAAATGTGATGCAGAGCCCCCGAGGTGACGAGGCAACTGAGCTAGAGACTTCAGGGAATCCTTTTCCGAGTCGATTTTATGTACATGTGTTTTTGTTGTTAAAAACTTATACCGGTTATTTTGAGTTGTAAATATTACCTAATCTTACGTTTATTGAATATAATAGTGTGACACACTTGTTTTACTAAAGTTTAAAGAAAAAGTTTTGTTTGTACAGATTAGTAACTCCTGTGATTCGATCGGTCGATGAGCTCCTAAAAACGAACCTGTCCCATACAAAACTACCCTTCCTATAAACATCTCTTTCCCAATTTCCAAGCCTTCACTACTAACCTTTCTACCATACAAGTTGGGACCTTCACTACTAACGTTTTTACCCTACATATACCCAATACAATATACAAGGCCCTCAAAGACCATGATGGGAAGAAAGCAGTAATGGAAGAAATAAATAACTTGGAAGAACCACACATGGAAATAACAGAGCTACCAAAGGTAAGAAAATAGTAGGGCGCGGATGGTTTTTTACCATCAACACGAGGCAAATGGTGAGACAGATAGATAAAAAGCAAGATTAGTTGCAAAAGGGTTTACCCAATCATTTGCTCCTGTAGCAAAACTAAACACCTGTGCTTCTCTCCCCAGCTGTGAATGTTGATTGGGTTCTTCCCCAATTAGACAAAAAAAGAAATGTTTTCCTTAATGGACTTAGAAGAAGAGGTTTACATGGATGTTCCTATTGGAATGGAGACACCAGAAACTACAAGTGTGCACACACAAGAAATCCCATTATGGTCTAAAACAATCTCCGAAGGCATGGTTTGAGAAGTTTTCAAAATTTGTAAAAAACACGATCTTGGCAAGTACGTGCCCACGGCTAGTACTTCTATTGATCCTAATCAAGATCTTGGCAACAAAATGTTCAAGCTAACAAAGAACAATATCAAAGACTAGTTGGAAAACTTATATATTTCACTCACACTAGACTTCACATCTGTTTTGCAGTTAGCTATGTAAGCTAATTTATGAAATCCCAACAAAAGAATATATTCAAGCAGTCTACATGTTCTAAGATGCCTAAGAGGAACACCTAGAGAACGATTGTATTTCCAGAAGTCAACAAAAGGAAAGATTGAAGTCTTCACTGGCGTTAATTGAGAAAAGTTCAAAAAGTAGATTGAAGATCAACTACCGACTGTTGTAGGTATGGGCAACCTAATAACATGGCAGAGTAAAAAACAACCAGTAATATCAAGAAGCAGTGCCAAAGTTGAGAAATAGGAGCCCTCGCACAAGGAATTGTGAAGGAATATGGATCCAAAGAATTTTATCCGAACTAAAAGTAACATCAAAGGCACCAAATGGAAGTCTACTGTGATAACCAAGCCACCATAAGTATTGCCAAAGACCCAATTCACCTAAATCGTATAAAGCATTTGGAAATTGATCGTCATTACATCAAAGAGAGAATTGAAAGCAAGAGTATGTGATAAGAATAATGGTGTTCCAAATGTTCCAAATAGACCTATTACACGATCCAAGGCTAAGAAGATTCAACAAGCATTCATTCGTCATTTACAAAATTGGATAGGTTCGGTTCAACCTCCACTTCATGTGTTACAAGCTGATCCGATTGAGGAAGAACCATTTGGAGCTTCGGAAACGAATATTTGCACGATTGAAGTGGAGAATGGGATTGCTATAAATAGCACTTGATTGATAATTTATTTGCAAACTTTATTTATTATTTTAATTCCATAACTTCTTGTAGTGGGTAAAAGGGTGGGAAGTTACTTGTCAAAATGGTCATAACTTCTTTTTTTAGTAGACATTTGAAGGGTAGTGGGGAGTAACTTACCAATCATGGCCACTAACTTCTTTTAGTGGGCATTTGAAGAAGTTTCTTTTGTAGAGAGACTATAAATACCCACAAATTAATATGTAAAAAGGTAATTTTTTTATGAATGAAATTGAGCCCTCAAGTTGAGACTTTCACCCTTCGAAAGTTGAGCATCATTTTTGTCATCTCTAAGCTTCAAGCAATTTGTGTGGTAGATTGCATCCGAGTCATTCAATCAAGTCTTGATCAAGTTTGATTGTGGGGTGACTCAATTTAGAACAGGGTTCCAAATCTTGCTTCTAGATTTTGATCTTAAGAGGTAATCTAATTCTAGCTTATGTTTTGGTTGATCCAAATTTTGTATAAAGAGGTGTTAATTTCTTTGATTCAAGAGTTATTTCTTCAACAAAAGCTTGGATCGTTGGACTGAGGATTAGGATTGTCTTATCAATATGTCTCTTAATTACATATCAACCAAGATACAAATGATCAATATTCTCATAAAGGCATTATTCAAAGGCATATTTGATGACCTAAAAGCCACATATTTTCTCCTCCCTTGCTTCTTTTTCTTACCGTTAGGGTCCCACCTTTTTACCATTACCTGTATTTCCTTAACGGTACAAATTCACCTCCTTAAATCTATGGTTGTAATATACTGAAAACATAATACAAAAGTATTTTTCTTCTCTAGTAAATCAACACCAACAATTCCTTTTTATTTAATTCAGATCTATTAATGGATAGTACTGACAACTAGCTATAGTGTCTGCAAATAGCAATTATCAAGGACCACACTGAAACTTTTAAAAGATTATGGACCAAACTATAAACTTTTATAGTAGTGCAAGAAGCAAAACAATTATATCTTACCAATTCCAATCTTTGCAAATTTTGTCTGGAAAACCTGTTCAAGCATCAAAAAGAATGATGATGAGTTCCACTAGTTATCGAATTCAATTCCAATTAATGTGCAGATTAAGAAGACTAAAGAAAAACACTCACTTTAAACCCAGTGTCGCCAGGATTAAAGTAGAACTTCTCCTGATAGCCTGTAGAAAATTAATTGTAAAATATAAAAAATTAAAAAAAAAACAAATACACGAAATTTTGTGTCAGAAAATATTATGTTATTTTCTACCTGGTCCATCTGGGATATGGGACTTTCTGTAAAGTCCAAGATCTGACCCATCAGCATCAATTATGGCTATGGAGTTATAATGGGCATTATTAGCTTCCTCAAAGAAACTAACAGGAATCACCACACTTAACTCTTTTGCAAGTTGTTGCATCCTAGACATAAAAAAACAGATAATGAAATAAGTTTGACAGAAAAGTATCTATAAAAGATGAAGTCGAGAATGTGTCCCTCTGATTTGAGGTCTGAAATAGATAAAGTGTAAACATATCCTGAATGCCACATAAAGAGAAATGTCATTGTCAATTTAACTTTACCTAAGAATTGTCGGATGGCCTTTATAAGGCTTGGCTCGTTGAATAAAATCCTCCCTTTGTGCCTGGCAGAAGTAGTAGCCTTCAAACAGTTCCTGTGAAAATCCGTAACGAAAAGTTCAGTGAAAAAAAAAAAAAACAAAAAAAAAAAAAACCGCTAGTTGCTACCAGTTGACTACAAAGAAAAAGAATCACTTGTCTGGTCTGTTTGTCCCTTAGCAAACAGTGTCTTTACAATAGATGCATAAAGCAGTATTTAACAATTTCCACATGAAGCAACAAGATAGCGACAGGACCGTCACAATGTAACATTCACTGAATGCTTATGCATATGCTGCACTAGCATTTGATTCAGGCTCTTATATATATCTTTTCCTTGAACATACTGTCTTTGAATCATGTTGATATGAACCACGACCAAGGAATTTCCATACCTCAAGGTCAATTACAAGGACGAGAGCCAAGAAGTTACAACAAATTTTAGTCACTTATATTCAAGTCATGGTGAGCTCGTCAAAGGAAATTCTGAAAGATGTTGGTGTCCTTCCCTACATGTTATGCATCTCTATATCGAAGCTCAACTTTGCACAACATGTAAGGAAGGACTCCAACATCTTCTAGAATTCCCTTTGACGAGCTCACCACAACTTGAATATAAGTGACTAAAGCTTGTTGGAACTTCTTGGCTCTCGTCCTTGTAATAGGACCTTGAGGTATGGAAATTCCTTGGTCGTGGTTCATATCACATGTTGGTTGCTTGGTTCATTAACTCCTTTTTCAATTCTAGGCTGTATCAAGGTAATCGATTGCCTTTGTCCAAAAGGAACCTTTCTAATTGATTTCCTGAATGCACACTTTTTGAGGTCTAAAATCTATTTTCTCGTAAATATTTCCAATGAAATCACTTCCAGTTAAACATTGGTCTTTTTTTATCCTTTTGCAGCCGCTGGTAGAGTGTTACTTTGTCCTCGAGATTTGAAAAGTTCAAATATTTATGATCTCTTAAACGGGAGAAATCCCTATTTTCCATTGCCTCCAAGACGTGAAAGTGATATTAGATTCTTGGACCATTTGTTTACTCACAGCTAATTTGCTAAGAGGGTATGATTCAAGCAGCTTTGTTAGTTTGATTCTTCATCCGTTTCTCTTAACACCGTAGCTTTACTTTTATGAGATCGTTTTGGGCCATACTCTAGAACTAAAATATATAATTTAACAAAGTGAGCGTCAATGTTAAAAACTTAACCTTCCAAAGAGAGAAGTTCATAGATTTAGTTTCTAGTTCGTATACCTGAATTAGGATAATGTTTGCACCCTTTGCGTGTGCCGATCTAACCAGCCTGCAGATAAATAAACATTCAAGTTGCATCTTCAAACACATACTTATCAACTCGAAACAGCAATCTTTCGAATGGGAGCATAAAATCGAAAAATATGATAATTGAATTTACTCTCAAACCCCAATCGCAGCAAGAAAGAGTCTACAGGAGAAATGTGATTCGCTCACATGTTTTAGTAAGATTCATTGCCAAAGAAAGTGATCCAGAAAAATTCTAATACCAATTTGTAGATACACAATATCTACAGCATAAAATCCCTACAGTCAAACAGAAACTGATATTTTATCGGTCATGATAAGATAATCCTCAGAACAGCAAGGAGAAACAACCAGAAGCAAAGAGAAACAACGTGAGCAACACAGTTACAGGGACGTGAAACGATGGTACAAACAAGAATTAAGATTACACAAAATCAAACACCCAGGATTTATTAACGAACTTAATCAAGAAACTCATGTACGCAATAGAAATCCGAAGTAAGAAACCATTGAGAAATGAGTAACACCTTTCAGCGGTGGCGACATTAGTAGAGACGTCGTCTGTGCAAGCGAATTGCAGGGCTGAAACCGTAACCTCTCTTCTTGCCGCCGCCATTTGCGGTTCTTAGGAGCTCTCAGTGAGTTGGGATGGTTCTGTAGTTTGATGAAATCGAGGGCAGCGGAGAAAAAGCAACAGTGTCTTCACTTTTTCTTCACCAAATCGTTAGTTTAAAGAGGCGAAGTGAGAATTGTAAGGCTGCTGAGAAACTAAGCTTCAAATTTAGGCAGCGGCATGGCGTGGAATTCCACTTATTCCTTCGCAAATCGATGCATTTGATTACTTTTTCATCATCCATTTTTTCATGTGGATCCATAACTCTAACCGACTCCAGCTCAATACCATAAGCATTTTTTTTATTAATTTTATGTTTTTTTAGTTTATTTCATAATTAATCTTAATAATTAATTTTAAATAATTAATTTTAATAAAATTATATAAACACTTTAATGATAAATATTAAATACGAGTGACATTTAAAATACTGTAGGATCGTGTATGATCGAGTAAATTATATTAAATGAGATATGCTTATAATTTTTATATCATTATAATAATTTATTAATAAAACAATAAAAATAATTTACAAAATAATTATGTATGAATATTTTTTATTTAGTTATCGTAATTATTTATAACAATTTTATTCTATTAATTAATTTTAACCAATTTATTTTTTATTATTGATTAGTATGTTCTTTCATTTTAGGTTTTTAAATTTATTAAGCAATAAAAAAGTAATAATTATTCTCAAATAAATGATTTTAATGAAATTGTACAAATTCTTAATTATAAATAATTAGTACGTGTTATATTATAATCTTCAATTAGTAATAATTTTAAATGATTTTAGTTCTTATGGATAACAAAATATAGTAATCTTCAATTTTCAACAATATTCTGAAGGATCAATTATCCATCCATGTGAAACCTTGAACCAAACAGTCCATTTGAAAATGGAATCGAAAGATAAATGTTAGCTTCGCATAAAGCCATCAAAATGGAGGATTTATTTTCCAATATTGTTGGAGAGAATGTGAAAATGAAACCCAATTAGACAGTCATATTTTTGTCACAAAGCATGCTCCATGCTGTATCTCACTCACCGTTAATTTTCCAGAAAAAAGAAACAAGGCTGAAAAGAAAACCATTATCCAGAGAGAAACGTAAATCTGAACAGAGAATGTATTATTCATAAACCAAGAGCCACATGCATCTCGATTTCTGGATTATTCAGCAGAGGAAAAGAGAACACCCAAACTCCTCCACCCTCCCTCCCTCCAGATCCTGATGATATGGATAAACTACATGCTGCTTTGCTATCTCAGTCATGGACTTCCTCTGGCTTCTTTTTAGATTTCAGATACCAGCCAAGAGCACCAAAAATAGTCACAGTTCCGGCTACAACAGCATAATTGCGGTATTTGTCACTAGATATTTTCTCTGTTGATGCTCCTGACCCTGAGGCTGACCCACTTGGAATGGCCTCGGTGGCTACCGACTCTACAGGCTTTTCTTCTGGTTTCGGTCCCTAGATACATTAGGCATTTGTAACCAGGATAGTTATGTTACTGCAAATCTGGGTGTCCAAATACAAGGAGAGAGTAAATATGATAATGGAACTAAATGAATACGATGTGATTGGAATTCCCTTAAACTTCAAAGAAAGATGGAATTCTAAAAAGCAAACAGGCAACAACATCAGACAGCTTAAAATCTCTCTTAGGAATCTGAGATCTTAAAGGAAAAACTAGTCTCTATTGGCCAAATGGTCAAAGACTCAAAGGGTTAATTGTAAATTCATGTCTACGTGATCATAGCTTTGATTTAGAGTAAACATCCATTGAAGAAAATAAAAAATATCAACGTCCGGTCAGTATGTATCATCTGATAGATACATAAAAGCTAGTTCAAAATCGAGAACTCCGAGTACGAATGACCACGGTGGATTTAGCTTCCATTTACTGTAATCAAGTTGCTTTAGCACTCAACGTCTTTCCAACTCATCTTCCAAATATTAATTTGTTGAAAAAGTGGTTCATATAACATCATGGAACCATGAAAATAGCTTATGGTAAGGATAGGATACTTCCAAACCACAATCTATGGCTCTCTTCACCCGAAAGAAATGATAATCTATTTTCTTGACAACCCTCATCAATAGAATAAAACATCTAACGTTACTTCTATAAGATCATATCATACTTTTACAATGGTAAAAAGACTACAAAATTTTCGTTTGTAAGAGCTAAATTATCCAAAAACCAAATAGTTTCAATCACCAGGTTCTCAAATTAATTTTATAAGGAGCTACAACATACCTTGCGTGCAAGCTTCTCCAGTTTCTCTTGTTCAGTTTTCTGCAAAATCACAACCAAACAATTAGAACAAGTACTAAAGACACTATAAGAGAAAGCAGATGGTGAACGTGGCATGTTCACTCCTACATATACAAACTCTTGACATTGAAAAATCTCCAAGAATTTGCGATTTCATGTTTCAGATTGGACAGACGTCCCACATCAAAAACTTCAGTTATATATATTGACAAAAAAAACGATCATTAAGAACAATAAAGTACAACTAACTGGAAAAACTTTCAATTATTTACAGACAAAATGAAGAACTAGAGAACTCAACACAAAGAAAGTTTTGATTACAAAGTCGTGAATCTATATGGCAATATCCAAAAACCAGTCCTCTACTTCAATAATACCATCTATCCCGGAGACCAATAAATTAGAAGCAATTATTGGACACTGGAGAGTAGAAATTGAAAAGGACGGTACACTTGTTAGAGGGAGCCTAGACTGCCATTAATGAGTCTCCAAACAACTTAAAAGGAAAAACTATGTACATTTCCCACGAGTAAATTCCCCAAACCTTTTCATTTTCATCAATCAAATATAACAATTTATGAAACAGGGAACGATAAGAAAAACCTAATAAGAAGATAAATCTAACCTAATAAAATATCTTAAGGTCTAATTATTCAAAATGAAAGACATAACTAGTTGATCAAATAAAACACTATCGTACGTTCTCTTCTTCTTTGCACACATTACTGCGAAATTTCAAACCTTTTGAATTGACTATAAATCATCAACTCCTCCAATTCCTAAAAAAATTTGTAAGCCGTTTCTAAAACCAAACGATACGATCTTATTTCAAACAAAAAAAAATGAGCAATCTAAAAATAGAAAAGAATAGTAGGCTTATTTGACAGGATAGAGCTCGATTCATCCAGAAACTCAAAAACTCTCAAAACAAGCAAGCTGTACGTCTGCAACAACCAAATCCACCATACTTTTCAATTCGTTTCATTGCATATAATCTATGAAACAACCAACACGATCCTTACAAAATCAGAAAAGCAGAAAAAACATTCGCAAAAGGCAAAAATCACAAGTCAGAGCTACAGATGGGGACCTTGATGTAGATATTCTCAGCAGCCTTTTCTTCCTCGCTGAGAATCTTCCCGCTGCCGGAGAACCTTCGAGAAAAAATCCTTGCGGCCGTTCTCGCTGCTGCCATTTCGATAGATCGCGTTTCCTAACAAGAAGCAAAGATAACAATTACCGAGAAAACATAGAACAACTATGCAAGCTTGTTTGAAGAAGATTACTTACCAAAAGAAAGGAGAGGTAGAGAGAGAGTTCTAGGAAGAAAGCGGTGGAAATTGATTTGGAGGAAGCGGAATGGGGATTTGTTGATGTAAAATTTCCGAATGCGAAATGAGCGGAGATCAAACCTCTCAAAGCCGTTCGATCCAAGAAATGAATCGGAACTCGTTCAAGCTTGGAAAAGGTTCAAAGAAAATTACAACCCCTAATTTTATTCTAATTCATTCATCAATTTGACCAATCCATTAAATAATAATTTTATATCTCCAATAGGTCTTTAAAATTGGATAACTATTAATATTAATTATTTTTATGTGATTTTTGTACATTTCATTAAATAATATATATCTAACCACCCAAACATTTAATTTACTTATTATTATTATTATTATTATTATTATATTCCTTTTGAACATATAACAAATAAAACGAGAATTTTGTATCGCACGTTACAAATTTTGAGAAATTTAGGGTGTACTTGACCAGTGATTTGTAATCATTTACTTTTTTATTAAAAAATAAAGTTGTTACTACGTGTATGTTCTGTTTATTCCGTGTGAAATTTTTTTAAATCAATTCACTAAAATGATGTCATAAATTTAAACGTTCATAAGAATTCATTTAAATCAACAATAATGTTAACAAACATCATAAAACATCATGGTTTAGTCTTTACTTTCCCAATTGAGGCAAGGTTGGATGTGTAGTACTTCTCTACACACGGCTCACATACACGCACATGGACTCACCAATCGAGTTTGTATATGTACCTCATGGGATTGACTACAGGCTAGCGCACACTTACACTGGAAGTCACGGAGGGAAAAGAGCGCACGTAATATCATGGGGTACATAATATCGTGGTGTATGCATCTATACTAATCATAACCGGAAAGTATCCCGATGCACATGCCATACAAAATGCATGAGCTCCCATAATTTCAAATCATCTTATATACTTATATGATGCAAATCATACCTCCATTATTTTTATAGCATGACATTCCTATGAGACCTGCATATGTATATTGGACATATCTTTTATGGTTAACATACATAGCTTATCAATGTCTCATAGGAATATGGTGAACATGCTAACATAATATACGTGACGTAACATATCGAGGTTCATGTTGTTGGGATTTATGCCCTAAAGTCTCGGAATTAATTATTTAATTTTTAATAATAATTTTTATTATTTTATTTACAATTTCATATATCCATTATATGAAAATCCAAGGTTATTAATGTAATCTTGAACCGTATGTGGTTTACATACAAGAGGATCGTGTTCAAGTAATAACCTAAAGGATTTATAGTATATGGATAAGGTTGGGTGTCTTGTTCTGGTAACACTATTGATACGACCCACTTTGTAATTATTACAAAGGATTTGATCCTCGTTCATGTGGAGTAATGTGAGTGGGAGTATCCTATACAATGAGCTTGTATAAGACTGGATAAAGAAATATTTAATCACTCTTTATAAATCTTTAATTGATACGATTAATATTGCAGACACTCTGATGACATCATGTGCGACTCGATCTTAATCCTCAGTGAATTATGAACTTCTGCCAGTGAGAGCTTGTACTTTGATTTGCATGGGTGAGAATGACTCTTATAGCCGATTCAATATGCCTACCATTTGTAGACTTGACAAAATAGGGAGCTGGGAACATAATATCATAGGATGGAAATCGCTCATTTCCATGTAAGGGAAGTAGTCTCTCATTGCATCTTTAACTTAGTAGGTGTCCATGAGCTTTTCTGTAGGCTCTAGAAGTTTGAGCCTAGTCTATACTTTTATCTAAGCATCTAGGGTGCCTCGAAGTTCCAAGTAGTTTTCTAACTTCTCACGAACTTCACTCTAGTTCGAAGGTGGTTCACCCATTTCTAGAGTCGCGTATCTATTGGATGATGAATCTTAGCACCGGGTGAACTAACTTTACTGTTTTGTTGGTTTAGGTAGTTTGCTTTGCCCGTAACCTTGGTTGAGGTGCTACCTCATAAAGTTCTGATGAGATAGTATGATGTGAGCTAATATGACACCATCCATGGAAGGTTAGCTGATGAACCCTCCCACATGACCATAAAATCTCCTCAGATTTGGGGATGCACTCTCCCATGGCCGGCCAACTACTAGGTCAACCTATATGGCTCATGCCCCCCTCTCAAGGATGGGTTTTGTAGTAGATTGGTCTTGTTTAGGAGACCCCTAACCATTTCCACAAGGTTGGACACCTAGTCGTCTCGATCCACATCCTTACTTGCCCTAGGCCTAGTTCAACCGTACTAGTACCAGAGTGAAAAGGGTAGCAGACACTTTGATGACACCATCCATTGTTAATAGCCTAAAGAGCTACCTTAGTCATTCTGGAATTTCATGGTAGTATACTAGGTTCTTAGGGGCGTTTAGGCTGTTTAGATCTCATTTCGCGTTTTCAAGACACTCGGGGTTAGCCCCTCCATAATAAACCAGTTTCTGGGTGCACTCAGGTCTAGACCTCTAATCGACGCTCCAATCTTAAAGTGTAGGTTAACTTGGTTCACTCATGCATGCTTGTTAGGAAGATTTCTTATCGATCATCTAATGCACGGATCTTATATTCTAAACATCAACTTGGTCATTTGTGGATGCGGAGGAGGTCTATTAGGTTCGTAGGGCGACTATGTGGCTTAACACAAACTTTCAACTCCAAGGTATTATGTTCTAGCTCATTGAGTCCTTCTTAGTCAAGGAGCACTAGGGACAAGACCCTCTGAGCGTCGTTCACAATCCTAAGGTGCTTAGTCTACTAGAGGTGACATGGACCTAGGTCATCGTCTAACCAACCTAACTCTAGCGCCCTAGTCTAGCCCTATGCAGATAAACACACATTACGTAGAGAACACACAATCAATCACCTAGCCTAACGCATACTATATCATGCAAACACATAAGCTCAATGGGGAGATAATTTCCATCAATTGCCTAAAGCACAAATCACAATAACCCATCCTCCATTCTAACACAAAGATAAGAACATAAACAACATAAGTCTCAAAATCATGCATAACATACTCGACCAAAAATTCCTACTTGAATTCTAACATGCATATTCTCTTCCTAGCTCGGCTGATAGCATAAAAATCAGCATACATCTCATAATCTCATCTTATGGACATTTCGGTAATTTCTTATAACATACATTGTGTACTCATCGAGTAACACCTTTTAAGGTCCTAAACATACATAATCCAATCACCTAAGATAATTGTGTTAGCTTATTATTTTTGCTTAAAATTGCTTGAAGACAAATAACGAGTTAAGTTCATTTATTTATGGGTGTTATTTGGCGGTAGAGTAAGTTGTCATATATTGTTAAAAATGGTCCCTTTCTTAGTTGAGATTGTGCCGGTTCTAGTTCGAACTCTGGGTTGGTAGGGTGAAAGTTTGTGATAGTACACATAATTAGCTATTTATAAGGCTTATTTATGGTGCGTATTGGTTTATTTGGTAGAAATTAAGCATTTTAAAAGATTTATTGAAAAATCTATTTTTACATTTTTGTTTGTTTTAAACAGAAATCTATTTTTAAACTCCCAAAACAAAACGTTTTAAAGAAAAATGACGTGGAGTGCCATATCACAAATTCTATTTTTGACGTCATAATTGTTTTCTTTACCATTTTAGTTTTACTTGTTAATACCCACGTGGAATGCACACATTTACAATAATAACTTTAAAATTGTGCTTATAATTATTTATTAATTGAATTTATTATTGTTAGTATTTATTGATGCCTGCATTATTCATAAAAGATTAAAAAAAAATAGTTTAGAACTAAGAAAGAATATTAATATTTCTCAATATATCGGTGATATTTCTTTTAGTTTATTGACTATATCAGTATTCACAATATTTTATCAATATTTATTATTATTTTATCGACATTTGACCTAATATCCACAATATATAACTAATACTTTTCAGTTTTTTCTTCTTTTCCAACCATAATATTAGTGTAGATCTTGAGCGTCTGAATTAGATAGAATATTTAGGGCACAAATCATACCCCTGTGTTCTTTATATACATTTATTTATAACATATTAATAATTTTTCATAAAAAATAATAAATTCAAACTTTTAATCTTTTAATCGAAGAAATTTAATTATATTTCGGATGATTTTATCTTTATTATCGTAAAATAATATATTTATTTGTACTAATACATCTATACTTAATTAAGCAAATTCTTGTATGATTTTTTTCGCTAAAGAATGGAAATCTATTTTTAAACTCCACAAAAACAACATTTTTAAGAACAACGATCTAGAATGCCACGTCATCAATTATACATCGACAAGGCGCGTCACAATTGGTCCATCTTATGTGGAACGCCACATCAGCTTTTTATTCTTTTTAATTATTGTTTTTATTTTATTTTATTTTATTTCTTCAAACACACAATCTCCGACGACCGGCAGCGTTTTCTCTTACTGGGCTCTCGTTTTTATTCAGCGAGAGAGCTAAAAACTCGGAGGCTATGGCTGTTAGAGCTACAGTCTCTCGTTTCCCAATTGATGCTGATGCTCAGGAGAATTCCGGCCTTCCATGGGGAGTTTCCGTCACTCCCTTCGCCTCCAAGGACGAGAATGGCCGCCCTCCTGCCTACGGATCCGACGCTCATCTTCTCCCCCGCTGCGAGCATTGCTGGGCCTACTTCAACTCCTATTGCGACCTCGAGCATTGGGCCTGGACTTGTGCCCTCTGCGGCACCCTCAATGGCCTCTCTTCCAAGGCGATTGCTCGATTCTCCAACCCTGAATCCTGCCCCGAAATGATGTCCTCTTTCATAGATCTCGAGCTGCCCGGTGAGTCCTTTTGTTCTTCATTTTCGATTTGAATTCGCCCTTTCAATTCCTTTTTCACCTTCTAATTATCGGATTTTGGAAAGAGGATTGAAACTATGAATCTTGTCATTTTTTGTTCATTTCATAGGGTCATAGATGAATATGCTGTTGTAATTGTTTTCATGTACACGGCATTCAGCAGAAATTTTAGCCTTCTTTTTTACCATATTTCCCTCTGGTACTAAACTGCTAATGATCCTATTGATTGATATGACATGCATTATTTCTTTTGTCTTGTGTATGGTTGTATTTGCCTCTTTTCATTCTGGGGTTTACCTTCTCTGACATTGATCTATTTTTCCCCTTTTAAAGATGAAGGCTCAGGAGGGGAAGCGATGCAAGCTCGTCCAGTATATGTTGCAGCCATTGATCTGTCATGTAAGATTACTACTAACCCACTTAGATGCCTTTGATCCAGATAGTTGTATCCATCTTTCTTTGATGGCAGGCGGGTGCTGAAAAGAAGCCAAACATTTTAAACGAGTTTCTTCATTGTGCTATTATCATAGAAGTGGGAAATTACCAAAAAACATTACAATTTGAAGATATAATACGTGTTTTTATCAATTTCTATGATAGTAGTACTTAACCAATTAACTATAGTTTAGTTGATTTTATTACCGGAGTTAAATGTGTTTTTATCAGTTTAATAGCAAAAAACACTACCAAGAAAAGCCCAATTAGAAGGCACCAAAATAATAGAGTCCCTCAAGTCCTAGGTGGGATTTTTTTTCTATTCTGGGAGGAAAGGAAACTAGACTATCCGAGTGAAAAGTAAAACTAAAAGCGGCAAAAAGCCAATGGAACTTGCACAAAGATGCTCTAGTTGGTTTCAATAGAAAAAATGTTGCCCCTACAATAGGAAGTAATGAAGAAGCCAATTGAGTTCAACAAACATGGGTGGGGCCTTCATCTTTATAGAAGGTTATAGGTGTTTTATCTTCATCAAAAGGAAGACGTTAGAGTTCTTATAAGGAAGAAGCAAATTGAGTTCAACAAACATGGGACAGGGGATTGGATTTTCATCCTTATGGAAGGTAATAGGTGTCTTATCCATTAAGTTATGCCCATATCGGTGAATGGAAGAAACTAATTGAACCATACCTGAAAATTCAAGCTAAAATGTAGCCCATGTTCGAAAGTTTTCTCTATCTCCGCACATGTCCCATAAAATTTCACAAACGACCAACTTCGGTTGGGACTTTGTCTTGGAACTAAGGGCCATATTGGAAGGAGCTAAACTACTCAACTTTTTAAAATCCTGAAAACATCATGCCAGAACAAGCTCAAGTAAATAGTTATTTCCATAAATTTTTATGTCATTTAACCGAGTTCTTTTCGGCAAGAGTAGTTAGATCTTCTAATTATGATACTCCTCGCCCAATTTACATCAATATGGATTTTAATTTGAAGATAGATGTGTTTATTGAATAACAGTTCTTTAAGAAGCATAAACACTTTAGTTTGAGTAATGTGTTTGTGCCTAACATGTGTGTAAAATTTGGACACTCACGTATTAGATACTTTTTAGTACGATAGATGCGTATCATTTATTAATTGTACAAAGTGAATATAGATCCAACATTGTTAGAATAAATTTTTGAGGATGAAATGGCTCATCTTTTGAAGCACATAAATGTTTAAACTTGTTGACTTGAATTTTCTTCTCGTCTAAAATTGATTCATTTAAAAAAATGTATTCTTATAAACGTGTTTTTGTTGTGTTAGTTTCTTAGGTTTTTAAAAATGATGTGTCATTGTATCTAGGTTGTGTTGTTTCTGTGTCTCATGTCCATTTCCATATATGTGGTTTGTAGATATACTTTTTCTTTAGTTTATTTTCATATCTTAAGGTGTGTTTGGGGTGCCGAGTTGAGTTATTAAGTTTGAAGTTGTATAGTCTGTGGAGTTAAATAACATGTATTTAGGGTATTGAGTTGTTCAGTATCGATTACGGAAGTCTATGTTTGGGGTGTTTGTTTGGTATGAGTTTAGGAAGTCGGTGTTTGAGGTGCAAAGTTGTTTAACGTGGAACTCTAAAGTTTGTGTTTATGCGGGCTGTTTTCTTCTACATATTTTTTTTGTTGTCCTCTGCAATAAGGGCTATATTAGAAATCAATTTTTTTTTTCTAAATTTAAATAATAAAGATTTATTCCCATCAAAGCAAATTTCATTTTCATTTTCACCTATTATTTGATTTAGATTGCTAAAGATATTTTTCTAGGAATTTTCTTTGAAATTATTCTATTAGAAATCCTTGTTTTGAATTAATTGTATTGCTTTTTTAAATATATTGTTTACTAAAAACATTTGTTCTAATGACCTAAAAGGTATATATATATATATATATTAGTTAAAAAATTAGTTGCATAACAACACTTGGGCTGATGGAAGAAGTGGAATATCGAAGGGTCTCGTTCATCAGCAATTTTGAGTATCAGACCTTTCATCATGGCTTTCTTCAGGTTCTTATAGGTTGACGTTCTGGACTCCAACTCCACTTGTTGTCTTTCCTCAATAACTTTTTCAAGGACCCAACATGTTTTGAGAATCCTTCGACGAATTGCCGATAGTAATTGGCTAATCTGAGAAAGGAAAATGGGGTCCTCGGTTGTAATAATTCTAGTTGTGCGGTCCCCACCACGAATTTCCATCTCTGTTGGAAGGATTTATGGTCTCTCCCTCCAATTCCAAGTCTGTCATCCCCCACTTTTGGGCAAGCTGGATGGATTATTACTATTGCCTTCACTTGAGGAAGTTTGATCTCGTTTCACATTTTGGGATTGATCGCTACTAACGTCAAAGAAATGCTCTGTTGCTGCATAGGCAGTGAAAGGTTTTGAATTCGTTGTTTATATAGTTTGGACTTCGTCCACTGCTTCGGCCCTCTGACAAAAAAGAGGCTTTGTCTTTTTCGGGCATATCACGAATATCTAACATAAACTTAGAAAACTACTTGATGTAGTCTCAAATATTCATAGTATGTTTCAATTTCCTCAATTTCTGTCTTGTTAATATCTCGATATTATTAGGAGTGAAAAACTGGGAACGAAGTTCTTGTTTTAATCTTTCCCAGGTGTCTATGGTACATCAATCGTCTTGAATATCCCATATTCCTTGATCTTCGCCACAACTTTGCTTTGTCAATTAGATGCATTGTTGTTAACGTGACCTTTGCTTCTTCTTTCATGATATTTGTGGTTTGAAAGTATTGTTCGAGGTCAAAGATAAAGTTCTCTAGAGCCTTAGCATCTCTAACCCCACAGAAGAGCTTAGACTCTGGACCTTTATCTTGTTAAACTGGACCGTGTTCTGTGTTGGGGTTCGGTTTCCTACTACTCTCATGATGAGGTTTAGTCTGGCGGTCAAATCCATTATTGTGGCTCTAACCATATCAAAGACAACTTTTACATCTTCAAGAAAGTCTGAGACCATTTGAACTATCACTTTTTCAGAGTTGTCTAAATCTTTGACATGTTCCTCCATGCAGTCAATAGAGCTTGTCAATCTCTCCCCATGCTCAAAGCCACCTGCTCGTGTGATTTTATTTTTTAGGGTTTAACCTTAAACATCAATTCTTGGGCGACCATCCCGTCTAAGCAACCAGTTACCACATCAATTTTGTTGGCTTTGGTGGCAATCTAATCCAGGTGAGATTCCAAAAATTGAAAATTGTTCGGGACTTCCTCTAGATAGAGCAAGGCTCTTTGATCTCGACCAACTGGTCAACATGAGACTTTCTCAACTGCTTAATCGTCGACATGTTTACTGATTTCATTTTTAGGAGCTGACTTGGCTCTGATACTAATTGGTACAATTGAACTTTTTCAAGACTCACATTCGCCTTCAAGTAAGTCAACCCTTAAAACTTGGATAACTGGGGAAGTATAGATGACCGATAATTTAGCTTTCGCCTCGTTCTTGGAAAACCATTTTTAAAAAACAATGTTAGAGAAAGTTTTCGGAAAATGATTTGAAAATAACTTGAGAAAGCAAATGTTATAAGCTAACAAACCATAAGGGGTAACAACATTGGTAGCATGTAACTTGGGTAGGAAGATTTGATGTCTACCCAATAGTACAGTTTGAAGCAAATTGCCTCTTGCAGGTGTAGACATCAAAATTGGTGAGGAGTCATACACTCTCAAAATTAAAAAGGAAAATAAATAACTATTCTAGAACGAAAGAAATACAATAAAAGCAAGGTAAAAAAGTTTGGAATGGGCATGCGGTCACGGGCAACACACCCTGGATAAGCATTACCGCAACACTAGACACATACATTCCAAGAGCAAATCATTAGTTGATCATTGACTGTAATTAGAAAAACTATCTGCTTACTTATTAACCATTCAGTATATTTTTGGAGGAGATACAACTATACTTTGTTACAGAATATAGCTCTATCGTAATTTTTTTCCTACTAATTTTTGTAGTCTGTTTATTTCATTTCTAGTACTTTCTGCTTTGAAATGAAGATTAAAAGTTTTTATTTTCACATAATGAATCTGGTTAAATATGATGGATAAATGATTGAAAAGGAAATGCATTCGGAAATACCTAATTGTCGAGTGATTGGGCCAACTTGTAGACACCTCAACTAATCTCACCTTCATCCTTCTTTCTCTCTCTCCTTTTTCCCCTTGTTATTCTCTTCACCCTTTCCATATTATTTTATTTGGTTTTCAACTGCAGCTTCAGAAGAATTTTTGGAGCTCACCAAAAGTGCATTACTGGCAGCTTTAGAAGGTATTCAAGTGTTGGATTAAAACCCTATTTTCTTGTAAATCTGTAATTCTTATTAAGTCCTTTTATCTCTGTGCTATTTTAATATTCCTTGTAGCTCTTGGGCCTGGTTCACTTTTTGGTCTTGCTACCTTCAGCCACAAACTAGGTCTATACGATGTTCAAGGTCCTATACCCATTGTGAAGAATGTCTTCATTCCCCCTGATACGGAGGGCACCCTGCCAATTGAACTTGAAGATGTAATGCCTTTGTTGCAGTTTTTGGCTCCGGTATGTCAAAGATGTTAATTTGTCTACCTTTGTACTTCATATAATTGATTGGTTTGTCAATTATCAAGCAGAATCCGATTATCATCACTCTGCCATGCATCACGATTGGATGAGCCTGTAATTTAATAATTTAATTGCAGGTGGAAACCTGTAAGGATCGCATTGAGGCTGCTCTCGAAACTCTTCGACCAACCACGTCATGGGAGAGAACTACAGCAGCAGGTCAAGGAATAGATGGTATTTTGATGGGTGGAAGAGGTTTTGGTGTGGCTATGGAAGCACTCCTTAATTACCTCGGATCAGAATATGGGAGCATATTTGCATTAGGTAAGCGGGGGAAGGCTCACAGAATAATTTCTATGTTCTCAAAGAAGTGGCATTGAGCAATGCCCATTTTTCTTTCAATCAAAGGACACAAATTCTAATGTATGGTGTTGTCTTCTTTACTCAGCTAGAATTTTTGCTTTCCTGTCTGGCCCTTCTGATTATGGAGCTGGTCAACTTGACACGAGGCGATATGGGGAGCAATATGCTAGTAAAGGAGAGGATGCAGACCGTGCTTTACTTCCTGAGCAGACCCCATTTTATAGGGAGTTGGTAATATGGATAATTAATCGTTGCTCGTATCTATTTCAATGCTTTTCAAGATTGTAAGTATTAATTTACATGTTCCAGGCTGCAGTTGCCGTCCAAGCAGGAGTTTGTGTAGACATATTTGCTATTACAAATGAATACACAGATTTGGCATCCTTAAAATTTCTT
Organism: Cucurbita ficifolia; assembly: GCA_033971965.1. Taxonomy (NCBI): domain Eukaryota; kingdom Viridiplantae; phylum Streptophyta; class Magnoliopsida; order Cucurbitales; family Cucurbitaceae; genus Cucurbita; species Cucurbita ficifolia. The sequence goes on from CM066979.1 coordinate 9,247,839, forward strand.
AGCATTGAAAGTGGTGGCTCACTATGCTTTTATTCAAGTACAGATGACTCAACTCTTCCTCAGGATATGTAAGTATATAGCAGTTTGTATAATTCTTCTCATCTTAAATTAAAAAGAAATAAAACATCCAGGATTCAATAGCCTATGTGCTTTTAGTTATAAATCGGTTTATAGGATTAACATTGCACTTGTGAACTAATGACATTTACTCATATGATTTTCCAAGTAAAATACATAGTGCACGAGAGATTGTTTTTATCATCTGCTAGAATAAATATATGTTAATACAGATACTAATATTTGAAACCCATACAAACCTGCATTCTGAAATTGCTATCATTTAGGAGATTGTTTAATGACAGAATTCTATTGCAGGTATCGGATGTTAAGTCGGCCTTATGCATTTGGTTGTGTATTGCGATTAAGAACTTCTACTGAATTCAAGCCTGGCCGTTCTGTGAGTTTGTAATGTTGTTTGAATTACATATAACTTTTTAGGCTAACCCTTCAAATATTTTATATCATACTAATTTTCTAACTATTCTGCAGTACGGTCATTTTTTCCCGGATCCACAATATGAGAATGTTCAACACATAATCTGTTGCGATTCTTATGCAACATATGCGTATGACTTTGAATTCGCAAATAATGTTGGATTTTCAAGGTACAGAACTACTATTGTAGTATTTGTGGAATTATTTTCCCTTGTTGACAAGCTTCAAAACAATTTATAACATAGTATGATGCGTTTTTGTAATCTTCTTGATATTAAATGCTAAGAAATACCTCTCACAGTCAGTGATGGTTGCTTTCCGACACCATAATCTAGCTAGTTGTAGATGCATTCACATTTATAGTTATGGACAAACTTAAATGAAAAAGAGCAGAAAAAGAGCAGTGAGCTTGAACCTGCTTGGTTTGATTATTGTTTTGGAACTTTTTTTATTTTTATTATTTTTTATAAGAAACTGATCTTTCATTGAGCGAATAAATGAATATAAGGGCATACAAAAGAACACGTCCAACAAAAGGAAAGTTCATGACCTAACCATTGAAAAGGACTTCAATTCAACAAAATAAAACTTAGCTCAAAGCATAACCAATGCCCATAATATTATGTTGGAACATCAATCAAACCAATTACAAATCCTTTCTTTCCTTCACTAAGGAGGTAAAGGGTAGGAAATTTTCAGAGAGGGTGTTGCCTTTACTCCAAAAAGGTTGGAGAGTTTTTCAAGACAACAAATCCTTATGTGATAGAAAGTTATTATTAGTAATAAGCTCAGATCAAAATGATGGTCGAGTGAAGTTTTTTGGGGATCCATGGCTGAGGAGGTGGTCTTGCTCATGAAGTTTGAAGTCATCTATATATACTTCCATGTTCTTTCCTTTTTCTCTCTGTTCTTGATAGTTAATAAATGGGAAGAGGGGAAGGGGAGTGGTTCGTTTGTTATTGGAGGATATTTTTTCACCTTGCATTTTATAGCCGCCGTGTACAACTTTATATTTTCTTTTGATTTTTTGGCTGTTTCCTTCGCCAAACAGCTTTACTTAATACTTGTATCATCCTTTAAGGACAGTCTAGTTTTATGAAAAAAATGTCCATAAAATCAAAAATTTTCAACTCTGTTCAAGTTCTTGTTCATTTCCTTGCAAATAAGTTGGTTTTGTCTCTGACCACAATTAATTTTGCCAACTTTCTGTTCTTGTACAATATTTTAAATTTATAAATCCATCCCGTTAAATACTTATATGGTGTTTGTTTACCAGCTTTATACTACTAATCATTATACGATGATCTTTTGCAGGCATGCTCCTGGGCTCCCTATTGTGCAGATTGCTTTCCAATATACAGTTGTTGTGCCTCCCGAGGAGCTTTCTAGTTCTGTTTCATCTAGTAGGTACATCTAAAGACACAGAAGACTTTCATTTAAGTTTTTCTTATTTTAAATGCTCCAAAATCTGTTTGTGTTCAATAGGTTGATTCTCTTGTGTTTTTGATGCCTCATTCAAGTGTTGAATGTCAATAATATATTTATCAATGTATTAATATCAATTTGACTGTCCGTCCAGTCCTCAATTACGAGTTAACATTTTCTTGGATTGGTTCTTCTTAACGTTTTTAACACTAACAGTTAGGTCACGACATTACAGCTTTCATTCTCATACTAAAAGCGTTCACACGTATCATTAGTTTTCTCTCGTTTGTGACATGGTTGAGGGATTTTAATCGCTGTGATGACATGTATAATGCGTCCAGAAAGAATTGCTCTGATACTTTTCTTGCTCTCATTGTGACACGCCCACTCGTCTTGGTTTACGAATGCTTAAAATTCTTGTCACTTTCTTGGCTTTATTTTCAATTAATTTCCTCCTTAATGAAGTAGGAAGATTAAAATGATCATAGAAAATGTTTATTGTCAATCCAGTTTCTTTTTCTATTCCAGTTTCAATTTCATTGAAGGTCATGATAATCTCTAACTTAGTTCCTTTCATGAAGAGAAAGTAAGAAGCTTCCTATGAGAAAAATAAAAAAAATTCACTCTGGATTCTTTTTGTCTGAAATCAGTGTTTCATAGTTTATGTTTCCATTAATATACTCCTCTTGTCAGTTGCTTATAGGACAAGTTATTCTGACTAGCTTGACGCGTGATGGATTGTTTATGCAGAACCGAACATTCCCTTAAACGAAGACTGAGGATACGAACTATACAGTTTGGTACTGCTCAAAATTTTAACGAGCTTTACGACAGTGTTGAGCCTGAGGTGGTTCTCTCATTGCTTGTCCATAAGGTAAGTCCTTTCAAATATATCTGTACCAACAATCTGCTCAAAATTTTAACGAGCTTTATGACAGTATTGAGCCTGAGGTGGTTCTCTCATTGCTCATTCACAAGATAAATCCTTTCAAATATATCTGTACCAACAAAGCAATCTGCTATAAATATATCTAACAAAGTGATTATCATGGGAGCATGCTGAATTTCTTTACAGTCATGGTAAACAGACAAACAATATGAATATTTTAGTCAGGACTTCAATGGATAAACGTATCACTACAGCAAAAGAATATAATTTATTTATTGTCTTGGTGGAAGACCACTTGTTTGGAACTGTACTAATAATCCTAGAGAACCCTTGTTGCCCCCAGGGCTGCCCCATTGGCAAAGGATCATGGTGTCTGAGTAACATCTATCCAAAGTTGTGTGCTCAAACTTTTGGGTGAGTTTAATAAGAATAAATCTTGATATCTTCTTTGTTCGGGTATTTTCGAATTAGTGGGATTCTAGGTTGCTCGGTTTTCATAACATCTTATAAAATCCTTGTTAGAGAGAAAGCAGACTTTAGAGAGATTTTTGTTTTTTGATTTTTAAAGAGAGAAGAGTGTAGTGTATACATTTACTCTAATTGAAGAGTCTATGAATCATCATGGGTTAGCCTAGTAGTCAATAAGAGCCCGTAAATAATAAAAATCAAAATGTTGTAGAGTCAGATGATTGTCTCATAAGACTTGTGAGATTGTGCAAGTTGGTTCGAACACTCATGTACAAGAGAGTCTGTGCTTCTTAGAACTATTGTAATTAAAAAGGAAAATTTAATGAAATATTAAATTAATATGTAGTAGTTAACATTGAGCAAGACAAGGAGTTTAATACATTGTTAGCTAAAATCTCAGCAATAGTAAAGTGGTGCAAAATTAGTAGCAATAGCACACGCCTCCTTAGTAGTAGGAAAGGAGAATCGAATTAGCACTCTACCTTCTCTCCAAGGCCTACTTGACACCCGAACTACTAAGTAGGGTTCTTTTGGATAATGGAATGGGCACAATTTTAGTAAATAAAGCTTTCTAATCTAAAAGCTTCAATTTATGAAACTAATTAAATTTTGAGTGCAATAGAGTATAACAAGAGAGAATTATTGAATTCACATGTAATTACATTGTATTCCTATTTATAAATTCTCCAAAACAAAGCACCTATCAAAATATTTTTAAGAATGCTCGCAAAATATTAATGCAAAGTGAGATAAGGATACGGAGTTGGCTATTTCTAGTGCTCATTCATGCTCACCTAATTACTTCCCTGTTGACTGATTTTTACAGATTACAGAGCACTCTTATCTCTTACTCTTATGCGTATTTGCTACTAGCTATCTGCATTGTGTCACTGACATTTATGTTGTCTTGACCATACTTCTATTTCTCAAGGTTATATTAGCTTCTTTGGAGCAAGGTGTTCGAGAGGGCAGGGCTCTACTTCATGATTGGCTTGTAATTCTTACTGCCCAATACAATGATGCTTATAAACTCGTTCATTACAAAAATGGAGCTTCAGGAACTTCTCTGGTTGACGTTGCGTTCTCTCAGTGTCCACAACTTCAATCTCTACCTCGCTTGGTTTTTGCATTACTTAGGAACCCTCTCCTTCGTCTTCACGAGGAAGGTATCCACCCCGACTACCGGATCTACCTGCAATGCCTTTTCAGGTAATTTGTGAACATTTTATTTAGAAGATTGCCATTTGCATTTTATTTATCTTTGATACATAAGAAAGTAATCGTTGACGTTTTCGAAGAATTTTACGTAGACCTCTTTAAGATAAATAATCTTTTTTGTGTCATTCCAAATGGGAAGTAAGTCTTCGTATCTCATTGGTGATTGGTGAAACTGACTGCTTGAAATTCTCAACAGATCTTCCATTTTCTTTTTTTTTCTTCTTGCGAAATGACTGAGCTGAATGAATTTTTTACCATAAAATGAAATCTCCTTTTTATTTTATTTATTGTTTTATAAATTATTATCGATCAGTAATAATAATCTTAATTTGATTGTCTTAGGTGTATATAGTTTCTTAACCTACACTTGATTCAGTTCTACTATTTCTTTGGTGGGGTATGCACTGATTTAGAAATTTGATGCAACTTGATAATTTTGTGGTCAGCAAAAAAGCTATAAGAATGTCCCTTTACATATATATATTAGTCTTCTCTCCCGCTGTTTCTCAAAATGTGACGTTGCCGTGTAATTCATGTGTCTTTTACTGGCGCAGTGCACTTGAACCAAGTTCCCTACATTGTGCTGTGTATCCAGTATTGGCATCATATTCTACTCCAGACATTCAAGCATATCCACGACACTCATTGAGTCGTGCTGCACTGATTACGAGCGGCAGTCCGATATTTTTCCTCGACGCATTCACAACTCTAATTGTGTTCTATTCTTCCACTGCAGACCCTACACTTCCATTTCCTCCTCCTCAAGATTGTAAGATAATTCCTTGCTTTCATATGAAATGGATGTTACTTCAAAGTTTAGTTGAAGTCTTTTTTTTAAACTTTGTGGTGCTGATTTTCAGGTTTGTTAAGAACTACAATTAACGAACTAAAACAAGAGAGATGCATCACCCCAAGACTCATATTTATTCGTGGAGGTCGGGATGATGCTACAGCTTTTGAAAACTATCTTATTGAGGAACAGGATGTCGATGGAAGCGGCCTGACTAGCGTCATGGGTTTCGTTTCCTTTCTCGAAGATGTCAAGCAGGGTGTTCTGGAATATCTGAAATAGATTGCATTGCTTGAAACTCATCTTCCATGGCAACCAAAAGCAGCAATACATGTTTAAAATGTCCAGGTATTTCAGCCACTCTTGGAATCCGCAATGGAGGGATCTATATGAATGTTTGCAGCAAATTTGGTTTTCCTCATGGCATAGAATTGAAGATCCTCATTGTGGTGGACACTACAAAAGATCATTTTCAGGTGCATACTACTTATTGCTATATCTTTATGAAAGCAATAATTTTCTTGTCTGAACAAAAAAAATATAGATATGAGACTAGTTAGAACTGTTTTCAGTTTTGTATTCGGATTGTTGAAATATTCAGTTGACTGGAAAAGTAACTAGCTCTTCTTCTATCTTTTTTATAGATAACTTGATAGGGGAATTTTATTCTTATGGAATAATTGATTTGCTTGGAAACATTGAGCTGTTTAAATCTATAAATGCAGGGTCCTTTTTCCATTACAGGTCTATGAGTTCGCAACCTTATAATAGTGAAAACTATGAACGTTAGAGAGATTTTGATGCATTTTTCAATCCAACAATTTTGTCTCATTCTACATCAATTTCAAAATAAATCAAACAATGATATGGAAATCAAATTAAGCAATTAACTCAAAAATTCCATTTTTTTTCTTGTAGACAATATAACTAATTAAATTAATTGAAGAAAATGAATAAACAAAGCACTTGAAAAGAAGATCACGACATGGTAAAGCTGTCTAATTTGACAAATAATTAATTAATAATTAAACAACGCTTTTGACTATTATTATTGTTGTTATTATTATTATTATTATTATTATTATTATTATTATTATTATTATTATAATTATTATAGGAGTTGAGAAGTTGAGTTGTACACTACTTGCCTTTTCCATCTTATTTTCAAATGTTAAAATTTAGCTTTTAAAAGTACTTAAAATTTTTTTTTTATCGACCTTAAATAATAATAACAAATAATTTATATCGAAAAAATACACAATATACAAATATATTTATAATATTTATAGAGAAGAATGATAAAAATTAAATTGCTTTGATACATTACAGAGAGACTAAGGAATGTGGCATTAATTAAGAAATATGTACTAATTACTGTGCAGTTAAATTCTTCAAAGGTAAGTTTCAGTAATACCGTTAAACTTTTTAAAAAGTCTACAAAAATATTTTTACTTTTAGTTTGGGATAGAAATTATTAGTACTTTCAAAAATATTCTTGAACTTTCAACCTATCTATAAAATAGCATAACAAGTTTTATTAATACTTTTTTCAAAAGTTATAAAATATTGTTATGGTTAGTACCTATGGAATTTTAAAAGTAGCATTAGCACCACCACTTTTATGCATAAAAAAGTGCAAAACAGTTATTTCAATCAATATACATAGACAAATATTGACGAAAACCGTTCATCCATACCTCATAAATTATCTCCAAACTTTTTAATGTTACTTTTGAAAGTTCACCCGTATTTTTTATATTTAAAAAGAAGTTCAAAGATGTTTTTTTGAAGTTTTTAATTTTTTTTTATGTATATTAATGAAAATTTTGAAAACTCAAGGATACCTCTGAAACAGTTTTGAAAGTTACACGATATTTTCCAATTATATAGTTATATACTGTCGGCCGTTGTTATTGCTTTTTTGGTTGCATATATAACACCAATTTCAATTTCTCAAATCTTGGTTTCAAAACCTCTCTCTCGAAATCTCTCTCTGCCCCCGTTTTCTAAATTTTTTTTTTTTGAATCGAGGCCAGAGACTCGAGCATACGTCGCTTGGCTAGAGGCGACGCAAGAACGAACTGGCTTAACTCACTTGTTGCTGGGAAGTGAGTGCCGCACAATCGCAAGTCCGCTGCCATCAAAATTGCGATTGTGACAAGTGGCGAGAATATTTTTATGATACTTTTGAAAATTTGTATTTTTAAATTTATTTAATTCAAGGGTATTTTTTTAATTTAAAAATATTATTAAAATATTTAAAAATGTAGAGTTATTTTTAAGACAAATAAAATAAAAAAGAATAAAAGGAGACGGTAATAATAACATAAATAAAAAAAAGAGATGAACAATTTAAAATTGAATCGTCCAAAATCCGCGGAATCCATCAGCGTTGCGTATAGAATCCTTAGAATTCTATTTCCGTCGGTTATTAAGGACGAACATTTGAAATAAATGATCGCAAAACCAATACCCAAAATCCGCGGTATCATCTTCTATTGAACAAGCTAAGCAACCGCGTATCTCATAGTTCCTCTCCAATTTCCCTTCTCCTTCCTCTTTTTTCCCCTGTTTTCATTTTAAATCCCACCCAGATTCTCATCCGATAAGCATCAAAACTCGCTTTTCCTGCCACCGTTTCAGATTTCATCCTTGAAAGAGAGATCCCAGATTCGAATCCTTACCCTGATTCAATTTTATTACCCATTTCCTCTCTTTTTTGGCCATCGATGGCGTCTTTCTTTGGTAGATTCACTTCCTATTCCAATTCCAATTCCCATTCCCATGCCCCATCGGCGCCATCAGCACCGTCCGAGCCGGAAACCTACGGCCATGGCAATTCTCACGGGACAGCTTCGCCGTATTACTCCGAACAGCACCAGCCGCAACCTTATGGGTCTAATTTTTGTGGGGTTTCTTCATATGGGTCTTATGGCTTTCCGCCAGGGACAAGCCCTGAGGTGATTAGGAGCTTTCAAATGGTGGATAAGGATCGAAGTGGATTCATCGATGAGAATGAATTGCAGGAAGCCCTTTCTTCTGGGTACCAGAGGTTTAGTCTTAGAACCGTTCGTTTGCTCATTTTCTTGTTCCGAAATCCGATCGATTCCTCCAGAATGGGTGAGTTTCTTCTTGTTTTTTCTCTAATTTAATCCTCTTGGTTTATTGTGGATAATTGGTGCTATCTTGGGTTTCTAAATTTTGCAATCATAATAAGTTATAATCGTTCTTTAGGCATTAATCTGTATATGTCTCTCCTTTTGGTTGCCTTTCTTGGAAGTGAAATGTTCTGTTTTGTCTTATTGTCCTCTCTCCTTTAAAGGAATGTCAACCATGAACATAAAGTATTTGCCAATTATATTCAACTTGTTCTTAAAATATTCAAACATCGACTAAGTTTGGTGGTGCCTTTTCATTTAACGATGTGTGTCTGAATTGGCTGTTGCAGGGCCTAATGAGTTTACAGCTTTGTGGAACTGTCTTGGCCAATGGCGGGTAAGTAATGTTGCTCTTATGCGATTACTCTCTTTTTTCTTCATGTTCTTCATTTTGCATGTTAGGAATCACGAACCTCCACAATGATATGATATTATCTACTTCGAGCATAAGCTCTCACATTTACTTTTGGTATCAATGAAGATAGTATGAACTCATGATCAATCCCTTAATTAGCCGAGGTTTATGGAGCCCATCGAACAAAGTACACCCTTTGTTCGACACTTGAGTCATTTTTTACTACACCTTCGAGGTTCACAACTTCTTTGTTCGTCATTTGAAGATTCTATTGACATGCTTAAGTTAAGGGCATGACTCTGATACCATGTTAGGAATCACGAACCTCCATAATGGTATGATATTGTCTACTTTGAGCATAAGCTCTCGTGGCTTTACTTTTGGTTTCTCCAAAAGGTCTCATATTAATGGAGATAGTATTCCTTACTTATAAACTCGTGATCAACCCCTTAATTAGTCGATGTGGATCTGTTTTTGCTGAGATTTTTTAGAGAAAGAGGGTGGTAATGAAATTAGAACTTCCGACTTAAAGTAAATGATTGGTTTCAAGTTTCATTGTGAGCTGGCTTGCGGATATAGAATTGCTGATCAATAGCTTGTGATGAGTATTTGAATTAAAGCCATGATAGGATTAGATACCAGAGAAACATTTCAGTTGATTCAATATGTTGAAACTAAAACTGCGCTAGATGCGCATGTAGTCGTAGTAGTCGGCTCAGACGCAATTCGCGCATGTCCTCTTTCTTTTCGAAGAACAACTACCATACCTTGAATAGCTTACTACTTTCGGTTGTGGCCCACCTCACTGACTCATACATTCTCTCCCCTAAAGAATGAGGCTATGGTTATCTTACACTAATAAGAATAAGAATCTCTTGCTCACCCCCCCACCTATTAGTTCAATTCTTTTTCTTAGATTTCAAAACGCTCTAAATAAGAGTAAGCTCAGGTAGGTCCATCTACTTCCGCACAATTTGCCCTCTTTTGGTGCACCACCCATGTATGTGGTTTATCTCCAAAGAGTTCTCGAAACTTATATGATATCTTAGTTCAAAACTTGGTTACTTTTCTTTCTTTCTTTTTTGGTGATTTATTTCTTCATGATTATCAATATTGTGCCTTCTAAGACTGAGAATGAATAAGCAATTTGCAGGGCACCTTTGAGAGGTATGATAGAGATAGAAGTGGGAGAATTGATGCAATGGAAATGAGGGATGCACTCTATGGTCTTGGCTATGCAGTTCCTTCTTCAGTCCTTCAACTTCTAATTTCACTATACGATGATCGAAGTGGCCGTCGAGTTGAATATAATTTCGACAGTTTTGTCGAGTAAGTGTGTCAAATAGTTCAATACTTGCTGCTTTTTATATGCCCAAAAGCCTTTGATGCTTACATTTCTGGTATTGTTTTCTTTTTCATTGCAGGTGTGGCATGATAGTAAAGGTGAGATTGCAGTCCTTTTTTTACTCCCTAATTCCTAATATCATCACGTTTACTCGACCATATAATACTATAGATCGATCTTGTCGAAGTAATCGAATATTGCTTTATATTTGTGAACCAATGGCACGGAGTATCGCTCTTTAAGTAAAACTACAAGCGTATTGTTCATGGTTACCAGTAGTTTTAGTATCATATTCTTAGTAATATCGTTTCTAAACCAATTCTTGCAAACGAGCAGGGGTTGACCGAGAAATTCAAGGAGAAGGATAGGCATTACACAGGTTCGGCGACGCTTACATACGAAGATTTCATGTCAACTATCCTCCCATTTCTTGTGTCATACAGTTAAAGCCCTCAAAGGTGATGAATGTCTCTTTTTATGGCTTGGATTTTGTGTAGTATCATCTCTTCATTTGTTGTTTACTTGAAATGGTAGAAGCTGTACATTCAGGGAAGCTGCTGTTTATGTTGGCATGGGAGAGTTTCCATGTACAGATATTATATTCCTTTGATGATCTTTTTTGTTTCTTCTGTTTTGATTCTGCTGATTAGAATTTTTTATTTGTTGGTTTGTTTAGATTATTTGTGACTGATTTTAATAAAGTTTTGGAACTTGTACAAGAATATGATGGAATGTATTGCTATGGTTTATTTGAGAGAGTGCCGTTTTTATGCAATTTCGTAAAGCTGAATATTAACGGCGTGTATTGTTATCACCGTCAGCCTTACGATTTTAAAATGTATCTGCTAAAGAATGGTTTCTACACTCTTATAAGGAATGTTTTGTTCCCCTCTCCAACTGATGTGGGATCTCACAATCCATTCCTCTTCAAGGCCTGCGTCCTTGCTGGCACACCGCCCGATGTCTAGCTTTGATACCATTTATAACAATTCAAGTCCATCGCTAACATATATTGTCTGCTTTGACCTGTTATGTATCGTCGTTAGCCTCACAGTTTTAAAACGTGTATGATAGGGAGATGTTTCTACACCTTATAAGGAATGCTTTGTTTCCCTCTCCAACTGATGTGGGATCTCATAATCCACCCCCTTTAGGGCCAGCGTCCTCGCTGGCACACCACCCGGTGTCTAGCATGATATCATTTGTAATAGCCCAAGCCCACTGCTAACATATATTATCTGTTTTGTCCCGTTACATATCGTCGTCAGTCTCACGGTTTTAAAATGCGTCTGTTACAGAGAGGTTTCTACACCCTTATATGGAATGCTTCGTTCCCCTCTCCAACCGATGTGGGATCTCACAATCCACCCTCCTTCGGGGCCACCGTCCTTGCTGTACACCGCTCGGTGTCTTGCTCTGATACCACTTGTATAGCCCAAACTCACTGTAACAAATATTGTTCGCTTTAGCCCGTTATGTATTGTCGTCAGCCTCACGGTTTTAAAACGAGTCTGATAGAGAGGTTTGTACATAAAAAATGTCTCGTCCCCCTCTCCAACCGCGTGGGATCTCACACTAATATACTAAAATGTGGTTGAAGGTAGTTGAGTAGTAGATATTAATTTGGTCCCAATATTCAACCCACCAAGCCTATTGGACCCAACATTCCAAATTCAAGCTCTACTACAAAAAGCATTATCAAATTATATAATGATTGTTTGTATGAGTTGTGGTGGTTACTTTGTCATACACATTGTAATCAGAACAACTTTTTTGTCGGAATAATTTCGAAACAAATTCGTATGAAGTTGTATGTTATCATAGAAATTTTATATAATTTTTTTAATCTATATTTCGTGTTTTAATAATATTTAAAAATTATACTTTTGAATGTATTTGAGAAAATGAGAGTTTTTTAACAATATTTTGAAGAATAAAGTAGATATTAGTTATGTAAGAACCGTTGTGAGTACTTTGATCCGCCTACAAAAAGGTATTTTTCGACAATGAGCCCTTCATGACAGTTGCTCAGAGCTACGGGGATCGTCCAATTTCGTTAAGAAACGAGGTAAAGATTTTAAATTTTAGTTTCAGTTTTCCTTCAGATTCGAGAAGATTTCTTAGAATTAGGTTATAAATTTTTTATATCAACTCTAGTGAGGATTTCACACCGGTTTTGTGAAGAAATCCGGAGTTGAATCGGACCGGAAGTCAGAGTTCCAACGAATGTCAAGAAACTGTAAGTTTTGTATTTTAGACTGAATTTGGACGTGTTGATTTCATTCTGTAGTAGATTATAAATTACAAGAAAAATACCTTTGTAAAGATTGATTAAAACTCTAAACAAGTTGATTCGAGTTATGTAAAGAAAGTTATGAAAATCTAAATAAGTTAGAAAAGATTGGAAAATCGAGAAATTATGGCAAAAATGTGTCGAACGTGCAAGGGAGACAAACCACTAAAGGACATGGGTCATGCGAGGAGAGGTGTTACGCAGCTGGACGAGATAATGACACGTGCCAAAACACAATTTGGCCACGTGTCAGCAATAGGAATTCGGGAATAACTCGCGCGTGCCTCCGTCAACCCAGAATCGAAGGTTCGCTTGGCTTCATGCAACCCACGAACGAGCCAAATGAACTGAATGGCTGACCCGACCCACACGTATCCCTCCTTGCTGCGTGTGTGAATCTGCGTGTGTTCGCTTCTCCAGCCTGGTGAGGCATGTGAGTCCCTCTTTTCTTGCCCGTTTGACCACCATTTGTCAGTTTTTCGTCCCGATTTTGTTACTAACCCTAATTTTATTTGAATTAAGACCTACGAGAGAAATTTCATTAATTTTAGAGTTCATAATATGCCGAAAAGCTAACTAGGAAGACACGTGTCATCCATGTAAGTAACAAACCGACTTTAAAAAAGTAATACTTGTATGGTTCGCTAGGACGAACTAGCATGTGAGCATATCTTGTCTTAAGTGGTTGGAAAATACATGAACAGGACTCAGAATGAGCAAAATGGATGAGAATGTTATGTATACTATGAAAAATAACCAAAATGGCCATAGGATAAGAATTTACGAAGCATGTTTATTTCTATGTTTTCCGCTATGTGAGAATGGAGGATGAGATATTGTGATATGTGCTCCTGGCGATTGATGGATGTTATCTTCCTATTGAGAAACTAGGATATGGATAGAAAGAAGAGGGAAGAACAAAAACGTTCAAACTAGCGACAAGAGTCTGAAATTGGCCAAGACATCTTCACAAGAAGCCATCACTGGATAGAGTATAATTCTAGGCGTTCATATCATCCTATTTTGTCAAGAACCGAGAAAAAATGGAGGTACAATTTATAGTCTCAATTGTTATTTTACAGATGTGTGAAAATTTTAGGGAGTTAGGCCTTGAGTTTTTGATATGTTGATCTAGGAATGAATCCACATAAATTAAACTCAGAGTAGATTGGGGCTAGAATCCGAGTTTCAGAGGTTCGATCAAGAAGGGTAAGTGTGAGTTTTCTGTCTAAATTGAATGCTCACATTTCATGTGGAGGATAGTAATAAATTCCAAGGAAAGAAAATCATGTTTAATAAGTAGGATTAGAGCTCTACAACGTTGGTGAGGGAACCAAGTTGATTCGAGTTTTGTGTAATAAGATACACAAATGTATGGAAATTTAAATGAAATCGGAAACTCACTATTTTCTAGAAAAAATATTTAGGGAGAAGAAGACGGGTGACACGTGTCAAATAGCAGGCGACGGAGCACGTCTTGCCTAGTGGATGACACGTGTCGGGCGTTGAATATAAAAATGCTTTCGACTTTAGGCAGAGATGCATGTCGTGGATCAACTTGGCCCGATAGATATCCGACCCAAGAACTGCGTGCAACCTGAATACCATACAACTAACCCGAACCAACGATCAACTTGTTGACCCAACTAACTCGACTCTCAACATGTTTAGAACTTCAAAAGGGCGTTTTTTGGATACATATTCTATGTGTGTTAAGGAAAATTATCGAAATGCCCCTATAATGAGATTATGAGATGCATGCTGATTTTTATATTTACAGGCGAGCTAGAAAGAGAATATGCATGATAGAACTCAAGTAAGAAAAGTTGGTAAAGTACCTCATGCATGATGTGGATAATGACCAAAATGCCCCTAATGCTATAATGGAAGATGAAATATTGTATTCTATGCTATAATGGAAGGGAATATGCATGATAGAGATGTATGTTGTTTTATGTGATTTCTGTTGTGCTATAATGGAAGATGAAATATTGTAATCTATGCTCCGGGTGGTTGATGGATGCCATCTCCTTGTTGAGCTTGTATGTTTAAAGGATTTAGTATGTTTAGCTCTAGGTGATTGATTGTGTATTCTCCCTGTTGAGCGTGTTTATTTGCACAGAACTAAAACTAGAGTGTTAGAATTAGGTTGGCTAGACGATGACCTAGGTCAGAACGATCTAGTAAACTGAGCACCTTAGAATCGTGAGTGACAACCAGAGGGTCTAAATCCTAGTGCTCCCAGACTAAAAAAGAATTGAGGAGTTAGATTAGAGTACCTTGGAGTTGAAAGTCCGCGTTAAGACACCTAACCGCCTTAAGAACCCAGTAGACCTCATTGGTACCTAGAGATGACCAACTTCATATTTAGAATGTGTCTTTTGTGCTTTTAGGTGTTCGATAGTAATATCTCCTTAACAAACATGCATGAGCAAACCAAGTTAAGATTAGGGCACTACAACTAGAGTGATTTATACGTTGATCTAGGTGAATACTTTTTCAATAGACCATGCCCTCTAAGATCATGAGCGGTGATTAGAGGTCTAGACCCGAGTGCACCGAAAGATTAGATTATCTCTGAGGAGCTAACTCTTAGTGTTTTGGAAACGCGAGATAAGATTTAAACTGCCTACACGCCCCTAAGAATCTAGTAGATTGCTACGACACCCAAGTATGACAAAGGTAGCTTTACAAGCCGCTAGCAAGCAGTATGTATGGTGTCACCAAAACCTTCGCTAGTAGCTCTCCAGGCTGTTAGTTATTTAACGATGTCATTAGAATTTTCACTACCCTTTTCCACTTTGATACTGGTACTATCGAGCTAGGCCTAGGTCGGTTAGGGTAGTGCATCAAGATGACTAGTCGCCCAACCTTGTGGAAGTTCCAAGACAATAAACCCTTCATGAGAGGAGGAGTGGAACCACAAAGATTGACTCATTATCTGGTCGACACATGAGGGTCTCCACAAAGAGGAGGTTTGTCAGCTAACCTTCCATGGTTGACATGCAAGCTAGCAATCACCATACTGTCCCACAAAAAATTTATGAGGTAGTGCCTCAACCTAAGACGCTGATTTTTCATTGTGTAGGCAGAGCAAGCTACCTAAGTAAAAAAGAAAAAAGGTTGTAAAACTTATATAGACTCCTAGGGAGTAAGATTCAGATAAGAGATGAGCTCGGAATTTTGAGGCACCGCAAATGCTTAGATAGTAGTAGAGACTAGACCCGAACTTCTTAGAGCCTAAAGTAAAATTTGTGGATACCTACTAGGTTAAGAATGCGATGAGAGCCTACAAGTAGGTTGCTGGGTGAATATTTTTATATTTACCTCTTTATCGGTCAAGGCGATGAGTTTTACAGAGTTGTGCGGTCCCGGAAGGGACTGTTTGGTGCGTCAGTTCGTCTTTAATTCTAAGTCTTTTGAATTTCGTTTTATAATTGTATCTCAAACTCGCTTCTCCACGTGCAATAAATTTGAACAACATCATTTTGTAATTGGATTTCATATTCTATTTAATTTCAATTTAAATTTTACGGCATTTTTATTTTTACTTTATCTTTTATTTTATCTTTTTTGGTCTTCGTCTTTTTAGTCATGGTCTGGGTTTCGAAACCTTGAAGATAAGATCGTGACAATCCTGAAAATATAAGATGAGATCTAGATCGCTTATACGCCCTTAAGAACCTACTAAACTTCTACGTCAAAGACGACTAAAAAAGCTTAACAGGGTGAGTAATAGTGTGACGGTATCACTAGAGTCTTCCGCCTCCTATCTCCTATAGTACACCCTTAGCGCACGCCCTACCAAGTAGTACAGGTATTGTCGAGTCAGGCTTAGGCCGGATAGTGTAGCGCGTCGAGGCAACCAAGTGTACTATTGTGTGTGGAAATGGTTAGAGGTCTCCTAAACAAGACCTTTGCATTGTAAACCTATCTTGAAAGGGGACGTAGGACCATAAGATAACCTAATAGTTGGCTGATGTATGGGGGTCGCTCCCCCAGATTCAGAGTGACTCTATAGCCCTGTAAAGGGTTGTCAACTAACATTCTATGGATAATGATGTTCAGACTAGCTAGATGTCATACTATCTTAACAGGTTTCATAAGATAGCACCTTAACCAAATGTTCAATACTGTGGCAATGCAAGCTTACTGAGTCAAAATAATAGAAATATTAAAAAATTTGTACAAAGTCCTAGAGGTAAGATTCAGATTAGATGTTTGCTTGAAACTTTATATCTTCCCCAATACTCGGACAATCGTAGAAATTAAGCCCAAATTTCATAGAGCCAAGAGAAAAGTCGGTAAATACCTATTAGGTCGAGGATGCAATAAAATACGAAGTTGCTTACCAAGTATTCTTACATTCACTCATTTCTCCTTTTTTAATTTAGGTGTTCGTATGTTACCGATCAAAGTAGAGAAGCGTTCAAGAGCCGCGCAGTCATAGAGGACGTCGTCATGGGGCGTCAATCGAGTGTTTGTATTTTGGACCTTATATTTTGTTTGTAATTGTATCCCAAACTCATTCCCCACTTGTAATAAACTCGAACAACACCAGTTTGTAATTCTATTTAGTTTTGATTTTATCATTTATTTTTAATCTGATTTAAATTTTATCGTATACTATTTTATTTGCTTTTATCTTTATTTTTTAACCATGATTCGAAGTCTCGAAAATCGGGTAAGTAAGATCTCTAAATAAATTAAAACATCTTCAGTCGAGAAATGGTGATATTTCATGAATATGTATGGAAAATATCAACAAAAATATTATACCCAATTCCTTTATTTGAAAGCCACGCAACTCCGTTCCCACACCTTCCTTTGAAAAAGACAGTCACCGCCTTGCAGAAACGAAACCATTCAAAACTAACAATCAAACTTATCGGCAAGGAAAACAGAGGGCCACCCCAAGGAAGCTGACCCTCGTGGGATTCAACACCATCAAATAAACTGGTAAAATCCGTAGGCCCCGCCAACAAGGAGATATCAAAAAAGAAAAGGCGTGTGAGATTACTCCAACCCAGAAACTGATGCTCAGATTTCTTTCCTTCAAGCAATAAAGACAAAGCAAAGAGGAAGGGAGAAAAAAAAAGTCCACAATTTGAGACGTAAACTGTCCAAAACCTTCCCTAGATGGCTACTTTTACCAGTTTCAAATTGGGCTGCTCAGATATGTGTTTAGTTAAATGAAATGGTGTTCATACATGGCTGCTTCAACAAGAGATTTCAGTAACCTAACCCCAAGATTCACATGTAAAATAAGAGAGAGACAAGACTGATGGAGACACCCATTACTTATCATGATGAAGATAGGTTCATGAGAAGAGAGACCTTACTGATGAAGATAGGTTCATGAGAAGAGAGACCTTACTGATTCCAGATTCTTTGTACCTGTCCGGTCCAGACCCACCACTAGCAGATATTGTTCTCTTTGGAATTTTCCTTGAAGAAAACGGCCCAAGCCCACAGCTAATAGATATGGTATACTTTGGACTTTTCTTTTTAGGTTTCCCCTTAAAATGAAAAGTTTTCATTCTTACCGATTAAAATGAAAAGTTTTCATTCTTACCGATTGAATTGAATGGCCCTTCTCCAAAATTAGTCCTTCAGTTCGATCTGAAATGGAGCTGCGAAGAGAAGAAAAAGAAAAAAAGGAAACTGCTCTTCTGGAGATCAATATTTAGGAAGCTTTTTAATGAAATAATAACACTTTATTGCTGTGTGAAACTACAAAAAAATCTTCAAATGAACCAAATTGATGATGATATAGAAAGTAAATATATAATACAGATGGTTAGTTAAATGCAGCATCTGAAGGGGTCTTTATATGCGCGGCTTCTCTATAAAACTCTTCAGGCTATGAATAAGAATTTCTATCTATTTCTGGTATACCTCTACTGCTTCATAATCGATGGTGAAGCTCTTAACTGTAGATTAAGCAGGCTATGAATATCAGAAGCAAGCTGAAAACTGAGAAAACCTGAAAATCAATTATTTACGAGTTAGATTTTTGAACAAGAATGTAGAAACAACAATAGGAACTTCGAAACATAATGACTGGCTCTTACATTTCTTTTGGATGATGAATACAACAGCTCTGGGAGATACCCCTGCAATCCAATGTTGTAAACTGGCGTGCCATCGGGATAATAGAGACCATAGTTTCTCTCAGATGCTGGACCAGGCTTCAAATTCTCATTGAATAGAGCAAAAACATAGATATCGATAGGAATTGATGGTTTTGCCGGGGTTCCTTGTCCACTCTGTATTCTTCTTAGCAAATTGCCATTATACAACCCAGCGTTCTCTGGTGTAGCACCAACCTCGTTCGGATCACCCCGAGATGGCCAACCGGTTTCGGAAATCTGGACTCGAATATCTGTATGCCCCAATGCTTTGATGGCGGCATAAACTGCATCGATTTGAGCATACAGCATATTGTCGTAGTGCAAATTTGTGATGGGATCAGTCATCCCTTGGTTAGGCTGGAAAAGCACATACTCTAGGGGAACTTGGCCAGGGTTATCCTTGTATGCGAAAAAAGGATATGCGTTTATAAGGAAAGGAGATTTCGCCATTGAGTGGAAATTGAGTATTGGTTGTAAGTATTCAGTGAGATCTGGCCTGAATGACCCTGCCGATGGAGGGAAAGAGTTGGCTAAGATGTTGAGGGAATGAGCCGTGGTGACAGAAACCTGCTTATCCAGCCCAAGATTAACAAGAGCATTATGAACAGATTGCATTGCAGGAAGAAGATTAGACCTTAATTGAGAATCATTAGAAACGAAAACTTCATTGCCAACAGTGATGCAAGTGATTTGAGTCTGACTGATGTGTGTTTGTACATGCTGTTGAACCCAAGCTAGGGCTTTCTGAGGATCGGTCATGTTCTGGAGATATTCATTACCAAGTCCTATAATGAAGTTCACATTACTACTGGAGAAGGCATACAGGACATTAGGATCTGCATCGTACAGTTTTACTCTGCTGATGTTTAGACTTTGGAGGAGAGTGGCGACGCGCGATGGAGACGGGAGATTATTAGCGATTTGGCCATAGTTTATTCCAATTCCAACGCTCAGAGTTCGGATTACTGAATCTGAAAGGAAACACAAGCCGAATTAAAGCAAAGCTAGAGTGTTCAGAATCCAAATTGTACCACAAGAGAAATGAATCTCAGCGAGTTCAAATCAATTCAAATTCGTAATCGAAAAATTGAAAACTATTAGATCATCTCAATTTCACAAATATTCTCTGGAGAAAAGAAAGTCCTAAAAGACAGAGAATATGGTACGAAATGGAACTTCCTACAACTAATCGGCAAAAATCCAGAGGAGAAACCGAAAGAACAAAAGAAAGGAAACCAGAAAGAATCACAGTCGTCTACAACTAACTAAATTCAAGAAACAAACACAGAAAGACATTCAATAACATATTCACAACTCCAGTAACGAAAATTTCAATGTTCTTTCCCTAATTACGCAATGAAAACGAAGAAAAACAAGTTCCAAAGCATTTACACAAGTTCTTAAGCAGGCAAGCAAAAAGATCCAGAAAGCGAACCAGAAAGAGTGAAAAGCAGCAACAGAACTCGGAAGAGACGGTGGAAGTTAGCCATGAAGGATTCAGAAGATAAGGCCAAACCGACAAAACACCGCTGTGCCGCCGCGTCCACCTCCGGCACAGCCGTGAATCAGCAGAGAGAAGGATCGGCGGCGAGAAAATGGGAGTTCCATTTCATAAAACAACGCGTTTTATAGGAATTCGTAGTGGAAAGCTGCCTCTCGCTCGTGGTCTGTTGGAGGGACGGTGCAGTCGCATCCGGACAGCATTTATTTGAATTATTTATTTTAGTGATTTCTTAAAATAATAAAATTTCTCATTTATTTAATTAAAATTAATGTTTAATTGGTTAATTTCCTCCTCCCCTTGCACGAATTAAACTCTTTATTTCATTTCACATTGCTGGCCGCTTTCATACATTCACATTCAATATTAATATTCAAACTTTATCCTAATAAAATCATTTATATTTTAGAAGCATAATTCAATTCCTTAAAATATTAAATTCAATATTAATATTTTTGGGTTTTTTTTCTTAAATTACTAATTACAACATTTTTACCAGAAAAATTAGCTTTTCTAAGCTCTTAAATTCTTAATTAAGAATATGATTTGGTCAAAATGGAAAATATTCAAATTATGACGTCAAAATATTGAAATTAAAAGTATTTAATATCAATCTTAATATAATTATAAATTTAGAAACAGAAATTAAGAAATATTTATATTCTTTTATATTTTATTAATTATATGTATTGTAATTGAGTGAATATCTACCAATGATAATATTAATCATTGCTGCACCATGATTCTGTTTAAGATTGATATGAAGTATTTATCCATTTTATTATTTAATTTTGCGAAATAATAATTAAAAGAATATAAATATTTCTTTATATTTATTTTCAGTCGTTGAATCTCGACCTTCAAGAAAACCCGATACATGACGGTTCAAAGAAAATCATGAAAAATATAATTAAAATTTGTCCATTTATTACTTTTTTATTAACATATTTTTAAGGTAGAATGAAATCACAAAATTCATAAAAATGATAATTAATAAGGACAACTTGTTACCATATAAAAATGTTAATAATGTCAACTCGTACACAAAATAAATTATTGTGTGCATGCCCTCTAGTAGCTTGAGCACGGGAAGTAATGACATAATAATGACGTAAATAATCAAATTCATACTAAATAATAGCAAGCTTCTACCTTTTCAAAGTGGAGGACATGCACAAAGAAACGTTAAATATCAACTTTAGTGTTCATATGAAAAAATGGTAACAAGTTACGTAACTTTTAGAGATTTTGGAGTAACAATATAGTATTGGCCAATAAATCACAACTCTAATGATTTAGTTGCTATTTTTGAAAAAGATTTGAACCTTAAATTGACAACAACGATTAGCATTATTAAAGAGTGTAGCTATGGAAATCAATCTGAATGAAAAAGTGGTTCATTCTGAATTCTCTTCTTCAATCAAAATATCGAGAAATTTATCTCTAGTCAAAATCTCCCTTAAACCTTTCTGAACGAGCTGCTGACCAACTAAGGTGATATGAAATCTTAAGATTTGATTTAAAAATCCTTTTAGATCTAAATTATCCCATAACCCAAAAACAATAACGAATCAATCTAATGTAAAGTTTTGGAACGGATTACTTTGATGATCAAGATCATGACTAAAGAAAACTCGTTTCTGTTCTTGTGATTCAAATCATTCCACAAGATAGCATGATTACAAATTAAAAAATATAGATATTAACGTAAAAAAAAAAACACGTGCATGGTAGAATTAAATGGATTATATATATATATACACGTATTAATTACAAATTAAAAGGGTGGGATATATTGCCAAATTAATAATTTATTAATTTGAAAAAAAAAAGGAAATTTACAAAAAGAGGTAGCTTTTTGGGCTTCTTCCAATTCCATTATCTTTTTCTTTACTTTTTTTTTTCCTTTTTTTTTAATCAGAAAGATTCCATGCCCGACACCTGTCAATGTCCCCACATTTATGTCCTTTACTGCTTGTTAATATTATTCACATTTTATGTTCATAAAATATCAAGAAAAAGGAAAGGCAAGACTTTTTTTTTAATTTATTAACTTATAAAGTCTTTTTATTAACAATTAAATTTAAAGAGTTAATTAGTTTATTAATATTTAATTTTTAATAATAACAAATATATGGAATTTTGTAGCCGAATAATTGCTAAAATGGGAAAAATTAACAACCTAAATGAACATTAGTATCACTAATGGTCTAACCTAACCATTTCAACCATGAAGAAATGGTCTAATATAACCATCTTTAACCATTTCTCCTCTAAACTGAGTGCAGAAGTGCTTTCAGTTTACTTATGGTACTACACATACCTATTAACTCATGCAGTTTTATGAACACATCATGCTTCAGTGGATTTGTCATAATATCTACAACTTGTTCTTGTGTGATATAATGCTTCAGCTCGATAACTCCATCTCTAGTCAAATCGTGCAAGAAATGAAACATCACATCAATGTGTTTGTTGCGTCCATGCATGATTGGATTCTTGGATAACTTAATGGTGGAACTGTTATCACATAACAGAGTGATACACTTGTCTTGAAAATGACCAATTTTTTTCAAAACTCTCATCATCTACACCCCTTGACAAGCACAAGAGGTGGCAACCACAAACTCTGCTTCAATAGTGGACAAAGTAACTATAGGTTGTTTTTTGGAGGACCAAGACGTAGCTCCATCACTAAGTAAAAACACATAACTAGAAGTGATTTTCCTGTCATCTATATCTCCTGTATAATCACTATTTGTATATGTTATCAACTCTCTATTACCCCTTTTTCGATAATAGACTCCCAAATCTACGTTACCTTTTAAGTATCTCAACACCCCTTTTTGTAGCTTGCAAATACAACTCAGTTGAACTTGTCAGAAATTGCTAATGAGAAATACTACATACATTAAATCCGGCCTTGTTGCAGTTAGATACATAAGACTTCCAATCAATTGTTATACATGGTAGCATTGACCTAGACTCCTTCTTCATCCTTTGTCAGTCTAACTCCACGAACAATAGGATTTTTCACACAATTATTTTTTTCCATCATAAACTTCTCCAAAACTTTTTTTTGCACACTTCTCTCACTAATATAAATTCTTTTAGAATTTTGTAAATCTCTACACCGAGAAAATATTTCATTTTTTCCAAATTAGTCATTTCAAATTCAAGTTTCATAGAATTCTTGAACTTAACATACTCTCCTGATGATGTATGAGTTATGATGATGCATGAGTTATGATGCTTGATGATATGCGTAGTATATATATTTCGATGAATGACGTAGTTGATATGCTTGATGCACTTTATGACAATATGATGAGTATGATGATTGCATTGCGTTTACCTTAATATGGTGATGTTTTCTATATTGAGCATGTTATATGATGATGAGTGTCATATTTCATAATGTCGTTAGATCGACATAGGACACAACCCTAAACGCATGAAAATGATATTAATATGAATATCCACGAGTATGTGTTACTTAATGTAACAAAGAGATGAAAATAGAGGGTTGTGTCAGAAGAGATGATAAGATGAACTTTAGAGGGACCTCATGCATTTTGTATGTCCATAAGCATAGGGATACTTCCCCTAGAGATGATGAATGCGAACGCACACAGTATGATGATGAGTGCGAATGCGCACAGTATGATAATGAGGGTGTTCATGAGGCGCATGACACCAGGAGTTTCACTGACCTCCGGACGTCGCTACAGATTAGTTTGACCAGAGGGTCTAGAGGATGTGCAAGCGCCCTGGAGATTCACACTCGCACGTGTGAGTCGTGTGTAGGAAAGTACTACACATCCAATTTGTCGAGACTGGAGGCCACCCCTAGATGAGCTAGAGATAGGTCCCTATATCATGATTGCATGTGTTTGCATTTGCATGATCTCATATAGTGGGGCCACTTACCGAGTATTCTTGGAAATACTCAGGTCGTGTGCCACATCATTTTTCAGGTAAAGTCAAGGCGCACTTGTACAGAGGACGGCGGCATCGCGAGCAAAGAATGTGACAAGTGCATAGGGTAGATTCATGTTTAAATTCCTAGTCTTAAGTTAGAATAGGTTGTTTTGCATTTGATCGTCTTAAATTATTTTGTATTTGTTTTTATTTTCTCTAAATTTCAGTATTTCGTATTTAAACATGTAAGACCATGACGGTATTTTCTAGAGAATATAATATTTTAAATGTTTTCGACATTTATATTAAATATATATTTTCTTTTAAGAGTTATATTTTTGCATTAGATATGAACATGAGACATTAATAGCAACTCTGAGTACGTAGAAATTTAGGTAGTTACACTTATAACCT
Organism: Cucurbita ficifolia; assembly: GCA_033971965.1. NCBI lineage: Eukaryota > Viridiplantae > Streptophyta > Magnoliopsida > Cucurbitales > Cucurbitaceae > Cucurbita > Cucurbita ficifolia. The sequence continues at coordinate 9,272,245 of CM066979.1, forward strand.
TTATTCAAATATTTAATATTGTTTAATATGATATTTATTGTATGGTACGAAAATTGGAGTTCCCATGCATAGAGATTCCAAAAAATTGATTTAAATATTATGTAATATAATAAATAAATATATAAATTAAAAATAAAAGAGAATATTTAAATTAAAAATCTTTAAAAATCTTCCGCTAAGCTCATGATTAGTTTATTTTTAAAATTATAAATTTATTTTGACTTTTTTCAATCATGATTTGCTTATATAATCAATTAACTTTTTAGATAATCACAAGATATGAAATAAATAAATAAATAAATAAATAAATAAATATGCATTGTACTCTTTTGCCAAATTTATATTAATTTTTTAAAAAATGTTGCTTTATAACAACTTGCTTCAATAATTATGGTTTCTGCAACAAACCCTTCACCAACTAGGCTGCCTTAGCACTCTTTTAATACAAGTATTTTTAAATATTTTATTAAAAATTCATTATTTATTAATCTTGTTTTAATATTGTGGTCTACCTTTTTTTAATTTGTTCTTTTAAATATTTAAAAATGGTAACCACCAAAAATTAAAAAATATATATATATGAAAAATTGTCCCCCGTCGATTAAATTGAGAAAGTGGGGAGCTGGACTCTAACACAAAAGGAAGGTCTCGTATTCTTATTGGGTCGAAACAATTGCCTCGTTTCATCTCACTTTGGCTATTTGGAGCCAATTAGAGAATCCATGTTGTAACGACTCCAGCTTGGCTTCTCGGCTAATCCGACTTGGGTTTGATATGCTTGAATCCTATCCTACCATTTTCAACTCTTTTGGGATACGTTTCTGACATTTTTTTAAGGCATTTGAGGTATGACTACTATTTTGACAATTTACATTATTTTGAGCTAAGTCTAGACTATTTTATGCAATTAGATGAGTTAATTTCCATAGTAGAATTCTAAATTATGACGGTGGGACTCCTCGAGTGAAATTAGATTTCAAGAAACAGATTTAAGTTAGCATCAATGGAGTGTATTGACTTCGGGTTTGGTAGAATTATGATGGTGGAACTCCTTGGGTGAGATTTAAGTTAGCATCAATGGAGTGTAGTGGCTTCAGTTTGGGTCAACCAACTAAGTGGCTTTACTGTTAGGTTGGTTGGATAACTTGTAAACTATATGAATGACGCTTGTCTTGTCGCCCATGCACGTGTCATGTTTTATGATTGTTTGACTCATGTTACGTTATATGACGCATTATGTTATGATACAAGTTCTGTTATGTTATAAGTTAAATTATGATATAATTTTGCTACATGAACCCTCATATATCACGCCATGTAAACTATGTTAATATATTCACTCTAGCTTAGGTATGTTAATCATGAAAGATATGACATGTTTATTTATATATGTCTCATAGGGACGCTATGTCATGAAAAGAATGAAGGTATGAGTTTCATTGTAAGTATATGCTATGTTTTAAAGCTATGGGGACCTCATGTATTTTTATGTCTACATGTCGGGATACTTACCCGTTATGATTTGTACGAATGCGTACAATACAATATTATGTACTTTTCCTCTGTGGCTTCTAGTAGCGTGAGTGTACGCTAGCTGAAGGGCAGACTTAGGAGTATGTATATGAGCTCACCTAATAGGTCAATGTGTACGTGCATGGACCGTATATATAAAAGTACTACACATCTAATTTCACTCATATTGGAAAGTAGAGACCAAAGTCATAATATTTTATGAAAAAATAGGTTACGGCATCATTGCAGTTTAAATTTTACCATTTTTACTATTGGTTTAAATTTCGCTAATTGACTCACTATCTAACAAAATATATATATATATAAAAATCCTATTGACTCACTTCAATAAATACGAAATGTCATATAAATTTGAGTTTGATTACATACAAATTAATTATAAAATTTTGTCAAAATTCACAAATTTTAAATATTTTATAAATTTTGTGTTATACATATATTTTACATTCTTTAAATTTAGAATATATTTTAATGAAAACAAATATTAAACGTAAAATTGGATGGTTCATTAACAATATCCGCTGACGGATGATGACGTGAGTGTCAGAATAAATATGCACGTGGCTGGGCACCGTCCTACTGTGCTTCAGTTGGGAAAAGTCGGCGACACGTCGGCAACGCGCCTTTCCACATCATCAACGTGACATTGCCGACAATTCCACCTATTTATTTATTATATTTTTCAAAATAATAAACAATTTTTTAAAACGCATTTTAATTCAAAAAAATAAAGATATGTTAACAAAATAATGATTGGAGATAGTGAGAAGAGAATTTTTTTTATTATATTATTAAATAAGAAATTAGAATAAAGGAGAAAAAAAAGCAATAATATTTTAAAATGGAAAAGAAAAAAAAAGGAAGAAAAATGGTGAGGCATATAATCTTGATGGTCCCACAAAAGGCAATACAACATTAATTTATGTTTTTTCTTTTTTTTAATAATGTTCTAAAGATATGATTTTGTTGTCTGTTATTTTATCACTTATGTATTTTCCTTTTGTTTTTTAAGACAAAAATAAAAATTAAATGAGGGTAGAAGAGATGGATAAAAGATTTTATTCTTTCACGAGCGAAACAAAATAGATTTTTTTTTTTTTATAAAGAGAAAAATAATATAAAAGAACACTAATCCTTCTCGTGTCAAAGTTACAATTAGTCGTATAATTAATGTTTAATTTAAACTATCATTTCTTCGGAATATAATCATATCAACCAATCAAATAAACTGTGATCTAGAGCTAATGAACATTAGAACCTAACTACATAAATAGATTCGAAGTAGAGTAAGGAACAAAGAAATAAGATCATGTGTCAAGCTCCAACCTCATTGTAATGACTACAATTCCTCATGTTGAACTTCTTTGTCTCTTTCTTTAAAACGTCCATTTCTCACGTTTTTTATTGTGAGATTCCACATCGATTGGAGAGAGGAACGAGTGCCAGCGAGGATGTTGAGCTTCGAAGGGGGTGGATCGTGAGATCCCACATCGGTTGGAGAGGAGAACAAAACATTTTTTTTATAAAAGTGTGGAAACTTCTCCCTAGCAAATGCGTTTTACAAATCTTGAGGGAAATCTCGAAACAGAAAGTTCAAAGATAACAATATTTGCTAGTGGTGGGCTTAGACTGTTACACTCATATTGTTTTTAAAAGTAGGCTCTCTAATCTATTGCCGAAATATTGTATTTATAATAATCAAAACAACATTGAAACACTACGAGATAATGTTGAGACATTGTTCCTTGATGCGTCAAGTAGATGAGAACATTTTGGGAGCGACAAGATGTGATATGAACCAAGAGACATCAATCATACAATATATTTCAATGAAGATGTGAAGAAAATGCGGTTGAAATTATCAAAAGATATTTCAATTCATAACACATTGAAGAAGTGAAGTTTCATTGTTATAAATTTTGAGTGGATTACAATTTAGAGTAATTTAGAGTTATTGTATTTCATTAATATATTTTAAGACTTTTAATGTACTTTAGGTTACATTTACATATGATTAATTATGGCCCTAAGGTATGAATGTTACAACTCTTGGAATGCCTTTATTAGTTTCATTTTGAGGCTATAAAAGCCATGTATGTTGTATTTGTAAGTAGACTTGAAAATATAGTAAAAGGAGCCTTTGTGCTTTCTTTAGCCAATGACTAAGTTTCTTTGCAATTATATGTAGTTTAGGTTGCATGTAGAATCATTCAAGCTCGACATGATCAATATTGCTTGTGGAGTGATTAGAATCTCAAACAAGTGTTGTTGCTTTGAGATATTTGATCAACAAGAATCAGTCAAGCTAGAAATGATCGATCTTACTTGTGGAGTGATTCGAATCTCAAACAAGTGTTCTTGCCTTGAGATATTCGATCAACAAGGTAATCCGTTCTATACTTTCTCTTGGGTTGATTCCTTATCAAGATGTTACGTACAAAAGCTTTCAATGCATGCCTATTTCATGTCGAACATAGACATACAACCCTAACCCTAATCGTAAGTCGTTGCAAAACATGGTATAAGTGAGTCATGGACCCAAAAGGAGTAACATACAATGGAAGTGTTGTTTGGTTGGTGGGAATCAACCAAGAAAGAAAAGATATAAGATGGTTTGTAAAGCCACTTTGTGAAGAGCTTCGAAATTGGGACATAGTCGGCATTGTCTCTCATGGGAATATGGATTTTCACTTTCCTCCAAAGTCTTCCTCCTTTTCTTTCTTTCTTTTACTTTTTTATTTCCAATCAAAGTTTGAGATGATGATGGTGAAAATGACTCTTGTCTCTTCCTTGCTTTCCACTTTCTTTCCCTTCCCATTGAGTTGTTTGGGAAAGAGATAGGATGATGACGGTTAAGAGAGCTCTCGTCTCTTCTTTTATTGTTGTGAGATCTCACATCGGTTGGAGAGGGAAACAAAACATTTTTTATAAAGGGTATAGAAACCTCTCCCTAGTAGACGTGTTTTAAAATCGTGAGGTTGGCGTCGATACGTAATGGGTCAAAGAGGATAATATCTGCTAGCGGTGGGTTTGAGCTGTTACAATTTCCCTTTTGAGCTGCCTTAGTTTCAACTTTTGATGGGGCTTATCATCAAATTTTACTCTCTTAACGGTGTTACTCCCACGTTATATCGTGAGATCCCATATTAATTGAGGAGAAGAACAAAGCATTTTTTATAAGGGTATGGAAACCTCTTTCTACTCACACATTTTAAAATCATGAGGTTGAAGGCAATACATAACAAGCCAAAGCAGACAATATTAGCTAGTGGTGGGCTTGGACGGTAACAAATGGTATCAAAGCCAGTCATCGAAGGATGCGAGACACTTATCGAAGTAGGACTAGATAAGTGTAACTGTGAAACTGCGATACGTAACAGACCAAAGCGGCTGCTGGCACCAGACTTGCCCTCCAATTGATCCTCGTTAAGGAATTTAGATTGTACTCATTACAATTACCAGACTCGAAGAGCCTGGTATTGTTATTTATTGTCACTACCTCTCCATGTCAAGATTGGGTAATTTGCGCGAATGCTGCCTTCCTTGGATGTGGTAGCTGTTTCTCAGGCTCCTTCTCCGGAATCGAACCCTAATTCTCCGTCACCTGTCACCACCATAGTAGGCCACTATCCTACCATCGAAAGTTGATAGGGCAGAAATTTGAATGATGCATCGCCGACATGATGGTCGTGCGATCCGTCAAGTTATCATGAATCATCAGAGCAACAGGCAGAGTCCGCATCGACCTTTTATCTAATAAATGCATCCCTTCTAGAAGTCGAAATTTGTTGCACGTATTAGCTCTAGAATTACTACGGTTATCCGAGTAGCAACTACCATCAAACAAACTATAACTGATTTAATGAGTCATTCGCAGTTTCAGAGTCTAGCATATGCATTTTAAAATCGTAAGGCTGACGGCGATACGTAACAGACCAAAGCAGATAATATCTGCTAGTTGTGGGCTTGAACGGTTACAAATGGTATAAGAGTTGGACTTGCTCCTTATGGATCTTAAAATTTCAATTAAAAATATGATCAATTCAGGTCACTCGAAGGTTACTTCCCAGTTATAGATCTTAAAATTTCAATTTAAAAGGAGGTTCGTATAACTTGATAACTCGACCAACCCAGATTATCCAACGCACACCATTAAGGTGAGATGGGTTAGATTATTTTTCGATTTGAGCTGGGATTGAATTTTTAAAAAAAATTGAAAATTTAGTTCCGCTTGCGGGTTGACATTTCTTTAGTCGGGTCAACCCGATCAACCCAAAAAATAGGGCTATTATCCAACCTAATCCTACTCTACTTATAAAAAGATTAAGAATATTTAAACTTCATAACGGGTATTAGTGATGCATTGTGACTTGCAAATGTTTGATATTTGAACTTTATGAGATTTTAGTTAGTAATGTAATATGTATCGTAAATAAGTGTGATTTTTTTAAATAATTAAAAAATCAAGCCGACAACCCAATCCAACCTAATTTAACATAATTTAGATTGCTCGAGTCACCAACTCAACCCGTTCGAAGTTTCAAGTTGGTGCAAAAGATTTTTTCAATTCATCTCAATCTAACCCGTATACACCCCTAATTGTGACCGTTCTTAATTGTGACACCGTACCATAAAGTTAAAAAGTCGATAGATGTGTAGCTTCTTGAAAAAGGGTAATGATAAGGAAAGGAGAAAATAAAAAAGAAAAAGAGTAAACTTATGAGGAATTATAACATATTGCATTATCATAAATCTATGTGGATTCCATTATTGTATTAGCTTCAACCAAAAGCCACACACCTATCAAATGTGTTTGTTCTCAATTAAAGCATTGCTTTTTTTTTTCTTTTTCTTTTTATTTTATGATATTCTCCAAAAAAAATTATTTTAAATAAACCTCGAATTATTCCTAGGATTGCTGTTAGACCTCGTACGGATTATTCTAGCCTTTCGAGAGTACGGGAGTGTTGGATGAAAGTCCCACATCAGCTAATTTAAAGAATGATCATGGGCTTATAATCAAAGAATACTATCTCCATTGGTATGAGGCCTTTTAGAAAGCTCAAAGCAAAACCACGAGAACTTATGCTCAAAATTAATAGTTTATGGGTCGAAGGTGGTCCATCGATTGCCTAAGCCCATCCATGAAGGCCCAAATGAATGTTGGTTCTTTTTTAAACTAAAATATTTATCAGTTTGCTCTCTCCCACATCGGAAATATGTGGAGATTTTTTAAATAACGTTAATGTGAGATGCAACATCATTTGAAGATAAATGTATGAATAAATAATTACATAATAAAATTAAACCATTAAAAAATAATTAAGCTATAATGACCCATGACTACATCTCGTGTTAAAAGTAATGATAAAAGTACGAAAGTTAAGGTATAGAACCAAATCGATATGATTGTGATGAATTGGATTGTTGACCTTTCGTTTGGATGTCAAACTTCTATTGTCGACAGATGTCTCTTGCCACGTTTTGTTAACCGCTCATGACTTGGTATAGAATTTGTGTTGTCGTTGGCCTTCCCACCCGAAGGCCTATGCTTCCCCTAAAATGGTGCAAAAATGTTATATTTATAGAAAATTATGGTGTCGTTGGTATGCTTTGAGCAACATCTCAGCGATGCACTCTAACACAAGGTAAAAAGACGTTTCTTATCTATAGTGTTGTAGAGCTATTAAGAAAAACGTGACAAGTCAATTCTTACAAAAGTTATACAAATATCTTAGTAAAAATGACCGATTTATAATAAAAATTAGTAATAAATGAGTCCAAGAAATAGCTCATAATATACTTTATATTGTAGTTTACTAAACATAATTATCTTCTCTTATGTATATAATCATCTATCATATCCATTGTTATTTAGTATATATAGTTGGTTACTATGTATGACACTTACCATATATAGCTTTATATTGCACGTACAGATAGTGTTGCCAAATCTTTAACGCGAACACTACTACGGCTAATTCTAGGTCATGTGTGGGATAGTTCTTCTCATACTTTTTCAACTGGTGAGACGCATACGCAACAACCTTACCGTGTTGCATTAATACGAACCATAATTCCTTCTTAGAGGCATCATTATATATCACGTACCCCTCTGAACTCTTTGGTACTATGATTACTGGAGCTAACACCAACCTTTGTTTTAAATCTTGGAAGCTGATCTCACATGCATCGTTCCATACAAGGGTACTCCCTTCCTCGTCAACTGTGTAAGAGGTGAGGTTATTCTAGCGAAATCTTGCACAAACCTTCGATAGTAGCCTACTAATCTCAGGAAGCTTCGTACCTTTGTAACTGTAGTTGGGCGTTCCGACTTAGTAACGACTTCTATCTTAGTGAGGTCTACTAAAATTCTGTCTTTTGACACCACGTGTCCTAAGAACGAGATTTGTCGTAGCCAAAAATCACATTTGGAGAATTTGGCGTACAACTTGTTCTCTCTCAAGATAGTTAGAACTTTTCGGAGGTGTTCCTAGTTGATTTATCCTCGAGTATATTAGGATGTCGTCTATGAACATGATAAAAAACGTGTCTAAACACTCCTTGAATACCTGGTTCATTAACTCCATGAACACAACTGGGGCGTTGGTGAGGCCAAATGATATCACTACAAACTTGTCGCGGCCATATCTTGTTCGAAAAGCTATCTTCGGTACATCCCCTTCTTTGATCTTAATCTGGTGTTGTGGTGTAGTTGGTATCAGAGCTCTAGGTTCCATGGTCCAATCGTCGATGCTCCGTCACCTTCAGATACGTCATACATTAGATAAGAAAAAGAATTGTTTTAAATGACATTTACTAACTCTTAGTATTAAGTGTAACAACCCTAATGTATACAACCCTAAATTTCTACTTAACCTACCGGCGCTACTGTATACATATCATACAAATTTTATGCATAAATACTTCATAAAACTTTATCATAAAAAAAAACATAGTCACGAACTTACATGTTTTCTAGAAGGTTTTTAAATAAAATAACATAAAGTAAAAATGCTCTATACTAGCCTATGCTATGAAATTAAATGCATACTAACTTATACTAACCTAAAGTTAACCAAATTTAAATTGCAAACTACCCTTTGCATGTGTTATTGTCTCCTGGGTTGCGATGCCAGCGTCAGTCGTATAAGGGAATCTTGCCTTTACCTGAAAACATAAGAGTAGCACATGACTCAATAAGTGATCTCACTATTGAGGTTAGATGCAAGCACATACAATCATGAGTAAGACCTATTATATCATTCTATATCTCCTTAGGCGGTTATCCTAAGCGGGCAATTGAATTTCTTAAAGCTTCTTATGTTCTAACTAGTCGAATTTTCCAGAACACTTTGATTACCTTTTAATTTTTTTATTTAGTCCTTTTATATACTTTTTCAAAAATCATGCTAAATTTTAAATTTTAGAAATTTAGAAGGTAGTTTTCAAGGAAATTGTGTTTTCTTTTAGTTTGGCAAAATAAAAAAAAAAACAAATGTTTTCTTAAAAAAGATAAACCAACATCATTTTTAAAATTTAAAAATATATATATGGATATAATTTCATATAATATATGGACGAGAACCCGTACCCCTCATAAATTACCTCCAAATATTTTAATGTTACTTTTGAAGGTTTAGGAGTATTTTTGAAACGTGATACTAAGGAAAGTATTTTTAATTTTTTTAAAAAAGTGGAAATATTTTTAAAGTTTTTAAAAAACTATATTTTTTAAATGTTTTAAAGTTAAATGATATTTTTTAAACTCTTCCGAAAATTAACGAGATATGTTTTTAAAAAAATATTAGTCATTTCAATTAACTGTAATAATATTTTTTAATTTCTTTTAGAGTTTAACAATATTTTTTAACTTTCTTTTTAAATTTAAAATATTATTGAAATTTTTAAAAAACGTCAAAATGGATAAAATGTTAAAATATTTTTTAAATATTATTGAAATTTAAATGGATAAAAATTTAGTTCATAAAAATCAAATTTTTATTTTCTTTCCTGAAGGTTTATTTAGTAAAATAAACCTACAAAATTTTACGTGCAACATAAGAAGAGAAAATACAAAATAGATAAACGACGTCACTTTAAGCCATCACTTTCACATATACGATTATATATATATGTGTATATATATATATATATATATATTTTATTTGATATAATATCACACATTACAAATCAAAACTACAAACTCATAAAAGAAAAAGAAAACACTGATATCTGATATCACTCAAACTTGCTATAATACTCAGATCAGTTCTCCTTCCTTGTGTGTGAGAATCACACAGTCTGCAGTTGGGTGTGAAATACAGGTTAACAAATACCCCTCTTCCATTTGACTATCGTCCAGGAACGACCCGTCCGACTGATCGACTGAACCCGAAACAAATTTCCCAGCACACGTAGAACACGCCCCTGCCCTGCAAGAATATGGAAGGTCAATTCCTGCTTCTTCCGCTGCATCAAGAATGTAAGTATCATCAGATGCCTCAAACTCGTGCTCTTTCCCACACGGTTCGATAAGTTTAATCTTGTACACTGCCATTGCAGTGGTTCTGGATAAGGGCGATGATTTCAAGCCGAACAATTTTGATATGTTGCTCGTGGATCTGATCGAAGATGGACACTTAATAATGGCGCTTCTGAATTGGTTTTTACACGGCGCCGACGTGTTGAACATGATGCGGGAAGGAAGCTTTGCAGTTGACATGGTTGACAGTTTTGGTCCTAAATCCATGAATCACATTTAAAATGGTGTGGCTTACAAATCAACCAAGAGCTAAAAAAGCAAATGAGAAATGAACAAGCAAATGGAGAAAATCTATACAATATATCAAGCAAGCACCAAGATGAATGATCAAAAGAAAATTTCAGAACTATCTCTTCATTTTCTTCTCCGGGAGCGATTTGTTGAGGATTGTTGGGAGGGAGTCACACATTGGCTAATTTAGGGAATGATTATGGGTTTAAAAGTAACGAATACATCTCTATTGGTATGAGACCATTTGGAGAAGCTCAAAGCAAAGCCATGAGAGCTTATGCTCAAAATGGACAATATCATACCATTGTGGAGAGTCGTGATTCCTAACATGGTATCAAAGTCATGCTATTAACTTAGTCATACTAATAGAATCCTCAAGTGTCGAACAAAGGGTCGAGGGAGTCGAGGAGGGAACATCTCCATTGGTACGAGGCCAAGGAAGTCCTGATTTCTAACATGATTGTCTGAAAATTGGGCATCCACTATTCAAATTAAGAAAATGGTGACCAATACAGCAAAGTTTGTGGTTATTTTGTAAGCCTCTTAAACACAGAACATGAGTAGCAGTAAAGGTAGCGGTATTCATTGTTTAGGGAGGAAATTGATGCATGGAGCATTATGAGAAGATGCAGCCTAATGGCTTTTCTGCTCTTCACTCGAAGCTCCATAAAGTAATTACATCCAAATAAAACGATCAAATCCAGATCTCAGATAATCACTTCCATTTGTTCAGAATCAGTCCAAAATTCTATTTCAGAACATTTAAAAAATTCGAAACGACAATCAAGCTACTGATGTTACATAATACGCTTTCCAATCTATCAAACTCATTCTTTCTTTCCCAGCAAGCAATTAGTCGATTTGCAACGGACAACGTAGAAATAGATCATCAAACAAAAACACAGATGAAATTCGCATAAAAACATAACAAATTTCATGATTGAGAAAAATGCGAAAGAAAGAAGAGAAAAGGGGTAAAGGGAAAGAGAAGCTTACGGAGAGGGAGAGAGAGAGGGAGGCGGTGGAAAGAAGCGACGATTAGGGCAATGTGGAAGAGAGCATATAAATAAAGAAGAGAGAAAGAGAGAGAAACTGGCTTTTGGGATCTGCAGAAAGGGCAGGAGGAGAAGGGAGTGGAGATTTTGCCATTTGCAAGCTTCCAAGAGCCAATTCAGGCACCGATCAACCTCCCTTTGCTATATAAACTATAAACGTAGTTTCCCATCTCTGACTTTTGAACACAATCATAACCATGTGCCCCGCTTCATCAACCATTTCTCAAAATATTTTGTTTTTAGAACCCCACTCAAATTGGTTTTTCTTTTTCTTAACTACTTTTTTGAAACAAAAACTAATTTATAAGAATATTTTAAAATTTAGGGTACACTATCATACATTATTATTTATTTATTTTGGAAGTACTCAGGTGTATTGCATATAACTGAATGATGAAGGTTGCATACTCGTTCCAAACCCTTTTTACATGTTCTCATCTTAAATAGGTTTTTACCATTTCATGATAACTATTCACCAAAATCATATTTACTATATGAAGATGGGACTAAATTCTTTTAAGTCATCGAGTTTTTTTTACTTATTGCTATATAGAGTTTCTTTACTTATACCCATATGTCTAAAAAGATACCTTTTTCATCAATATTATAATACTATGTTTTTAGTAGCCGAATTCAAATTGATTTCCAACTAGTGATATGAATATTTTAAAAAAATTATACAAAACTTTATAGTACAGTATCACAAAAGATGAATATTATGAATATTATTTTGGAGTTGAGTCATCACGGGAGGCTGCATATTATGAATATTATTTTGGAGTTGAGTCATCACGGGAGGCTGCAGAAGATTGCAGAAGATTGGAAGGAAAATCTAAAAAGAAAAGCCTAAAACAGACTGCTAACATTAAATTTGGATGGCTACTGATAGTATCAAAACCAAATCACTGAGGCACTCATCAAAGTAGTTAGATCCTCTACGTAATAGAGACATTTTAAAACTGTAAGACTAACTACAAGACATAATAGATCAGACTAACTACAAGACATAATAGATCAAAGCAGACAATATCGGCCCAGAATTATAATTGATATGAAATATAGAGGCAAGATACCAAAACTTTTAATACCACCAGCCGCAGCAAATGTAACAAATCATGTAAACAAACGTCATGATGTGGGTTGGGCGAGTATGAATAGAAGTTTCATTATCAATAGTTCACTATTTAAAGGAGAAAACGCATCTTTGTTTCTTTGTTCAAGAATCATATCCAAAAACGCTCAATTCACAAAACTGCTCTTCGAGAAAATAACTTCAACAATAAAAGGAACGAACGCAAGATTGACAAGTTTCCTAACAGAGCTTAGAAAACCCGGTACGACTTTCCCATTGTGCTCTTCAGGTACAGGCACCTAACCTGCAAGAAACAAGCAATAGCCACGAGTGAAAATGATGAAACATATGAAGTTCAAGTTTAATGCAGAACCGAGATGGAACTTACGTTCTGCCAGTTCTTTTTCAACAACGAAACCAGGAAATTAACGCTCATTTGCACGTTTTGGAAGACTTGCTTCTCCTCCATGGCAACATTCCCCACGGCAACCCCCATGCAAAGAACCTTTTTAAGTTGAAATTTGACCATTGCCTTGTTCTCGTTAACTTTCGATTCCAGCGATTCTTGGTGTGTCACTAACGTTGGGAACTTTCCTGGAAGAGCAAAAATGGTGGAGGAAACATAATTAGCATATAATACAAGCAGATAAAAGTTCTAGCTTTGACTACCTTCCTTTCTGTGAAACATAAACAAGGATCAAGTTTTTAGGAGGTTATCAATTATAGAATTTGGTGAAGAAAACAGTAAAACAGTATGTTCAAAGAATGTTCTTGCCTGCTTTGTTGAGACCAGGGCCGAGAAGACGTGGGATCTGCTTAATTACAGCCTCAGATGCCAAAAAGGCATGGTATTTCTTGGCAAGCTTCTTCACCAATTTCTTGTTCTTGTTCAGCTTCTTCAAGCCTTCCACATCCATATAGTCTAGACCAATCTTTTCGGCCTGAAATATATTTTAATGAAACCCTGTCAGGATATGTCCTTTAAGCATATGGGAAACTAAATACAGGTAGAACCAGTGAATTGATACGCGTCAAATTATCCACTAAATAAACAACCACAATACAGAAAAGTGGTCACGAACTGACATTAAATCATTGGAAACGCTAGTATTTAGCTCATGCGCACCACAGAAATCCTTAAACAGTGTAGTAGTACAGGAACAGAATACATATTAATAGATAGGATAAAATTTAATTTGATTAGACAACAATAAATATGCCAAGTTCCAAATTTGGAACATCAGAAAATAAATTACTATGGGTTGCAAAAAGAATTTTTTAAGATTTAGGAAGTAAAATTACCTCCTCAACGTGCAAGGCATCTCCAAGCATGCAAAGCTTCATCTTGGGACGGGGAATGTGCGGCAACTTCACAGAACCACTGAAACGCTTGTCCTTTTGAGGGTCATAGTTCTTCAGCCCGATCTGAAGCTCAATGGTCTCAGTAAAATTTCTCTTTTTCTCATTGCTATCAGTGAAGATAGATGAGATAGCTTCTCTCAATGCCTCACTCTGAAGCTTACTGTGGAAAGAAATGATGACAAAATAAGACCACAAACACTAGGTATATAATCAACACGATGTTACACTGAAACTTTCAGAAGAACCACATGAATGCAAACCTACTTAAATATGATCCATCCATAACATTCTCAAAACATCACAATACTCGAGATGGTAGATTAAATTATCCAGAATCGATTATTCCAAAGACCAGCCTCCAAAAAACTCAAAACAGTAGAATCGAAGGAAGTAAATAACGTGTGTCCATCCATCATAACTAGCTAAAATTCATATACAAACATAAATCAGAAAACAAAACAGATGCCGAAACCAAAGAAAATGCTGTAAAAAAAATACCTCATTTTCGAATCTTCGCCTTTGCAAAGATGCTATACACTTCAGTCCTGTGCACAAACAGAGTTCAAAAAACGTAAGATCCTTGACCAAAAGCAAAAATCAATCGAAAAACTAACATGAACATGAGAGTAAACGAAAGAAAACTGCAAATCGGACCAAAAAGAAAGCACTAACAGAAGAACAAATGCGGAAAAACTCAAAACCGCATGAACTGAAAATTATTGTAATGCTAAAAGGTGAAGACTTGAAGAGGGAAAGTATAGAGAAGCGACGGCTTACCGGAGGAAAAGAAAGAGATGAAGAAATTAGGGTTTAGAGAAAGGAAAATATATACGTGCCTAAGGAGAGATGGAACGTTGAAACTGGGCCGTCCAATTTGCTAGGATACCTTCATGGGCCTAGAAGCCCATTTAACTATTTTCTAGACCCTTATAAAAAAAATAAAAATAATTAACAAATAAAATGATAAATTACTAATAAGAAAAAAAATTATAATTACATCTTGGCAACTTTGATGGGAAATATATATCAAGGATTTTGTAGCACCATGTGCCTAGGATTTGGGAGTCGGATTCAGCAATTGATCCAAATTCTGGGCATGGGGTGTTATAAATGGTATCAAAGCGGTACCTCTCTCAGTAAGATGTGGTTCGAGAATGAATCTTGGCAAAAGTTGGTAAGCACGTGACATCCGAGTAAATGAGGGTACATGAAGGAACAGAGACTACATCTGAATGAGAGCGATCCTGAGAATAGGATGACTAAAAAAAGTTTAAAATAATTGAAAGTTGCTACCCAACAGGGTGCAATCATAAGAACTTCAAAAGTAAACGTGTTTTACTTGGACCAATTCTATGTTCGATGACCACATGAAAAAAATCTTAAAAAGCATAACTCAAAATTGAACGTTTACGAAATTGTTAGAATTAGCGACTTATTAAACATCACAAAACCAATATCAATATACATATCAATGTATTCAAATTACTCCTATAATACCCTAAGAAAACGTTTGAAATTCGTTTTTTTTAACTTTTCTATGTATAATGGAAATATCAATCACTCTTATGTCGATCTCAAATCATAGACATGTGGAAATATTAATGAAAATGTTCGAAATCTCACTTATCAGATTCCATTTTGGAAGACACATTTTGTTCTGAAACATTAATGAAAATTCAAAGTTATTAGTGCAATTTTAAACAGTGTGATTGACACACAAAGATCATGTTCGACCAATAACCAAAAGGGTCTATATGTATAGCATATGGATAAGACTATAGTTTCAATTGAATGAATTGTATACCGAATAATCAATTTGACTAACAATAGAATTTCAATTACGAGAATTAATTGTATATCACACTATGACAACGTTACATAAATAACTCAAACTTAATTAAAGAACAGTTCATGAACATCTCCTAACCCATCAGCAATAAATATGGGAGTAAAAACATGAATCTTAAGAACCAATTTTGTTCCAATCAAAGAACAATGCAAAATCTTGTTTTCACTTAGATTCTTCTACTTTCTAACAGATTTAAGTTAAGAAACGAAGATTATCGAGTTTCGAATCTCGAATCCCTTGAAGTAGATGAAAGAACTTTATAAATTTTGTTGTCCCAGACAAACATGGGGGCCGATGAACTCATTCGCTTTTGACAGCATCATAGATACGACGAACGAAAATCAAGGCAACACGAAAACTTACAACTCCCAGCATCAGGAAGAATGCGTAACATATACAAGCATTATAGCCTACAAAGAAGCAAAGCTGCAAGAAACCATTCATATTCAACCTGCCATAGAAGTATATGCAATATCCAAACATAAAGATGGCCGTTGAGCCCCCAGAGAACACCGATCTGCACAGTCGAAAAGGCAGAATCTTATAGAAGAAAACGGATAACATTCGAAAAGGAACAAACATGCATCATGAAGGTCGGACATAGTCAATACCTCCACCACCATTGATGATCTTCAACAGATAGCTGAATGTAAGTCAAACCAACGCTCAAGATTGCAGTGAGTACGATAAGGATGATGAATGTGATGAACAAAATGCTCGGAAGAGTGAAAATTTTGAACCCCCACATGCTTGCATACAAGTGGTGTAGTTCAAGAGCAACGGCACTGAACGACAACAGACCACTAATGAACATTTGACAAGGAAGTTTTCTGAACCAAGCCAATGGAGGAATGTCTCGCACGATTCGCTTGGTGGCACAAGGCGCTTGAAATTCGGATCTCAAACGATATCCAATTATCCCACCAAATGCAAGCAATGGGAGACTGATAAAAGTATATATCATAAAAAGCACTCTAATGGTGCCAAAAGGAAGTGCTGTAGTAGTCCCATTAGATATAGCAACAATATTAAGGATAGAAACTATGACCAATGATGGCCCCAAATACAGAATCCCTGATAGAATAACACTTTTCTCCTGAAAATAAGGAACCCCATATCAAAAGGGAAGAATTTAAAAGATCATCTGCAACTGAAAGAACATGGCAAATAAATATATATCACAGAATTAACACTTCAGAGAGCAAAATTTACCCATCCATTTTCGGTAAACTGGCAGTAGAAAGAAGCAGATGTATATCCAGATACCACAGATGTAAGAGAATAGATCAAAATAATAGAAGTGAATAGTGTCCCTCGATTGTACGGATAAAGGATTCTCAGAGACGACAGGAGAAATAAACTGCAAAGCCTATTGAAGAAAATTATATACGAAATGAGTGAAATAAAATCATAAGAATAGATGATGATCACAGTGAAACTGATACAAGTATTAGTCTACATAACATAACATGTCGGTATTCTGAATCCACCAGAAACTTTTTGTTTATGCAATCTGTTGTAATTCTGGACTACCAACTTATTTTCTTCAGTCTGCTAGTTTTTGGCCACTTCAGATCCTGGTGTCATACTTATTTTCTTCGGTCTGCTAATTTTTGCCACTATGTATGAAAAGATACATATACATGAAGGTTCATTAGTTCATATTTATTAGGTGCATGATTTTGGTTTATACATGAATCACATTTAATTAGGTGCATGGTTTTTGGATCATGAATGGTATTGAAGAATATCTCAAATTACCTATATATACATAAGTTGACATTGGTAGAAGATGTAGAAAAACAATTTAGCATCATTTCCTAGTAATACAACGTTCTACCAAATTTCTCTGCTCTCACCAACAATTGGTATCATAGCGATCTTGCAGCAGCAAAAATAGTAGCAGAGAGACAAGTTGATATCTTTGTTCAATCTGCCATCCCAAGATTTGATGATCACTAAGGTCAAGAACTACTTATTCCAGTCCATTGATCGGACTATCTTGGAAACGATGCTTTAGGAGAAGACGTCCAAGGAGATTTGAGATTAAATGAAGAGGAACAAGGCTCAATGAGAGTAAAGCATGCTCAACTTCAAGCAATTAGAAGAAACTTTGAAATTTTCCAAATGCAAAAGGGAGAAACGGTGAATGATTATATTGGCAAGATTATGAGTCTTGCAAATAAAATGAGGATGCATGGTGATTCAATCACTGATGTTGCAGTGGTAGAAAAGATTTTGCGCCTCTAACTCCAAAGTTTGATTATATTGAAGAATCAAACAATGTCGAAGATATGCAAATTGATGAACTTCAAAGCTTCTTGCTAGTGCATGAGCAGAAGCTTAACTACACGAGTGCAATAGGGAGATGACAACTTTAAAGATATCCACACCAGGTGAAGCTTCAAGCTCCAGAGGTGGAAGGCAAGGAAGAAGCAGAGGTCGTGGAAGAGGTGGTCGAGAAAGAAGTAGAGATGTTATCAGGTCAGCAGATCTAGTCAAATACGATTATGACAACAAAGGCAAGGGACATTTTGACAAGTCTAAGGTGGAATGCTACAAATGTGGACATCTTGGACATTATAAGAACAAATGTTATACCAGGCTAACAAAGGAGAAAGAAGATCAATCCAACTTTGTGGAGAAAAGAGAAGAAGAAACTTTGTTGATGTCATTCCATGCAATGAAGGTTGCAGATCAAGGTGTGTGGGTTGTAGACTTTGGATGTAGCAACCATATGACAGGTTGTTGAAAATTCTTCTCAACTCTTGATGAAAGTTTTCGTACTACTGTTTGTCTTGGCAACAATGCAACCGTCCAAGTGATGGGGAAAGGAGTAGATATCAAGACTAGAAATGGCTTTCTATAGTCAATTTTTAATGTGTTTTACATTCCTGATTTGAAGGCCAACTTGCTTATTATCGGTCAGTTGCCAGAAAAGGGTTATGTGATCACATTTCAAAATTATTATCGGTCAGTTGCCAGAAAAGGGTTATGTGGTCACATTTCAAAATAATGAATGTGAGATTTATGACTCCAAGAGGATCGATTGCTAAGATGAAGATGACCACCAATCGGTTATATTCGTTGACATTAAATATCATTGCCAGAGGTGAAGAATGAAGATACCAACTGACTTTGACATTTTAGGTACGGTCATCTTCACTTTAAAGGTTAAAGACGTTGTCCTCAGAAACTTGTGAGAGTTGTGTGGTAGCAAAGCATGAAAGAGATTCATTTCCATTGGGGAAATCAAGAAGAGCTCAAACAATTTTGGAGTTGGTTCATTCAGACTTATGTGGTCCAATCTCTCCAGCATCTAATGGTAACAAGAAATATTTCAAGACTTTCATTGATGATTTTAGTAGAAAAACATGGATTTATTTCTTGCACACCAAATCAGAAAAGGTCACTGTGAATCAGCCGATTCTTGTGGATCTTGAAGAAGAACAAGTTGAAACCCCTATTCAACCCATGTTTTTCTACTGAAACCATCGATGAGGGTCATGAAATATTTCTTGTTACAATTTGATGCTGAGAGATCGGACTACATATGTCTGAATGAACCAACTCCAAAATTGCTTGAGCTTTTCTTGATTTTCTGGATGGAAATGATTCTCTTTCATGCTTTACTACCACGCAGCTCTCACAGATTTCTGAGAGAGGGGTGATGTCTGGTAAACCAGTCACCATATTCTTTGAAGACAATGCCTTTAACCCCTCAAAGTGTAGATGACCATACCTAAAATGTCAAAGCCAGTTGATATCTTCTTTCTTCACCATCAAACTTCTGCTAATGATATTTAATGTCAATGGATATAATCGGTTGGTGGTCATCTTTATCTTAGCAAGCGATCCTCTTCTAGAGTCATAAATCTCACATTCATTATTTTGAAATGTGATCACATAACCCCTTTTTGCAACTGACCGATACTAAGCAAGTTGACCTTCAAATCAGAAATGTAAAACACATTAGAAATTGACTCTACAAGCCATTTCTAGTCTACATCTACTGCTCCTTTTAACATCACTTGGACTGTTGCATTGTTGCCAAGACAAACAATAGTACGAAAACTTTCATCAAGAGTTAAGAAGAATTTCCTACAACCCGTCATATGGTTGCTGCATCCAGAGTCTACGACCCACACACCTTGATCTACAACCTTCATTGCATGGAATGACATCAACAAAGTTTCTTCATCTCTTTTTTCAACAAAGTTGGATTGATCTCCTTTCTCTTTTTTCAGCCTGGTATAGCATTTATTCTTGGAATGTCCAAGACGTCCACATTTGTAGCATTCCACCTTAGACTTGTCAAAATGCCCCTTGGCTTTGTTGTCATTATCGCCTTTGACTAGATCTAATGATCTGCCAACATCTATACTTCTTTCTCAACCGCCTCTTCCACAACCTCTACTTCTTCCTCGCCCTCTACCTTTGGAGCTTGAAGCTTCACCTTGTGTGGATATCTTTAAAGTTTTCATCTCCTCAATCGCACTCGAGCGATTAAGCTTCTGCTCATGAACTAGAAGGGAGCTTTGGAGTTCATCGATTTGCATCTCTTAGATATTGTTTGCTTCTTCGATAGAACATACAATATAATCAAACTTTGGAGTTAGAGATCACAAAATCTTTTCTACAACTGCAACATCAGTGATTGAATGTTGAGTATTTGAAGACATACAAAAAAAGTTGAGTATTTACCTTTTCATTGTTATCTATTAAACGTGTAACGGTACCTATGGTAAAACAATCTCGACCTCATCACCAACAATGTCAATGACATGTTTAAGTTTCTGTACAGCTCAACAATGACATGGGAAGGCAGCATATCTCTTTCCCACGTGTCATTGTCAACAACCATGTTGACAAGTCTTTGTTACTAAAGAAGGACAAGCTTCCTACCATAAAATTAGGTCACGTGTTGACATTTGCAATTCAATAACATGGATGAATCAAAATGTTTCTAACATTATCCCTCAATTTCTGGCTCGTTTAGGTTATCTTAAGAACTATATTCCACTTTCCAGCAGTCATTTAGTGCCATGTTTTTTCATTGATTCTAATATATTATGTATCCAACATGCCACTACTTGAATCTCAAATAAACAGAGTACAATATTGAACCTATTCTATACCCCTTGATCTGCTCTTCACACTGTAAATTGAATCATCCAATGAATGTATGCTCTATACAAACTAGGGTGTCTATAATTTTTCCTAGAAAGACAACGTTGGTTTTATTATTCATTACATTGGTCTAAAGTTGCATTGGAGTGTCAAAAACAGGCAACTAATAATTGATTGTACTTCCCAGGATGATAATATGGACGAAATTCCTTGTCTAATAAAAAAGTACAATAAAGAAGCTAATATCTCTGTTAAAGCATACCAGTACTTCATGATAAACAAACAGCTTATAGAAGAAATAGTTCAAATTAACTTACATAATCAGCAGCTGTGTACCGACACCTAAAACCGCAGAAAAGAGGGGCAAATTTGGAGGACATCTAAACACATCTCCATGAAGATATTTCCAAACAACCTCTCGTTCCTCTCGTTCATCCTCTCCATCACCGCCAGAGCTCCTAAAACGAAAACAAAATTAGGTCAGCTGAAATACAAAACTAACTTTATTGTACAACTCAAGTAAATTTAGTTACAAGACATTACTTCCTCAAATCATTCTTCAGACGGCGCATAAAAAGTAAAGTAAGCAATCCCATCAACAGAATGATTATAGCAACTGAATTAAGGAATGAAAACAAGTGGATTTTCTGACTGATGGGCAGTAGAGAAGCCCTTGAATATTTATTCATCCTATTTCCATACTCTGCTGAAGTTTCATTCCAAAAAATGGAATAAGTGAACCTAACATCAAGTTCAACATCATCTGTTATATCAATGACATGATTTGGGTCGCTAAAAGCATTAACTTCAACAATTTGGTTCCCATTGAAAGAAGCATCAAACCGAATATGGGTGAAGAGATAATATTTTGGACCCTGCTTGTCTATGATCCAACTCTGTTCATCAACTTTGCCAACAAAACCCCACACCGGAAGATCGTCACAGTACATTTGAAAGTAAAAATCATTCCTGATGGCATCCCTGAACAGTGAAACGTCAGCACCGTTTAGCTTCTTCTCACACAGAGTCTCCAAAGGTTTATCTTCCCTAAATCTCATCACATGCAAGGCACCAGTCAGCCTATCACCGTTTAAAGCCTCCCCTAAGGTTGCTTTCTTTTGGACTAATGGATCTGCAAGCTAAGGAGAAGACCTTCAAACATATTATTTGATACAGACAAATCATGATGATCAATTTAAAAACTATTGAATACCCACATAGGAAGCTCTTACAATTCAAAATTCTAAAGGGGCTAATGAAAGAATAAGAATAAATCATGATGCAACTATAGCAATTAACGAGCATATATTTGGAAAGTGACCACCATTAGCTCGGTTGTTCTATATTCACATAGATTTAATATCTATTCAAACATGAAAGTCCTTCAATTAGGTTACTTTAAAAGGCTAACCTGGACGGCAGAATGGTAATTCATAGTATTGGTAGGTCTCACTGCAAGAAAATGAGAAACGAAGTAAACAATAAGATTGGAGCGGAAGAGCTACAAGGATTCTTGATCCAATAACATAGTCACCATTTGTAAAATTTGAAAATTGTTCCAATGAGAAACGCCGGTAGAGCTGCAAGGATTTTACATGGAAGAATCATGTTTATTTGATAATCTAGTTCCAATAATTATCCAATAAGACAACTAGAAGAAAAATCTCACTTCAACTAATGTGTAAATTTCAATTTAATAGTTTCTCTAAATTTCCATTTCGTATGTTCATCTAAAACTTGGACAATCTAGTGTACACATGGATATGAACATCGTCAAGAACTCATCAACGTAATCTCCAACGCAGTTCAAACTTCACACATCATTACTTCAGAGTCTAAGGGTTTACGATTAGTACAAATCAATTAGTAAACAATGAGGATACGAAGGAACGACCTGGGATTGCTCAGAGGTCCTGCCTTGTTCACGAACAAGGGAACTGGATCTCCGACATTGTAGCGGTGATTGAGCGGAGAAGCAATAGAGAGACGACACGAGAATCCAAGGGCTCCGAAAAGCACCAAAACAGCAATGGCTTCAAGAATAGGCGTAGACATTGTTGCAGAAGAAGAAGAAGTTGGCGATCAAGTTTGAGAGAGAATTGCTGGAGACGAAGGGTTTGATGAAGATTTGTTGGAAAATGGAGATTCAGAACCATGATCGACTACGCTTTGACTTCATGATTAGGCTCCATGGACGAGCAGTGAATTTGCAGCGTGAAAAATTTGAATCTACAGGTTGCGTCGCCTCAAATTTCAAAATACACAATATTCAGTTGGATTTACGAAGGGGAATTTGCAAGAAACGGTGTGATTTGTTGGTGGAAATGGGAATGATTAAAATAACTACCAATCCAAGGATTGAGTGTCGTGTAGCAATCCCAATTTATGAAATTAACTCATTCAAAATTTACCATAAATATTATATATTCATCCCTCTTGATACACTTATTTCATTTATAAAAAATAAAAAATTAATTAGTTATGTTAATGTAAAAATCTCGAACCTCCGCAATAATATGATATTGTTCATTTTAAGCATAAGATCTTATACCATTTCAAGCCTTAGATATTATTATTTTATTAATAAATTATTATAATAGTATAAGATTTATAAGTATATTTCATTTAATATAATTTACTCCACCTATACCATATTTAGTTTAGACTAAATATTTACATTAAAATTTATATAATTTTATTAAAATAATTTATTTGAGAATAATTATTAAGGTTTATTAAAAAAAATCTGAAATTTAAATTACAGAAATAAAAATTAATTTTGTTAAAATTATTTAATAATGGAAAATAGTTCATCATAATTAATTATCTAAAATTAAATAATGTAATAAAATGGTTGAAAATATAATTATAAATATTTAAACATTCTTTTTTTAGGTATTATAAATAAAAACTTTGAACCAAACCAACTCTAATTGGTTATTAAGGTTAGTTTTCTTCCATTTAAGTTCGATTCAGTGCTTTTCCTTCCGATTTGAATCGGTTCGTGAAACGATTTAACTTTTCGAGCCTTCGGATCATGGACCATCACTTACTAATTCGAGGGTAAAAAGATAGGTAAATCTTTTCATTTTTAAAATCGGGTGACATAAGAGTGCAATTAAAAACATTTAAGAACAAAAAAAATACATTTCAATAATAAAACATTCAAATAAATGAACACGAGCTATAAAAAAAATGTTTACAAACAAATTTAAGTACATTAATACAACCAAAATACAATAGGACATGGATCCGAAGGTCTCCCCGCATAATAGTACAACCTACTTGTAAGCTCTCATCAAGTATTGTCTCTTATTCAATGTTTTTAGTGCTGTGTCTATATCATGAACTAAGGTTTACTAATTCCATGGTATTATCATCCTAGCCCTATCACACTCGTTCAATCTATTGAACCTTGTCACTCCAAATCTACGAGTGTACTTCATCCATCAGGGTTACTCGAAGTTCTAGGTACACTTAGCTAATTGGTTACTAATTTTATTGGCCCGTCTAAGTCTTTGCGCAATCTGCAGAGAGGAACAAGGGCCCTCATCAAGTCTTGGTCTCTAAGGTTAATCTAACTGATATGGATCAAGTTTCCCTATTAAAAACCTTTCTACGGTCTCCCTAATCGGTTACATATTGTTCATTAATCAGTTGCTCCCTCGATGGTTTTTAACCGACTCCATATTAAGTGTCACTCCAAGCACTCTAAATAAAACATACTCTCCAATAAGCTCAATTTGGAGCGGCTCACTAGTACTCTATTGTTAAAATTTATGTTATAAAGCCTCCTAATTAATTGTTTAATTTTTATTAATAATTTTAATTATTTATTTGTAATTTTATATTATTCATTGTATCAAGAATTAAATTATTAATGTAATCTCGAACAATACGTGGTTTACATATAAGAGAATCATGTTCAAGTAATAACCTAAAGGGTCTATTATATATGGATAAGGTTAAGTGTCTCATTGTGGTAACGAATTGGTACAACCCACTTTTTAATTGTTACAAATGATTTGATGTAAATCATTCATGTAGAGACATAGGAGTGAGAGTATCCTAAACAATGAGTTTGGATAAGATTGGACCATGAAATATTTAATCTCTCTTTATGATTGGTTAATTGAGAAGTTTAATGCTTCACAGGATGATCATATGCAACCTGTGAGAGCTTGTCCTTTGGTATATATGGATGGAAATGACTTTGTAGCTGGTTTAATATGCCTATCATTTTAAGGACTTCGACCAAGTAGGAAGTTGAAAACATAATTTCATTATATGGAATTCACTCCATATATATATATATATATATGGTAAGGAAATGAATAGTTCCCCAGTTGCTGATTTTGAGACTTGCACAATGGGTCACACCCTCTCACTCGCGCAGTTGAGCTAGCATGAATGTTTAGATAAAGTTTTTTTTTTTTTTTTTTTTTTTTTTTTTACTTTAGGTGATTGATAGGATTATCCTCCGAACAAAATATGCATGAATGCACTAAGTTAAGTATGAGGTGCTAGAACTAAGCTGATTTGATGTTGACCTAGATTAAAACGTTTTCTAATAGACTAAGCACCTTATGATCTATGGTCGATGCCATAATTCTCCTAGAAATTAGATTAGCCTCAAGGAGCTAGTTCTAAGCGTCTTATAAATGTGAGTTTGGGATTTAACTGCCTAGACGCCTAAATAACCTAATAAACCTCTACAGCATCCAAGAAAATTTAAGAAGCCTTATGAGGCCACTAGTAGTGTGAATAATATCACTAGAGCTCGATCGCCTCCTATTTACTTCAGTACCTTAGTAGCACTAGTCGGTGACCTAAGTCAGACCAGTAGTGCTCTTATCAAGCAATAGGCATCTAGGAACCTGCACGGTCAGCTTGACTAGGGTCAAATAAGATGGAGCATCATGGCGACTAGATGAGTTACTATTGTGAGTAGAGACGAGTTGAGAGTCTAGGCCGAGATTTCATAAATTCGTCCTGATAGAGGAGGGATTACATAAGTAGTTTAGCTCATGATGAGTGCCACTAATGTGTATTGAAATAGTTAGGGGGTCCCCTGAACAGGCTCGTTGTACTGTAAATCCACTCTAAGAGGGGGTGAGGTACCACATGGGTAGACCGCATGCCTACCTCCCAGATGTTGACTGTATGGTAATTCTTGTGGAAGTGTTGGTAGTTAACCTACACAGATGTGTTCACACTGAGGCACTATACTGTCCTATGAGGTGTGATGAGGTCGCGTCTCAACCCGTCGTTTACTATTGTGGCAATGAAAGCTTACTAAGTATGAGATCATAAACGTTGGTTTACTCCCGAGATGAGATACGCCTTCCAATAGATCTACAATGCTAGAACTCTACGAACAAGTCTTAGGCTCCAACAAGGTTTGTGCCAAGTATGAGAACTACTCAAAACTTTGAGGTCTTCTCGGAAACTCAGATAGTCGTAGAATTAGGCCCAAAATTTATAGAGCCTAGAGAAAAACGGGTGAAAACTTACTAAAAAAATAAATGTGATGAGATCCTACAAGTAGGCTGCTTACTAAGATTTTTATACTCACCCTATTCTACAATTTCTTCAAGTGTTTGCTAACTGTCGGTCGAGGTGGGGAAGCGTTTAGAAGCTACACGGTCATAGAGAGGTCGTCCTTAGGTGTCAATCCTGTCCATATATTTTGGAGTCTTTTATATTTTTTTTTATTAATTGTATCCGGTACCCATTTTTCGTTTGTAATAAACTTGAACAACACCGACCGGTATAAGATTTTGATGTGTTTAATTGTAATGTTGTTTGTTTTAAATATTGCAAAATGTTACCATATTTTATTTTTATTTATTTGCTTTTGCCCCCGACTTTTTTGTCACGGCCCAAGATTCGAAGCCTTGACATTCAGATCGTGATATATTTACACTTTCAAACTTTGAATTTTATGATTTTATTTTTAAAAGATTCTTCTTAGACCCAAATGGAATTTTATACTTTCAATCCGATCGTGATGAATTTTAGTTTGTAATGATTAAACGTTTGAATTTTAGTGGTGTGGGCTTAGACTTAGTTGACTTTGGACCTAACCCATTGAGCTTGGGCTTTCATTAGTTTTGGATCTAACCTTTTGGGTTTGGACTATGATACTAGCTCCTAACTTACACGTTTAACTATGAAATTCTTATGATTGAGCTATCGAGAAGGATGATGTACCTTCTATCTTCACGATCCCTCTCATTCAGATGTGGTCTTGGTTTATTCATGTACCTCTTCTTTACTCGAGTATCACATCTAATTAATTACAATTACGCCTTAGTGTGTCTGTTTCTAACTTGAGAAACATATGAAAAGAAGAAACTATGCACTCTCTTCTCCCATTTAATGTCGTAATACTTTCACATCGAGTTTTCAACGCGTTAATAGACTTGTTTACATCTTATTAAATGTATTCCTAATTTTAAAGATAATTTGATAAGTCAATGATTTTTTCTACGGTTTTATTGGAATAGACAATAATATAAGTAATTAAGGCGAGTGACAATAATGTACAAGTCAATATTTCTACTTAGATTATTTCGACCAAATTCAATTTATTATAAACTAAATGTTCAAATACATTAGTTGAAGCTTCTAGGTGAAGTTTGTTTAACTCAAAAATTAGGTTTAGAGTGAATTTTGTGTGTTAATCCAATGCTAATAGTACAAATAATTCAAAGCTAACACAAACAAACAAAAATACCGTCTATAACTTGAACTTGCATAAATTTTACGTTCAAAAAATTCGATCAACCTAATCCAATCCGTACCGATTAAGTTGGGCTAGATTGAGTTCAAATAAATGAAAACTTTGTGGAATAGTTAAGTTAGTTCCTGAGTTCTTCTAAAACTAGACTGAGTTAAACAGAACTAACTCAAATTTATTATTAATTTTAAAAAATATATTTTTACTTACGACACAGTTATATATACATACATTTAGTTTACTTTTATTTAATTTCATAATTTATTATTATTATTTATTTTTCTAAATCTTAATTAAATATTTGAAAATAAATAAATATACGTTTTACGAACTAATATTTTACTTTAATTAAAAACGAAATTTGAATAAACTATCCAAACAACCTAAACTAATCAAACAAAAAAAATTATAGTTGGATTGAATTCATTGTTTAATAAAAGTTGTCCAAATTGAAAAAATTTACAATCCAAATAATTGAATTGGGTCTTAAATATATCTCAACCCGACCCGACACAACCTGTGAGAATCCCACATTGGTTGGGGAGGAGAACGAAACACCCTTTATAAGGGTGTGAAATCCTTTCTCTAACAGACGCGTTTTAAAGTCTTGAGGGGAAGCCCGAAAGGGAAAGCCCAAAAAAGACAATATCTGCTAGCGGTGGGCTTGAGCCGTTACAAATGGTATCAAAGTCAGACACTGGACGATGTGCCAGCGAGGAGGCCCTTCTCCGAAGGGGGTAGACACGAGGCGGTGTGCTAGTAAGGACGCTGGACCCCAAGAAAGGTGGATTTAGTAGAAAGGAACGAGTGTCAGCGAAACATTTGATATATTAAAATATTTTCATTTGAATGGGTCGAATTAAGGTGAATATGATACATAAAAGACATATGATTAAAAGTATTTGAAGTATAAGTACAAAAAAATTTATAGGTACATCTTTATAGTTACCTAATCCATGATCATAATTTATATATTTTTTTAAAAAAAGAGGAAAATTAAAATATTCATAATCTTTTGTGGCCAATCATTTGTATCATAAAGCAATAACAGGTAAAAAGCATAGTAACCAACAAAGTAGTAGATGAATTAACATTTTAAATTTTCATAAATCTCTCCTCCTTTTATCTTTTTTCCCCCTAAAAATATTATTTAAGATGTTCTCGAGTATATAAATTTTTCAAAGTTTGCCGTGTCGTGAATCTATTTTGACTTGAAATACATGTTGGTTGATCTCTGAACTTTTTCTTCGTTATGTTTATTTTTTCGGTTGTTTCTTTTTGTTTAGTCAACTAGAATATGAAGTAATAGCATATTTCTAGCATTGGAAGGGTTAGAGTGCGTGTAAATTCGTAGGAGAGCAAATGAAGATATACATATAGGTTAGACATAAATGACTCTTATTCATATCTAAGAGTGATTGGCAGCCCTCTAGAATCTCAACATAGTACATCATAATATGTCGTGAAACATACATAATTGTAACATGGGAAAACGACCCCATGTCACTCATAACTAGAACACATATGTAGGCTGGTCATAAATGACTATCAATCACATGTAGGGGCGGTTGGCAACCCTCTAGAATCTTATCATAGTACTATCATAATTATAGGCTCCTACTTGTAGCGTAATAGACGAAGAATAATAAGTTAGTACCATAAAAGTTCAACGATATGTCAAGCTTTAATATCTCTTTCGTAGTCGTCATATAAATTAAGGCCTAAATGAAACTCTAAGCCCTATACAAAGTTCCACGTATTATACTTTGAGTCACAACACGTTTTCAAGGTTTTGAATTTTGGACGGTGAGAAACAAGATTTCAAATTTTGTATTTTGTGTATGGAGGTGGTTCACCCATTTCTGGCGACGTGGATCAATTGGACGACATATCTTAGCAGTGTGATACTATCCAAAACCCTAGGATGTTATCAACCTTCACTGCTCGCTTAGACACATTTATTGAGAATCGAACCATGAGCATCTTTTATGATCAGAACATCTTGGACATCCATCCATTCGAGTAATATTTAGGCATGAACTCTTCGTGTCCATGTCGAGATATTTTTGCATATCATGCTAGAGATAACGACCCTACATACCAACCTCTAACTCAAGGGTGAGACACAATATCAGCAGACTCATGTTATCTGACACTATTTTCAGAAACCCATTATCAAAGGAAGTCGTCCAAGACATTCGTCTTGCAACACTCGCCCACGCCATGACACATGCATGTGTTATGGGGTACCTCACTTAGGCCATGAGGCTCAAGGGTAGTGGAGAGCTAACACTATGACTCCCTCTATAGTACATTTTAAGGCATTTTACTTCTAGGAGGAGTAGGCGTCATTTTGACAAAACGTTATGTTGAACACAACTCTTTCGTGGAAAACACTCGCACTTTTATTATGACCACAACTCTTTCGTGGAAAACACTCGCACTTTTATTATGACCAATCAAGAGAGATTACAAGATACTCTATAGAAGCTACTACACTCTGCTTTAATTGGGATTGCTTAAGATTTCTTGGGATTGTTTAGGATGAAAAACTTCTTAGGGTGGACGAGTATTTATAGTAGAGGCTATTCAATTTATTCATAAAATATCTAAATATTTATTCCTAAAATACATGAATATCTTTTTAGATATCTTTATTTCTAAAATACATAAATCCGTTTTCTAAAATATATAGACAATGGGCTCCATTATTGAGTTTGACCTTATTGGGCTACTGATAATATTTTAACATTCCACTCAACACTAGTTCTCATTCATTGCACTACGCTGAGTTGAAAGTGAAACCCTCATATTTGCCAATATTTAGCCCTCTGGTAAACAAGTCTGCCACTTGATTATATGTTTTCTTCCTTTTAAGACTTTCTAATAAAATAGTAGTGCACCTTCACATGTTTTGTTCTAGCATGAAACATTAGATTTTCTACTAGGCAAACGACAGATTGGTTGTCACAATGAAGCGGTATTAGATAGTCAACTTTATGGTGCAAATCCTCCATTAAGAGTTTCAGACATGTACTTTCTTGAGTTGCTCCAGCTGCTTCTTTGTACTCCGCTTTTGTAGTTGACAATGATACTATTGGTTATTTTTTCGCTCCACAAAAATTGTACCCCAACCTTAATTTGTGCGATCAACTTCTAGGCCTAAGGAGTGTTTAAGCTCTCCTAGATCTTTCATCTGAAAGTGCATCCATATGTTTTCTCTTGCTTGATGAATTTCTCTTTCCTCGTCCTCGTGATGATCAAATCGTCCACATAGACTAACACAATTGTCAATTTTCCTTCTCTTTCTTTAATTAACATGCTTGAATCTACATGTGCAACTAAATAACCACTTTGAGTAAAAAATTCAGCCATCTAACCACACCAAGCTCTGGGTGCTTATTTCAATCCATAAAAAGATTTTCTAAGCTAGTATACGTTATTAGGATTAGTTGCATTCTCAAACCCATTTAGTTGGTTCATATAGATCTCTCTGTCTAACTCTCCGTGCTAGCAAGCATTCTTCACATTCATTTGCCACATTTTCTAATCTTTACTTGTTGCAAGTGTTAGTAAGACCCGTACGGTAGTGATCTTGGCCACTGAACTAAATGTTTCATCATAGTCTAGTCCATATTGTTGAGAGAACCCTCAAGCTACTAGTTGAGCCTTATATCTCTCAATTGATCCATCCGGTTGACGTTTTATTTTGTAGACCCACTTGCAAGTGATGAATTTGACATCTCTTAGTCTTGACACTAGTTCCCAAGTTTGATTTTGCTCTAAGGCTATAATTTCTTCCTCCATCACGTGTTGCTAAGTCGAGTTTTGGGATGCTTATTCATTCGTCTCTAGCTCTTTAACTTCGTTTTCTATAATAGTTGCGTCGACATACTTAGGATTTGGCTTTCAAACATCGAGTTCGCTTGGTTGAGTCAATTCTTGCTCACCAACATCATTGTTACTTGGTTCTTCAGGCGCATCAATACTTGACTAAACGAGTGTAGTTTGCTCCCCCATCTTTTATGTTAAAATTTCTTCAATGTTGTTTGAGTCTAGTAAGACTTTCTCTCCAAGGACCAACACAAAGATATTCCATCAAAACCTATATCTCTTGAGGTGCAGACGATAGACTCATACAACTATTGAGCTTTCATCATACGATATTGTGGAGCTTTCGTCTAATGTCCAATCGAGACTAAATTTGGTAAACTCTCATATTTCTCTTACACAGACTCAGCTCCAAAGCTCATTGATAAATCTCAAGTCGAACCCCCGAATTTTAAGGTTATGGAACGGGGCCCTACCCGTCTCCATTTGAGCTTATCATTAACACTCTCGACTACATCGTTGCATCTAATCTTTGCATTTTCTTTATACCCTCAACAAATCTTAAAACTTGTAGGGCCTTGAAGTATGATAATGATCCTAATTCCTCGCACTAATGATTATTAGAAGCAAAAAATGTAAGGGAATTAAGGAACAAAAGTAAGGGGTTGATGTTCATAGTTGGGGAATTAGGTGACCAAAAAATGAAATGAATTGAAGAATTTATTCAAATTTATTCAAAATAATACCAATTTTCTATTAATAGAAAGAGAATCTTAATGGGCATAATTATAAGCTAATGAGAAGGTATGGATGTTGACCCATCAACAAAACTAATAAATAATAATAATAATAATAATAATAATAATAATAATTTTAATTATCCAAGTGGGTATTATTTATTTTTATTGCCTTTATTTATGCCTTTTTATTCTAACTAATTGTTGGTTGAATTTGTAGTTTTCTACAATTTTTTATATATATATTTCTCTTTCTCTTTAATTTTTATTTGCTATTGAAATTTATAAATCCCCAAATAGAAAAGTTAATTTTTATTTATTGTGTTTTCTTTTTCTTTCTTTATTTAAAAAATTTAAAGATAATGTGTATAGGAGAGATTTATTGTATTGTTTTTTATTAGATTTTAAACTCTTAAATAATTGCATTAATAGTGTTACATGAGCACCTTGCCTTTACCTGAAAAAATAATATGGCACACAACCCGAGTATTTCGATAGTAAGTGACCCTACTATAGGGGTCATGCTAATGCAATCATATGCAATCATGATTTAGAGACCTATCTCTAACATCATGAAGGGTGGCCTCCAGTCTCGGACAAATTGGATGTGTTGTACTTCCCTACACACAACTCACGACTAGCACACCCCCTGGACCCTCTGGTCAAGCTAATCTGTAGCGACATCCGGAGGTTAGCGGAACCTCATAGTATCATGCGCCTCATGAACACCCTCATCATCATACTGTGCTCGTCCGCACTCATCTAGGGGAAATAGTCCTATGCTTATGAACATACAATATGCATGAGGTCCCTCTAAATCTATGATAATGTCTTGTCGGACACAATTCTCTAGAACTAAATAATATATTTGATAATCATTTTTAGATTTTAGTTTTTAAAAATTAAGTTCATAAATCGTTATTTATTTAATTTTGAAGAATGTTTTTAAAATGGAAGTCAAGTTTTGTAAATTAAAAAATAGTTATTATTATTTTAAATTTGGTTAATAATTTATATAATTTTGTAAGAAAGATGAATACAAATAATTAATTAACTAATATTTTTGTTTATTATATCAAATTATTCTCAATAATTGTAGCATTATCTTTGATTATTATAAACCACCCACCATTTAAAATTTATTTTAATGTTGACTTTTGAAATTAAAAAAAAAAGTAAATTATTTATTAACATTTATAAAACACCTTCAATTTTTCTTTATAAATATTAGAATTGAATAATTAAAATAGGGTTATTTTGGTAAAAAAAAATTGGTTACCATCTTATTGAATTAATTTGATTTTAAATTTTATGAAAAAAGAAATTGCTTTATTTATTAATTAATTTATTTATTTTTAGGTCCTCTCACAATCTTCTCTTTTTGCATCCCTTTCCATCCACAATAGACCAAGCCAAAGGCTGTCATTGGAAGTAATGACTTTCTTTTATAATATATTAAAAAAATTAAAATTAAAATTACAAAAAAGGGCATACCTTTGCCCTAAAGGCCAACACTATCTTTCTCCAAAGCTCCTCCTTCTTTAAACCTTTGTCGTCCCACGTCACAATCATACTTCTTTCATTTTTAGACCGAGAACGTTAAGATTTTATTGCTTTTGTTGTTGTTAGATCTCATATCGGTCGGAGAAAAGAACAAAACATTTATTACAAAGGTGTGGAAACCTCTCTCTAACAGAAGCGTTTTAAAACTTTGAGAGGAAAGCTTTGAAGGGAAAGCTCAAAGAAGACAATATCTGCTAGCGGTGGGATTGCGTTGTTACAAATGGTATTAGAGTCCGACACTCTGGATTGTGTGCATTCCTTATAAAGACGTGAAAACCTCTTTCTGAAAGCTTCGTAAGAACCTAAAGAAAGAGTGAAAAAACATTAGCATGACTTTAACTCGTACATGAGTTTAATCATTCACCAACATGCCTATTATTCCCCTACTCACCTAGATCAAGAAATCGATATCTTACGTTCTAGCTATCACTTTCGATTGGGTTAGGTAACATCAAAATTTCTTCAAAATTTAAAGATGATCGTCGCGTTTTAGTTGAAATTGAGTGTCGTATGTCGCCGTTCATCATAAACCACGACCCCATGTCATAATATGCGAGTAATCGAGATTTGAACGACCGATAAGTTCTCGAGAAACCTTGAACTCTCTTAAGGCAACACAAAGGCTCATCTAATTTGTTTTTTCTAATTTTATTTTAAAGAATTCACATTGATTTACTGAATTTGTTGAAACATAATTAAATATTGTATTTATCTTTTATGTTTTTTGCCCTTTTTCCCCGCAAAATTGTCCAATAAAACAACTCAGGCGGTTAGATGAGAGAGATAAGTGGAGTTGGAGTTGGAGTCAGTGATTCTAGTGGGTTCCTCCAAGTGTCCCAACAATTCTTTTTTATTTTATTTCTTTTTTATCAAATTATTATTTTTGTCCTTACTTCTTTTCCTTTTTAATTTCAATTTCAATTTCATCTCTTCCCTCTCCTAATAATAATAATCATATATATATATATAGCATCTCTGGTAAGGCCGGGTTCATGTTCATGAGAAGATTGAACTGACATGAAGTAAGCTCGATGTTTTGAAAAAAATTCTTTTTTAAATTAAATAATTTTTTCGTAACGGGATAAAAAAGGTTGAGAGAATCAACGAACCTAAGAGATGGATCCAGAATTTGAGGAAGCCACTGAAAGGGAAGTAACTGATCCCGACTACTGATCTTCTAGAGTAGTCCTAGTCAAAGCAATATATATATATATATATATATATATATATATAATATTTAGGAAAATAGAACACAAAAAGAAATTAATCATAAATTTTTTTTAGACTAATTCAAAATTTTGGGTTGAATGGATTGACGACTCAAACAATCTTAACATAGTTTGTGACCTCATCCAACCTTTTATTTTTTAATTATTTTTCTTAATTATTTAAAAAAAATCATATTTATCTATATTAATAACTAAAATCTCATAAAAATGAAGATATCAAATGTTAACAGTAACAACACATCATTAGCATCCGTTACAAAATGGAAGTATTTTTAATCTTTATAATAATCTTTGGATTAGATTGGATTGTAACTTTGAACGAACGAATTTTAGATTTTTTAAAAAACTTGACATAAATACCCTTAATTAAAAAAGAAATAATTTATTTGTTGGGATGCATGTAATTGTCAAAGGCAGGAGGAGCAGAGGCAGAATAGCGGCTGAAACAGGTCGGCTGGGGAAACTTTTTTGTGCGCCTCGGAATGAGTTTCAACGATAATCTCCTTCCCCCCTTACGGATAGGAAGAGAAACGCACACAAATCTGATATAATAATAAAACCAGGTTTCTTCATGGCGAAGCACACCAATAATACAATCTCCCAATTCCTCCATTAAAACAGAGTCGTTTCCCTCTCCCTCAACCCTCCTCTGTTTTTCAACCTTCATTAATGGCGTAACCACCTCCGCCGCAGATGGCCACTCCGCCACTCCACGCCACCGCCTTATCTAACTCTTCACCTTACTCAAATCTCTACGGAATCCACCATAACCCTCCCCCTACTTTTCTGTAAGTTTCTTAATTCTCCTCTGTTTTTCTAAACTCTCCTCTGTTTTTCAACGTCTTTTTTGTTTTTTCTTTTCAAGGAATCAAGAACACCCAGCTTTTGATTTTGGAGAGCTTGAAGAAGCCATAGTTTTTCAGGGAGTTAAGCTCGGAAATGATGAATCCAAATCGCCACGTATGTTTCTTTTCTTTTTTTTTTTCTTTTTCTTTTAATCTCTGAAACTTTACTGAAGAGAGAGAAAGTTAGAGAGAGAAGTTAAAGCTACCATTTTTAAAGGAAAAATGGTTTCAAAGATCAATAGAGTTGAATTGCATGAGGCTACAAACAGAGTAAATTTCTGACCCTTTTCAGTTTCATCTCTGTACTAACTCCATAACTGCTCAAAAGTTGGATTAGGTTCCTTGTAGAGAGAGAGAAAAAAAACAGAGCATAAAAAACAGAGGATTCTCTCTGATACCTTCTTTTTGTGTGATTTCATTGCAGATTTTGTTTCAGGGAGGCCTGCTGCTACTCTTGAAATGTTCCCTTCTTGGCCAATAAGGTTTCAACAAACCCCAACAATGGTACGTACTCCTCCTCGTTCCCCAATAAAATCGACTCTGTTTTGAACTTTTCTTCAAGAAAAGCCTCTGTTTTTGGTTTTTGATCATTAATTTGAATGTTAGGGAGAAGGTTCAAAGTCAGAGAGCACTGATTCTGGATCAGCGAACATAAACAACGCGCTCACAAGCAAAACAGAGTTTGAAATGGAATCTGATTCGCCGATTAGCAGAAGGCTCTGTTCTTCAGCTCAAGGATTTGACCAAGTTCATCATCATCATCTTCAAACAGAGCTGGACGATGATGCCTTGAGAATAGAACCATCATCGCACCATAATCAATCCCCTGTGGAAGGAAAGGTTCGGTTTTCTCTCACTTGAATTAATACATCTCTTTTTCTCTGATCCCAAGAAACAAAATAAAAAAATGGGCAGAGTTTTTCTGATTTCTGGCGGATTTTCTGGGGATTATTTATTACCATTGATTTGGCATCATAAAATCACCAAAACTCTTCTCATTCTTCAAAAAACCATAAAATAATGGAAGAAAACATCCAAATTCAAGAACAATCTCATGATCAAACTTCCATTTTCACTACAAACTCTGTCAGATATCAAATTTTCTATCGCATTTTCATGTTCTTGTTTGAATCTTTCATTTTTTTGCGAAAATGGGTGTGTTTTTTCATAACAATATTGCTTGTTCTTCAACTTTTCACAGAGAAAAGGAGCTGGTTCAACATCAGAGAGGCAGCTTGATCCAAAGGTTTCATTTTTCTTTTAAACAAGTTTCAAGTTTGAGCTTCTTTTTCTTCTTTGAGTTCTTAATATTTGAGGGGAAAACTCTGTTCTGTAGACACTGAGACGTTTGGCTCAAAACAGAGAAGCTGCAAGAAAGAGCCGTCTGAGGAAGAAGGTATGAACAATGAGCCATTTTTTTTCATACCCAGAAGTTTTCTTCGAAAAATTTACAAACCCATGAAAGAATTTAAGATACCCACTTGGAAATTTCTCATCTTTTTTGCCCACTTTTATGAACAGGCTTATATTCAGCAACTAGAGTCCAGTAGAATGAAGCTGTCTCAGCTTGAACAAGACCTCCATAGAGCACGTTCTCAGGTTTGAAGTTTGAAGTAGTTTTAATGTTGTTTTCCTAAAAGAATTCAATATCTTGGCTTATGTTAGTGATTTTGGAATGATTTGTGTTGAACAGGGATTGTTTCTAGGAGCTTGCGGTGGCGTTATGGGTGGCAATATCAGCTCGGGTGAGTTTCTTTTTATATACATGTGTGTTGTGTTCGAGTCGTGATTCTTAATATGGTATCAGAGTCATTCCCTTAACTTAGTCATGTCAATAGAATCCTCAAATGTTGAACAAAGAAGTTGTGAGACTCGAAGGTGTAGTCAAAAGTGACTGAATAAGAGGTGTACCTTATTTGATTGATAGCTCTAAAGAAGGAGTCGAGCCTCAATTAAGGGGAGACTATTCGAGGGCTCCATAGGTCTCAGGGGAGGCTCTATGGTGTACTTCGAAGAGAGGATTGTTGGGTGAAGAGTCCACATCGACAAATTAAAGAGTTAATCATGGATTTATAAGTAAGGAATACTATCTCCATTGGTACGAGGCTTAATGGGGAAACCAAAAGTATTCGTATGAGACCTTTTGGGAAACCAAAAGCAAAGCTATCAGAGCTTATGCTCAAAGTGGATAATATCGTACCATTATGGAGAGTCGTGGTTTATAACAAAAGCAAAGTCATGAGACTTTATGCTTAAAGTGGATAATATCATACCATTGTGGAGCGTCTTGGTTTCTAACAAAAACAAAGCCACGAGAGCTTATGCCCAAAGTGGATAATATCATACCATTGTGGAGGTCCGTGATTCCTATCCCGTATATATATATATATATATAAAAAAAAAAAGGGGAAATAGGTGGGTTGGAAGGGCATTTTCTTATGGGAATGGGATTTTTATATTTAGAACAAGACAAATTGGTACCAATCAAGACAATGTGGCTAATGGTTCCTTTAAAATCTTGCTTTCTTTGAATGATTTGTTTTTAATTAATAAAAAAGTCTTCAAAATTTTGATTATGTTTATGAGTTATTCTTTTCATATTTTGTTAGGAGCTGCAATATTTGACATGGAGTATGCACGGTGGCTAGACGACGACCACCGTCTAATGGCAGAGCTGCGGGCGGCGCTGCATGGATATCTCCCGGACGGCGACCTCCAAGCAATAGTAGACAATTACATCTCCCACTACGACGAAATCTTTCACCTGAAAAGTGTGGCGGCGAAATCCGACGTGTTTCATTTGATTACCGGAATGTGGATGACTCCGGCGGAGCGTTGCTTCCTGTGGATCGGCGGATTCCGACCATCTAAGCTGATAGAGGTGTCTGAAACATGAAATCATTCGAGGGTTTGTGTTTTTTAAGGTTTTTAGAGACAAAAAATGATGGCTTTTTTGTTGTGTTGAAAAAACAGATGCTAATTCCACAATTAGAAACATTAACAGAGCAACAAGCTGTGGAAATCTGTAGTTTGCAAAGATCTTCACAAGAAACAGAGGATGCACTGTACCAAGGCCTTGAACAGCTCCAACATTCTCTCATACGAGCCATCGCCGGCACCGCCGTCGTCGACGGTATCAACCATATGGCCGCCGCCGCCGGCCAACTCTCCAATCTTGAAGGCTTCATCCGTCAGGTCACTCCCTTCATCACTTCCAATTATTCGAAGTCTTCCTTGTTGGATGAAAGTCCCACACCGGCTAATTTAGGGAATGCCATGAGTTTATAATCAAAGAATACTATCTCCATTGAAATGAGAGAGTCGTGTTCATCTAACATTCCTCTTTCTAACTTTTACGTATGACAGGCTGATATGTTGAGACAACAAACGCTTCATCAAGTACGTCGAATTCTGACAATTCGACAAGCCGCACGATGTTTTGTCGTGATTGGAGAATACTACGAAAGGCTTCGAGCTCTTAGTTCCTTGTGGGTCTCCCGACCGAGAGAGTAAGCCTGATATTACATCATTCATCTTTTTATAACTACGTATTGTTTTATTCATTGAAACATGCAGTATGTTGAACAGGAATTGCATGAACGAGGAGAACTCGTGCCAAACAACGACCGAGCTACAAATGATTCAGAATTCGCACCACCATTTCCCCAACTTTTGATGAGATATTATAAAGCCTAAGCTTTTGTTAGATTAGGCATCCATTTGGTTGGGTTGCTATCATATATTTCATCATGAATCAGAAGAAAAACAACTTTTAATCTCTCTATCTTCTTCATCCAATGGGGCAAAAAGTAAGTTCTTAAAAAGGGTTATACTGTTCTTCATGCTTTTAAAAGCTGCATTTCTCGTTTCTATTTTCATGCATGCAATTCTTTTATTGGTCCTTTGGAATGGCCCTTTGGGTCACTTGGAAAGTTGAAGAAAAGATGAATAGAATGTTAATCGTATAGGCTTGGTGGTAGGACACCGAACTTCTCTATCAATCATATGATAATGTTTTTAAATGATATCAATTTTGTACCGCTTTTTAAGTTTTAATTTGGTGCTCGTGATATATTGTCGGTTGGATAACTTTCTCTCCAAGTTAAAACCACTAACCATTCTCCTAAATAAATCATTAACTATTTCATTCTCCCCGTAAGCTTGACATTAATTGAGATTCTTCGCTTCGAACAACTTAGCATGTCTGTAAAGCTTAACCCTTGCTAGGGTTTGATGAAAACATTTGCATGTTGCTCTATAGTGTCAACGTTTTGGTCCCTTCAACTCTGTATGTTTTTTATAAGAAATTAAGGATATGACTAATACCATAACACTCTCGAGCTCTTAAACAAAGTACACCTCTGTTATTTTAATTAGCCATGTAGGACTCCTTTCCTAAACAAACTACAGGTGTTGCTTGTCTTCTGAGGGAGGAAGGGTTCTAGGATACCTCGAGGACCTTTTTCGTATATTTCATCATTGGCAACTTCATCTTTACCGACCGTAAAAAATATATGCTTGATCAGCTTCCTTAGTAGTATTGTCTTGTAATTGACGAACACATACCTTTACTCACTCTACTGTTCCTCCCTCAATGCACTGCTATGCAGAGCGGAGGAAGATACTAAGGGCAGAAATCTTAGCTAACAATGTCTTGAAGCTGCTTAGAGGGACGGTTACCGAGAGATATAATACCTTAATGAAAGTAAAATAGTCATGAATAAAACTCATGCATAAGGAAAGCATGTTTAGTTTATCCACTAACAACTCAGATTTTAACCTAAGCCAGCCCGACTCCAGTCTGAAACGCAAGCCCATGCAAGCCTAGCTCGACTCCAGTTAGCAACCCAAGCTCAATCCAGTTCCAACATCAGCCCAGCCAAAGTTGCAAGGCTAAGTGTTTATAGCCCATTCCAGCAGTCGCTCGAATGATCTCGACTCGTCATTCGAGTTTAAAAGTGAGTAGTTTTTTTGGTTATTTCAATCTTCATGCTCTTGCAACCCATCTTCATCAATATCCAACCAAGAACTGAGGTCTTGATGATCGCCGAGGTCTTTCGACACGTCTAGTTCTTCCATACCATCTAAATCATGCAATTCCAAGTTACTATTAATCTGTAGCGTCATTTCTTGACGTAATTAGATTTGATGTAATTTACTATTAATCAGATATATTCCTCCGATTAATGATGATGAGATCAAATCATTTCTTCGCTGAAGATTAACAAGGGTAAGTGTCAGCTCTTAGAGTTGAACAGTGACCCTACAAAGCTAGGATAATAAAGAGAACACGAAACTCGAGCCAAACTACTACCTAACACCTAATTAAGCCACCCAAACTAATTAATCAGACGGTTTAATTGGTTCGATCTAGCAGTTCACCCTTTGCTAAATCCAGACACAAAATTGAAATGAATTAGGTCAAATACGAGTGTACAAGTATATTTAGTTTCCAGATTATCAAATTTACAAGACATCTCAATCATACAATTTTAAGAAACATGTGAAAAAGCCACTAACCACCATTTTCCTATTGTAAGCCATCTCAACAAGTTGGTCCATCGCAACTTCCTCAACTTTCCTGCACGTAAAATGTCACCATTCCAACCTCATAAATGAAAATATATAAAAACTAAAGATCGTCCGACGGTACGACAAATCTCAAAATGTGCAACATAAGGACAACCTTTCCTTAATTGAGGCTCGACTCTTTTTCTTTCTTTGGAGCCTTCGAACAAAGTACACCCTTTGTTCGATACTTGAGTCACTTTTTTGACTACATCTTCGAGGCTCACAACTTCTTTGTTCGACATTTGAGAATTCTATTGATATGACTAAGTTAAGGGCACGACTCTGATACCATGTTAGAAATCACGACTCTTTACAATGGTATGTCATTATCCACTTCGAGCATAAGCTCTCATGGCTTTACTTTTGGCTTCTCCAAAATGCCTCATTACCAATGGAGATGTATTATTTACTTATAAACCCATGATCATTCTCTAAATTAGCCAATGTGCAACTCCCTCCCAACGATCCTCAATATTACACCCATAATCGCATAAATCTTACCTCTAGATCTCCCGTCAACGAAAATAGTGAAATTTGTTTTTACAATAATCTTATACAAACATGTTACAAGGCCAACGAGCCACTATCATATAGCTACATAATATAAGTCACAACTCTCCCCCATCAGCATTTTAATAATAACACAGTAGAAGAAATCATGATGAACCAGACAAAAAAGCTGAACAGAATTTTTGAAAAAAAAAGTTCATTTTATAAGGAACTATATTCTAAATGTAACAACAGTAAATAAAAAAGTAAAAGAAAAAAAATTGTAACCGGTAACGATCCGATTTTTTTGTACACATAATGGCCAAAGTCGTTACTAAGAATTTTTTTTACCATTTTAAAATAAATTAAAA
Source organism: Cucurbita ficifolia (assembly GCA_033971965.1). Taxonomy (NCBI): domain Eukaryota; kingdom Viridiplantae; phylum Streptophyta; class Magnoliopsida; order Cucurbitales; family Cucurbitaceae; genus Cucurbita; species Cucurbita ficifolia. Next base: position 9,314,400 of record CM066979.1, read on the forward strand.
ATATGCAAAAGAAGTAATTTATTAAAATCATGCCCGAGTACCCATTTAAAGGAAGTTTAAAAGACATGCAATCGAAATAAATTATTCAATATAAAAACTTAAAACCAAAAGTTTACTAAGTTTGACTCTCTAATCCCCATAGACGAGGTGTCCTCTAACACAATTTAAGCCAATGAACAACCAAATGCGGAAACGTCTATCAATGAAAACATAAAATTCTTGAGTTGCCCCATAACTGACTTCTCCACCCTGATTGTCACTCCCCCGCCACATCTCGCCTGAAAATCATTTTAAAGACAGGGTGAGTATTAAAATACCCGGTAAGGAATTCCCTTGTTGAGGTCAGATACATAAACCACCATATGACAATCAAACAAAATCGAGGGATCTTAGTAGTTAATTACTCAAAACACGTAATTTTTACCACATGAAAATCAACATCCACCTTCACTCCTTAAAATGATTATCACACAGCGTGTAACCCTTACCTTGATAACCATTTTGTGCAATCACCCCATAGATTGACCATTAATGGTTGGTTACCCGATACACACAACGTCTAACCCTTACCACATGAAAATCAATATCTCTCCTTACTCATTAAAATGATTATCAATGGCTGGTTACTCGAAATACATGTGTAACCCTTACCTTGATAACCATTTACTGCAATCACCCCGCAGAGTGACCAAGTGCTGGTTACCCGAAACACACAACGTGTGACCCTTACCACAACCTCCTTAATCATCAAACATAACATGCATTTCTTAAAAAAAGAAGAAAACAAAATCCCATATTTTCCATTCTACTCTTAAAAAAAACAGAGCTTCTCCATAAACCTCCTATAGAACGTACACTATCCGTCCATTGGTATTGCACATATCCAAACCCACAAGAAGTAATGTGATCTTTTCGAAGCCATTTCGTTTCGTCAATTTCTAAATTCACTTTCGTCAGAATTTCATCAATTTCATTATAGAAAAGAAATACTAAAAGGATCCATATGTTTTAGGAAATCACAGTAGGTTGCCATCTTAAATATTCGTTTTCTTTTATCTTAATTTTGTTGTAATTTTTTAGATTTGAGTTAGAAATTAAATGCCAAGAACGATTTACCTATTCTAATAAGTCATGTCATGATCCCTAACAATTTTTAGAAAATTGATTAAAACGGACCAAATGAACCAAATTAAAAAAAAAAAGAAAAAATGAAACTGAAACAGAATAGAAAACAAAGAGAGGAAACCTAGAGAAAGAAAAGGAAAGATTTGAAAATGGTTAAACTGTTTTAAATGGTTTACATAAAATAATATTATAACAAATATATATAAATATTCTAAGACTCTAATTATGCAGAGTGTCTAATCTCAGCCAGTCTAACACATGGACCATTGTAACATTTAGCGAAATAGTTGTACAAAAGTTTGAATTTGAAATTGATGTTATGGGCTCACATATGTTGACTTGGATTGCAAAAAAACAAAAATCAAACTTTCATTAAGGATAAATTGGTGATATCAGCTTAAACTAATCAAGTAAGTGGTTTTACTATTGGTTTGATCAGAAGACTTGCCTTATGTATGACGACAGTGCTCAATGATCCTTGCACATTTTATTTATGCTTTATGTAATATGATAATGTGATGATGTGACGATGTTATATGATGATGTGATAATGTTATATGATAGTGTGATATTATTATATGATGATATGAAATGATGACATGATGATGATGATGCATGATAACATGATGATGTAAGATGCATGTTGATGATATGACTTACTATGATGATAACGTTAGGATACGTTCCTGTGATGATATGACTAAGGTACGTTCATGTAACGATAACTTTTTTTAGAGGTATATGATATAACAACCCAAAAAAAAAAAAAAAAAAAAAAAAAAAAAATATAATAATAATTAAAGAAAAGGCAACCCATTCCTCTCCCCCACCCATCTCTCACACTCTTTTCCCAAAAAAATCTCTCCTCAATACCTCCTCCAACAACCGGATCAGCAAAAAGAATGAAACAAAGACGGAAAAAGATTGCAAATTTGGGGACGAAAAAAAGGAGAATGACCTTCACTTTACCAGATTTATCGGATTAGGATCAATAGCATTCTTTTAAACAAAAAAAAGAAAAAAGAAAAAAAAAATAATAGATTAAAATTGACCCAAAACAATTGTGAACCGAATTATAATAGAGGGAAAGAAAATAGAAGATTTAGAATTGTGAACCGAATTAAAACAAAGGAAAAGAAAAATAGAAGATTTGGAGATTGTTAAACTGTGTTTTTTTTAAATTGTATGTGCCAATGAAGGAGCCAAATAATATTAGAAATATTTTTTATATATGTATCGTCAAACAAACACTTAATTTCTAAGAATAAGAATCAGAAAGAATATGTCATGAAAAATGAAATGAATTTTAAAATATCATAAAGTAAGAGAGTAGAGAATACTATAATATAAAATAAATTAATCAGATTCTTTTCGTATATTTCTAAACATAGTGCTCGCATGAAGTCTAATTCTAGAACATTGCAAAATATAGATAATTGAATTTAAAATTGGTTCACATAGGTGACTTGGATACAAAGGACAAAATCGAACTTTCTTAGGGATAAAGTTGGTGACACCAACCTAAGCTAATCAGGTAAGTGGTCTTACTCAACAGGGTTATATTTGATGTTGACACGTACCCCGTGGTTCTGCACGTGTCATATATATTGATATGTGTGAATTGTTTGTGGATCGATATGCTTATGATATGTTATGTATATGTTTTAATATGTGAATTGTATGATAATAATTACGATACGATGTGTTCAATGATATGTTTGAGATAGGATATGAGAAGGATGCATAAAACGAAAAGTAACGATAGGAGTAAGATACATTCATGAAACGTTAAAGTTAGGTCACATACCAAAGTGCTATAGATATGAGAGATTGATAAAAGAATACGGTTAGGTTATGGGTAGAAGGGGATAAATTTGTGATAGATTGATAGAATGAAAGCGTTAGGATACATTCCTGTGATGATATGACTAAGGTACGTCCATGTAACGATATGATTATGATAGGTATAAGAACGTTAAGGCTATGATAATTAGGAAACGATATGACCATGAAATGTTTACGATATGATATGATTACGATACAACATGTGAATGACGGATATATATATATGTTGTCATATGATATGAAATATGTTATGGTACGAGATATGTAATAAATTGATATGTTTATGATATGATATATTGTGATGCAATATGTTATGGTATGATATGTGCATGATGAAATGTTATGTTAAAAGCATGAAACACTATGTTATGTCTCCTAAATTGTGTGTATACAACATGATATGAATGACATGAAATCACGATAAATGACATGAAATATAACCCCGTTAGAATTATGTATGATATGAGAACTGAAGAATGAGAACTGAAGAATGAGAAACGATATGGTATGAATGATGAACGATATGTGAAATGATATGAAAAACGATATGATATGTGCAGAACGCTAGCGGGGTTGTATTAAATGATAATGAAAATAGAAAAATGTTGGGACCTCATGCATTATGTGTGCTCATGCATTGAGGGACACTCCTATTCCATCACGAGGGTACGGATGCGTACATCCACTAGGCAGGTGAAGTATCATTATGTTTTACATAATGCTGCCGTGATGGTTACTAATTCTAATGGGTGTCGGCATAAGGAGAGCTACCAGAGCAGGTTTGTCCGACAAGAAAAGTGGTCCAGTGGTGTACGAACTGTCTGGTGAGCCCATACTCGCACGTATGGGTGTGTGTAGAGTATATGGTATACATCCAAGCTACCCATTAGAATAGTGCCATAGGAAAATAGTCTGATATGATAGGTCCCGTCATTGCATTCGTATGTTCTTGCATTTAACCCCCGATAGTGGGGTCACTTACTGAGTATTTCTTTAAATACTCAAGTCATGTGCTACTACATTTTTCAGGTTAAGGCAAAACATTCCTGTACAACTGATGACGACATCGCAACTCAAGACCATGGCACATGCATAGGGTAGTCGTATTTATTTTCTTAAACTTAGGCTAGAATAGGATGTTTTTAATTTAAACATTTATTTTTTTTTATTTAGTCTTTTGTTGTGTCGTTTTTAGAGGTGTTTTTCAAACACGCAAGTCCGTGGTTGTGTTTTAAGATGAAGGTGATATTTTATGAAAGTTTAAACGAAGTATTTCTGCCTTCAATGTTCATGATATGTATACAATGGCGACTTTAAATTAAGTAGAAAATTTCGGGTCGTTACAAGGTTAGTACAGGGTGTGTTTACTTTTAATGTTTATTTGTTTTATTTAGTATTTGATTATGTTGTTTTAAAGATGTTTTCGAACATATAAGTCCATGACATTGTTTTATGTTAAAGTTTTAAATGTTTATTTCCGCATAAGAGAGTATATTATGATGACGATAGTGACCTTAAATTAGTAGAAATCTAGGGCCGTTAGACGAAACTAGAAACACAAAACATCACAAATGAAAATTAGTGCTGATAAGTGAGCTGAAGCCTTGCGATCTTTTAGTTTTTTAGATGGCGGACGACCTGATTTGCAAATTTCAAAAATAAAAATAAAATGTGAGATCATGACACAAGCATAATGCCTTGGGAACAAAAGTAATATGAGTTCAGATACCTTCTAATTTTCCCAGAGCTAGGCTTCATGTTGTGGAGTAGTTTTTCTGCAAATGGGCTCTCACTTATCTCTCACCAAATGGTTATCAGGTTTAGAATTCCACCTTAGTTGGAGAGGAAAACGAAATACCATTTATAAGGGTGTAGAAATTTTTCTCTAGCAGACGCATTTAAAGCTTTAAAGAGAAGCCCGAAATGAAAAGTCCAAAGAGGACAATAGCTATTAGCAGTGGGCTTGGGCCGTTACAAATGGTATCGGAGCCAACACCGGACGATGTGCCAGTGAGGAGGCTCTTCCCCGAAAGGGGTAGACACGAGGCGGTGTGCCAATAAGGACGCTGGGTTCCAAAGGAGGGTGGATTTGGTGGGGGTCCCACATCGATTGGAGAAAGAAACGAGTGCCAGCGACGACGCTGGCCCCTAAAGGGGGGTAGATTTGGTGGGGTCCTACATCGATTGGAGAAAGGAACGAGGGCCAGCGAGGACACGGGGCCCCAAAGGGAAGTGGATTGTGAGAATCCCACATTGGTTGGGGAGGAGAACGAAACACCATTTATAAGGGTGTGGAAACCTTTCCCTAGCAGACACGTTTTAAAGCCTTGAGGGGAAGCCCGAGTTCTCAAGGAGGACAACATCTGCTTGTGGTGGACTTGGACTATTACAGTAGGACCCCTTACACTCCTTCCCTGTTTTCACACACCATCCCCTTTTCATTCGCCATTTCTCTATTCTTCCTCGCAGACAATACAGAAGACACAGCTTCATCTACAGCACTTGAAGAAAACATCATGGTATTGTTGTCAACACTACTAGACTCTGTAGTCTTGAGTGGCAACACAATATTGAGATAATGAAAATATATACAATCGCAGACCTGCTACCTAGTGTTCCCTTTTAGCATTCTCTGTTCCAATATATATGTACGACCCTTCAGTGGAAGAGCACTTTCAAGTTCGTTCTTTGATATGGTACTCGTATCTGAACTAGTGGGATCAGGCTAAGAGAAATAACAAAACTCCAGGAGTGGATAAGAACATGTTTCGGCTTTAACATGATGTTTGTTTCATTGCCTCTTTAGATAAGAACTTCATTAATTCATCTCCCTCTTTCATCTATGCCAATTTAAAATCACCTCTTTTTGCTTTGGGATTGGGAGGATATCAAATATTCATCTCTAATGGATTTGTTATAAAAAAAAAACAAAACAAAAAAACAAAACAAAATTTACCTCGCCTTTCTAGATGAATCTTGCACACTATCTCAGCTCCTTTGATGCCACTAGAGGTGAACGTTTCAGATGGACTAATCCAAAAGGACGGTCTGTTGGGAGGGAGTCCCACATTGGGTAATTTAGGGAATGATCATAAGTTTATAAGTAAGGAATACATCTCCAATGGTATGAGGCTTTTTGGAGAAACCAAAAGTAAAGTCCATGAGAGCTTATTCTCAAAGTGGACAATATCATACCATTGTAGAGGTTCGTGGTTCCTAACACGGTCATCCGATGCATTTACAGAAGAAACACCTAGAGCTCTTTTCATTTTTTTATTACCTAATGGTAAACAATTGGGCAAGGATGGCATATTTGATGGTTGGAATTTACTTCCTCGATTTGAATTATTCCCAGATCCCAACATCATACACTTGCATAGTCTTTCAAGACAATCCAAATTGGCTCAACAAGCCCTTTTAAGAAAAATCAACCCTCGAGTATCAACTTCCTGCCATTATACAAATTGCAAGGAAAGTGAAACAGCAAGAAAACTTCAATGCATAAAACCATATATCCACACACACACACACCGTATTTCTTTTTTTGTTTGATTTTTTTTTTGTTTAAAAACTTCATCAGCCACCTGAGAGTAAGATGGCAACAGCAACATACATACAATAAAGCAGTAAACAAGATAAGACCGTTGGAGGTGTTAGGAATAACGACTCTCCACGATGGTATGATATTGTCTACTTTGAGTATAAGCTCTCATGGCTTTGTTTTGGGCTTCCCCAAAAGGCTCATACCAATGGAGATGTATTCCTTACTTATAAACCCATGATCATTCCCTAAATTACCCAATGTGGGACTCCCTCTCAACAATCTTCAACAATCTTCCCCTCGAACAAAGTACATTATAGAGCCTCTCTTGAGGTTTATGGAGCTGGTTCGAAGAACCCAAAAACATAGAAGTGTCACACATAGAGACTTGGGACCTTTTGTAGCTTATTTGAAATCTATTTTAGATTGGTCGAATACATTTTTGTGGAAAGCAGCAATGAACAAACCACATTGAATGGAAAATAACTCATAAATCATTTAAAACAACAATTCTAGAGTAATAAAATCCACGTACACTTCTTCAACTCCAGCAAAAACGTCACGGAACAAATCAACAAAAAGAAGGAATTATTTCAGAAAAATGATCAATCCAAGAAGCCAAAAAATGAGGAACTTAGCAGCCTAACACATTGAGACATGGAAAGCTGAATGAACTGTAAAGCCATAGAAATAAGCAAACGTAAGGGAAAGGGAAGACGTGCGATGGCCGATGAACAGTTACAGAAATGAAAAAAAAAACCGAAAGCGAGAGATTAGAGAGTTGCCTGAGAGAATTTGAAAGAGGTCAAGCGGTCAATTGATCCACCTTGCTCCGATCAAATTAACACAGAGATCAAACCGAAGAACAGGGAGAGGGAGAGGTGCACAAGTAAAAGGAGACGGAAGATCTAAACGGCGCCGTTGAGCATATCTTTTCCGACGCGTACGTGGTCAATCGGCCGTTGTCTGTATGGGAAAGAATGACGAAGCGGAAGCTTTTTCCTTTTCCGTTTCTTTTGATCTATAAAAACCTCGTAATTTGTTAAAAAAAATTACAATTAAACTTTTAAATATTTAAATAATATTTAAAAAATATGTTTAATTTTATTTTTTTAATAATGTTTTAAAAATATGTTCGCTTTAGTACTATGTTTAAAAAAACATTCCTGAAATTTTAAAAGTAACATTAACACTCTTTACCTTTACAAAAAAAATTCATAGATTATCTTACAACTTTTTAATATTATTCTTAAAAAAGTTCAAAAGTATTTTTGAAATGGATAAATAATAATTTATTTTTAAAGTTAAAAAGAATAAATTAAATTTTTTAAAAGTTTTTTTTTATTAATTTAACTAATTATAAGACTATAAAAATAATAATAACAATAGCTTTTATTAATATGTAATGAATAAATATTATATAGTTTTATTTAATTGCCACATTTTTAAAACTTAGATAACGTAACAAGTTTTATTTTAAGGTTTTCATATTATACTCTTTTTCATACAAATTCGTTGTGCTAGCAATTAATTTGTTGAACAATATAATAATATTTTGGTATTGGTTAGGCCAATCTCATATACAAATAATAATAAAAATGTATTGTGTTTTTATCTCTAATATGCTTATATAGTTGAAACTATTTGAAGAGTACGAGAAAATAGAGATTTAAAATAATTTTAAGGGCAAAATAGGAAGGCTAAGATTCTCCTTCCTATGTCCCGGTTAGACCCCGATGTTTTACATCTGCTATCTAGATCATACCTATATGCAAAAGAATGCACTAATTCGATACGTACTCACTTCCATTAGATTAAGTTCCTTCGACGCACATCTTGACACCAATCATGACAAAATAGAAATGTCAAGGGCAAAATAGGAAGGAAAATATTCTCTTTCACAATTTATAGTTAGCTCGTGATGATTCACATATATGACCTATATCGCACGTGCATGCAAAAGAATGCATCACGAGCACTTTAGTTTGATTAAATTCTCTTGACGTATACCTCAACTCGTACTTTTGCAAATATTCGAAGAGAATGAGAAAATAGAAAAGCAAAAGATTAATCTTCATAGAATATTAGTAGATCGTGATGTTCCATAATTACGTTCTAAATCTCACATAATCACTTGCACAGGAGTAAATGACCACACGCTGCGGGTTGAAGTATCAGAGGGCGAGGTCCTGAAGAACTAGACAGTTTTACCAATAGTGATTTAGCTTGAGATATTGACGATAGAAAAAACACCGTAGGAATGACATTTTATCTCAACAAAAAATTTGATCTCTTGACAATCTCAGAAGCAGCGAGTTGTGGCACTATCTTCTTGTGAGATCGAATTCATGGCAGCAATTGTAGCCTCGTGTCAAGCATTGTGGCATTAAAGTCGATAACTCTACGTTGACAACAAATCTGCTATTGCATTGTATTAAGATATAATATTTGGAGAATATATTAGTTATAAAATATATTTTAGATATTCGTAATCCTTTAATATTCGGAAAATATATTATAATAATTAGTTATGGAATATATCTTACATTATTCACAGTCAGTTAATTTTTTTTTTATGATTAGTAGTATATTTTATTTTATTTTCAACATTTAGTTGGTTTATATTTTTGTAAGTATTAGTTGGTAGGTTGTATCCTATTTAAACGTTATGAATATCAATGAAAATTACACTTTCGATCCCAATTCTATTTCTCATTCTTAACATATTGATGTAGAATCCGATATTTCATAGACACAGCAAACACATTGACACTCACTTCCATTTCATTTATGAGTGTATCGAGAAGAGACAAATCATTGTAGAGTTTATATGCACCAGAGAGTAATGTGTGGATACTCTCACCAAGGCCCTAGCAAGGATTAAGTTTGCAGAGATGGGAGTTGTTTGGAGAGAAAAATCTCCAACTAAGTCAAGCTTACGGGGAGATTGTGAGGGCTTGAATTAGTAAAAAAAGTTACTAACTTATGGAACAATTTGAGGAGAATTGTCAGTAATTATCACTCAGAGAATTGTTAGGGTTTTTAATTTATGAGAAAATTTAAGATATTTGTTTGTGCTGTCTCCACTGTAAATACTCTATCACATGTATAATTTATTCACTATTATACAAAATTGAAGAACGGAAGTGCTTCCCGTTTTTCTGTTTCAAGGATCTCTCTCCTCAAGTTGTTATTTCTTTTTAATCCTTTTAGAAAGTGAATTTCAAAATATTACACTAAAATCGAAAAAGTAAAAAAAGGATGGGACTTAAAAGTAATTTTACTTCCCAATAATTAATTAGTACTCTGGTCTAAATGAGTAAAAAATATAGTAGGTAGATGTGAAACGGCTACGATTTTTTTTAGAATGTGATTTGATGGATCTTGAGATATGTAAAAGTTACAATCGACTACGATTTTTTTTATTTTTTTTGGTACAAAAGAAGCAAAGATTCCAAACTAGTTGGATACTATGATGTTAACTATGTAGGAGACCACAATACCAGAAGATCAACCACTAGATATATGCTGAAGCTCGGTTCGAAAACAATTTCTTGGTGCAACAAAAAAACAACTAACAGTATTATTGTCAACTATAGAAACGAGTATAGAATAGCAGCGGGAGCAACGCAAGAAAGTATGCGACTAAAACTCTTAATAGAGGGTTTATACAAGAAAGTTGGCTATCTAGTACTACTTCATTGCGACATCCAAGATGCAGGTTGCCTAATAGAAAATTAAAAAATTCAATGTTTCATGGTAGAACAAAACATTTGGAGGTGTACCATTTTATTAGAGAGAAATTATTGAAATAAGAAATCGAGATGCGTCAAATCAAAATAGACAACCAAGTGGCAGACTTGATTTTAAGGGAAAAGATAGAGTAGATATGTCGAGATATTACTTTATCTTCAATAATTGGACTATAAGATGGTTGATCCGTGTAGTCATTCTATTTTAACTGATATCATCACGATGATGGATGTGAGGTTGAATTGGACTTTGAGGAGCATATTTAGCCTAGTACTAAGAATAGGTAGTAACTCTGGCACACGCCAAACAAGTAATTGGCTTTACTTTTGGCTTTGTTAGATGAATTATTTGAAGTATGAACGACGCATGTCCTATGACCCTTGCACGTGTCGTTTCTTGTTATTATTTGATGCCTATTGGTTATACTATTATTGTGATATGAGTATGCTATGCTAGAGAACTCCTTATGTTATGTTATGATGTGTTATGAGATATGTTAGTTATTGAATATCATATTGATATAGGTTAAAATATCATCACTAGCCGAGTCAAGCCCAATAATTGTACGAGCCCAATATATTTGTCTTAGTAGATATTTTAGAATAAAGATGCTAGAGATTTTAGGAAGAGATGTAGATATGATAGAAAAAAGATTTAGATTTGTTAGGAGTAGAGACGCGTATGCTTAGTATAAATACCCTCCACCCTACCTAGTTTTTAATCCCAAGAAATCACAAGCAATACAATTCTCTTCTCGATTGGTCTTAATAAAGAGTGCGAGTGTTTCTCACAGATAGTTGTGTTCAACAATATATTCATGCTACGTGAATTTGTGCTATGTCATGGAGAGTGTTATTCCATGTACATTATAGGTTGACATGAAATGATTAAGTTATGTTATGAAATGAACGGAGGTATAACTTGTATCATAGAAACATGTCACGATTTAAATCTATGGGGACCTCATGCATCTTATATGTTCATGTGTATCGGGATACTTCCTTACTTTTATTAATATGGATGTGTACACTCGATATTATGTTACGATATTATGTACATAATAATGTTATGCGTGCTCTTTTTTCTCATGATTTTTTCGGTAGTGTGAGTGTACACTAGTTGAAGGCCAGGTGTAACGCTCCAAGCCTACCGCTAGCAAATGTTGTTCTCTTTGGGATTTCCCTTTCAAGGTTTTCCTCAAGGTTTTTAAAACGGGTCTGTTAGGGAGAGATTTCCACACCTTTATAAAGAATGCTTCATTCTCCTCCCCAACCGATGTGGGATCTCACAATCCAGGTCCCAGAGTCCTCGCTAGCACTTGTTTCCTTCTCCAATCGATGTGGGACCATCAATCCACCCCCCTTCGGGGCCCAGCGTCCTTATTGGCACACCGCCTCGTGTCCACCACCCTTCGGGGCTCAGCCTCCTCACTGGCAGATCGCCTAGTGTCTAGCTCTGATACCATTTGTAATGGCCCAAGCCCACCGCTAGTAGATATTGTCCTCTTTGGGCTTTCACTTTCGGGCTTTCCTTCAACGTTTTTAAAACGCGTCTACTAGGGAGAAGTTTCACCACCTTTATAAAGAATGCTTTGTTCTCCTCCTTAACTGATGTGGGATCTCACACCAGGTCTAGAAGACACATATACGAGCCCGCCTGAACGTCTATGCGCGTATTCTTAGAGGAATATGACACATCCAATTTAGTCTGGACTGGAAAGTGAGACCAAGACCATGATAAGATGAAAGGATAGATGTTAATCATGATTGCATGTCAATACCGTTTAGAGCCCATTTAATTCAAGAGTTTATAAAGTGGGCTTGGGCTTGGGCTTGGTTTTGGGCCTGGTTTTGGGCTTGGGCTTGTGCTTGGGCGTGAGTATATTCCTTTTCCTCATACATCAACATCTCAGAAATTATTCACCTTCTTGCTTGAGTATATTCAATGAAGGAACATCTATGACGAGGGCGCAATCATGCATTGACTAAATGAAGGAAACTTTTGATAATGCTGATGTCATTTGGGACGTATAATTTAATGCATTATTATACCAATAGCAAACATATAAAGGAGTTGACTTTCATGTACGACGGTGAGATTCCACATCGATTAAAGAGGGGAATGAAACATTTTATAAGAGTGTGAAAATCTCTCCTTAGTAGACATGTTTTAAAAACCTTAAGGGGAAAGGCCAAAGAGGACAATATTTGCTAGCGGTTTTGGCTGTTATAAAGATCCCACATCGGTCAGAGAGGGGATGTGAGATTCCATATCAGTTAGAGAGGGGAACGAAGTATTCTATAAGGGTGTGAAAATCTCTCCTTAGTAGACGCGTTTTAAAAACCTTGAAGGGGAAAACCCGAAAGGGAAAGTAGTAGACGCGTTTTAAAAACCTCGAGGGAGAAAACTCGAAAGGGAAACCCTAAAGAAGACAATATCGGCTAACAACTTGGGTTGTTACAAAGATCTCACATCGATTGGAGAGTGGAACGAAACATTCATAAGGGTGTGGAAACATCTCACTAGTCGAGGTGTTTTAGGAAAAACCTTGAAAGGAAGCTCGAAAGAGGAGAATATCTGTTAGCGGTGGGCTTAGGCTGTTACAAAGACCCTCTACGTTGGTTTGATCATAAACTCTCGTTACTTTACTTTCGACTTCCCCAAAATGCATTATTACCGAGATAATGCCTCTCCTTTATATACCCATGATCGTTTCCTTAATTAGCCAATGTGAGGCTCCAACACTATTCAACACAACTCTGAACAACATACAAATAAATGACGTTATCCATCATAGAAGAGAGACCCAAATAAAAAATCTAAAAATGGTGGTTTTTGTTTTAGTTTTTGTGGTTGATAATTTTTCCCATAAATAATAATAATAATAATAATAATAATAATAATAATAATAATAATAATAATAATAAAAAAAAAAAAAAAAAAGAGAGGAGGCAGTCCCTTTCTGTAATTAAGTTGAATTTGTAGCATTTGAGAAGAAAAGAAAGGACACAAAGAAGAATCCAAATGTGATATTTATGCCACCCCAAAAGAGTACCAAAAGCCAACATCTACTTCAAAATATGACCTCTAATTTTAGGCTAAATTATCCATTGTTTTCAATTCAAACCCTTTATCTTTAATAAGTAATTCCATTAAAATTAAATTAATGGATATTATTTAGATAACAAATTTAAATTTGGGATGAGATAAATAAATGAAAATTTTAATTTGACTGCTAAATTTGTAATCATCCATGTTGAGAGTTCAAAATCTTAGCGTGTTTTGTCATTGTGAGATCCCACATTAGTTGGGGAAGAGAACAAAACGCCTTTTATAAGGGTGTGCAAATCTCTCCGTACTAGACGCGTTTTAAAAACCTTGAGGGGAAGCCCGAAAGAAAAAGCCCAAAGAGAACAATATCGGCTAGCAATGGGCTTAGAACGTTACAAATGGTATAAGAGCCAGACATCGAGTGATGTGCTAGTGAGGAGATTGTTCCCCGAAAGGGGGTAGACACGAGGCGGTATGCCCTTAAAGACGTTAGGCCCTAAAGGGGGGTGGATTGTGAGATCCCACATCGATTGGGGAGGAGAACGAAACACTCTTTATAAGGGTGTAGAAACCTCTCCCTAGCAAACGCGTTTTAAAAACCTTGAGGGGATTCTTATCTGTTAGCGGTGAGCTTGGGACGTTACAATCAAACACTTTCTAACAACACCATTGTTGGCTTTGTTCTCTCGTTTCAAGCAAGACTTTGTCCATAAATGAATTTTTTTTTTTCTCTCCTTTTACTTTTTGGACATACAATTGAAAAGTTCACTATTTATTTTATTTTATTTTATTTTATTTTTTGCTCCCTTTTTATGCATATACAGACAATCACGGTTTGACGATGTTTTTGTTTTTAAGAATTTAGTTGGTTTCATTTATTAACTATGTGTTCTTTGTTTTTATTTAAATTTGAAATTTTTATACTTATGACAGTTTGTTCTTATTTTGTAACATAAAGATGTTTCCAAAGTTTTATTTATATTTTTGTTTCTAATTTCTTACCTTTTTTTAAGGATGTTTTTGAAATATTTAATACAACTTAAAATATATATATATAACCATTAATTTTCTTAGTTTTCTAAATTTTCCAACCATTTTTAGACCGGCACCAGCTTTAGTCAGCATTCAACGATAACTTCACATACTTATCTTGTGATTTAAAAGTGGATTTCTTATGATTCAGTAAAAATTTCTTAACGATCATATGAACACGATTACTCTCATTCAATATGGTTTTGATTCATTTATGTATCTATTTTTTATTCAAACATCACAACCATAAAATAGTTTCTTACCCGTAAAAATAAACACAATTTTTAGAAATTTAAAATAATGAAAAATCAAATGGTGGGAAGAAAATATATATATATTTTTCTGGCTCAACCAAAAATAAGTTTGAATTTTAGATTTGATCTAAAAATACCATAAAATTTCAAAATTTTTAATCCTACCTTGAATTAAAAGTTAAAAAAATATAATTACCGTTAATTTAAGAGGTAAACATAATTACAGTTAGCTTGAGAGGTAAACCGTTAATACTTTGTTTCAAAAATATCCTTAAACTTTAAAAAGTTTTAAAAATACATTTAACTTTCAAACTTTTCTTTTTAAAAATATTTTACAAAGAAACATGGAGATATCTAGAAAATGTCGATAGACATGACAATTTTCATCTATGTAGTAACGGTAAAAACTTTTTTAATTTTTTTCTATAAGTGTCAAGGGTATTAACATTCCCTTTAAAATTTCATGAGTATTATTTTTAAACATAGTTTTAACGGATACGAGTAATTGAACTTCTTTAAAAAAATTGAAGGATATAAATGAAAAATTTTAAAGTTCAATGGTATCATAGCAGACACCGGACTATGTGCCATCGAGAAGGCTGTTCTCCATCGATCGGTGAATTTGGTGAATTTGGTGGTGGTCCCACATCGATCGAAGAAAGGAACGAGTGCCAGCAAAGACGCTGGGCCCTGAAGGTGGGTTGATTGTGATATCCCACATTGGTTGGGAAGAAGAACAAAACACTCTTTACCTAGTAGACGCGTTTTAAAGCCTTGAAGAGAAGCTCGAAAGGGAAAGTCTAAAGAAGACAATATCGGCTAGCGGTAGACCTAGACTGTTACGTTTTCATATATATATATATATATATATATAAAAGTTATATGTAGCATGGGATTCTTTAATGTGGGTGTGGGGAATGGGGAGTGGGGCAAATTTGGTTGGGGAAACAGCAACCAGATCCTGCAATATTGTGTGTGTCTCTCCTCTCTCACCCATTAAATAATTCAAACTCCATAATTTTATTTGTGTTTCTAAGAATTGGATACAAAATGGCGCAAACTTTTGAACCGAAGGGCCTGCCCCATTTGCCCTCCACGAACCTTTGTCTCTCTATTATTCAACACTTTTATTAACATTCCCTGTGCTCAACCCTCTCAACCCTTCCTATGCTACAGCTTCACAATCTTCCCTTCTCATCACATTTACCTATCTATGAAATAAAACAAAATAAGCTCTTACGCGGCTTTCTAATCTGCATAAATTGGATGTTTAGTGCTTCTCTACATACGACCCATACGTGCGAGCATGAGCCCACCAAGTGGGCTTGCACATCCCTTGGGCCTGCTGGTCGAGCTAGCTTCTCTAAGTTGTTGCCGAACACTTGAAGGAAATAGCAACCGTCGTAGCATCATGGTAAACATGATGGTCATTTTAGTCTCATAGTGTACATGTTCATACTCATCATAAAGGAGAAGTATCATAATGCACGTGAATATATAATTATGCATGAGGTATCCATATTTTCCATCGTAATAAATCATGCAAGACAACTCTCATTCTTTCATCACATATTACACTCGGTAATATGCGTACATAAACTCTTATAAAATCATTTCATTCATAACATCACTTTCAAATCATGGCATAGAAGTTATATATTGAGATTTCTTTATTTCCAAACATATGATAACATGTCATAGTATTATATCATGATCTAACATAACATATCACAGTCCATCCTGGCATCTCATAACATAACATAACATAACTTATTGTAACATAACATGACATTTCATTTATACCGTAATATCATTTGACATATCATATCGCGACACATAACATAACATTACATATCATAGCATATCACACATATGACACGTGCAGAGCCACTGAGCACGAGTCACCATACATAAAGCAATTCTTCCAACCAAACCGATAGTAGAGCCACTTACTTGGTTGACCTATACGGAAGCTACTACGACCTCTTGATGCTAGCTTATCGCTTCTCTCTGAAATTTAATTCTACCTAAGGAGTCTTACAATCATAAATTAGAATTCTACTATAGGAAATAACTCACCTAATTTTGCATAAAATAATTTTAACTACCAAAAAGGTAGTCATACTAACCTTAGACGATTCTGAAGAATTGAAACTAGTAGGAAAGAGTCCGAGCGTATCAGAACCAAAGCCAGATCAGTTGAAAGTCGTCTTGGAGCCATCAGAAAGTGTATTCTCCAACTGGTTTCGAACCATTCAAATGGGATGAAAGGAAGCAACGAATCTCCCTGGAGCCCAACTCCCCGCTTTCTCAACATATCCGACGTGGGACAACTTTCATTTTCTTTTCTTTATTCCTTCTAATTTTGAGTTATTACATGTATGAGAGTATTTTTTTTGTTGAGAATGATTAGGAGGAGTAATCCCACGTTAACTAATTAAAAAAAATATCATAGATTCATAAGTAAGGAGATCTCTATTGATAAGAATTTTTTTAGGAAAACTAAAAATAAACTTGGTAAAGATTATAAATTTTTATTCATAAAAAATATGAATACCATTTTCTTTTTATACGGTTGGTCTATTGGAATATATTTTATATAGCCTAATAAGTTAAGATTTGTTCCCTTGTTGTCCGTATTTAATAGTATATTTGATATATTTTATCTTATTTTCAAGATTTTAGTTATAGCTTCTATCCTAAATCTTGTTAACATGAATGAATATCAGACTTTCAATCCCACTTTTGTTTCTCATCCTTAACATAGTATCAGAGCATCATTCTTAACACGGTCATGTTCTTATTTATTAAAAGAAAACTAATATAGATTAAAAAGAGAAAAGGGTGGAAGAAATGAAAAAAAAAGGGAATTATTTAAGTGGGTCATGTTCTTATTTGTAAAGTTAGGGAATTAAGCTTTAGCTATTTGGAATGATTCTAAATGTCATGAAGTTGAGTGACAAGAGATCCATCCAAAATCTTCTTCTTCTTCTTCTTCTTTGAATGAATTTCTTCACTTTTTGAATCCTTTTTCTGTCATTGATATGGACAACGTAAATGACAAAACCTAATTTCTTTGCCTCCTCCTTACACATCTCTCTGTCTTTTCGCCTTTCTTTCTATCTGTCCATTACTTTTGGCCTATCTTCATATATATATTTCCCTATGTCTTTCTAATGTCTAAGATCCACATGGATGTTCCAAGTCTTTTTCCTTTTTTTTCCTCTTCTTCTTCTTTTTCTTCTTCATGGGGTTCTTCTTTTAGATTCAAATCTAAAAGATATCCAACATTTTTGAAACAAAATGATTGACTTTAGCTTTGTTTTTGGGCTTGGTTCTAGCCATGACAAATACCTACTTTTTTCTCCTAATCTACTTCCTTCTTTTTGAACTAATGTCCATTAGTTGTTTTGGCACATTTTGGTTTACTTTCTTTTACCATACCCAAATGAGAGTGTCACAATCGTACTCTTGTGGCAGCGGTATAATTGTGAGATTCCATATCGATTGGAGAGAGGAACGAGTGCCAATGAGGACGCTGGGCCCACGAAGGAAGGTGGATTGTGAGATCTCACATTGATTGGAGAGGGGAACGAGTGTCAGCAAGGATGCTCGGCCTCGAAGGAGGGTGGATTGTGAGATCCCACATCGATTAGAGAGGGAAACGAAATATTCTTTATAAAGTTGTGGAAACCTCTCCCTGTTAGACGCGTTTTGAGGAGAAGCCTAGGAGGGAAAGCCCAATGAGGACAATATTTGCTAGTGGTGGGCTTGAGCGGTTACAATAATAATTGTGCAACACTTGTTCTAACCCAACGAACAAGTCAACCCTATGAAATTTGGTTTTCGTGGCCAATGTTGGCGTATGATCGCGCCTCGGATCACGTATGAGAGAAATGTTTTAGAAAACGAGAAAATATGCTGAAAACAATTTTAAAGAAAACAATGCTATAGGCTAAAAGCAAATAAACAACGACTTTGATAGCATATAACCGAGGTAGAAAGAATTGACAACTAGTTACAACTCCAATAGTACATTTTTGGGTATTTTAACCCTAGCGGGTATAAACATGATTTTGGTGATCGGTCATACACCTGCGTACCGACACAACAATAATAGTAAATACCTATCTAACATGAAAGCAAGTACAAAAGAAAGGGGTTTGGAACAGACATGCAGCCATGGACAACAAGTTCTAAACAAGCATGACCAGGACACAAGCAACACACCTTAGACAAGCATGATCGTGACAGAGAACACCTTCCATCTTAGTAGTTCATCAAAACTAATAAATGTAGGCCGACTTAGGAAATTAAATATGAATATTTTAGAAACATTCTCAAGAATTGGAGCAATAAATGAGATGATTGGGTAGGTTAGCCCCACCATGAGAATTGTAGTATAGATTGCACAAGAAAATGAGGTCCATATGCATGGAAATCTAGGGCATAAAAGAAGAAAGGTGATGAATAAGAGAGAGAAGATAAGAGGAGGAGGAGGAGAACATGTGAATATGTGGCAGGGATGATGTTGAGATGCATGTGAGTTATAAGCTAAAGGAGCTCTCCTGTGGGCCTTTCTTTCTCTAACCTTTTCTTTTGGATTCATGCGTAAAGGTGGACACAACTTGTGACAACTACGTTGCCTTCCTCATCTTCACGTCATAATAATCATAATAAATAATCATAATATTAATAATATTATCATTTCACTGTTCCATCACGTGTTCTTATTCCCTCTCTTACATTATTCTCCTTCTTTCTCTATCCAATCCTTTTTTTTTTCTATTTATTTATTTATCGGTGTTAGATGAACACGACTCTCCACAATAGTATGATATTGTCTACTTTGAACATAAACTCTCATAATTTTGCTTTGGACTTCCCCAAAAAGCCTCACATCAATGGAAAGTCGTGTTCATCTAACATAGTAACACAGTCATGTCAATAGAATCCTCAAATGTCGAACAAAAGACTCCAAAAGAAAAGGAGTCGAGCCTCGATTAAGGAGAGGCGTACTTCGTTCGAGAGGAGGTGTTGGATGAAAGTCCCACATCGGCTAATTTAGGAATGTTCATGAGTTTATAATCAAGGAATAATATCTCCATTGGTGTAAGGCCTTTTGGGGAAGCTCAAAGGAAAGCCATGAAACTTTATGCTCAAAGTGGACAATATCATACTATTATGGAGAGTCGTGTAGTCGTGTTCATCTAACAATCAGTTTTCCTTTTAGAAGTTAATAGAGCACTGAATTTCCTTTAAAAAAATTAATTTTATATTTAATATATAAAATAAAATTTAAAGTTTAAAAACTTTTAAGATAATTTTTAGGTAAAATTTTAATATTTTAGTATATTAGTGTAGTTTTTTTTTCCCATTTTATCTCCATATTTGTACGATGTAACATTGGTCTTTTCAATTTCATATGTCATGTCGGGTACCGTTATGTTTTACGAATTTAATAATGATTTTCATTATTTATTATTATTTTTGTCGGAGGTGAGAATATAGAAACACCTTTAACAATAATGGGACAAAGATGTTAAGAGTGTTGAAGTTTTTTTAGTAAATGAAAGTCTTTCATTTCCAAACTAATTTAGAATTCAATAATGAGAGATCGTTGTATGAATGGACCCTACCATTTCACAAAATCTTTCGGTTTTATATGCCGAGTTATTAGATGTTAAATGTATACTGTAACGAATATATATATAATTTTTTAAGAATAAGATCACTATTGTAACGATTCTAAATTTTCTACTTAAGCTAAGGTTGCTATTGTATACATATCATGAATGTTTAATGCGGAAATAATTCAATTACAACTTTATAATAAAATTAAACTTAGTCTTGCATGCTTCATTAAGGCTCTTAAACAAACTAATACAATTTGAAATAGAAAGGAAAACAATATATAATAAAATGTTCTATACTAACCTATATGCTACTAAATGAAAATGTAATTAATCTTTAGTCTACTAAATTTAAATACGAAACTATTCTAAGCATGTGTCATAGTCTCGTAGTTGCGATTGTACAAAGGCGCATTGCCTTTACCTGAAAAGTAAAGTAGCACATGACTTGAGTATTTTAAGAAATACTTAGTAAGCGACCTCCCTACCGGGGTTAAATGCAAACACATACAATTTCATGAATGAGACTTATTATAACAGTCTATTTTTCTACCGTGGCTATCCTAACAGGAAACTTGGATGTGTATTTAATTTTCTTACACACGGTCCACACATGCGAGTATGGACTCACCAGTTGGTTCGCACACCTCCTAGGCCTCGGGCGAACATTCTCGGGTAAATGTTGATGTCGGACACCCATTAGGAGTAGCGACCGTCATGGCAGCATTATGGTAAACATAATCATCGTGCCCCTGCCTTGTAGCATACGCGTCCGTGCTATCGTGAAGAAATAGGGGCGTCCTCCTATGCATGAACACACAATGATCATGAGGTCCCAACATTTTTCCATTTTAATTATCAATTAATACTACTCCGTTAGAGTTCGTACATATCATATCATTTTTCATAGCATCTCTCATATCATTTATCATAATTTTCATGCGT
This sequence comes from Cucurbita ficifolia, assembly GCA_033971965.1. Lineage (NCBI taxonomy): Eukaryota > Viridiplantae > Streptophyta > Magnoliopsida > Cucurbitales > Cucurbitaceae > Cucurbita > Cucurbita ficifolia. Next base: position 9,335,579 of record CM066979.1, read on the forward strand.
ATGTCGGGTTGTATTTCATGCTAATTCATCATTTTACATGTCAATTATAGCATATTATTCATGTCACATATCAATCATATCATAACGTTTTCATGCTTTCAAACATAACAATCTATATCATGCACATATAGTATCGTATATCATAACAATCATATAACAATCCCATAACAATCCCGAGCATGTCGCCAACATATCATATTATAATATAATATATTGTAAAACATATCAATTCATCAAATATAACATAACAATCACATCACATAACATTTACATATCATTTCATAACAGTTCACATATATGACCTATGGCACGTGCGAAGCCAGGGGCACGTGTCATCATACAACACACAATTATAACCAACGACGATAAGGCCACTTACTTGGTTGGTCTTAGCCGGCGCTCTCCCTAATTCGAGTATGTTAGCTCCTGTTTCTCGAACGTGCTCCAAACTATCGATGGTTGTCGTTTCCTATTAGGTCGTTCATCACCTTTCGTTAGTATTTCACAATTCTAATATAAATTCAACTTAAATTTGTGAAATACAACATTATCACGACTTCAATTTCCTTATTTACGGTCAAATTCAGATTTAGGAGAGTCGAAACGGTAGAAATTGGGTCTAAATCTATTTACCGAGCCTAATAGTCGAGATTTTGGGCTGTAGAGCTGAGTGAACAGAGACGAGCCGATTCCAGCCGCTGAAGCCGAAAGCTACTCACTACAGGTGTTGACATGTGGCACAATAGGAGGCAGATGCGTGTGCAGGCGGCTACGGATCGAGGCACGGGTGTACGGATCGCAGGTCACGATTGGCTGCTGTAGACTGATCTGGGTTATGGGCCGACTGTGTGTATTGGGCCTCGATAATTCGGTGTGGGCTTGGGCCGAATGGGTTGTTGCAGGCGCTGAAGCTAACCGAATCGGGCCGCAGAAGTTTTGGTTGAGAGGGTTGCTGGTCATTTGGGTTGTGGGTTGTATCCGACCCGGATCCAAATCTGTCGGATCTTATCTTCTTCGCCCTACTTCTCCCGATTTTTTGATGGATTTCTCTCTCCTCTGAAACACCATGTCGACTTTTGTTTCTCACTGTTTTCCTTCGATTCTTCGTTGTTTCTCCTTCTTCTTCACATCCCACGTAGTTTTATGGATGACAACGACCTAAAATACATAGATCTGTGAGGGTCAACCAATTCGAAACTCAAATTCTCTTTTTCAGTGACAAATCACGTTGTTAAGGCGTGAAAGCTTACCTTCTTCGTGTGTACAGTCCTCGGTGATCCCTTTCGCGACGTGGGTAGGTTGTTTCGATGTCGGATTTGTGGGTTTCTCCGTCTTTCCTCCTTGAAGGGTGTCTGAAGCGTTGCTGAGAGGATGAAAAGTTGTTTGGAGGAGCGTGGGCATTAGGGAGGCGTTGTTGTCTTTTGACCGAGCAGTTCGCCGCTGGTGGGAGCAGGAAGAAAACTTTAGAAGAAAAAATCAGCCAGAAATCTTGGGAACAAAAAATAAGCAACAAATCTTGGGAAAGAAAAAAATAAAAAAAGCAATAGAACGAAAGCCTTGGTTTTGTTGTTGCTGAAAAAACTATTTTTTAAATTTTACGTGTGTGGTAATGTAACGCCTGGATCTTTGAGTGCCAGAGACTTGGTGAAGATGTCTCCAAGCTGTTCCTCTGTTCGAATGAAGTCAATCTTGATAAGCCCCTGATCTGTACATTCTCGGATGTAGTGAAACCTGATCTCTATGTGCTTGCTTTGGTTGTGCAAAACTGAGTTTTTGATCAGGGAGATCGTAGATTTGTTGTCCACGTACAACATTGGTGGATCGCCTTCTCTTCCGATTAGCTCTTCCATCAGCCGCGTAAGCCAGACCCCCTGTGTGGCCGCCGTCAAAGCGGCAATGTACTCTGCTTCGCAGTAAGATAGAGCAACTACCTTTTGTTTAGTTGATTGCCAGCAGATCGCACCGCCTGAGAGGAAGTAAATCATCCCGCTGGTGTTCTTACGATCAACAATGTCACCGGCCATGTCACTACCACTATAGCCGACCAGCTCAAGCTTCTTCTTTCCTCTCCCTGCACAGTATCTCACACCCCAGCCTCTAGTTCCGGCCACATAGCGTAGGATGTGTTGACAACCATAAGATGCTCCTCCCTAGGTGCTCCCATAAACCTACTCACATATTCAACGGAATAAGCGAGGTCAGGGCGTGTGCTTACCAGATAGCACAGACTTTCGATGATGTTGCGTTAATTGGTGGCGTCGACTGCCGGCGTAGTGTCGGTCTTCCTTAGCTGGAGTCGGGCCTCATTGGTGTCCTTGTAGGATTATTGTCCGCTTGCCCAGATTTCAGCAGCTTCTTCGCGTACGCACCTTGACAGATGGTGATGCCGGCAGTACTCTACTGCACCTCGATGTCTAGGTAGTAGCTGAGCGCGCCGAGATTGCTCATCTTGAAGGTCTTTAACATCTCCCTCTTGAATCTTCCAAGAACTTCCATGTCGCCTCCCGGGATTATGAGATCGTCGACGTACACTCCCACGATCAGCCGCTTCTTGTCGTGGCTACGCGTGTACATGCCATGCTTAGAGGCACAACGCTTGAACTTTAGGGACATCAGGGTACTGTCGATTTTCGCGTTCCAGGTTTGTGGTGCTTGCCGAAGCTCGTAGAGTGCCTTGTACAGGCGTAGTACCTTGTCGGGGTTGTTGTTGTCGAGGAAGCTAGGTGGTTGTCGGACGTAGATAGTCTCCTTCAGCTCTTCGTTGTGGAAAGCGGACTTCACGTCCATGTGGTGGACCTCCCAGGAGTGATGTGCCGCGATTGCCAGCAACAGGCAGACAGATTCCAACCTTGTCACCAGCGCGAACACCTCTTCGAAGTCTACCCCCTTGCTTCTGGACGTAGCCCTTTGCCACCAGACGGGCCTTGTGCTTCACAACTTCTCCCTCTTCATTACGCTTCAATTTGAACACTCAATTGAGCCCTATGGCTCGGTGTCCCGGTGGCATGTCATCCAGACTCCACGTCTTGTTCTCAGTGATGGACGCCATCTCTTCCTGCATTGCCTTCAGTCAGCACAGTTTCTTATCTGCTTCGGTGAAAGAGTTTGGTTCATCCACGCTGATGGCATGCAGTTTGGCCACCTCTTCTTCGAGCTCGCGCGCCGCCAGTTCGTTGGTTCACCTTCTCCTACTAGGTCTTCAATCCTCTAGTACCTGGCCGACAGACCATCATCGTGGCTACAAAGACAAGGACGAGGAGAAATACCTCTTACTCACTCATGAGGAGTGGCTCGCACGGAAAAAAAAAGAATGATGTAGTTGACTCTTCTTTTTCAGGTATGAGTGGACGTGACAGCCATAACAAGGAAAACAGAGGTCGTGGATGTGGCCGCGGACGTGGTGGTAGAGGTGACAATATCTCACAAATCCATGACAATGTCTAGGGGTGTACATGGTCCGGGTTGGGTTGGGTTGGGTTGAGGGATTTTTTGACCCAACCCAAAAGTTCGGGTTGGTTGGATTTGTAACCCAACCCAACCCAAAAAATTTCTCAACTCAACCCTCTATTTTTGGATTGGGTTCGGGTTGGGTTCTGGTTGTTCAAAAAAAAATTAAAAAAATTAAAAAAATTAAATTTGTTTGACCTAAAATGCTAAAACAATTACCACCATGCTTCTATTTTAAAAGTATCAAACTCTAGATTGCATTCATATTATTGCCTATAAATTTGTAAAGAATGTGCAATGAATCAATTCCAAAGTTACAACATCTAATTAAATTATCTACAACAAAATGCCTAAATTTTTTTAAAGTATCCAACCTTCTATTGTATTCTTAATTTTTTATGCAAGCTCTCGGGGTTGTTACACTTATTCCAAAGATATGTCATGCTTGTAAAACTGCTTCCTCCAAAAGGAAAATAACATCTTGGAAGTTAGTTACATACGGTTTACTGGTTGTTTGGAGAAAAGCATATTGTAACTTCAAATATTTTTCTTACATTGAAAAATAATTATCTTGCATGACATTGGTGGAGCTTGAGGGTCTTAAATCATCTGAAAAAATAAAATATAAATTGTAATATAACAATATAGAGTACATTGCAACAAATAGATAATAAATAAATTTGGAGTTACTTGTCTCAATTTTAGAACAAATCTCAAAATCTTCAAGTTGTTGAGGAAGATCTAACAATATTGATTTTCTATGGATCCAATTTTGTGTACATATCAAAGCTTTCACTGTTTTAGGTGTCAAAGAACTCCTAAAAGAATCAAGAATCTTCCCACCCGTACCAAATGCTCATTCAGAAGCTACAGTCGACACTGGAACGGCCAAAACATGTTGGACAATTTTTTATAAAACTTTATATTTAAACTCATTTTCTTTCCACCATGCCAAAACATCAAAATTATCATCAAGTTCTTCACTAGGGTTAGATAAATATCGATCCACATCATTCTTTAACTCGAGTGAATTTTGCTTTTCTCTTCTTCATTTGTATCTTGATAATACTAATATTGAACCACTTAAATTCACTTCATCAATTGTGTCCATACTCATGGACTTAGAATTGAGTCTTGATTCAAATTGATGATAATCTTGAACATTATCATAAAACTTGTAGTAATCATGCAAACGAATTAAATAATTTTTATGCCATTCACCATCACTTTAGCCATAACATCTTCATAAATATTCGAAAAGCAAAATGATATGTAATCCAATTTGTAACGAGGATCGAGTACTACTACTATGAATATCAACTTATTAATTCTTTCAACTGAGCCCCAATACTTGTCATACTTAACTTTCATATTTGAACTCATATTTGAACTCATGTTACTTAAAACAGGGTTCACATTTGTACTCCACTGAATTAAAATTTCTCCAATACCCAAAAGTTCATGAAAATAAGAATTAGAAGTCACATATAAAGAACCACTTATCTTCGTAGTGACATCATCGAAGACCTTCAAAAACTTTACAAACACTGCAACGTTTTTCCAATCATCAATGGATGGTGGCCATGTTCTTTTGTTTCCATGATCTCCCTCTTTGAAGTACTCAACATAATCTAATTCTTCTTCCTCTAATACTTTGAAAGCTTTTTCAAATTTCAAGTCATGATTAACCATCAAATAAGTGGAATTCCATCGAGTCGCCACATCCAAAAAAAACAAGTTCTTTACATTTAATTTTTTCTTGTTCAACAGGATCTTTAAATTTAGTCAATCTCTTGGGGGATGATCTAACATACCTAACCGCATTGTTGCGAACACTGGAAATGGAGTCATGCATTTCTTTAAGTCCTTCATTCACAATCAAGTTAATTATCTGAGCACAACACCTCATGTGTAATATTTCTCCATCGAAGACAAGTGAATTCCAACTTCTAAGCCTTCTCATATTATATGAAATAGCTATATCATTGGAACTTGCATTATCAACTGTGACAGAGAAAACCTTATCGATTCTCCATTCCAATAAACAACTCTAAATAATCTTGCCAATAGTCTCTCCCTTATGGTTAGCAACTTGACAAAAGTTTAGAATTCTTTTATGCAAATTTCATTATGAATCAATAAAATGTACGGTGATTACCATGTAATTAATGTTTTGCAACGAAGTCTATGTATCAGTGGTAAGACAAACCCTCCTGGAATGACAGACTAAAAAATCTTTAACTTCTTTTTTTTTCTTCTAGATAGAGTTAAAATATATCTCTAGCAATTGTTACTTTTGACGGAGGTTCAAACTTAGGACATGCAGTACTACAAAACAATCTAAAACCCTCATTCTCTACAAATTTAAATCACAACTCATCCATAATTATCATCTTGGCACATGTTGTTCTACATCTTGTTTGACTAAATAATGAAGTAACAATATTACTATCACCCTTTCCATCTATTGAAGGTTGAAAACTTAGAGTGGTTTGTCCTTTGTCTTCCACCTTATATGGTTACTTTCTACACTGATTTTTTAAGTGCTTCCATAATGTGCTAGTTCCACAAGAATTAGTATCACAAGCATATTCATTAGAACAATAGTTGCACTTGCACCTCTTATTATTGTTCTCTAATATTGTAAAATGATCTCACATGGTTGATTTACTAGGTTTCTTCTTTTTAAATTCAGATTGTGCAGGCAATGGTGGCTTCGATACATTATAATTACTAGAGCTACTTGCACTATTGTTTTCCATCTATAAAAAGTAAAATTGAACTATTATGATTCAAACATTCAACCCCATATGAACAATTGTCATAGGATGCATCAAAGTCCACAAAGTTAAAATAAACAATATCATGATTCAATGCAATGAAGATCAATGTGAAATAAAGATAAAGTAAAACAAAATTGCAGAACCATCTTTGTCTTTGATCTTCCTTTTTTGCTTTTATCTTTTTCTTCTTTTTCTCAGGTTCTTATTAACAACACCCACATAAAATATACTCATTATCATTTATCAAGACTTATACATGGTAAATGACTATTTAACAACACCCACATAAATATTTTTATTTTTAATATACAAATTGATTCTTTGCAAGGGGATATAACAAAAAGAGAAAAAACTTACCCGTTATGGCGTACCAAGAGACTAGATAGAAAGACGGCGCACGAGAGAGAAACAAGACAAAGAGCGCGAGCGCGAGAGTAAGACCGAGAGCACGATAGAATGCTATTGAGATCAAATTCCTTGGTTGAGAGACTGAGAGTGAGAGACCAAGAGCACAAGAAAGAATGAGAAACAAACACGAGGAGACTAAGAGAGAGAAACCGACGCGAGGCAATTCAATGACGAGAGAGAGAAGCTATCATTTGTATGAAGTTGAGATGGAGAGAGAGAGAGAAGCTATCATTTGTATGAAGCTAAGACGAACATTATGCGGCATAGTGCCACAACAAGGAGTGCGATGAGGAGGCAAACCTGATGTTCACGGATGATGAAGAACCCACATTGATGTTGGCCGAGAAAATGTCCAACCTGTTGATGCTCACTGAAGCGAAGGTTATGACAAACCACTTAACCGTTGGAAAAGACCAAGTGGAGATCAACATGTACTACCTAGACAACGGAGCGAGCAACCACATGATCAGAGATCAAGCTCCTTGAAATGTGAAGATTTACGACGAATCAATTGTACCAATCCAAGACAAATGATCTATCTTGTTTCAGTGTAAGAACGACGATCAACGTCTATTGACCAAGGTGTATTACTTCCCGAGTTTGAAAATAAATATTATTAGCCTTGATCAAATGACAAAAGAAGGTAGCAGAGCGGAGATAGTCGACTCATTCCTCAAGATATACAACAGAAGCAGAGTCTTATTGATGAAGGTAAAATGGTTACAAAATCGTCTATATAAGATACTAATAAAAAAACATCAATATTTTCCAAAAGTAACCATTGGTGTTGAAGACAAGAAAGGGAAGAAGAACTCAGTGGGTCAGGAGAAAGAGGAACCGAAGAACATAACAAAAAACAAACCAGAGGCTACTACAATCAACGAAGAGCAACCTACAAGACGGTGTGTTTCATTAGACTTTTCATCTCAACCACGAAGGCCTAGAGGAAGGCCACCAAGGTGTAAAAAAAATGAGACTTCAAACTTGTCATCTCAAGAAAAGAAGCATAGAGGCATGCCTAAAAAGAAGGTTGAAAAACAAAGGAGTACAAGACAAGAAGTTTCTACATGTAAGCCGATGCTAAATTTTCTGCACATAGGAGAGGAGTGGAAGAAATTGCTGATATATTTTGCCTGAGCAGCTAACGCTAGTCAGAATAGGAAGAAAATAACAGAAAAACACATGAGAGACACCAGATGTATTTAGATTATGCTGAAGATCAGTTATTTGTTTTTCATTAGATTGACATATTTAAATAACAAGTCTACACTAAAAATGGAAAGGAGTGGCAACTCAATTAAAGTCATTCCACCCGACATGGCCATTCCACTCAACTTAATTTTGTGGCTTATCCTTACACATAGGGATTTAGCTAACAATCTCCTCCTAAACCCCTATGGTATATCTACCTTATTGTTTGAACTCTGATCTTCGAGCGAAGTTCTTCAAATTTCACCCGCGCTAGAGATTTGGTGAAGATGTCTCCAAGTTGTTCCTCTGTTCGGATGAAGTCATGCTTGCTCCGATCATGCAAAACTGGATTTTTTATCAAGGAGATTGTAGCTTTGTTGTCCATCCAAGTTGTTCCTCTGTTCGGATGAAGTCATGCTTGCTCCGGTGGTGCAAAACTGGATTTTTTTATCAAGGAGATCGTAGCTTTGTTGTCCACATACTCCTAAACCCCTATGGTATATCTACCTTATTGTTTGAACTCTGATCTTCGAGCGAAGTTCTTCAAATTTCACCCGCACCAGAGATTTGGTGAAGATGTCTCCAAGCTGTTACTCTGTTCGGATGAAGTCATGCTTGCTCCGGTCGTGCAAAACTGGATTTTTTATCAAGGAGATCGTAGCTTTGTTGTCCACATATAGCATTGGTGGATCGCCTTCTCTTCCGATGAGTTCTTCCATCATGTGGCCGCCGTCGAAGCGGCGATGTACTCTGCTTCGCAAGAAGACAGAGAAACTACCTTTTGTTTAGTTGATTGCTAGTAGATCGTGCCGCCTAAGAGGAAGTAAACCATCACGTTGGTGCTCTTACGATCATCAACGTCACCGGCCATATCACTATCACTGTAGCCGACCAACTCAAGCTTCTCATTTCCTCTCCCTGCACAGTATCTCACACCCCAGCCTCTGGTTCCGGCCACATAGCGCAGGATGCGCTTGACAACCACGAGATGCTCCTCCCTAGGTGCTTCCATAAATCTACTCACATATCCAATCGAATAGGCGAGGTCAGGCATGTGTTTAGCAGATAGCGCAGACTCTCGACAATGCTGCGGTAATTGGTGGCGTCGACTACCGGCGTAGTGCCGACCTTCCTTAGCTAGAGCCGGGCCTCCATTGGCGTCCTTGTAGAGTTACTGTCCGCTAGCCCAGCTGTGTCCAGCAGCTTCTTCACGTATGCACCTTGACAGATGGTGATGCTGGCAGTGCTCTACTGCACTTCGATGCCAAGGTAGTAGCTGAGCACACCGAGATAGATAGCGCAGACTCTCGACAATGCTGCGGTAATTTGTGGCGTCGACTACCGGCGTAGTGCTGATCTTCCTTCGCTAGAGACGGGCCTCCATTGGCGTCCTTGTAGAGTTACTGTCCGCTAGCCCAGGTTTGTCCAGCAGCTTCTTCACGTATGCACCTTGACAGATGGTGATGCTGGCAGTGCTCTACTGCACTTCGATGCCAAGGTAGTAGCTGAGCACACCGAGATAGATAGCGCAGATTCTCGACAATGCTGCGGTAATTGGTGGCGTCGACTACCGGCGTAGTGCCGACCTTCCTTAGCTAGAGCCGGGCCTCCATTGGCGTCCTTGTAGAGTTACTGTCCGCTAGCCCAGCTGTGTCCAGCAGCTTCTTCACGTATGCACCTTGACAGATGGTGATGCTGGCAGTGCTCTACTGCACTTCGATGCCGAGGTAGTAGCTGAGCACACCGAGATCGCTTTTGAATCTTCCAAGAACTTCCATGTCGCCTCGAGTGACTATGAGGTCGTCGACGTACACTCCCACAATCAGTCGCTGCTTGCCATGGTCGCGCGTGTATATGCCATGCTCAGAGGCATAACGCTTGAACTTCAGCGACAGTAGGGTACTCACGTTCTAGGCTCGTGGCGCAGTTACTGTCCGCTAGCCCAGCTGTGTCCAGCAGCTTCTTCACGTATGCACCTTGACAGATGGTGATGCTGGCAGTGCTCTACTGCACTTCGATGCCGAGGTAGTAGCTGAGCACACCGAGATCGCTTTTGAATCTTCCAAGAACTTCCATGTCGCCTCGAGTGACTATGAGGTCGTCGACGTACACTCCCACAATCAGTCGCTGCTTGCCATGGTCGCGCGTGTATATGCCATGCTCAGAGGCATAACGCTTGAACTTCAGCGACAGTAGGGTACTCACGTTCTAGGCTCGTGGCGCTTGCCAAAGCCCATAAACTGCCTTATGCAGGCGCAGTACCTTGTCGGAGTTTTCGTTATCAAGGAAGCAAGGTGGTTGTCAAACGTAGACGGTCTCCTTGAGACCTCCGTTGAGGAAAACGGACTTTACGTCCATGTGGTGGACCTCCCAAGAATAACGTGCCGCGATCGCCAGCAACAGGCGGACAGGAAATGTCAGCCGACCCTCAATCGTCTCTCCTTCCTCCGACTCGACGGCGTGCCACAACCCTTGCGCCTATAGGTTGATGCGTATCAACAAAGCCCACTTCGTTTTAGTTGAACCTCGTCAGTCGTCTCCTTGATCACTCACTCGACGACAACATGGAGGAGTGTGTGAGCATATCCGGGATGGACCACACGACATGTGTACTTTTTTGTGCTTTGGTGCATTTTCTTCTACCTTGAACCTCAGACCTGTGCGTTATTAGCACGACGTTCTAACCAATTGAGCTAATAAATTTGGCTTTGAGGAACTTGGCTCCTCCACAATGATATACCACAGGTAGTTTAACTTGCTCTTATACTACTTGATATATTTTGCTGACCAGCTAATGCTAGCGAGAATAGGAAGAAAATAACAGAAAAAACACAAGAGAGAGACACAAGATGTATTTAGATTCTGCTGAAACTAGTGATTTGTTTCTCATTAGATTGGTATATTTAAATAACAATTCTACGCTAAAAAATGGAAAGGAGTGGCAACTCAATTAACGTCATTCCACTGGACGTAGTCATTCCACTCAACTTAATTTTGTGGCTTATCCTTACACATAGGGATTTATCTAACAATTGCATGTCGCAGAATTAAACTTTCTTCTGAATAAGATAGAGTTGACCAAGGACCAAAAAAACATGAAACTAGAGAGCAACGTGCAGACATTCTCAGCAAGACCCTAGCAAGGATTAAATTTGCAGACATACGGGAGTTGCTCGAAGTGAATAACCTCGAGCAAAGTCAAGCTTACGAAGGAGAATGTAAGTTAATAAGCTTAACTTAGCAAAATAAGTTATTAAATAAGAGCAATTTTAGGATAATTGTTTAGTAGTTATTGACTTGAATAAGTTTAGGAAAATGGTTAGTTTTTGTTGATAATTGTTAGTAGTTGCTAACTTATGGAGAAAGTTTAGGAAATTTATTAGTGCTTTTTCCACTCTAAATACTTGTTAGATGTATGCTCTATTCACAACAAAAACAACAAAGAAAATTGAAAAGTATTAGTGCTTAAGGTTCTTCTATTCAAAAGATCTTTCACCTCTAGTTGTTCTTTCTCTTCATTGTTTCGGCATACATTTTGATTGTGGGCCACATCCAACATTGAGACTACACAAGTAGTTGGCCTAGGGTGAGAGGGATGTTGTAACACTAGTTAGTATTTAAAAAAAAAAAATCAAAATCACAGGAAATCCTGACATGTCCGACGAGGCCTTGGAGATCTCGAAAAGGAAACGACCCACACTTTCCCTTCAAAGGCCTCGTCATTCAATCCCTCAATCACCAACCACCTTTCCATTTGAGTCTAAATTGCATACCTAGAGGGAGAAGCACGGTGGATACGAGTGTGAGGTCGGCCTTCTCAAATTTCAGTTGTTATCGTGACCTTAAATCTAACATAGTACTTGGTGAGAGACAACTAGCCCGATGGTGTAAACGGCCGACAACTTCAAGCACTCACACGGTAAGGAAGTACTTCCCTTAAATCTAACATAGTCATAAGGTATGCATCTATACTAACCTTATGACTTACGACATTTATGTTCGCCATGATGTTATGCGGGTCCTTTCCTCTAAGGTGTCTGACAGCTCGTTAGCGAGTGCTAGCCCAACGAGCCAGGCCTAGGATGTATGCTAGCCCACCTGGTGGGGCCCATGTTCACGTGCGTGGACTGTGTGTAGAGAAGTACTGCACATCCAACCTTGCCCAGACTAGAAGCTGCCTAAGACCATGCCATGATGTTTTTAAAATGATAGGTTCAACCATATTGCATGTGTTTTCATTTTTCGACCTCAACAATGGGGTCACTTACAGAGTATTTCTTAAAATACTCAAGCCATGTGCTACTGTTATTTTTCACGTAAAGGTAAGCCACCCCTGTGTAGATGATAGCGTTACGATGAAGGCTTGAAACCAGTGCTAGGGTAGTTACATTTTGTAGCCCTTAGATTGGATCAAACATTGTTTTATGTGCATTGTTTTCCATGGACTCGTTCTTGAATTATTTTAAATGAATGTAGTTGCACTTAACAGTCATGTCATGCATGTAGTAGCGACTTTATTCAAGTAGAAAAATAGGATCGTTACAATTGGTATCAAAGCTCTAGCCTATAGATTTAGACTAGCCTATGAGATAGACTAAGCATGTTCCATGGCACCACGACTAATGTTGTGTCATCGTTAGGTATGTCATACAAAAGATAATAAATGGTTATGTCGAATGTTATTGTTGATTGAACTTAATGTTTTGTATGGTGTGTTTATGTGTTGAGGGTTGTAGACTTAGAATATTATGTGTTGGTTATAGATCATGCCACATAAAAGTCGTAGAGGAGGACAACCCCCTTCGAGACGGCGAGGTAGGGTAGAGGGAATTCGACTCACAAGGGATCCATGACTTGAACTGGTGCAGCAGTGCCACCCCTTGCAGCGCCTGCAACTTGAGTGGACCCCACAATGACCTTGATTTGGGAGTCGTTCTAGGCCGTGATGCAAACAGTATTGACCACCCAGCAGGCCAATAATGCACTATCAATGCAAGAAGTGAGACACCTACAAGATTTTAGGAGGTACGACCCTCATGCTTTTAACGAGACCTCAAAAGATTCAAGGATGGCACAATTGTAGTTGTCATCGATGGAGAAAATTCTCTGGTTGATGAACTGTTCAGATGATGAGAAGGTTTCTTGTGCGTCTTTTATATGCAGAGTGATGCAGAAATATGGTGGGAAGATATGAGAGAGATTCTTTTGCTATTTCGCGGAGCTAACAAAGCTCTGATACCACTTGCCACAATCGCGCTCTTGATGGCAGCGGACTTGCGATTGTGCGGCACTCACTTTCCAACGACAAGTGAGCTAAGCCAATTTGTTCTTACGTCGCCTACGGCCAAACGACGTATGATCGAGCCTCTGGCCTCGGTTTAAGAAGAAGGTTTTAGAAAGCGAGGGTAGAGAGAGATTTTTTAAAGAGAGATTTTTGAAAGAGACGTTATATAAGCAAGCAAGAGAGTAACAACAACGGCTCACAGTATATAACCTTGGGTAGGGAGAAGTTGACAACTAGTCATATCCCCCTATAGTACATTCTGAGGCATTTCATGTCTAGCAGGCCTAGACATGATTTTTCCGAAACGTCATACTCCTTAGAAATACAAAAGTAAAATACTAGAATATGGAAAGACATAAAGGGTTTGGCTTGTCATGGGCATGCGGCCATGGGCAACACGCCTTGGACAAGCATGACCGTGACATCCTCCCCCACCTAATTGGTTGACGTCTCTGTCAACCGACTATTTTCATACCTGGCAATGTGGGTGGCGGCGGAGTCTAGATCTTCGGCGCGTTCCTAGCTGGTTTCTTCTGTAGGAAGGTTTTTCCATTTGACAAGGAATTCACGGATCGTCCTTACTGGTCTTCCTATTTTCCTAACCCTGTCGGTTAGGATCTCCTCTATCTCCTTGGTTTCTCTTTGTTTCAGATCGATGCTCGGTCTAGTAACTACATTTCGCTTGTTGTCGTTCGGGTCAGGGGTGATAGGGCTTCAAGTTGCTCACATGAATTACTGGGTGGATTTTCATCCATGTGGGTGGAGAGACTCTGTAGGAAGTAGCCCCGATCTTTTTAAGGACTTCGACCGGGCCTTCGTATTTTCGAACTAGTCTTTTGTCCTTGCGGCTGCGGAACCTGATTTGTTCTGGTCTCAACTTGATGAGGACTTGGTCTCCTGCTCGAAATTGGAGGGGGCGACGCTTCCTGTCTGCCCACTTCTTCATATGTTTAGAAGCTTTCTCTAGGTATGCCCGGGCAATATCTGTTGTCTGCTTCCATTCGTTGGTGAAGTTTTGAGCTTGAGGGTTCTTTCGTGCATAAGGATGATCAATAATGTGGGGCAAGGCCGGTTGTCGTCCACTTACAATTTCGAAGGGGCTCTTCCCCGTAGACGAACTCGTTTGACAATTGAAGCAGAATTGGGCGACATCTAGTAATTGTATCCAGTTCTTTTGGCGTGCGTCGATGAAGTGACGTAAGTATTTTTCGAGCAAGCAATTGAACCGTTCTGTTTGTCCATCGGTTTGAGAGTGATAGCTTGAGGAGATGTTCAAAGTCGTTCCCAAGAAGGCGAACAACTCGGTCCAGAATGTGCCAATGAATCTACCATCTCTATCGCTGATGATGCTCGACGGAATGCCCCACAACTTCACAATGTGTTTGAAAAATAGTTGGGCTGTTAGCTCAGCCAGGCATAATTTGGGGGTGGGAACGAACGTCGCATATTTTGAGAATCGGTCTATGATAACCAAGATGACGTCGTATTCCCCGACTTTTGGGAGGTGTGTTATGAAGTCCAAAGACACACTTTTCGATGGTCTGGTTGGCACGGGTAGAGGTTCCAGGAGTCCCGAGACTTTGGCTTTCTCAACTTTGTCCTGTTGACAGATGAGGCACGTCTTGGTGTATTGCATGATGTTGTCTCGCATATTTGGCCAGAAGTACCCCTTTTTTATCAAGGCGTATGTTCGTTGCCACCCAGGGTGTCCGGCCCATAAAGTGTCATGACATTCATGAATGAGCTTCTTTCTCAGTTCTCCTGTTCTTGGAACGTATAATCTGTTCCCCTTTGTCATCAGAAGGTCTCCCTCAATCCAAAACTGTCGTGTCTTCCCAGCTTTGGCTAGTTCGACGACGGCTTTGGCCGATGGGTCTTTATGCAGATGTTCTTTGATGATGTCGCGCATCGATCCATCGATCTTACTTGAATGAATGTGGGCTAACATGCACAGGGCCGCATGTTCGCCCTTCCGACTCAGTGCGTCGGCTGCTTGGTTACTCTTCCCTGCTTTGTGTTCGAATTTGAAGTCGAATTCAGCCAACGATTCCTGCCACCTGGCTTGTTTTGCCGTCAATTTTGGTTGAACGAAGAAGTGGCAGATGGCGCTGTTATCCGTCTTCACTACGAATTGTGATCCCAAGAGATACTGTCTCCAGACTCGTAGGCAATAGACCACTACTAGCATTTCTTTTTCGGAGACAGTGTATCTCCTTTCTACATCGTTGAGCTTTCGACTTTCGTAGGCAATGGGGTGGCCCTCTTGAATAAGGACACCGCCTAGGGCAAAGTCGGAAGCATCTGTCTCCATTTCAAATGGCTTAGTGACATCCACTAATCCGAGGACAGGGCCCCTCGTCATGGTTGCCTTCAGGTCTTCAAAGGCCATTTGACATTCACTTGACCACAACCAAGGGTGGTCTTTCTTTAAGAGTTCTGTTAATGGGGCAGCTCGTCGTGAAAACCCTTCGGCGAACCGCCTGTAGTAGTTTGCCAATCCTAGAAAGGATCGCACCTCGGATACGAAAGTGGGTACTTTCCACTCTTGGATAGCTTTTATCTTCTCGCTATCCATGCCAATCTGTCCACAGCTGATGACATGTCCGAGGAAGTTGATGCATGTTTGTGCGAAGGCACACTTTTCTTTCTTGACATACAACTGATTCTGCCGCAGCTTATCGAACACCAGCTTCAAGTGCACCTTGTGTTTCTCCAAGGTTGTGCTGTATATAACTATGTCGTCGAGGTATACTACGACGAACTGGTCCAAGTATTCGTGGAAAACTTGGTTCATCAATGTGCAAAACGTAGCTGGGGCGTTTGTCAAGCCAAAGGGCATTACCAGGAACTCAAAGGCCCCATATCTTGTTACACACGTCGTCTTGGGCTCATCTCCTTCGGTGATACGTACTTGGTAGTATCCTGATCGTAAGTCCAACTTCGTGAAGTATTTGGCTCCGTGAAGTTGGTCAAACAAGTCGGATATTATTGGCAGTGGGTATTTATTGCGTACTGTCACCTTGTTTAAGGCTCTATAGTCTATGCATAGACGCAACAACCCATCCTTCTTCTTCTGAAATAGTACGGGGGCTCCGTAAGGTGCCTTTGCTGGGCGGACGAATCCTGCCGCTAACAACTCGTCTAGTTGTTTCCTTAACTCGGCTAGTTCGGGGGGAGCCATCCGATATGCATTTTTCGCTGGGGGTTTAACCCCAGGGAGGAGTTCAATTTCGTGATCAATGCCTCGACGGGGTGGTAACGTCTGCGGTAAGCTCTCTGGCATTATGTCAGCATAACTGTCCAGTACGTCCTCGATTTCGTTTGGAATAGCTTCCTCAGTGGTCATTTCTTCAGTCAGGGGTATAGCCATAAATGTAGGTTCCTCTCGTGCGAGTCCCCTCTTCAATTGCATGGCCGAGATCATTCTGAGACTACCTGGTTGCTTAATGCTTGCAGGTATTACTGTGGGATTGTGGCCGGTGATCACCAAGCATTTCGCTAGTGGCATTGGGATAACTTTGTTTTCTAAGAGGAAGTCCATCCCAAGTACTACGTCAAAGTCGTCCATGCGAACTACGACAAGGTCCATCTCTCCCGTCCAGGCCCCTAACTTGAAGGAGACTCTTTTGGAGACTCCCACGATAGGCAAGGCCTCGCAGTTGACAGCTTTCATTTTTCCGGGGTCCTTTTTTATGGTGAGTCCCAACCTTTGTGCTTCTTGGTCAGCGATGAAGTTGTGGGTTGCACCTGAGTCAATTAGGGTGCTCCTGCTTGGTTGGGAGTTAATCGTCGCATCTACGAACATGAGCCCTTTCTCTACTATGTCCTTTGGGTCGACTTTTCGTTGGAGGGCTGACAAGAATTTCAGAGCGCCCATTCGAGGGTTGTCCTGATCTTTCTTCCTTTTTGACGTAGTCTCGACCCTCGCGTCGTTGCTCTCTTGGATGGACACTTGGAGTGCACTAAGAGAGGCTCGATGAGGGTAGTAAGACAGTTTGTGGGGGCCTTTACACAACAGGCATTATAAAGGTGCCGTCGGGTAACTCTTTTGAGGGTAGGGTCCTCGAGATGTTCCCGCTTGGTTATTTTGAGGGGATCTATCTATCCACCCACTTGGTCTGTCGTTACTTCCATTTGGCCTATTGGGACCTTCACTCCGATGACCTGGCGGTCTATATGTCCTGCCCCCAGTGTTTGGGGTCGGTGTTGTTTTTCTTTGGAAACTCGATTCATTCCCAAAGTCTAGAAGTCTCTCGGCACTGGCGATTGCGGTAGCTAGGTCTTGAACTTTTTTCTCGTGTATCTTCGTTTTAGCCCATGGTTGTAACCCATTTATGAAGAAAAACGCTTTATCTTTCTCTGACGTGCCCCTAATATCCAGCATTAGGGTCAAGAACTGTCTGACATAGTCCCTTATGCTTCCAGTTTGCTTTAGAGCTATCAGTTTTTCCATTGCTATGTGCTCTATATTTTCGGGGAAGAATTGGTCCCTCAACTCTCTCTTGAGGTCTTCCCACGAGTCGATGGTGCATAGTCCATTCTCGATGTCTTGCACCTTCGTACGCCACCAAAGTTTCGCATCGTCGATGAGATACATTGAGGCCACAGTCACTTTCACGTCGTCGGTACAAGCCGTTGTGGCTTTGAAGTACTGTTCGATATCAAAGATGAAGTTCTCCAACTCTTTGGCGTCCCGATTCCCTTTGAAGGGTCTGGGGTCTGGGAACTTCAATTTATTAGATCCTGAATGAGTTTGTCTAGTCGCGACGTTGTCTACGAGTTTCATGGTCACCCCAATTCGGGTGTCTATGTCGGCCATCTTTTCATGAATGGTATCGACCGTCGTTCTGAACTCGTCTGCTAATCCATTAAACAAACTCATCATAGTATTTTGTAGCACTTCGTACTCTTCGCCACGTCCCTCCTTGTGTGCGACAGAGCTATCAGGGCTACCAGTAGGTCTTGAGTTGCTTGTAGGAGCAACTCTTTCTTCGAGCGAGGACACTCGAAATATCAGTTCTGTGATTGGCAACCCATCCAGACAGTTGCCCATTGCGTCGATTTCTACGACTTTCTCACTCAATTCCGTCATCCGTGCTTCCAGGAAGCGTACGGTGTCAGGGACTTCTTTGAGGAACAGCATTTCCTCCTCTATTAGGGTAAGCCGGTCGGCTTGTGATTTCGGTGTCGACTTTGTCGTCGACATGTTTTCGGTCTTTTGCTATTTCGCAGAGCTAACAAAGCTCTGATACCACTTGTCACAATCGCGCTCTTGATGGCAGCGGACTTGCGATTGTGCGGCACTCACTTTCCAACGACAAGTGAGCTAAGCCAATTTGTTCTTACGTCGCCTACGGCCAAGCGACGTATGATCGAGCCTCTGGCCTCGGTTTAAGAAGAAGGTTTTAGAAAGCGAGGGCAGAGAGAGATTTTTGAAAGAGAGATTTTTGAAAGAGACGTTATATAAGCAAGCAAGAGAGTAACAACAACGGCTCACAGTATATAACCTTGGGTAGGGAGAAGTTGACAACTAGTCATATCCCCCTATAGTACATTCTGAGGCATTTCATGTCTAGCAGGCCTAGACATGATTTTTTCGAAACGTCATACTCCTTAGAAATACAAAAGTAAAATACTAGAATATGGAAAGACATAAAGGGTTTGGCTTGTCATGGGCATGCGGCCATGGGCAACACGCCTTGGACAAGCATGACCGTGACAACAGGTACCTTATCTGTTTTTGGGCATCTTGCCTTAGCTTTATTTGATTCAGGGTTTACACATTCATTTATATATGTGTCGTTTGTTAGTCAGGTAGGGTTTGAGTTAGAACCCTTATTGCCAGTGTTATCCGTTAGTACCCAACAAAGATAGACTTATTTGCTAGGGAAAGAGTGAAGGGTAGACAAGTAGTAATAGCAGGATAGACCATAGATGTAAACCTAATAGTTGTTAGTATGACCAGTTTTGATGTTATACCAGGATGTGTGCATGACTGAGCTATGTATTGATAAGTAATAAGCATTCAACTTTGCCCAGACTGGAAAGCTTCCATTTGTTTGCATTTCCCAAACCCAACAGTAGAGTTACTTACTTACTGAGTATTTCTTAAAATACTCAAGCATGTGCTACTCTTATTTTTCAGGTAAAGATACCGCACTCATATACGGATAAAGGCCATAAAACCAGAGTTAGGATGGTCACATTCATGTCTACTTGGTAGCCCTTAGGTTAGATAAGAACTTGTTTTAAAGTTTTTGAGAGTTTAAGGATCAAATAGACACAAAAGAACACCAACTCTTTATAATTTAACCAAAAATAAATAACGTGGCATGAATAGAAAAATTAGACTGAATTATAAAGTTTTTAAAATTAGACATACAATAAACAAAAATATAAATTACCTTAAATGAAATCAGCGTAAAAGGAAAAAGAATTAGCACAATAAATATAGAGGGAGAGAATATCAATGAAGGATATTTTGGTAAGAAAAATCTTCCAAATCTGAAAGTATTCATAAATTAATAATAATATGAAATATGAGACGTCTAATTTTAAAACCTGAAATATTTTAATTAAAAAAAAAACAAAAGAATCTTTATTTTTCAAAAGAAAAATCATTATTAAACAAGTGGGTCAATAAATAAAAAAACAATAAAAAAAAATAAAATTAGTAAAGAGTTACATACTAAAGAGATACAAAATTTCCAAAAATTTCATAAAAAAAGAAAATAATAAATCATACGTAACTAATATTCTTTGTGACATAAACTTTGTTTTCAGAAACATCCATGGCCAACCACTCTTTTTAAATTAAAATAAAAAATAAAATAAAAAATGAAAAATACATACATGTCCATATCCAAATATATTAATATAATATTAAATTCTTTTAGATTTATAGAAAAATTAAAAAAAAATAAAAAAATAAAGGACGATGGGGCAGTGCATGAGAATCTTCACGTGGATACTAAATTCCAACAGCAAAGACAAAGCCTCTAACATTATTAAATTAATTGCATAATTATTTATTTGTCCAATTGCCAAATAAATAAATAAAATTTATATATTTATTATTTAAAAAATAAAAAAAAATTTGGAGGGGTGGACAACCTAATACCTAACCCTCATACTCGTCTGACTGCAAAATATACTGAAATGCAGAGACAATTATTATTATTATTATTATTATTTAAAAAAAAGAAAAGGAAAAAGGTTATTTTGTTACCAAATATTCTATATTCTTACTGTATTTTTGTTTGGTTATAATTTATTGGTGATTAAACATATGGTGGACAGAAATGAGCGTTACTATGAATATATATATTATTATTTATATTATATGATATTATATGATATTATATTTATATTATATGAGGAAAGGAATTGATTATTGGGAAATGCATTTTTGTAAATATTCTCATATCTCTGACTTCTTCTTTCCCATGCATGCATTTATGGTAAATACATTCATCAATCCTTTTCTTATGTAATTAAGGACGCCTTTACACCCAATTTTGTTTCCAATTAATTATATTCTCTCTTTTTTTTTTATTAATTTATTAATATTTTCTTAAATAATTGAAATTGTTTTCCATCAAAATTACAAATTTGTCCATAGGAGTACTAAGAATGTGGTAAATTAAGAATAAGTTTTAAAAAATAAAAAATGAAAGGGTATTTATGGCATTTTGATAATGTAAATATAATTCAATTGACATGTAATAGAATTGGAACAGTAAAAAAAAAAAGTGAATTTGTTGTACGATAAAAGTGAAAGAATAAGAACAGTTACACTGCATGCATGTGTAAGCGTTTCAAATAGAATATAGTGAAATGGGCACAGTTCATGGATTGTTTTTTTCTTTTTAATGAAAAAAACTGCATATTTGGTAGCCTCATGATCTAGAGAAGAGTTTTCAAAAATTGTAAATAATATTATATTTGCACAAAGGAAAGAAAATGTAAATTAAATTTGGAATATTGTACGTCTGAAACATTTTGGAGTTCCGAACGTAGATTTAAAAGCTGAATTGAGATCACGTTTGAATAAGAGCGATTCACATAGAGTGACTAAGAAAAACTTGAAATGAATGTTATTACCTATACCAACAAAATGCACCTTCCTTTTTCGATTGCTCAATCATAGAAATTTCATAGTTAAACGTGTTTTACTTAAAAAAAACCCTACATTTGATGACCTCCCAAGAAATTTCCTAGGTTGCATATGAGTAATGACAAAACATCTTGGAATAGTTCATGTTGGTATGTGGGAATAGTCTTCACTGTTAAGAAGTGAGAAGTAGGTAACGCGACCATATCGCAGGAGATAGAGGAAAATGTTGAAACTATTAGGTACTAAATCCAGATTCCGAATCCTAATCTAAATCGTGGGTACGGGTCGTCACAGTTTTCTTGGATACTTCTTTAATGAATTACAAAATTCTAATCCACTGTGATCATATCGTAGAGGATGCAGGAAATGTCGAGGCTATTACGTATTGAATCAAGATTTCGAATCGTGGGCATGGGTCGTTATATCTTTCTTGGGTGCTTCTTTACTAAATTACAAAATTCTAATCTCCTTGACCATGTCGCGAGGGATGTAGGGGAATATTGAAGCTATTAGGTATTAAATCCAGATTCCAAATCCTAGTCTGAATCGTGGGTATCGGTCGTTACAGTTTTCTTGGATACTTCTTTAATAAATTACAGAATTCTAATCCCTTGTAATCATATCGCAGGGGATGTCGGAGTATGTCGAGACTATTAAGTATTGAATCAAGATTCCGAATTGTGGGCATGGGTCGATACAACTTTCTTTGGTGTTTCTTTACTAAATTACAAAATTCTAATCTCTTTGTAACTATGTCGCGAGGGATGCAGGGAAATGTTGAAGCTATTAGGTATTAAATCCAGATTCCAAATCCTAATCTAAATCGTGGGTATGAGTCGTTATAGTTTTCTTGGGTACTTCTTTAATGAATTACAGAATTCTAATCCCCTGTATCATATCGCAGGGGATGCAGGAGCATGTCGAAGCTACTACGTATTGAATCAAGATTCCGAATTGTGGGTATGGGTCGTTACATCTTTCTTGGGTGCTTCTTTACTAAATTACAAAATTCTAATCCCCCGACCATGTCAGGGATGCAGGGGAATGTTGAAGTTATTAAGCATTAAATCCAGATTCCAAATCCTAATCTGAATCGTGGGCATGGGTCGTTACAGTTTTCTTTGGTACTTCTTTACTAAATTACAAAATTCTAATCGTGGGCATGGGATGCCGGGGATGTACGAGAATGTCTAGACTATTAACTATTGAATCAAGATTCCAAATCCTAATAAAAGAATTTCAAAACCTAGGTTTGAAAATATTCTCGTTGATTATTTGTATCTACACAAAACGAATCATTTAAATTAATTTAAACATACATATAACATACCCACAACCTATTAACCTCTAAACATATAATTTTTCATTTCAAACATCAAATTCTCCCTATCTTCATAACAAAAACAACAATAATTAACAAACATTAGAAGAAAAAAACAAACAAACATATCACCAAATTAAACTTAGATCTCCACCACAACTCATAATACACACATACTTCAAAATCGAAAACTAAACCCTCCTTCCCTAAAGATATCATAACAAAATTAACAACGTAGAGAGCCGATGAACGAACACTCGAATTTTTCTTTTCTACATTCAACTAAAAGAAACGGATCGAGTTCGCAAATGTCTATGAACCTATAAGGAGAGGAGATTTTAGCCTAGCCTGGCTAGATAGACCAAAAATTCATTATCAAAAAAATAAAAATAAAAAAAAATCCCATTGGTCGCCCAGAAAAGATATGGAATTAATACACTTTAATTCAAAAAAAGAAAAAAAAAAAAAAAAGTGGCTAATCTGCTTGTCCTTCCTCTCATGCTAAAATTACATAATAAAAAAAAAAAAAAAAACTACCTGATATTTGTGGAGATCACTGAACTTAAGCTTGGTAGCTTGGAGAGAATTTTTGCATTTGAAATATCTGAAAAGCATATTATAAACATATTATAATGATGAACATTCATTATAATATAAGGTTAAAATGCATATATTTTTTTTATAATAAAGTATGAAAGAATGGAAGAAATGGAACTCGTGACTTCTGTGTGTTGTGCAGTATAAAGACGTAACGACATAAAGAGAACAAAAACGACAACATAAGAAACAAAAAACCCTAAATGTACTGCATGCTCTTCACTGTCTTCATGCAACATAACGTGCCAGACGGAATAAAAACCCTTTTTTTTTTTTTTTTTTTTTGTTTCCAAAATTAAATTAATAAAAATTATAAAATAAATCCAAATCCAAATCCCCACGACTGCAAGGCAGTAACAGTAAATTAGTAATTTTTTTTTTTTTTTTAATAAAAAAGACACAATTACCAAAGCCCTCCACGTTACTTTTGCAGTTAAATAAAAATAAAAATTAAAAATTAAAAATTTTTATTTTCATGTACGTACCTGTTTCTGTCTGTACTTTCTTCTTCTTCTTCACTGGTAGTTTCCATTTCCTCCGCCACCAAATGCTTGGCTTGATGCAGCTGAATTGCTCTCATTTCCCTCCATAACGATCCCTTGCGGCGGTTGTTTATGTTCTCGTTGCGAATAACCGCCGCCACCGCCGCCGCCTCCTCCTCCTCCGCTGCTCATACTTCTTACAATTTGTCCAACACCTAGGAAGTCTCTTGTTAATCTATCTGTTCCTCCCATGCTAACTGAGCTTAGATTCTGTTGTAATTTCGGATCTTCCAATGTTTCCATGTTGTTGGTTCTATTGTTTCCGCCGTCGAATGCGCCGAATGAGCTCATCCCGCCACCGAAGAGCCCACCTGTTGAGCTTCCGGTGGTGAATGAGTTCATCAGATCTTGAAGATTGCTCTCATTTTCACCGAATACTCCGTAGCTCGGTGGGAAAAGCGTCCTGTCGGATGCTTTCCCACCTGAAGTTGACGAGCTTCCAAATGATCTTAGCAATGTCGCTGTTGTGTTGCTACTTGACGTTGTTGAGCCTAATTGAGCTGCCTTTTGGAGAAGTGCCGTTGCTGACATGTGTGGAATTGCTCCGCTCGTACCGCTACCGCCGACTCCCGTCGTGTTGCTATAGAGAGACGGGACTGCACCTGAATTCATTTGATCGCCCATCATTGAGAAAATGTTAGATGCACCACCTTCATTGTTGCCATTGTTCGCGCCACTGAATTGATTAAGCAAAGACGATTGCAGATTGTTGTTGTTGTTGCCGCTACTGTTGTTGTTGTTGCTGTTACTCGTATTATTACTGTTGGTGTTGTTGTTGTTCATATTCGTTGTACCATCACCAGTAGGGTTCGAAATGAACTCCAAATTGAAGAGATTTGAGGAAGGGTTGTTACTATTATTCGTATGGCTTTGCATATCAGAAAATTGCATTAATCCATGAAACGCCTTGTTTCCAAACAACCCTTGTTGGGATTGACTTCCATGATCCTCATGGAAGCTATTCTGGCTAGTTTGATCATTCAAGAAGAACGCTGCAGCCGAAGACGGCATTGCCTGTTGCGGTGGTGGTCGGAACGACGACCCGATAGACGGAGGTAGAAGATGATTGAACTGCCCGGTTCGTCCTCCGCCGCCAAGGCGGAGGACGTCCGATTGGGTTATATTGGGAATATCTTGAAGAGATGAAATTTGAGGAACTTGTGATAATGTCAACCCCACATTGCTATTACCTCCATATAAATGACCTCCAATTGCTGACCCTAAATTTGTAGGATGTCTTGCACTTTCTTGTGCCAATGCATCACAAAACGCTCTATGTGTAATAAAACTATCCCGTCTGCATAGAACAATCAAACAAAAACACAAAATTTAGCGTATAATCCAAATTAAAACACGAAATTTAGCATATAATCCTATAATCCAAATCAAAACACAAAATTTAGCGTAGAATCCAAATCAAAACACGAAATTTAGCATATAATCCAAATCAAAACACGAAATTTAGCAACTACAAACAAATTCATGTCGTTTTATAACATTGGATGAAAAGTTAAAAACTTTCGTGGGTCCATTTAAAAGGGTTCACGGATTGATAAGAACACACATGAAATAATTGAAAAAAACACAAGAATTTGAAGAATTACTTCCTTTAATCGCATTAAAAAAATGGAATTTGAAGAACTGAGTGTCCAATAAATGCAAAAAGGGAGAAAGAACAAAGATTTTTTTTTAAAAAAGAGAGAGAAGAGAAGGGAATAATAATTTAATTTAAAAAAAAAAAAAAAAAAAAAAAAAAAAACACATGGAAACAACAAACAAAAAAACATGAAATTCCTGAAATCAACGTGGTCTCTGTTCTTGAGAGAGAGATAAAAATTAAAAAAAAAAAAAAAAAAGAAAGAACCTGGAGAAAAGAGTGCCACAATCGCAGCGATACTCGCGAGTACCACAAGTTTTGGAATGGGCTTTCCAATCGGACTGAACAGCATAGCGTTTAGAGCACTTATCGCACTTCCATTTCTTCTCACCATGCTTTCTGGAGTAGTGTTTTTTGATACCTGTTAAGTCACCAAGAGCTCTTGATGGGTCATGGTGAACGCATGTGGGTTCTGGGCATAAATACACCTTCCTTTTTGGCTCTTTGTTGCTTTTTTGCTTTAACTTCCAAGGCAAATTATGTCCTCTTCTATGAAGTTGTAGATTTT
This sequence comes from Cucurbita ficifolia, assembly GCA_033971965.1. Taxonomy (NCBI): domain Eukaryota; kingdom Viridiplantae; phylum Streptophyta; class Magnoliopsida; order Cucurbitales; family Cucurbitaceae; genus Cucurbita; species Cucurbita ficifolia. Next base: position 9,361,433 of record CM066979.1, read on the forward strand.
GCTCTCTTTGAAACCCTTTGTTGCATACTTCACATATGAACCTATTGGTTGCCATTAGTGTCTTTGGACTCAAAGCTATCACCTCCGCATCTGGATCTGAAACCAAACCAAAACCAAAACCATAAGAATCCGAATTTAATTCCAAGGTAATCAATAAAATTCTAGATACTCGCTTGGTGTTCCTGGTTGGTTCCTCTTTTTCTTCGGTGGCGGCGCACCGGAAGAATTAGATTGCTGTTGCTGCTGTTGTTGTCTCATCTGGGCTTCATCGCGAGATCCGAAAAGTGGAACGGATGAAGAAGAAGCCGCCATGAAAAGGGTTAAAAGGGTTTGCTTTGGAGAATAATAAGAATCAAAATATGGTTCATAAGCAAAAGGGTTTGGATTTGGAGATGGAAATGGAAGAAGAGAAAGGTAGAGGAATCAACTTCATCTATGAACCCATTAGATGCCCTTTTTTTCTTTTTAGTTTCTCTCTCTAAAAAAAAAAAAAATTGTGAATTTATTTAAATGGAAAAATATGGTTTGGAGTAAGTAAGTAAGTGATGTTCTCATTTGGTGTCATGCACACACACAAGCACATATACAAATTTTAAATTATTATTTATTTATCTATTTATTTATTTTGGGTTCTGATTTTTATTCCCTATAGTGATTCAGATTTTAACTCTAAAATTTAGGCTGCCATGAATAAAAGTACAAACTGGAAATTAATTGAGGAGAGAGAAAGAAGGGGTCAGGGGTACAGGTCGGTGGACCCAATCCACAGCCACAAAACGACACCGTATGGTGCGTGAGGGCAGCCTCAACATCTCTCTCCCCCCCTCTCTCTTATATTTCGTATCTTGTTACTCACTTCCAGACAACCTTTCTTCGTCACACTGCCTCTGTGGGCCTTATTGCTCTACACGGAATTTACAATAAATAAATAAATAAATAAATAAATTCAATAATAATCATTTTAATTTTAATCTTAATCTATATTTTATAATGTTTTTAATTCGTCTGTTAATTTTTTTTTAAAACGCCTCGAGTATATCAAAAATTTATTTAATACAAAATTGAAAGTTTATCCAACACCATTATAATTGGTTTCTTTTTCTTTTTCTTTTATGGTAAGTTTTTCACCTTCCTTAAAATATACATCAATTTTATAAAACAAAAAACCTTTTTTTCTTTTTTTTTCTCTCTAAGTAATTTTACATTTAACACCCGGTTTTGCTGTCTCGATTTACTTGTCACGGTTGCTTCCTGTAACATCATAGCTCTAAGGGTATTTTCGTCATTTCACTCTACAAGTCGCGAGTTGAATCGAGTTGAATCGTCTAGACATTTCAAAAATAAAATTTTTAGAAATAATAATAATGGAAGAATTTAAATCTTTCTCTATTATTATATCACGGGAGTGTTTTTTTTTTGTGAGAGTTTATTTTATTTATTCTTATTCCTTACATTTTTAATTTTTTTCCAATAATTCCTTGTTTGTTTCAATTTATATTTACAATTTCTCTCTATTGTTTGGCCTATTTCCTTATTTATTGTACAAAATTAGTGGAAGATAAAAGGAATATAAACTCGTCTTTTTATATATATATATATAACTTATTCGGCTCATTACGCGTATTAATTTTTTCTTTTTCTATAGCTGGCTCATAAAAATAGTTTATTGAAAAAAATTTAAAATTTATAATCTCTTAATTCATAATATATGGTTTGACTAATATTAAATATTAAAAATTAAAAATTAAAAATTAAAGATACTAATAATATTAGGTAACTTGTTGGGATATTTTTCCTTCAATAATTAGCTGGATTTTGTATTAATAAATATTGGTCTTATTTCAATTACTTTATAAGCATTTAGAGAATTAAAGTACAAAATAATAATCAGAAAATAGAGAAAAAAATGGGGTTTTTTTTAATAAACAATTACAAAATGAAACTATTAACAAATTATGGTTTTTTTTAATTACAATGTAATTAGAATTAAATTAGGCAAGGTTTATTATTAAACCAATAAAAATATAAATAAATAAATAACAAAGATTAGTGCTGAAGAACTATTGAAAGTAATCCTTAGTTCTAAACATGGTGTAATTTCATTTATTTTGTTTATATTTGTTTTTAAGTAGTTCAAAGTATGGCAAGTCTACTTTATACACTTACCAAACATTTCCCACATAAATTACACACAAAACTAAGCTCATATTATAAGCCTTTAGGTACCTCAAAATCAAGATGGTCAAGCCATGCTTCCATGATGTCGTTATGCCCGGGAATGCCTATGTTTAAAAGCTTATTGTGAAATCCGACATCAGTTAGAGAAGGAAACAAGCATTTCTTGTAAGGGTGTGGAAACATCTAAAACCTTGAGGGGAAGCTCGAAAGTGAAAGCCTAGATAGGACAATATCTGCTAGTGGTAGACTTGAACTGTTACAAATGGTATCAAAGCCAGGCACTAGGCGGTGTGCCAGTGAAGACGCTGGACCCTAAAGGAGGTGGATTGTGAGATCTCACATTCGTTGGAGAGGGGAACGAAACCTTCCTTATAAGGGTGTGGAAACCTCTACCTGGTAGACGCGTTTTAAAACCTTGAGGGGAAACCCGAAAGGGAAATCCCAAAACTTTGAGGGAAAAGTACAAAGAGGACAATATTTGCTAAAGGTAGACGTGGGCACTTTGAGAAAAAGTCTAAAAATAACAATATCTAATAGTGGTGGACTTTTGCAATTAGACTTTAACTTATTAGGGAAATCCCAAAATTTAGAAGGGAAAACCCAAACTTTGAGAGGAAAGTTCAAAGAGGATAATATCTTCTAGTGGTGGGGAAACCCGAGAGGGAAAGACCAAAGAGGACAATATCTGCTAGTGGTGGGCTTGTACTGTTACACTTAACTTGTTAGGAAAATCCCAAAACTTTGAGGAAAAAGTTCAAAAAGACTATCTACTAGCGGTGGAGGAAGTTATACTCAACTTGTTAGGGAAATCCCAAAACTTTGAGGGTAAAGTACAAAGACTACAATATCTGTTAGCAGTGAGGGAAATCAAAAAGAGGACAATACTGTTAGCGGTGAGCTTAGGCTGTTCCACTTAACTTGTTTGATTGCTTAACCTAAACCGTAAAACGCTCGGCCAAGAAACTAAAATCTTGTAAATGATCACCGCAATAGTTTAGGCTTTAGAGACAAAAAAAACGCCTCCTTGTACAGAAAAGTGAGAAATAAAGAGACCTTTAATGTGGGTTTGTAACCGTCACCATAGGATACATAACAGCGTTGTGCTTGCAAGATTGGTGGATGGAGAACGACGTCGTTTCAAAACGGAGTCATTTAAAGGCAATGTTGACACCTACCAAAACGAACTCGTTGTGAATTGTCAATGAACCCCTCGTTTCTGTCCACTGCTATTAATATGAATGTCACTCAACAAGTTATAACGGAAACGAAATAACAATAAGTTGAAGAGAACGTCTTGATCTAATTTAAGGACTATAATTTTGACATAAATGCAACTACTATAGTTTTGGTTCCATGACCTTCACAGTGATGCCGTCATCCGTATACGAGTGTATTACTTTTACCTGAGACTAGCCCACTGTTAGTGTCAGGAAATGCAAATACAAGTAATCGTGTGGGACCTGTCTTTTCCTATAAACATCATGGCCTGACCCATCTTTTGATATTCGTGAAACTAGTTATACCTCCATTCTTTTCTTAATATAACGTTCTTATAAGTAATACTTGTCATATTGTTTATGATTAACATACATGATTTTTTAATGTCTCCTAGACATAGGGCGTACATATTAACATAGTTTACATAGCGTGGTATATGGAGGTTCGTGAATCAAATAACATCGATGGCATAACGTAGTTCTATAACATAGCTGTAACAACGGTACAAAAAAAAGTAACTGATTTTCTATTTTCTATCTCTCCGCTAAGTCTTACACCCTCTTCTCTAAAATATCTCACCAAACTTGTATCAAGATTCCTAAAAAAAAAATTTAAGAGAAAAATGAAAATGGTTTTTACCCATATTTACGTGAAGAAATATGTCGTGATTTGTTACACCAAGATATATCTTAGATCTTTATTTTCTTCCATCCTAATTTTATTTTAGGAAATCACAGTCATTTATATATGATGTATTTCCATAATTTTGTTGCAAATCTTTGGGTTGAGTTAGAAATTAAATCTCAACAATTTTATATGAGTTTCAAGAAATTGGATAACTAGTCATTTTTTAAAAGAAAAAAAAAGAAGCACGAATCTATTAAAATTGACCAAGAGTACCGGTAAAAACATGGTATGATCCAATCAGCATCAAATAATATTGGCATTTTTTTTAATTTATGTTTTACTACCAAACACAATTTAGAAACAATGAAAACATGGAATTCGATTTTTAATGAAGAAATTAAGTGAATGTTCAAATGGGTGAAACCTTGACGTAAGTGAGAACGAAAGCAATCAAATTTGGAGCTAGATAGAACTTTGGCAAAGGCCAACCAAGTAAGTTGCTTTACTATCGACTCGATCGGAAGACTTGTCTTATATATGACAACACGTGTCCAGTGGTCCTTACACGTATTATTTATGTTTTATGTACTATGATGATATTATGATGTTATATGAAGATATAATGATATGATGGCAATGACAACAACGACGATGATGATGATGATATGATGACATCATGATGATGTTGCATGATAACATGATGATGTAAGATGCATGATGATGATATGACTTAATAAGATGATATTTCATATTAAGATGATGTGCATGTACTAAATGTCATGATGCACTGTGATGAATAGTTTTATAAGACACAACCCTAAATGTTGTTAATGATGATGAACATATGATGACCAATGCATGCATATTACCTAGAGTAATATGTGAATGATGTATAGGGTTGTGTCATAAGAATGATTTAAGATGAAAACTATAGGGACCTCATGCATATTGTGTGTTCATATATATTGGGTTACTTCCCCATTTATGATAATGAGTACGGACACGTACACTATGATGATGATAATAATAATGTGAGTCTTGCATGATCTTCAAGAGTTTGCTGACCTCCAGACGTCCGACTATGGATAATTAGGCAGACTATGATGGGCCCAGGGGAGTGCGAACCGCCTGAGGACTCACGCTTGCACGTGTGGGTCATGTGTAGAGAAGTACTACACATCCAATTTTGTCCAGATTGGAGGCCACCTCTATGATGATTTTAACGATAGGTCCCTAATCGTGAGTTGCATGTGTTTGCATTCACTGACCCCAATTGTGAGGCCACTTACTGAGTCTTTCATAAAATACTCAAGTTATGTGTTACTTCTATTTTTTTTAGGTAAAGGCAAGACACCTCTTAATTGACGACGACATCACAAGGAAAGACCATGACATATGCATAGGATAATTGTATTTAAATTCCTAAACCATAAATTGTATATAGTGTTTTAAAATTTTAAAATTTACTTTGTTTTATTTAATATTTCGCTACGTTACTCTAAAGACCTTTTTTGAAACATGTAAGTCTATGGTATTGTTTTACGATGATGTTTTAAATGTTTAATTCTACATAGAGATGATGTTATGAAAATGGTAGTGACTTTAGGTTAGTAGAAATCTAGGGCATTACAGTAGCATAATCATATCCTTATATAACTTATAATATAACATAACTTATAACACGACATAACATAGATCATAACATAAACACAACATAGTACACGTCATACAATCATAAAACATGACACAAGCAGGGGCCATAGAGCACATGTCATTCATACAACAAACAAGTCATCCAACCAAATCAACGGAAAGGATCAGAACATATAAGACCTAAGCTAGATCAACTGAGAAGCCAAGTTGGAGCAATCAGAAAATGTATTCTCCGACGGGCTGAACTGTTTTGAGATTTCAAATGATATGCAATAAGTGGATGCTCAGTTATTATCCTCTTGGTTTAGCATTTACGTGACATCTTATTTAATTGCGATTTTCTTCGATATTTATTTTAGATTAGTCTACAATGTTTAATTCTACATTACGATGATGTTTAATTTGTATTCATTGATTCATGGTTCTTGCATAGAACTTAAAGTTGATATTGACAATGAGCTTATGGAGAATAAATGATACTAAGTAAGCAAACAATGAGTATATTAAGCATTCAAATGTCCTATCATTGACCATGACTTAATTTAAATAATAGAGTCTCCTAACCTAAGACCATGATTGATCATAAATAATAAATAATCTCTTAATCTTAATTAAGACTAAACTAAACAATAAAGTTCTCTAGCCTTGACCAAGAATAAACTTAAATAATGTTGACAAAAGTGGGCCTAAACTTGGGAATGGCTCCCTTTTTTATTTTATTTTAATCTACCACTTTTTTCTTTTTAACAAATCATTAAATTGCTTATTTGTCCACTTTTTTTTTTCTTTTGTAGATAATATCTTTGAATAAATTCTTTCAATATGCATATGTCATGGATGGATAAAGATTGTTTGTTAGATGAATTCAACGTAGGTGTGAAAAAGGGAATGTTATAACACCTTAAATTAAATTATATTTTTAAAAAAAAATTAGAGAAAATAGGATCGTCAAAGATGAATACAGACAAGCGTTAGGTAGAAAAAAATCGATGCAAAAAAGCCACGTTTTCATCTAGATTTTTAGCTCTGGCCAATGATTGTTTGAGCGAAGATTCGTGAGATTTCAATAATGTTTTGAGCCTAAACCATGAGGAGTTTTGATCAGTGGAGCTTGGCCAAAATTACTCTCGGGTTGATTTAGGGAGATTGGTGCTCGAGCATTGGATCGAAGAGTCTCAATTTTGTGGGTAAGAATGTTGCTTCTAGTATGAAATTCTTCCTCTAGGGTGAGAGTAGACTTTGATTTTTGTTCCTAGATCAAGGAGAAAATTTATTGGAAGCGTTACAGAGTCGTATATATATACTTACTTTTCCTTTTCAAATAGATCATGGTGTAGTAGGTAATATTGGAAGCGTTCCAGAGTCGTATATATATAGGTTCTTTTGTATTTTATTTTGTATTTGTGATTTATTTATTTATTTGAATATTTATGAAATTTGTGTGCATTTCATATTTAAATGTTGTAATTCATCATGCCATTATGAGTTTTTTAACATGTGCATCATTATAGATTGACATTAATATTGGGATATAGAGCGTGATTCTATTTATAGTAAAAACCTGATAAAGATATATTTAATAGATATTTATGTAGAGTAGGTCCGTTAAAACTATATATACTAAAATGAAACTATATGTATAGTAACCCCTTAGGGAGTGATTTGAAGATGTAATCTCTTCGTTCTCAATATTCTCTCTCGGTATATATACATGAAGTCATCAATACAAATCTTTTAGCCAATATTCCTCTTGCTCTCTCTCTCTTTTATTTCTTTGTGTTCATCTTGATCGAGTGTGTGCATTGTTGTGCGATCCTAACAATTGGTATCAAAGCTAGGTGAGATTCACTATGATATATGAAGATGGAAAGTTCAAAGATTGGAATTGAGAAGTTCAATGGATTCGATTTCGGTTTCTAGAAGATGCAAATTGAAGATTATCTATACCAGAAAGATCTTCACGAACCCCTATTGGGGGTGAAACCGGATACCATGACCATGGAGTAGTGGAAGCTCAAGGATCGTCAGGCCTTAGGGTTGATCCGGTTGACGTTGTCCAGAAACGTGGCGTTCAACATAATTAAGGAGAAGACAATGTTAAATTTGTTGAAGGCGCTATCGAATAAATACGAAAAACTGACGACTATGAACAAGGTGTATTTGATGCGAAGATTGTTCAATCTACAAATGTCTGAAGGTGGATCTGTTGCTAATCATATAAACGATTTCAATATGATTGTAAGTCAACTGTTGCTAATCATTAAGGCACTGATTTTGATGTTATCTTTACCCGAGTCGTGGGATATTGTTGTTGCCACAATTAGTAGTTCCCGAGGATCTGTGAAATTGAAGTTCGATGAAATCGAGATATAGTTTTTAGCGAAAGTATTCGCACACGAGAAATTGGAGATTCATCTGGTAGTGCTCTCAGTGTTGACCAAAGGAGAAGAAGTAAATCAAAGGGCCCAAACAAAGGAGGAGAAGTAAAGCAAACTAGGAATTTCTTTCCCGTCAGAAAAGCTAAAAGAGCTTCAAATTGTCTAGAATTTATTCATGCTTATTTACGTGGACCAATGCAAACTAAATCCTTGGGTGAAACTATATATTTTTTGCTATTTAATGATGATTATAGTCTCCTGAGCAGCTGGGTTTACTTCCTATAACATAGGTCATAAACTTTTCAAAAGTTCCAAAATTTTAAAGCTACGATGGAGAACCAAGGTGGCTGCCACATTAAAGTTTTACGTACATATAGAGGTGACGAGTTCATATCTAAAGAATTCAATATGTTTTGTGAAGAAAAAGACATTGTTGTACGAAATGGAATCGTTGAACGAAAAAATCGAATTGTTGTGGAGGTACAAAAAGTATGTTACAAACAATGTTGGGCATAAGTGTAACAACATTTGTCTATCTATTAAATCTTTCACCAACAAAGGCTATCATGAATCGAACTCCTTATGAAGCATGAGATGAAAGGAAATCATCTGTAAGTCATTTACGAGTCTTTGGTTATGTTACTTATGCTTTGAAAAATATTCAAATTCGTAAAAAAGTGGATGAAAATTCTAAAAAATACATTTTCATTGGTTATTATACTCGATATATAAATCATACAACCCTCTCGATAAAAAAAAAAAAAGTTAAAATGGATGTATTATTTGATGAAAATGTAAGTTGGGATTGGAGTAAAGAACATGAGCGATTACATTTGAGTTTCTCCATATGAAAAGACATGAGTAAACTCTAGTGCCTTTACAGTAACATAAAATTTGTCAAATTTATTAACTTCAATATCACGTAACAACCACTCTTCTCTCGAAGAATCTTCGGATAAGACTGTTAAAGATATTTAGTACTAAATTATAGTTTATCATATATATTATATTCGATATTTTATTATAGGCACTTTTTACCATAGGTATCTTTCCATTGTTATTTCCATTTATTACAGTTTCCATCTCCTTGTAATTTATTTGATTATAAATAGATAACTTTCAAACCATTTAGGTGGGGTGGTTTAACAAATATTCTCATGGTATCAGAGCCCTTTCGGTTTAGCAACCCGATCCTTTCTTTTCAATGGCTTTTGAATCCTCTATTGTTCTTTCCCACCACCACTGCTGCCTTTAACGTAGCAGGGGCAGTCTCCATGGCTGCAACATGCGGAGCCGATTGATTACTTTTCGGCTCCACCCTTTTGACCTCCAAATCACCATTCGTCATACTCTGTACATACAACCTCACCTTCTCCAACACAATCGGTTTCCCGTTAGCCAACATAGCCTCTCTCATTTTCTTCCCAATCAACCCTTCATCCTTCACAAAAACCCTAATCTCAGGATCCTCATCTGCATTCTCTTCGGAAATATACGGAATCTCGATAAGCCCATCAACCTTCTGCAGAGATTTACCTTTGGAATCTAGGTGCCGCACTGGCCTCTTCACCAACCAAGTCGCTGCCACCCTTCTCGCCAAAATTGGCTCCTTCGCCCACTGTGGCGACTCTTCCGGTTTCAACATTGTCTTTGTCTCTTGCTCTAGGTTTCCCCTTCTACTTCTTGGGTTAGACATATTCTCGCTGGAGCCAATGCAGTATCGTCACTGAGCGTTGATCCCTCTTCATGGGTTAGACATATTCTCGCCGAAGCCAAGGCAGCATAGCTGCTAAGCGACGATCCCTCTGCAGTTTTCGATGGCCAAGAAAGTGTTTCTCTACGCCTCCTCCGAACTAGGTTGTTGACATCTTCACGAAAGTGTTTCTCGACCTCTTTGAATTTTTTAGATCCAAGCTTCACGTTTGTTCAAATCCGACGCTCAGCTTGCGGAGGTGTTAAGGATATTTAGAACTAAATTATAGTTTACCATATATATCATATTTGATATTTTATTATAGGCAAATATTTACCTATTTGTCTTCTTACCATATGTATCTTTCCTTTTATTGCTATTTCCATTTAGTACTCTTTCCATATCCTTGTAATTTATTTGATTATAAATAGATAACTTTCACACCCATTTAGGTTTGGTGGTTTCAACAAATATTCTCCGAGACACCGCAAAGAAAGTAAGAATATTTAGCTCACATATATGCATCGTGTCAATTTACTCTTACTGTTTCATACCATAAGTTATGAAGAAGCAGTTGAAAAAGAAGAGTGATAGAAAGTCATAGTAGAAGAGATGCAGACAATTGTGGCAAAAGGGTATGTACAACAACAAGGTATAGATTTTGAAGAAACTTTCTCTCCAATAGCTCCCTTTGAAATAGATTTTGAAGAAACTTTCTCTCCAATAGCTCCCTTTGAAATAGATTTTGAAGAAACTTTCTCTCCAATAGCTCGCTTTGAAACTGTAAGAACTGTTTTAGTATTACCTGAAGTGACTTGTTTATCAATTTGATGTCAAGTCAACATTCCTCAATGGAGATTTACAAGAAGAGGTCTGTGTAGTACAATCAGAAAGATTCATAAGGAAAGACAAAGAAACAAAGATATACAAGCTGAGAAAGGTATTATACAGATTAATGCAGGCTCCTCGAGCTTGGTATAACAAGATTGATGGGTATTTTCAAGAAAAACGATACATAAGAATTGAGAATGAGCCCACTGTGTATGTGAAGAAGAAAGGTAAAAGTGATATCATCCTTATTTGCCTCTATGTTGATGAGATCATTTATACCCGCTCTTCTAACTCTCTTTTGGATAAATACAAGTCTCAAATGATGAGTGAGTAAATTTAAGTCGCAAAGAAAATATGTCAAAGATATAATGAGTAAATTTAGTAGGTTTAATCGTATGCTTGCAGCCACACCCATGAATATTAACAAGAAATTACAACATGACGATGAAGCAAAAATAACAGATGTTAGAAGGTTTAGAAGTTTGGTTGGCGGATTAATTTACTTAACGCACTCATGACCTGGCATTGCATTTCCTATTGGTATTATTGATAGGTTTATGCAACATCCTTCAAAGTTCGTCTATCATCCAATGTTTTCACTCTAAGATCAGGAGTGATCATTTGGAGCTCAAAGAAGCAAGCAACAATGACATTGTAAACTTCAGAAGCAGAATGTTACAACAGCTTCAGTAGCGTGTCAAACCATTTGGCTAAGAAGAGTGTTAGCTGATCTTCAACCAGAAAAAAAAGGGCAACAATGATATTTTGTGACAACAAAGCAACTATCTCTATGACAAAAACTCAACATTTCACGGTACAACAAAGCATATTGAACTTCAGCATCATTATATTCATGATTTTGTTGCAAATGAAGCAATTATCTTGAAGTATTGTAACACCAATGAATAGCTAACAGACATATTTACTAAGACTTTATCATATGCAACTTTGAATATGTGGGAGTATTGAGATGTGATTCAAAATTTAGTTACCGTATAAGCCTACATATATCTATATATTGGAACTGCTAACTCTTTTAGCAATGAGTGAATAAAACAATAATAAAACATGCGTAGCTTTAATCTCATTCTCTTGTACGGTCTCTTTTGAATTATCAATTTTCTAACATCCTTGTATCCCGTACGATTTATCTCCTTTCTTACAAGCTGCATCATCAACATTTGCCTTCAAAAGTAAAATTTGGACGACACGAGCAGTGGAGAGACAAGGAAATTATCCACCGACATAAATGAAAGAGGGATGCTCTTTGTCTATGCTCAAATGTTGACATGCATCTATGTTCGAGTTAATATGTTGGCAGGGAAGGCTTTTGACGTTAAGAATACACACAAAGTCTCATATTAATTAATATTAGTTCGATAAAGAAAGATTATGGATTTATTAGTATTTAATATTAGTTCGATAAAGAGAGATTATGGATTTATTAGTATTAAGTCTTCTAGAAGAACTGCAAATAAATTCATGAGACTGACCAAACCCTCGAGTGAAAAAATAATTGTGAGCTAAAAAAAATAATTGTGAGCTTCGATGACATAGTTACAATGACTATGTGGTTATCCGTCTTAGCTTTTAGAAAAATTAAAAAATCATAATTATTTATTATTTATTATTTATTTATTTAGTAACATTCACCAAAACACATCCTCAAACAAAACTCTTAATTAAGTGGGACATTTTAAACCAATTTGTTTTTTTTTATAAAAAAAAACATCTCCATCACCCTAAACCCTAAAAAAAAATTAAGGGGTAGAATTGACAAATATAATTTCCATAAAAAAAATAAATAGAATTAAATATATATATATATATATATATATTAATTTAAGGTGAAAAGTAGTATGAAAACAAGGGTTTCCATTAATTTAATTGAGTAAATTAGGGTCAATTTGCAAGCTTGGTGACATCACAAAATTTAGTGGCATTTAAATTTATTCTAATTTCTTTTAAAATTTTAATAATTATTTTAAAATATTTTCCCCTAAATATAAGAACCCCGAAAGAAATTAGAAAATTTAAATAAAAAAAAAGGAATAAAAATCAGTGTTATAAAGAAGAAGAGGTTTTGTATTTTTGGAATTTAAAAAACTTAATTAAATTTAGTAATTTCCTGATTTAGTTGAGTATTTATCATCTTCCTTATTTAATAAAAATGTAAAATTTAGAAAAAAATTAAAAATATAAAATGAAAAATAAATATTAAATTTAGAAAGAAAATAAAGTGCAGGTTAGTTTGCAGACTTGTCATTTTTCTAAACAGCGACATCTTAACAATAAAATAAAATAAAATAAAATAAAATAAAAAAATAATATAATTATTAGAATTAAAAGAATATAATTTGAGTGGATGAGGTCTGTGTGTCCACTTAGCCTAAACAAATCCACTGAATAGGCATTGTAAGTATGAATGTCTCAAGTTTGTGATAAGATCCAAACAGGGAATTTAATTATTTGACTCACCCATATATATATATATTACCCTTTTTTTTATTTTTTTATTTTTTTTCACAATTAATTGGAAGGAGTATTTATAGGTTTAATTATTAAAACTTTTCATTTTTTAATTTTCAAAAATCAAGTTTATAAATATTACTTTTATGACCCCGAATAGATGAGAAAATAAAGTGCCAAGATTTGGGGCAAAAAGTTAATATTTAAAACTGCTAACTCGTGTTCGACCTAGGTTTGGAAGCCCATACCCAACATGTCCACGAACCATTTCTCGCTCAGCCCCATCAACTCGAGCTTAGAGATTGAGCTGACCTAGACCCAAATCTAATATAGACCCGAACCATCCCATTGGCCCCTCCATGTGTTGTATTTTATGACTGTTGTGATGTGAATTAAGTTATGGTTTATACTGTATCATGATTATGTGATGATGTATTATGATATGTATGCACACCATGGTAGCATGATGATTTTCAAATGTTACTATGCCAAAGAAGGTATTCATGAAAATGTTTATGAAAGACAGAATGTACGATCTATATATTATATGATTTGAAGTTACGGAGACGTTATACATTTTTTTGTGTCATATGCATGGAGATACTCTCCATTATGATTGGTATAGATGCCTACCTTACGACATTTATGTTTGTCATGATGTTGTGATACAATATTGTTTACACCACAATAATATCCCGATCATCGAACTTAATAATAAAATAATTATGAAAGTTTTATTTATGTTAGATGTTATACCTTTTCCATGAAAAGAAATTTGATTTGTCTCTTCTTTCTAATTTTGTGGACGAAAAGTTATTGACCTTTCAAATCTTTTGTTCTTATCCTATCTCTATTTTATTGTATGGATAATTTTTTTTTTTAAATTTTATTATATCTATTAAAATTAATTTATTTAGAATATAGTTTTGTATTTAATACAATTATTAATTTGCAATTGCCATCATAATAACTACTTTTTAGCTCTTAGTTTGCACTACTCAACCTTTTATTATGCTATACTTACGACCAAATACGTACAAATATTTTTATGTTCTAATTAATTGTCGATTTAGAGCTATGAAATTATCCTTCTCGAGAATCTTAAAGATTTTTAGATCTGTCACGTTAACGTTTAAAATAATATCATCTGAAATATTGTTCTAATTCACAAATTAAATTGAACATGATGAAGTAAGGTCTTGTGCTTAAAAATATAATAATTAGAAAAAACTTAGCGTACTTGATTATGAGGTTTCAAAATTTAGACGTGTGAAAAGACAAGACAAAAGGAAATAAAATAAAATAAATAAAAATAAAATATAGTGAAATTTTAAGAGATTTAAAAACAAACACTATAGTTAAAAACAAAACGAACTCTAATTACTAGTTGGTGGTGTTCGAATTTGTTACAAATGGAGAATGGACTTGGATACAATTTCAAATAAAATATGAAAGACTCAAAATATACAAACTAGACTGGTGCTTCGGGATGACCATCTAGTCACCCAAGGTTGGAAGAGTAACCTCCTATGTTTGCCAGCTACTAAGATTACCCGCATAATCCTACGTCCCCTCTTAGGATGGATATGCTGTGTAGGGTAATTTAATCGAACTATCGGTCACACAACCTTAACCGATCTAGACCTGGCTCAACGATGCTAGTACCTTTGTCACACAACCCTAATCGAACTAACGGTTGTTGGTACCTGAGCTCTATTGACACCGTACCAACTACTAATGGCGTAGAGGCTACCTTTGTCTTGCTGAGTTACTACACTCTTTCTCCTCTTCAATTTGGCAGCTTACTTTGCGTATGCAGTGAATGTTGAGGATTGTTGGGAGAGAAGTCTCACATTGGCTAATTAAGGGGATGATCATGGGTTTACAAGTAAGAAATACATCTCCATTGGTATGAGGCCTTTTGGAAACCAAAAGCAAAGTCATGAGAGTTTATGCTCAAAGTGGACAATATCATATCATTGTGGAGATCCATGGTTCCTAACATGATATCAGAGGTATGCCCTTAACTTAGCCATGTCAATAGAATCCTCAAATGTTGAATAAAGAAGTTGTGAATCTCGAAAGTGTAGTCAAAAGTGACTCAAATGTCGAACAAATGGTGTAGTTTCTTCGAAGGCTCTAGAGAAGGAGTAGAGCCTCGATTACGGGGAGGATGTTTGAGGGCTCCATAAGCCTCAAGGGAGGGTCTATGATGTACTTTGTTCAAGGGGGGATCGTTGAGGATTTTTGAGAGAGGAGTCTCACATTGGCTAATTAAGGGGATGACCATGGGTTTATAAGTAAGGAATACATCTCCATTGGTATGAGGTCTTTTAGAGAAACAAAGAGTAAAGTCATGAGAGTTTATGCTCAAAGTGAACAATAGCATACCATTGTGGAGGATCGTAATTCGTAACAGTGAATGACCAGTGACCTAGGTTGAGGCGCAACCCCATACACTCTATAAGGACAATATGGTGTCATTGTCACGATTGGGGCACCTAGTTGTCTCGATGCACCTCCCTTATATGGTTTGTGCCTATCTCGTGGTATGGGTACCAGAGTGAAATCTTGATAGAATGGGTATCATAGTGGATAGGTAGTGGAATTTCTAACAACGATGTCACATTACTATCAGCTTGAAGAACTACCATGGTTGTCCTTCTATGCTGTGGAGGTCTACTAGATTCTCATGGGCTCCTAGGTAATACCAAACCAGAAAGTTTTTGATACAGAACTTGCACAGCCACAGACTAATAATAACACGAAAAAATTCACTCTCTAATAAGAGTTTTCAGAGATCTGACAACATATACCAACTCTTTTGTAGGAAACACTTACACTTTTATTAAGACCGATCAAAAAGAGATTACAAGACAGAAACTAGTATACTTTACTTTGTTTTGGGTCGCTTGAGATTAATAACTTAATGGAGCAAATGGGTATTCATAACAGAGGTTAGACAATATACACTAGATTTGTTTTTAAAATATCTAAATCTTTATTTGTAAAATACCTTCATATATTTATTTCTAACAAACCTATTTTTTTTTTCTAAAATATGTAAATATCTTCCTTCCTAAAATACTTACACAAAGAGCTCATAGAATTATTGGGTTTGACTCTTGGGCTAGTGATAATCTTTCAAGAGTTATAAATATTTTATTGAGTTTTCAAGTTCAAAGTACGGTGAGATTTCTATTCTGTATATTAAGTTGAAATGTTTTTCTTGGCTTACTTGGACTTTCGCTTTACTTTCATACGGATTTATTTTTGCATTCATTTAGTAATGACCCTCCAAAACTCTAGTTTAAGAAGTCAGGTCGTTGCATTTATGCTCGAAGTTGAGCAGAACATGGCATTTTGATGTTGGATTTGACCCACAATTGAGATATGTCAAAACAAGTAAAAGAGGCAAAGGAAAAATTTGAGGGGAGAGAGCTTTTGGATCAAAGTAATCTTAAGAACTTTTCAATTCTCTTTGTTGTTGTGTTATTGTGAAAAAAAACATAGAGGAAACACTAACTTGCTTCCTAAACTTTCTCCTCAAGTTAAGAACTACTAACAATCTTCGTAATTAAAGTACAAAGCTTGATCCACAACCACAAAACTTGGTCCACAATTTGACAACTAATATCAATTCTCTTGTAATTGCTCCATAACTTAGTAACTTATTCTACTAAGTCTACGAAAAATTCTTCCATAAGTTAAGTAACTTATTCTACCAAGTCTACTAACAATTCTTCTAAGGTTACTATATCAATTAGTAACTTGTTCAACTAGCTCAGGTTCCATTAGCTCACATTTAATACATGTTATTGCTATTAGATGTGCATCTTATGATCTATAATCTTTGGATTACTTATAAGCTATAAAAATGTAATGAGCATGTTGTGGGAGCATGATCTTGGTGCAAGGCTCTCCAAGTAGGGGTTACTTAGTAGTTCAAGTACTCACCCCTTCCCCACCCACATGTTCTTGCAAGTCATAATGGATATTACGAGCTTGGTGACAGTGTAGAGGAGATATGAGTTGGGAGATCATAGACTTCCCTCTTGATGGTTAGCCTTGATTAGTTTGTTTAGTTAACCTTCCTTCTTATTCAGAATCCTCAAATCTCAACAGCTTTTAAAACTAAATGAGAAAAATGTTGATAGACAAACAAAGAAATGATATACATGTTAGTGTCGTAATGCCACAACTAAAATGTTATGATACCCAATTGTTATAGTTCAAATACCACAATCAAAATATTTTGATACCCAATTATTGTGTCTTAATGCAACAACTTTCAATGCTCTGATACCACTTGTTGTGTCGTAATGCCACAACCTTCAATGCTCTAATACCACCTGTTATGTCGTAATGCCACAACCTTCAATGCGCTGGTACTACTTCTTATACCTTTAATGTCCCAACTAAAATGTTCTAATACCACTTGTTATAGCGAAAGCGGAAGTAAGATCGATTGCGCACACACACCCACAAAAAGAAATTAAACAAAGAGACACAAAAATTTACGTCGTTCGAAGAGAAGAAATTTCCCTACATTCACAGGTGGCAACCAACCTTAATAATCAAAGTGTGTACAAAATGTATATCTCACACTCTCACACTACAAAGTCTCTCAACAAATCTTCTCTCACGTACACTCAACAAATACAAAATGACACTCAAAATCAATCAAACTCAATACTTTTAACCATCCTAAACAATCCTTTATATAAACATAGATGGTTCATTAATCAAAATGAGAATATAAACAAAATGGTCATGAACTAATTGAGAGTTAATAACTAAAATAAATGAGAATATAAACGTTAGAACTAAAAGTTATGACAATACATCTTCATCACAACAACTTGCAGATTCGAATCTTTTCATCGTAAACGTTTCACGACTTCTTTTACAGAAGAATAGGTACCCACAAGCCCAACAGACACCCCCACCACCATAACCAATACAATAACCATTAATTCCCACCCAAATTTGCGCCAACCTTCGTTAATCTTGAGGTAACAAATGCATGGGATCAGAATGGAGGTGGCAACGCCTGTAAATGCACCAATAAAGGCCATCACATAAGCAAAAAAAGGAACTGCGATGGCCACAACGACTGTGGTGACAAGGAGTAGCGTTCTTATGATAATTGATATCAAGCGGGTGGCACATACGGGCGATGCATCTTCAATGGCTTGGGCAATCGGGTATATTATGGAAGCATATTTTGAAAGAGGATAGATGAGCGTCGTAAAGATTGCTATTTTTGTATTGATTTTGTGTTGGGGAAGGCTTAAGGCTATTTGTGTCTCCACGTTTTCTCCATACATTAGATACCCCAAAATTGCCATCAAACCATAGCTTATTGTGCTTAATGAGAAGGAAACCAATAGAACCTACAATAATCCAAAGTTATAATCCAAAGTTATGCATCGTCAACTCATGGTTCTTCAAATAAAAAAGATTGATAAATTCATTACATTATTACATTCTAAACATATTTAAACATATAAACATGACACTCGCGTGTTAGTAGAGATGTCTAGTTAATTTGTAGGGTCAGGGCTCTATAGGGACCCGGCCCAAATGAGGTGAATAATCTCCATTTAAATGGGGAATAAGAGAGGGAGTGGAGAGAAATTTTTTCCTGTAAGTTGGGTTGGGGATGGTAATTATATTCTGTGTACCTATCGTCACCTGACCTGCCAAATTCCCACCTATATATATTTATATATCAAAACTAAAATTCAAAACTTACTTTTTATTTATTTATTTATATTATAGAAATATATTTATTTCTTTGCTTACTTAGCAAGTTAAATAAATAAACTGGCTATGCTATGAACGGGCTATGCTATGAAATGGTATGTTATAAAATTATGTTATATTTTTGCTTATGAAATATTACTGAATGAATTTATTACAATGTTTTACACTTTTTGAATAGAAATTATATTGATTGAGCTTTTTCTTTCGGACTTTCCCTTAAGGCTTTAAAACGTGATCGACTAGGAAAAGTTTACACACTCTTACAAAGGGTGTTTCGTTCTCCTCCCAACCAATGTGGGATATCACAATCTACTCCCTTCAAGGCCCAGTGTCCTCGCTGACACTCGTTCCTTTCTCTAATCGGTGTGGGACCCCCCCCCCCAAATCCACCCCCTTTGGGGTCCAGTGTCCTTACTGGCACACCACCTTGTGTGTACCCCCCTTCAGGGAACAACTTCCTCACTGGCACATTGCCCGGTGTCTGGCTCTGATACCATTTGTAACGGCCAAGCCCACCACTAACAGATATTGACCTCTTTGGGTTTTCCCTTACGGGCTTCCCTTCAAGGCTTTAAAATGCGTCTCCTAGTAAAGGTTTCCAGACCCTTTATAAGGGCCTGGACCGTTACAATTTATTTATTAAAAATTTTATTTGAAATTAATATTCTTTAAAACTACATATGAAAAATGGAAAAATACTCTATTCGTGCGAATTCTTCAAGGAAATCCCTACAAAAATAAATGAAGAAGACTTTCTTGTCTCCACCTCGTGGACATCTCTACGTGCTACGTGCCCACAAAACTAAATTCAGAACCAAAATTCGACCCACCAACTAGTAAAATTGATTTTTTTCAAGTAGCGATATCCTCATGCACGATCATATATCCAAATACGTTAATAAAACAACAACTTAATAATACTTAATCCATTTTCAAGACAAAAGTTGAAGATATTTACCTTTGGAAAATGTGTTTTTTTCCTCATGGAAGATCGAAGAGTTGGAAAAACAACATGAGCACAATAACAAAACGTGTATAAGCTAATGGCAGTGGGAAACCCTCGCAATCTAAAAACAACACCTCTTTGTTGGAACCCAACATGGTCAGCTACACCCGCCCACACCACACAACCAACAAGAACAATCGAAGCCAACAGCCCACCAAAAGAAACATAAGCCAAAGCTCCAAAACTCTTAACCCATGTGGTCGGCAATATAAGCAATGCCGTAAGCATCATATATGTCTTCCTTCCATCAACTCTCAAAGCCCCAATTTTCAAACCCCAATTTGGAAAAAGCTTCTCTAAACTATCTCCTCCTAATATCAACAAATCAACAGCAAACAAATATAATTCGAGATAAACAAAGATTGAAACTATTACTCTTCCCATTTTTCCAAAAGCTAATGCTCCAATGTCGGGGTATGTTTTGATTTGGGGCTTTACTTCCATGCATCGATGGAGAAGTATACCCATGAAATAGCATATGATAGCGAGAATGAAGAGAGCTATTAAGCTGATCCAACCTCCTTGTGAAAGGGCGAAAGGTATTGATATCAATCCCACACCTAAAAGATACACAAATTAGTCATGTAATATAATGTTAATGAAGTAAATGTTTGAGGGTTTGAATGAGGAGAGAGACCAGATAATACATTAATTGCATTGAGGCATGTTCGGAAGAAAGTGGTGCCTTCATTCATCAACATTTGGCTCTCCATTTGAGGTTTGATTTCCCACAAACATACACTTTTTTTCCAAAATAATGTTGAGAGGATTGAATTTATACCAATGTTGCTTTAAAATACGTATAATTCTTCAAATAATAATGATGGCAACTTATGCTTCTTTGCTAAAAATGTGAATGATTCTTGGGTATCAATATGAAGTTTTTTATGGGCATCTCACTGTCGGTTGGGGAGGAGAATGAAACATTTTTTATAAGGGTGTGGAAATCTTTTTCTGACAGACGTGTTTTAAAAACCTCGAGGCAAAACCTGAAAGGGAAAGTTCAAAAAGGACAATATCTATTAGCAGTGAGCTTGGACTGTTATAGTTGGTACTAGAGCAAGACACCGGGTGATGTGCCAGCAAGGAGGCTGAGCCTCGAAGGGGGTGGACACGAGACAGTGTGTCAGTGAGGACGCTGGACCCCGAAGGAGGTGGATTTGGGAGGTCTCACATCGATTAGAGAAGGGAACAAGTGCCAATGAGGACGCTGGACCCCGAAGAGGGGTGAATTGTGAGATCCCACATCGGTTGGAGAGGAGAACGAAACATTTTTTTTATAAAGGGTGTGGAAACCTCCCCAAGTAGACGCATTTTAAAAATCTTGAGGGAAAGTCTGAAAGGGAAAATCCAAAGAGAACAATATCTGGTAGTCGTAGGTTTTAACTGTTAGGCATGTATAGGGCTAATCATTAGATCTAGCTAGTGTCAACATTACAAACATAAAAGGTTGGGAATTGTATGAGATTACTTTCTTGTTCATCCAACTCATATAAACACATGATTAAGATGTTAGTTCCACATGATGCATGTGAGATTAAGAAATCAAACCATAACAAAACAGGTAAGATGTTAGTCTCACACCTTCTCTTTATAAAAAGGAATAAACAAAGAAAGAATTTTGGAATAGACTCCACGAGAAGCTAAAAGAAATGGTCTCTCAAAGAAGGAGAGGGAAAGAAAAGTGGGAAGGAAATGAAAAAGAGAGACAAATCATGGAAAGACCACTTGAATAGAACAATTTTGTAGACAAAGATTTCAAGCCCAATAAGCTCGTGGTTGAAAATACATGAAAAGTATCAAAATCTTGGATACTTTGATGTCAATTTTGACTTCTTTTACCAAATTTTACATATATGGGTTTTTTTTAATATTTATTTTAATGTTCTTCTCCAAAGATGACTTGGAAGGAGAGAAAGAAATGATAGAAAAGAGACGCAAACCGAGAAATATAGATTATAAAGCCATAAGTAATTGAGATTATTATTATTATAAGCTTCTACAAGAGAATATGGAACTTGTGGGTTTTGATATTCCCATTCCTTAGAAAATTTTGATGTTGTATTCTTGCAATACGAAAGAATTAGAATCACGAGCGATTTTGAGGTTATGATGGTTAAGAACGACTTAAAAGAATTGAAAGTTGCTATCTATATCAACAATGTGCATCATCCTTTTTGGTGGCTCAATCATAGAAACTCCGAAGTTAAAAGAGTGTTTTACTTTAAGTAATTTTATGTTGGGTGATCTCCGGAAAAAATTTCGAAAAAGCATGTGAGTGAAGGCAATTTGTGCCGAATCTGGATTTTGAATTTTGATTCGGATATGGACATGTGACAGTTGAGTAAGAGAGGTACATGAATAAACGAGAATGTGACAGAAATTGAGAAAGTAATCAAAGGAAAGGAAGAAGATAAATAAAGAAAGGAACAAAAAAAAAATATTCATAATTGGAAATTTGTAAAATAGTCTCAAAAGTTCATAAATTTGAGAAACAACCCTAAGGTCAAAAACTTGGGAATGTCTCGAAAGTTTGAAAATTAAAAAAATAACCTGAACAATATCGAATAATTAGAGAAATAGCATCCCAAAAAGTCATTTGCAAGGAACGATGTAAAATGTAAGTGGCACCTGACTTGGCACAAAACTCAATATTATCGAACTCCAAATTTTGACTTTGTCACGGCTAGATTTTTGAAGATTTGAACTTTGGACTATGATAAAAAAAAAAAGACGAGAAAACAAAAAATATATACAAATAAAATAAAATATGATAAAATTTTGTACAATTCCTAATAAACAATACCACAATTAAAACAAGTTCAAATCTAATACAAGTCTATGGTGTTAAAGTTTATTTATAAATGGAGAATGAGTTTAGGATACAAATTGAAACAAAATACAAAAGATCCAAATATACATAGAAATGACTAATGCCCCAGTACAACCCTTTTATGACCACGCAACTTCTGAACATTCCACCAAGTCGATAAGATATCAATGAACACCTGAAAAAGAAATGTAAAATGGGGTGAGTATAAAAATATTCAGTAAGCAGCCTACTTGTAAGCATTGCATCTAGTTCCTAGTAGGGGATCACGAGATTTTCTCTAAGATCTAGAAAGTTCGGGCCTAATTCTACAACTATATGAACTTCTAAGAAGGCCTCGAAGTTTTGATTAGTTCTCTTACTTGCACAGACCCTATCGGGGTCTAGAAGTTGTTCCTCAAGTTCTAGTGTCGCGAATCTACTGGATGGTGTATCTCAACTTGTGGGTGAACTAACTTTCCTATTCTCATACTTAGTAAGTTTGTATTGCCACAACAGTGAACGGTTGATATACTAGTTGAGGCGCGACCTCACAGTATCTCATAAAATATTATGGTGCCTCTATCTAAACACATCTATAAAGTTAACTGGCAACCCTTCCACAAGAATTACCATACAGCCAACGCTTGGGGAAGTGACCATGCATGCCTGCCAGCTATTCAATCTATCCATGTGGTCCCTCGCCCCCTCTCATGGCAGGTTTATAGTGGAGCGAGCCTGTTCAAGGTAACCTTCACCATTTTCACACACGATAATGACACTTATCATGAGCTAAACTACTCATGTAACCCCTTGTCTTCGCTTCGAACACGTTTACGAAATCGTTCTCTACCTATTTTTACACACAGTAGTAATTTCTCAAGTAGTTATGATGTGGCACTCATCATGAGTTAAACTACTTATGTAGTTCCTTCTCCTCGCTTAGAACAAGTTTATGGAATCACTCAAGACCCTTTCTACTCACAATAGTAACTTCTCAAGAGCAACAACGCGCCATCCAATTTGACCTTGTCTAACTTGGAAGTACCAATTCCTAGGTCAGTGGGTAGTGCTATTGAGGTATTGGAGAAAATAGGAGGCAGTCAGGCTCCGGTTATACCGTTCATGCTGATAGCGGCCTCATAAGCTCCTTTAATTTTCTTAGGTATCATGGAGGCTAAAATCTCGAACTCCCTTTTTGAACTTCGGTACTAATTTAACTCTGAAAGCATTATGATCTCGACCACCTGTAACGATTCTACTTTTCCATTAAAAAATAAGTTGCCACTACATGTCTTTAAAATTGAATAGTAATATCAAATAGGTAAGGTAACCAAAAGTAGGGAAACAATCTCATCTATAAGTTTAAAAACAATGCAAATGCCCTAAGGACTACAATTTAAATGCACAAATTCAACTACCTTAACCTTATTTCTATGGCCTCCATGGCGGACACCATCATTTGTATGGTTGCCTTACTTTTGCCTGAAAAAATAATAAATATGGTTTGAGTATTTAAAACCACTCCATAAGTAGTTTACTATTGGGGTTAGAAAATGCAATCATGGTTCATGGTGGGACCTATATTTTCATGACGGTTCCTTGGACTCCACTTTCTTTTTCAAGTAGGGTTGGATGTGTAGTACTTCTCTACACATGGTTCATGCACGCTCACATGAACCCACTATGCAGGCTCGTATACGTACCTCCTAAGTCTGACTAAAGCTAACACATGCTCATGTTGCTGGAAACCAATGGAAGAAAAAGAGTGCATATCATATCATAGTGTACGCGTCTGTACAAGACATACTGGGGAACCTATGCTCCTGACATACACAACATGCATGAGGTCTCAAAGTTCCATACTTCATGCATCGTAGTCCATGGCTATGATGCACATCATACTTCCTTTCTTTTCATAAGATGACTTTCCTACAATATATACATACGTATACGTGACATCACTTTCACTATTATCATACGTGGGTCAAAGATGTCTCATAGGCATAATATGAACATAGTATCCTAACATACATTGTATAATATATGAAAATATAAGAATCACATAATACTCATATGATCACAAGATCATAGTAAACATCACATAAACATATCATAACATATCATAACATTAGAACAGATATGTAAATAGGCTACCGGGTATGTGCCATTCATACAGCACTCAAGTCATCCCACCAAGCCCAAAAATGTTCCAACAATAAGACAACTTACTTAGTTGGCCTAAGTCGAAGTTACTATATTTTTTTGTTGCTAGCCTGATCTTGCTCTCGAAATTAATCTCCACCTATGAAGTTCTAAAACATCATATTTATAATATCATCATGAACAATTGAATTAACTAATCCAAACATAGCTCAAATTATTTTAAATTGGGCAAACAGTGGGTATACTAACCTCAAACACTCCGAATTACATCAAAAACACCTTTGGGAGGCTCTAATATGATAGGAAAGTGTCCAAAACAGTAAAACGAAGCCCAAATTAGGCAGTCTTAGCTAAATGCGCCGAGGGAGAGTTACCGTCGCATCAAGTTGAGCCAAAGCCAAAGAAGGATGCGATCGTATTTTTGAGTTGGGTCGAGTGAGCGGGTTAATCGCAGGTTGGGATCAAGGGCATGTAGGTCACAGTTTGGTTTAGGTCAGGTTGTTGACGAGTCAAAACGAGGCACAAGTGCTAAGTTGGTTCGGGTTCTAGGTTGCAAGTTTGTATAACAAGCTGGGTTATGGGCCACGGGCTAGACATATGTGGGCTTTTGCTAGGCTAATGGGGACATTTGTGTAACCCAAAATTAAAAAATGAAAAAAAGTTTGTCCCACGTCCATTAGATTGAGAAAGTGGGGAGTTCGCCTCCAATATTAAATGGAGGATCCGACTTATTGAGTCACAACAATTGCTCCGTTTCATGCCACTTGGGTGGTTTGGAGCCAGTCCGATAATACATTTTCTGACGGCTTTAACTTGGCTTCTTGGCTTATTCGAATTGGGTTTGATATGTTCGAATCTTTTCCTACTATCTTTTACACTATGAGAGTCATTTTTGACACTTTTGGAGGCATTTAAGGTTAGTAGAACTACTTTTTAGCTAATTTAAATTATTTGGAGATAAGTTTGGATTATTTTACGTAAATTAGGTGAGCCAATTTCCACAGTAGAATTCTAAGTTATGATTATTGAACTTCTTAAGTAGAACTAGATTGCAAGGAGCATTTTTAAGCTAACATTAAGGGACCGTAGTGACTTCGCTTAGACAAATCAGGTAGGTGGTTTTATTATTGACTTGGTTGGATGAATTGCATGAAGTATGAATGGCATGTGTTTTGTGCCCCTACACGTACCATGCTTTGTGATTGTTTGACGTGTA
The DNA here is from genome assembly GCA_033971965.1 of Cucurbita ficifolia. Lineage (NCBI taxonomy): Eukaryota > Viridiplantae > Streptophyta > Magnoliopsida > Cucurbitales > Cucurbitaceae > Cucurbita > Cucurbita ficifolia. Next base: position 9,387,446 of record CM066979.1, read on the forward strand.
TTATGTTATGTTTATGTTATGACATAAGTTATACCATGAGACGGATATGTTATGTTATGGATCTTGTTGTGAAATCAATGTTGAATGCATGAAACCTCTGTATGTTATTTCACACCTACTATGTTAACATGTTCACTTGAAGTTTATGAGATATTGTTAAGCCACGTATGTTATTCATGAAAGTTATGTTTACAAAAAGAACAGAGATATGACTTGCATCATATGTATGTGTCATGATTAAAAGCTATTAGAACCTCATGCATTTGTATGTCATGTGCATCGGTATACTTCCCCGTTATGACTAGTATCACATGTACACTATGATATTATGTACATCATGATATTATGCGTGTTCCTTTCTCTCTATGAATTTTCAAGCAGCGTGAGCGTACCTTAGTCGAAGGCCAAGTCTAGGGGTATGTATACGAACCCGCCTGGGGTTCATGTGCGCGTGCGTGGACTGTGTGTAGAGAAATACTAGACATCCAATTTTGCCTAGACTAGAAAGTAGAGACCAAGATCATGATATTTTATGAAAGAATAGGTCTCATCATGATTGCATATGATTGCATTTCCTAACCTCAATAGTGAAGCTACTTACCGAGTATTTTTAAATACTAAGCCACGTGCAACTTTTTTTCAAGTAAAGGTAATGTCTTCTTGTACAGATGACGACGTCGTTGTAAAGATCGTGGAAGTTAAGTTGGGATAGTTGCATTCATGTTTGGTTTAGTAGTCATTGGGTTAGATCAAGGCGCTGCCTTTGTTTATTTAAATTCATGTTATATATTTTTCAACTATGTTGTTGATAACAGTATTTTTTAAATGAATTTATTATGAGCGTTTAAGTCCAAGACATCGTTTATGACAAATTTTCATATAATTTTCTGAACATGTTAGGCTTGTCATGCATGTAGGGGTGTCTCTATTTTATTACGAAAAATAGGGTCGTTATAGTTTGAGATGTGGGTATGATGTGGGTTGGGTTGTACGTTGGATTTGAGTCGAAGGCATCTGTGGGTTGGGCGATCTAGGTTGGAACAAGAACAACTGAACCTGGCTTGGTTCAGCCATGAACCTACGCTTCCGCTGATCTGTTTGTTGAGGCTCAGGTTCGAACTTAAGTTCGAATTTCGAGCCAAAGGTTTGGATCCGAGGCTACCCTTTTACCAAAATATTCCTTCTTTTTTTCTCTTTCCTTCTCGGATTCTCCCTTTTGATTGATTCTCGACCTTTTTTTACAACGGATTCGAGACATAATTTTTTAGAACACAAACTAATTTCGGTATTTGTTCTTCTAGCCAAAATGAAGAGAATTGTAATGAACTTGGTGCGGCTGGTTGAGGTAGAGATTTTTGGGGGTGAGAGTTGCAGAATGTAGAGATTTAGGGGAATGAGGGCTTCAATTAATGTTTGTTTTTAAAATGGTTGTTTCACCACTCATAGCTCCTCACAAACCTAGAGTGCTCGGTTTCATGCACGTGTAAGCCACGTGCCTGTGGAAGAAGTACTCGTGCTTACCACGCGACATGTGTCGTACGCTGACTGGTGCCTTTGTCTCCCTCTACGCATGTTTGAGTCTTGTGGTTATATAATTTTTTTCGATTTTTAACACACTGACGCATGTCCCGATTGACACTAGACATATTCCTCACTCAGCCATCGTGTGTGTCCTACCTTTCGATTTCCTCTCAAATTTTCCCAGGTTTCATATTTTTATCTAATTTTTTTTAATTCTTTTTCTACCTAACTCAATTTCTTCACCAAAGTTAAAGAGTTTTAATCCAGCTTTCAAAAAAAAGTTCATTCTATTTCGTTAACCTATGAGAGAAATAAATACGTGTAAAGTTGGTCCACAACTAGAAAATTCACTGATCTTGATGTTCGTTGGAACTCTATCTTCCAATGAGTATCGCCTCTGAATTCCTTCATGATAGTTGAGTGAAATCACTTCGTCAAACATCTTGGACTAACTTTAGAACCTACAACTTCAAGGTTAAAAACTTGAAAGTCTTGCCTCTCGATCTTCCTCATTTCTTGATGGATTAAGGTAATTCAAGTGTCCAAACTTAATCTTCCTAAAGTTTCGAACAAGTTTTATGAAGAGACGTTACCCGAAAATCAAATCCAAATAGAGGGTAGGTTCAATAGTTATTTTTTCTAACTCTCTTTTCATTCTCCTCTTGTTTCTCTTTCCTTTTCTTTCTCTTTTTTTCTTTTATTCCCACTAATTCTTTAATTAATCCATTTTCAATTATCAGATCAAGATGGTACTAAAATGATCCAAATATCAATTTGGGGTTGACTTTGACCGTTTATTTTTTATTTATTATTATTTTCTTTTATATTTTTCATTGGTTCCTTTCCATCTCTAAATCTTCAATAAAATCTCACATTTTGAAATTTAAAAAAAGAAAAATCGAAAAATTAATTCTTGTCAAGACTTTACCGACCTTTATCCAAAAATTTTGAAACCAAATTTATCCATTTTCAAATCATATTTGAATCGGGTATTTTAGGACTTTTAACACGAGATGGATGCTCTTATGACTTACAAAAACTTTTAAAGTAATGACTAAAAACAAATTAAGTGAGAGAATATTGTAGGGAGTTAATTTCACCAATTTATGACTCTTACAAGAACAACAAGTTCTCAATTAAATGTTATAAAATGAAGATCTATGTTTAGTTTTTAATAACATTCATGTCATTAAGGCCCTTCTTTAAATAACATTTAAAGTAGCCCTAATCATTGTAACTACCATTAACTACCATTAGTCATGTTAATTCATAATGTAGATGTCACCATTATTTTTCTCCATCTAATTTAAAAGTATTTTTTAACCTTTTTATTTTAATTTAATTTTAAAATAATGAAAGTTAATTCGGATAAATATAATTTTTTAAAATAATTATAAAAAAAAACAATCAGACAACTTAATCTAACTCCAAAATAGAGTCAGTTTGGCAAACTCAACAGACTCAAAATTTTGGTTGGTCCAAAAGATTACCACAACCCAACCCGACTCAACGCAGGTACACTTTTCAACCGACATAAATTAGTTAGTGCACTTTTCTTAATTTAAAAGTACTTCAACAAAAAGAAAACAAAAAAAGAGTTTTTATTATTATTATTATTATTTAAAAGGAGCTAGAAAATCCAGAAGGCCCATATGCCATGAAAAGAGGGCCCATGAACTGGACGCCGTTGCAAAAAGCAAAGCGCCGTTCAAATTCAAAGTAGACCGCATGATATTCGACCGTTGGTGATAAAACAGAAAAGAAGTGAGCGTGGTCCCAGTTTGATAAAAACGTGAACTCCCCACACCTTCCTCCCGCGCAGTCTTCAAGCATCATCATGAGACGCCATGGCTGGCAACCTCCTCTCCACCCTCTACAGGTTAGGTTAACCTAATCATTTCTCATTTTTCCTTCTGTTTTTACATTACCAGCTGCTTCCTTCTCCTTCAGATTGTGGCAATGGCAATTTACAGTTTTCTCGTAGCCGCGTTCTATACTTTCCTAGGGCTTTTCCTTGGAAACAGAATCGCCGAAATTGCAGTCACGACAATGTTTTCGTTTGTGGTAATGAAATTGGATGAAGCTTCGATCTCTGTTTCTTTTGATTTCTCTCGATACTTGTTGGATCTTTACTGTTCTTCTCCGTTTGGTGATTCTATTCAGGCGATTTCTGCTATGTTTCTGTTCGTAAGGTGCGTCGCCATTGATCCAACTGATAAAATCAGTGTCCGAAAAACGAAGAAATCCAAATCCAAATCCAAATCCGACCTAAATTATGGATTGATACTCGGAGAAATCGTTTCGAGGCAATTTAGGAAAATGGAAAGGAAGATTCTCAAAACATTCATCCGGAGGAAGTATCTGGATCCATGGAAGGTGGGTGCTCAAATGGAGCCTTTGATCCCTTTTCCTCTTGTAATGAAGGATGATGTGGTCACTTCGGATCATAATAACGAGGAGGATTTAACATTTTGCTCTCTTTGTAATTTCGAGGTACGTTACCAAATGTAATGTAAAGTTTGATTACTGACCTTCGAACTATTAGATGAACAAGGCGGGCTGGCTTATTAAACAACCGCTTATTGTTGTTGCTTCAATGTAGGTGCAGAGGCATAGCAAGCACTGTCGAACCTGCAACCGCTGCGTTGAAGGATTCGATCACCATTGCAAGGTAATAATACAAATAACCCCACACTGTTGAGGATTGTTGGGAGGGAGTCCCACATCTCCATTGGTACGAGGCCTTTTGGAGAAACAAAAAGTAAAGTAATGAGAGCTTATGCTGAAAATGGACAATATCATACCATTATGGAGAGTCGTGATTCTCAATATTTGGTATCAGAGTCATGTCCTTAACTTAGTCACATCAATAGAATCTTCAAATGTCGAGCAAAAAGTTGTTTTAACACACATTACGTTCATTTGTCATGTTCTATCTGTGGCTTTCTTGATTCCCAATGAATGGTTTTTTTTTTTTTACTGTTCTCAGTGGCTAAACAACTGTGTTGGGAAGAAGAACTATACCACATTCTTTCTTCTGATGATATCCGTGATGTTAATGGTCAGTTGCCTTTTTACTTTGAGTATTGATTATTCTTTGAGTATGGTTCTAACCAAAAAAATTGGACTGATACAGCTAGCGATCGAAGGAGGAGTGTCCATTGCCATATTTGTGAGGTGTTTTGCAGATAAAAACGGAATGGAAATGGAGCTGCGAAGAAGGTTCCACATAGAGTTTCCGAGGGAAGTGCTTGCCACAATCACCGTAAGTTTTTCTTAAATCTTCTTCACATTTCGTAGGTTGAGGATTGTTGGGAAAGGAGTCCCACATTGGCTAATTATGGGGTTGATCATGGGTTTATAAGTAAGGAATACATCTCTATTGGTATGAGGCCTTTTGGGGAAACAAAAAACAAAGCCATAAGAGCTCATGCTCAAAGTGTACAATATCATACCATTGTAGAGATTCGTGATTCCTAACAAGGTATCAGAGTCATGCCCTTAACTTAGCCATGTCAATAGAATCCTTAAATGTCGAACAAAGAAATTGTAAATCTCGAAGATGTAGTCAAAAGTGACTCAAGTGTCGAACAAAGGGTGCCCTTAACTTAGCCATGTCAATAGAATCCTTAAATGTCGAACAAAGAAATTGTAAATCTCGAAGATGTAGTCAAAAGTGACTCAAGTGTCGAACAAAGGGTGTACTTTGTTCGAGGGCTCCAGAGAAAGAGTCGAGCCTTGATTAAGGGGAGGCTGTTCGAAGGCTCCATAGGTCTCGGGGGAGGCTATAAAGTGTGCTTTGTTCGATGGGAGGATTGTTGGGAGAGGAATCCCGCATTGGCTAATTAAGGGGTTGGTCATGGGTTTATAAGTAAGGAATACATCTTCATTGGTATGAGGCCTTTTGGGGAAACCCAAAGCAAAACCATGAGAGTTTGTTCCCAAAGTGGACAATATTATACCATTGTGGAGATCTCTTCATTGGTATGAGGCCTTTTGGGGAAACCCAAAGCAAAACCATGAGAGTTTGTTCCCAAAGTGGACAATATTATACCATTGTGGAGATCTGTGATGCCTAACAACAAGTTGATCGAGTTCTTCAAATTGGCACAACAGGTCTTGCTTGTGTTGATGACGGCCTATGGTTCAGCAGCACTTGGACAACTATTTTTCTTTCACGTAGTTCTCATACAAAAGGTGAGAGTATTCATTCTCGTACAAAAGGTGGATTGGTTATGGCAAGTCTGTTCTTCAATATATTTAACCCCACTGGCTTTAGGGAATGAGAACATATGACTACATACTCGCCATGAAAGAGGAGAGTCAATTTATTATTGACGATGACTCATTCGACGAAAACTCGGATTTCTCTTCTGATGATGATTTTGATTTGCCTGAGAAGAAGCCAACTTTCGTGTCGCGTTTTATCACGTGCCAAGGAGGACGAGTCAAAGAGGTAATTATACTTTGTAAGCTACATATTGATACGGAGTTTTATGGAGGATCTTCCTTAATCTCGTGTGGTACGTTCAGGACTCGACAAAATTGTCCATAAAGATAGATGCAAATCCCCAGAGTACATCCACCGTGAAACAAGGCCTTCGTATCAGTATCGATCCATGGAAACTGATAACTCTGAACAGAGACAAGGCACTTGCAGCAGCTGAGAAAGCTAAGGAAAGACTTCAGATATCCAATCACGACTACCTCAAGCCTCTGCCACTAGAGACAAAATCTGGCCTACAGAACGATTCTAATACTAATACTAGAAATTGTGATAATATAGATGGAAGGGGAAGTTGGGGGAATGCAAAAGGTGTATGTGAGTTGCTGCCTAAGGCTAAGGGAAGGGTCCCTACTGGTTCCCCCGGAAGCTTTTCGAGCCCAAGGAAGCGTTGTTCGGGCTCTCCGAACACAGTTCCAGCCCCAGCCCCAGACACTACAGCATCAATATCTCCAAAGCACAGGAAGTACAGAAGCAATTTTGACCTCAAGTTGACAGAAGTGTCCAAAGAGCTCGAGACTTACATTTCAAGACAGGTTTTATGCTCCATCATCAAGGAGGAGAGTATGGCCTCCCCGAGATAGTGTTCTTTCAACCGTTTTGAACATAGTGTGACCCGACCCGACCGTGTGTGAGTAGCTATTAATGAATTCTTCTTCCCAAAGAAATCTTGTTCAGCTATCATTTAAGAAACTCAGTTCATACATTATACACCCACACCAACTTTTGTGTATTCTAAGTGGGGTTGCAAATGTGTGTGAAAGAAACTCTCTCTAACTCTCTCTATATACATATTCTAATTAATCACTCCATTATTAACTTTGCTGCACACCAAGTCCAGAAAACAAATAACATTTGATTGTGTACCTGCCATTTGAGAGTGTTCAGCCACACAGCTCTTAGCTTTTACTTGATTCATCAGGCAAAGCAATCGGCATCCCGATGAAGCCGGTCCACGTTGAACTCATCTAATCACGCAAGAGACTAGACGAAATCATACAATCACTCGAATATTCGAAAACGATTGAAAGAATGATGACAACAAAGCTCAGAGAATATACCTGAGCAATGAAATTTGGTGGCTGATAACAATCCGAAATATGTTTGGGAAAGATTCTTTCCCTCAGAGAATGGCATGTCTTTGGAGAAACAAAGTCAGAAAATCCTTGCACATGCGAGCAGTTCCATTTGTGCATTGAGCTCACATTAAGCGTGATATTGGCTAAGCAAATATTATGAAAATCATCTCCTTCTATGCCCTCTAAAACGCCTGCTGTTTTAATATTCTCCCCACTCACATGTTTAATTGTGATCCTTTCAACTGTCGGAAGAGCATTTGGATTATAACCAGAATCTGGGTGCTCACCATACTTACCAGTGAACCTTATAGCTACGTTTACATCAATCAAGCTCACATTTGATATGTAAACATTCCGCACGTAACCACCCCTTCCTGGAGACGTCTTAATTCTGATACCCGTTTTCGAGTTGAAAAATAGGATGTTTTCTACAAGAATTTCTGACACGCCTCCAGACATCTCACTTCCAATCGCAATTCCCGCACTAGTTGTTTGCCCGGTGAGCCTTCGAATGGTAATGTTCGTACTAGGACGAGCATACTCAACACCATATTCATCCCACCCACTTTTGATCGAAATTAGATCATCGCCTGTGCTAATGTAGCAATCTTCAATGCAAACTTCAGCTGAAGAATCTGGAGATGAGAAGTTTGTGTAAGAAACAATGTAAAGCTTCAAACAGATGGTTAAAAGGCAGGGGCACTGACTATAATTAACTTGAAGCACATCATATTCAAAATTTTAGCTTTCTGGGAATTACCTGCTCAAGCAATATTCTAACGGCCCAAGGCCACCGCTAGCAGATATTGTCCTCTTTGGGCTTTTCCCTTTCGGGCTTCCCTTCAAGGTTTTTAAAACGCGTTTTTCTAGGGAGAGGTTTTAACACCCTTATAAAAAATGTTTCGTTCTCCTCCCAACCGACGTGGGATCTCACAAATATTATATATATGAACCCTGTTTTCTATTCACTACATATTTGCAGAGTCATACTTTTGAACTAAAGAATGCTCTAAATAAATAAAAGGTTATTATCAAAACATGATGCCTCACCTGGATCAATACCATCTGTGTTTGGAGAATCAGGTGGTGCAAGGATTGTCACATTCTGGACAAGGACTTTGCTGTTTATTCAAAATAGAAAAATGAAGAGCTCAGTTTCATGTCTTCGTAATAAATAAAGTATCGAGTTCAACGATCAAGGAAAGAATGAACATTATGCTTCCCCAGATGGGGAAAGACCTGCAATATACAGGATGGAGGGTCCAAAAGGGTGAATTCTTGAATGTCAGATTTGAGATTACAACATTAGTTGAATTCATAAGTTCAACTAAATGCGGCCTCGTATAGTTTAACGTTTTACTATGGAACCAGTCCCACCAGATGCTGCCCTGTCCATCAATGGTTCCATTTTCACCTGCACATAATCAAAAGTAACAACAATTAAGGAGTATAAAGGTTACTGCAGAATACAACTGTTCTTTAATATGGGCTCTACCTGTGATGACAACATTCGTCAAATTGCATCCATAGATGAGGCTTCGATGCCGTTCACCTGGCAACTCGCGTCCTCTACCATATGATGGCAGTGGTTTGATAATCGGCCAATCATCAGAAATCTGAAAAAATTACGAAACATTCATCATTAGACAATACAATGTCACTACATCTTGTACTTTAATCTGATTGAAAATCAGCTCAAATTCATTAAAAATGCACTTTCAAGGGGAGAATTTTGGTGTACAATACAATGCCACTACATCTTGTACTTTAATCTGATTGAAAATCAGCTCAAATCCATTAAAAATGCACTTGCAAGGGGAGAATTTTGGTGTACAAAAACCAGCTAAATCAAATCTTGGCTCACTTTTATTCAACCAAGATGCAAGAGCTTACCGTTGAGCCAAGAATTACAGCATCCTTATCTAACCACAAAGTTAAATGACTGATAAGATCGAAGCTTCCTGTCAACCAACGCCCAGCTGGGACAAAAAGCTTGGCACCACCTTTGTCAGCAAAAGAGTTGAGGTAGAAAATAGCATTTTGGAATGCTTTTGTGTTGAGAGTGACACCATCTCCAACTGCCCCAAAATCAGTGATAGAGACACTGTGGGGTCGAATTTCTCCTGTATTAGTCAGCTTGCAATAAGAGCTGCTGCTCCCAGCAACCCATGGAGCAATACAAAACAATGCAAGCAACAGAAGAACATCCACCAGCTGAAAGAATAAAATCACTATTGTTAAAAATATCAAAAGGGAAGGGGTCAAGTGCATCATCTGGCTTAGTTCCGCAATTAACATCGTTCTTCCTGCTCTAACAATGAACAAGGAACAAAGTTACAGGGGGATCTTCTTCTACAAAGGGGCAAAGAACCCGAAGGAATTTGGTGGCAAATAAAAACAGCTGAATATCAATCAAGATAGATCGAGGTGAGGCGATCAAGTAAAAGTAATTGGTTTGAGCTTACAGAACTTCAATTAAATAAATCATAATAGGAAAACGGGAATCAGAAAATTTGCTGTCCACTAGCCCCAATTTTACGAATAATGTAAGAAAACCTAAGATTAAGGTAGCAACAGCCACAACAGAGAGAGAATTGCGCTAGGCATTCAGCATTTATCGGGATTTTGGGGTTTAGCCAAAATGTAGCTCAAAAGCAAAACCTCAGACCATCAAATTGAAGAAATTAGTAGGAATTGGAGTCAATTTTACAAGTGTTGGAGTTGAGAAAGAGGAATCAACTCACAGTGAGAGGTGTCTTCATACGATACGACTGAGTTGCTCCGGTTGATCAGATGGATGACAAATCAAAACAACGGCCGGGCTGCTGGTCTCCAAACGTCCAAATCTCTTTTTCAGATGAAAAAGAAAATGAAATGAGGGGAGCTTGTTGAGGAAGATCAAGATCCAGCAGTTATAAATGTGATTAGGTGGATCATAATGAGGCTTGAGGCACCACCACCTACACAAATCATTGACGCTGACCGTTGCTACTGGATAATATTAAGCAGTAGGTCCTGCCCTGCCTGTTGCTTCACCGCATTCAACTGCTTCTTCTCCCTCCTCTTCCGACGGGAAACCAAGACGGAGATGAACCACCGGAAAACTCAAACGGATCGACAACCAAAAAGGAAAAAGCAAAAAAGTGAGATATGGTTGAATGTTCTTCCGATTCTGATCACTTCAAGTGTGATGAGAGTGGCTCAAAGCAAGTATGGAACAGAAAACGAAATATTTTTAGAAATATATTTTTAAAAAAATTAAAATATTGTCTTTAATGGATGAATCTCTTAGAAAAACGCATTGTTTTCTTATTGTGTTTATGAGAGACGTTATATTTTGATCGTTTTTTTCTTTAAATTTTCATTTTATATTGAATTAACTTGAATTCTTTAAATTAAATATAATTTTTCATTTTATATTTAATATACCTTATAACTAAATATTATCAAATTTTTCTTTCTTTAATACACCCCATTTTAAAATTTTAATTAAACAATTTTCATTCATTAACTATAAATCACCGTAATATAGATCTATAATAAAAAAATTATGCGCAAAAGTTGTATTTATAAATATAATCGTGGCAGTCCGTTTAGTTCTCGCTCTTATATTTAATGCTTTGATTTAATTATTGATAAAATTAAATAGGTTTCCAATACTTCTATTGTAAGGATACAAAGTACATTTCCTTCGTACTTACTCATTAACAAGTAGTTTTAATTTGAATGGCTACATACTAAATTGTAGTCATGCAGTCCCATTCGACAAATGAAACGTGCTAATGTTGTCGCCAACGCTCTACCAATGCAATGATGAAATGTATGATGCATGAAAAATATGGCTCAACGAAGGGATTTGGTTGTGACGTCGGCCTCCTAAACACTGCTTCTTGATGCCTACAATGCAACACATCAAAATACATTTTCTTCTAAGCGAGAGGTTTTCACACCTTCATAAAGAATGCTTTGTTCCTCTCTACAATCGTTGTGGGATCTCACAATCCACTCCCTTTTAGGGTCCAGCGTTCTCGCTAACACTCGTTCCCCTCTCCAATCGATGTGGGGTCTCACAATCTTCACAATGCAGTTTTATTGATGGATCCTTCTAACCCATCTCGTTACGTATGTGAGAGGAGCATGAATGACCACGGGCTCTCACCAAAGTCTCATTTGAACAAATTGTGAAAACGTTTGGACCAAACAAGTGATAACGCTTATTTATGAGTGCTATTTAGTCATAATACTATGCCTTATTATTTGGAAAGTAAGTGCTTACTGCCATATTTCATATCACTTTGGATGAATAGTTTTGATTTTGTTAAATATCAACTTTGATTAGGGATGAGCTCAAACTCTAGTGAATAACACTTCAAATAAGTTAGCAACTTGTAATAATCTTCTTCGAAGTCGAACGAAATCTATGTCAAGGCTCTTATGGGTGGTAATAACGTGAGAACAAAGATTTTCATAAGTCTATCACTTATTGCATACGCACGTTAACTCATTTGATTTCATATGATGTGTTGTTCTCATTTGTATATGTCGACCATAGTTTCTACGTACAAGAGTGAGAGTCATTATACTACAAAATTTCAAAGATATAAACGAAGATATCTCAATCATACAATATGAATTTCAAAGAAGGTGTAAAAAATGTTATTCAAATTACCACAAAAAAAAAAGTCAAAGTTAAATTAAGTGAAGTCAAGTTTCATTAAAGTTGAACTCAAGTTGCAATTAATTTCACGTCAAGAAGAATCAAGTTTCATTTATGCAACAAGCGCTTCAACATACTGGTTCCATTTTTTCTTAGATGGTTATCAATTTCGGATGGAATATTGAAATCTAGATTTATGATATTTCATTAATGTATAAGTTTTCAGACTTTTTATATAGTGGCTAACTATATAGTCTTGAAGTAAGGTTACAACTCTTGAAATATCTCATGAAAGTTTAAGAATTTCATTTTGAGGCTATATAAAGTGAGTAGATATGGAAATTGCAGTAAAAAAAAATGCATTTGTGCTTTCTTTTAGCCAATGACTAAGTTTTTTTGCAATTCTATGTAGTTTATGTTGTATGTTGAGAATCATTGAAGCTTGACATGATCGATCTTATCTGTGGAGTGATTCAAATCTAAAACAAGTTTTCTTACCTTGGGATGTTTGATCAACAAGGTAATCTCAGTCTTATTTTCATTAAGGTGATTCCTTGAGATATTTGATTAACAAGTTTTCTTGCCTGAGATATTTGATCAACAAGCTAATTCGAGTCCTACTTTCCCTTGAAGTGATTGCTTATCATTTAAGGTTGTTAGATCAAATTCCTAAAAGTTACAATCATTTGGGATGAAATCATCTCGATTTAAGAGGTTTCACATTTGTAATATAAAGGGTTCATATATCCACAAAAATTTATGAGAATCCTTAAAATCAATTGGTTAGGGTTTTCACATCATTCAAAGTCATTACATATACCAATCACCTTACCTTTTACACTTGACTGCTTACGCTATACTTCCTTGTTCGACTCGATTATGTCAAATGTTGTCGTTGAAGAATCGAGTAGCTCATTACATCAAAATCATCGAGTAGCTCATTACATCAAAATCATCTCTTTTAAGCAATGAATCAAATTGTGGTGGTTGATCTCTTTGTGAGTGTTCGTATTAGGCATAGAATCGATAAGGTTCGTATAGGATTTTGTGAAAAGAGAACATGAGAGTGGACCAAACCCAGCAAAAAAGGAAGACAAAAAGAGGGAAGAGGAGACATGGTAGCAATCAATTGTAATGCTTTTGTTATTGGTTTAAAAAAAATTAAGAAAAAATGTCTATGTAAAGTGCGACAATGTCTTCCATAACACCGGACAAACCAAGTGCCCATCAATGCTCATCTTTCAGCATCCAATGTGAATGTCAACATCAAACTACGTGTTTTCAAAAGAAAATATCATAACTCCAAAAACATTCAATCAAAATGTTTTTAGATTCAGTTGAAATTGTAAGATTGATTTATGAAGGGAATTTATTGTTAACTTTTTTTAGAACATACATTTTTACTTGCATTATAATTATACATAAATATATTTCTTTATAATGGTTTGAAATTTGCCCCGCCAAAAAAATAATAATAATAACAAATAAAATAATTTAGAAAGTTGTTTGATGTAAATCTCAAAAAAGACTTAAACTAGACTATGCCCCATGTTGGGGTTAGATTACCCACCACTCTTATGGTTGATTTAGTTTAGCATTCAAATCTACCACTTCGATCATGACCACATCAAGTGCAACTTTGCACATTTAGAAAAGAATTGTCTAACCTCTTCAACCCATTCGTCCATGTGTACGATGGAGTCGATCAAGTCATCCCCATTCTCAAAGCCCCCATCTTGTGTTACTTTATCTTCGAGGGTCTCGACTCTCGAACCTAAACATCAATTATTGGATGACATCCTATCTATGCAGCCAACTACCACAACAATATTGTCAACTTTTGTGGCAATCTAATCCAAGCGAGATTCTGAAAATATCTATATATCTATATAGAACTAGCACTACTTAGTCACTAACATGTTTAAAAGAAGCTAACTCAATCTCTAATACCAACGGTAAGAATTAGACCCTTTTGAGACTCCTGAAACAATTATGCACACTTACTTTCGCCTACAAGTAAGTCAACCAACTTAAATTCGAGTCGTAAAAAGCACAAACGACATATAATTTTACCTCTACTCATTCCTCAAAGTAGTTTTAGAAATGAAGTTGGAGAAAGTTTTGAAAAATGCTTTAAATGTAATATAAGAAAACAACGTTATACATTAGCAAACAATAAGGTGTAAAGACAACATTAGCCAACAATAAGGTGTAAAGACAACATTGTGGAAAGATTTGATAATTAATCAAATTCCTCTATTGTCATTAACATCCATAAACATCAAAAGTGACAATGAATCGCCCATTAAATTATCGCCCCATAAATTATGAAAAATCTAAATAACTAGATAAAATGAAAGATATACCATGGTAAAAAAAGTTTAGAATAAACTTGTAACATGTTGGACAAGGATGACTATGTTAGGAAATGTAGTAAATATATATATAAAAAAAGAAGGCCAGAGTTCACTGATGGTTACATGGCCGACCAACCATCAGAACCAATAACAATTTGAGCTGAATTTTTTCTAATGACAATATAGATATGATCAATTGCCTTTTATTTTACACACTAAGAATAAAATATTGGAGTTGAACAAAAATTCATATCTACCCCGCCCCGTACACGTGCACGGACACGTGCATATTGTGATACCCTACCCTGAAAAATTATAAGTACCAACACTAGTTTTGATAGACTTTTCTCGTATCAATGCATTCCATCTAAACCTTGATGTAAATGTAAATGCTCATCTCATTCCCTTACCAAACTCTTCTGGGGCTATCTACATGCATGTCTTCCTAGATACAGGCAGAAGGCTTCAAAAGAATCCTCCATTTTTAAACACAATGGGGAAACAGCAGCAGGATTTTAGGCAGTTGCTTTGGGACTGGTAGCTGCAGAAGACGATTCAGTAGCAATTGGATCTGAATTATTATTAGTACCTACACCATTGGTTACAACTTCTGCCGATTTCGCCTTCCTTCCAGAGTCCTGATCCTTCTTTACGAGCACCGGTTTGAACTGTCGGAAGACGAGAGTAAAGAGAATTTGTAATAAAAATCTAGAGAGAGGAACCAAGAGTATACATACAGTCCTTACCTGATATATAGAATATATAACATTTCTCCTTATCTGTGCCATCATATCCAGGAAGAGGTTATAGCCCTCAAGTTTGTACTCTATAAGTGGATCGCGCTGGGCATATCCACGTAAACCTACGGCTTGTTGCACAAACTTAAGTGCTTGCAGGTGTTCCTTCCATAATCGGTCAATGTTGCTCAAGACCAAGAATCTCTCGGCTTCCTTCATTAGTCCTGGTGCTTCCTTCTCTACAATATCCTGAAAATAGAAACAATATGACAATCTCAATAAACTTAAAATTTTAGTTTGTTAGACTAATAGAAATTTAGTATTTTAAATAAATAATGCTTTAGCATCCTTTGTGAATTTAGATTAATTTTCGTTTACTAGCACCAATACGTTAATTATTAATATAAAATGAGGAAACACTTCAGATCTCGAAAAAGAACAGGACAAAATAAGATAAAAAAAACAAGCTCAAGGCTACATAAGAATATAAAATGAAGAAAACAAAGAACCAACAACAGAAAGGTCAAAGGGAATCTGGAACAAAATCAGGGATATAAAATCATGGTAAAGAAGGTAAAAGTGAGATAAAGAAAGAATTTGAACACTGAAAAAATGTGCGACATCCAGGAGGGCATCGACTTAAAATGAAAATAAGGAACTTTAAAACAAAGTAAAAGTAGTGGGGTGGGACCCATGCAAGAATCAGATCACTTATATGCCTCAAAAGGGTCAGGTGGGAAGGGAGGGATGCGTGTGTGTGTATGGATATTATAATCGACGTGCAGACCCTTTTCTGTAAGTATGCTTCACGTCCACGTAGACGAAGATAATTCTGCAAATCCTCATATGTTGAATTTTTACTCTTCAGTAATTCTGGGGTCAAATCATCCAATAGATAGCAATACCTATAAACAAAGCGAAATATGAGTCATGGAAACGAAGTTCAGGTTATACCAATACCTACCAGAAAGAAGTTCATGCATGCAGTGGATTTAACAAATTGATGCGCTCTTAATAGCCACTAAAAATGAAGTAGCCCCTTACTGTTGAACTTTTGCTATGAGCTTCTCAAGATCCCAGCTTTCAGTTGGAGCATCAGAACCAATATTTGCCTATAGTTTTAAAATCAGTGAGGCATATGATATATTTGAACTCAATGATACATCGGCAATATGAAAGAAAGTTCATATGATTTACCTCTAATATGTCGTCCATCGTCAGCTCAGCATATTCAATAATAAGTGATTGTAGATTGTCTGATTGGAGTGCACGCCTTCTCTCAGTGTATACACGATCTCTTTGGCTATTTAAGACTTCATCAAATTCAAACAACTGCTTCCGGATATCAAAAAAGTAGTTCTCTACTTTCCTTTGGGCTTCATCAAGTGCTTTTGTTAACATCTGGGATTCTATAGGAAGGTCTTCTACTCTAAAAGCTCTCATTAAACCCTACAGATGCAAATATTTATAAATAAAAAAAACGCAAGAATCATGTACAGAATCCTAAGTATAAGATCTGATCTAAATATAAATTATAACCTGAATTCGATCTCCACCAAATATTCTAAAGATGTTGTCTTCAAGACTTAAGAAGAAGCGTGAGCTTCCAGGATCCCCTTGCCGACCACTTCGACCACGCAGCTGCAATGATACATATTAAGAAGTCAATTTCATCTCAAGTTACACAGGAATAATATGTCACAAGCCTTTATATGAACATATGCACAAAGTAATTGTCATAACGGAAAAAATCACAGTACGATAATAAATAAATCTTTAAATTTGATTTATTACAGGATTACAGCCATGTAACACCAATACATATATTCAACCTGATTATCAATTCGCCGGGATTCATGTCGTTCTGTCCCTACAACATGGAGTCCACCAGCTAACACAACCTGCAAGGATGACTGGATGAGAACAAAAGAGACAAACTAACACCAAGAAATAGGCAACAGAATTTGAGGAAAACTGACCTTATTCCTTTCTTCCTCCGTAAAAACCTTATATTCTTTGACAATTTCTAAAAATGCATTCCGCAACTTAGCTATGACATCATCTTGAGCAGGGCCCTACAAGTTCAAAAGTAAAAAAGAAAATAATAATAATAAAGAAAGAAAGAATAACACCAAAGAGAAAGAACCCCAAAGTTGTGTTGTGACAGAATGATAATAAGACAGCTAAATCGCCAAAAAGAAAATACAAAAATTTAAGAATTCTTCAGTGATCAACTAAAAGGAATACTGGTTTCAAAGAATTTACCTTCTCACAGGAATAAGATAGACGCTCTTCTGCTTCAAGCTCAGTTAGTGATCTCGGACCCCAAGTCTTGACAGCAAACTGTACAACCTCTTCAGTCAATTTGGCATTCTCACTTGAAAGGGCACATGGAAATAAACTTTCGTTTACCTAATATAGCATAAAATACATCAACTGAGATATCATACAACAGAAAGATATTAACCAAGCAACCTTATTGCCAAAAATTACAAATTCAAGGATCAAAATCATTTCCCCACCTTCCATGTTTTCTTTAGAGGAGGCTTCTTCGCAGATACAAAAACTCCATCAGTTAGTTTGACAAGTCTGCAATAAAATATTCCCACAAATTGTAAAGCTTGATTTATTATGCACTAACTTCCACCCATTCTTGTTTTTAACAGGTAGACATCCGTCCATGGCCCCGTCACACTTGTGAAAGATAAGCCAACAACCAAGAAAGTGTAATATGAACATCCGCAGATTATTTGACATTCAAAAACAGCAAGTCAACCTGTTAGTGCATCAGGTATGCTGGAAATAAAAACTAACATTGATTTAGTACCCCTTAATTCTTTAGCTCAAGCAGTAGTTTGCAAAGCAGGGAAAGGGCTTGGAGTTATTTTACAGGTGCTACTTTTCATCCCATCCTGACATCTTTTCCGTTCATGCTCTCTCTCTCTCTTGTACTTTCTGTTACTCTTAAAACTAATTGAATAGCCTTTTCTCGCAGAGTCACAGTTCCTGTTGGTTCTTGGAAGAATTTCTTATCCTCTCTTGTGTGTGTAGATCTTAC
This sequence comes from Cucurbita ficifolia, assembly GCA_033971965.1. Classification (NCBI taxonomy): domain Eukaryota; kingdom Viridiplantae; phylum Streptophyta; class Magnoliopsida; order Cucurbitales; family Cucurbitaceae; genus Cucurbita; species Cucurbita ficifolia. The sequence continues at coordinate 9,405,359 of CM066979.1, forward strand.
TGATTTCTCTTAATACAATTACTTGAAGGACAAAACAGTTCTACAAGGGGAATGTCAAGCCATAACAAGATGATACCTTGGCATAAGCAGCTCACGTAACTTCAGCCTTGCCATAAATTCAGCATTACCACCGAGAATTATATCAGTGCCACGTCCAGCCATGTTTGTAGCAATTGTCACAGCACCTAGGCGACCACTTTGAGCTACGATTTCTGCTTCTCTCTCAACATTTTCCGGTTTTGCATTGAGAACCTATGGAAATTGAAGTGCACTAAATATCATCACTAACAGTGATCTTGCAAAATAATGGTGGTGTTTCCAAAGCCAAATGGTAGCTTTGGAAGGAAAAGCAATGAACTCCCATAGTTGAAATTGAGGCCTTGCACCCAGTTTATTGATTGTATAGAATTTTGCTCGACTTTCATATTCTACCCAAATTTATAAGTTCTTAACAAACTGTTGAGAATTTGATTAAAAAGGTAAAATATAATTTAGAGAAAGTTTAACGTGGTAATAAAGTAGGAGGTTGTGTGTGCAAGCTCTCGAATGTCACATTCTCCTCATTTCATGTGATAGTCAATTTGTTGAGTTAATTTTCAAGCAAATAGAAGATCTGACCTCATGAGAAATTCCAGCTTCTCGCAACTGTTCTGAGAGAGCATCACTCTGCTCAACACTAGTTGTGCCAACAAGCACAGGGCGACCAGTCTTGTACATTCTAGAAATCTCTACCACGACAGCTCGCCATTTTCCTGTTGTCGCCCTGAAAACTACATCCGACTCATCCTGATAAAAAAAAAAAAAATAGCATGCATTGTTTTTTTATAAAAAACAAAGAAACCTCACATTACACTATAGCATATATAGTAACATTACAGTATAACATATATAGCAAAAAACAAAAGACAATTACAAGGGAAGAAGGGGTATTAGGAACATGTAAGATCAGAACGATAGCTCCAAAGAGATTTTTTACACAGCATATTTGTATGGCGAGGACCATAAAGTTGGGTGAAACTTTTACAGTTCTGAAGAAACTAAGAAACCGCAATCCTTAAGCATATGCAATCGTTCTAAAGAAACTAAGAAACCGCAATCCTTAAGCATATGCAATCGTTCTAAAGAAACTAAGAAACCGCAATCCTTAAGCATATGCAATCGTTCTAAAGAAACTAAGAAACCGCAATCCTTAAGCATATGCAATCGTTCTAAAGAAACTAAGAAACCGCAACCCATAAAGTTCTAAAGAAACTAAGAAACCGCAACACTTAAGCATGACAATCAAAGGTCTCACAAAGATCTATTTTCAGCATTGTAATATGCAAGTTCCACGTAAGTATGAAAATTATTTAGCCAGATTTGAGAAATCAATTATGAAGAGCAGTCTTATCAATACCTTTCTCATCATAGGCTTGTTCGTCGGTACAATTGTGACTTTGAGCTTATATATACTCTCAAATTCAGTGCTTTCCGTTGCTGCAGTGCCGGTCATTCCACAAAGTTTAGGGAACTACAAACAGTGGAAAGAAGAAAGAAACATCAATATGAGTAAGAAAAATATTATTCGAGTTTATGGAAAAATATATTGACATGAAATCTACCTGGAGGAAGAAATTTTGATAACTTATTGAAGCTAGTGTTACAGTTTCATTTTGAATTGGTAAAGCTTCTTTTGCTTCGACTGCTTGATGAAGTCCATCACTCCATCTTCTCCCCTGGACAATTTAATAAACCATTATAGTTCCTCCATCAAATTGTATTGTATAAGGTACATGTACACATATAGTGTAATATGATTGCATGTAGCTGCTAACATATATGTTACATTATTTACATTTTACAGTATCATTAAAGGAATGGAGGTACAGAACAAAAAAGGACATAAAAATACAAGCTGAAACCGAACAAAAAAAATCACAAATAACAAAATAACATGAAGCTCTTGACAATTTGGGACAAGGAAAAAAAAGAAAAACCACAAAATGTTTTACTGCATTTAAATCTGTTCATCCCCAAACTCTCCTCTTGAATACCTCTACACCTTCAAATACCCTCTTGTTTCTTTATTTATGCAAAACAATTCCCACCATGTTACAACACAACCATACCCCCAAGAGGATGGAAGACCTCTAGGTAAAGTCATTGGTATTCATCCGAGTAGAATGAACTAAGAGAAAAGTTAACCTTTTTTTTTTAAGGCATCAACCTTCCGAAGCTTAAAAACGAAAGCAATAAGACTGATAAGAAGAAGAAACTAACCAATAAACAAGGATTTACACGAGAAAGAACTAGAAGACTCATAGAGCATAGATATGTATCCTTGAAGTTTAGACGAAGTAAAACCCCTATTGAATTGTGCAAGGATGGAACAACTGCCTCTGTACTAGAAAGTACCCTTCTAAATGGTAACTACCAAAATAGACCCCAACAAATTGAATGAAATAGGCTATTCGAGTATTTTTTTTGCAAGTGACTGGACAAAGGAAACGCAGCTGAAGAAAAAACCATTGGTGACCCCTTGCCAAAAAAAATAAAAGAACACAAGGCTCTCCCTAACGAAAACACAAAGAAGTAATTTCCGGAGGTGACAGAACTTAAAGAGAACCATCGTAGTTAAATTGAAAATAAGAGAAGATTACGGAAAATTGCATCGTCAGATCCTGAGGCTAGAGCCAAGTATCATTCATGCTTGAGAGATGAATAGATGGGAGAGAGCCACTTGATCAATGATCGCAACATTGTTGAAGTGTGTACAGAATTTGACATCCTAATTCCAAGACATGTCTCCTCCCTCTCTCCTCCCTTCAGCCACCAGCCTTCTCCTCACCACCAGCCGTGTCTTCCCAACAATCTGAATGGTTCATCCACCATGGTACCACCTCTTTCCTTCAAGACTGAAAGAGACTTCTTCATTGCAAACGAAGACCCCAGAAATCTGAACAATTTTTCCCACTGAAGCCACAAATGAGCAAAGCTTTTCTCTGACCTTTGCTAAAGAAATATTGACATGGATTCACGAATGCTTTAATAGATTCTGCAAGCTCCTTTTGACCCAAAAGTTCTTCAATGAAACTTGACTTGGGAAGAATGTTATTTGGGTTCAAAACAGATCCAACAAAAAAGACCACTATGTTGAGAGAGCAAACTTGGTGCAGCTAGAGGCTTAAATAAGCTTATTCTCCCTGGGGTGAAAACAGAAAAGAATGGAGGAATACCAACCATAATTAACTCCATCAATAGCAAACCGATCACCATTAATGGAACCTCCACTTATAAGAGTGCATTAAAGAAGAGCATTAAAGAGCCCAGCACCCTTACTAGATGCTATTGTGAGACCAAATATGGAAGAATTTAATAATATTCTATACAGTAGAGCCAAATATATACGCATATAAGGAATCTCTAAACTAATAATGGTAGAGTACAATAAAGGATAAGAGACTAATAAGCTCTTAAATCTACAAAGGACCATAGCACTTCCCCTCAATCTGGAAGATATATGTTAATCGTGTCCAGCTTGTTGCCAATATAATCTATTCGTACTCCATTAAAAACTTTCATGAAAATTATCTCCTAATTATTCTCCAAACTTCACATATCTAGTAGACACCAAATCTTGCCATATTTTCTCGACCATCAATTTCAATAAGTTTAGCTCACTTGGGTCGGATGCAATATAAAGGCCAGCTTGGTTGTCACACCACAACTTGGTAGAAACTATAATATTGAAACCTAATTTGACCAAAAATAGAAGTACCCACAATATTTCACATATTGATTGTGTCATAGCTCTATATTCTGATCCAACACTTAATCGTAGAACTACATATTGCCTCTTACTTAGTTTTTCAACCAGATTGCCTCAAACAAAAACACAATAGCCATGAGTCAATCTTCTATCTTCTTTTCATTCTGCTCAATCAGGATTTGAAAAACACTCAATCTTCATATGACCATGATCTTTACATAAGATCTCACGTCCAAGTGCAGCCTTCAAATAACATAGAATTTGTTGTACTGCCGCCCAATGGTCCAGTATGTTTCGTAAGTTGCAAATTAGGCACCATTGAAGTACTACATAACTTGGCTAACAAAAGGATTTCTCAGCTTATTGCTACATGATTTAATATCCAAGTTGAGAATGAATGATATCTATTACTCAGTTTGAGGGGAGGGTTGAAGAAATGACCTTAATTTAAGGAACATTTGTGTAATCTTATTAAATAAGGGATGTAGTCAACCTCCCTAATTTATCTGTATCATTACCTACTATCTGGGGATTTCGTTACCTTTCTGCCTTATAAGAGGCACGTGAACGTCTTTAAAATTTAGCATGAAAAGCAAGTAAAATAATTTACACTTGCAATAGATAACACAAGGCTAACCGTATAAAATGGCTAAAACAGCTACATTAAGGTATATTTGATGTATTGCCCATTTTGTCTCTCCTCACATATGTTTTGACAATTGGGGAGCTTACATGGAGAGGTTTTCATCAGAAGAAGTGTCACTGGAAGAGGCATCGGTGGGCATTCAACGGCTAGGATTTTGCGTTGTGATTAGGGTTGCTGACAGGTAGGATTTTGCTCTGAGACCATGAAGTTTTAGGAGATAATTTTCAAAGTATTTACTATCTCCAGAATACAAGAATATATGTTACAATGAAAAATACATAAAAGGAAGCTAGCCATAAAACGAAAAGAAAATAAGCTAATAAAGATGAGATAAAAAATAGAATAGTATCTAGTCTCAATGAAAAATATATAAAAGGAAAGCTAGCTATAAAGAGAAAGGAAAATAAGCTAATAAAGATAAAATAAAAATAGAATTGTATCTAATCTAAATAAAGGAAAAATAATTCTAAAAATGAAACAAATCTACATTTATCCTCCCATAAGTATCACTCCCCATCACCCACCACACAATGAACAAACTGCAAAAGAAAAGGAAACTAGTCGCTATATCTTCCAAGGCCCAACTTCTTGAGAACTACCTGGATTTTAATACAAATGTTATTAGAGCCATTAAATTTGCACCTGAACATCGGCCTGAAAATGACTAGCTCATAAATTTAAAACCTTCCCAGTTTCCTGCCACTCCCTCTCATAAATGAGGGATATGCATTGAAAAACCAAAGTAGACCTAAGCAGAGGTTTTCCACGGCCTTTGATATATTATACATTTTCTAAGTATCTCAACAACTTCCTATGATATTTTCTATTATTTCAGTTATTTGACCTTTATCCAAAACTATGCAAGCGACTCCTAAATTAATAAAACATGATCGACAGAAGCCCAAAGAGACAATAGCTAGCATTACCTTGATTCATGGATTCTATCAACGAAAGAAGGGGGAGTCAACAGAATTTACATGATTCCAGTACTTCTATGTGTACATTTGACCTATCTATTTTGAAGCCACGTCAGTTGAAAAGTTTTCAACAAATAAGAGTAGAACAAAATATTCTAAACAAATTGATGTATCAAATCTTCAAGACTTCATACATACAAACGTAACTAACTATAACCATCTAACATCGGTCGGCTGGAAATCTACAAAGAATTAAAAGGCTCACGTAAAAGCCCACAGTAACTAACCACACGCCTACATCACAAATACTGATATCCAGAAACATAATTCAACTTAAGCTACACGCTTCAAGTAAGTGGAATCATTATTTTACTGGATTATGGATTTCCATCGGGTAAATAAAGACCACTATTCTAATATTTAATTGAAATATATGCAATCTTGGACGATGGTCCTCTAATTTACAATAAAAAATTTGTATCCCATCCATTCCTCAAGTTGTTTCACACAAACAGGTAACAGAATTCTTTATAAAAAATAACTGAAAAAAAATATCGATGACCTACTCATGACTCATAAGATCATTTTTCTGCCGTGGACATTTTAATTCTTGGAGAAAGAGAAAACGAAAGACCAACCATGCATGGAAAAACCAAATATGATGTTATCCTGAGGATACAGTTGAATTCAAAAAGTTACCTGCATCACTCGACCAGTGAACTCATCCACAATTAGGACCTCTTTACCACGAATTATATAATTGACGTCTCTTAGAAATAGTTCTTTAGCTTTTATTGCATTAAGAACGTATGATGCCCATTGTTGTCGAGGATCATACAAGTCTTTAACATCCAGGATTTCTTCAGCATCCTCATAACCTTGTTCTGTCAGCAGCACAGTCTTCTGTTTCTCATCCACCTGCAACAGTTACAGCACAACTATTTAAATTTTATATTTTTGTTTTTCCCTACTTTTGATCACTAGACAAAGCCAGCAAATCTTCAATCCGCAAGGGAAATAAGCTATCTTTTTAAAATCTGATGTACGCTAACCTAATCATTTTCCAAACCTAAACCACACTGGAAAGAAAAAATTCCTTATATAGCGCTATCTCCTTCTCTTTATCAATGCATTGAGAAGTTTTCTTGTAGGCATGTTCTCAATCAGACAGCTAATGGTCATATAATAAAATCAGATCTTTGGCACTGCTGGTTGGAAAAATTCAAAAAATTCAAGAAGTCCGGGGATTGGGCAGAGTTGGGGAACAAAATTCATTTTTGGAGCAACTACATATATACTCTGACATACTCTCTCTAGCAGTTTATGAATTATAATTCTTTTCTGAATCTATGATCAATAGCAACCGAAGCAGTTTTTCATTGCTCCATTGATGGCAGATTTTGTGCTTCCTCTTTTTTAAATTTTTGACTCTTCAATTAATTGTTTAGTGTCTTATCCAACAGGGGCGGTAACAAAAATTTCTTTAATGGAATTTATATACAAGGAAAAAAGGAAACCACAATTGACAATCTTACTGTGTAATGTATATCACGTTCGAAAGCAGAAGCCAGCTTTGCAGCTTTATAATATCTATCACTAGGTTTTTCAGCAGGTCCAGATATAATGAGAGGAGTTCTTGCTTCATCAATAAGGATAGAATCAACCTCGTCAATCACACAGTAATTGAAATCTCTCAAGACAAGCTCTTCGACACTCTGCACATGTCACGGATGCAATTAGATGATTTGATTTGTAAAGACAAAATAAAATGTAACTGAAAACAAGCAAATAAGTCCAGAATTACTTTCCGTGGCAAGATTGTCTCTCAAGTAATCAAAACCAAGCTCGCTATTTGTGACATAGGTAATATCACTAAGGTAATTCTCTCTCCTTTCTTCACTTGTCATATTCTCTGAATAAAATTTGTTTGGGGGGGTGGGTTTAAATGAGGACAATCAAACACTAAGAGAGTCAGCAAACAAATAAAGCCAAAATTTTAAAATTTACGGAATGGCAAATGGAACCAAACAGTGATAAGACAAATTCATAATCCAATTAAAGAAAATTAATTAGTTAATAATAGATAAATCTTCAATATTTTAATCGGTCAAAGTTGCAAGTGCCAGAAAACAAGAGAAAATAGCTTCAATATGTGGAAAAAAAAAAGAAGAAAAAAAGCATTAATACACGGGTTCTTCAGAAACTAGGATAGGCCACTCATGTCATATAATTGTATCAAGTGCACAATTCACAACAATGTACAATGAATATTTAAGAATAATATACTATAAATCCTCAACTTATTATATACTAGTACCAAGACCACAATTTTTTTTATGAATTATCGAGTGGATAATTCACAACTGGTGTGTATAAAGATTTTAAGAATAATATAGTTTACCAATTTCCGTTTAGCAAGTACTTAACGTGTATTATACTCTCATCAAAGCATTTAATTCAATTACCCTTTTGTCTTCACATACATAAAATGATTGTCATCAAAGTCATATTGAGATTAAATATTTGTTATAGCCATGCTTGTGGGTTGTCAAACGTAAAGTAAAAAAAGATAATAATGAAAGAAAAATGGATTCTGAACTTCCAGGTCCCAGTAACTACATATTTAAAAACATAAAAACGGTACAAGAATCAACCTTAAGCAATCAGAAGTGAAAATGTTCGTCCAACTACTCAATGGAAAATGTAGCTTGATGTTTGGAGATTTAAAAAGAAATGAGGCATACGTTGAATGAGGCCAACTTTCAGTCCAAGAAAACGAGGGACTTGACCAACCCACTCACAATCCCGCCTGGCCAGATAATCATTAACAGTAACAACATGAACCCCTTTTCCAGTTAAAGCATTCAAATAAGCTGGTAAAATAGCAACCAAGGTCTTTCCTTCTCCAGTTCTCATCTCTGCTATTTCTCCCTTGTGAAGAACCATACCACCTGCATGAAAAGAAAACTTAATAACTAGCAATCAAGGGCTATACTAGATTTTGTTTTATGTTTTCAGATTACTAAGTCAGTCAAATGGATTCAATGAATATTCATTTGACAGATTTGTTTCTTAAGATTGTCTTCGAATTATATGCTCCAAATAGTGGAAATTCTGAAAACAACATTCCAATATCCAAATTTTGATTTAGAAAATAAAACTGACATTGAACTACTAATATTTCCTAATGAAATAGCAAAGTTTCATAAGAATGAGTACGATTTCACAGGCTATATATTTTTTTTTATATAAGAGATAGTTTCATTGACAATTGAAATTTACAAAGGGGTGTAATATCTATGATGCTTACAAATGACCTTCCCAATTTACAATGAGGGAGATATAACTATAGGAAGTAAAGTATTAGATAGTTTGGTAAACAACATTGTTGAAGAGTTTTGTATAAAAAATTATATAAAAAAAAAACTAAAAATAAAGGAAGCCCACAAAAACAAAGAAAAAATATATAAAGAGGTCCAGTTTTCAAGAATAAAAACAAAAGATATTAGAGAAAATAATCAGCCCTAGACACCCAAAGGGAGGATTGAAGTGAACGAATGCGCCCCACCTCTTCTAAGGACTCTCTACATACACCCTTAAAGATTCTTAGTCTCTGTAGCCTTATATTCCACATAAAAGCCAAAAATGCAACTTATAAATAGCCCTTCATTTACCCTAGAAAGATGAATATAAGAAAACCTCCTCCAACATCACGTTACAAGTCCTACTCAAAGCCAACCTCAATTAGAACATGTCCAAGAATATTCTCTAAACTACTGCGATAAACTAACATCTCCATACATATCATCTAAATCCTCTTCTGCGCGTTTATGAAGAACACACTACTGAGGCTCAAAGACCATAGATGAGGACCTCCAGATAAAATAAATGGTGTTACGCCAGACATAAGCAACTAACAATGAAAGAATTCTACTTGGAGATTTTAACCTTCTGAAGTGTCCTTGAAAATAGAAAAAAAAAATAGTATCAAACAACTAGTAAAAATCTTAAGCTTCCCAGTTCATTACGTAACATATAACTAAAAACCATGACTAGTATGTCAAATTCAAAGCCTTATGGAGGAGTTCTCTTTCCTTCTTACTTCTTGAAAATATGATAATTTATTTTAACAATGTCAACTTGTAGTATTTGTAATCCTTATGGAGTACTTGTTGGGTCGATGTCCTCATCTCCCTTCTTCTTTTTTTTTTTTTTTCCTGTTCCATTATCCAATGAGAATATGATCTTGTATTCTATCAAAATACTAGGTATTAGTTTCTATTTCTATCTTTTTCTTTTTTCATTTTCTTTTTTCCTTAAGAAACATTGTACATTATTAAGAGATATCATTGAATAGTTCGCAACAAATAACTCCCATCGTGAACTGGTGGATGCAATTGCAGGACTGCTAAATAAAGGTAATCCATAACAGATGACAGGCAGAAATATCCATAAGAAGAAAAGCCAACAGATAAATGTAGAGTAGAAAATTTGCCTATCAGTTGAACATCAAAGGGTCGGAGCCCCAATACCCTCTTTGAAGCCTCTCTCACAACAGCAAATGCTTCCTGCAGCAAAAACTTTACAGTTAGAACTTTGCAATAGAGTATACAGGACAAAGTATAAACCGAAAATGAACTTAAGAGTGGTTGACACAAAGATCCACCAAATTTCGAGCATGATTTTGACAGACATTCTAATTTTGAGTACCAAATTACAATCGAGTAAAGCAACCATTAACAATAGCACTTCCCGCATCAATATGCAACTGAAACGACTCTAAATTCGTATTACAAACACAAACACGACTTAAATTAGTAACAAACATAAAGAAGTTAAGTCATCAAAGACAAGAATTTAATCGCATTAAGAAACAGATGCTTAAGAAACAAATTCAGCACCAGACCAAATATTTCAGCAAGGAATAGAGCATAAAAGTAGTTAACTAGAGTAGTATTCGTTCGCGAGACTTACAGGCAAAATAGAATCTAAAGATTCGCCTGCTTGTGCTCGCTCTTTCAGCGCAGAAGTCTTGTCCCTGAGTTGCGAGTCCGAGAATGCAGAAATTTCCGCTTCTAGTCCATTAATAAGAGCAACAGTAGAAGCATATCGCTGTCTAGTGGATTCCCCAGTGTCAGTTCCTTTAAAAATTCCGCCTAAAAAACCTCCCAGCGAAGCTACAGGGTGTGTGTTCCGTTTTCTTGAATATACCAGTTTAGAGGTTTTCGATCCGAATTGGAAGGCAGATTTATCGATGAAAGCGGAACGCAGATGAGATTTCACAGAGAAGGCCTCAAAAGAAAGGAGAAACTTGTAAGATTGTGATGAAAGGGAGGGGTGGCAGTGCTTCGCCATAAGCGAATCACAAAGAGGCATTGTCATACTGCCTGTTTTCTTGTTCTTTTATCAATTTCCCGAATCGCACAGTGATATGATAGAGCGAATGATGGAAGATTGGATGAACAGAAAATTCGAGGAATCAGTTATGATGGTGGAAGAACTACGATGAAAATGGCGGTGGAACAAAGCATTTCGTCGGAGACGCTACCCAGAATTGCATAGTCCATTGCCATGGACGATGGATAAGGCAACCAAGTATTAAGGACAGTTGGCTTTAAGAGAGACCACCACCGCTTAATTTTGATTTTTTTTTTTTTTTTTTTTTTTACATTATCCTTGTCCAATAGACAATAAATCACTCTTGGATTAAGCTAATCCCTCACTTTTCATGTTAGCCTTCAAATGGTTCTACACAAAGATCTTATACCGAGCTCACCACTCCCTTATGCTTAAGTTAGTAACGAGCTTAAGGTGATATTAAGATGAACTTAGATTATGTGTTCTTTAGGGAGGGTATGTCTCTTATAATTATAGTGTTTGACAGCTTCGACTCTTGTATCCATGCTTCACACAGGATTTCTTTTATCTCATAGTCAGATGTTTCTCTACTCAGCTTCTGACCTTAGAGAGCATACTTGTCTTCTTCATGTAATTTATGCCCTTGGACCTTCTTGTCTTGTCTTGGGAGCTAAACGTGTAGGCCGGTATGAAAATCGGTCGACGACATTGGCCCTATTGATGATCTAGGACGTGGGATCGTCATATTAGGTCATCAGTCCAAGTGTCAAACATGCCTTCACTGGGTTGGGGTGTGTTGTTAAGACATACTATGAAGTCATCAGTGTACCACAACCCAATTTTTAAGGTTTCGAACCACAAAGAAGATAAGACAAAAGCAAATAAAATAAAATATTATATAATAAAATACGATAAGATTTTGCACAATTTAAAACAAAACAACACCACAAATAAAAATAAAACGAAGTCTAATTACAAGACGGTGTTGTTCAAGTTTATTATAAACGGGGAATGGGTTCTGGATACAATTTAAAAAAATATATAAAAGACTCAAAATAAGCAGACGGACTGACGTCTTGGGATGACCTCCTTTGTAACCGCAAAGCTCTTGAATACTCCCCACCTTGACCGGTCAATCAGCGAACACCTGCAAAAACATATGAGGAAAGGGGTGAGTATAAAAATACACAGCATGCAACCTACTTGTAAGCTCTCATCGCATCTTTAACCTAGTAGGTATTCGCGGGCTTTTCTCTAGTCTCTAAGAAGTATGGGTTAGTTCTACAGCTATCTGAGCTTCTAGGAAAGCCTTAATGTTCCAAACAGGTCTCTGGTATGAATCTTGCCCTAAGGAGTTTGTACATGTTGTACAACCTTTCTATTTTTTGACTTAAGTAGCTTGTTTTGTCTATATAGTGAATGCTCAGTATCAACCCACTTAAGTAGCTTGTTTTGTCTATATAGTGAATGCTCAGTATCATGGGTTGATGCACGACCTCATACTAATCCGGCCACCTACTATGTCAACCCACGTGGTCTCATCCCCTCTCAGGATGAGTTTACAATTCAGTGGTCCTATTTAAAGGACCCCTAGTCACTTCTACGAGGTTGGGCACCTAGTTGCATCAATGCCCTGCCCTATTTGTCTTAGGCCTAGCTCGACAACACCACTCCTGGGGATTGATCGCTTGGCAAGAGTGCTAACAGGTCCAACCTAGGTTTATAATAATGTTATGGGGATATTCAGAGGGGAGAGGGTGACGGGAACACTAGTGACACCGTTCATACTACTAATGGCTTGGAGAGCCATCTTAATCACTCACGTGTGCCATGACAGTCTAATAGGTTCCTTGGGCAACTAGACGGCTTAAGCATGGACTCTCAATTCTAAGATACTCTACACTAACTTCTCGAGTCTAACTTAGTCTTGTAGCACTAGGGCGCCGCACAAAGAAATTTTTTTGTTGCGAATGAACAAGATATTGAGTAATTGTCCATACGTCAAATCATAATTATAGATATGGCTAGACCTATTGGTCGCTACTCACGATCCTAGAGTGTTCGGTCTACTAGAGGTATCATGACCTAGGTCACCGTTCAGCTGACATATCTCTACAACTCTAGTCTTATCTTATCGCTACTATCTACGCTCTATAAGAAGAATACACAATCAATCACCTAGAGCTAATATACAATTTTCATGCAAATCAAACATGCTCAATGAGGAGATAACATACATCAATCACCAAAAACGTATATCACAAATTTTCAACATTCTTTCTAGTATAGCATAAAATATGAAAGCAATATGCAGTCAACTAATATACAATTTTCATGCAAATCAAACATGCTTAACGAGGAGATAACATACATCAATCACCTAAAACGCATATCACAAATTCTTATCCTCCTTTCTAATATAGCATAAAACATGAAAGCAATATGTAGTCCATAATCTCATCTTAGGGGCAATTTTGTAAATTCTACATCAAGCATATTATTCTCATATTGACGTGCTCGTTTAATGCTCTAACATGCAGGTTCTATCCATCTAAGGTTGGATTTATTAACATGCATGCTTGTCCAAGCGATCCCTATAAATACTACTTAAGGGGGATCCAAATGGTTACTTACATAGATAATTCGTACCCTCTCGAGCTAGCTTTTTTCTAAATTTCTTTATAGGTCTTAGTTCAAGCCAAAATAAAACCAGTATAGAAACTGGAGTGAAAATAGTTGAACAAGACAAAAAGAAGCTCACCACGCGACTGTAGGGGGTCTTTACACGTGTGTTTCACTCACGTGTGTCAAGTGTCACAATCGCACTCTTGTGGCAGCCGGACAACGATTGTGTGACACTTGTTCTAACCCAACCAACAAGTCAGCAGTGTGTAATTCAAACTTCGCAGATAATGTGGTCGTATGCTCGAGCCTCATCTCATGTTTGAGAGAAATTTTTTCGAAAACGTGAGCGAGGAAATACATTGAAAATAATTTTAAAGAAATCAATGTTATAGGCTAAAAGCAAATAAGCAACAACAACGACTCTGATAGCATATGACCCAGAGTAGGAAGAATTGACAACTAATCACATCCCCACTATACTACATTTTTGGGCATTTTAGCCCTGACGGGTGTAGACATGATTTTGGTGACCAGTCATTCACCCTCGTATTGACACAATAATAATAGTAAAGACTATTTAACATGAAAAACAATAAAAGTGATTAAAATTGAGTCACATATGATCATCGTGTAAAATAATAATCTTCTCAATTAATGGATTTTATGGAGAGAGATTAAGTATTTCTTGGTCCAGTTTTATACAAACTCATTGTATATGATACTCCCACTAACATGTCTCAACATTAATGATTTGGATCAAATCATTTGTAACGATTACAAAGTGAACCGTATCAATAGTGTTATTGACAAGGCACCAACCTTATCCATATACTATAGATCATTTAATTTATTAATTAAACATGATTCTCTTGTATGTCAACCACATACTATTCAAGATTACATTAATAACCTTGAGTTTTCATACCAGGAATAATATTAAATTGTAAATAAAATAATAAAAATTATCATCTTGTAACACACCGTGGCTATTGGTTTGGGATTCGAGCCCAAGTCTCCATGGCCACGTGGAACTATTACCCTTAAACTATAGCTACTTCGATATTTAGCCTATCATTCATTATAATCTAGCCCTCAGGGCTCATCTAACAACTAATCATTTAATACCAACCTTGATCTCATCTTAAGAGTTCATGATTAAGGTCTTGATTAAGGATAAACCATCAAACTTTTAGAAAATTGTGGTTGCTAAAATTCAAACCCATGTCTCTATGACCACAACGTAGAATTCTCACCATTAAACTATAGGTACTTCGAGACCTGCTATGATACCCAAGTCTCCATGACCACAACGTAGAATTCTCACCATTAAATTACAGCTACTTCGAGACCTACTACGATATCCAGGTCTTCATGACCACAACGTAGAATTCTCACCATTAAACTATAGCTACTTCGAGACTTACTACGATACCCAATACCCAGGTCTCCATGACCACAACGTAGAATTCTCACCATTAAACTACAACTACTTCGAGACCTACTACGATACCCAGGTCTCCATGACCACAACGTAGAATTCTCACCATTAAACTACAGCTACTTCGAGACCTACTACGATACCCAGGTGTCCAATGACCACAACTTAAAATTCTCACCACCAAACTACAACCACTTTGATATTTCATTTAATACCAACATTGATCTCATATTAAGAGTTTCATCATTAAGGATAAACAAACAAACTTCTGATTTGCTATCTTAATATGCTTCAATAGTTTTTAGAAAAAAAAATGCAAATGTGGCTGCTGGGATTCGAGCCCAGGTCTCCACGGCCACAACGTGGAATTCTTACCACTAAACTACAACCACTTGGATATTTGACCATCATTCACCGCTTTCATGATTAAGAATAGAATTCTGGAATTCTCACCAATAAACTACTAATTTGTAACTAAAAATAGCAAATGTGGCTGCTGGGATTCCAGCCCAGGTCTCCACGACCACTACGTGGAATTCTCACCACTAAACTAGTGGCCACTTGGATATTTAACCATCATTCATCGCTTTCATGATTAAGGATGGAATTCTGGAATTCTCACCCATAAACTATTAATTTGTAACTAAAAAAAGCAAATGTGACTGCTGGGATTCAAGCCCAAGTCTCCACGGCCACTACGTGGAATTCTCACCACTAAACTAGTGGCCACTTGGATATTTAGCCATCATTCATCGCTTTCATGATTAAGGATGGAATTCTGGAATTCTCACCCATAAACTATTAATTTGTAACTAAAAAAAGCAAATGTGGCTGCTGGGATTCGAGCCCAGGTCTCCACGGCCACAACGTGGAATTCTCACCACTAAACTACAGCCACTTGGATATTTAGCCATCATTCATTGCTTTCATGATTAAGGATAGAATTCTGGAATTCTCACCCATAAACTATTAATTTGTAACTAAAAAAAAAAAGGCAAATGTGGCTGCTGGGATTCGAGCCCAGGTCTCCACGGCCACAACGTGGAATTCTCACCACTAAACTACAGCCACTTGGATATTTAGCCATCATTCATTGCTTTCATGATTAAGGATAGAATTCTGGAATTCTCACCCATAAACTATTAATTTGTAACTAAAAAAAAAAAAGCAAATGTGGCTGCTGGGATTCGAGCCCAGGTCTCCACGGCCACAACGTGGAATTCTCACCACTAAACTACAGCCACTTGGATATTTAGCCATCATTCATTGCTTTCATGATTAAGGATAGAATTCTGGAATTCTCACCCATAAACTATTAATTTGTAACTAAAAAAAGCAAATGTGGCTGCTGGGATTCGAGCCCAGGTCTCCACGGCCACAACGTGGAATTCTCACCACTAAACTACACCCACTTGGATATTTAGCCATCATTCATTGCTTTCATGATTAAGGATAGAATTCTGGAATTCTCACCCATAAACTATTAATTTGTAACTAAAAAAAGCAAATGTGGCTCCTGGGATTCGAGCCCAGGTCTCCACGGCCACAACGTGGAATTCTCACCACTAAACTATAACTATTAATTTGTAACTAAAAATAAAAAAGCAAATGTGGCTGCTGGGATTTGAGCCCAGGTCTCCACGGCCACAACGTGGAATTCTCACCACTAAACTACACCCACTTGGATATTTAGCCATCATTCATTGCTTTCATGATTAAGGATAGAATTCTGGAATTCTCACCCATAAACTATTAATTTGTAACTAAAAAAAGCAAATGTGGCTGCTGGGATTCGAGCCCAGGTCTCCACGGCCACAACGTGGAATTCTCACCACTAAACTAAAACTATTAATTTGTAACTAAAAATAAAAAAGCAAATGTGGCTGCTGGGATTTGAGCCCAGGTCTCCACGGCCACAACGTGGAATTCTCACCACTAAACTACACCCACTTGGATATTTAGCCATCATTCATTGCTTTCATGATTAAGGATAGAATTCTGGAATTCTCACCCATAAACTATTAATTTGTAACTAAAAAAAGCAAATGTGGCTGCTGGGATTCGAGCCCAGGTCTCCACGGCCACAACGTGGAATTCTCACC
The DNA here is from genome assembly GCA_033971965.1 of Cucurbita ficifolia. Taxonomy (NCBI): domain Eukaryota; kingdom Viridiplantae; phylum Streptophyta; class Magnoliopsida; order Cucurbitales; family Cucurbitaceae; genus Cucurbita; species Cucurbita ficifolia. The sequence goes on from CM066979.1 coordinate 9,422,193, forward strand.
ACTAAACTAAAACTATTAATTTGTAACTAAAAATAAAAAAGCAAATGTGGCTGCTGGGATTCGAGCCCAGGTCTCCACGGCCACAACGTGGAATTCTCACCACTAAACTACACCCACTTGGATATTTAGCCATCATTCATTGCTTTCATGATTAAGGATAGAATTCTGGAATTCTCACCCATAAACTATTAATTTGTAACTAAAAAAAGCAAATGTGGCTGCTGGGATTCGAGCCCAGGTCTCCACGGCCACAACGTGGAATTCTCACCACTAAACTAAAACTATTAATTTGTAACTAAAAATAAAAAAGCAAATGTGGCTGCTGGGATTTGAGCCCAGGTCTCCACGGCCACAACGTGGAATTCTCACCACTAAACTACAGCCACTTGGATATTTAGCCATCATTCACCGCTTTCATGATTAAGGATGGAATTCTGGAATTCTCACCCATAAACTATTAATTTGTAACTAAAAAAAGCAAATGTGGCTGCTGGGATTCGAGCCCAGGTCTCCACGGCCACAACGTGGAATTCTCACCACTAAACTACAGCCACTTGGATATTTAGCCATCATTCACCGCTTTCATGATTAAGGATGGAATTCTGGAATTCTCACCCATAAACTATTAATTTGTAACTAAAAAAAGCAAATGTGGCTGCTGGGATTCGAGCCCAGGTCTCCACGGCCACAACGTGGAATTCTCACCACTAAACTACAGCCACTTGGATATTTAGCCATCATTCACCGCTTTCATGATTAAGGATGGAATTCTGGAATTCTCACCAATAAACTACTAATTTGTAACTAAAAAAAGCAAATGTGGCTGCTAGGATTCGAGCCTAGGTCTCCATGGCCACAACGTGGAATTCTCACCACTAAACTACAACCACTTGAATATTTAGCCATCATTCATCGCTTTCATGATTAAGGATAATGCTCTTAAAAGCTCATCCTCATCGCTTTCATGATTAAGGATAATGCTCTTAAAAGCTCATCCTCGTAGCTAAAAAATGCAAATGTGTGACTTGAACCTAAGACCTATGTGTTGTTAGGTCAACACTCGAACCACTTAAGTTATTCAACTTGATTGTTGTTAAAGTTGGCTCCTTCGCAATGATATACCACCGATGGATTCTACGAAAAAACGGCCGAAGGAAAATTTCTTTGAGAAAAAAAATAACTGAAAGTAAAAGAGGAGAGAGAGATTTACTGAAGACAATAACAAATCTAATTCTAAAAATGGGAATTAGTGGGCAAAAACTTGCGCCCAAAGTTGGCCAAAATGGCTAGCCAAAATTAGGCTCTTTCATTCCACCCGTAGCGTTCATTCAGATTTTTCAAAAGTAAAAAACAACTAACGAAATCCAAGGAAACCATAACTTTTATTTAACAGCAAACACAGTTGACTTGTTCTTCAGGAAATAAATCCACACATTCGTGCTGAAATCATTGATCAAGGTGACAAAGAACTTTGATCCGCCAAGAGATGGAATTGGAGATGGTCTCCAAACGTCTGTATGGACCATTTCCAACCTCACTTTCTTCAATTCTCTGGCAATCTTTGTGAAGCTAGCTCATTTATGTTTACTCATAATGTAGTTCTCATGAGGACCCATATCAATAGATTTCATAACTTCTAAAACTTCTTTCGCAACTAGAATCTTCATGCCTTTGACACTCATATGTTCAAGTCTATTGTGCCATAGACTTGAATTTGAAGCACTCTCAGCAACAACAGTCATGTTCATACACCCTGCAGTGGTGTATAAAATTTCAGATTTTGTGCCACGTGCTACCACCATAGCACTCTGCACAATCTTCCACGAACTCTTTCAAAACTCTATTGCATAACCTGTGTTATCCAACTGAACAATAGAGTGAGATTTTTCTTGAGACAAGGAATATATCTCACATCCTTTAAAGTCCACTGCAATAGAGTCAGGTTTTCTTCAGACAACGAATATATCTGACATCCTTTAATGTCCATTGATTTCCTATGGAGTTTTTATGTAGACATCCCATTTTTCTTCAATCTCCAAATCTTTGTTGTCGAAAAGATACACATTCTCGAAATTTTTAGACTTGTAATTTCGAAAGAGCTCTTTATTTGGAGATGAAGGAAAAGATGCACCTGAATCCAAAATCTAGGATTCAATCGAACTGTCCACGCTGAGGATTAGAGCATCCCCAATGTCTTATGCTAAATTTATAGAATCATCATCATCTTTTGATTTTTTATTAGGCTTTTGCTTTGGTCTTGTACAATTGTCTGAAAGTGATCTTTTTCTCCACAACTCCAACACATTATGTTTGGTTTGTTTGGAAAGTTTTCATGGTTCTTTGATTTTGATCGACTTTTGTTTGGGCCCTTCGATTTACTTCTTCCCCTTTGGTCAACACTGAGAACACCACCAGATGAATTCTCAATTTCTCGTTTGCGAATACTTTCACGGAGAACTACATGTCGGATTTCATCGAACTTCAGTTTCTCAGATTCTCAGAAATTACTGATTGCGGCAACAACAGTATCCCACGACTCAGATAAAGATGACATCAAAATTAATGCTTTAGTTTCATCTTCGAAATTAAGTTCCACGAAAATCAATTGACTTACAATCATATTGAATTCATTTATATTATCCACAATAGATCCACCTTCAGAAATTTGTAGATTGAACAATTTTCGCATCAAATACACCTTGATAGTCGACGATTTTTCGTACATATTTGACTGTGCCTTTAACAGATCTGACGTTGTCTTCTCCTTAATTATGTTGAACGCCACATTTCTGAACATCGTCAACTCGATCAATCTTGGAGTTTGACGATCCTTGAGCTTCCACTACTCCATGGTCATGGTATCCAGCTTCACCCTCAATAGTTGTTCGTGAAGATCTTTCTGGTACAAATAATCTTCAATCTACATCTTCTAGAAACTGAAATCGGATCCCTCAAACTTTTTAATTCCAATTATTGAACTTTCCATTTTCACAAATCGTGGTGAATTTCTTTTAGCTCTGATATCAGTTGTTAGGATCGCGCAACAACACACACTCGATAAAGATGAACACAAAGAACCAGAGAGAGAAAATACAACGAGGAATATTGACTAAAGGTTTATATTGATAATTTCTAGTATTTACACCAAGAGACAATAGAGACAACTAAGAAAATACATATTCAAAGCACGGCTTGAAGGGTATATATAACCACCTACTCTATATAAATATCTACCATATATTTCTATAGGAGCTTTTTACTATAAATAGTCGTTTACTATATATTTTTCTATAACAATTGAATAAGTATAAATAGTGATAGACTCCATGTCACAATAGGGCCCACCAGTCTTCTCCAATTCTTCCGGATTTTCTATAATTAGTCTCCTAGACCCGAACTTCCTTCGGATACAGCTGAGTGACTGACTCATCACCTATCAGTAGTCTTTCTCTAGATCTTTTGATCGTAGTTCTGTATTAAAATTTTTATCCTTTTGACTCAATCGATGCCTCCACAACAAAGCCCTTAGTCTGAAACCCCAATCATGCTTTATCTCTCTCCTAGTGCTTGAAGCCATAATCTATCATAATGGAACAAAATATAAGAAGATATTCAAGCACAATCAAGCTATCTTAGCGTCACCAAAAACATGCATCAATTTCAGGGGCACTAAGTGATGCTACTCGTTACTCATGCTCTCACTTACATACATGGTTGTAACAAGCCATCTTAGCTCAGTGATAGAGTGTGTGACTTTTAACCACATGGTCGTGGGTTTGATCCCCACAAATGGTGCTATAAATTAAATAGATACAAAGGATCCAATCACTCTTTGTCTCCAGAATAGTCTTGAATACATATCAATATATACCAATCTAATACAAAATATGGGTACGATATAGAGTATATAAATATACCTAGTAACGTCAGCTCATTTGTAGGCTTTCATCACATCCTTAACCTCATCATCAATTTTTTCTGCCTCAACGAACTCTCTCTATCAAGTGGGCACAACATATGCAACCATAGTTGTAATAAGTCGTCTTATCTCAGTGGTAGAGCATGTGACTTTTAACCATGTGGTTGTGGGTTTCTGCAAAAGAACTTAATGACTCTTTAAGACACCACGATTTACTCTCATCGTCACTTTTTTTCAGCCTCAAATAACTCTCTCTAACAAGTGGGGACAACATGTGCGTGCTATCATGGTTGTGACAAGCCATCTTAGCTAAGTGGTAGAGCCACGTGGTCATGGGTTCGATCCCCATAGATGGGCACTATAAATAAATAGCTACAAAAGAACTTAATGACTAGTCTTTTTAAACATACCCAGTGAGCAAGGCTTGAGATCAATCTACTCTCATCGTCATTTTTTTTTTTTTGCCTCAAATAACTCTCTAACAAGTGTTTTAAATAGGTGCAAAAGAACTTAATGACTAGTGTTGTAGAACATACCCAGTAAGCAAATACTCATTTGAAGGCTTGAGATCTACTCTCCTCGTCACTTTTTTTCTTCCTCAAATAACTCTCTCTAACAAGTGTGGACAACATTTGCTAGGATTGTTGTGACAAGCCATCTTAACTCAGTGGTAGAGCGCGTGGCTTTTAACCACGTGGTTGTGGGTTCAATCCCCATAGATGGCGCTATAAATTAAATATGTTTGTGTTGGCTCTCATTGCATCCTTAACCATTAGCTCAATGGTAGAGCGCTTCGTTTCCTTGAGATCTACTCTCATTGTCACTTTTTTTTCCCTAAAATAACTCTCTCTAACAAGTGGGGACATGTGCTACCATTGTTGTTACAAGTCATCTTAGCTCTCTAATAGAGCGCGTGGCTTTTTTAACCAAGTGGTCGTGGGTTCGATCCCTAAGATGGTTCTATAAATTATAAATAGTTGCTCTCATTGCATCTTTGACCTAGCAAAAACACCATGATTTACTCTCATCGTTTTTTTGTTGCCTCAAATAACTCTCTCTAAAAAGTGGGGACAACATGTGCTATCATTGTTGTGACAAGTTATCTTAGGCAAGTGGTGGAGTTCGTGACTTTTAACTACGTGGTCATGGGATTAATCCTCACAGATGGATATGGGTACGGTTTACTCATCATCATTTTGTTTCTGCCTCACTTTTTTCTACCTCAATTCCATTGGCTGACTATCCACATGATCAACACCCACCTACACGACGATCCACCGTGCACGGTAATCTATTTAAACTATCAAGTCAAACATTCTTAAGAAGTCTTATGCCTAGCTTAATGGTATCGTACTAGAGCAGAAAGGTATCGTACATGTGCTAACCTGCTCGTCATCTCTATGATGGTTTGACGGTCTTGACATGGAGTCACATTTTGAAGTTCTTATGCCTAGCTTAATGGTATCGTACTAGAGCGGAAAGGTATCGTACATGTGCTAACCTGCTCGTCATCTCTATGATGGTTTGACGGTCTTGACATGGAGTCACATTTTAAAGTTCCTTTGTTCTGACTCCTCGAGTTTGGATCGGTCAAGAGTACTAGAGCCATACCCTCATATCATCTCTCACAATTCTAATGCAGTCTGTCTAAGGGAGGCATTCCATCATAAGTCATCGTCTAGCCAAACTGACGCTCTCACTTTACTCTGAAACTGTTTCTATTACTTATTCTCTATAGAGAGGATCACAAATTGAACCACTTGGATTCAATGTACAATCAATCATCCATACAGTCATACAATCAATCACCAGTTTGTTCATAAGTGGTTTTGCATTATGTTAATATGCTTCAATGGTTCGTAGCTAAAAAAAGAAGATGTGGCAGCTGGGATTCGAGCCCAAGTCTCCATGGCCACAACGTGGAATTCTCACCACTAGACTACAACCACTTGGACATTTGGCCATCATTCATCACTTTGATGATTAAGGATAAACAAAAAAACTTTTAATATTCTTCACCAGTTTGTTCATAAAAGCTCATAGCAGATGTGGCTGCTGGGATTCAAGCCTAGGTCTCCACAGCCACAAGTAGAATTCTCACAACTAAACTACAGCCACTTGGATATTTAGCCATCATTCATAAAATTCTTAATTAAGGATAAAATAAAAAATTTCTAATATGCTTAACCAGTTTGTTCATAAAAGCTCGTAAGGGTTTTGAGTTATGTTAATATGCTTTTAGTAGCTAAAAAAAGTACTCACACAAACCAAATTCTCACCACTAAACTACCAATAACAAATATGGCTGCTCGGATTCAAGCCCAAGTCTCCACGGCCACAACGTGAAATTCTCACCACTAAACTACAACCACTTAGATATTTATTTATCACTTTCATGATTAAGGATAAACAAGAAAACTTCAAATATGCTTCAGCAGTTTGTTTAAAAAAGCTCGTAGTCGTTTTGAGTTATGTTAACATGCTTCAATGGTTCGTAGCTAAAAAAAGCAAATGTGGCTGCTGCCCTTTCATGATTAAAGATTAAAAAAAAGTTCTAATATGCTACAGCAGTTTGTTCATAAAAGCTCGTAGCTGTTTTGAGTTATGTTAATATGTTTTATAACATGCTTCAGCAGTTTGTTCATAAAAGGTCGTAGTCGTTTTGAGCTAAAAAAAGCAGATGTGGCTGCAGGGATTCAAACCAAGATCTCAACGGCCACAACGTGGAATTCGCACCACTAAACTATAGCCACTTGGATATTTAGCCTAAGGATAAACAAGAAAACTTCTACTTCTAATATGCTTCAGCAGTTGCTGGGATTCGAGCACAGGTCTTCAGGGCCACAACATGGAATTCTCACCAAGAAACTACAGCCACTTGGATATTTAGCCGTCATTCATCACTTTCATGATTAAGGATAAACAAGAAAACTTCTAATATGCTTCAGCAGTTTGTTCATAAAAGCTCGTAGTCGTTTTGAGTTATGTTAACATGCTTCAATGGTTCGTAGCTGAAAAAAGCAGATGTGGCTACTGGGATTCAAGACCAAGTCTTCACGGCCACAACGTAGAATTCTCACCACTAAACTACAGTCACTTGAATATTTAACCATCATTCATCATTTTCATGATTAAGGACAAAAAAAAAAAAAATACTTCTAATATGCTTCACCAGTTTGTTCATAAAAGCTCGTAGTGGTTTTGAGTTATGTTAATAATATGCATCAATGGTTCGTAGCTAAAAAAAAGCATATGTGGCTGCTTTGATTCGAGCTCAGGTCTCCACGGCCACAACGTTGAATTCTCAGCACTAAACTACCGCCACTTGAATTTTTAGCCGTCATTCATCACTTTCATAATTAAGGATAAACAAAAAAAACTTCTAACATGCTTCAATGGTTCGTAGCTAAAAAAAGCTAATGTGGCCGTTGGGATTCAAGCCCAAGTCTTCGCGCCACAACGTGGAATTCTCACCACTAAACTACGACCACTTGAATATTTAGCCATCATTCATCATTTTCATGATTAAGGATAAAAAAAAAAAATTAATTAATATGCTTCATTAAGGATAAAAAAAAAAAAAAAATTTAATATGCTTCATTAAGGATAAAAAAAAAAAAAAATTTAATATGCTTCATTAAGGATAAAAAAAAAAAAAATTTAATATGCTTCAACAGTTTGTTCATAAAAGCTCGTAGTCGTTTTGAGTTATGCTAACATGCTTCAATGGTTCGTAGCTAAAAAAAGCAAATGTGGCTGCTGCCCTTTCTTGATTAAGGATAAAAAAAAAACTTCTAATATGCTTCAATGGTTCGTAGCTAAAAAAAGAAGATGTGGCTACTGGAATTCGAGCCCAGGTCTCCACAGCCACAACGTGGAATTCTCACCACTAAACTACAACCACTTGGATATTTAACCTTCATTCATCACTTTCATAATTAAGGATAAACAAGAAAACTTTTAATATGCTTCAGCAATTTGTTCATAAAATCTCATAGTCGTTTTGAGTTATGTTAACATGCTACAATGTTTCGTAGCTGAAAAAAGCAGATGTGATTGCTAGGATTGAAGAGCAGGTCTCCACGAAAACAACGTGGAATTCTCACCACTAAACTACAGCCACTTGAATATTTAGCCATCATTGATCACTTTCATGATTAAGGATAAAAAGAAAACTTCTAATATGCTTCAATGGCTCGTAGCTGATAAAAGCAGATGTGGCTGCTGGGATTCAAGCGCAGGTCTCACGTCCACAACGTGGAATTCTCACTACTAAACTACAACCACTTGAATATTTAGCCAGCAGATGTGACTACAGGGATTCGAACTACAGCCACTTGAATATTTAGCCAGCAGATGTGACTAAAGGGATTTGAGCCTAGGTCTCCACGATCAAATGAACACAAATAATAGGGAGAGAAAATGTAAGGAGGAATATTGACTAAAGGTTTATATTGATAAGTGTACACCAACCAAAAGAGAATACAGAGAATGAAAAAATTATTCAAAGGTATATATATATGGTTTCAATTTACTGTATATAGTTTTAACCGATATAACGAACTATTATACATAAATATCTATCCTATATTTCTCTACCAGCTTTTTAGTATATATATATAATCGTTTACTATATATTTTCCATATATAGTCTTAGTATCTATAACAATTGAATAATTTATAAATAGGCATCAAGCTTCCTATCTAAAAAATTCTCCCATTGGGAGACTAAACTAGTCGACCCAGAATTTCATTCTCAAACGACTATCAGTATCTTCACTGTGCCATACCAATTGAGGCTTTGCACAACCTCAATGTTCCAACGTCAACACATTTTGTTAACATGTTTGTTAGATTATTTTCACCATTTATCTTCTCCAAACACATCATCATCTTTTACTAACCTGCGAGGTAAATGGTATCGTCTTCTGTGTTTTATCTTTGAATGACAGACCAGGTTTCTCACCAACTGTATGACACTTTAACTATCTGTATAAAGAATTTTCTAGTGCTGCTTCTTGCCCAATTCTTTTTGATAACCTGTCATCCATATCATCTTCTTTCCAGCTTCAGCTATTGCTACGTACTCAACCTCAGTAGATGAAAGAGCAATGCATTTCTAAAGCTTAGACATCCCATCATCCATGCTTGATCCCACTTGGTTGTATCCTTCGACTATAGGGCATCACCAAGGGACTCTAGTTCCCTTCATCCGCCCACAACAAATAATGTATAAGGTGAATACCAATCTTCGTACTCTGATAGTTCTGGATGATCTTCTCAACACTTGCTCAAGTGTCACTTGAGCCACCTCTAGTTCCTCAGCAATAGTCTCAGGAGTTTCTTGAGTATCTGCCACAACATCACTAGGTGAATCTTTTAACAACTCAACCTCAACTCTCACTTGCTTCGTTGTCTTGAAACCTTTCTTCTCTTTGTCCTTATACATGAAATTTTCATGCAAGGTCATGTCACAATGTCTTAGAACTTTTCTATTCTTGTCATCCCAAAACCTGTACTCGAACATGTCAGGCCCATAGCCTATGAAGTAGCACTTCACAAATTCAGCGTCAAGTTTGTCACTCTTCGCTGGATCAATTCGAACATACGCACTATAGCCAAAAGTTCTCAAGTGAGAGTACTTAGTTCTTTTGTTATCCATACTTCTTCTGACAACTTGAACTCCAAGGGTACTAACAGTTCTTTATTGATCAAGTAGACTGCTATATTTACAACATCAGCCCAGAATGTCTTTGGCAATCCAGAATGAATCCTCATACTTCTTATCCGCTCATTCAATGCTCTGTTCATCCTTTTAGCAACACCATTTTATCTTGCTTTATCGGGATCTGTCCTCGTTAATCTAATTCCCGCAACTACACAAAATGCTTTGAATTATGACTTTTCGTACTCTCCTCTATTGTCAGACATTAGACATTTAATCTTCAAGTCAATCTAATTTTCAACTTCAACTTTCCGCTTCTTGAAGGTAGCAAACACAACTGACTTGTTCTTCAGGAAATAAATCCACACATTCCTGTTGAAATCATTGATCAAGGTGACAAAGAACTTTGATCCACCAAGGGATGGAACTGGAGATGGTCTCCAAACGTCTGTATGGACCATTTCCAACCTCACTTTCTTCAATTCTCTGGCAATCTTTGTGAAGCTAGCTCGTTTATGTTTACTCATAATGTAGTTCTCATAAGGACCCATATAAATAGATTTTATAACTTCTAAAACTTCTTTCGCAACTAGAATCTTCATGCGTTTGACACTCATATGTCCAAGTCTATTGTGCCATAGACTTGAATTTGAAGCACTCTCAGCAACAACAGTCATGTTCATAAACCCTGCAGTGGTGTATAAAATTTCAGATTTTGTGCCACGTGCTACCACCATAGCACCCTTCACAATCTTCCACGAACTCTTTCAAAACTTTGTTGCATAACCTGTGTTATCTAACTGAACAATAGAGTCAGGTTTTTCTTGAGGCAAGTAATCTATCTCACATCCTTTAAAGTCCACTGCAATAGAGTTAGGTTTTATTCAGACAACGAATATATCTGACATCCTTTAATGTCCACTGATTTCCTACCGGAGTTTTTATGTAGACAACCCATTTTTCTTCAATCTCCAAATCTTTGTTGTCGAAAAGATACACATTCTCCAAATTTTCAGACTTGTAATTTCGAAAGAGCTCTTTATTTGGAGATGAAGGAAAAGATGCACCTGAATCCAAAATCTAGGATACAATCGAACTGTCCACGCTGAGGATTAGAGCATCCCCAATATCTTCTGCAGAATTTATAGAATCATCATCTTTTGATTTTTTATTAGGCTTTTGCTTTGGTCTTGTACAATTGTCCGAAAGTGATCTTTTTCTCCACAACTCCAACACAATACATTTGGTTTGTTTGGAAAATTTTCACGGTTCTTTGATTTGATCGACTTTTGTTTGGGCCCTTCGATTTACTTCTTCCCCTTTGGTCAACACTGAGAACACCACCAAATGAATTCCCAATTTCTCGTTTGCGAATACTTTCACGGAGAACTATATCTCAGATTTCATCGAACTTCAGTTTCTAAGATTCTCAGAAATTACTAATTGCGGCAACAACAATATCCCACGACTCAGGTAAAGATGACATCAAAATTAATGCTTTAGTTTCATCCTCGAAATTAATTTCCACGGAAATCAATTGACTTACAATCATATGAATTCATTTATATTATCCACAATAGATCCACCTTCAGAAATTTGTAGATTGAACAATTTCCGCATCAAATACACCTTGATAGTCGACGATTTTTCGTACATATTTGACCGTGTCTTTAACAGATCTGACGTTGTCTTCTCCTTAATTATGTTGAACGCCACATTTATGAACATCGTCAATTGGATCAATCTTGGGGTCTGACGATCCTCGAGCTTCCACTGCTCCATGGTCATGGTATTCAGCTTCACCCTCAACAGCTGTTCGTGAATACCTTTCTGGTACAAATAATCTTCAATCTGCTTCTTCTAGAAACTGAAATCGGATCCCTCAAACTTTTTAATTCCAATCATTGAACTTTCCATCTTCACAAATCGTGGTAAATTTCGTCTAGCTCTGATATCAGTTGTTAGGATCGCACAACAACACACACTCGATAAAGATGAACACAAAGAACAAGAGAGAGAAAATGCAAGGAGAAATATTGACTAAAGGTTTATATTGATAATTTCTAGTATTTACATCCAGAGACAATAGAGACAATGAAGAAAATACATATTCATAGCACTACTTGAAGGGTTATATAACCACCTACTCTATATAAATATCTACCATATATTTCTATACCAACTTTTTACTATGAATAGTCGTTTACTATATATTTTCCTATATAGTTTTGCTAGTATAAATAGCGATAGACTCCATATCACATAGGGCCCACCACTCTTCTCCAATTCTTCAAGATTTTCTGTAAGTAGTCTCCTTGACCGCAACTTTGAGTTCTCACCACTAAACTACAGCTATTTTGATATTTAAACCATTATTCATATATTCTAGGCCATTAGGACTCATCTATCATCATATCATCTAATACTAATGTTGATCTCGTCTTGACAGCTCACAATTAAGGATAAGCTAGTAAGCCCCTAATTGTCTCGATATTATATTATTTTTTTCATAGTGTAATAGAATACTATGATAGCCCATCTTGGCATGATCTCATCATATATAGCTTTTATACATGTCATAACATAGCATAGCATAACATAACATAGCATAATATCGAACAACATAGTATAGCGTAGCATATCATTCATACAAATGACATGTGCAGGGGCCACAGGACACACACCATCATATATAATACAATTTTTCCGACAAAGCCAATAGTGGAGTCACTTACTTGGTTTGCTAAGACGATGTTACTCAAGTCTCTTAGTGCTAGCCTAATTCTGCTCCTTGAATCTCGATTCCATCTAAGGAATTCCACCAAATCATGTTACAACATGTTATCTCATTCACTTCACTAGTATTTAATTCACATCTTTATTTTTTTAAAAAAGTCGGAAAGTCAACTGAGAAAAAAAAATGGTCATTTTGGTCCCTTTCCAAATCAGAGGTCTGGAGGTAACATTAATCGGTCATTAGAGAAGAAAAGAAAAAGGAAATAAAGAAAAGGGAAGCTAGGGTGTGAGAAGTGAAAGGAAGGTAAATACCACCCATTTTGATTCCAACCAAACCTTCTTCATGAATATTACTCAAAGCCTTGTGGAGATTAAGTCTGGACAATTGAATAGTTCAAAAGCATCAAGGAATAAGTAAGAACTCAAGGTAAGTTTTCTAGTTTTTCATTCTTATTTTTTCTTGAGATATGGGAGATTCAAGGGGATTTAGACTACAAAATTTAACATGTTGATTTAGGAAGAATTTTGCATATTTTTCGTGACGAAAATTAGAGTTGAATCGAAGTAGAAAAAGATTTTTGGTGTTTGTCAAGAAACCGTAAGAATATAGCTTCTGTCAATTTTGAATGAGAATATCTCTTCCTATGGTTAGAAATAAACTACAAGAAAAATACCTTACTTTAAGACTTTGGTGAAGGAACCAATTTTATTCAAATTTTCTATGAAAAGTTATGAAAATATAAAGAAATTGGAAAAGATCAGAAAATTCATCGAATTCCGATAATTAATTGTGGAGGCGGAATATTCGAGTGACACGCTTCAGACATCGAGCAGCAAAACATGGCGAGGCTAGTGGTGGACAGATGTCAAGCAATGGGAGGAGTAATGCATCTGGCTTGCGTGTGGACATGTGTCACGGTTCGCCTGGAGCAACACATTAGACTTCCACCGGAGACGCATCGCTAAAACCAAACCTAATTCGACCAAAAATTGCAACCCTTCGACCTACGTGCGACTCAGTTCAGTACCCACCACCAGATCCAACAAAAATGAACCGACCTAACTCAGAGCACCTATCAGCAAGCGCCACATGTTGCCACTAGAAAATTCATAGGTAATTATTGCACTCGTTGAGGTTCAAAGTCGAGTGTTGACCGAGAGCTGCCCATCTGCCTGCACATGAGTCTCCATGCATTGTTGCGCACGTAAAAATGCCTTCAACTGCACATTGAGCATTGTTTTACAATTGTTTTTGACTCTTTATCCACTATTTTACTTCCCCCCGGCTATTCCCCCTCCTGAATCATATCTGGTTGCAATTTGACCTTAATGTCATTTGAATCAGAATCCATGAGTGAATTTTCAAGAAATTTGGAGCCTCCAATAAGTGAAGTCACATATGATCTTAGTAAGTAGCCACAGACTTTAGGCAAGTAATACTTTAGGAATCACTAGAACGTGTTATCTTACAAGCATATCTTGCCTTAGGTGTTCAGAATATGCATGTTTAAGACTCTAGAGGGCTATTTGGATGAGAACACTATATATGTTATGAAAATGACTGAAATGCCCTTAGAATGAGAATTTAGGTACATGCCTACTTTAATGATTTTTGTTGTGATTAGAAGGAGGATATGATATTGTGATATGGCAATTGATAGATGATATTTTCCAGTTGAGTTTGCATGAATATTTCGTCCTTAGGTGATTGATATTAATATCTCTATAAAAAGTTGAACAAATGTTTTGAAAATGTTCTCCGTTCTTTAGGTGATCGATAGGAATATCTTCCAAGTTAAGTTGAGGGCGCTAGAGCTAGAGCGATTTTCAAGTTGACCTAGTACAATATGCTTCTAGAGTACCAAGGCCCATAGGATCGTGAGCGTCAATCACAAGTATAGATATAAGAGCACCAAGAGGTTGGAATAGCCCTAAGGTGTTAGACCCAAACGTCCTAGAAACAATAGACAATATTTAAAGCATCTAGACGCCTTAAGAACCTAGTAAGCTTCCTCGGTAAGGATGATTTGGAAAGCCTTATAGGGTTATTGGTAATAAGAACACGATGTAATCAAAACCTCTAAACAAATTTGAGTTACTATTGTGTGAGGGACGATTCAAGGTTGATGTCGCGATTTCGTAAACTATTCCTAAGGAAGGGCTTGACACCACACAGATAATTAACTCTTTTATTACATGTAGGAACGAGTCAAGACTGATGCCTCGATTCTGTAAGGTGGTCCTAAAGAGGGACTTAGGATTACACATGTAATCTTAAAGCAAAGTAATTCTAGTGCATGTAGAAACAAGTCAAGACTAAAGTTGCGATTTTATAAATCGGTCTCGGAAGAGTCTTGAGACTATATAGGTAGATATCTAAATGTGAGTATTTCTATTACGTGTAGAAACGAAAACTGATTAACACCACGATATTGTAAATTGGTCTTGGAGAGAGACTTGAGACTACATAGTTAGATAACTAAGGAAGAGAGTTTCTATTGCATGTGGGAATGGGTCAAGACTGACACTGTGACTCCATAAATTGATCCGGAGAGACCACACAGGTAGTTGACTCATGATGTATATTTTTGGAACTTTGTGACCTATACATAAGCTTTTATAGCTAAGGGGTTAGGACGAACTTCCTTAACCCTAGAGAAAAGCTCGTGCAAACCTATTAGAAATTAGATGCAATGAAAGCCTACAGGTAGGTTGCTTACTGGTTACTTTTATACTCACTCATTTTTCTTTTTTTTCTTTTCAAGTGGACACAGGTTACCGGTCAAGGTGGGAGAGTGTTCAGGAGCTGCGCTGTCACTTAGGGATGCGACCCAAGACATCAGTTTAGTCTATATTTTCATGGATTGTTGTACTATTCTGTATTGTGTTCCCATTTTGGATTGTTGGTTATGGTTGGAGATTTAAAACCTTAAAAATTGAGTTGTAACAGGTTATGATATTGGCTGACAATTGGTTGTATTTGTATAAGAAAGCTTACTTCAGATACAGTCGAGTGACTGACTCATCACCTATTGGTAGTCTTTCTCTAGATCTTTTGATCCAGTTCTGTACTAAAAAAATTTATCCTTTGACTCAATTGATGCCTCCACAACATTGGGTTAGTCGTCTTTCAATCCAACCCAAGCGAGTGATACTTACAGAAGTCCCTCAGGTATCTAGACTCTCTTGACATGCTGACATGGTCTTTGTCGTATCAGTTCCCCTCATTTGTTGTAGCAACATGAATGAGAGACTGCAGGGTCTCCCAAGAGATCATCACCATATTGGAGGACAATAAGACCACCTACTCTCTAGGTTCCTCCCTATATGTGAACTCTTGTGTGGGATCAAACTCTAACAAAGCCCTTCGTCCGAAACCCCAATCATGCTTTATCTCTCTCCTAATGCTTGAAGCCATAATCTATCATAATGGAACAAAATATAAGAAGATATTCAAGCACAATCAAGCTATCTTAGCTTCACCAAAAACATGCATCAATTTCAGGGGCACTAAGTGATGCTACTAGTTACTCATGCTCTGACTTACATACATGACTTACCTACATGGTTGTAACAAGCCATCTTAGCTCAATGATAGAGCGTTTGACTTTTAACCACATGGTCGCGGATTTGATCCCTATAAATGGTGCTATAAATTAAATAGATACAAAAGATCTAATCACTCTTTATCTTCTGTCTCCAGAATAGTCTTGAATACATATCAATATATACCAATCTAATACAAAATATGGGTACGGTATAGAGTATATAAATATACCTAGTAACGTCAGCTCATTTGTAGGCTTTCATCACATCCTTAACCTAGCAAGACATACGGATTTACTCATCATCACTTTTTTCTGCCTCAACGAACTCTCTCTACCAAGTGGGCACAACATGTGCAACCATAGTTGTGACAAGTTGTCTTAGCTCAGTGGTAGAGCGCATGACTTTTAACCACGTGGTCGTGGGTTTGAAACCCATAGATCATCTACAATGATTGTGACAAGTCGTCTTAGCTCAGTGGTAGAGCGTGTGACTTTTAACCATGTGGTCGTGGGTTTCTGGAAAAGAACTTAATGACTCCTTAAGACACTACGATTTACTCTCATTGTCACTTTTTTTCAGCTTCAAATAACTCTCTCTAACAAGTGGGGACAACATGTGCGTGCTACCATGGTTGTGACACGCCATCTTAGCTAAGTGGTAGAGCCACGTGGTCATGGGTTCGATCCCCATAGATTGGCACTATAAATTAAATAGCTACAAAAGAACTTAATGACTAGTCTTTTTAAACATACCCAGTGAGCAAGGCTTGAGATCTATCTACTCTCATCTCATCGTCACTATTCTTTTCCTCAAATAACTCTCTACAAATGTTTTAAATAGCTGCAAAAGAACTTAATGACTAGTGTTTTAGAACATACCCGGTAAGCAAATCCTCAGCTGCAAAAGAACTTAATGACTAGTGTTTTAGAACATACCCAATAAGCAAATACTCATTTGAAGGCTTGACATATACTCTCATCGTCACCTTCTTTTTTTTTTTTTTTTTTGCCTCAAATAACTCTCTCTAACAAGTGGTAACAACATGTGCTACCATGGTTGTGACAAGCCATCTTAGCTCAGTGGTGGAACAACATGTGCTACCATGGTTGTGACAAGCCATCTTAGCTCAGTGGTGGAACAACATGTGCTACCATGGTTGTGACAAGCCATCTTAGCTCAGTGGTAGAGCGCGTGGCTTTTAACCACGTGGTCGTGGGTTCGATCCCCACAGATGGTGCTTGAATGGAATAGCGGTATTTTTCTGCTCTCAAGCAAGTAAGCAAATACTCATTAAATAGTTGCATATACTCATTTGTGTAGACTCTCATTGCATCCTTGGCCATTAACTCAATGGTAGAGCTCTTGGGTTCCTTGATATCTACTCTCATGGTCACTTTTTCTTTTCCTAAAATAACTCTCTCTAACCAGTGGGGACATGTGCTACCATTGTTGTTACAAGCCATCTTAGCTCAATGGTAGAGCGCGTGGCTTTTAACCACGTGGTTGTGGGTTCGATCCCACAGATGACGCTTTAAATTAAATATAGCGTCAAACTCCATGACTTGTCTTTAAACATACCCAGTAAGTAAATACTCATAGCTGAAAACCCATTTTTGTTGGTATGAATTTGTGAAAAATGCAACCTTTTCGGTGAGTATAGCTTATTTCGGAATATTTATAGCGTCTTTCTTCTATATGCCCGCTTATTCATCTTTACAAAATTTGAATTTTCGTCTTCATTTGGTAAAAGTTTTACTAAAAATTTGTTTTTTTGAAAAACTTATAAATATAATATATAATTGAAGGCTTGAGATCTCTCTAACAAGCGGAGACAACATGTGCTACCATGGCTCAGTGGTAGATAGTGCTATGAATTAAATAGCTGAAAACTCAATGACTAGATTTTAGAACATACTCATTTGAAGGCTTGAGATCTACTCTCATTGTCACTTCTTTTTTTTTTTCCCAACTCTCTAACCGGTGGGGACAACATGTGCTAGTATTGTTGTGATAAGCCATCTTAGCTCTCTAATAGAGTGCGTGGCTTTTAACCAAGTGGTCGTGGGTTTGATCCCTACAGATGGCACTATAAATTATAAATATTGCATCTTCGACCTAGCAAAGAGACCACGATTTACTCTCATCGTCACCTTTTTTCCTGCCTCAAATAACTCTCCCTAAAAAGTGGGGACAACATGTGCTATCATTGTTGTGACAAGCCATCTTAGCTAAGTGGTGAAAGACACGCGGGCCCATTCTCGATGACATGACCGAACGAGTCATGATGGCCGACAACATCCCGAGACTCGGGATGGCGTCAAGACATGTGGACCCTGTCAATGGGGATCGAGATGATAAGACGAGATGCGGCGTTACATTGAGAGACCTTGGCCCGAGCAGAGGCAAGGTCGAGCCGGATGACCTAGCCTAGTGTAGAGGCAAGTCGGTTGTGTCGCAGACGATTGAACATGCACGCGTAGGGGGCGTGTGTGGTTGGACAAGCTTGGATTCCGCACAACTGATGTCCGATGGGCGAAGACAAACCTCGCCTAAGGTCCGACGAAGCCACAAAGCCAGGGCGAAAAATATATATGTGGCTTAATTCTCCTTAAGGCTGGTCGTGGTCGTGTCAGGATCACGACGCCGCACGATAAAAAATGTAGGACCGTGACAATTGGAGCAGAGGCAAGGTCGAGCCGGATGATCTGGCCTAGTGTAGAGGCAAGCCGGTTGTGTCGTAGACGATTGAACATGCACGCGTAGGCGGCGTGTGTGGTTGGACAAGCTTGGATTCCGCACAAGCGATGTCTGATGGGCGAAGACAAACCTCGCCTAAGGTCCGACGAAGCCACAAAGCCAGGGCGAAAAATATATATGGGGCTTAATTCCCCTTAAGGCTGGTCGTGGTCGTGTTAGGATCACAACGCCGCACGATCAATTGTCACGGACCATGACATGACCGAACGAGTCATGATGGCCGACAACATCCCGAGACTCGGGATGGCGTCAAGACATGTGGACCCTGTCGATGGGGATCGAGATGATAAGACGAGATGCGGCGTTACATTGAGAGACCTTGGCCCGAGCAGAGGCAAGGTCGAGCCGGATGACCTAGCCTAGTGTAGAGGCAAGCCGGTTGTGTCGCAGACGATTGAACATGCACGCGTAGGCGGCGTGTGTGGTTGGACAAGCTTGGATTCCGCACAACTGATGTTCGATGGGCGAAGACAAACCTCGCCTAAGGTCCGACGAAGCCACAAAGCCGGGGCGAAAAATATATATGTGGCTTAATTCTCCTTAAGGCTGGTCGTGGTCGTGTCAGGATCACGACGCCGCACGATAAAAAATGTAGGACCGTGACAATTGGAGCAGAGGCAAGGTCGAGCCGGATGATCTGGCCTAGTGTAGAGGCAAGCCAGTTGTGTCGCAGACGATTGAACATGCACGCGTAGGCGGCGTGTGTGGTTGGACAAGCTTGGATTCCGCACAAGCGATGTCCGATGGGCGAAGACAAACCTCGCCTAAGGTCCGACGAAGCCACAAAGCCGGGGCAAAAAATATATATGGGGCTTAATTCCCCTTAAGGCTGGTCGTGGTCGTGTCAGGATCACAACGCCGTGACAATTGTAGGACCGTGCGACGTTGTGGTCCGTGACAATTGACCGTGCGGCGTTGTGATCCTGACACAACCACGACCAGCCTTAAGGGGAATTAAGCCCCATATATATTTTTCGCCCCGGCTTTGTGGCTTCGTCGGACCTTAGGCGAGGTTTGTCTTCGCCCATCGGACATCGCTTGTGCGGAATCAAAGCTTGTCCAACCACACACGCCGCCTACGCGTGCATGTTCAATCGTCTGCGACACAACCGGCTTGCCTCTATACTAGGCAAGATCATCCGGCTCGACCTTGCCTCTGATCCAATTGTCACGGTCCTACATTTTTTATCGTGCGGCGTCGTGATCCTGACACGACCACGACCAGCCTTAAGGAGAATTCAGCCACATATATATTTTTCGCCCCGGCTTTGTGGCTTCGTCGGACCTTAGGCGAGGTTTGTTTTCGCCCATCGGACATCAGTTGTGCGGAATCCAAGCTTGTCCAACCACACACGCCGCCTACGCGTGCATGTTCAATCGTCTGCGACACAACCGGCTTGCCTCTACACTAGGCCAGGTCATCCGGCTCGACCTTGCCTCTGCTCTAATTGTCACGGTCCTACATTTTTTACCGTGCGGCGTCGTGATCCTGACACGACCACGACCAGGCTTAAGGGGAATTAAGCCCCATATATATTTTTCGCCCTGGCTTTGTGGCTTCGTCAGACCTTAGGCGAGGTTTGTCTTCGCCCATCGGACATCGCTTGTGTGGAATCCAAGCTTGTCCAACCACACACGCCGTCTACGCGTGCATGTTCAATCGTCTGCGACACAACCGGCTTGCCTCTACACTAGGCCAGGTCATCCGGCTCGACCTTGCCTCTGCTCTAATTGTCACGGTCCTACATTTTTTACCGTGCGGCGTCGTGATCCTGACACGACCACGACCAGCCTTAAGGGGAATTAAGCCCCATATATATTTTTCGCCCCGGCTTTGTGGCTTCGTCGGACCTTAGGCGAGGTTTGTCTTCGCCCATCGGACATCACTTGTGCGGAATCCAAGCTTGTCCAACCACACACGCTGCCTACGTGTGCATGTTCAATCGTCTGCGCACAACCGGCTTGCATCTACACTAGGCCAGGTCATCCGGCTCGACCTTGCCTCTGCTCGGGCTAAGGTCTCTCAATGTAACGTCGCATCTCGTCTTGTCATCTCGATCCCCATCGACAGGGTCCATATGTCTTGACGCCATCTCGAGTCTCGGGATGTTGTCGGCCATCATGACTCGTTCGGTCATGTCATCGAGAATGGGCCCGCATGTCTTTCATATCATCGGAACTTCCCGAACATCCATCCATCCGGGTTCTATCGAGGCATAGGCCATCCCGTGCCCATGCCAAGTTATTTACGAATACCGTACCGGATAGCGAGTGTATGTAGCAACCTCCGACACGCGGGCTGGGGCGCAATACCGGCACACCCGTGCCGCCCGGTACTGTCCTTGAAAAACCCATTTCAAAGAAAGTCGCCCGAGACACTCGTCTCGACACGCTCGCCCACACTGTGACACACGTATGTGCCACAGGGTAGTTCACTTAGGCCACAGGGCCCAGGGGTGGTGGAGAGCTAACACCATGGTACCCCTATAGTACATTCTGAGCCATTTTCAATCTACCAAGAGTAGACATGATTTTTGTGAACGGTCATACGGTGTCGTGCATTGTCCGTCCGATGTCCGATTGACATCAAATTTGGCAAGCATTCATATTTCATATGGACGGACTTAACTCCCGAACCGCATGACCAAATTCCTTCCAAAACCCCAACTTTCAAGGTTAAGGCCCGGGGCCCTACCCGGCCCTTCAACAAGCCTATCTTTGTCCCTCATGTCTATTCTGATGTCTTTGTCTTGCTTATGTCTCAACTTATCTTTTAATGCAATGCCCACTTAGCGTGGTGGTGTGTTAGACGATGCATCGTCCTCCTCGATCGCATCATGGCACTCTTCTATGTTGGCCCGCCTATGGCCGGATGGGCGTCTCTTGAGGGACGCCACTTTGCTTGTCGCACCGTGAGGGTCACAACCTACTCTCTTCATAGTATGGCTGTGACATTCTCCCCCACTTAACTTAGTCATCGTCCTCGATGACTCACTAGGGGCACAATCGTATTATAGATTGTGACATTCTCCCCCACTTAATTTAGTCATCGTCTTCGATGACTTTCTCGGGCGCATTCGCCCCACTGATTGTGAAATTCTCCCATACTAAATCTCGGCATCGTCCCGATGACGATCTGAACTCTCTGTCTATTGTTGACTCGACTCATTGGATCTATTTGTGTTTCGTAACTATTAAGCATCTGACTATCTTTTGTCAGAATGCCCATCTTGCTGACATCTTCTGTCAACTTGAGGACAAGTTCGAGTGGATGCTTCAGACTTCTCTTTTGTCATATGGTACCACGATCTGACTCTTGACTTGGTCAGTTGTTGGGTGAACTTGCCTCAACTTTGGCTTGCCACTATTGTTTACGGCTATCCCTCTTCGGACCTATTCTGTTGTTCGCCCATCTTGGACTCGGCCACTGAGACTCGCAACGTAGACGTGGCTATTCAGTGTTTGTCATAGCTGTGGGTGAGGCTGACTATCTCTGCAGACACTCACCAGACAACTATGGACTTTCTTAAGGGGCACCTTGCCCCATCGTGGCCAACTTGGCCTCAATGTGATTATCCTCTGAGTCGTACGAACTGATGCACCTCTCGAGGTGGGGCTCGCAAGCCCAACCACGACATTGTCGCGGCCACTTCTTCTATTGAGTAAGGTCAAACTTCTTGATATTGTCTCTTCAGTTGTTGGCGCTACCTTTCGGCCAACTCTTCGTATTTTGCCACCTTCATGTGGCTATTGCTGCTTTGACACTTCTCCTCGTCTTCTTCGCAGCTTCATTTTCGTATGTTCATTTCCAGCTTGATGCTCACTTCTCGAGCGGATGCTGGTCTTGATAACTCTTGTGGAGCCATCCACCTTAGGCATAAGGTGGTGGCTCAAGGAATATGTGTGCTCGCATATTGGAGCATCTTTACGGGGTGAGAGGCCTAATGATTCGGGCTCTCCCCCATTTGCACTCGACTGCCTCTATGCAGCAAGGTCGTCCTCCCATAAGGACTTGCATTGTACTCGATTTACGCACGTGGCCGAAGTTTGTCTTTTCTTGACTCTCGGCTTCTCTGCTTGTAACCACTAACACTATTCCTCTTATGTGAGTGGTTCTTTGGAAGGCACCGACATGGTGCACTCACTATTTCATTTGTCTTCCAACTATCGAAACACCAAGCCCTTGGAAAATGAGCATGGTTCTTGCTTTGACGGGTAGATCTACCCATAATGAAGTGTCGACACACGACACTAATGAACTTCGGGTAGTCTTGGCTTCAACCCCCAACTGATTATTATTCTGACCGGCAACTGTCCTGCCTACTCTTGGCACTCTTGACACACTTGCAAGGTCTTCGATCAACTCTTGGGTTCATTTTTCTTGACTGTCTTGCCCGACTAGACACACAAAGTGTGGCTCTGATACCAACTGTCACAATATCTCACGCTCAAAAGTGTGAATAAATGTGAAATTATTATTACTCAAAGAAGATAATACAGAGACAACTGAAATAATGAAATATTTACTGTGGCTTATCAACATCATCTTCCACATGGTCAACGTCTGCATCATGAAAAATGTCGTCGCCAAAAGATTTGTTATTAACAATATTCTGGCTTCCTGTCGCTCTCTCAGAATCCTTAGCCACACTAAACTTAATATCCGTTGAACCATCCTCCCCTTCTTCACATAAATTTGTCGGAACTACGAAAGCCTCCTCCGAGTCCTCAACATTAGAACCAAATCGTGATAAATCATCATCATCAAACCGTGCAGCTATTTCCGGGTCAGGCTGGGGCGGAGCATCAATAGCCGAATCCTGCGAATTGATAGTTTGATCCAAATTCTCCAAGATGAGGAAATCGTCAACCTCAGATGGGAGGTAAAGGTCATCGAGGTCATCGAAGGTGAGCTCAAAATAGTCATTTTCTTCAAATCCCAAGTTCGAAGACATGGAATAAACAGAAGGGTCACAAGGGGCAGCAAAATTGACATCACCTGTAGAGGCATCATATTGATGTACAGCGTTTGTTGGCTGGTCAAGAACCTCAATGGTTAAACAGTATTCCCAAATTGAATCTGAAGAACTTTTGCTTTCATATACCGCATTTGCTTCTGATTCCTGCATCTTAACTCGGCAATTTGGATTAATATGGCCTGGCTTTCAGCAACGATCACACACCACTTTCACCTGACAATCTCGTTTAAAATGGCCAGATTTTCCACACTGGTAACAAGCTTTAAATGGCTTCTTTGACGACTCCTCACTTCTGAATTGTTTCCCATTGCTTGCTGAAGGCTTTGGATGATAACTTTGTCTCCTTCGAACTTTGACATACAACGCATCTTCAGACTTTATGGAAAGCTCGTTGCTGCTAGTCATTTGCTTAATCAAGGCTTCTTGATTAGAAAGCAAATTCTCCAATTCAATAACGGTAGGCTGAATTGCCCACCCTTGTATTGAGGAAATAAAGGGTAGAAATTCTTTTTGTAATCCACGAATAAGATAGCGCCGTAATCGAGCATCACTCACGGGCTCCTCAGCATCTAATTCTGAAATTTCAGAACATAGATTTTTCACTCTTAAGAAATATTCTTCAATAGAAAAATTTCCTTGAGTTACCACAGCCAGTTCATTCTCTAGAAATTGCAACCGAGCTGTATTTTTTTTTGTAAACAACTTTTGAAGGGTTTCCCACACTTGCTTTGGTGTCTTTGAATCACGAACATGATCAATATAGTCCTTGCTAATCAAAGTTCGCAAGGTAAATAAGGCTTTTCCACATTTGATCTTCCATTTTCGGTGTAATTCAGCATTTTATGGAGTGTCTGCTGGAATTTTTGTGTCATCACCTTCAATTAGATCCCACAAATCTTGTCCCTGTAGATACGCTTCCATACACAACTTCCAGTAATTGTAATTATTGCCAACAAGCTTTTCCATAGCTACACCCATAGAAGCACTTCCACCATTCATCTCGTTGAGTAATAATATCAACCCCTTGGTTACCAACTTGACTCTGATACCAACTGTCACAATATCTCACGCTCAAAAGTGTGAATAAATGTGAAATTATTATTACTCAAAGAAGATAATACAGAGACAACTAAAATAATGAAATGTTTACTGTGACTTGTGATTTACTGAGAATAAGGCTTCTATTTAACCTATAATAATTCCTATAAATAACTCCTACAAATACTCATCTCAACTGCATCATTCAGTTTGACTCCTAATAAAGATATATAGCTTAACAAACTTGACTAATTCAACTGTCAGTAAGTTGCATTCCATTCATTTAATATCCCTGTGGTGTCATTGAGATAAGAGATGTCGTTTCTAGTCTATCTGTTTCTATTTCTATATATATGGAAAGTTAAAAAATTATCATATATATATATAATAATCCAGAAATTGCAATAGAAAAGAAAAAGGGAGGTTTGTGATGATTTTAAAATCTTTTATACTAGGTAATCTAGTATCCTTATGCATGAAGATAATCAATTCGGTCGTTGTGGTCGGACTCTATTATGGATTTCTGACCACATTCTCCATAGGGCCCTCTTATCTCTTCCTTCTCCGAGCTCGGGTTATGGAAGAAGGAACCGAGAAGAAAGTATCAGCAACAACAGGTTTTATTACGGGACAGCTCATGATGTTCATATCGATCTATTATGCGCCTCTGCATCTAGCATTGGGTAGACCTCATACAATAACTGTCCTAGCTCTACCGTATCTTTTGTTTCATTTCTTCTGGAACAATCACAAACACTTTTTTGATTATGGATCTACTACCAGAAACTCAATGCGTAATCTTAGCATTCAATGTGTATTCCTGAATAATCTCATTTTTCAATTATTCAACCATTTCATTTTACCAAGTTCAATGTTAGTCAGATTAGTCAACATTTCTATGTTTCGATGCAACAACAAGATGTTATTTGTAACAAGTAGTTTTGTTGGTTGGTTAATTGGTCACATTTTATTCATGAAATGGGTTGGATTGATATTAGTCTGGATACAGCAAAATAATTCTATTAGATCTAATAAGTACCTTGTGTCAGAATTGAGAAATTCTATGGCTCGAATCTTTAGTATTCTCTTATTTATTACCTGTGTCTACTATTTAGGCAGAATACCGTCACCCATTCTTACTAAGAAACTGAAAGAAACGGAGGAAACGGAGGGGACTAAACAGGAACAAGAGGGATCCACCGAAGAAGATACTTCTCCTTCCCTTTTTTCGGAAGAAAAGGAGGATCCGGACAAAATCGATGAAACGGAAGAGATCCGAGTGAATGGAAAGGAAAAAACAAAGGATGAATTCCACTTTAAAAGGACACGCTATCAAAAGATAAAAAGACCAGTTTATGAAACTTCTTACCCTCCGGATGGAAATCAAGAAAATTGCAAAATGCTGTTAGAAAAAAACAAAATAAATTAATAATATAAAAATAAATACATAAACTAAATACAAAAAGATATAAGACGAGATTCGACCACCTCCTACATATTTAATACTTTCTGCGACAAAAAAATTAAGAATACCCACCGCATTGGTAATTCCATCAATTACCCTTCGATCAAAAAAATAAGTTAATTCAGCTAATACTCGTATGCCCCCAATTAAGGATATTCTATAAAAAGCATCTATGTAACCACGATTATATGACCAATTATATATTATATTTATAAGTTTTTCAAAAAACAAATTTTTAGTAAAACTTTTAACAAATGAATTACGAAAATTCAAATTTTGTAAAGATGAATAAGCGGGCTTATAGAAGAAAGACGCTATAAATATTCCGAAATAAGCTATACTCACCGAAAAGGTTGCATTTTTCACAAATTCATACCAATTTTCAGAATCTGTTGAACTTTCATGTAACAAGTTTATAGACGGAGTTAACCATTTGTCTAATATATTCAACTCACTTGCTTCTTGATTGAATTGAGTGAACGGAATTCCTATGACTCCAACAAACAAAGTAAATAGGGATAACACAAACATCGGAAATAGCATAGTATTATCTGATTCATAAGGATACGAAAAAGTAGTCTTAGTACAAAAATGGGGAATACTCACAAAAGGACGCATCATTTTTGTTACATTACTATCCATTTGATATGTTGTTTTTTTCCCCAAAAAAGAAGACCTTTGGTTATTATTCATTGTTAATAGTGATAAGAAAGGAAAGTTTTTTTTTATTATTTTTGATCCTTCTTTACCCCATAATGATATTGAATAGAGGGAATTATTTGTTTTTCCACTGTATTTTTTAAAATAAAGGTTTAAATGTCCCTCAAAAGTAAGTAAGTAGATACGAAACATATAAAATGCTGTTAATCCCGCTGTGGAACAGGCTATTATTGCGACAATCGGTGAATACAACCAACTATCATTAAGAATTTCATCTTTGGACCAAAAGCAGGCAAGGGGTGGAATACCACAAAGAGAAAGGGTACCTAATAAAAAAGCATTTTTTGTAATTGGCACATGCTTTGTTAAACCCCCCATAAGAACCATATTCTGACTTTTATCTGGAGAATATCCAACAACCGATTCCATTGAGTGAATAATGGACCCAGATCCTAAAAACAACAAAGCTTTTGAATAAGCATGAGTAATCAAATGAAATAAAGCAGCTCGATAAGACCCTATACCCAAAGCTAACATCATATAACCCAATTGAGACATTGTAGAATAGGCTAAACTTCTCTTAATATCTTTTTGAGCAAGAGCTAAAGTAGCTCCAAATAGTACTGTTATTATACCTATAAAAGCTATTAGATTCATGATGTAAGGTATTACTATAAAAAGCGGAAGAAGCCGAGCGACAAGAAAAATTCCCGCTGCTACCATCGTAGCAGCATGTATAAGAGCCGAAATCGGGGTAGGACCCTCCATAGCATCAGGTAACCATACATGAAGAGGAAATTGAGCAGATTTAGCAACTGCACCTGCAAATAATAGGACGGCGCACAAAGTAACAAATAATAAATTAACCTCATTATTATAAATCAAGTTATTGAATATTTTAAATAAATCCCGAAATTCAAAACTCCCTGTTGTCCAATAAAGACCTAAAATCCCTAATAATAAACCAAAATCCCCCACGCGATTAGTTACAAATGCCTTTTGACAAGCATTTGCCGCAGTAGGTCGAGTGAACCAAAAACCTATTAATAGATAAGAACACATTCCAACCAATTCCCAAAAAATATAAATTTGGATCAAATTCGAACTAGTAACTAATCCCAACATTGACGTATTGAACAAACTCATATACGCAAAAAATCTCAAATATCCTTGATCGTGAGACATATAATTGTCACTATAAATAAGAACCATAATTCCAACAGTCGTGATTAATATTGACATAATACAAGTAAGTGGATCGATCAAGTAGCCCAACTCTAAAGAAAAAGCATTATTGATAGTCCAAGACCATACATATTGATAGATATAACTACTATTTATTTGATCAATAGATAGATAAACTGAAAAAATCATAACTATACTTAACAATAAAATACTCGGAAACGACCACATACGTCGAAGGTTTTTGGTTGCGGTCGGAAAAAGTAGAAGTCCCACTCCTATTAAGATAGGAATTGGAAGTGAGATGAAAGGTATGATCCATGAATATTGATACGTATATTCCATAAAAAAAGTATATTTAATTCCTAATTAATTTTTCTGATTCACCAGCTCTTATCTCTTTTCAAAAGGATCAGTTAATAAAAAATTTTAATATCCAAAACGGAAATCGAATTTTCTTTTTCTAGTCTTAATTATTCTTAATTTTTTGCCAAATACTTAAAATATTTCAAGTCAGGAAGTTAGAATTGTTCAAATAAGATGATCCACTGAAACTATTAATGAACACACCTATTTATTTTAAGTAAAATTTTTTGACAATATAGAAACTGCGAATTTTCTTTATTATTATTAATAAGTATGCATTACAAAAAATTTCCGCTATAGAGCAAGAAGGAATAATTAGACGAAAAACACTATTTGATTTTGGTATCAATCATAAAAGCCAGTCTACAAGTAGATTCAGTAAAAAAATGAATTGTTCAAGGAATCAAAAGAAATACACGGGTTGACCTTTCTTTTTCAAATCTTTGTTTTATCATTTTCGGGATGGGGAAAATACGAATCCCCATCGCCCCAATAAACGAAAAAGCTTTTATTGATTTTTTATTTTATCTAGAATATAGAAAATAGATAATATCTAATCAAATAATAAACTTAAATTCTTGATAAAAAATTGAATGAGACGTTAAAATGATGACATTAGTGGATTAAGTTAAAACCGTATTTTTTAATAACTCTCTCTAAAAAGTGGGGACAACATGTGCTATCATTGTTGTGACAAGCCATCTTAGCCAAGTGGTGGAGTCGGTGGCTTTTAACCACGTGGTCATGGGTTTAATCCCCACAAAAAGTGGTGACATGTCTTGGGAGAGGAACACGACTATGAATTAGGGGAGGTGTGTATGCCGCAACGTTGTTCATGGTGTATAGGCAATGATAGAATGAAGATAAGAAAATCCAGTTGTTTTCCACAATTTTCTCCATATTTCTTACTTGGTATAAGGTTGGGTGAGTTTAAACTTGTGTAGGTTGGTAGATTTTGAATGAATAATTCGTCTCGAGAGAGAAAAGGCTTGCAAGTAGATTTTTTTCTCAACATTCGTTGATACACTGAGCGTCTTTTTGCTCGAGTTCTTGTGGGTTTGATTCAGAGGATTTAAGAGTCTTGGGGCGTCCATTCAAAGGAAGATCCCTTAATCAAGTTTTGCTCCATTATGATACTCAAAACCTAGTTTTCCTCATCTTAAATTATTCTTTATTAGTTGATGGTTTTGAGTGTTCTTTATTCCAATCAACTCATCTTTACCGTGACTCTTGATTCATGGAAGAAATTTAATCGATCTGTTATGAAAGCCTCCTCACTAGAGATAATTGTGAAAGCGGGAAAGAAGCTTCAATGGTGTTTACCTTTTCTCTTATTCTAGAACTTACTTGGAACATTCAGAGAAATTTGTAGTGGAAGCCGAGCAGATTTTGGTGGAAAGTTGAACATTTCCCAGCATGAAATGTAATAGAATGAGTATTTAAACTATTAAAAGGTCGGTGAATTTTTTAGGGAAAATCTTATTATACATAAAAGTTCAATGGCGCCTGATCGTAGATTGTTTGCTTGTAGTCCTGATCTGCTGTAAATCTTTTAGAAGAAAAAGTGACAAGTTTGAGTCACTCGTTCAAGTACTTTTGACATAGATGGTGATCAAATAACACCTTCATACTCGGTAATCAAATAAAACCTCCATACTCGTCACTTTCTTTCAATCCCTCGACATTTTCATTCATTCCTTCGATTAGTAGACTTTCTTTTCTTCCTTTCAATTGGTATCAG
This sequence comes from Cucurbita ficifolia, assembly GCA_033971965.1. Lineage (NCBI taxonomy): Eukaryota > Viridiplantae > Streptophyta > Magnoliopsida > Cucurbitales > Cucurbitaceae > Cucurbita > Cucurbita ficifolia. The sequence continues at coordinate 9,452,250 of CM066979.1, forward strand.
AATCAAGTTTTGATCCTGGGACCTATGGGTTATGGGCCTGTTAGGATCGTACAATAACACACACTCGATCAAGATGAACACAAAGAACAAGAGAGACAAAATGGACGGAGGAATATTGACTAAATGTTTATATTGATAAGTGTACACCAAACAAGAGAGAATACAGAGAATGAAAAAATTATTCAAAGGTATATATATATAGTTTCAATTTACTGTATATAGTTTTAACCGAGACCTATTATACATAAATATCTATCATATATTTCTCTACCAGCTTTATACTATATATATATATATATATATATATATATATATATATATATATATATTTTCCATATATAGTTTTAGTATCTATAACAATGGAATAATTTATAAATAGGCATCAGGCTCCCTATCTAAAAAATTCTCCCATTGGGAGACTGAACTAGTCGACCCAGAATTTCATTCTCAAACGACTATCAGCATCTTCACTGTGTCATACCAATTGAGGCTTTGCACAACCTCAATGTTCCAACGTCAGTACATTTTGTTAACATGTTTGTTAGATTATTTTCACCATTTATCTTCTCCAAACACATCATCATCTTTTACTAACCTGCAAAGGAAATCGTATCGTCTTCTGTATTTTGTCTTTGAATGATAGATCAGGTTCCTCACCAACCGTATGACATTTTAACTATCTGTATAAAGAATTTTCTAGTGTTGCTTCTTGCCCAATTCTTTTAGATAGTCTATCATCCATATCATCTCCTTTCCAGCTTCAGCTATTGCTACGTACTCAACCTCAGTAGATGAAAGAGCAACACATTTCTAAAGCTTAGACATCCCATCATTCATGCTTGCTCCCACTTGGTTGTATTCTCCGACTGTAGAGCATCACCAAGGGACTCTAGTTCCCTTCATCAGCCAGCAACAAATAATGTATAAGGTGAATACCTATCTTCGTACTTAGATAGTTCTAGATGATATTCTCAACACTTGCTCAAGTGTCACTTGAGCCACCTCTAGTTCCTCAGCAATAGTCTTAGGAGTTTCTTGAGTATCTGCTACAACATCACTAGGTGAATCTTTTAACAACTCAACCTCAACTCTCACTTGCTTCATTGTCTTGGAACATTTCTTCTCTTTGTCCTTATACATGAAATTTTCATGCTTGGTCGTGTCACAATGTCTCATAACTTTTCTGTTCTTGTCATCCCAAAACATGTACTCAAACATGTCAGGCCCATAGCCTATGAAGTAGCACTTCACAGCCTCAGCATCAAGTTTGTCACTCTTCTCTGGATCAATTCGAGCATACGCACTATAGCCCAAAGTTCTCAAGTGAGAGTACTTAGTTCTTTTGTTGTCCATACTTCTTTTGGCAACTTGAACTCCAAGGGTACTAACAGCCCTTTATTGACCAAGTAGACTGCTATATTTACAACATCAGCCCAGGATGTCTTTGGCAATCCAGAATGAATTCTCATACTTCTTATCCGCTCATTCAATGCTCTATTCATCCTTTCAGCAACACCATTTTGTCTTGCTTCATCGGGATTTGTCCTCGTTAATCTAATTCCCTCAACTACACAAACTGCTTTGAATTATGACTTGTTGTACTCTCCTCTATTGTCAGACCTCAGACATTTAATCTTCAAGCCGATTTGATTTTCAACTTCAACTTTCTACTTCTTAAAGGTAGCAAACACATCTTACTTGTGTTTCAGGAAATAAATGCACACCTTACTGCTGAAATCATTGATCAAGGTGACGTAGAACTTTGATCCGCCAAGGGATCAAACTGGAGATGGTCCCCAAACGTTTGTATGGACCATTTCCAACCACACTTTATTCAATTTTCTGGCAATCTTTGTGAAGATAGCTCGTTTCTACTTGCTCATAATGCAGTTCTCATAAGGACCCATATCAACAGATTCTAGACCTTCTAAAACTCCTTTCGCAACAAGCATCTTCATTTCTTTGACGCTCATATGTCCAAGTCTATTGTGTCATAGACTTGAATTTAAAGCACTCTTAGCAACAACAACCATGTTCATACACCTTGCAGTGGTATATAAGTTTCCAGATTTTGTGCCACGTGCTACCACCATAGCACCCTTCAAAATCTTCCACGAAATCTTCCCAAACTCTGTTGCATAACCTGTGCTATCCAATTGACAAATAGAGATCAGGTTCTTCGTGAGACAAGCATTATATCTGACATCCTTTAATGTCCATTGATTTTCTGCCAAAGTTTTTATGCAGACATCCCTTTTCCTTCAATCTCAAAATTTTTATTGTCGCAAGATACACCTTCTTGAAATTTCCAGACTTGAAATTTCAAAAGAGATCTTTAGTTGGAAATGAATGAAAAGATGCACTTGAATCCAAAATTCAGGGTTCAATCGGACTGTCCACGCTGAGGATTAGAGCATCCTCAATGGCTTCAGCTGAATTTATAGAATCATCATCATCTTCTGATTTGTGATTATGCTTCCTCTTTGGTCTTGTACGATTGTCCGAAAGTGACATTCTTCTCCACAACTCCAACACATTACGTTTGGTCTGTTTTAAAAATTTTCACGATTCTTTGATTTTGATCGACTTTTTTTTTGGCACTTCATTTACTTCTTCCCCTTTGGTCAACACTAAGAGCACCACCAGATGAATTTTTAATTTCTCGTTTACGAATACTTTCGTTGAGAACTACATCTCGAATTTCATCGAACTTCAGATTCTCAAATCCTCGGGAACTGCTGATTGGGGCAACAACTGTATCCCACAACTCGGGTAAAGATGACATCAAAATCAATGCTTTAATTTCACTTTCAAAATTAATTTCCACGGAACTCAATTGGCTTACAATCATATTGAATTCATTTATATGATCCGCAAGAGATCCACCTTTCAAACATTTGAATATTGAACAATTTTCGCATCAAATACACCTTGTTCATAGTCGACAATTTTTCGTACATATTTGACATCGCCTTCAATAGATCTGACGTTTTCTTCTCCTTGATTATGTTGAATGTCACGTTTCTGGACAACGTCAACCAGATTAATCTTGGGCCCTCACGATTCTTGAGTTTTCACTGTTCCGTGGTCATGGTATCCAGCTTCATCCCCAATAGGGATTTGTGAAGATATTTCTTGTACAAATAATCTTCAATTTGCATCTTCCAAAAACAAAAATCGAATCCATCAAACTTTTCAGTTCCAATCTTTGAACTATGGGCATGATATAGAGTATATAAATATATCTAGTAAGCACAACTCATTTGTAGGCTTTCATCACATCCTTGACCTAGCAAGACACCACGGTTTACTCATCATCACTTTTTTCTACCTAAAAAAACTCTCTCTAACAAGTGGGGACAACATGTGCTACCATAGTTTTGATAAGACGTCTTAGCTCAGTGATAGAGCGCATGACTTTTAACCACATGGTTGTGGGTTCGATCCCCACAGTTTGTGCTATAAATTAAATATCTGCAAAGAACCCAACGACTCTTTGTCTCGAAAATAGTCTTTAGGACATATCAATATATACCACCAACCTAAATAAAGTCTCTAACAAGTGGGGACAACACGTGCTAGCATGGTTGTGATAAGCCATCTTAGCTCAGTGGTAGAGCGCGTGGCTTTTAACCACGTAGTCGTGGGTTTGATCACCCCACAGGAGAATGGTTTTAGGACATATCAATGAATGATTTTTTATCTCGAGAATAGTTTTAGGACATATCAATATATATAGAGTATATAAATATACCTAATAAGTAATACTGATCTACAATGGTTATGACAAGTTGTTAGCTTAGTGGTAGAGCGCGTGGCTTTTAACCATGTGGTCGTTGGTTTGGTCTCCATAGATGGTGTTATAAATTAAAAAGTATCAAATACTCATTTTTAGGCTCTTATTGCATCATTGGCCTAGCAAAGACACCACGGTTTACTCTCATCGTTACTTTTTTTCTGCCTCAAATAACTCTGTCTAACAAGTGGGGACAACATGTGCTACCATGGTTGTGACAAGTCATTTTAGCTCAGTGGTAGAGCGCGTGGCTTTTAACCACGTGGTCGTGGGTTCGATCCCCATAGATGGCATTATAATTTAAATTGCAACAAATACCCATTGTTGGCTCTCATTGCATCATTGGCCTAGCAAAGACACCACAGTTTACTCTCATCGTCACTTTTTTCAGCCTCAAATAACTCTCTCTAACAAGTGGGGACAACATGTGCTACCATGATTGTGACAAGCCATCTTAGCTCAGTGGTAGAGCGCGTGGCTTTTAACCACATGGTCATGGGTCCGATCCCACAAATAGCGCTATAAATTAAATTGCTACAAATACTCATTGTAGACTTTCATTGCATAATTGGCCTAGCAAAGAACCCACGATTTACTCTCATCGTCACTTTTTTTCTGCCTCAAATAACTCTCTCTAACAAGTGGGGACAACATGTGCTACCATGGTTGTGACAAGCCATCTTAGCTCAGTGGTAGAGCGCGTGGCTTTATAAATAAAAATGCTACAAATACTCATTGTTAGGCTCTCTTGCATCATTGGCCTAGCAAAGACACAATGGTTTACTCTTATCGTCACTTCCTCAAATAACTCTCTCTAATAACTGGAGACAACATGTGCTATTATGGTTGTGACAAGCCATCTTAGTTTAGTGGTAGAGCGCGTGGCTTTTAACCACGTGGTCGTGGGTTTCATCCCCACAGATGGCGCTATAAATTATAAATTAAAATGCTACTAGCAAAGACACAATGGTTTACTCTCATCGTCACTTTTTTCTTCCTCAAATAACTCTCTCTAATAAGTATGGACAACGTGTGCTACCATGGTTGTGACAAGCCATCTTAGTTCAGCGGTAGAGCGCGTGGCTTTTAACCACGTGGTCGTGGGTTCGATCCCCACAGATGGCACTATAAATTAAATTGCTACAAATACCCACTGTAGGTTCTCATTGCATCATTGGCCTAGCATAGACACAGAAAACGGTCACCCCACTGTAGGTTCTCATTGCATCATTGGCCTAGCATAGACACAGAAAACGGTCACAGGTTTACTTACCTCGTCACTTTTTTCTGCCTCAAATAACTCTCTCTAATAACTGAGGACAACGTGTGCTACCGAGGTTGTGACAAGCCATCTGCCACGATTTACTCTCTCTAGCAAGTGGGGACAACATGTGCTACCATGTTTGTGACAAGCCATCTTAGCTCAGTGGTAAAGCCTGTAGCTTTTAACCACGTTGTCATAGGTTCGATCCCACAAATGGCGCTATAAATTAATTAAATGTTCTCATTGTATCATTGGCCTAGCAAAGACACAATGGTTTACTTTCATCGTCACTTTTTTCTGCCTCAAATAACTCTCTCTAATAAGTGGAGACAACGTGTGCTATCATGGTTGTGACAAGCCATCTTAGCTCAGTGGTAGAGCGCGTGGCTTTTAACCACGTGGTCGTGGGTTCGATCCCCACAGATGGCGCAAATATTCATTGTTAGGCTCTCATTGCATCTTTGGCCTAGCAAGGTTTACTCTCATCGTCACTGACTCCTCAGGTTTAGATCAGTGCATCCTCGGAGTACATTTTATAAAAAATTTGGCTGACTGGTTAAGGGATCAAATAGTATATTTTTTTAATAATATGGAGGATTAGAAGCATGATTATTGCTTTTCAATTGGCTCTTTTCGCATTAATTATTACTTCAATAATCTTATTGGTTAGTGTGCCCGTTGCATTTGCTTCTCCTGGGGGTTGGTCGGCGAACAAAAATGTTGTATTTTCCGGTACATCGATATGGATTGGATTAGTTTTTCTGGTGCGTATCCTTAATTCTCTTATCTCTTGAACCTCTTCGTTCTTGATACAAAAATGAAACGACCCTCCCCTAATTCTTTCGAATTTTGAGACACATTAAATTAAAATGCAAAATTCAAATAAAGAAAAAAAATTAGAGGGGGGTTCTCTTGCTTGTATTGTCAAAATGGAATATATCTCACATAATTCACATAAAAATAATATATCTTAAAGTATATAATAATATATAGATATAATACAGTCCATTACATCACGAGAAAGCGAGGAGAATGTAACGCTCATGTATCCGTTACTCACCGTGAGTAACTGTGCAGCATGATCAATAAACATGCATGTTAACTTATAGGCACATAGAGGATCAAAATTTTTAACTTTTAAGTATGTTACATGACTGATAAACATGTATGTCGATAAACATGTATGTCGATAAACATGTATGTCGATAAACATGTATGTTAACTTCTAAGTTAGGATTCTAATGAAAGTCGGGTTCCTTCCCTCAAAGTTCCTCCCTTTTCATACTGTCAGTTACAGGATCAAAAAATTTCAAATGGATACTGGTTTTGAATTTTGTGTCTTACCTTTTCCAATAAGTTCCATTTCAATGTATGCAATCTAGAAAATCCTATAGGATCATCGCATAGACGGACCACTTTTCTTATTTTCTAACAAGTGTGTCTTAAGAAAAAGGGTTCGAATTTTCCATGAAGTTGACGAAAATCGTCACTAGCATCTGTTCATTACCTTACAAGGTGGAAAGATCTTCATCGTCAAGAATTTCTTTCGAGATTCATGCAGATTGTTACCTCCATCGAGAAAATTAACAACCTTAAGAACATGATGGTTGAGGAGATCGTTGGTCGTCTTAAGGTCCATGAGGAGATACTTCGTGGCTATGAAGACAAAAATGAGGAGAAGCATGTCTTACTCACACATGAGGAGTGACTCGCACGAACAAAAAAGAAAGATACGGTTGATTCTTTATTTTTAGGTACGAAGGGACATGGCGACAACAAAAACGAAAGTAAAGGTTATGGGTGTGGTCGCAAACGTGGCAACAGAGGAGCCTGAAAATACCTCACAAACCTAGGACGATACGAATCCCTAGAAGGATAAAAGCATGATTAAGTGTTACTCTTCTAAAACGAACCCCTTCGTAGATGAAGAAGACCAAGTGGAGACCCAACAAGCAAACTTCTAATTCTTTCCATCCGTGCATACCATGACCATATATTTTCGTGACACCTGTGTTAATTTAAAAATCTGTTTTTATTAGGACTTAGGAAACAAATGTGGTTGCTAAGACACTAAACTACAACCACTTCAATATTTAGCTCGTCATTCTTCATAAACTAATCATTAAAAAAACAAGGACCTACAACATTCTTCATAAACTAATCATTAAGAAAACAAGGACCTACTGGTTGTAGCTAAAATAACGTGTGCCTATTGAGAATTGAGCCCAAGTCTCAACAACCACAATATGGAATTCTCACCACTAAACTACAACCACGTCAATATTTATCTTGTCATTCTTCATAAACTAATCATTCAAAAGACAAGGACCATAGAGCAAAACAATGTTTCGTGTCCGATTCCTTTATGTATCTAACTTTCATCCTTATGTTATTGAGAATTAGAAAACGAATCACAAATGTGGCTGCTAGGATTCGAGCCCAAGTCTCCACAGCCACAACGTGGAATTCTCACCACTAAACAGCCACTTCACTATATTAGAGGTGGAACAAGGATCGTTATAAGGATCATACCGGACCATTACGAATGTCATACTTGTGGTTGTAGCTAAAAGAAAAACAGTGTTTCGATCCCTTTATATGTCTAATTTTCATCCTTATGTTATTGAGAATTAGAAATAAAATCTCAAATGTGGCTACTAGGGATTCGAGCCCAGGTCTCCATGGCCACAATGTGGAATTCTCACCACTAAACTACAACCACTTCACTATATTGGAGGTGAAACAAGGACCATACCAGACCATTACAAATGTCATACTTGTGGTTGTAGCTAAAAGCAAAACAATGTCTGGTGTCCGATCCCTTTATAAAAATTTATGTCTAATATTTCATCCTTATGTTATTGAGAATTAGAAAACAAATCTTAAATGTGGTTGCTGTGATTCGAGCCTAAGTCTCTTGGGCCACAACATTGAATTCTCACCACTAAACTACAGCCACTTCCCTATATTGGAGGTGGAACAAGGACGATACCGGACCATTACAAATGTCATACTTGAGTTGTAGCTAAAAGCAAAACAATGTTTCGTGTCTGAAACCATTAAACTCATTTGTCCTTCACAATCTATCAACTAATAATTTAATACCAACGTTGATAAATCCAAAATTATAAAGGTTAGGTTGTGATCTATTCGAGATAGAACTTATATGTTCTCATTACACACGAGATTTGAGCCGAGGTCTTCATGGCCACAACGTGGAATTCTCACCACTAAACTACAACCACATGAATATTTAGTCCGTCATTCATCATAATCTAGCCTCATAACAAATCATTTAAAATCAATGTTGATTTTGTTTTGACCATTCATGATTAATGATAAACTAGCGAACTTCTAATTGTCTCCAAATCATATTGTTCATATTGTGAGAGTCCAAATCGACGGTTTAAAGTTAAGCATAAACTAGCAAACCCTTAAATGTTTTTTACATAGTAACATGATCGCATTGTCTCGTAACTCAATGGCATTTGTAATTTTTAAGAAACCGTCGTAAAAAAAAAGAAATATTTCGTTACGCTCAATTCTACTTTCGATTGTTGGGACTCAAGTCTAGGTTTCCACGGCCACAACTTGGAATTTTCACCACTAAACTACTGCATCCACTTTGATACTTATCCCATCATTTAATACCAACGTTGATCTCGTCTTGAGGGCCCACGATTAAAGATAAGCTAGCAACCCCGTAATTATCTCCACATTATATTGTTCGTTAAAATAATAAAAAATAAATGTGGTTGTTGGGATTCGAGCCCAAGTTTTAAAGAATTATTCATTATAACCTAGGATCTTGGGGCTCATTTATCATCTCAGTTAATACTAATGTTGATCTTGACGGTTCACAATTAACGATAAGTTAGCAAGCACCTAATTTTCTCCATATTATATTGTTTATTTAATACAATAATGTAATACTATGAGAGCCCATCTTAATGATTTAAGGTTAAAGATAAACTAGCAAACCCTTTACCATTTCCTACTAACATGATCATATCATCTCGTAACTCATGGACATATGCTATTTTTAAGAAAATAGTTTTAAAAAATTACTTCATCAAACTCGATAAGCCTCAGCTCAACGTGAAATTCTCACCACTAGCGGATATTTAGCCAATCATTCAAAATCATGTTTAGTCAATCATTCATCAAAATCTAGTCTCTTCAGGCTCACCTATCATCAACTAATCATTTAATACCAATTAAACATCATATTGTTCATATTGTGAGTTCATCTTGACGATTTAAAGTTAAGCATAAAAACTAGCAAACTCAAACCCTTTATCGCTTCCTACATAGTAACTAGATATGATCGTATTATGTGGCAGAGGAATAGGGTTGTGAACTCTACTCCAGGTGGAACAAAGACCATACTGTATCATTACGAATGTCATACTTGAGGTCTGTTGTTTGTATTTCTTGTTTTAAAGAAGAAAGAAAAACAAATGTGGTTGCTTGGATTCGAGCCCAAATCTCCACTGGCTGCTATCATACTTGAGGCCTATTAATTTCATGATTGTCGTGTGCCTTCCCAAATTCAATTATTTGTCTAGGGTGTGTTCTCTATAGTTGCATGCTCATTCCGACCCTTTTTACCACATTAAAATTTTGTCAAACAAGAGTTGAACTAGTTTAAAGCTCGAGACTACCCTCTTTAGTTATCTGTCTAATGGAAATATTGTATATCTTAAGCTTCATAATTCATATTTAATCTCTAATATAACATATTTCAAAATTTGCAGTTATCTTTAAATATTCCTAACACAAGATAAACACAAAAAAGTCAATTATACCCCCAAAAAAGGATTTCAATTTTATTAAAATATTATGTATAAAAATTCTTTTAATGATATAAAATATATTACAAATAAACTATTTCAAACCTAATATCACATTTGCTAATCATACATGATATCATTAATGTAAAATTTTTAAAGGCTTGTTCTGGAGAATTTAAAGTATCGACCTCCATGAGAGCATACGTAAAAAAAATCCAAGATGATGACTGTCAAACGACGAGTAAGGGACGGTCACATCTAGGGTCAATCAATAGATCTGCGGATCTATTCCAGACCGACTAAGATTTGATCTCCTGGTACGATATAAATAACAAACAAATTTATTTAGAAAAATGATTTAAACATATGATAAATCCTATTGCGACGATTATTTTTAGCACGCATACCTTAACATACGAAATAAAACTTTTACGTCGATTAAGAAATTTTATCAAACGTTGAGGTGCATAACATACCTTCTTTTCTTTTTTGTGTTCATTATAACAAAACCACTCGGATTCGAGCGTATATCATAAATTTTAACAGCGAGCTAAACATATTAGTAACCCTTCCCTAAACGTTAGAATGTAAAAGCATGGAATAATTGTTAGTCCAAAAGGGCTTATTGTAACCGTCCGTAAGAGCAATACAAAATGCCAAAGAATTTGTTCAGTTCGGTATGAGATTTTCCTGTATAAGAAGAGGGAGAGGAAAGGGTGGAAGGAGAAAGATCCTATAAACCGCCAACAGACACCACGAAAAAATAAAGAGAAGTTTAAAAAGAAAGTAGAGAAGAAAAGACAAGAATCCTACTACTTACTTTTAACTTAACTTGGTTCTGGTGGGATCAACTTCAAACTTCGCATCCATTCACATAAACTGGGATCATCGAAGTGGTAAAAACTACTTTTCAGCTTTGTCCGCTGCTCTGTGGACAATGTTCTAAGTTGTGGAAATCTCGCCTCCTGCACCAATCAAATTAAGAATCTGTTAGCGTCGAATCAAACAACCCCATCCCGAATCTTTACATGTCGAATCAGATCATCAGAATCATGAACAATGGGTTATATCTTTTTTCTTTCATGCTCACCTGTTCGTAAGGAGGGTCCTTGTGTGCTGGTATCAGCCGAGAAACGAAATACCGAGCCTGAGAGCTCCCCTCCTGCTTCAAATTAAATGGGTTATCGTTATTGTAGAGAGCCTTTTGAAGAGAAAGAGAGAGAAACAGTAACCTTTTCATCAAGGGAGATGAAGAACTTATAAAAAAAAGTGTCCAGAAAAGGGAACAACAAACACAATCCAATGGACACAAATAAGGAAAGACCAGAACTCTTTCATTACGGCAGAGAAATTGATAACTAAAAAAACCACAACGTGAGAAACATATAATAGCATCTATAGCGACACAAACCTTGAATGCAAGAATCCTGGGAGCCGGAAACCTTGTTTCAGTAAGCTCTTCTGCTAGTGTTCTGCAAGCTGCTAAAGCAGCTGCACTTTTTCCTTCTTCAGCTGCAAGCTCAGCACCCTAAGTACACACCAATAAAAGAAACGGAAAATTGAGTCCAGCTATTAATAAAAAAAGGACAAAAAGGAAAGCAAATTAGAGGATGAATATTTGAATGACAAAAAAGTTCAGAACATTTTAAGGCTTATGACTATGAAGAATAGAAATAATCAAAGAATAGATTAGAAAAGCGGGCGAGGAGAGGACACTCCTTCCCTCTCTATGTGCCTGTTCATCTGGCATTTAAGAGTTCATTTAATATACTTTCCAGAAAATGTTTTCATGAAGAAACTAGTATTATTGTTGGAAACTATCTGGTATTGCTCAAGTTCATCAGCATTCAATTGTTTTTCATCTTCACTAGTTTTAAATTAATATAAATTTGAGTTGCAATACACTTGAAAAAAAATATTCATTATAGTAAATAAACAATAGCTTCTAAATATATAAGAGAAAACTTCAAAAGAGCAAAATGGTCGTATCTATTCTCCTACATTATAGTTTTTGTTATTGGAAAATTCTCAGGAAATTGTAAGTTATGGATGAGTTTATTGAATATAAAATTTGCACTTTGTTCTCAACTATTTTTCTGTTGAGTAAAACTGGTACTCAAATCATATTCCACTGAACAGGTTTTCCAAGTAAAGAAAAACTTTCACATAGCACTTGATTTTCAAGACAAAAATACCAATGGTCGCATTTCCAGCAAGAAATTAAAGATGATGCCGTAATATCAACTGAAGAAGCATGGCAAAAAAAAAAATTAACAAAAGAAGGTAGAGTAAGTGGTAGCATACCAGCCAAATGAACACATCTGTTCCATGGTCAAGAACAACAGCAGCATCTGACTGCATAACTAGGTCATATGCTGGAAGCTCTTCAAAAGTACCCCCTTCCCGGTGCATTAAACAGCGAGGGGCTACCATGCGGAGGGAAAGTTCATAGGAAGCGTTCAAAAACAAGTGTCTCAATACAGACCTTTCATCTTCATGACCAACAATGCTTCCAAGAAGAGGGCCTCTTCTCAAATGGAACAGAAGCTCCGGCATTGAAGATAGTTCCTTGGGAAACCGATAAATTTTTGACTTCGGTGACAGGGTCCCAAATTTCAAAGCAATATCTTTTACTCTTTCATCTATTGTAGCCCGCATCTCTACTGCATCAGACTGGGTTTTAGCTTGCAAGGCAGTCCTCTTGGCAATAAGGACTGCAGCTATTTCACCTTGAACACTTTCAAGATATTCAGATAAGCTATCAACAGTAGGCAATCGAATAGTCATTACTCTTGATATGTCAGCTTGATAAACATTTGAATATTGTACAACAAACTGGAAAAATACAAAATCACTCTTTATGTCTCTCTTAGTCTCCATGGAGAGTGAGAAGCTTTGGGCTTCTTCTACACTTAGCATTTGAATGTAAAGAGAGCTGTCGTTTTTGAAGGTTTCATGTGTGTCTACGTGTGCCTCTTCCCCCGGACCAACAACTTGGGTGATTAGAATGTCATCAGAACAGCGTACTTCTAATAAACCATGAGAGCCTGCAGCCCTAGCAGATGCCCTCTGCAAGTTTACACCAAAGGCCTCCCCAAAGTCATCATGAAGAACCAAAACACCACCAGAAGCTTTTGCAAGAGGCTGCAAGATAGGAACTCTTACAGGGCAAGTTCCAGCACATAGAATGTCAACCACCGTATTTTGTCGATGAGCCTCACCACCAAGATGCTCCATCCAATTTAAAGCAGTCTTTTCCATGTGCAGGTAATTTGGATGACCGACAGAATGGGGAACTGACCCAGGGCCAAATGTATTAGGTCCACCAGCACACACAATAATTCTACTATTAGCCCCCGACCTTCTAACCACTCCTCGAGACACTTCAGCAGAAGGTCCTTGGATTATGGCAAGAGCAACTTCAACTGCAGTACCAAGGCACCTATCTCTAGAGGCTTCTGGAATGCTTGATTTGTAAGGCCTCAGTGATGAAATTATTGTATGTGCTACAGGGAGTGATGCGTGCATTGGTGATAAATATATCCCCATTCCATAAATTAACGCTTTCAAAGACTCTGGAGTTGGTGATTTATCACCAGGAAGCACATCAGCAGAGGCAACAGATTCTTCTGAAAAATCATATACTGATACAGTACGGCCATACAGTATTATTCCAATTCTTGTTGTGGGGGAAACTGAATCAACAAAAGCATGCAAGGAGCTCTGGAGATGCTGCAGATGAGGCTCATCTAAAGACTCGTCAATAACCAGAATAACGGGTGCAGACGTTCTTGAATCAGAAGCTGGAATAAATCCTGGTCTCCTGTTCCCAGTTCTGACAAAATCAACCATAGATGATGACAGTTCTGGAAAATGACAAAGATCTTCTTTGCTTGGCGCTACGTATTCCCCCTCGCTTCCATTCAGCTTCCGACAAATTACACACTGCCACTGACCTGAACCAATTAAGATATTGCAATACAGATTCGAATAAGCTCCACAGCTTGGGCAACGATGGGGCTCACGCTGTATTACTTGAGGACCTGATGAAACCTCCCTCCCAGGAGAAACTAGTGCTCCAAAACCCAAACTAGGAACATTAGCTTGTTTCTTCTGCTTCAGCACCTGTATCAAGTTTCAGAAAGAAGTAGATTACAACATTAATGCCAACTTAATTTTAGAAAAATAAAAAGGTCATGACCATGGCATTTGCTTACAAAATATATAAATAGGAGTCATTGAATCAACTGAGGTTAGCATTCAGAATTAGAGTGAACAGTTAACCTAACTTTCATTGTTCATTGTAACAAAGCATGGAAAAAAAAGCAATACCTTCTGCGAAGAAAATAGAACATGTGGCAATTCCCCAAGAGGCACTGAGTCCTCTGAAACATCAGATATCTGGTGCTGCAACCCGGCCGATGCATTCAAAAAATGTGGAGGTGTAGAAGCTGGTAAGGACGAACCAGAAGAGAAGACAATTGCCTGGGGAGATGCCGGTGAAGTACGAAAGGGGACAGCAGCAGGCCGGATGGGAGAAGTAAAAACAGGAGGTCCGGGGGGAGTACTCAAATGAGGAATGGGACTGCCAGTTTTAATTCCATTTGCCGATGAGGGTGCGGCTGGCGTTCTGATGGAAGGAGATGGCATCCGATCGGGTTGGAAATTTGGAGGAAATCTTGATGTTCCTGTCGAGATTAACGGCGGAGGCATTGGATTTGTCTCAGCGCTAGGCGTTGGGGTATCGGATTGCGGGGCTGGGAAATTGGCAGAGAATCCAGGGGAAGACTGCGCTGAATAGGCCATTATGAAAACAAACGAAAAGAAAGAATCCGAAAGCGACGACTGAGATAACGATCGGAAATGATATGGCAGAAACAATCAAGTAATCGAAAAGGGAAAAACTCCTAAGACGAGCCAAGAAAGAACACCAGGGGAGGGTGGAAATCGAGTGAACACCAGCCCAACGAATCCAGATGCATTGTAAATAATCCGAACAAGAACACGAAAACGAAGACCGATGAGATGAAAGGAATCAAACCATTACTTGAATGAAGCGAAAATCAGGTCAAATTCGTTTAACCTGCACAATTGAAGTGATGTTGACGCATATTCATCGATGAAATCAGAAACGCAAAGAGAGACGAAAATGGAAAGAGATCTAGGGTTTGTAGAAAATCATAATTGAATTGGAATGAGAGTACGAACCTGAAAGGAAAACGAAGTTGGGGATCATGGCGAATCGGGAACGCTCTGAAATCTAATGTAAAGAAGCGTTGGTCGTGAACATAGTGAGTCTGACTTAGCAGAGACCGGCAAGGGAGCGAACCGCCGTTGCAATTGGATTTCTCGGGAGCCGCGTAACCCGTCAGACAGCAATGTGGCCGAGTTCTACGGTGAAAACTCAACCACCCTGTTTCTGTAATTAAAATGCAACGATCGGAGAAATTGATCTAAAACGTTAAAATCCAAAAATGAGAAAAAGAAAATATACTTATTTATAATTAAATATTAAATTGTTTTTAAATTATTTTTATAAAAAAAAATCGAAATAATCATTTATATAATATGAGTGATTCTGAATTTTCTAAATATTTTCATTCTCTTAAAAATTTCAATATTATTTTGACCTTTTGTGAGGGTGTCAAAAAAATATTATTCTTTTAGATTTGATTTGGACTGTTCGAGCCTACTGCGAGCAGATATTGTTTTTTTTTTTCTTTCATTTTTTGGACTTTTCGTCAAGATTTTTAAAACGTGTGTTAGAGAAAGGTTTCAACATCCTTATAAAGGGTGTTTCATTCTCCTACCCAACCGTTGTACAATCTCACGTTGTCACATCCTTCTATGTTATTGTCATATCAACTTTTTGTATAATATTCTAATGTATTTGTAAAACACTCGTTCTCGCAAGTGTCGAGTTTGGCCTTAATTTTGTGGATATTCAAAGACATTCTCCTTGATTTTCTTGAGGGGTTTTTATTAATACGATATGAGCAAGAGATCTATCGAGATAGTTTGGGAAGAGAAAGACTCAATCTCGAGATCGAATCGAAGAAACTTGTGGGTAAAATCAATACCTATCATACTACATGGACTCGAGAGCTAATACTCTGTGGATTAGACTTAGTTTTCATGCTACTTCTGAACTCTAAATTAGCTATGATTAAGGCTCGAGAGAATGCAATTTTTGTACCCTTAACTTTGTTGGAACGAGTAAAACAAATCTTCTCAAGAAATCAAAGGTAGAAGAGCAATTGATTCAGTCGATTAAGAATTGAGTAAGTTTTCAAATTGGTTTAGTCGATTAAGAATGGGGTGATGACCACGAGTCCATTTGAGGCATAAGATGGGTTGGTTGAGAGCAAAACCTTCCTTGTTTAGAGGTTGAGGATGATGATGTAGCCATTTCAATTGAACCGGATTGAACACCTTCAATGCTTTCTTCCTTTTTTACTTCTTTTTAACTTCAACTTTTTATCTGTTTTCACGGGTTCTCTTATATTAACTCGAATTAGGACCTCCTTGAGAAATTAGGTGACATTCGAAGTTGAGGAAGCGGAAAAATCAAACATGCTTGAACATGTAAGTAATCCTATAGGTTTTTATTTAAGAAATATTGGTAGGAACCGACGTGGGTATGTTCAATATGTTTTGTTTGAGCCCAAAGGACAAAAAAATATTGCACCACGATCTATGGTGTTAAATTTGTTAGGTTAACCCGAGGCAATAAAAATGACCGTTGAGCATGTTTTTATCGAACCAAGTCACTTTAAATAATATGCCAAGAATTTTAAGCTTATGTTTAAGTTTGTAGGGTGAAAATATGCGTGACTAGAACATGAAACTTTGATTTAAGGCCTCATGTTGGTTAGATTAACCCGATAGGAAGAAATTAGCTATTAGTTATTGTGTCTCGTTACTTTATTCAGATTTATGAGACCTTGAATGTGGAGTATACGGGTGGTACACGAAAACAAACTCTAGAATTATCAATAGGACCAAATAAGCTTGAATGGTCCTCCATGTTTTCTAGATTGAACATAATCAAAAGAATTGAACTAAATGACTTATGAACGATGAATTATGAACTTAGCCTTCTCATTTTGAGATATAATTTAGGAGTAGGGTTAGTTCGTTGTTGCTTAGAACTTAAAGGGTGAGTTAACTGTTAAAAATATTCTATAAAGACGAAGAAGCTAGATACCACACTAAGTAAGAGGAAGTCTCGAGCTTGAGAAAGGATTTAGAAACATGTCTTTACTATTTGTGTTGAAACTTGTGAACTCGTCCCCATCAAGAGGAGCCATATGATATTGCCTAAAGATGGGTGTCACTTCTCGAAGATTTATTAGACGATGTGGCGACTATTAGAGTAGTCAGATAGCCTTAGTAATGAACCTATCTCGATTGTTGGAGGTCGCATATGTACCTAGCATGACCTAGATGATTATACGAATTGTGTCTGAAAGATGAACAATGGATTCTCCAACAAGCCTTCTTGGTCATAAACCCGTCCACAAATTCGATGAGGGACCAATGGGTATCCAGTAGTAGGCAGATATTGTCCGAGTTCGAATGAGTACCTAAGGGCTTAACCCGTCTTTTAACATTTTTTGCTCTAAATTCTCTGGGAGAGTAACGTTCGAATATTCCAAATAAAGGAGAGTTCTATTTATAAAGCTTATAATAGTTTGGGGTCTAATCCTTGGTTTGATCTATTTATAAAGCTTATAATAGTTTGGAGTCTAACCCTTGGTTTGAGCTGTATTGGCTCAGCCTCAAATTTTGATATTACTGAGTATCACTCTCGTTTATTCATATACCTCTCATTTATTCAGGTGCCACTCTCGTTTTTTCTCAGTCTTTTAAATTTTATTTGATCTTTAATAACATTTCTAAAAATAAGAAAACTAATATTTATAAGACAACACTATTGACTGACTAAATTTATAAAGTTATGATTCACCTAATTTATTTCAACAAATACAACTTAAAATATAAACTTAAACATAAAACACAATTCTGTGTAATACATAATTTGCAAAAAGAGAAAGGTAAGCACAGAGTTCAAGTCCATTAGGGGGCTTAGGTGTTGGGAGAGGAAGCAGCAGCTGAACTGTGGAGCTGAACTAAAGAGGCGTAAAACCCGTCTTTGATTGCAATAAGCTTCTCATGCTTGCCTTTCTCGACGATGACTCCATTCTTAACAACAGCGATCACGTCAGCATTCATGATTGTCGAGAGCCGATGAGCCACCACGACCGTGGTTCTATTCACCATCACTCTGTCTAATGCATCTTGCACCACTCGTTCCGACTCTGCGTCCAGTGCGCTTGTGGCTTCATCGAGCAGTAGTATTTTTGGGTCCTTTATGATGGCTCGAGCAATGGCCACTCGTTGCTTTTGGCCACCCGACAACTGAAGTCCTCTCTCCCCGACATTTGTGTCGTATCCTTGTTGTAATCCACTGATGAACCTGTGTGCATTCGCGAACTCTGCTGCTCTTATTATCTCCTCCTCGCTCGCCTCCCCTCCCTTGCCGTATGCTATGTTGTTTCGTATGGTTTCGTTGAACAACATTGGCTCTTGGCTCACCAGCCCCATTTGCTGTCTCAGCCATCTCAGCTGAAACTCTTTGATTCCTACTCCGTCGATTGTTATGCTGCCCGAATCAGGATCGTAAAACCTCTGCAACAGCGCTATCACTGTCGACTTACCACTTCCACTTTCTCCCACCAGAGCTACTGTCTGGATGGATCAAACACAAACACTATATTATAATCATAATCATAATCATATGTTAGAAATCACGACTCTCCACAATGGTATGATATTGTCCACTTTGAGTATAAGCTCTCATGGCTTTGCTTTGGGTTTCTCCAAAAGGCCTCATACCAATGGAGATGTATTCCTTACTTATAAACCCATGATCAATCCCTTAATTAGCCGATGTGGGACTTCTTTCCCAACAATCCTCCCATCGAACAAAGCACACCATAGAGCCTCCTCTTAGGCCTACGGAGCCCTCGAATATTCTCTCCTTAATCGAGGCTTGACTCCTTCTTTGGAGTCCTCAAACAAAGTACACCTTTTATTCGACACTTGAGTCACTTTTGACTATATCTTCGAGGCTCACAACTTCTTTGTTCGACATTTGAGGATTCTATTGACATGGCTAAGTTAAGGGCATGACTCTGATACAATGTTAGGAATCACAGATCTCCACATTGGTATCATATTGTCCACTTTGAGCATAAGCTCTCATGGCTTTGTTTCGGGTTTTCCCAAAAGGCCTCATACCAACGGAGATGTATTCCTTACTTATAAACCCATGATCATTCCCAACAATCCTCAACATCATAATCATCATCATTAAAGGAATATGATTTTTTTAGCAACCAACCTGGCCAGGACGAATGTGCAGGCCCAGGTCTCTGAATATTTGGACGTTTGGCCTTAAAGGGTACTTGAAGCTTATATGTTTAAGCTCAATTTCTCCCTTCACATCGCCTAATACCGTCCCAGATTCGTCGCTGGGATCGATGCTGGAGGGTCTGTCTATAATTGCAAACACGGAAGCAGCAGCAGCCTTGGCTTTGGTAGTGTCTTGAGTCATGGAGCTCGAGTGAGAGATTCCAGTAGCTGCCATTGACAAGGCAAAGAACACCTGCGTTTCTCATATATGATTAAAAGAGATATCAAATATGAAACAAGCAGCAAAAGAGATGGGTAGAACATTGATTTACTTGAAAGACGTCAGGAAAAGTCGTTCGACCGTGCTGCACGAGAATGGATCCTACGTAGAAGGTGAGGGCATATACGTTGAACAATATGAAGAAGGAGACTCCAAATCCAACTCCACTAATGAGGCCTTGTTTTATCCCTGATTTGAGAGGGGCTTCACATTTGGTTTTATACATATCCATCACTTTTTCTTCTGCACAGAAAGAAGCAACTGTTCTTATGCCTCCTACTGCATCATTTGCGACTTGGCTGGCTTCCTCATACATACTCTGCATAGCCAAACCAACCCTTTATGAGTTATGCAAATTAAAACCCATGAGAGGAATTAGGTGACCATATATATATATATACCTTGGCATCACCGCTAAATCCCTGTATGAATTTGATTTGTATAAGGCCATTGATTCCAATGAGAGGAATGAGAGCAAGAACGATGAGAGCCAATTCCCAGCTTGCAACAAAAGCAATGACCAAACCTGCAACTGCAGATGCAAGGTTACCTATGTTCTGAGACAGTGAATCACCGACTAGAGCTCTCACGGATGCGGCATCGGACGATAGTCTTGCACCAATCGCCCCACTTGAGTGTTCAGGTTCATCAAACCAACTTACCTCCATACGAACCACCTTCTCAAAACACAGTGATCTAATACGTTCGATTAATTTACATCCCGCGACAGAGAAGAAGTATGCTCTCCATGGATGTGCCACCAGTGATGTCACCCCAAGAACTATGTAAATGAGAGCCCAGAACTTGGTATCCTTTTTCAGCTGATCCGGGGGCAGGTAAAATGTCTTTATGACAGTAGAAACTAGTAATCCAAAAATGGGAAGTAGCACCCCACACAACACTGCCCCAACAGTTCCAATCACAAGCACTGGAATCTCAGGCTTGTTAAGTGCAGCAAGGCGACCAAGAGAAACGGGAGGAGCTTTTGAGGTCTCTTCAATTGTGTCTTCGATGTCACCAGCATTTGGTAAGTCGATTCCAGTGGTTAAACCAAACACAGACAAAGAGCGGCGGCTACTGCGACTAACTGATGATCCCCTACTTATGGATCTCAAGTAAGACGCCCTTTGACTTGACTGTCTCATTGATTCCAGAGAAAGCTCTGTTCGATTCACATCTTTGGAAGCGTGTTCCGAGTCTTTGTTCGCTTCCTGCAGGCGTATTAGTTGTGAATATGCGCCATCTGGATCGCTGATGAGTTCCGAGTGGGAACCTGCTCAATTACCACAACCAATGAAGAACATGTGAGAAATTAAATAAGGCTGTAATCAGCAATGAAGAACAACCATTACTCTTATTTCTACCTTTCTCAACCATCTTTCCTCTATGAATTACAGCAATCATATCGGCGTTCCTGACCGTGCTCAAACGATGGGCAACAATCACAGTACTTCTGTTGATCATAATCCTATCTAAAGCCTCTTGCACCACCCTCTCCGATTCTGCATCGAGCGCACTCGTGGCTTCATCTAGAAGTAGAATTCGAGGGTTCTTCAGAATTGCCCTTGCTATTGCAATCCTCTGCTTTTGCCCACCAGACAACTGAGTTCCATGCTCCCCCACCATGGTGTTCAATCCCTAACACCATCAAAATAAAATTTATACATACATACATACATACATACAACTATAAAAGAGAATAAATATATGAACATGGTAGAACCTGAGGCAGTTTATCAATAAATTTAGCAGCATTTGCTAGTTCACATGCACCCTTAATTTCCTCATCAGTTGCCTCATCCTTGCCATATGCTATATTATCTTTAATGGAGGCACTGAAGAGTATTGGCTCTTGGCTGACAAGACCAATTTTCGTCCGAATCCATCGAAGCTGAAACTCTTTCAGGTTAATGCCATCGATGAGCACCTCACCGGACTGTGGATCATAGAATCTCTCGATCAAACTGATCACGGTTGACTTGCCACTCCCACTCTCCCCAACCAATGCTGCAGTAGTGCCAGATGGAATATGAAGAGAGAACCCACTGAATATGGCTTCATTTGGCCTGGTTGGATAACTGAAATGCACATCCTTCAAATCTATGTCCCCTCGAATATCGTCTAATGTTTTACCCTTTGGATCGTAAACGTCAATGTTTGGCCTCCTTTTGATTGTCTCAAACATCTTGTATGCAGCAGCTTGACCCGCAGCAAATGCACTCAAGCATGGCGATATTTGTCCTAGAGACCTGAAACAAGTTCACATGTAGATGTTTCCTTCAGAAAAAATGAAGCTCAAAATGTTTTAATGGCGAAGAAGAATGTTATGCACTCACATTGAGCCTGCCAAAACAGCTATGATGACATTTATCACTTGGCCCCCATTATATCCTTTCTCTATTATCATCTTTCCGCCAAACCAAACAGCTAAAGAGTACGTACAAAATACGATCATCATTACCATGCCGATTCCTATTCCGCCTCCCAGGCCTTCCTTCACACCTGATTTGTAAGCCTGAGTTAGGAACTTCTTGTAACTGCTCACGGCTTGCTTCTCACCCGTAAATGATGCAACCTAAGAACATCGAAGTTGTAAGTTTTAAGTTTTAACGTTCATCTTTCCAAATAGTAGAGAGATAGATGAATCCTATACCGTTCTTATTGAGCCAATAGTCTGTTCAACAACATTTGCAGCATTGGCATAAGCACTTTGCCCCCGAGAAGCCATTTGGGACATGTATCGAGCAATTGTTGCTCCTGCTAGCACAAGAAGAGGGATAGCAGATAACATTACCAGTGCCAGCAGCCAGCCTCTTACGAAAGCTATGGTGAAGCCTCCAATGAAGGTTGTAGCTAGTTGGATGGTTTTCCCAACCTGTATATGAACAACAACAATGTTAGTTTCCATTTGTTGCATTGCATTTGTAATATCATGTCGAAATTGTGAATTACGATACCTTCTCACCCATGGCGTCTTGAATGAGGATGGTATCACCAGACATTCTTCCCACAACCTCTCCGGTATTTGTTTCGTTGTCGAAGAACGCAACATCTTGTCTCAATATAGTTTTCAAATACAACCCTCGAATCCGAGCAGCCTGTCTCTCCCCCGTCACTATCCAGCAAGACACCTCTGCAGATACGTTATCTAATTAAACACATCCCATTTCATTTATACACATATATTACAGTCTTATTTCGGTATCCACTTACGAAGAAACGCAGCTGCACCAGTTCCCACAGCCAAGTACACATAATTTAGGCACACCTAAATTCATCAGGTTGTAAAGGTTAATCAGCTGATGAGATACATGTATATATATGAATCTAGGAGCTCAGAAACCAAGCAATTTCATAATAGAATTTGCATTTAACCTTGGAAACTTTCGAAACGATGTCGTGCGTGTCTGGACTACTCCCAAAAGTATTGATCACTTGTCCAAAGATCACAGTCATTAGAGGCATTCCAACTCCATTCCCTATGCTTCCAATGATTCCAACTAGCATAAGTATGTAATCATATGAATCCGCAAACGAGAAGAGCTTAAGAAAAGGAACAGATTTTCCTTTCTCCTCTTTTTCTTCTTCTTCTTCTTTCTTCTTGTTCGTCACTCCTTTCTGCTCCCCGTTCAAGCTCGAGTTGCTCGGTGCCGATGTCGATGGCGATGCCATATTCCCCTCCCCAACCTCGCCCTCCTACTTTAATCTACTTCCTCTCTAACTAACGTAAATAACCGAAATCAGCACGCTAGATATGCATCAATGGCAGCAGAAACAAAAAGGATCAGATTATGAAACAGCTTGAACCATAATTTCAACGCCTAGAAGTATATAATTTCATAAACCCTAGAAATTTGGATGCAAAAACACAAGAAAAATCACAAAACAGAGAAGGATTAAACCGAAAGGAAACGATACCTAAAGAGATGGATGTCGATGTTATGGTTCAAAACGGATGCACGAAATAGAACCGCTTACTGATTTAAAGCACTCACCGACTGCTTCTGGCTGTTCGTTCACTGCAACTCATTTGATATACATTTAGTCAACTCCAACCTTCAAGAGAAACAGACAGAGAAGCAAATGAATATGCTGCGTTGTTAATACAAGCAAGCAAGCGACTACGACTACTTGATTTATTATATTGTTTCTGTGTGATTAATGAAGCAACGAAAACGACGAAGGAATACAGATAAGCTAAATGAAGTACGTAAAAGAATACGCAAGAAACAGGACCAAGTCCTTGTTCATTTTGTGGATTTGGAATATCAAAAATTGATTTCGAGTGCGTTTTAAGTAAGAACAGTGTATGAATGTTCGTCGTTTTCGCCGCTACCTGTTCTTCAAATCAAACCAGCATGCATTTGAGGACTGATTGTTAATCTCAGGATTCAGAAAACGGCTTGTTTAGTTGAAGATATGATCAGCCAACAACTTTTTCTTGACGGAGTATTCGGTTGACTTTGATTATAATGGAAGCTGAGGCCAGATATGGAACGTCATGTGAAAGGTTTTTGTGTTTTTTTTCGAATAAATAATTTGGGAGGAAACGGCCAAGCCTGCAAGAAATTGGGTGTATTGTTCATCCTCTCTCTCCTTTATTGTTTTACTTCTCATTAATGATAGCAACCGCTTTCTAAAGAAATATGAAATATTACAGAAAGGATTTATAAATGTAACATGGAAGCTCCCATTTTTTCCATTTTTTTTCTTTGTTGAGCTTCTAGAAGGCTGAATTTTGAAATGAGGTAGAAGATAAAAATGTCTAGAAAATTGGTAAGAATTCGAGAAAAATATAAAAGAAAAAATAGTGAAAATTTAGAAATATCGGTCTAATTCAATTTCGAGGGGTAAATCGGTCATTTTGAGCTGAGGTCGGGATTAGGCTTATTCGGATTGCTATGATGAAGGAAAAGAAGAGTGATGAAAGAAAATGAGGTTTTAGAGTCTTTAGAGAGAGAGTGAAAATCCGCTCCAAACGATGGTTTGGAGTCAGAATTTTGCTGAACTTTCTTCACGAGAAATGCGCGGAGGCATTGGGAGAACCATTTTGGGGTTTTGATTTGATCAAAGCCATTAAGAATCGAGGAAAAACCATAGGTAAGTTTTTGGTGTTCTTGATTTTGGTTTTCCTTCAAATTTGAAAGACTTTTTGAAATTAGGTTCTGAATTTTTAATATGTTGATATTGGAGGAATTTCACACGAGATTCATGAAGGAAGCTAGAGTTGATTCGGACCGGAAGGTGATGTTCGACGAACGTCAAGGAATGGTAAGTTTTGAATTTTGGACCGAATTTGGACTTAATTATTTATTGTTGAAGCTGATGAAAAATTAAGAGAAAAATACGTATGTGTAGATGAATTAACAGAGTTGATTCGAGTGATGTAGAGAAAGCTTAAGAAAACAGGAAGGAAATTGACATCGTGAATTGAATATGGATTTAGCTTAATACAGGACGACACACATCGGACGATCACCGCGGAACGCTGCCAGCTACGATATCGCCACGTGTCAAGCATGGACTAGATAAGGAAAAATCATAATTAACCTATGCTGCGTAGGGTTCAAATGCACGCTGGTTTGCTCGTGACCTGCATCCAACCCGACCCACTTCGCGCCCCAACCAATGGGATTTTGCCACGTGTCGCTCTGAGGGCGTGTCTGTATGCGCACGTGCCTTGTGGAGAGTGTTCTTCCACGTGTGTGGGCGCATGTAGGTGCGTGAGTGACTTGAATTAGGACCTACCAGGAAAATTTCAAGAATTTTGGAGCTCCTAACACGTGGAAAAACTAGCTCAGGAAGGCACACGTCATCCAAGTACGTAATCACATGGACTATAGGCAAGTAATACTCTTAGAGATTACTAGGACGTGCTAACATGTGAGCATTTCTTACGTTAGGTGGTTAGAAAATGCATGTTGAGAACTTCAAAAGAGCGTTTTTAGATGAGTATGTATTGTATGTATGTTATGGTAAAATTACGGTTATGCCTCGAGGTTGAGATTTCCAATTAACATGGAGTTTTATGTACTTTGCAAAGCTAGAAAGAGAATATGCATGACTAGAATATGAGTTGGGCATTATGGATGAGCATGTCATTCATGATGTAAGAAATTACCAAAAGACCCTTATGATGAGATTTATGATAAATGTTGTTTCATATGCTTTTCGTTGGGTTAGAAAGGAGGATGGACTATTGTGATCTGTGCTCAAGTGATTGTGGATGTCATCTCCCCCATTAAACTTGCTTGCTTGTATGTTTGCATGATATAGTATGTTTTAGCTCCAGGTGTTTGACTTTGTGTTTTCCTTGTAGAGCGTGTTTATATGCACAGAGCTAGGGCGTTAGAGTTAGATTGGCTAGACGATTGGCTAGGTCAGGACGTTTCCAGTAGACTGAGCACCTTAGGATCGTGATCGACAATTAGAGGGTATAAACTCTAGTGCTCCTAAACTAAGAAAGACCCGAGGCGTCATAACATAACAACCTAGATGCAAAGTTCATGTTAAGCCACCTAGCAGCCTTAGAAATCCAATAGACCTCTTCAACTCCAATAGACATCCGTGTACCGGCTAACTAATAGGTATTTGTGTCGTCATACACCCCCTCCCAAGACGAGTTTACAGTGTAGACCCCTAGGCATTTCCACATGAGATAGTGACACTTGAATCACCTCAACACGCTACACTATTTGGCTTAGGCCTAGCTCGACGGTACTTGTATTCTTACTACTTAGTAAGGCACGCGCTAAGGTTCTACTAGAGGGGATAGGAGTCAGAGACTTTGGTGATACCGTCACACTACTACAGGGCATTTTAAGCTTTCTTAGTTATCTTTGTGATGGAAGCCTACTAGGTTCTTAGGAGTGTGTAGACGGTTTAAATCTCATCTCGTGTTTCTAGGACGCTCAAGGTTAACTCCTTGAAGCTAATCCAATCTTTGAGTGCGCACAGGTCTAGACCTCTGATCACCGTTCACAATTTTAAGGTGCACGATCTACTGGAATCATATTGACTTAGGTCAATGTATAAATTGTTCTAGCTCTAAAACCCTAATCTTAACTTGGTTCTCTCATGCAAGTTTTATTATGGAGATATTCCTATTGATCACCTAAAGCACAAATCACCTTGGACATCCCTGGGTACCGTGAAGGTCTATTGGGTTCCTAGGGTGGCTAGGTGGCTTAATGCAGACTTTCGGCTCCAAGGCACTCTGTTTTGACTTCTTTAGTCTTTCTTAGTTTAGGAGCACTAGGGTCAAGACCCTTTAATCACTGCTCATGATCCTAAGATACTTAGCCTACTGGAGGTATTTGGACCTAGGTCATCGTCTAGCCAACCTGACTCTAGTGCCCTCGTCCTAGCTATATGATGATATGTACGCTTTACTAAAGAACTCACAATCAATCATCTAGAACTAAACATTTTATATCATGTATACATACAAGCTCAATGGGGAGATAACATCCATCAACCGCTCAAAGCACAAATCACATTATCCCATCCTCCATTCTAGCACAATGGAAAGCATTAAAATCGGGATGCATCATAAATTCTCATCCTAGGACATTCGATAATTTCTTATTATATACAATTCATTCTCAACTAAAAATGCTCTTTTGAGCTCCTCAACCTGCATATTCTAACCACCTAAGATAAGATATGCTCATAGCTAGTACGTCCTAGTGATCCCAACAAGTATTACTTGAGAAAAATCTGAACGTCTACTTACACGAATGACGCTACATTTCCAACCTACCTTTTCTTTGCACGTTAAGAGCTCCAAATTTACTGAAATTTCTCTGGTAGATCCTAATTCAAGTCATAATAAGACTAATATTGAAATCGAGATGAAAAATGCTAGTTTGATGGGGTCAAAGGGCCAAACAAATATCACATCATGCGCCCTCACGCATCGCCATGCACAGGTAAGATGGTTCCACGTGCGAGTACAAACATGCACAAGGAGGGATATACGTGCCCACGTTGCGACACTAGAAACACTGATTCGCGCGTTCAGGTCCTAAGGACTATATTCAATCATTTGCACGTGAAATTCCTTCGGTTATTCTCATATCGACACATGGCCCATGTAGGCAAGCGTTTCTAAGTCGAGTTGGGTTAGATCGCGGTTTGGGTTCGCGAGTTGGTTCTCATATCACTTTGCTCCCCAAATCCGCGTGTGCTAACAGACGCTACCGCACGTCCCTCAATTACCAAGCCGCGTTTCTTCCTCTATTGGCCGATGCGTGTCACCTCCTCTTCTAGACGCACGTTCACCTGCAATTCACCTTCTTCGTCACTCTTCATGATATTATTTTTATTTTATTTTTTTTGTAAGTTTTTCTAATTTATTAGGATTTTTTTTATATTTTTCTACGTAACACAAATCAATTTGGTTCCTTCACCAAAGTTGAAGATTTGTAATGAAGTTTTTCATCAAAAATATTTTTATTTTATTTTGTTAATTGTGGAGAAAAATAAATGAATTCAAGTTAGGCTCCAAATAGAAAATTCATCATCCTTGAACCTCGTAAGAACACTGACTTTCGGTCTGAAGCAACTCGAGGTTTCTTCACAAAATTGGTGTGAAATCCTTTCAAAATAACATAATAAAATTTTAAAACCTAACTCTTTCAAAATTTCACGGATTAGAGGAAAATCGAGATAAAAATCTGGAAAACTTACCTCCCGTTTTTCCTCAATTCTCGATAGATTTGAGTAATTCAAACACCCAATAGTCTTTCAACATCCGTTTAACAATTCTTGTAAAGGAGCTTCAGCCAAAACGGACTCGAGGCTGCCGTTTGGAACGATTTTTGGTTTCTCTCTTTCTCACCCTCAAACCCTCACTTCCTCCTTTTCTTTTCATGTTTAGGGCTCTTACATACCCCTCGTTACCAACACGTCAAAATCATAATTTTTCTCCTTAGGGTTGACATCGACTATTTTTCCCCATTTTTTATTCTTTTTTCTATTGATTCTTTTGATTTTTTAAGCATTTTTTTCTTCCACGTCATCTTCAAATTTGGCTTCTAAGCCCTTAATAAAATTTCAAAAAATTTAAACTAAAAAGAAAAGTAAGAAAATTAATCTTCATTGCAAAAATTAATCCTCGTTGGGACTCAGATGTTATAGTCAACCTGAAAACCGTTCTAGCTCTGACACCCTAATTTTAACAAAGTACATTCATGCATGTTTATTAAAGAGATGTTACTATCGATCAAAAAACGCTTACTCATGACATGATTGGAGCATCCCGATTATTACTTTTCCTATAATCATTTTTTCTTTCCTCCCGTTCCTTCTCCTTTTTTATTTTTCTTTCTTACTCGTTGACCATCCAACTAATCATTACCAAATACCTAATTAAGAAATAGAGGCGGAAATGACCAAAATGCCCCTCTCCATAGTTGACTTTGACTATTTTTTTAAATTTTTTACTATTTTTTTTAGTTTACTATTTTTTTAAGCATTTATTACTTCTAAACAAGGTAACACACTTGAATTTTATCTTATTTACATATTAAAGTTTTATTTATACCTCATATACGGTCAAAATCTAAACAAGGTAACACTTGACTTTTACCTTCTTTACATATTGAAGTTTTATAATATACTATATATACTGTCAAAACTGGTTTAGGGATTCTAAGAAAAATTTTACCAAATAATATATTTAAATATCTAATATATTAAGATATATAAATTATTTTTAAATATTTTAAATATTATAAATATTATAAGATATCTTAATATATATTTAACAAATTTGAATCTCATGCATTATTAAATAGTATCAAATACAATCAATAATATATTTTTAACTTTGAACCCTTTAAATTAAAAAAAAAATTGTCTTCATTTATATTTAATGTATTTAATTATTAAATATTAATTTGAACCCTTTAAATTAAAGATATTTTTTTTATTTATTTAATATATCTAATATATTAAATATTAATTAGAACATTTAAAATTAAATCTATTTTCTCATTCATATTTAATATATCTATTGTATTAAATATTAATTTGAATACTTCAAATCTTCTTATAATTAAATTGAATTTTTTAGTGTTTTTATGATCTAGCTAGATGACTTTATGATCTACATATTATAAGCTCTAATACAAAATTAATTAATTAGACTCTGTAATTAATTAACTCCAATACAAAATTAATTAATTAAACTTTGTAATTAATTAATTTTCATTCATTGGCTATAGGTCACTTCTTGTAGACTTAGATTTGCACTTTTATGCACTGTACGACAAATTATGTTAATTGATATAATCATTACAAGCAAGTTGATCATTCACGAGTCGTTCATAATTACAGTTGGGTCAAAAGTACGTTTTACTTCTGTAATTACATCTTTCACCTTAAGTTCGACTGATTCTCTAATGAACAATTTGTTTATGATCCAATCATAAACCAAGTCCCTCTCGGGCCAATGAGAGGGTGGGGCCCCATTGTTCAATTTCCGAAATTAGTTCTTAAAAGAACAAATCATCTACTTTTCTTATATGGAAAGGAGTGAACTACATCTCATGATATTATGTTCCCAACTTTTTATTTGGTCAAGTCCCCGAAATGGTCGTCATGTTGAATCATCTAAAAGAATCATTCTCACCCATGCAAATTAGAGGGCAAGCTGTTACAGACATGAGTTCATAACTCACTCATAATTAAGATTAAGCGCATATGATCATCTTGTGAAATATTAATATTCTCAATTAATAGATTTATAAAAATTGACACATATGGTTCAAGATTACATTAATAACTTCGGATATTCATACCATGAATAATATTATATTCATACCATGAATAATATTAAATTGTAAGTTAAATAATAAAAATTATTATTAAAATTAAATAATTAATTACGAAGCTTTAGAGCATAGATCCTATCAGTACAGAGTCTGTAAATGATATGGTATGGACACGAGAGAGTCCAATGCCTTGATAGAACCCAGATGCATAGATTTTCGGGATGTCCCGATGTTAAGAACGACAAATGAGCCCATTCTAGATGAGCATGACCGAGCGAGCTAAGTTGGCCGATGACATCCCGAGACTTGAGACGGCATCCAAACATGATGGTCATGTCAATTAGAAACCAAGATGAGATGCTACGTTGCACATGAGAGACGTTGGCCTCGAGTAGAAGCAAGGTAGAGCCAGATGTCTTTTATTAGTGTAGAGGCAAGTCGGTTGGGTCGTAGAAAATTGAACATGCATGTACAGTCTGCATGTGTGGCCAAAAAGGCTTGGGTTCCGCACAAGCTTTGTTCATTGTGCGAAGACAAACCTCGCCTAAGATCAGACAAAGCCACAAAGACGAGCAAAAAATGAATATGGGGCTTGGGTTCCTCTCATGATTTGTCATGAGCGTGTCAAGATCACGTCGTCGCACGGTTGAAAATATACAATTGTGACACTAGTCACATAACTCAATGTTGCACGCACATGATGACTCACACACCGATATCTAAGCCCAAGTCTCTAAGGCCACAACGTGGAATTCTCTCATGATTGTCTAATTTGCTTCAGTTTGTTCATAAAAGTCCATGATGTGGCTACTGGGATTCGAGCCCAAGTCTCCACGGCCACAACGTGAAATTCTTACCACTAAACTAGTGGCCACTTGGATATTTGACTATCATTCATCACTTTCATGATTTTCTAATTTGCTTCACCAGTTTGTTCATAAAAGTCCCGTGGTTTTGACTTATATAATATGCTTCAATGGTTCGTAGCTACAAAAAGTAGATGTGGCTGCTGGGATTCGAGCCCAGGTCTCCACGGCCACAACGTGGAATTCTCACCACTAAACTACAGCCACTTGAATATTTGACCATCATTTATCACTTTCATGATTTTCTAATTTGCTTCAACAGTTTGTTCATAAAAGTCTCGTGGTTTTGACTTATATAATATGCTTCAATGGTTCGTAGCTACAAAAAGTAGATGTGGCTGCTGGGATTCGAGCCCAGGTCTCCACGGCCACAACGTGGAATTCTCACCACTAAACTACAGCCACTTGAATATTTGACCATCATTTATCACTTTCATGATTTTCTAATTTGCTTCAACAGTTTGTTCATAAAAGTCCCGTGGTTTTGACTTATATAATATGCTTCAATGGTTCGTAGCTACAAAAAGTAGATGTGGCTGCTGGGATTCGAGCCCAGGTCTCCACGACCACAACGTGGAATTCTCACCACTAAACTACAGCCACTTGGATATTTAGCCATCATTCATCGCTTTCATGATTAAGGATGGAATTCTGGAATTCTCACCCATAAACTATTAATTTGTAACTAAAAAAAAAAGCAAATGTGGCTGCTGGGATTCGAGCCCAGGTCTCCACGGCCACAACGTGGAATTCTCACCACTAAACTACAACCACTTAGACATTTGAACATCATTTATCACTTCCATGATTAAGGATAAACCAACAAACTTCTAATTTTCTCCCGAGTTTGTTCATTAAAGCCCATCCTGATGGTTTTGAGTTATGTGCATAAGGTCCCAGACATTTCTCGTTTTTCATTATCTTGTATGACAACTTCTCTAGCGTTTCCTTCATATCATATCATTATCATAACTTTTCATGTAATTTCGAGGTTGTGTATCTTGTCGAAACATCTTATTTGCCATGTCGTGCATATCATACATCTTATCATGTCACGTGTATCATATCATAAGCATATCGTGTCTCTCAAAATATCATGTGATACAGTAAATTTATCATATCATAAAGCGTATCACAATATTCGTCATATCGTCAAACATATTGTACCATAACATATATCATTTTATTCATATAACATATCATAGTCCTATCATTTCGTAATACATATCATATTCATATAGACATATCATAATCATATCGTTTCATAAACCTATCATAATCATATAGACATATCATAGTCATATCGTTTCATAAACATATTGTAATCGTATAGTTTCCTAAACACTTTACACATATCAAACATATAACACGTGCAAAACCACGAGACACGTGTAATCATACAAACATCAACTTTTAACCAAACCGATATTTAGCTACTTGAGTTTGTCCTCTGAGGTTGTTCCAAGTATTGTCAACCCTATCCGAAATTCACCTAATTCCTTAGCAAATATCATTTTTTCTAATTTAATTCAACTTAAATTGAGTAAACAGACCTTATAATGACCTTATTTGCCTTATCATCATTAATTTCATAAAAATATAATTTAATTTATTTTAAAAATAGAAATTATATATAATGTTACCATCATTAACAATCTCAAATATAATTTAATTACATTTTTGACTTAGGGTTAAATTAAATTATTATATGAGTTTATTTATCATATTATAATGATGAAGAAAAATCAATGTGAAACAAAATTAATCATTTGAGTAAGAATTAAATTAAAGAATTGACTAAATTTATTATGTAAATTAAAAAATAATAATAAAGAAAAGAGCTAATGAGTTATGATATCTAAATTTGCAAAAAAAGAAATTAAAATAGCAATATTCTTTGATTTTACTCAAATAATAATGGATATTCCATTAGGAAATTAGGTTTGTTTAATATAGCAATTTTTAAAAATAAATAAAAACAAAAAATCCTCCAAGGGAAGAACGCTACTAATACCACGTTCGAAAATAATCTTTGAACTTTCAAAGTAACATTAATTTGTTTTATAAAAATAAAAGTATTTTTTATAATTTAACTACACGGAACAGAACGGTCAAATAAACCAAGGGTTGCTGGTTCAACCACATCATCGTCATCTTCTACCTTAGGTTAGAAATTGTCGCATGTCGATGGCTCTATACCTCTAAAACGTGTATTCGTCAGCTCGTTCCAAGGATCATCCGGAGTTGGCTTCTTCTTCAAATTTGTAGTCTTAACATCCATGGTACTAAACTTGTATTCATCAACTCGTTCTAAGTGTCATCCAGATGGTTTGTACGAGTGTTCTAAGCATCAAATCTCCTTAATTTCTCTCACAAACTTGTGGGTATTTTTCCTCTAAAGCTAAAGAGATAAGTCTCATATCATATGAATTTCGAATTAAAATTTCTAGTTTTCTCGGTTCATAAAATAGAATGTCAACCCAAATTGAGAGTTTATCTTCTAATCTTTTCGGCCTTTGTGTTCTTCACCAAACTTGTTGATAACTCTCCAAAATTTTTGTAGTTAATTATGCACTCATACAAACCATTTTTTTCGTTATTTACTCCATTTGTTCTAATTAGTAAGCATGAAATAGTTCATTGTGGTTTAACATGAAAAGAATATCAATTGGCATGAATCGACCCTAATTGTACATTTAATTGAGTTATTTAGCAAAATTTTAGAACATTTATGTTGAACCATGATGTTGTAGCAAATCTAGAAACAACACTGCTGACAAATTTGGAAACAAATCGCTGACCCTGATTCTTAAGCAATTCGGAAAGCAAACTTTCCGGGATGACATAGAAATTTTAATCCACGTCAGCAATCCGACTACCTAATTAGAAACATTCTAGATGGACGATTTTATCCTTTCTCAACCCTAAATGGGAAGAGCAAACCATCTAAAAGGAAAATGATATCTGAAAAGAAAAGAAAAACTCTAATCCATCAGTTGTTGACAGTAGAAGGAAAAGAAGACCAAGAATTGTAGATTAGAGCAAAAAGGTGAACGTGAGAGGTCAAAAGAAGGAAACTTCTATTGAAGAACTTCAACAAAGCTTGATAACTCTCTAATTCCTTATTCTCATCTTATATTATGAGATGTGGGTTCTTTTGTTTAATTCAATTGGCAGGAAGAGATAAACTTTATGGGGGGGAGGCGAAAGAGTTTTGTGTAGTTTAAGTATGTTGACGGTGTAATTTTAGTTTATTAAAGAGTTGTTGTTAATGATTTGCATATTTGTTTACATAGTTTCTCTCTTATTCGGAAGAAGAGGGAGGACAATAAATCTCTCTGTAATACTCTAGTTTCATTACAAAGATTGCAATGATATTGGAAGGTAATAGAAGGATTAAGGAGCTAAAATCCACCCTACAACTCAACAACTTATCTATTTAATATCACTTAACCGAACCCTCCTCATTATTGTTGATTTTTTCATCGTTTTATGTTTTTCGATGGCAGTGGTACTCTCTGCATACATTTTGTTTAACTAGTTTAAAATCACCGACACCCACTTGAATGTTACCCAAAAATTCACTTAATTTCCAACCATAAAAATAACCAAAAAAAATTGGTTACGTGGAATCAATAATTCACTTATTATTATAAAGTTTACATCAATTTCAGTTGTTTCTTTCCTTACCACAAAACTATAGTCTCGATCATACGACATCGAATGTACATAAAGGGATAAAAAATCTTAACTAAACTTTGACCATTTTTGTATTTTACATAAAAGTACATACATTGCTATCACTCATATCCTTCCATCAGTCTCTCTAATATCAATAGACTCAAATTTCGTTATAATACGACAATGATATCAAAAGAAAAATTCTAGTTAGTCCATAACAGACTTTACTATGGGACTGAAATTTTACTGATCGTCGTTATAATTTAAACTTATGGTTAAGCTCGTAATAGTTGTTTGTTATAGCAGACAATGAAACCATAAAAATTGATACGATAATTACAAGATTCCTAGAGTTGATGAAAAAATAGTTTTTTTTTTTTTTTTTTTTTTTTTGTAAATTTAATATTTAAGCAACTAAACATCAAACAAAACCAAATAGATCACATTTTTTGTGATCATCATAGAAACCTATAAACCGATAGCTTTCGTTCACAATACGTAGTCTAAGACATCCAATAAAATTGGAATGATCCAGAGAAGATTAGCATAATCCTTACACAAAGATGACACGCACAAATCGAGAAATAGTCCAATTTTTTTGTAACAAAACATTCCTTATAAGGGTGTGAAAATCTCTCCCTAGCAAATGCCTTTTAAAACCATGAGGCCGACGGCGATACGTAACAAATCAAAGCGGACAATATTTGCTAGCGGTGGAATTGAACGGTTACAAATTTATCTTGTATAAGTCTATAAAAAAGATAGCGAGTTTATTTAGGCTAGATTTTTATCACGAGTAGATAGATATTTGCAAATAATTTTATTTGTGCTATTATTTTGGCCAAGTTTTCTACTTTTTTAACAACCCCTACATACAATTATAAAAAAAAAAAAATTAAATCTTTAACTATGTTTATAAAAATTTTAAATAAGGTTGTTGAATGCAATTCTTCATTGCATTTTTTCCATCGTTAATTAAATTAGGCAGATGATTATTTAAACATGCAGTTGCGGAAAAACAGGGATGAGGTTGGAAGATGGGAGAGGAGTTGGTAGAGGAGTAGCATATAAGAGAGTACAACCACATGCCGATGCGGTACAATGATAGCTAGGCTTAGGGTGAGGGGATTGGATTGATAGTACTACATCCATGGTGTAGTGGTACTGCTAGTGAGGGGGTTGTACTTGCATTGTACTGCACCATACTTAGCCAAGGCCAGGGGGGGGGCTGTGGTGGTGGTGGTGTTTATTTAAGCCTGAGATTTCACTAATGGTCAAGAACACAGCACACAGAAGGTAAGGGCAAGTAGTTGTTGAATTTGGGAGTTTGGGGGATTGGGGGATTGGGGAGAACGGCAGCGGGGAACAGACAGCGCATGGATGGAGTCCTCAACAAAACCTTTGCCTTCCTCTCTTTGTTGGGCCTCTACTCATGCACTGCCTCTTCCCTGGCTGCCTTCGTATTTCATCTCCATCCCATTCCTCTTCATTTGGTTTTTTTATTATTTTGTTTTGTTTTAACTTCCATACGATCAAGGTTTCCCCTTTTTCAGGATCAACTCACTCGAGCTCTAGCTCGACTGTGTTCTGTTGTATCATACGGAAGCCAATCTCTTTCTTTTTAAGGTGTATTTGGTAACTGTGAGATCTCAGGTCGGTTGGGCAGGAGGAGATCTCAGGTCGGTTGGGCAGGAGGAGATCTCAGGTCGGTTGGGCAGGAGGAGATCTCAGGTCGGTTGGGCAGGAGGAGATCTCAGGTCGGTTGGGCAGGAGGAGATCTCAGGTCGGTTGGGGAGGAGGAAATCTCACGTCGGTTGGAGAGGAAGACGAAATATTCTTTATAAGGATGTGGAGAACCTCTCCCTAACAAACGTGTTTTAAAAACGTTGAGGGGAAGCCACAAAGAGACAATATTTGCTAGCAGTGCCTTGGATCGTTACAAATGGTATTAGAACCAGACATGAGGCAGTGTGCCAGCAAAGACGTTGGGCCTTAAATGGGTGAATTGGGGGGTCTCACATCGATTGGAGAAAGGAACGAGTGTCATCAAAGATGTTGGGCCTTGAAGAGGAGTGGATTGTGAGATCCCATATCGGTTAAGGAGGAGAACGAAACATTCTTTATAAGGGTGTGGAAACCTCTCCCTAGCAGACACGTTTTCAAAACCTTGAGAGAACCCGAAAGGGAAAGTCAAAGAGGACAATATTTGCTAGCAGTGAGCTTGTGCCGTTACAAATGGTATTAGAACTAGACACAGGGCGATGTACCAGCGGGGAGGTTGAGCCCTGAAGGGAGGTGGACATGAGGCAGTGTGCCAGCAAGGATGTTGGGC
The DNA here is from genome assembly GCA_033971965.1 of Cucurbita ficifolia. Classification (NCBI taxonomy): domain Eukaryota; kingdom Viridiplantae; phylum Streptophyta; class Magnoliopsida; order Cucurbitales; family Cucurbitaceae; genus Cucurbita; species Cucurbita ficifolia. The sequence continues at coordinate 9,489,457 of CM066979.1, forward strand.
TCTAAAGGAGGTGGACTGTAGGGTCCCACATCGATTGGAAAAAGGATCGAGGACGTTGGGCCCTAAAGAGGAGTGGATTGTGAGATCCCATATTAGTTGGGGAGGAGAACGAAAACCCGTTTTAAAAACCTTAAGGGAACCCAAAAGGGAAAGCCAAATAGGACAATATTTGCAAACGGTGGACTTGTGCCGTTACAATAACCCCTCACCTCTATAACATTGTACATTTTCAGTTATACCTGAATCAAATGCAAAGTGGGCAGATCCTACTTGATGCAATGCTCTTCTTGCGTCTCCACTGCCACTACGAAGAACATGAAGGATTCAATAACAGAGCGTCCACGAACATATCCAGATTCTGCCCCTGCATCGCTTCCTCAATGGCATACTTTGTGATGCCTACCCATGTATTTTCTTGTCATTGTTGCCACTGTTAAATAATGTTAAAAGACTCATGATATGCAACAACAGGCTCTTATGAAGGAAGGCCATAAATATATATACATTTTACTTCAAAGGAAAATAAAACTCACCATATACCAATAAAATCACCTGATATCCTTTATGATCTGATTCTGTTATGTCTACCACTTTCAAACTTCCAACTTCTCTTTTATGTGCGCCTCTCATACCTGTTTTGACCCAAAGAAAATAACCCTTCAGAGTGTGACGAAATATTATAACCAATGATACCGAGCACGCTATGCTATTGTCGCTTACATTTTGAACTTATCCAGGGCAAAAAACAACAGCCCAAGCTCACCGCTGGCAGATATTGTCTCTTTGAGTTTTTCCTTTTGGGCTTCCCCTCAAGGTTTTTAAAACGCATCTGCTAGGGAGAGGTTTCCACACTCTTATAAAGAATGATTCGTTCTCCTCCCCAACCGATGTGGGATCTCACACTCCGGTCATCAGTTACGCTTATCATGGACAATATCTTAAGCAGTTCATACAGTAAAGAAAGATGATACTCATTGTTTGACTGTACTCCATACCTTCTGTCTAGAGCTCAACTCATTTATTAGGGTGCTGTAAGAGGTCTTGCGATTGAGAACATTGAACAAAACTCCCAAAGGAAGAATTTTATCTTCTTCGGATATGGCTCTTTCCAAACAGGGTGCCATAAAAGGGGCTGTTTCTCTTCGGTAATGATATTTAAGTAGGGAAACATTTGTTGTGACTGTGCCACTGCTTTCTAATTTCCATATCCATTTAGCTGTTGAAGAGTCACTTGTATGAATAGATGCATGTACATCCAGAGTCATTGGTTGATAAAAAAATCGTGCATGCACTCTTAGTTACATATCTAGGTTCATGCATGAATAATGTTTAATTAGGTGCATGTTTTTAGTTACATGTATTAGGCTCAACGAGAATGAAGCGTGTTCAGCATCAGACAGTTACAAGAGACTTTGAAATTCTCCCAACGCAAAAGAGAAAAGCAGTGAATAAGGATGCAGAAAATTACATTATTCATTTTCCACATAGTGCCAATATATGTGTATAAATCATTTGGGACATTCTTCAATATCATTCATGTATCTAAAAACATCATTGTATGAACCTAATACATGTAACTAGAACGCATGTACTAATTTATTATCAACCAATGAATCTTCAATTAGGTAACTCTTCAACACACATCCTTAAATTGAATTCTGCACAAAACAGTTTAGGACTTTACTTTATCTTCTTGAACCACATCTTGGATTATGCACATCCTCGTCATTTTTATAAGCTTCGAACAAGGGTTGTTTTAGGGTCTTCGTGAACAAATCTACGATTTGCTCATCACTATTGCAAAATCGAGTTCAACAGTGCCTTCTTTACACAAATCTGAAACTGAACATAAATGTACTTGACATATTAACACAACAGATAACAATCAAACCTGATTGCTAATGATCAAGAATTTTAAGCATCTTTCTTAACCAAATTGCTTGGCACGAGCATGGACTTAGTTGAAAGTGTCACATAATGATCGCAAAAGTACTTTGAGTTGTGTTTTCATGATGAGTTCAGGAGATTTTTGCTGGTATTCAAAGAAGTAGTCTATTGTGACACTTTCAACTACGTAAGCAGAATTTGTGGTAGCAGCAGCAGCATGTTCGTGCGAAGCAATTTGGTTAAAAAATATACTTGAAATTATTGATCATAAGCAATGAGGCTCGACTGTTATCTACTTTGATAATAATGTCAACTATCAAGTTGTCTAAAAATTAGCATGAAAGGAGTAAGCACATCGATTTTTTGTTTTTCTTGCGTGATTTATATATAAAAGGCACTGTTGAGCTCGAGTATTGCAAAAGTGATGAGCAAATCGCAGACCTATTCACAAAATTCTTGAAACATTCATTGTTCGAGAAACTCAAAAGAAAGATCGGGATGTGCAAGATCGAAGATGTGGTTTAGAAAAATGAAATGAAATCTAAATTGTTTTATGCAGAATTCAGTGGGTTGAAGAGTCACTTGTAATACATGTAATACATGTATGAATAGATGTACATGCATGTTTAATAAGGTGCATGTTTTTAGATTCATAATGTATTAGGAAATGTTTCAGTACATGTATATGTTGGCACTCGGTGGAAAATGAAGAATATAACTTTCCGTATTCTTTCTAATAATATAAAGTTTTATCCTCCAAAAATTCTACAAGTTCCTCTGCTGTCACAATCATTAACCTCCAAATGTGTGAGATTAATGGCTTTGGGGAGGCTATGGGGAGGCTACGATAGAATATCAGAATCATATAGATGCTTAGTGAGAATATATTTGTTGAACCACCCCACCTAAATGGTAGGAAAATTCTCTATTTATAATCATCAAATAAATTAAAAAGGATATGGAAAAACCAATAACCAATAAATGTAAAAACCAATAAATGGAAAGACCAATAAATGTAAAAACCAATAAAGGGATACACGATATTTGGCTATAATAAAAGGACAAATATGATAGTAAGCCGTAATGGAAGCAAATATCTAGATATTTGCCTATAATAAAGGGTCAAATATGATATATATATGGTAAACTATAATTCAGGACTAAATATCATTAACACCCCCACCCGCAAGCTGAGCGTCGGATTTGAACGAATGTGAAGCTTAGATCTAAAAAATTCAAAAAGAGGTCGAGAAACACTTTTTGTGAGATGTCGGCAACCTAGTTCAGAGGAGACGTCTGGTTGGGCGGCATGTATTTTCTTGACCATCGAAAACTGCAAAGGGATCGTCGGCCAGCAGCAATGTTGTCTTGACTCCGACAAGAATATGTCTAACCCACGAAGTAGGAGGGGAAACCCAAAGGAAGAAGGAGAATAGAGAGAAGACCATTGGAAGGGCCTTGGTCAAGCCACAAATAGAACAAAAACGCAGAGAGAGAATGGAAAATCCCCATAAGAATTCCTGCAAATTCAACATTGGAAGATATAGAAATTGCAGTTAAAAATGGAATGAGGAAGAAACGAGAGAGAGTATGAAAATGGAGAAAGAAGAACCATCAACAATCAGGTGTTGAGAAACAACCATGGGGTGTGGACTATAGAGACACAAGGTAGAGGATTCAGAGGGTGATGGCTCTATTATGAGAAAAAGGTCAGAGATAGAGAGGGAGGGTTCAATGGTGGTTGTGAAGAAGGAAGGGTGGACGAGGTGGCCGTCAGAGCAAAAGAGGAAGAAGAGGCAGAAAATGAGAATGGGGACTTGGCGTGTATTTTAGACAAAGAAAGAAAGAGAGGGGCGGAGACGGAGTGGGGTCTGCACCTTGTGGACTGGTTTGCTATCGAGCAAATGAGCACGAGTAAGAATATCTCAAGCATATTTTAACTGACTAATAAAGAGACCATCTGGGGTGGGTTAGACATATTCTCGTCGGAGCCAATGCAACATCGATGCTGCCCGACGATCCCTCTGCAGTTTTCAGGCAGCTGACATCTTCACAAAAAGTGTTTCTCGACCTCTCTTTGAATTTTTTAGATCCAAGCTTCACGTTCGTTCAAATCCGACGCTCAGCTTGTTGGGGGTGTTAAGGATATTTAGTCCGAAATTATAGTTTACCATATATATCATTGACCCTTTATTATAGGCAAATATCTAGATATTTACTCCTATTACCGCTTACCATAAATATCATATTTGTCCTAAAGTCAAATATCTTGTATCCATCATTATTGCACTTTCCATTTATTGTTCTTTCTGCATCCTTTGTAATTTATTTAAATTAAAAATATATCATATTTGTCTTTATATTATAGTTAAATATCTTGTATCCATTGCTCTTTCCATTTATTATTCTTTCCATATCCTTTGTAATTTATTTGATGATTATAAATAGAGAATTTCTCCAGCGTTTAAGTGTGATGATTTCAACAAATATTCTCATGGTATCAGAACACGTTGATGAGGATCCTAAGATTAGGGTTACTCTGAAGGATGAAGGGCTGATTGGGAAGAAAATGAGAGAGCCTATGTTGGCTAAAGGGAAACCAATTATGTTGGAGAATGTGAGGTTGAATGTATAGAGTATGGCAAAGGGTGGGCCGCGAAGGATGATTTGGAGGTCAAACGGGTGGAGCCGAAGAGTAATCAAAAGGCTCCATCTGCGGCAGCCATGGAGACTGCTCCTGCACCATCAAAGCCAACAGTGGTGGTGGAGAAGAAGAGTAAAGGATTCAGAAGCCATCGAAAGGATCAGGGTTGCTAAACCAAAAGGGCTCTAATACCATGAGAAGATTTGTTAAAACCATCACACCAAAATGTTGAGAAATTCTCATTTATAATCATCAAATAAATTACAAAGATATGAAAAGAGCAAATATGATACTATCAAAGCAAATATCTAGATATTTGCCTATAATAAAGGCTTAAATATGATATATATGGTAGACTATAATTCATGACTAAATATTAAGATCACGTTTTATCTCATTCGATTTATTGTTCAGCTTCAACATAGTACTTGAATACCAAATCTCCAACCTATGTGATGTCTATACACCAAAGGAGAAAGCATAAGAAAAGTGAGAACAAGTGGTACCTGGTTGATCATATTTAGAAGAAAAATACTCCTGAGCTCATGGCCGTCAACCTTTGTTCCATTACGTTGATAAGCCCATTGATAGCTGATGTGATTGTACTTCGCCTAAAAACAAGTTTGAAGAGATCCACTGATTATAGGAGGAGGTTAAGCATCCCAAAAACACAGACAAAGATTTCAAAAAGTAACAGATAATCGATAGCATCCCAACGTAAGAACAGCGAAGATTCAGTAACTCATCACTAAGCCCAAGCCGAGAATAACTTGATTGCAACGAAGAAAACAAGAAATAAAAGAGATGAAAAGAGATGGAAGATGAAACCTGAAGAACAAAAACGAAAAGTTGGAGTAGAAACGGGCTCGAATGATGCAGGATTTGTGCGCCAATGTGGAGCGAGGGATCGGAGTGATGAACAAGCCCTACAGTCGCTCTTCTTTCTCAAATCCCCAAAATTTGACGGAAAGAAGTGTTGTCTGAAACGGGCTCGAAGCCCGTTAGCATTAGGGCTTTTGAGCCCAACATAAGCTTTGATTGATAAACGTGGAACAAGGCGAGACCACGGACAAGGAGATATTGAGATCGAAATGCAAGGCGACGAAGCCAGAATCTTGCTCGGATTCTCTCCCGGTTCCCGCCCGTCTCCTTCCCAGGTGCCGTATCAAAACCATATACACATCTCATCTCTCTCAATTTCCTCTAAATCCATTCTTTCTGATCTCCAATCCATGAGTAATATGAATAGATTTTGAAGATTAATCTTCAGCGATTCTCTTTGAAGAAGACAATGGTGGATTGTTGCTCCAAGTAGACGGATGTTTGGTTAGGGTTTATACGTAATTGAGCAATGTGTGTGTTTATGTTCTTGTTCTTCATCGCAGGTAAAAGAAGCTTACAAAAGGAAGGTATGGGATTCTCATCCTGACCTGTTCCCTGCTCATCAAAAGTCTCAGGCCGAATCCAAATTCAAACTGGTAAGGATTAAGGAACGCGCTTCCATTGAAGCCGCGAGTATATAATGCGTTCATTTCATGAATCCAAGAATTTGATATCTGAATGCATGCATCTGCTGCAGATTTCCGAAGCTTATTCATTCCTGTTATCTGGTAATTCTCATGTATCCATAGCTGATCCGATAGATCACCAAAAACGAATTCAATTGCTTCCACGTTTGATTATAGCCTAAACGAAATCTTTGCAGGTGCCCGAAGAGGAGATTCACGTTCAGGTAAACATATCATGGCTTTGTTAGTTCAATCTGGGATACGATTTGATGAGCAATTATGAACAGCTTCATATGAACGGGTTGTAAGAAGAGGGGTTCCTGTCTCGCGAGGAGGAGGAAGAAATCATGCCTTGATCAAGCTTCCCTTCCTGTTACTGATTCTGGGAACTGTTTCACTTGGAGGATTGAATGTTTCCCGGTGAGTTCGAAGCATCAAAACGTTATGAATTGTTAAAAAAAATCCACGATTTTCAAGAAATTGCTTGCTTTACTGCATTTTTTCAGGGCTTACAAAAAGCAGAAGGAAGCATATCCTTCTCACAATCCTTTTCTTCCTTGAGGCCAGGAAGAATTATGCCAAAAACAAGAGTGTTCTATGTTTAGTTTTGTGATTAGTTGATTTGCAAAAATAAATGTTTACGGATACGAAAATTAACAAGCGGATGCATGATGGTATAGGTGCAAGGGGAAAGAGTGTACATTTGTTATTATAATTTGAAGTCAAAATTGGTATGCCACAAACAGAGTATTGCTCGGTTAGCGCCTTATATACAACCCGAACACGGGTTAAATTGATTGATTTTATCGTTCAATTCAATGTGTATGTGTGTACTTCACTCTAGCCTGCCAAGGATGCGTTGTTCGATACGAATACGCACCGTCTGTGTATGTCAACAGAAGCTTTGATGAGAGATAGGCAGCCAGCTACAAGTAGTCGGAGGCCGAAGAATGATGCAAAATGGTCGATGAATCGGGAAGTTTCCACGACCATTTAGTTGATATAAGATCATGGGTTGAAGAAACTCGAACCATATAACATCATGGGTTGAAGAAACTCGAACCATATAACATCATGGGTTGAAGAAACTCGAACCATATAACATCATGGGTTGAAGAAACTCGAACCATATAACATCATGGGCTGAAGAAACTCGAACCATATAACATCATGGGCTGAAGAAACTCGAACCATATAACATCATGGGCTGAAGAAACTCGAACCATATAACATCTTGGGCTGAAGAAACTCGAACCATATAACATCTTGGGCTGAAGAAACTCGAACCATATAACATCATGGGCTGAAGAAACTCGAACCATATAACATCATGGGTTGAAGAAACTCGAACCATATAACATCATGGGTTGAAGAAACTCGAACCATATAACATCATGGGTTGAAGAAACTCGAACCATATAACATCATGGGTGGAAGAAACTCGAACCATATAACATCATGGATTGAAGAAACTCGAACAATATAACATCATGGGTTGAAGAAACTCGAACCACCAATGCTGATAGCAATAAGCACTGATATACTCGTTATCACAGCAAACCAAAACAATGCCGATTCTGCAGTTTTATACGGATTAGAACACTTCACCATCCAAATTTAGCATCACATCAAATATAAAAACAAAATGGATATCTAAACAACAAAATTACCCGCAAAACGTCCAGTTCTAACACCCAAAACTGTCGGTTTGGTGTCACTATCAGCATCACCAGATCTCGACCGTGTTGCACCCATGCTAGTAGAAGTGGCATCATTCTGAAGTTTAGAATTCAACAAGTCTGATGCCACTATTCCCTGAAATTCTTCACTCACTATCAAAGCTGCCAGAACGTCCATAAATGGTTCCTTACCATGTTCTTTCGCAGCATTCGTTTCGCCCTCATAAGCGCCATTTGGTTCAGGTTCATCAGAATCAGAAAACTCGTCGTCTGATGCAGCCTTATCGTCCTCTTCGTCCTCAACATATGCTTTGTATGTCAATCTCAGCAGTATTTCTCCAGAAGACCTGTTTCTAAAGAGTCCCCAACCTCCTCTCAAAACAACAATTCTGTCCGTTGGTACAGTATCTTGAAGAGATCCAAGATCAACCTGTATGAGAATACGCAAAAACAAAGCCAAAATTTTATTAAACTTCCATCCACATACTGTTCTTTCTAACAAGATTCCCAAAACCATGCAAAACAAATAGACAACATTCTGGTTATACAACATATGCTTTGGTTCCAATGTTATTTGTTCACTTGTACAACATTCTACAAATAGACAACATTCAGTTGGTTATACAAGATACTCAAGGTATGTAGCAGGTCTATCTAAGAGCAGAGTGCCAAAAGCTATTCAGAGGTGTCCAAACCCCAAATTATAGAAAAGTGAAGACGCAAATTCAAATTAGAGCAATAGCCCGCCAAGTTTTGGGACTTAAATGAGACTAAACCAACTTTTAAAATGCGAGATCCCATATTGGTTGGAGAGGGGAACGAAGCATTCTTTATAAAGATGTGGAAATCTCTTCCTAACAGACGCGTTTTAAAACCATGAGGCTGACAGTGATATGTAATGGGCCAAAGCGGACAATATCTGCTAGCAGTGGGCTTGGGCTATTACAAATGGTATCAGAGCCAGTCACCAGACGGTGTGCCAGCGAGGGCCCCAAAGGGGGGGTGGATTGTGAGATCCCACATTGGTTGGTGAAGGAAACGAAGCATTCCTTATAAAGAGTGCGGAAACATCTCGTGAGGCTGACGGCAATACATAACGGGCCAAGCGGACAATTTGATTTAAGAAAAAACCTTAGCAAATATAGTCAGACCAACAGTTTTAGCTTCCTCGACTTAGTTTGCACAGTTACAAAGAAAGATATAAGTTACCTCTGCATCACCAATAGTCAAATCTGCAAATCCAAGAGAGTCTTTCACTTGAATATACAATTTCTGTTTCCTAGGGTTTGCAACAAGCATATGAAAATCCTGAAATCCCGAATACCAATACACGTGAGTACATAAAAGAGATTGAAAACTTAAAAAAACTCGAAAATAACCAAAGAACACTTAAACGACTATTGTTCATGGAACACCCTCTCTGGTAAAACAAAGGATAATCAGAAATGAGCTTCACCTGATTCCAGATCGGCTCACCAGGTGGCCCGATTACAGTGGTTTGGCTGTTCTTTTTGCTACGTATTATTTGATCACCCAAGGATAAAGTGACGTATGGGTCTGTTTTTCCTGAGAAAAATAGGGATCGATGAGTAGAATGTAGAATCATAAATCTATATGAATAAATAGTTGCCTTCGACAGTTTAATCAGATGCTACGTTTCTGAATAACAAGGTGGGAGTACCACAACAACGTTGATAAGGACCGGAAATACTTGATAGCTAAGCATGAGAAATTCAGTAATTAACAAAGCATGGTTTTCAAGAAAGGATAATATAGAAAAAAATGATATTCATTACCATAAAAGACATAAGAAAGCTTTCGAGCATCTACAAGGGTTACTGACAGTTCTCCAACAAAATCTTTATTCTGCATATCTCCTGATTTAACCTCGTATGGGACTGGTCCAACTGCTTTTCCGCTTTGGAAATCTAGAAATATCTTCTTTGGACGTACAAATAATTTGGGTAAATCCTCAGTGAGAAGTTTTGTCAAAAACCTATCCAAACATAGTAAGCAAGGGTCAGATGACAAATAGAAGGGGGAAAATCAAGCCCGACTAGAACACTCCGTTAAAATTGTTAAAATTATCAGCCGTATGAGCAAATTAAGATGTGAAACGCCACAACAAAATTATGACATTCAGAAAACTGATTCTGATCAAGAGATCTTGATTTTTTTTTTAGTACGCTTGGGCACTACTTCATAAGGCGATCCTCGAAACAAAAGGCTTCAATAGTACCAATCTTCTTTTCTAGTACAAGTATTATCGACAACGAATTCAGACTCTCATTAGCATGTATAGTTCATGAATTGAACTAGTAAAATATTCAATGGCACAAATGTGATATTGATTATCAATACACAACTTTCTGTCATAGAATCAATTTTTTTACAACAAAAAATTGTCTCTATTCTGCCTTGAACTGACCAACTTATATAGCAATTATTCAACAGTAAGGATAAATCTACTTACATGGAGAGAACAGGAATAGCTGGTGTTGTCCCAAACGTGCAGCCAAAACACGGAAAGAAAAAGAGAAACGTGCATCAGCATCCAAAGGTCAAATTTTAATGCAAACGAAAACTATCCTCAAAAAATGAATGAACCTCCACAAGGATGCCTGCTAAAAACATAAAGATAAACTAAAGAAGAACAAAAGTAAACCACTTTTCATGCTTCCCTGTCAAACCTCCCTATGACATCCTTGCAACTACTAGCTATAAAATGCAATTCATTATCATAGTCAAGAAATTAGAACATACCCATTAAATTGAACAAGCGGAACGGTAACAACTCAAATTTGATCTTTGGCAGTGAAACAAATGCCCATGAAGCAGCACCTACCCAAGGTTCAGTTGGAATAAGCCGCAACTTGACCCATAATTCACCATCTATGTCAAAATCTCGGACACCAACTGGGACGGAAATGGGGATGATGCCAAATTTAAGCGAAAGCATTAACAACATACGAGCACCGCCAGTATAGCGCAGGCCAATTTGGTACCTGGACAACATTAAATAAAGAAAAACAATAATGACTAATGTAAATTCATGGAACTCTATCGTCAGTAAGAATTACAGGAAGGTGACAATCCTGCAATTCTTGATTTCCCCAGGTGGGGTTGGAAAACTTACTGCAAATCGTTGGCTCGACGGGATGTTCGCCTCTCAACATTCCTAACTGACAATGGTTCTTCCCCCAAACAAAACTGCTTGATTTCCACCCTCTCCACATAGTCAGGCTTTTTCAAATCATCAATAACGGGTTGCAACAATCCAACAAGCCAATTCTCAATACCAGGTCGATAAACTTTCCATAATTTACCCAAAACCATATTCACCCACTCCACCGACTCCTTCCGTTGTAAATCCTTCTCCAAGAACAATGAGAAACTAGTAGGCACCTGGGGCCACGAGCCACGAATCCCATCCTCATTTCTAAATTTACTTTTCTTCCTGAATGTCCATAATTTATCGAAAGCAACTCCAACAAAGAAAAAGAAGACAAAAAGACCAGCAATATTTCGATTAATAGGTGGGGAAGGGATAGGGTGCAAGACTCCTAGTTGAGTCCTTAACTTATCAACAATAGGATCATCCTGGAAACCAGTGAAATTTGATCCCACTTGCAGCGATGGATCCTGAGCAAATTGCTCCGTTTCCAATTCATTAGCAATACGCTTCAGTACAAAATTCTCAGCACCCGTCCTCGCAGAAGTTGCAAATTGTAGATTGAAATTAGGAGTTGAGGCATCGGGAGAAATAGAACAAGCAAAGAACCATTTAGTTCGGAAATTTCGAGGAACAAAAGGTGGGGAAAACCGATTTCTTCTTTTGGGATTCCGATAAGAAGAGGAGAACGCAATGAAATTACAACATGAACAATGTTCAGAAAAGGCATTGGATAAGCCAAAGCTCGGGGATGAAGACTGCGAAGAAATCATCTAGATGCAGAAAAGACAGACGAACAATGGACATGAAAAATCATAAGGAATCAACAACATGGATTGAGAGGCAACACTGACCTGAATCTGTGAAGTCAAAAGGAAGACGACGGCGGAATTGAAGCAAGAATTTGAAGGAAATCGAAGCAGAAAAACAGGAATCAGAGGAGGGATTGGGATTGGGATTGGGATTGGGATTGGGACTGGAAATTGGGGGAAGAGCCACTGAGCGAGACGGGGGATTCAATTCGTGGCAAGGGAGTGATAATAGAAGCGATGAGTTCTGAGTTTTTGGAAGCGCCACGTGGAGTGGAGGGAGCTGACGTGGGAGAATCTATGGTCGTGGTTTCATTATATCATATTTCCTACTCATCCCTTTCCCACGACGTCGTTTTCTTGCTTCTTCTTTTTCTTCCCCTCCACAATTCCGCATTTTATTTTTCTTCCCTTTTTTGTATTTATTTTCATATTCTAATTGAATTTTAAAACAGTATTATAAACGTGACCAAAATAGGCATTCAAATTCAAACCTCTGATTGCCGTCCAACTTTCTATTTGTGGCTTATTATATACCTAAAATAATAATAATAATAATAATAATTACTCGCCAACTTTTAGAATTTTTAATAATATTCTTAAATTTTAAAAAATAATCGTTTCATAACAGCGATGTTGAGCAGCGTTGATGCTGACGACTCAATGAGACTCATTTCCCAACCTCCATCCTCCACTCCAAACTGTTCGTTATCTTATTTTATTCTCATTTTCTTTGACATCTGTCTCCCAAAACTTTTGACGGATTTTTCAAATGAAACGAGGATTCCTCATTCTTGACACTCAACTCGAGCTAGCTAGGTATTTGGCAATATGACTCATATGACTTGTCCATTCGTGTGTACGCTCACGTATAGGATTTTTTTACTATAGCATTGATTGCGTGATTTCTTATCTATGTATCAATAAAGTTTTCGTTTGTTACAAATCTAATAATATGCATATTTTCTTTTTTTTTGTCCACTAATTATTTTCAAAATCATGATTCAAATGACGTTTTGACTCACACTCAACTACTAACGTACAATTTTACTAAAATACTTGGAATTTTGATAAGAGTAAGAGTATTGAAAAACAAAGGAAAAAAAGTCAAAGGAGAGAGAAAATAGAAGAGAGAGAGAGGTGATAGAGTGTTTATAATGGTTTTCATCCATTTAATAACTACAATAATATTATTCTAATTTTTTTTTAGAGTATCAACTTCAGATCATATGAATTTTTTTTTACTTTCCATGAAATTTTTGAAAATTTAAAAGTATTTATTAAGTAAAATATTAATTTCTTTAATCTAATATATCATTTTTTTATTTATTTTAGAATATTGTTGAATGTTTAATATACAAAGATATCTTTTAAATAAAATACAAAGTTTAAGAGTACTTTCTAAAATTTAGAATCCTCGTCTACCGAAGAAAAAAAAAAAAACCATGTCTCACCAACTTCCCAACCGTGGCCACTACAAAACATGTTCAAGTCCACATTAATGAACCATGCAACTAAAAAAAATGTGCTGACATTTCTATTTTATTATCATCGAGTTTGCGTACAAATCTTCAAGATCGGAACAATGCCAATATTCACCTGAATTTCCGTCAACTCTTTGGGAAATGGCTTCATTGCGTACCACAAATTGATCGTGCATTAGTAGTTGTCACAAGTTAGTTAGTAGAATTGGAGAAATACTATTGATATGCATGTGAATTTAAGAGGTTAGTTAGTAGAATTGGGGAAATACTATTGATATGCATGTGAATTTAAGAGGCATGCAAAGTGTGTGTTGGGCGTCATGATTTCAGCTCCTTTGGATGACTGATCGTCAAATCGCTTAATACTGTACCATGTACAACGTACAACAATCACACTTTTTTAAAACTAACAAAGTGATTATGCGATACTTACTCTCATCCCTAAATCAACCAACTCAAACTTAGATTTTTGGTAATACAAATGTCTATGACATCAAAAGTGATGAGTAGTCATATGCTTACAAATATACAAGAAAGCAAAATAAACATACAATGAAAACATGAACAGACAAGTTATCATGGACATGCGATCATGGGCAACACGCCACTACATGGTGTGCAAGGTGGTTTCGAAACTTGTGACTTAGGATTTGGGATCAAGAGAAGGCATCATTGTTTTGTGATAACAGCACAAGCATGCTCTTTTCTGAATCATCAGGTATGAACATAAATGGGGTCAGAGAATGATTGGTGATTACTCAGGTTGAGACTAATGGCACAGGAGAGATCTAACAGTAGGGGCCGGTGGGTAGTTCTTCAAATGATTAGAAACAACATTTCCAAGGCTATCCAAAGCCAAAGGCGTTAAATATAACTTACCAGCTACTTCTACTTCATGAACTTGTGTATGGCCAAGTGAATGGAAGTAGTGCGAGAAGTTTGGTGCTGCGGAAGCAATGAATGAGGTCCTCTCCACACGGATCTTGGATTGGCAGGGAAAACTACTCCACACAACTCTAAAAGCTTTGGATTTTTACTACTCAATTCCTCCCATGCCTTTAGTTTCTTCTTCCGTTTTTCTTCTACCTCCTGCAAAACATCAAACCATTGCAACAAAGTCCGTCCGTTTTATGGCTTAACATTTTAACAATTCCTAAACCATTTGTAATAGTCCAAACTCACTGCTAACAGATACTGTTCTTTTTGGGATTTTCCTTTCGAGCTTCTCTTCAAGGTTTTTAAAACAAGTCTGCTAGAGAGAGGTTTCCACACCCTTATATAAAGAACACCCTTATATAAAGAATGTTTTGTTTACCATTTGTAATAGCTCAAGCCCACCACTAGCAGATATTGTCCTCTTTGGATTTTACCTTTTAGGCTTCCCCTCAAGGTTTTTAAAACGTGTCTACTAGGAAGAGGTTTCCACACCCTTATAAAAAATGTTTCGTTCTCCTCCCCAACCGAGGTGGGATTTCACACCATTCTTCAAATTAAAGCCACTTTGGATACAGAGAAATCTTATTTCTATCTCACTTTGTATTTGTCATTTGGTCTGTTTTAATGGAGGTACTATGTTTTCTTTCCTGGTTGAATGATTGTTTAATGGTGTCATTATGAAGCCAACAAAAGAAAGCAAAATACCTTATGTTCCAAGTTATGAATATCTTGCTCTTCTCCCTCATGCGCCACTACATCCTCCATTTTCAGGTCAGCTGAATGCTCCTTCGACGGTCTACTGTGATCCTCCCTCGACCTTTCAGGCTGCTCAGTTCCTTTGGATTCAGCGCCCGTCTTCCTCTCCATTTCGTTTCCTTCTTCATCTTTTTCCTCCTCACCTTCATCTTGCTTCTCCTCTGGGGTGCTAAACAGTCGCTTTGAAACATCCATTTTCACCTCGTCTCCTATGTCTTCATCAACATCTAATTCATTGTCTAGAGAATCATCTGCATTTGATGATGAATCCCCACTGCCAGGACTTTCCCCACGCAAAGATTCCTTTACCAAAAAGAAAACACATTATCAAAATAAAAATTCATTCTATATCCTAAACTAAAGAAAAATTCATTCCAGCTCCTAGCATCATTAATCTCAACATCAAATTTTTTTACTCAATATTGCCATCTCTAGAGAGATTCCAATACAAATTTGGACATGTCTTTGCAATCCCTGTGGTGATCTCACAAAAGGATACCAAATCTTTCTTCGTTTCTGCAAAAACAGCGACATACACAAAATACAACCGAAAATGGAAATGGAAAGATATCTCATCTCAAATTGCCGACTTGTAATGTTGTCGGTAGACGGGAATCTTCGAAGGGAAAAGGACCAAATAGAATTATTACTCTAATGATATTATGGTAGGCTAGAAGGCATACTTCTCTGTTTTTTAATGAATTTAAAGGATTTCATTGGGAAAAATAATAGACTAAATTCCCAAGCAAGTTACCTCAATCTTAAACTCTTGCGCTAGGTTATTGCCAGCTCCACTTTGATCTTTAGCAACTCTAGCAATCTCTTCACGCTCCTTCCTACGGCGCTTTAAAACGCATATTGCACATAAACAATCAGATTTATGGCGTCTTCTGCAAAAAAAAGAGGCAGTTCAATCAGAGCATATCATTTCAGAAGTTTTATTCTCAAGCAACATTATAAGAAATAAAGTGAAAATTTAGTAACATAAGTCCATCACTGCAGATATAAGGATAAGAAATTAATTTCCAACTAGTTAGGCAGAGAGATTTTACAGTTAGTAAAAAAATTTCATTTAACCACAGTTGATTGGCTTTTGTTAGCTAAACCAGCAATTTTCTTCTAACCATGAACATAAAGGTATAAATTTTGTTGAGCTGTGCAATTCAAAAGAGACTCATCCAAGGGAGCTTTTCGAAGGTAGCAGAATCATACCCATGACGCTTCTTCGTTTTCTGTTTTGACTGACCTTTCAGAGGTTTCCCCTGACTGGATGCTCCACCATTCTCTTGGGTTATATCACCACCTGAGATTGGGAAGAAGAAGAAAAAAACAAATAAATTCAATCCTAATCCACAGATTTCAAATAAGACACAATTTAGACACGTCTTCTTTTACAAACAACACAATGCATTAACTGAAAAAAAAAATCAGGAATTGGAAATGTTTTCCAGGTGAATTGACAACATACAACTTTTATATGGATAAATATCTTTGCAGAAATTCACAACTATGCTAAAATAATGCCAAATCGTTTACACATATGCATAGTCTATTCTATCACCAAATATAAAGAACAACAAATTTATTCAATTCCATTTCCACCTGGTCACCAAGAGCTAACTAAGGACAGTAGTAATCTTAGTTCAATGCCAATGAATAATATGACCCCAATATGATGACCAAATTCTCACCATTGGTTGTTGAAACTTGCCCATTGTACAATCCAGCAGCAGTCCAATATTTTGAAAAGTTTTTCTTCACCCTCCGCATAAGATCCAAAATGTAGTCCCCTTTATTATTATACTTGTAGCAGTTCTCCCAGATATATCGCACGTCCTTGAAAACATCCTCCGAATTCATATATTTAACACCGTTTTCAAGATTGCCGCATATCGTCCCAAAATCCATCGGTGTATCTATCACATCAAAATAATCCTAGAGCCAAAAAGAAATATTTAAAAGGAATAAAAAACCAACAACACTCTCAATATAATAATATGCATGTTGCAGAGTAAATTTTCATTTTCAACAAATCATATCGTGGATATAAGTTATTTAAATGATGCCAGTAAAAGTATAAGCAACCAGTCAAACGTAAATGCACAAAATTGCAATATTAACAGCCTTTCAGCTCATGAATGATGTCGACCACAGCTCAGGAATATCTAAGCACATCCTCTTATAGAAGTTGGCTCCAGATACAAAACTTGAAAACTGGAGACCTACGGAATTCCTTACCCGAATCTTCCCAGCTATACTTTTTCATTGCAATTAAGTATGCAGTGATAGTTCATCGATCTCGAAGCTCCTAAGGGAGTCAAGCTATTTGATATAATAGTTGCAATTTGGGGAGGAGAAACTTTCAGAAAATTATCACTATCCACAAGCTATAACCTTTGTGAAGTGCTCATAAATATAATCACACAGCCGTAACTCCCAGTCCACTAATATAATCACTACTTTACAGAATGTAAAAAGATCTGTAAAGTAGTATGACACCAGTAACACAACCATATGCAATAACAAAACTGACCCAAATAGCATTTAAGATAATAATTCATACTTACAGGTATCCCCAAAGCAACGGGATTCACAGGGACATTAAACGGCTCTGCTGCATCCATTTTCATTACTTTCTTTATGACCTGAATGTGAGCAAAGATCATTATAAGATATGCATTATGCAGGCTTCAAAAGACGAGCATAAACCTTGAAATAATTAGAGCTACTGGGTGTATACTTTTTCTTTCATTTACATGTTCTTGAAGCCATTTGTGCAAAACCCCATTTCTAAAACCTTCTCATGGCATTGAAATTGAGTTTCTTAATTGGAAAATAAAAAGAACAAAGAACAAACGAAGAAAGATTCTGAAATGAACACATACCGCAAGAGCAGAATTCAACTCGTTCTTATTAGGGCGAGAATCCTGTTGAGGTATCCGATTACCCCCACCCTGTGGCTTCACTGCAGTAGTTGTCGGGTTATTACTTGCTCCAAGGCTTTTGGATGACTTGATCTTTATACTCCCAGGCTTTTTCGGTGCAGTCCCAGAAACACCAGTTTCCTTCTCAGGCAATGAATTGGCACTATCTTCAATTTTCTCCGAAACAACGCTTTGTTTCTCTACGCCCATTTGAAGACTGCTCTTATCAGTATCACTTTGAGTGAGCGCATCGGAAGAATTAAGCTGCGCGTCGATAAATTTTGAGGTCCTGAGCTTCACTTTAACACGCCCAAGCGAAGATTTCCCTGCCGCCTTGTCCATCGAAACCTCTGGATTAACATTTGCAAGATTGAGATGATCAGTTCCCGTTGACGAAGGCGTGTCAACTTCAATCGCAGAGTCATTATTGTCATTATTGTCATTTTCGAACTCCTCCACACCAGAATTTTCTTCTGTAACTAAAGAACTCGCTTCCTTTCCAGCTACTTCAGTGCCCCTTTTTCGCTTGCTTTTCTTGCTCCCTCGTTTACGCTTCATCCTTTGCCCCAAATCACCAGACAATTGTAGCAAAAATGAAGCAGCTCAATAGCAGGAAATTGGATCGTTAAACAATCTTCGCTTCCTAACAATATGACTAAACCGGATTTTGGGGGAAAATTAAGGGAAGAAAGAAACAAAGATAGCGGGAAAGAAAATTGCCGCCAAATCAAATACAGTAAAACCCTAGATTGAAACCCCCAAAAAAAATGGAATTACGGTAAGAAAGCAGCAAAAACCGAAAACGGCAGAAAAGAACCACCACCGTCACCAAGCATTCCCCGATTAAATCACCACCACCGTATCGTGCCTGCGATGAACCAGGAAATCGATTGATTGCAATTCTTATTGGGCTTGCCCGTTGTGGACAAAGCCCATCACATTGGTCCAGCCCAGGCCCAACATAAACCATGAAAGAGAGGAGAAAAATAAACATGTAAAATATTTATTTATTTATTTTTAAGCATTTTGTCGCTCCATTTCCATATATATTTTGATATTTTAAACACTTAAATTAAAATAAATAATATATATATATATATATATACATATATATAATTGTTAGATTAATTTATCAAATTAAAATTTTAATAATATTATTATAACAAACCTAGTTAAAAGATATATTTTCACCATCAACAATCTTAATTTTCGATACAGTTGAAATTGAGTTCTTGTTAAAAAATTCTTCAACAATTTCATCGTTCAAGAGTTGAAATAAAAAATTTCATAAACGTATAAGTAAAACCTAATCCAAAGTTTACAGGTATAACCAATCATATTTTGAAAATTAAAATTATCGATATTGTATTTTATTTAATTAATTATTATTATTATAAACTTAATTTATTTATTTATCTACCTTTAATATTATTTATTATAAAATTTACAAGTCAACATATTTGGTAGAAAATTGTCAAATGAGAGGAACGAGCGATAGAGAAGATGAGAAAATTGCTAAATTATTGAGAAATTTCTAGGGTTTGATTTAAGTTTATTCGATTTTTTTTTCTTCGGTAGTTAGCAATAAATAAGGGTAAAAATGAAACTTCTAATTAAGTTACGTCTGAAACTTTTTAACCTATGATTAAATGCACTCATATATTAATTAATTAAACACGAGCTGTATTTATGTTTCGCGATAGCTAATACATTTATGTAATATTAGTAATTAATATATCACAATAAATGAACGATATGAACGATAAATTCAAATATTAAGTGATAGAGAAGTATCATAGCATTAATTTGATGCAATAAATTAATTAATTAATTAAAATGGCCATATGAAAAATAAGATTTTAAAAATAATGGAAGCTTTTATTGTTTTTAAATATATTTGGCAATAGATTTAAATAATTATTTAAAATATGCTCTATAATATATTTAATAACCCTTATTAATAAATTTATGAACATATTTATTAATAAAAAATGCATAATAATTATTTTACATTATCAAATAATATATTATATTATTATATGTATTAACTTAGCCTTATTAAAATTGGTATATTTTTTTATAATATAATTCTCCTATTTAAAATTTTAAATTCAAAATAATAAAAAAAATATAATTTCCATTATTTTGATCCAAAAATCTAAAAAATAGTTTTTTTTAAGACATAATAAACGAACACACATCTACCGAAATTAATGAAATCGAAAATATAAAACAAAATTTATTTATTTTTGTGTTCATATCCTATTTTTCTAGATTTTTCGGAGCGTTCAACAAATGAAATGAACGTGTCATAGAAATTTTCGATATAATCAGTGAAACAAGTGATTATTTTTTACACTTTTTTTTCTTCCATTGTAGTCTTTTATGTTTTTTTTTTCCGATTACTGACTTTCTTTTTCAAATGATTTCACAAATATAGAAGATGTTGTATCTTCGTCTTCGGTCTTTCGTGTATTTTTCAGCTTAGTCTATTTATGGCTCGACGCACGCTCCTCTCGTTCAAATTCAACCCTTTCATCCTTTAAAAAACCCTCACCACTGCAGCTTCATTTGTTGGACGTAATTGAAAACCTAAAAGAAAAAATACGTAATCTTATAAGTATATTTAAAGTACCTGAACCAAAATAATATTTTAATTATTTTTTTTAATTAAATAATATTACACTTTTGATCGAATAATATATTTTATAATAGATATACATTAATTAAGTGATAATAGCAATCAACCATATATGTACATATTAATTACAATATTATAACTATCAATTGATTGATTATAGTCTAATATTTTATATGAATTTATTAAATTTTTCTAAAAAAAACTACATTGATTTGTTATAATAACATGTTTAAATGAAGGACGTGTCTACTTCTCTAGAATCATAATCAATCAAACGGAATTCAAAACAGTACCCCTACACGTTGAAAGAGAAACTCGTCTCATCGGTCGTCTACAACCTACCTCAATAGGATCTTTTTGCACCAAACGACGGTTAAACACCATGGTCAAGTCAACCAACTACCTAAATATCGTCCTGTCCGTGAACATGTCCAATTGATTGGGACTTAGCTTCCCCTGTATCACCCAATATCCATATTGATATCAAACGACGAATCTCGTTATCTTGATATGACATCATGATTGTTGATCTTGGGACATAATTCTAGGTCTTGCTTAGAGACAGGAGAGACGTGAGAGTGAGGTTATTCCATACAATGAATTTATATGAAACTGGATCATGAAATATTTAATCTCTCATTATAAACCTATTAATTGAAAAGATTAATATTTTAGAGAAGGATCATATGCAACTCGATCTTAATCATGTGATGACTTGTACTTTGATGAGAATTACTTATGTGACAAAATAGGGAGGTAGGAACGTAATCTTACGAGATGAAATTCATTCCTTGTCATTATAGAGAAATAAAGTTTGAAAGATATTTTTATTAATAGGCCGTAATTTATAAATAAATTAGAATTATTCTCTATAATTTTAAAATTTAAAATTAATTTTTTTATAGAAATAGTTACAAATAGAAATTAGTTTTGACTATTAATAAAAAACAAAATTAAATATTAAATTTATAATTTGACTCTTTCATATCCTTTTAGTCCGGCTCGGCGCTCCATCTCTTTCATTAATTAACTCTCTGGGCGTTCAACGGAAACCAGCTCTCCCGCTAATCCAATTCTCATGGATTCCTCCGGCTCCGATACCTCCAATGCCGTTTCGCCCTATCAAATTCTCTTCACATCACTCTCTCTCATTCCCTTCTCTCACCTTCTCTCTGCGCTCTTCATCGTCTTCTTCATCTTCCTCTACAAGTTCTTCGAGATTCATTTTTTTCATGATTTCTTCCGTGCCTTCACCGGCGACCGCGTTTCCATCGTTGCATCCGACGCCGACTTCTACGAATCCGTTGTTTCCAAGTGCCGGATTCTTCATGGCAGGTTTGTTCTTCTTCTTTCTGCTTCTCATGTTCTCTTCCTTCGCCATTCTATTGATTTCCTTCCCATCAGGTTCTCCTCCACTCCATGGCTTTGCAGTCCTCATCTCCAGACTATTTTCCTCAGTATTGTTGGGAAGTGTCCTCCTGTCTCCTATAAAAGGTCTGTTGTTACTGTTCGCGTTTATGATTTTCGTTTCGGATTTAACCGAAGGAATAAGTAAATGAACATGAATAATGGAAGGAAGGAGAGAAAGAAAATATGTCGGTTACGACGTACTGAACTGAACATAATTTTAGAATCTTCACCAAGTCATGAGGCTGCTTTCCAGGATCACACTGTAGCTATATGTGATTATCACTTTGCGGAACATCAAAGATTCTACTGCCTGATCTGACTATGAATGAGATCAACGCTGTTTGCTTTCAATATGTGTGCTGATTTTCCAGAAGATTGAATATAAGTGGAAAAGAGACCTCAAAATAATTATAGGGGATTTAAAAAAAAATTCAACTAGTAGTCTAGCATTAAATTTTCTGTTGTTTCAATATTGTAAATAAAATTTTGTATCGTAAGCTTCTAAAATATCCTGGCGGGTAATCTTGGCTTCTTACACTATTCATTATGACATAATCGGAACCCTCAATGTTGATTTTTTTTTTTCTTTCAATCGTTACTTTTCTTCCATTTTTATATATAATTGGACCCATGTTTTTTCTCCAGACAGTTATTCCGGGTACCTGATGGTGGAACAATTGCTTTGGATTGGCTTAGGGGTTCTGATGGTAGGTTTAATTCATTCCCTCATTAGTTAAGAACGTTCTTAATTTCTCTATTCTGCCTATTTCGTTCTTACTTTCTCTATTTTGTCTATTTGTCTCTGATCGCAGTAATGCATTGTGTATCTATTCATTCACGAACATAGATCGAAGTGTGTTAAATGTTTCTATGTTTCTGAATGATTAAAAGGAGTATTTGTTTGTTGTGCCAATCTCGATATTGGTATGCTAATCATTTTTTTTTTAATTCAGAAAGATCTTTTTTATTTACCTTTACAAATCCTGTTTTCCTAGAACTTGCATCTTATTGAATTTTAACCATTGAAATATTTTAGAAGTATCTTCAAAGAGTATGTACTGATCAAATATTTATAAAATAATGACAGAATTTTTACTATTGAAATACTTCTTTGGCATGTTACTTTTTCTATTTCCAAAACAGTTGGGTGCTTTTAGTATTAACTATTAAGCATTAAAAACTTAAAGTGTAGTTACATTTTTTAAACAGCTTACACCCACCTTTTTATCCAATGTTTATGCAGGCCTTTTCAACATTATCAGCAACATTATCTTTATCACTAGTCTTTTGTGTTCTTTTAAGTCTTTAGTGACAAAAATAGTAATGAGCTAACTTACAACTCCTGTTCTATTTGTCATTTTGTTGGGCTTTATCTTTT
The DNA here is from genome assembly GCA_033971965.1 of Cucurbita ficifolia. NCBI lineage: Eukaryota > Viridiplantae > Streptophyta > Magnoliopsida > Cucurbitales > Cucurbitaceae > Cucurbita > Cucurbita ficifolia. The sequence goes on from CM066979.1 coordinate 9,512,685, forward strand.
ACAAATAATCGGCAGTCGGTTGATGTTGTTTTTCTTGCCATCTCATGATGAGACATGAATCGCAAACTTTTAAGTCCTAGTGTACTGTACTCTCATGGCAATGCAAGTCTTTTTAGAAGATGTATAAATTTCTTACAAACAAAAGTAAGAAAGTTCAAGGGTTAGAATGTGTGCTTTACCTTCTTGAGCCTAAGGCATAAACGTCAAAGGTCTTGACTAAATATCAGTTATCTGTGGGATTAAAATGTCACTGATCTATTTGGTCGAATATGATATTTTCCGTTAAAATCCACCATGCTGATGTTCATCTATTAGCAGATAGAAGATATCAGGATTTTACAGTAATCAAAGTGATGCTATGGGATACTTCCCTAATTTTGTACCCTCTTGTGCAGTTAAATGTGATCGCTATGACGTGAATGTTAGCACTCCTGACAATGAGAAAATACCAACTGTTATAGTCATTCCTGGATTAACCAGTGACTCTACTGCAGCTGTAAGTTATATTTCATATTCACAACGGGTGTATTGCCAAATTTATTTATTCTTATTGCCTGAATTTTCCAACGAATTTTCTTTTCTTCTTCTTCTTCTTCCTTTTCCCCGGTATATATGTTTGCACAGGGAAGGATTTTTATTTGAGATGGCATATTATTATTATCATTAGTGGTTATTTTCTTCAGTTAATAGAATAAAAGAATTATCAAATTATTATGTCTTTTTCGTCTGAAACGTCACATGCATATCAGAGTTCAGGAGACAGGAAAATACATCATCATTTAGAAAGTGTGAGGATTCGAACCTCTAACCTCATTGTTGAGGGTATACTTGAGCTATGCTCAAGTTGGCTTAAAAGTTAGTAGTTACGTATAAAAGGGTAGTTTACATTTATGATCAAGAGACACAAGTTCTTATGGAAAATATTTCTATAAATCGATGAAGTTACAAGTACATATGAGTATGGTGATGGCACCATAAAACAAGACTCGTTTATTCTAATTATTCGATATCTTGATGTAGAATTTTGTATTTAGTAGAATGTGAAAGGAATTATTGAAACTATGATAATAATGCATAATAATTTTTCTTGATCCTTTTTCTTTTTTCTTGTTACAACTGTAATACTGACTCAGAGTTGGAGTGTGAAAATAAATGATGGAATTCGAACAGGGAGTATATCATGAATTTTTATCAGTGCTAGCATTTGGCCGAAGCTTTTATATGTAGACTACTTTCTGGTTGTTTTGTTGGGCTTACGAAGGTGTCCTCTTTCCACAGTACATTAAGCATTTGGCATTCAGGATGGCAAAACGTGGATGGAATGTTGTCGTGAGCAACCATCGTGGTCTTGGTGGCGTATCACTAACTGTAAGATTGCTATTAATTAAACACTGTAGGCATGGCTTTAACCTTCAAATAGGGATGCTGGACGTTATGCTAAATGCTACATAACACCTTCCACTCAGTCTCAACTTATTTGAATTAAGAGATGATTGCAAATTATACCTCTGCGATTTGTATTTTAAAAATGATTTCAAACACTTACATAGTTTGCAAATTTGAAAATAGTTCACAAACTTACAAATTATATGAGTTTTTGAAATCGTTAGTAAAAACCAGAGTATGATCTGCAAAATAAAACAATGCCAACCACAAGAGCAAAATTTTGTAATTTTCACTTTTTTCAATGGCTTTTTTCTGTAGTGTGCATCCAGTTGACATCTCTTGCAAAATTTTCAAACTCATAACATTTTTTCTTGCATCTTGAACTCTTAATCTTTGTATGAACTTTTCTGTGTTTATATACATTTTAACGTTGATGGATTAAAAATTCTTGAAGCGTAGATAACTTTTCTTGTATGTCAAAAGCACGCATTGTCTTGAAGAGATTGATTGAATTCCTCATGTTTTGCTGCACAGAAGCTTGTTTGAATTCCATGCTTAAGTAGTTAATAATTATCTCTAGAATAAGAATTCCAATCTAAATCTTGATAGGATTTTTGAAGAAATTGAGTATGGGCCGAGTTGTTATGTTGAAATTCATCTTTTGAATAGCTAGTTGAAATTGTAGCACTTTTTTTCAATGTGCTTGTGGTTTTCTTGCCTATATGGATGGTTGTATCTTATCTTTGTCACATTTCTTGTGTGGTAAATCTTCATTCTTGAAAATGTGCTTGTCGTTTCTTCTTGAAAAGAGAGACTCTAAAAGGTATTCTTTGTAAATAAGTGTGAGCGGTTGCACAATGAGCACAATTCACAAACTTCCCTCTTGTGATCGGCGTCAACAAGAGTTTCCCAGTCTTTCCATACAATTGCTTTGGTACCAATTTGGAGTAGCCTAAGTGACTAAGTAGAATTCTCTCCAAGAAGTCTATCAAGAATCTTTATTATCAATAAAAATGGTAAAGAATATAAGAGGGCAACTCTCTATTTATAGAGAATTTAAAAAAAAAAGAAAAATACTTTAAAAATACTTAAAAGATATTAAAAGGTATTAACCAAGCGTAATATCTAATTAACAACTAATCTTACTACATCTTGGGTAAGATTTTCCAGATGTTTTTTTTTTATATATATATTATGGATTTCAGTATATCTGATATATCTTACTTCACTGAAATCTTGGTAACCGTTGGTTTTTGTTCAGTCTGAACGTGTCTATAATGCTGCGTGGACAGAGGATATAAGGAGAGTAGTTGGCCATATTCATAGTCAACATCCAGAAGCCCCTCTGTTTGTTGTTGGAACTAGTATTGGCGCAAACGTTCTGGTATAAGTATTTACCTATATAAGCACTTTATAAATTCATGTTTTCTTGACTGCATTGGATATTATCCTGAAGCAAGAAGACGTATAAAAGTAGGATGGACTCAAGTTTGCTCATAAATTCTTCTGGATTGGTAATCTTACGTTGTCCTAGTTTTAGAAGCCAGAAAATTGTTTTGGGGTCAATGGGAATTTTTTTTATCGTGGAGTGTAAAAATCTTTATTCCATCTTCTTATCTAACTTTCAAAATGCTTGATAAACATTAGTGCTTGGTAATTGTTTTTGTATTTTGTTTCTCATGTTTAAGAAACGTTCTCAAATTATGTATAAATTTTGAAAATAACAAAATCTAGTTTTTTTTTTTTTTTTGCTCATGTATCAAGTTTTTCTTTTTAAAATATAAATAAGCAGGATGCTATCCTTTTGGACTTATAAAATGCATAATAAATATAGTACATATATCATAAAAATTTTGAATAGGTTATTTTAAGAAATTAATTTTCATGTAAACTTTTTATTTTTAATTAAAAACTTAAGAGAACAAGAAATGGTCACCAAATATATTTTATATATTTTTTAATATAAAGAAAGAGAAAACTAGAAACAAGAAATAGTTACTAAATATATTTATTTCTTAAAAAGGAGAACAATAAATAAGAAATAGGAAATGAAATGAGAACGTTACCAAAATGAGTCTTGATAACCTTGAATATTTATTGTACATAGTTTGGAATTGATTTCTTAATAGACTATGCACACACTATATTAGCTTGGAGAAGCTCATAAAATTAGTCTTATGCATAATTTTTTTTTTTTTACCAACTTATACTGCTTCCTTCAGGTAAAATACCTTGGAGAGGACGGTGCTAATGTCCCTATTTCCGGTGCTGCTGCTATTTGCTCTCCTTGGGATCTTTTGGTTAGTATGCTTGTTGATATTTGAGGGTTTTTTTTTTCTTTTATTTTTTGAGTATTTTAAGTTATTTAATTATTGTTAGATTCAACTTTTTCAGTTTTAAGTCGTAAATTTTCACTTTAAACATTTATCATTAATGTTGTTTTTATTATTTTTAATTTTTTAAGTTGTTAGATCTTGAATAGGTTTAATTCTTCTCTCTATAAGTGTGAGCTTCCAAGAAGGTTTTGTATCACTAATTTTTTTTATACTTCAATAGAAGTTCATTCATTTATTGGATTCCATTCTCTCATTTTCATTCTCTCTTTGTTCCACTAACATTGAGGCTTTGATTTGATTAGTGCTTCCACAATATTTTTTCATCGTTCATTTTTTTTTTCTCAATAGTTGTATAAGAGCCTTCGATTTAAAAGGCTTTAATTTTATTTGAGAGTGAGAAATTCAATTTTTGTATTTTAAAAAATATTTTCTACTTTTGTTGTAACCTCTTCTTCACGTATTAATGGTGAAAACTTCCAATTTTGGATTGTTAATATGCAATCCTATCTCAAGGCACTTGACATTTTGGAGTCTGTTTCAACTGATGCTGGTCCTCAACCATTAGGAGAAAATCCGACTCAGATCAGACTACCTGAACAGGAGAAATTAAAGAAGCCCATGGCTTTAGCTGTGATTCATGCCACTTTATGTGGTCCTATATTTGCTAATTAGTGATTGTAAAACGAAAAAAGAAGTTTGGGATAAATTGCTGGAAGAATTTGAAAAGAAGTGCCAGGGTGAAAGCTATCAAATTATTGACTTTGAAGAGAGTTTAAGATGATAAAAAATGAAGGATTTAGACTTTGGGAGGGACTACACAACAAAAGTGATGACCATCGTAAACCAGATAAGTTTAGCTGGTGAAATTTTTTCAGATTTAAGGGTTATGGAAAATACAATTGTTAGTGTCCCAACAAATTTGAGTCAAAGATCTCAACTATAGAAAAGTCTTTTTTGATTTGATTATTTTCTCTATAGATGAGTTAATTAGCAAATTACAAGTCCAAGAACAAAAGGATACAATGTGTAATGAAGAGCATGTTGATTCATTCATGCCAAGACTAAAGGCAAGAAACCTAGTGCAGAAGATAGATAGGCAACCAAAGATCAGGGGTGCATGGAAAAAGGAGCATCAAGAAAAGATAAATTTCCTCTTTGACCCACCAAGCTGAGAAGAAATGTTGGTCCAAAAATAAGCAAATCTGTCATTGTGATAATTGCAACAAGGATAGTCATACAGAGAAGTTATGCCAAGAAAAACCAAATCCAACAACATTCATAGGAACAAGCAAGTTGTTCCAACAATAATCAAGAACAAACTTATTGTTTATGGCTTCTCATGTTGATGACGAAGAGCCAACCTCCTGACCTATTGACAGTGGATGTACTATGCACATGGCTAAAGATATCAATTTTTTTAGCCAAGTTGGTAGTTCTATAAAGTCTAAGATCATTCTTGGACATGACAAGATGATGCTAGTTGAAGGGTAAAGGTATTGCCATTATGCATATTAAGCAAGGTGAAAAGAAGATATTCAATGTTTCAGATATTTCAAGATTATCTCAAAACTTGCTTGGTATTGCTCAATTGTTGCATAACAAGTTTTCAAGGATCAAGTTCGTCTTATTTATGACCAACCAGAACTAGAGATTGCAAAGGTCAGCATGGTTGACAATGCTTTCCTTTTGAATGGTGACTCTTTATGTCATCAGCCCTAAATGCCAAAGTTGAAGAAGGCAAAACGTAACATCAATGCTTCGGTTAATGTGGTTGATGAATTTTCTAATTTTACCTTATTTGATTAGATTTGTGAAAGTTGCCCAAGAACGGAAGATGTATAGACTACTTTTCTTTCCAAAAGATGGCAGTTATAGAGCCAAAGAAAAGCTCAAATTGGTGCATAGTGATATTTGCAGTTTCATGTGCAAAACACATCTTTTGGGAATAATAAATATTTGATTCCATTTATTGATTTTTTTTTACTCAGATGACTTGAGAATATTTTTTGATGGAAGAACTCAAGTTTATGATACTTTCAAGAAGCATGGAAATTTAGTTGAAATTAAGATCAATTATACAAGCTCAAAACCTTGAGAATGACATCACGGTCTGACTTAATATTTGTTGCACGGGACTTGAAATTGATTGGATGTGCTAATAGTGATTGGACTGGTTGTTGATGATTTTAAAAGTATTTCCAGTGATGTTGTTTCTCTTGGAACTTCAAGTAAACTAGAAGTTGTGGCTAAATCTATGGTTGAAGTGGAAATTTCTGTACTCAGCTGCAAATCGAGCAATATGACTTCATAACTTGCTGGGTGATTTTGGATTTAAGCCAAAAGAACCTACAAAAAGGTTTTGAGATAGCAAGTCTGCCAGTTTCTTCAATCCGATGCAATATGGGATAACAAAGCCCATAAAAGTCAATTTTATTTATTGAAGGAAGGGGAGAAAGAGAGAAAAAGAGGGCCAAATCAAGCTTCGTTATTGTAGTTCTGAACAACTTGTTCACGTTTAAAAGAACTGTCAGATAGTTTGTGTTTCAACAACACACTTTGGTGTGGCAAAGAAAAACCTCGAATGTTGAGATTTGAGGTTTTCCATAATTAAATTTCAGTTTTGAGTCTTTTAAGTTTCTTCTTTATTCTTAGATTCAATTGTTCAGTATTAAGTCATAAGTTTTAACTTTAAACATTTAACATTAGTGTTTTTTAAATTGTTTTTTTAGTTTTTAAGTTGTTAGATCTCATATAGGTTTAACTCTTCTCCATATATATGTGTGAACTTCCAAGAAGGTTTTTGTGTCACATTTTTTGAATAACCAACTTTTTATACTCGATAGAAGTTTATTCATCTATTGGGTTCACTATCTCTTTTTTATTCTTTGTTCAGATATTGAAATTTTGATTTGATTGTTGCTTTCACAATATTTTTTCATCGTTAATTTTTTTCTAAATAATGCCAATTGCGTTCTGAATAACCATGTAAGATTTGGTTGATACTTCAATGGATTATATCTCTAAAAATTCAACTTACAGCATGTGTTAAGGATCATTTTCTTTTTCCAATATTCTTTAGGCAATCTAGTTATTTTGGTGGTATACTAGCATCCATCTTTTTTATTCTGACAGTCTATTTTCTGGGCTTTCATTTTATATCTTAATTTCCTGAAAGCCTTATTATCCTGAATTGTTTACTTTCTTATCATCGGAACTTCAAATTAGATCCATGTCTTTTTCCCCTCGTTATGATGCACGTTCATATTAGCATGTGTATAGAGGCTATTGAATGGATCTCAAGATCTTTTAGTAGATATGCCCATAACAACTCTTTCCTTTAACTGATTTGCGTCTCTTTTTAAGAAGACTTTGCGTGGAAGTTGTTCTTAGGTTTGTAGCAAAATTGAGACGAGTACAGTCTGCAAACCTGATGGACTGATATTAATTTACTTTCTACTTTTCCTTCTATACATGTGATACCGATGAAGTATTAGAATTGTTCAATTTATCTTATAGTCATGAGTGTCCTTGCTCATCCATTCTCTCAGGACTCAATGAGTGCGTGAAGTTCGTCCCAATGTCAGTATAATGGCAGGACCCAAGCTTCTAGTCTTTTTTAATGGTCTAACACAATTCACATGCCGTTTCCTTCTGTAGATATGTGACAGGTTCATTAATCGCAGGCTTGTTCAGAGTTTTTATAATAAAGCTTTGGCTGACGGCTTACAAGGTTTTGCATTATTGTACGTTTAAATTTTTTTTATCACCTCAACATTCTTTTTTTGTACCCATTGACATGATAACTTACATAGATTTACTGCCTTAACTATTAAACCTACATAACATTAACATCTTTCCAACTTTATGGTTTCTTATGTGATGACTAAATTATATTTCCTGCAGGCATCAATCCAACTTGTCTCGACTTACAGAGTGGGAATCCATTAAGAAGGTCCTTGACTCTTTACATCATACTTTGGCATGGAAATATTTTAAGTCAAGCATTAGAAACTTTGCGAGCTCTGATATGATGATCATCTTCTGATGGATACCTTAGTTGTTGTGTCAACATAAGTTCATCAGTTAAAATTTATCTGGAATTTATACACCACCAAGATTTCCATCATTCTGCTTTGGTTTTATAAAATATTCAATATTAACAAAACTACTTATTGGGCTGTCCTTGCGTGAGGAATACAGGACTATTAAGTTACATTAATTTAGTAACAGATTGGAGGAAACGTGCGGCTCATATATATAAGTTTAAATTATTTACTTGGCCACCCATTCAATGCAATAGATCGAAGTAGTCTTTTAAGGGCCTGCAAGTGAGGTTTTCTGAGATTCAACTTCAGGACTTCCTACTTCTTTGGCGGTTCTAAATAGAAATTGGAACGAACCTTTACAACCTTATCACTCAAGTTTTTATTTATTTATTTAACCATAATTCATATATATGTCCATATTGATCTTTTCATTTTTGCTTCATGGCAGTCACGTTCGGTTCGTGATTTTGATAACTATGCCACACGTATCCTTGCAAATTTTGAGGTAAGATATGCACTCTTACTATGAATACTTATTTTGACAGGATAATTTTAAACAACAATTCTTGGAAAAAAAAACGTAAAACAGGCCTGACAATAATTTTTTTAAAAAAACAGCTTTCAAGGGGTAAAGAACAAAAAATAGAAATACTGTTCAGTGTGCTTTCAAAATTATCGGTTCATATATAATCATCAACAGTTAAGGTATATAGAAGAAAGAAATAAAAATACATGAACGGGAGTATCTTTTCATACAGTTTTTAAAATTAAAAACAATAGAAAATAATTTTACAAAATTAGTATGGATTTTATTTTATATTATTATTATTTATTTGTAATATGTAAAATCAAGAATCCCCTCATGTTCTCATATCTTTGCAAATGCTATAACATGTTTCCCTTTCCCAGACCGTGGATGCATATTACAGGCACGCCTCTAGTTCTACATATGTGGGAAATGTGGCAGTGCCACTTCTATGTATCAGTGCTTTGGATGATCCATTGTGCACAAAAGAAGCCATTCCATGGGACGAGTGTAGGTAGGACTTATTTCTAGTTCATGCTTGTATACACTTGCTTTTTTTGACATTAATGCTATACTATTTCACCTTGTTATTGATTTTTTGATAAGTGAGTTTTTTTTGCCAGTATCTAAAGCTAGTTTTTTGCCATTAACATTTTTCAAACTTCCTCTTGCTCAAATGTGAATGAGTGACCGTGAGTTGAGCCATAGTTGGCATCTACTCTTTTCCTTGAGGTCGGAGGTTCGAGTGTCCCCACTTGTTTTTGGTCAAAGTACCCGTATGAACAATATCTTCTTTATTTTCTGTTGCCTACTTAACTGACTACAAATATATTGCACCATGTGATAGTTTAATGAAGAAAAGGGTCTTATACTTTTTTTTTTTTTTTTTTGCTAAAATAAGTGCAAAGTTTTATAGTCTCAACAGTTACAACAGGTACATTCTGACATAACAGTTATTGTACTTTCAACATAACCAGCGTTGAATCAACACTAGACCCAGGTTATCAATTTAATCTTTTATCAATTCATTTGTGGGTTCAAAAATTTGCACAGGTGAATCTTAATGGGGATAAAATGACTTTATAGGAGGTCAAATTCATGACCTTTTTTTATCTCCTCAAGAATTTTTTTTGGTACCCATTAACATGATAACTTATTCAACGACATCTGTTACCAATTTTTCTTCAAAATAGTTTCCAATCCTCTAAATTCTTTGTTTCCTCGCCTATATAGCAGGCCGAGTAAAATTCATTGCTGTGACTTGTTTGATTCTCTCTTTTGGAGTTTGATTAACCCTGGTTGTTTAATTATTTCAGGGCAAATAGGAACGTTGTTCTAGCAACGACTCCGCATGGAGGACACTTAGCTTTCTATGAAGGGATAACTGCCAGCAGCATGTGGTAATATTCATGGTCCCATTTGTAAACGGCTCTCGGAAATAGGAATTTGTTCAATTCTCCAAATTATGATAGTAGCACTCTAGCAGTAAAGAGAGAACCAGGTTAATTTATGAGGCATTTTTATGTTGAAATAGAAGGGTGCAAAAATTCCAAATGTATGATTAAAAGGCTTGATCTTCTGCTTTCATTTTGGGTCAAGGCGCTTGTTTTGAGTATAAAATTGTCCCCCAAAAAAAAAGTGAATTACTGATGGCTAAATCTTATCTTGCAGCTTAACTTTCATTAGCAAATCTGGAATTAAAGTCATCTAATTGTGATTGATCATGTCAAATCATATCCTGTAGGTGGGCGAGAGCTGTTGATGAATTCCTTGGCGTCCTGCATTCCAGCCCGTACATTAGCGTAATAAAGCAGGTACTGTAACATGACCATAATAAAATTATAGCATTGGAATAGAATTCACGAACCATGAATGGATTATCCAATCTATAATGAGAGCCCTAACAATGAAAAAAAGTTTGGGTCTTTATCCAACCAAACAGAGGAATCGATTGATGCTTTATCATACTCTGTTCTTAATACCTGAGACAGATCCAAGCTACCTAGCTGCAATACTCCTTGGACAACCATTATTGCCTACAATTTAACAATGGGCTGGCTTCCCAGATCACCTAAGAGAATCTATAGGAATGAAAACAATTACTAAAATTCTACTATAAGTAAGATAAATTATAGATTCCCAAACTTTCAAGAGGCTCGGAGCCTCCCACTTCCCCCAAGTAGACAGTGAAAAGTGAACTCTAGGGGAAGTGGGAGGCTCCGAACCGCTCGAAAGTTCGGGAATTCTATAATTTATCTTACTTATGGAATTCTAGTATGTCTTTTCATTCCTACAGAGTCTCTTAGGTGATCTGGGAAGCCAGCCCATTGTTAAATTGTAGGCGATGATCCAGCCATATGGGTTTGAACTTTTAAATATCGATTGCTTTGGATGTTCTAAGTGGTATTTACACCACTTAAAACTTTCCCTTGACAACCACTTTTGCTGTTGGATTAGCAGTACTTGTGGTCCTACCTCCCACATTGGTAGATATTCTTTTTCCTGGCGAGAAATTAAAGATCTTCATGTTTTGTGTAATGATTCTTGGGGTATTGGTAGTGATTTGAAAGTTAAGTATGAGAGAATTGAACAAGCTCATCTGAGATCTCTCTCCTAATGATATTCCTGTTTCAAATGCCTTTTATATTTGGTCAAACATGATGGAATCATCCATTTTCAATCTTGTTAACCTATTTTGCACCTCAAACAAGTGGAATGCTAGGTTCATCCACTTTGGATACTCTCTAGAAGAAAGGTTCAGCTTTCGTTATTGTCATATTGCCTTAGAATTGGAGATTTCTCTTGGTTGCAGTCCCTATCATATCCCTCCATCAATGTTATCATAAAAACCATAGGAATTTTATACTTATTGACGTCTGAGAAGCCTTCTATTTCTATATAATCTGACCTCATTCGACGTATACTTTCTTGCAGATGCAAAAGACAAGAGCACCGGCGCCGAGCTTTTCCATTGATCAGGGTCCTTACGTGAATGTTTTGGAAGATGGAATGGTGACTGCTGTAGGCGACGAACCAACAGATGATACTGTGCAAGACATGCCAAACCAGGAACCGATGAATGTTAGTACCGGTGACGAAGTCATTTTGGACAAAGAAGAGGCTGACCATGATAGGAAGAATGACCAAGTAGAGATATATGAAGAGAAGAATACAACACCGGCCACAACTCCTGTAAGGAAATGTACAGATTGTCTTGCACGGTGGAGTGGTAGATCAGTTTGGCTGCTCGCTTACATCGCCGTCCTCACGACATGGCCAATGGTGCGCCCAGCGCTCTCGTTACTCTTTAAGAAAAGAGATAAAAATCCAGCAACTGGAGGATCACGTAAAAGATAAAATTTGTTGTTAGCAAGTATTGATAATGTTAAGAATAAAAGGGAGAAAAGGATAGAATTTACATTTACTATAGTTTATTGGGGAATAAGATATGAAAAACTAGTAGTGTAGCCTTATTGTTTGTCCAAGTTTTCATGTACTGTGTACACATGGTATGAAGAAATAAAATTGATCTGTTTGGTTTTTTCTGCCATTTTGTTCTCACAGAAGCTTGATTCTTTTTGCATGTTGTAGCGAGCTTTAATGTTGTACCGAGAGGACTCGGTCTATGAGATTCTTAAATTCACTCGTCACTTTTTCAATTCTCTAGGAATTTGTGGTTGGAAGGTTTTTAAAACGCGTCATTTAGGGAGAGGTTTTCACACCTTTAAAAAGAATGTTTCGTTCTTCTCTCCAATCGATATGGCATTCGTTCCTCTCCCCGATCGATGTGGGATCTTACCATTCACCTCCTTTCGGGCTAGCATCCTTGTTGGCACTCGTTCCTTTCTCTAATCAATGTTAGATCTTATAGCCTCAATACACTCAACTCTTCAAGCATGGGAGACCCTGACATGTCTAATCAAAATTTTGGCTCCCTTTGCGACACTCCCACCACCCCGACAAAAAAGCTTACTCGTCGTCACTGAAGCTATGTGCTCATGTCCCATTTCTTGACATAGGGACAATGGATCAGTCTTTGCCAAGCTCTACAACAAGAGTAAGACGAGAAAGAAGAAGATATACAAGTGCATTGGTGTTGAACGCAGAGTTGCACAAGAACATGTCAAAGTTTGCGGAAACTAAAGTTGTGTCATTTCGGAATTTTGTCAAATGAACTCGAAACTCGAATCAAATATTTTCGGTTTCAGAAAATTAACCCAGTCAGACCCAAAATACTAGCTCAAATCATCGGTTTGGGTTGTCGGGCTCAACTTACACCCCTAATGTCTTCCTCGTGGGTCTTCTTTTTTAGTATGAAATATATATATTTTTCCAAAAATTTATTAATAGAATTTGAACTACTTTAGACCAATCAATTTGCCAACGAAAAATTGATTTCTTTTCCAAAAACACAAAAAAACAAACACAGAAAAACGATGGCTTTTTATCCACGTAGATACCAATATGAACAAATTTTAATTAATGAAGTATGTACGTACTAATTATCGTTGAGCTAGACTCAAAAAGGAAGGTAACAAAATTAATTAATTGAAATTGTGGGTAGAATATAAAAGAATTTTGAGGGGTTTTATTTGTTTATTATTATTATTTTGGCATAATTAGAAGTTGATGAACTAGGTTATATTCATAAAATAATAATTAAAACAAAAATTTGGGAACAGAAAAAAGGAAAGAAGAAAGGATCGAACATTGTAAGGCGGCGAAAGGTTAAACACTGCTTGTTTGTTCATATTTCCCCGCGTTTTTCACTTCTCCTTCTCCTTCTCCCTTCCTACTTCTCATTTACGCCTTCGATTTTCTCAATCTCTTCATCCATTCTTGTCGAAATCATCCCTATTGCTGAAGAAGGAACACCGATTGAATTCAATATGCATGCCGTGGTTTTGAATTCCTCCCCTTGCGCCAGAGCTCCGCAAACCCTTGGAACTCCTTGTTTACGTAGCTTCAAGGTTCATTTCGTTTCTTGATTTTGCTCATCCTTTTTCATTCCTCAAAACCAAATTGATGAGTTTTTTTTGGATTTTCTTGTAGATTTCGACCTTATTATTTGCCCACTGCAGTCCTCTTTGGAGGAGATCATCTCGTTCCCGTCGTAATCGATTGCTGACTAACTCACGTAGCCAAGGTACGATTTCTTTTTCCGTTCTATTCAAGTGGTTTGGATTGGTATAAGGTTCTGGTTGTTCATTCTGTTTTTGTTTACTGTCATCTCTTAAATTGTTCACTGTTAGGGTCGATATGCGATTTAGTTGACGATATTTTTGTTGGATGAAAGTCCCACATCGGCTAATTTAGGGAATGATCATGAGTTTATAATCAAGGAATACTATCTCCATTGGTATGAGGCCGTTTGGAGAAGCCTAAAGCAAAGCCATGAGAGCTTATGCTCAAAGTGGACAATATCATACCATTGTGGAGAGTTGTGTTCGGTTAACATGGTATCAGAGCCATGCCCTAAACTTAGCCATGTCACTAGAATCCTCAAATGTCGAACAAAGGACTCCAAAAGAAAAGGAGACGAGGCTCCTCGATGGCATAGTAAAAAATGACTAAGACTCCAAAAAGAAAAGGAGTCGAGCCTCGATTAAGGGGAGGCGTACTTTGTTCGAGGGGAGGTGTTGGATGAAAGTCCTACATCGGCTAATTTAAGAAATGATCATGGGTTTATAATCAAGGAATACTGTCTCCATTGGTATGAGGCCTTTTGGGGAAGCCCAAAGCAAAGTCATGAGAGCTTATGCTCAAAGTGGACAATATCATACCATTGTGGAGAGTCGTGTTCGGTTAACAGTTTTGACGAAGAGGATGTATGATCCCCCCTTCCGTTTTCCTCTTTCTTCTGAGCTTACCGATCTTTGTCATTTGATTTGAAATTTGTTGTTTACAGTTATAAGAGCTGTTGCAACTTCCGATTCGGCACTGGAATTGCCACTGACTGCAGAAAATGTTGAAAGTGTGTTGGATGAGGTTCGACCGTATCTTATTGCAGATGGTGGAAATGTAGCATTACATGAAATAGATGGAAATGTTGTACGGTTGAAGCTACAAGGAGCATGCGGCTCATGTCCGAGTTCTGTTATGACCATGAAGATGGGAATTGAACGGCGTTTGATGGAGAAGATCCCTGAAATAGTTGCAGTGGAACCAGTAGCGGATGAAGAAACTGGATTGGAGCTCAACGAGGAAAATATAGAGAAGGTAAATAAAATCTCACTTAGATGCAACTTATATGTCGTTTCTGGATCGTATTTTTGCCTTGTACACACCCACCCACCTGTTATCTCTAACCAAGGGATACAACTTATAATGTATGAGCGCCGCTCCCCTCTGTTTTTTGGTGTGAGATCCCACATCGGTTGGAGAGGGGAACGAAACATTCCTTATAGGGGTGAAAACCTCTCCTTAGTGGATGTGTTTTAAAACTTTGAGGGAAAGCCCAAAGAGGACAATATCTGCTAGCGTTAGGCTTAGACTGTTACATTTGGAGGTTTGGAGGTTTTTTTTTTACAGTGGTATAGCTTCCACGGGTTCTTTATATATATGTTTATTGAGAAATTGAGGGTCGGATTAAGCAAGCATTCTTTTTAACCAACTTCAACAAACCTTCATAGCATCTTTCACTTTCTTGTATACTTTTGATAAGAGAACACTTATAGCTGCAGTGAACAGTTAGGAATCACGAACCTCCACAAGGGTATGATATTGTCCATTTTGAGCATAAGCTCTCGTGGCTTTGCTTTTGGTTTCCCCAAAAGGCCCCATATCAATGGAGATGTATTCCTTACTTATAAACCCATGATCAACCCCTTAATTAGCCGATGTGGGACTCCTCTTCCAACAATCCTCCCTCGAACAAAGTACACCATAGAGTCTCTCCTAAAGCCTATATGGAGCCTTTGAACAACCTCCCCTTAATCGAGACTCAACTCCTACTCTGGAGCTCTCGAACAAAGTACACCATTTGTTCGACACTTGAGTCACTTTTGACTACACTTTCAAGGGTCCCAACTTCTTTGTTCGACTTTTGAGGATTCTATTAACATGACTAAGTTAAGGCCATGACTCTTATACCATATTAGGAACCATGAACCTCCACAAGGGTATGATATTTTCCACTTTGAGCATAAGCTCTCATGGCTTTTCTTTTGGTTTCCCTAAAAGGCCTCATTACCAATGGAGATGTATTCCTTACTTATAAATCCATGATCAACCCCTTAATTAGCCGATGTGGGACTCCTCTTCCAACAATCCTCAACATGAACCTAGTTCCAGCTGGTTGCAATGTCAATTAAGTACATCCAATGTCCGGTGGCTGATTTTCTCATGCATTTGCTACTTGGTATTGGTCCAAAACTGCGACCAGCTTGGTTAGGCCTGCAACATTAGTAGTCTATGAACCTGATACTAATGCAACATTAAAACTTATGAATTTGCTTGTTATGATATGAACCAAGCGCTGTATAATTGAATCGTCCTGATAGATGCTGTTTGAAATACATATTGTTCTCCACTGTGTTATTAACTTTTCCTAGCTGTAAGAAATGCACGTTTCCTATTCCATCTCATCCTTTCATCCAAGTTGGTTGGTGTTCCTTGCCACTTGAATTGGTTGTAGTTCCATCGTTATTATTATCTATTTAACCTTGATGTATATTCCATCAACTCCATGCATTCATGCTCCTTCAAAAGCTGAATTTTCTTTGTGCCCTTTTCTTAGGTACTCGAAGAGATAAGACCTTACCTTGTTGGGGCGGCGGGAGGGTCTCTTGAACTTGTGGGTATCGAGGAGCCAATAGTTAAAGTTAGGATCACAGGGCCGGCCGCTGGGGTCATGACAGTTCGTGTGGCTGTTACACAGAAATTAAGAGAGAAGATACCAGTGATTGCGGCAGTTCAACTTTTGTCATAATGAATTTACAGAACACAATTGTAATGAGGGATTGTATTGTGTATAGTTCTTCATTATTCTGCTCTTCATAAGAATAGAATTTGTGTATAATGGTTGCATTGAGGTTTCTTGACTGTTGTTGGCGTTGTATTTATGTAAGAAGGTAGCCTCATGTAATTTTTTATATGATTTTCAAGGGAAGGCACAAATAATTTGAATTACAATGAATGAACTAGCTTTAGCTTCCGTTATGTATAGTTCCTTGTCAATTAACTCTAAGTTATGCTTATAGTTTGTTGAGCCATGAGGTATTTATACGAGTATTGTAGTCTACTAATTTTCGTGGAGTTCTTGACCGACATGCTGTGTGTTAAGTTAGGAACAATAAGTATTCTTGACCATTGGTATATGTGATGTTATCGGTCGTCAAAGAAATTAGTAGACGGGCTGTATTTGACAGAGAGCGAGTCTTACATACGAGTTCAAAAATTCTTAGAAGTAGTTGAAATACCTTATTGATGATCATCCTTATTGACAAACAAATGGTTCTAGTAAAAAAACAAGGAATCAATGATGAACTGAAAAGATATAATGAACTTGTAAATGACAAGTTAGATATAGATGATGCAAGCCAACGGAGACGAGACTAGCGGGCTAGAGGGAATCCATTTTCAAGTCTGTTTTATGTACATGTGCTTTCGTTGTTGAAAACTTACTCTAGTTATTTTTGTGTTGTAAAAAGTATTGAATTCACATGTTTTAGTTGATAGGTACGAAAATGTTTTAGTTTTACGACTAGTTTTCGAATTAAATTATTTATGTCAATGGTAACACCTGTGAATCAAAGTGTCGATGAGAGGGTGTTACAAAAATTTGACTCTTTAACGTTCATCTGATATGACTAGTTGTCAATTCTATTAAAATTGTCGTTGTTGCTTATTTATTTGCTAGCCTATAACATTACTTTCTTAAATCGATTTCTAAACGTTTTCTAAAATTTTCTCTGACTCCATTTTCTAAACCATTTTCTCAAGTACGATAATAGAGGCTTGAACATATGTCATATGTGCCAACGACAACCTACGTTTTAGTTGGCTTACTTACTTAAGGACGAGGGTAAGAAACACAATTAGTGCAATTGTGATACCAAACATTACACAGTTTCCCTTATATGCAAATACAAACTCTTTTATTTTCATTTTCCTCGAACAAAACCCGACTAGCTACTTGGCTTAGTCGCTCACCTGAGCCAAAAACTTGCATCTACAAAATAATAATAATTACAAAAGAAAAAAAACAAAAAAAAACATATGTGACCCTACAAAAACATTATAAACAAATAATAAAATAAACTTTTTTTAAGAAAATAGTTTACAAACAATGTCCCTAACTACTTTTCTTATGTCCATACTTATCTCTTCTTCATTTTATTTTCATACCCAATTGGTCAATAAATAATTTTTTGAGAACTAAACATAATTAAATTATTCTAATATTACGTTACAAAATTTGAGATAAATATTTAATATACAATTTATACATAAAAGTAAAATAGTATTTTAAATTAATAAGTAATAGATAACTAGTAAAAATAATTTAAAAATAATTTAAAAATAATTTAAAAATAATTTAAAAATAATTTTCAATTAACAATCCAATTAAACACTGTCCATTAAAACTACAACATTTTTTCAACCACAAATTTAATTGAATTCATCATAAAAAGCCATTATTGTAGATATATCTTTTAAACCTCATCCATAAAAATTATTCGTAAATTAATAATTTTTAAAAATAATAATAATAAGTTTTATAAAATATAAAGCAATTATAAAGTAAAGCTTGGAGTGGTCCGTTCAAATATGGAGAGGAGAAGAATCCATTAGTCTATTTATCTATTTATAGGCAAATAAAATTTTTTAAAAATTATAAAATTTCTAAATTTTTTTCAAAAATTTTAATTTTGTAATTAATACATTCGTGACAATAATTTTTTTTTTTTTAATGTTAAAAGTACTAAAATACAATTTTTAAATATATATTTATAGATTTATAATGTGAGATCTCACATCGATGGGAGAGAAGAACGAAACATTTTTTTTATAAGGGTGAGGAAACCTCTCCTCAGTAGACGCGTTTCAAAAAACTTGAGGAGAAGCTTGAAAGAGAAAGTCCAAAGATGACAATATTTGCTAGCGGCGGGCTTAAGTTTTTACAAATGGTATTAGAACCAGACACGGGGTGATGTGCTAGCAAAGAGGCTGAGCCCCGAGTGGGGGTGGACATGAGGCGATGTACCAGCAAGGACGCTGGGCCCTGAACTAGACATGGGGCGATGTGCCAACAAGGAGGCTGAGCCTCGAGGGGAGGTGGACATGAGGCAGTGTGCCAGCAAGGACGATGACCTCGAAGAGGAATGGATTGGGGGTCCCACATCGATTGGAGAAGAGAACAAGTGCGAACGAGGACGCAAGGCTCCAAAGGGAGTGTATTGTGAGATCCCACGTTAGTTAGGGAGAAGAACGAAACATTCTTTATAAGTGAGGAAACCTCCAAACTCGTTTTAAAAATATTCACATAAATTCGAAAGGAAAAGCTTAAAAAAGAAATATATTTGCTAGCGGTGGAGTTCAGGCCTCATATATATATATATATATATATATATAAATTTGAAATTTGAAAGTTTGAAAATTAAATTTAAAATTTTAAGATCACCCGTTTAGTAGTAGAGTCCACACTTTTTTGAAATTAGTATCACATTTGAGAGCAAAGGGGGAAATTTCTTCTTCTTTCTCTCTCTCTCCCCTTTCAGCCATTTCGATCCAATCCAAGCAACGTCCCCAGCTGTATCCAGTTTCTCCTCCCCAGCGGGGCCTCTCTTTATAAGCGCCGACATACCCATCAACCCTTTAATCTTTCGCTCCATTCATCTTCAAATCTTCCCTTTTGATTTACACCCATTTCCATTTCCGTTAGTGGGTACCGACGCCCTTGAATCAGCGCTCGATGAACTAGCCACTGCTTGTTTCATCGCTTCTTCCTCAGCCATGGCGGCCGAGCCTCCCAGTTGGCACGAGGGCATCTCCTCGGATAACACCAAAGGCCTCATTCTTGCTCTTTCTTCCAGCTTCTTCATCGGTGGGAGCTTCATTGTCAAGAAGAAGGGCTTGAAGAAAGCCGGTGCGTCGGGAATCAGAGCAGGTATGATTCTTCGGAAATTGTTTGATGTTCAATGTAGGTTTGGAGTTTTTCGTTTTAGTTTCATTTTGTTTCCCCAATTGATTTCTGATTTTTGAATCGAAGTACGTTTTGATCCGATATGGTAATATGAGATTGATTTAATTATGGTTTTTACACTCTGGATTGGCGTCCAGCCGTGATTGATTTCTTTTAGTTTTGTTTTAATTTTTCTGATTGAATCCTTTCAGGAGCTGGCGGATTTACTTACTTATACGAGCCATTGTGGTGGTTGGGCATGATAACAAGTGAGTTTTAAGCGTTCTTGGCGATTGGTTATTGATGTTTATGATTTCAAATTGAAGAACAGTAATAATCAAATCTTCCATTTCAGAAGTAACTGATCTGTTCTCTTAAACTGGTTGAAACATTGATTCTTGAAAGTTCGTTTGATTCTGTTTCTTTGTTTATAAGATCACCCACCGCTAGCAGATATTGTCCGTTTTGGCCCGTTATGTATCGTCGATAGCCTCACGGTTTTAAAACACGTCTATTAGGGAGAGGTTTCCACACCCTTATAAGGAATGTTTTGTTCTTCGTTCTTTGTTTCCCGTTTTCCTCCTCAACCGATGTGGGATCTTGCAGTTTCAATGATAATTATGACTCTAGATGAATACAGTTATAAATTTTTGCTATTTTTATGTATTAATCATAAACCAAATGAGTTCTTCATAGTTGGAAAGTGAATTTGGATTTAGATCTGATGGATTTCTATCATTTCAACAGTGATTGTTGGAGAAATTGCGAACTTTGTGGCATACGCATTTGCACCAGCCTTATTAGTCACTCCTTTGGGAGCTCTCAGCATCATAATCAGGCATGGATCAAAGATTGCTCAAACTTAAAGCTTAATTTTGTTGGTTTCAATCCTAATTTCAGATCTCGTCGTCCTACAGTGCTGTTCTTGCACATATCATTTTACAGGAGAAGCTACACATTTTTGGAGTTCTAGGTTGTATTCTATGCGTGGTCGGTTCCACAACGATTGTTCTTCATGCTCCCCAAGAACGTGAGATCGAATCCGTGACCGAAGTTTGGCAAATGGCAATGGAGCCAGGTACAAAGTTGCCTGGATTCAGTTGTTTAATTTTCTTTTGGACTTAACCAACAATGAACTCTTTTCCATGGCAGCTTTTCTTTTGTATGCGTCTCTGGTCATAACCTCTGCAGTTATACTCATATTCCACTTTATACCTCAATATGGTCAGACTCACATAATGGTTTATATCGGAGTTTGTTCCCTATTAGGTTCGTTATCGGTACGTATGCTACGTTCTTCGTAAACTGCTCATTAGCTTTTGTTTCCTTTGGATCATTTCTTCATGGTTAGGGAAAAAAAAGTTGAATGTTTCATTACTATGCAGGTTATGGGTGTTAAAGCTCTTGGAATTGCCATGAAGTTGACATTATCTGGAGTAAACCAGCTAGTTTATCCACAAACTTGGATTTTTGCAATACTTGTAGCCACATTTTTGCTGACCCAGATGAATTATCTGAACAAGGTAGCCATGCTTTTTTCTTTCCAGTTTCTCTCTTCTTCTCGTGCTGCCATCTTTGAGCGATCCCTCCTATTCGTTCCCGTTGTCGATTCTGCAGAGTTTATATGTTTAAGAGAATCTTGCTGCTATATAATAAGAAATACGGTAGTTTTTGTAACGGTCTAAGCCCACCGCTAGCAGATATTGTTCTTTTTGGGCTTTTCCTTTCGAGTTTCCTCTCAAGGTTTTAAAACGTGTTTACTAGGGAGAGTTTTCCACACCCTTATAAAGAATGTTTCGTTCTCCTCTCCAACCAATGTGGAATCTCACAATCCACTCCTCTTCGAGGCCCAATGTCCTCGCTGACACTTGTTCCCTTCTCCAATCGAGGTGGAACCCTCCAATCCCACCCCCCTTCGGGGCCCTGCTGGCATACTGCCTCGTGTTCACCCCCTTCAAGGCTCAGCCTCCTCGCTGATACACCGCCTTGTGTCTGGCTCTGATATCATTTATAATAGCCCAAGTCCACCGCTAGCAGATATTTTGACCTCTTTGGGTTTTTCCTTTCGGACTTCTCCTCAAAGTTTTTAAAATATGTCTTTTAGGGAGAGGTTTCCACACTCTTATAAAGGATGTTTCGTTCTCCTCCCTAAACAATGTGAGATCTCACAATTTTTCACCTTGAAAAATGATGTGTACCTATTTCAATACGATAACTGAACACAAAACAGAGATGATCTATCAAGATTCATGCTGTATTTGCTTACCTTTTCTTCTCCTTCTCATTGCAGGCCCTTGATACTTTTAACACTGCTGTTGTATCTCCCATATACTACGTGATGTTCACATCACTTACCATTTTGGCAAGTGTTATCATGTTTAAGGTATATTTATAATATGTTTCGACAGTTTTTGTGAAATCCCACATTGGTTAGAGATGGGAACGAAACATTCCTTACAAGGGTGTGGAAACCTCTCCCCAACAGACGCGTTTTAAAACCGTGAGGCTGACAGCAATACATTTCGAGCTAAAGCGGACAATATTTGTTAGCGGTGGTGGGCTTGGACTGTTACAAATGGTATCAGAGCCAAACACCAGGCGGTGTGCCAGCGAGGACGCTAGGCCCCCAAGGAGGAGTTGGATTGTGAGATCTCACATCAGTTGGAGAGGGAACAAAGCATTCCTTACAAGGATGTGGAAACCTCTCCCTAGCGGACAGTTTTAAAACCGTGAGGCTGACGACAATACGTAACGAGCCAAAACAGACAATATCTATTAGCGGTGAGTTTGGTCTGTAACAAATTTAGCAATTGATTGATAATTAACACACTTATTAGGACGTGTTTCTCAACGAGGATTGAGTTGCATACGATTGTTATCTGCATATCTAAGAAGTACACAACATATTTATGTGCTTTTAGACTGTCTTTAGACTCATTCTCCGCCTCTTCGGCATCGTTCATCGTAATATGTCAATATCGACATAAGGATAACAATTGGTCATTCACTTTCAGGATTGGGATAGGCAGAGCCCAGCACAAGTCATCACAGAATTGTGTGGATTTGTGACTATTCTTTCAGGAACCTTTCTTCTTCACAAAACAAAAGACATGGTTGATGGTAAGCTCATCGTCTCTGCCGAGTTCTAGCTGTGAAACGTTGACTGCTTTTACATACCTTGTCTTACTCCGGTGTTCGGTTTTCAAATCCTACAGGTTTATCGACATCGTCGCCAATACGACTTCCGAAGCACGTGGACGAAGACAGATATAACGGCTTGGAAGGCATACCTCTAAGACGGCAAGAAGGCATGAGGTTACCATGAAGAATTCATATGATGCTCTGTTTGAGCATTCTAAATTTGATCATATTCTTTAAACAAAAACTGTGGGAATTGATGTTCTTTCCCTATTCTTCTGATAATTGCAGTTCCATTGTGCATACAAATTCTCTCCCTGTACATCAACAGGATTGTAATTTTATACCCCATTATTTACAAATAGACTTCAAATTTTTTTTTTTTTTTTTTTCGTGCATTAAGATAAAAATTTGAATTTACCCGATACAAAATTAAAATTTTACAACTTTATAAAAAAAATAAAATTTATATTTATATCTTATATATCAATTAATTTTTAAAATTTTTAGATATATTAAAAGTTTATTTTGAATGTACAAGACATGTTCTTAAAATTAGTTTAAAATATAAAATCAAATAATAAAAGATAATTATAATAATTTTAACATCAAAGTGTTGAAGGAAAAAAAATAATAATAAACTCAATCCAACCATAAAATTACTGAGTTGAGTTGGTTCGTGTTTTTTGGGATCAATTATTAAAATTTAGTTTTTAATAAAAGTAATAAAAAAAATATAAACCTTTGAGTTTTCAATTTCTTCAAAATTACTTTGTTTTTTTGTATTTTTATTTATTCGATTTGTTCGGAAAGAAATAGTTTCTCAGAGGAGAAAACAGAGGGTGGGAGAAAAACCGGGTCTGAATGCATTCGACCGAGCGGTTCGGATAGCGAAACGGTAATTTGCAGGCAAATTCCGGTCCACCAATACTGAGCAGACTTAACCAGCAAACCGACATGAACACCGAACCTGAAAGCTTCCGTCTCTATCGTGTTCTCGTCTCTCTCCCCTTGCTTATTCATCTCGCGCCGCGCCCTCTAATCTCTTCCTCCACAGTGCTTCTTTTTGTTATTGATTTAACTTAGTATTCGATTTTCTTGTCGATTCGATTCAGTTCGTGTTCAATTGCTTGGAGTAGAAAGGGGAGGGAGACAGAGACAGCGACAGAGACATGGAGACTTACTTTAATCACAATCTGTTCGAGAGGCGTCCCATTGTGAAGAACAAGACTCCTGCTGCTAAATGGATCAAAGAATGGTAAATCTCTTTTCTTGCCGTATAATTCTACTTTTCTACGCTACCATTGATGGAGCTCTTTCTTCGCTTAGGGCTTAATTGTTGAACTATAACTCTCTGATTTCCACTACTATTTTCTGTAAGAGAATCACAAATAATTTCTCCTGCAGAGTCGGTTGCAGTTTCCTTCATGGCGTAGGCTGAATTCAAGGGATTGAATTGGGTTTCTTTTGGTTTACAGTAGCATTGAAAGAATGAGAAACACAATCAAATAGATATTACTTTAGAAGAAACAATTGAATCACACTTAAATAGGAAAGAAGGGGAATTTTGTATTGTGTACCCAGGCCTGCTGATAAATATAGATTTCTTTTGTAGGATCAAAGAAAATGTAGTAAATAGGAAAGAATTGAAATATCATATAGCATCCATGTGTCGCGTTTAGGCTGTTAGTTCCATAATAATCATGGTAGTTGCTTTTTTAGGGTCCCCCAAGATGTTGTTGCAACTGGAGGAAAGTGCTTTCTTTTGAAATGGGTCACAGGTACTATTTATTTCATTACTACACTGTTATTTTCCTTTGTTGTATTGATGTTGTCTAGAACGTGAGACGAAAAGGATTCCTTGTAGTGGTTAAAGACTTCAATGTTCGTTTGATGTTGGTGTTGCTTTGTAACTTCTGGAACTTTGTACTCGAATTATTAGATTGAAAACTCTATGACCGCGCACTGTTCAGAGGAAGGAGTTTTGTGTTTGGTGGATGTCTGTCTAAAAGATGACCAATGCCTTAGAATGTTTAATGTCTGCTTATAGATATCGAAGCCTTATGACCTTTCTTAAACAAATTGAAGGCTATTGAGTGTTATTGTTGTCTGGAACGGATATCTTTATAAATCTTGGACATGCATTTTGTACTTTTGATTGGATGGCTGATTTATTATCACTATTATTTAATGATTCCGGAAGGTGGTTTTCCCTTTGTTTCATCAACTCACCTGTAACAGCCCAAGCCCACCGCTAGCAGATATTGTCCTTTTTGGGCTCTCTCTTTTGGGCTTCCCCTTAAGGTTTTTAAAACGCGTCTGTTAGGGAGAGGTTTCCACACCCTCATAAAGAATATTTCGTTCTCCTCCCCAACCGATGTAGGATCTCACAATCCACCCCCTTCGGGGCCCAATGTCCTCGTTGGCACTCGTTCCCTTCTCCAATCGATGTGGAACCCCCAATCCACCCCCTTCGGGGCCCAACGTCCTTGCTGGCACACTGCCTCATGTCCACCCCCTTTCGGGGCTCAGCTCCCTCGCCGGCACATGGCTTGATGTCTAGCTTTGATACCATTTGTAACAACCCAAGCCCACCACTAGCAGATATTGTCCTCTTTGGGCTTTCCCTCAAGGTTTTTAAAATACGTTTGCTAGGGAGAGGTTTCCACCCCCTCATAAAGAATGTTTCATTCTCCTCCCCAACCGACGTGGGATCTCACATCACCTTACTTCCTACATGGAGTAAGTAAAATAAATTGTGATAATTTGCTTCAATTAGGTCCATGCTTCTGTCTTTTCTATTTTTTATTTGTTTATTTTTGCTTATAGTTCTTTTTTCCCTCTTGTTTTTTTTATCTCAGAGGATACCTTGAAGGCATTAAAGGAGAAGACAAAACAGTCGGAGGCACCAGAGCCTGAACCAGAACCCACAACTGAAGTGCTTTTCCTTTGTAGCTACGAGGGCTGTGGAAAAACATTTATTGATGCAGGTGCTTTGAGGAAGCATTCTCACATTCATGGGGAGAGGCAATATGTTTGTCACTATGAAGGTTGTGGAAAGGTACTGTCCTCTTTTTCAGATTTGTTAGAACTGAACTAGGACATTGCTTTAAAATTTCATCATCGGCATTGGCATGGTAGTCAACTTGGTCTGTTATTATTGTGAGTAACTAGCTATGTATCAAAAGAACATAAAATTCCACTCATCATTCTCTTTTCATTTTTGCAAATGGTATTTTCTTCTATTTTTCAAGATAGAACCTTGTATGTTAGTGAATAATCAATAGGATCATATTCGCTTGACTCCCGTCATAGTGAGTTGAAGTGAGTATACTATATTTCTAGTTGTCACCCGCCATCAATAAGGCGTTATATTATTATTCATCAAAATAGTTTATCACATGAATTATTTCTCATATTCTTATTTCATAATTCTCCTTGTTTGTCAACTGAAAAATATATCTTTTGTACAGAAATTTTTGGATAGTTCGAAGTTGAAAAGACACTTTCTTATTCATACTGGTGAAAGAGATTTTGTGTGTCCTCATGAAGGCTGTGGTAAGGTGATTAATCAATTCATTGCGAAAAGATCTGTTCAAAGTTTTCTTGTTTATTCGTTTAAGTCGATCAATAAATTGTGGCTTTTAATACATTTCATTAATAAGCAGGGTAAGGTACGCAAAATTGGACTGGTTATTTTGTTATGTGCTATCAAAACTTTAGTATGGGAGCTATGCTTGGATGAAATAACATGATTTTTCTTGGGGGGAGAATTTCAATATTGGAAGGAAATTATGGGCACTTAATAAACACGTTGTGTCTGCCTGGTGCACTTTAAGCAAACTTGTGTTATCACTCAATGTGAGATCCCACGTTGGTTGGAGAGGGGAACGAAGCACCCTTCATAAGGACGTGGAAACCTGTCTCTAGCAGATGCGTTTTAAAAGTCTTGAAGGGAAGCCCGAAAGAGAAAGCACAAAGAGAACAATATCTGCTAGCGGTGAGCTTGGACCGTTACAATCTTACAAGCTCCGAGATCGGTGTTTTTGTTCCTGTTCCCCATGACAGTAAATGTACTGAAGTGGGCATGATAAGGCATCCAACAAAAACTCCCCAATTGGTCGAGAGTAATAAATTTGTTGCTTATCTTTAGCTCTTCATGCAACTTTTGTTTACTTTTACAGCCTTCTAGATTGCGAGCAGTTGTACGCATTTCTAAACTTACTCCAAGAACTCGGCCTACATCCAAGGATTTTTCTTTTGCAATTCAGAAATGTGTCTCACTATTAATCATGATATTAACTTAATATCTTTTCCATTTGGGGAGGAGATTAATGTGTATGTTAAGTTGGTTGTGGTTAGAAATGCCTCACTACTTTGGATTGTGTAAATTGGAATTCCGTGAAGTCAACGGTGTTCTTAAACAAACCTCTGGAATGTGTCGTGCGTGTGCTGAAACAGCAGCGGACTTGGTTGCATACTGGAAATTGAATCACATCAGGTTTCTTGTTGTCAGTCTTGGGACATCATAGAATGCCCAGCTCTTCTGAACAATTATTCCTTGTATGCAGCATTTGTTTAGTTACTAGTTTGTGCTTTGTGCACACTAGTTCGTGCATTACTAGAGAATCATATAGCTTATTTCTTTACACGTGCAAAGCAAAGCTCTCCATACTCACATTTTCGATGTTTCTCTGTAGGCATTTTCGCTGGATTTCAACTTAAGATCGCATATGAAAACGCATTCACAAGAAAACTATCATATCTGTCCATACCCTGATTGTGGAAAGAGATTTGCTCACGAGTACAAATTGAAAAATCACATTACATCTCACCATGAAAAGGTATTATGTACAGTGCTTTATCTCTCACACATTTCCTTTTCATTCTTATATATATCTTTTGATGCTCTCTGAAGGATAGTACCTTGTATACAGTATGATTTTAGTTAAATAAACGCGATATTGTCTACAAGAAGTCTATTAAAACATTAATACGAGGCGTACTCTTGTTTACGACAAGGTCATCTGTTAGCAGTCAATCTAGGTAGATTGTTAGCTTTTACATTCAATTGACTGTCATCTTTATAGAACATGACAGCTGAAGTGGTCAAATATACACCACCTACTGAGAAGCAAACTAAGGTTTCTAAACCATCTGGAGGAGCTTATGCTTCTGCATCATCAGATCGCCCATATGCTTGCCCCTATGAAGGGTGTGAAAAGGCTTACATCCATGAATACAAACTTAAACTCCATTTAAGAAGAGAGCATCCTGGACATCTGGTAGAAGACAATGGCAATGCTCATCATAATGGGGAAAATGAGATAGAAGGCAGTGATCAAGACGGGTACAGCGGAAAACGGGTAAATATGAAAAACCAGAAACAGAACAAGCCTAAACCAAAGTTGAAGTTACCACCTTCCAAAATATCACAGCGGAAAGGCACAACTCCATCTCCTGCCCCAATGAGTAGTGTTAAAAAATCATGGCCTGCTAAAGAAGAAACCTACGAGGAAGAAGATAGCGAAGAAACGGAGGAGGACCGTGAGAACATGGAGGACGGTTGGCGATATGCTGAAAACGAAGACGATGATGAGGAAACGGAGTATGAAGATTAAATCTTTAGAAATGGGCGGCTTGTATGTAACTCACTAGTTGTCTTCTTTTTTTAGCTCACATATATGATAGTAGGGAGTGATAAAGCATTAGATCAATTTCTGATGGAAATTATAGTTTCTTTTACCTTTGTATTTGTGGAATGTAGCATATCTATGTCTCTTCTATGAGCATTCGCGGATATGACATCGGCCTTTAGCACTATCGATACTTAAGTCAACAATCAATTTAGCAGAAGTGTCGGTCTCTCTCGAATCTCGTGGTACTATACTTTAGAGTTCGGTCTCCATATCTACATTCGTTCCTCCATGGTTAGTTCCTTGATTTCAACAAGCTTGGCGTGTTTTTAGTCGAGGATCAAATGCCTCCTTAGTTGTGGTTGTTTTGGCATTCATGTGAGACTGTGGTGTCACACTGTTTGATCATGATGTAATACTTAAGCATATATACCAATTATCTTTTTTAACAGGCTTCGATGATAAGTATTTTTAATATTATATTAGTACAAACAAATGAGAAGGTACGTAGATTTGAACCTTTGATCTCGACAAAATGAATATATGAATACATGTCAACTGTTGTGTTGTTGAGATATGTTTATTTTAGTAATTACTTGATATATATATATATCCTTCAACTTATGTGTTGTGTCGATTTAGGCATTTGTACCCTATTTCTTCTCTTTGTTTCATTTCGTTTGCGAAAAGAGGCTATGAATTGGATTCCTTTATACAAAAAATAAAAAAATCGAGGCTAGACGGTGTTGCTTTTCAAACTATTGAAATATATTTTATATAGATGTAATCCTTTAAAATTTCACTTATTTTCATGATTTGGTTAATAGTATATTTTATATATTTATCTTATTTCCAAGTTCTTTCTCTTATTTTTAGGAGTTAGTTGATAGCGTGTATCCTATTCATTCTTTTCGATCCCACTTCTGTTTCTCATTCCTAACATAGTATTCTGTTTCTCATTCTTAACATGGTATCAAAGCATCATTCTTTTCCATCCCACTTATGTTTCTCATTCTTAATATGGTATCAGAGCATCATTCTTTTCGATCTCACTTTTGTTTCTCATTCTTAACATGATATCATAACATCATTCTTTTCGATCTCACTTCTGCTTCTCATCCTTAATATGGTATCAGAGCCTCATTCTTAATATAGAATCTGAGCATCATTCTTTTCGATCCCACTTTTGTTTCTCATTCTTAACATGGTATTATCAGAGCATCATTCTTAACATAGTACCAGAGCATAAACTACCATTTTTAGTTGAAAAGAAGGATCCAAACAGGAGTATAATTTCGTTGAGTTGGATGCTGTAAATTCATTTACAGTTTTTAGTTGAAAAGTGTTAAAGGATAGTTGATCATTTATTATAAGGAAAATATCTAGATATTTGTCTTACCTTACCATATTTGCCCTTTTATCAAACGCAAATATATTATATTTGTTTATTATTATTGTTCTTCCCATATTATTTGTAATTTACCATATTTCTCTCTTCTGTAAATGATTATAAATAAGAGAACTCTCACCACCATTTAGGTTACAAAACGAAAGATCCAAACAGGAGTATGATTTCGTAACTTCATTTCTATTTCTGCAGTTACATGTATATGTTAGAAACAGAAACCGAGAAAGACGTATTGGTCAATACAGGGTTAGTTGTAATAATTCCATGGGCTGAGCTCAAACTTTGAATTTAATGTTCAATAATAAACAATCCTTCCAGTAGAGGAAATGAAGAAGGATCCCACCAAATCAGTTGGTTCTACTTGTACAATGGCCAAATATAGAAGAAAAAGGGTTATGGTGCAGAAAGAGGAATTGGCTTCACAGCACTTTGGATTCGCCGGAATGCTGTTTTTACTCTTTCTTTCAGAGCTTCATTTTCACTTTCTACCTCCCCACTCTGTTTATCAACCTCTGCTATACTCCCATCAATGTTAACTACCAGCTTCCCATTTTCTCCCAACTTTACATCGCCAAAAAGTGAAACAAGGAGAGCATGAATTACCTTCTCTGCTTTCTTCTCGTTCTCCTCTTCCGTTTTCACGGCCTCCGACTCCACAATGACTTTCGGAACCTCGCGGTTGATGTTCAGAATGAGAGCTACAACTGAATCTGATACCATGTCGCTTAACGGGTCTGATGTCCAGTGAAGTGAGACATGCCTCTCCGACTCGTGCTTCACTGTAACCCGATCGTGCACACGAACCGTTGGGACCTCAGATTCTTCGTCTGTTGACGATTCTACACTTTCATATACCTGTTTGAGCCGACGTACAATCACATTAAAGACGTTGGTGTACGGAATCGTGATACGCTGGTAGATGTTTGCAGTTGATAGCTGAGAGAAGATGTGTAGATCATCTGGTGCCATTATCTGATAAGCAAATCCTTTCTTCACCAGTAATCCGCTGACTGTTTCACCGACTTCAGGGGTGTTCTCGGCCAATTTTCCGATAGTTTTCGCCATCTTCTGGGAGTTGAAGTACATTTCAACAGATTGACAATTCTTTGGAGTAAGAATCTTGGTGTTACGATCAGCAAACTTGGACATAAGCTTTTGTTTGAGCCTCCCCATCTCATTAGCTTCTCCATGGACAAGAATTATGTTGGGCGGCATGAGCTCTTCCAAGAACGCGCTGGTCTGTGCATAGTCGGCATGAGCAGAGAAGGAAATGTAATGAACCTGCATGTTGAGAGGAGCCATAAGTCCACTCATGAGGGTGACTTCCTTTGGTTCATTGATTATAGTCTTGGCCAGTGTCCCTTCAACAACATAACCAGGAAGCACACATGAATTCTTCTTATCAGAACACCACAGGTCAAAGAGTTGTCGGGACAAGCCACTCTGAAGGCCACCAGGACTGGCCATCACCACTGATGGGCCAACATCCTTAAAAACTTCAATGCTCTTTAGCGGGGATATGTACTTGAATCTAAAGGGGTTTGATTTGGCATTTTGGATCCTATCATTCATGGAAAGCGTGTACGTCTCGTATACGGTCAAACATCTTTTTGCCAGAGGAGAAGCATAATATATGGGAACATTATGGAGCTCGGGATGGTTCGCCCAGTACTCATCAAGAATAAGGAGGAGTTCCTGGGCACGTCCAAGGGCAAAAGCTGGAATCAGCACACGACCACCTTGAGAAATGGTTGAATGTACAACATCAGTGAAGCGCTTTTCTCGAATATGCCGAGGTTGATGAAGCTGGACACCATATGTAGATTCAATTATGCAAACATCAGGAGAAAATTGAGGCATTTCAGCAGCTCGAAGATGTCGGTCTTCTTCACGTGAATAGTCTCCAGTGTAGAGGACTCGGACACCAGCAATATCTACCATAAACATGGCAGCACCAAGCACATGACCAGCAGTGTAACACCAAAACCGAATACCATTTACTTCTACTGTTTGATGGAAATCAATGACCTGCAATTACTGTGCACTATTATTAAACAAGAGAAGAACTGAAGTCCGTTTTCATCATTGCAAATCAGGAAGCATAGAGATGAAATTTATGCAAGTTGACAACAATATAATCAATATAAAACAATCTGCATATCGGTACAGATTGTTCATTGATGTTATTATAATCAGGGAGGGTCAGTAACACAATTATCATACAGATACGTTTTTTATTTTAGTTTTCCTTCAATAAGAAGCTTCTGGGGAATCATTTAGCAAGCTTGAGGACTGCATGGGTTTTCTCTTTCCAGAAATTGTTTTAAAAACTACAGGAATTTCCATTGTTTTTAACTTCAAAAACTATTATGCATTTCCTTTGTTTTTAACTTCAAAAACTATATGGAAGGGTGTATTCAATTGTTCTGTTTCTATTTGTTTGTTATACAAGTAAATTTTAGAAACATAACATTAAATCATTATATACTTTATAAAACAGTTAATTTCAGAAAATCAGAGAAAAATGCATGAATACAACAAAATTCAATTATTTTTTTATGCTGAAAACTATAAGAACAGAGTTTGAGCATTTTAATGGAAAAAAAATTAACAAAGAACTACAGCAGAACCGGGGATAAGGGATCATAGATAGTGAGGGAGGAAAATACATTTGATAAACTATTTCCAAATAAAACGTCAAGTAGATTTCTACTAGAAGGTATGAGTTTGGTAGAATCACTAAAATTTCCTATCAAGAAATTTGATACGCATTTATCACCATGGATGAAACAGCAAGCCAGGAGACATCCATTATGAGAAATCGTTTACCTCAATTTTGTCCATGGAACGATTTATGTCCTGCTCATCGTACAACATATCTTCAACAGAAACTTTGCTCACTTTCACAAAGTCTGACAGCAACAACTTGTAGATCGCTTTTGTAGCATAAGTCATAAAGACTCGCCCTTTGAATGTAGTCTATCATACTAATTCTAAATTAGTTTCTGTACTGAAAGAAGAATCACATTGCAATTCAATTAGAAAGCAATGTACCTTCTCCAGAAAATAAGGGAGTGATGCAGCGTGATCCAAATGAAAACTGCAAACAAGTGTGCATAAAATCATCTTAGTTAACAGAACACAAATAAAGAAAGCAGGGACAATTAGAATCTTATGTCAGGAACAGCGAAAGAGAGAAACAGTAGGGAACTACAATTCTCCTCACGTATATTTTGTTAGGAATCGCGGATCTCCACAATTATATGATATTGTCCACTTTGAGCATAAGCTCTCATGGCTTTGCTTTAGGCTTCCCGAAAGGCCTCGTACCAATGGAGATGTATTCCTTACTTATAAACCCATGATCATTCCCTAAATTAGCCAATGTGGGACTCCCTCCCAACAATCCTCAACATATTTGTGTTTTCCATGCTCACATAGACATTGATTTTTATTAGGAGACATGAGTTTTAACAAAATGCAGAACAAGTATCCAGAAAAAATGAGATCAGGAAATAAAGGCTTTTATCTTTATAGGCAAAGATTTTAAAGCAGTGACCTAAACTCATTCTCAAGTGCCACAGCAAATAACCATCCACTGTCAATCGTTAATTTTTCTAAAAAAGAATATTAAAAATGCAAACATTTGAGTTATAAGCTGCATTTCAGAAAGATAGAACGAAAGAACTACATACTGGGTAATGAGCAGGACATCAATTGTTGACGGGTCGATTTCATCAAAGTATGGCAAAGCAGCCATGCCAGAGTAAGCTGGGTGAATTCCACAATCAAACTATCATCCAAGAAAAGTGAAGGGGACAGAAGAATACCGCTTAAACAATTATAGTTCTATACCAACACCCAGATACCGATGGGAAAATATGAATAATTCAAAGCATACCAACACAATTTTGCCTTTGTAAGACATATAAACGCAGGACCGACCCACTTCATTGCCAGCTCCAAGAGGAGTTATAATAAGCTGATCCTCCTCTCTCGTCGCGGACGACTCCCGTTTTTTAAGGGAGGGCGCCTGCCCAACTGAAGCCATTTTTCCTCAAACGGGAAATGCTCAACCAAGATCTTTACAACTGCAACATATGAAGAACGAAAAGAAAGATTGAATTTCATGTGAAAAGTATCAACAAGACCTAGAAGTGAGTCACTGGAGATGGAATTCATGCTTCAATCTTATAATTCCAAAAAAATAACAACAAAACTAGCATAAAGTTGTTCATAAAGCATCGATATCAGTTGTGTTTCCGTAAATTTCTTAGGAAATCAAACAGGGAAGGGGGAATTGTGCATCAGAATCAATAACAGATCTGAAAAAACTCGAAAAGCGAGGAACAGCGAGAGAGATAGTTGAGCAGCAGGCATTAAATTGAAAGTGTTAAGGAGAATGAGATTATGAAATTTGAGAAAGAGAGAACTTACAGTGATGGAATCGGGGAAGAAAGAGAGGTAAACCCTAGTTTATCCGAAAACTGCGGCTTTCTATTTGGTGGGTTTTAGAAATGGCACTGAAGAAGCTAACGGGAAGAAAGCGGGAGGGGAGGGATGACATTTAATCAGATAATTAAATGAAAAATCTAAAAGAAACGACCCCAGTGGGAGTCGAACCCACGACCTTCTGATCCGAAGTCAGACGCGCTAATCCACTGCGCTATGCGGTCCTTTTTGGAAGGGTCTGCAGAATAAAATGTTATCTATTTTTTATTATTATTTTTATAAAAAAAGGGTGCATGTTAGTTGTTCCATAGTAATTATTAAGCTCTTGAAGAATGTTGCAAATATTTAAAAGACAATTTTTAGTATAAGAATGGAGCGTTCTTGTTAGCACAACACCCGTTGACCACAGTGGGAGTCGAACCCACGACCTTTTGATCCGAAGTCAAATGCGCTAATCCACTGCGCTATGCGGTCATTTTCTAAAGCCTATATATATACTCTAATACAAATATTTATATGTATATTTTTATACTTCTACCTTTGAATTCTTACAACGCCAACAAACCTGACCTGAAGTATGCGCCTCAACTCGAGTAACGACAAGCGCGCATCAGCTACATACGTGTCGTATCCCCAGCCACTGCTCACATTTGCTCATCCAGCGACGTTATAGCACCCAAATATTTAAAAAAAGAAAAAAAAAAAGGAGTATCCTTAAATTGCCAGTTGTGTGAACGGTGTGTGTCTACAGCTTCGTGGAGAATCACAAAGGAGGTCGTTCGGGAGCGTCAGTCCATTTTTTAGATTCTGGAGTCTCTTGTATCTCCTTTTATAGAGAATAAGCCCCGAGGGGTAAAATTAAGTTTTATGAAACCCTTAGTCATTATCAAATATATTGACGATCAGAGAGACCTTTTGATCCGAAGTCATACGCGCTAATCCACCGCGCTGTGTAGTCATTTTATACAAAAATATATATTTTATATACTTTTACGTTTGAATTCCCCCTTCTAAATTTTTTTTGTCTCGTAATTTAGTTTAAATTACCTTTTGGCCCTTAACCCAACCATTCTTGATAGTCTCATCAATTGTTTTGTTTTTGTTAAGGAAGATTCTGTGAACATTTTAAACCTTATAATATTTTCTAAGTTATTTTTTATTTATAATAATCCTTATTAAACTTTTCCATTCATGATGTTGTTATTCACCATACAAGTTCTTGGTTTATAGTAAATAATTTTTGTTATATACAATTTCTTATTATTCAATTAAATAAATGAATATATATATATATATATACTCTATGTTTAGTCCATTGAAAATTATATATTTGGTATTTTTCTTTTAAAAAAGTTGTATAAAAAAGATATGTCTCCCGTTAAAAATATAAACATGGTATGAAACAAATATATATAAAAAAAAAATTGAAATATAATCGGTATCTGTATTTGGTGCAAGTCGTTAATAGAGTACACTAAAAAAGAGATGAAATCCAAAGTGTTAAATTGACGTGATAACCAACTACAACAAGGCATAAATTCTGTCGTGTAGTAATATATTGTTTTACAAAGAGATGAAATTACAATTTCAAAACCTTAATTTTTGTGTGTTTTAAATATAAAAAATCTTGATGACTAAAATATGTCTTAGATTTAGATTATTTAAATTTAATTTATTTTGTTTTTAATTTATAGGATATTAAATATGCTTGTTAATTTTTTTTTAATTTAATTATGCATGTGATGTTATGTTTTAAGTTAAATGATCGATGGTATATAACATGTCATTTAGATAAAATCTCAATACATACATACATAATCATGTATTTTTTTAGCATTGTTATATTTTTTAAAAATTGATTAGGTTTTCTTAAGGTAATTAATATATATTTCCAATTAATTTACATTTTTTTCATATATTTAAAAAATATTGAAATTATAGAATTTTAAGATTATTCATTAAGTGAATTAATTTTAATAGGATTAAAAAAGGTTAATTTATGTATATTCATTAGTTTAGTAATTAATATCTAATTAATAATTAATGAATTATAAATAAAAATTTACTATAAAGACAGAATGGTGAAGTATTTAAGTTGACCAAAATAGATAGGAACTGTTTTAGAATTGAATTAGTCAATTTTTGGTTAATAACTTGAAATAAACTCATAATGTAATTAGTTTTTATTTTAAATTAAAAATTTTGGTAATTCAGGTTTAAATCCAACATAAAAGTTGAAATTGATAGATCGATAAATTTAAATATATAAATCTAGCCTATAGTGAACGAGAGAAGAAAACACGCGACCAACGTATCCCATGGTCTTTATTAGTGGTTCACTTCGTGAGATCCACGTAGGATCTCACAATGGCTTTTGAATCGTCCCCTAAAAAAAGTGTTCACTCATATATTGACCCATACAAACACCTTTCATGAAATATCGGGATTTAATCGTCGTCTTAAGAAACCACAAAACATAAACATAGATACAAAAGGCATCAATTATGAGCACAAATGCCCCCTACCCAGGAGTCAATCAAATATTCATGTCATGAACAATGGGTGGATTGCACCATCAACCTTTAAGATGATAATTGATATTTTATCTACACAGACTCTACCTTGTCCTGCATCGGGATTCCTCACAGTCCCAAACAAAATTCAAATATGATGTCGATTTCTAAGTAAAGTTAGGCATAAGAAGACTCCCTCCAATATAACCTTGTTCCAAAAGATGGCTAACGATTTGTAATGGGGGCTAGGAGAAACGAACAAGAGGTTACTCAGGGTGCCATATGAATTTGCCAACTTTTCTATATCATTATAAAAAAACAAAAGATCTCTGCTCTTC
Source organism: Cucurbita ficifolia (assembly GCA_033971965.1). Lineage (NCBI taxonomy): Eukaryota > Viridiplantae > Streptophyta > Magnoliopsida > Cucurbitales > Cucurbitaceae > Cucurbita > Cucurbita ficifolia. The sequence goes on from CM066979.1 coordinate 9,549,589, forward strand.
TTATGAACGAAATCTAACTTACAGCCGGAGAATCACAAAAGAAAAAATTATGGGCACTCCTAATGCATAAAAACTATGCACCCACAAACACTAACACTCAGAGTTCAATTCAACAGAAGTTTGCATGATATTACCTGCCTGCTCTATGACACGATCGCTTCTTCTGGGGAAGTCGAAACACGTGATCGAGCGAAAAGTGAAGCCGAGTGCAGTCTTCTTTCTTTCTCCTGTACCGACCCTTAATCGCATTTGATGTTTCTGTAGATCCTCCTCACAAACAAGTTGGAGCCAAGATAGCCCACAGCTCCTGCATATTCAGAAAATTAGATCAAATCCCACACTAAAGCAATGTTCTCATCTTACAGAATCCTAAGAGGCATCAAATAGAACACGATGACTTCGAAAGTTTAATAAAAGATTACGAGCAAAAAGTCCACCACAGTCGCTTGTAAAACTGAATTTAATTTATAGAATTGATTATAAAAATGAAAAATTAGGAAGATGGAGAAGAAAACTAGTAACGATGCGACGACTCACCGCATAAAATTCCTAAACCGAGACAGAACATCAAGGTATATCCAAAATAGTAACTGGTCTGGAAGAAGCCTGACATCCTTGTCTTAACATAAAAGTAGTATATTGAGTACAAGAACAAATAAACAGCAGTCGAGGCTGCAGAGAAGAAAGAAGTCCACTGCCAGTGATAGTTCTCAGCATTGAGCAAAAAATATGTCCCAACAATTGTCACACAAATAGTAACAATAATGAGAATCAGAAAAACCAGCAGCATAAAGCCGTAGACATAGTACACCTGCTGATAAAAAATAAAAAAAAAAGAGTTGAAAGTTATAACTTTGAAAAACCATGTTCAACAATAATGTGAACCAATGTGACGCTTCCCATAAATTTTATGCAAGTATTACCACCAAAACCACCAACATCAAATGATTTCTGTCTTTTTTTTTTTTGTTTTTTTTCTTCTTCTGTTGATAAGAAACCATATTATATAAATGCTCGGAAATACAAAAAAAGCAAAGAGGATTGCACAACACCCCACCCTATCAAAAGTAACAACACCGATCGAGTAGGTACAAAAAAAAATTGTGGAATATAGCCAAAAACCTTCTCCCTAGCCTATCTTTATTCTGGAAAAAATATTGTTACTCTCAATCCTAAGAAGCCATAAGAAAATAAAAAGGAAAAAAGAAAGAAATTTATGACAGAAAGGACCCAAAAGAAAATTGCCCGACTGGTTCTTGTAACTACGTAAAAATATTCGTTAACTTTAAGGTCATTCAGCAAATAGAAGATTGAACATAAACATCTTGGAGGGATACTCATACTTGGGTCAGAGATCATATTCAGTTTTCATGTAGTTTCAAAACTCATTCTTCGTGGTCAGAATTACGAAGTCAAGTACCAAGGTATTTTGGTCTAATTCTACAAAGGTGCTTGCTTGAGTAGTTTGGGCAGTAATGAACTAAAGAATTTTTTTAAGACAAAGTACAGTCATGGAGGAAATTCAGGACCCGGCTATATTTTGGGGTTCCACAGGTGCATTATTTCTATCTGTTTTCATGATTGAGACCCTTTTTTATTCTACTTATTGTGACATCTTTTGTGAATTCCTTGGCTCCTCAATAGCTATAAGTAATAAGTTCATCATCCTATTGCACTCAATAAACTCACCATCTTTACTTTTAATCAACCATGTGCACACAAGAACAGGGCACTTCACCTTGTAATTCCAGAAAGATGTGAAGACAAAATACATCTCAATGAAAATGCTGCCAAAGGGTAGCAATCCACCCATCAAGGACACCACAGACGGTGTGAGGTACCATTTCTTCTCAGGAACTGGACGAGGGATGGTCTTCACACGGCAAGGGTTGTTTGGAGTGCCACTCCAGTTCCTTCCAACAACTGTACCAAGAAGTGCTAGAGGGAAAGAAATGAAAGCCCAGATGACAAAAACAACGACCATGGTGCCAAATGGAATAGCTGCTAAAGAACCATAGAATATAGCAATTGTGTTCAAAACGAGTCCGATTCCAAAGCACATGAAGGGAAATAGAGAGGCTGTAAGGATCATTGACTTTATCCAACTTTTACCTGTTGAATGGAATGTGATAACATAAGAAACAATAATGGCACCTCTCAGTAATTCTCTACTGCATGAGAAACCATCTTCAGGCATATATTGAAGTATACAGAAGGATAACAAGCAGATCGGTAGATAAAATGCTTACCGCCATGGCGTGAGTACATTCCACCACTCACATAACCGGATAGAGATGATGTAAGTGCATAGCATACGATGAAAGTGGTAATAATTGCTCCTCTCCTGCATCAAAATGGAACCATTGCAAGAAAAAATGACAAATTAAGAGATGGAATGAAACCGAAGAGTAGGCATGGAGAGATTTGACACTACATGGTAATTGATTCAGTAAGTATGCTGAATTCAGTGGAGAGAAAAAGTAGAGATTATAGGTAATAAAAGGCAAAATCGTACATACCCAACATACAACATTCCAATAATTGCTAATAAGATAACGAGAAGAACAAGCACTGCTAGCTGAGCACCTGTGCCAACAACAGCTGATAGAATAACCAGACAGCGAGGAGATCTAAAAACATCTCCATGTACAAGCTTCCAGCCAGACTCTTCACTGACATCTCGTTCCTGAAAACAACATATACAATATACATGGATTTATAGGAGATCGTTAATTTCTAAAGCATGCAGCAAAATATTAAAAATAATTAAATAAAACATCAATAAGTATATATATGCATCCATAGAAACATATACGCATACCCATAGATATAAACAGATACCTAAGCAATCACTTAGTGGAAAAGGAAGTGATCGAGCGATGACAACCAAGAAAGAAAGAGAGAGATTAAAAGTCAAGGGAAGGGAATATCACCAGAGTCTCCAGATCATCATCCTCCCGAGCATATTTTGCATAGTCATTTCTAAGAGTCCGCATTAATATCATTGAGACCAAACCAGTGAGGAAGATAACCATCATGAAAGAATTAAAAATTGAGAACCAATGGATCTGCACATTCAAACATATGCTATATTTGGTTAAAATAGAACAGTGAGAGCCAAACAAAGTAGCTACACAACTGAAAAATGAAGCACATGCACAATGAACAGGAAATATGACCAGATGATCGAAAAAGCTGATAGGAAAGCTATTTCGCAATCAGAAAAAAGTATCCTGTTTGGAAGGTTTGTATTTGACCCTGATTGCTATACAGTAATCAGTATATGTGTTAAGCAATAGAATACCTGATGCTCAAAGAACGGATAATCCAAATAGATATCAAAGCGACGAGCAAAAGTGACATTGGTAGGTATCCATTTGACAGAATATGTCATGTCCAAAGATCTTCCAACGTCCAATGACATTGGGCTCTCTTGAGTAAGATTCACATGAATAATCTATAGAACAAAAAATTAGCTGTTATAAATCAATTGAGTGGGTACCCACAACAAAAGTCTGCATAAAGTTTGAACTTTCACAAACCTGATCTTTGTTGTATTTAATAATAATATTCTTATGAGTGTACAAAATATGTTTTTCATCTTCACTATTCTTGTCTGAAGGCAACTCTCCAACAAAGCCTGAACAATGGAAAACAAGTTTGTTCAGCAAGCCATCAACTAATATAAAAACTCACCAATGAACAAACTGCAGCAGGCAGAGAACATACCCCATAACGGCAGATCATCTGAACTTGTATTTGGCATGAAAGGAATAAGAAAGAAAACAGACGCATAAAAAAAAGAGTCAGTTATATAGAATCAATATAACAAGACCCCAATTAGACAAAAGTATAAAACCTGGAAGAAAAGAAAAGAGGAAAAGGAAACAATTGATTGTAAACTGCAGTTTATTATAAATTGAAGTTACTGTCAGATTCAAAACTTTCTGCTAATTTCTTATTAACAAACTTTCAGATGGAACGACTTGAATATTACTATTTCTTTTTCTTTTCTTTTTGTGTGTGCGAGTGTGATGGGGAGGGCATCCCTAAACCCACTCTAATGCCCATGCATAAGCCAGTGAGGCAGCATGTTAATTCTAAACTTGAGCTATCAAATATCCTCTTTTAAGACCGGGATTTGCTTTAAATAATATGCAAAACCATTGTAAAGCCAAACCCCCCATCAAAATCACTTACGCATGGCTCCTAGGCTTACCATTAAATACTGATTTAGTAGCTTAGATGATATCAGAAGGATCTGAAATCGGTGATCAAGTTATTGTAATTCATTATGAAGTTACAAACACCTTAGAGCCAGCTAATATGGGTAGAAATCTATTGCAAATAAGAAGTTCAACGTTACTTGAAGACAATCTTGCTTTAGTTCAGGTATGACAAACAGGGTTCCATTGAGCTAATTAAATGCTTATGCGATTAATTATTTATCGATCACCCCTATACGTCCTCCTTATTTCTAGCATCAAAATTCTATCAAGCAACAATATCCAATGAATTTTAAATCGCACCTTGCCTGAAGGGCAAGTCTAGTCAAAGGGGGAGTTGATGTGCGTAGCCACATACTTCCGTTATCCTTCAACCTTTTTCATTTTACGATTTTTTTTTTTTTTTTGATAAAGCTATTCCATGCCTCAACAAGCATATAAGTTCGTGATGAACAGATAAATGCTATTTTAGTTAGTTTTCCTACATTAACTATATCACCATTCAAAAAATTTGGTAAGTACTATCAGCATAACTATAAACAATGCCCATAGTTGTGACAACACCACTGGTTCACTACTATAAAACATTATGCAGATCGTACCTATAAAGAATTCAAGCCAGTAACTTCTCTGAATTGCATTCTTAAACAGTTTAACCTTTGCCTCGTCAAGATGAAGCGGACAAATAGTAGTTCTGTCCATGTTTTCTGCAACATGAAAACATCAATGAGAAAACTGTACGGCCATCTCTAGCTTATCAGATTTAGCGCAACACGAAATACTGCATACTCAGAAACTTTATTTCGATCCGACTGTCAATGAGTTCATTTCCACCAAGGACCTCACCAAGACCGCCCCATTTGTGAGCAGAGTCCCCTGATGGGTGACAAAATGGAAGGCTATAGTAATTGTATGTTTCTTGTGGATTATTATAAGGCCCAACTTTGTTTACCCAGAGAACAACTGATTCCCCTGGTTGATACTGGAAATAGTTATAATGAAGAGTGGGTAAGCAACTCAAATTAGAATCTTAAGCAATAAAAAAACTTTAAAAAATTAGAATTAAACAAGTAAACGGTTGATATCAAGCAGCAGTTTAATCAATATGTAACCATGCAAACAAGTTGCTGACCATGTTGTCCAGATAGTTAAATATAGCATTCAAAAATTACGGGAGGCTGGGAGTTAGAGAAATCCTTTCTTACACATGAAGAAAATGCCTGCTCTAATGAACAACGTTGAATCTATATAGCAGAACCTCGAAAAACAACCGGAAAGAAATATATATGGTCTGCTGGTATAAACTTATAAATACTCAAATTAAAATTATTGGAGAATTGCTAGAAGAGCCCGTTCCCATTCAATCTAAGAAAAAATAAGAAGACTTATGAATTTATGCAGGAAGAAGAGCATGCAAAGGTAAACACATGCCTTATACAATTATACAGTCTTTATTTTATTGCAGTCAATTTGTAAAGAGTTAGCGGCAGACTGACTTGACACGAATTGCCTAATTGCAGCAGTTGGCCCCTTGGTTTGGATTCAAAATTTTTATACAATTCAAAAAACTTGTGAAAAATTGTTCGTCATTGCTAGATACTCCATTTCTGCTGCTTTGATCTGGACACCATCAAACAGAGATTAGCTGGATAGTTCCAGAGACATTCTTATATACATTCATCTCCGTAGCAAGTCGACACTTCGCGCGTTAAATTATAACCAACGGACACGGAAAAGCAGAAATGAGATCCGATATGAGCGTCCAACAATGGAGGATTCACGATTCAAGAAATTCAAATTTGAAGCAAGAAACACATACATTCAAATTGACAAAATATAAACTAATGTGAATCAACTCGACGGAAAATCCATCAGCATGTAGACGGATCTAAAGCAATGAATTAAAACAAAAATGGAGGAAAAGCAGGAAGATCAGGGAGATCAAGTGGTTCAAAAGATATGGAAATGGTAACTTACCTTGTGATCCGACTCAGCGGCAAGCGCGGGAGAAAGCAAAAAGAGGAAGAAGAAGAAGATGATGATGAAAGGCCATGTTAGAGAAATTAAGCGTACGAAAGAAGACATGGCAGAGAGTCTGTAATGGCTTCCTGTTGCTCCTGTATCTCCAGGTCCAGGTTCTGCATTTCCCAACAATGGAAGCTGGGAGGCTTTTCAAAAATACAAACTATATTATTCTATTTTTAAAATGTGATATAATATGATTTTTTTTTTTTTTTTTTTTTTTGTCTTGTTTTCCTCCATTCATTTATTCTTCGATAGAATTAAGATTATCTATTAAGAGCATTCATATGGTTCGATTACTCGATTACTTTGGACTGACCAACCTAAATGATAGAGAGTTGGGTTAGGTTAAATTTTTTTTAGGTTGAGTTTAATTTTTTAAAAATAAAAAAATTGGTTCGGGTTTACTAGTTGATATTTTTTTTATCGAGTCAATCCGACCAACCCGAAAATAACATTACAACCTAACACAATCCTACCGTACTTTTAAAAATATTAAAAATATTTAACATTCGATAAGGATCACGGTGTTCCAAATGTTCCAACTCGACCTATTACACGATCCAAGACCAAAATGATTCAACAAGCATTCATTCTTCATCTACATAATTGGATAGACTCGGTTCAACTATCATTTCATATGTTACGAGCTGATTCAATTGAGGAATGACCATTTGGAGCTTCAAAAGTGAATATTTGCATGGTTGTAGCGGATGAAGTCTTATCTCTTGGTTCGATCTGAGTCATTGTTCGATGGTGAATATTTGCATATTTGAGTCATTCAATCAATCAAAAGTGAATATTTGCACAAAGTAGCGGACCATCTGAATCATTCAATCAAGCATGAATCAAGTTCGAAGAGTTACTCAATTTAGAACAAGGTTTCAAATATTACTTCTATCTTCAACCGTAAGATAATCTAATTCTAATTGTATCTCTTGGTTGATCCAAATTTTGTATAAAAGGTGTTAATTTCGATTAGAGTTACCTTATCAACATCTATAATCGAGTTAGTTATCGGTTGTGACTAGTAAATATTTGATATTTGAATTTTATGAAATTTTAATTATTAATGTAATCTGTATACAAACAAATTTTCGAATATAATAATAATATAAAAAAACTCTATATATCTTATTCAACTCGAAAATATAGAGTTTGGTTTACCGTAATAAATTTAAATTATTAAATTTAAATTATTAGACATGTGGCTCAATTTTAATTATGCTTTTAATTTTTACTATTAAAATTTTAATTTATTTCAAAATAAACCTTCTATCAAATTCAATATGAATATATATATATATCTATATATATATATATATTTAATAAGGTTGGTTTTATGCTTTCTGACATCGAAATAAATATGAATATTAAAATTTTTCAATTTTAAATTTATTGAATAATTAATTAGTTTTAAATAGTAATTAATATCTTTTATAACAACGGAGTTAATAAGTTAATGCTTGAGATGCTGAAGTCGGGAGGTTAGAAAGTCAATGGTAAGGATACCGAGTTGGGTTGAATTATGAGTTCTAAGATTAATAAGTTGCTATTTGGGATGCTGAGTTGTGTGAAGTTCTAAAGTCGGGTTTTTTTTTTTCTTTCTTTTAGTTATTCGATTCGAGAAATTTTTTTAACTAACAAACGTACTTAATTTAGGTATCAATCATATCATTATAAACAAATTTTCATTCATATAACAAAATACACTTAACATCTGTTTGGTCAACTCATCCTATGCCGCTATAGTATGAATTCACTTCATCCCATTCTTCGACTATTGTGTTTGGACTCATCTCTCTAGTGATAACGTTGTAAAGGAGGCAACACGCTATTACTGTTCGACATTGAACTTGAACCGAATAGAAGGATTTTCCCTGAAGAATAACCCACCTCCCTTTTAGCACACCGAATGCCCGTTACATCATGTTCCTCGCTGATGAATGTTTCATGTTGAAAAATTCTCCTGCAGTTGTCGGTGCATTCCCTGCTCCACACCATTCACATAGGTGATATTGTTCTCCTCTATACGGTGTCAAAAATCCCTCAACATCACAAAGATAGTAGTATCCTATATAACGTCGGAGTAGTTATTTTATACAATTACGTGCATTTTATCATACGACAGTAACAATTTTTAAAGTTTGTATATCCTTTGGAACCTTCAACCTGTTAGGTCGTGATGTTGAATCCCTAAGCACACTTGAATCCGCTGCTCAACCTTATGAATTCTCCCTTTGTGGAGCAAACCACAAGCACATTGGTTGCAACTCCACCTTTTCTAGTCCTATACCTCAGTCGATCAGTGGCCTTAACATTTACTTTTATGTACGTAACGTCCAAAGCATCTAGACAATTTTGTTTGAAGACGAGACATTGCGCATAGATTAGTTGGATAATCCTAAATTCTATTCATGAACGTAAGCACACATGACCTTTAAATATACCTCGAACCATTTCCATTTCTCATAAGTGCAGTGATTAGCTTGGGTGTTTTTAACAAAACCTGGTGGAGTCGCAACATTATGTCCATAACAGAGTTGAAATGTCTAGGAACTGTCTCACAATACCTTGAAAATTGTTTACGAACCACTCAATTTTTGACGTCGTGGACTAGTATGTGCAAGAACATGACAACCATTTATTGATATTAATACGTTGAGTCAGTACCATATAACTTGTTCTAAGCATACTACACAGTATTGTAAAACATCTTATATCCATCCTCGTACTCTCACGACAACAGTAGTCATCCTTGTGGATTAAACGGAAGAAATTTAACTACCTAATGCGATGTCTAATGTAAGAGGATTGATTTTATATCCTTGGTAGTTCGTTAAGTAAAAGGCATAACATCTCATCAGATTTCAAAAATATCCTCACTGTTAGTACTATGCGTTAAAAATACCAATAAAATTTTAAAAGTAATATCAAAACCTTTTACTTGTACATAAAAAAAAAAAAATCAAAAAATTATTGTCATCAATATATGGATGAAAATCGTCTATCAATACCTTATAAATTATTTCTAAACTTTTTAACGTTACTTATGAAAGTTCATCAATATTTTTGAAACGTGGTATTAACGGTAAATATATATTTAATTTTTTTTAAAAAATTTGAAATTTTTAAAAAAGTTTATGGATATTAATGAAATTTTTGAAAATTTTTGGGATATTTTTGAAACCTTAATATTTTAAAAATAAATTATTAACTAAATATGGAAAGGTATTTTTGAAATAAATTTTATTAATTTAAGATTATATGATTGTAGACGGGCCCGGCCCACTTTGAATAAGAAGCTGGAGTCGTCGGCCCATATGCAAGCAATCTAGGGTTTTATGCCCAACAAGAAAAAAGATAACCTAGGGTTTATTATATAAAGGGATTCTGCCCTTTCTCTTTTTTTCCGCCACTTCTCTTTCGGGTTCCTGCACCGCTCGCGGCACCAAATCTACAATGGTGAGAGCTCCATCCCTTTCCCTTGCGCTTTCGTTTGTTCTTGTTTCTATTCACTGGTTATACTATAGGAGTTCTGGTAATCATACTTTTACTGCGTTTTCCGACTTCTCCATCGTACTGTTCATCTTCGTAATCCGTTGTTTGGTGGAATCTATATCATATTTTGTCAGGAACTTGTCTGTAATTCTTAGGTTTCATGCTATGTATGTGTAGGGATCTTTACTTTTAGCTATGTTGATGGTCGGACTGTTTCTTTTGATTGGTTTCTTCGTTATCCCCTCCCCGCTCCTCCTAATTAGAAGTCCGTTTTTTTCGTCACTCGTTCTGAGCTTTTAGTTTCAGCATTCCGACGCTCTTAATTATCATACATATCTTTGCTTTCACAGATCAGAGCTGACTTCGTATTATTTTATGGTTTTGACTGTCATTGATTCATTAAATTGTAATTCGAAGTCATATTTTTTATGTCGTGATATGTTTACAATGCTGGGGGTAGTTATATGGTGGGTTATATATTGTAGGCTTTTGCCAAAGCTCAGAAGACAAAGGCCTACTTCAAACGTTATCAAGTCAAGTTCAAGAGAAGGAGAGGTATTTATTCCTTATATAAATAATGGCACAATGTTATTTATTCTTTTCTAGATTTCTGATTGTTGTATCTGAATAACCACAGAGGGAAAGACCGACTATCGTGCCAGAATTCGTCTTATTAACCAGGACAAGAACAAGTACAATACTCCCAAGTATCGCATTGTTGTCCGATTTGTATCCTATGAAAGAACCGAGTTTGAATATTTTGTAGAAATTTACATGTTTTGGGTGTTTAAGAGCATGAATAATTGTTTCTCCTTTAGTTATCAAATGCAAGACTTTTTGTTGCGTTTTATTTTTAGATTACTTCCAGTTTTACATCTATTTTTCATGGATTTTGAGATGTGTCCTTGACATCATTCAATAGTCAAACAAAGATATTACAGCTCAGATAATTTCCGCTAGCATTGCTGGGGACTTGGTTCTTGCTTCAGCTTATTCTCATGAGCTTCCCCATTACGGGCTGGAAGTTGGTCTCACCAACTATGCTGCAGGTATGCTTTCAATCGTGTCACTCTTTCTTGCATGTCCGTTCATTTATAATATTCCCATTAACATTTTCAATGTCTTGATGAACAACTGTTTTAAAATTGTTTAGCATATTGCACTGGGCTTCTCTTGGCTCGAAGAGTTTTGAAACAGCTTGAGATGGATGATGAATATGAGGGAAATGTGGAGGTACATTGAATCTTAACTATTTCCTCTACCACTATCTATATTATATTTTTAATTTTATTAACACTATGATGATGCACTCTTAGGCTACTGGTGAAGATTACTCTGTTGAGCCAGCTGATACCAGAAGGCCATTCCGTGCTTTACTTGATGTCGGTCTTCTTAAAACTACAACTGGAAATCGTGTTTTTGGTGCTCTTAAGGTACTCAGCAATTGGATATTCAATTTCTAGTTCTTTAAAACGTAACATCTTTGTCAGCTCCACCTGTATTCAAACAAGCCTATGATGTAATCTTAAATCGTTGAGTACATGTTTTGGAACCATCTCATTGTTCTATACTTCTTCAGTTGATGGTTGTCATTCTATGGCTTGTTGGAATTGCTAATATAGAAGAATTTTTAGCGTTTGATGATTGTTCTGTGAAATTGGCCGTGTAAAAACTTGCAATTAATTTCAATTTGTAAAACACAGGGAGCTTTAGATGGTGGATTGGACATCCCTCACAGCGACAAGAGGTTTGCTGGGTTTTCCAAGGATAGCAAGCAGCTTGATGCTGATGTTCATAGGAAGTACATTTATGGTGGACACGTTGCGGCTTACATGCGGGTACGACCATGCTGTTTGTTTATTCTTATGATATGCTATTTGTATCCTTCAAAAAAATTGTAATAACGTTCGATAATTTTCTATATGAATTTATCAGACCTTGATGGAAGATGAACCAGAGAAGTACCAAACCCACTTCAGCGAATACATCAAGAAGGGCATTGAGGCTGATGACATTGAGGGTTTATACAAGAAAGTTCATGCCGCCATTCGGGCAAACCCATCGGTGAAGAAATCTGACAAGCCACAACCCAAGGCACACAAGAGGTAGAAACGAAGCTCGAGCTTTTGTCATGTGAACTTTCTTTGTTGTGCAGGCCTTGTTTATTAACATTCTCTTGTTGTTGTTGGTTGAAAATTACAGGTACAACTTGAAGAAGCTGACATACGACGAAAGAAAAGCTCGCTTGGTGGAGCGTTTGAACGCTCTCAACTCTGCAGCTAATGATGATGATGACGATGATGATGAGGATGACGAGTGAAAGATGAAAATTAGTTTGATGTGGGCATGGAAGGATTTTAATGTAGTTCTGCTATTTATTATTTCAAGTTTCTTTCTTTGGTCGAAAACTTTTCTCATCTTCGAGTGTTCTGTTACTTAGAATATCTTACTTTTGGGTCGCCTCGACTTTGTCGCTTTTGATAGCCATTTTCTCTTCCAATGCAAATCAAGTTTTGACTACCTTATCATATCGTTATATTTTTTAGAGGCATTGTTTTGGCTATTACGAAAATTCAAGTATATTTGTAGTTATTTTTTGAGGCATAGTTTAGAACTAGAATCCGGAGATGATTCGGAGGCAAAGGACATTGCGGGGATTACTTAAATTTTATTAGGGCAGTTTAGTAATAAAAGCGATTGTTTCCTTTTCCTTTTTAAATCTTGTGGTTTAGTTGGTGTTTATGTTTAATTAATCTCATCAATAAAAAAAATAATAATAATGTTATAGCATAATTTATATCGATAATTAAAATATCTTATTTTATTTCATTAGCTTCAAAATAATTCATCTTACCAAACTCACATTTCAATTTTCATCCCACAGATCTATTTATTTATTTTATAATTACTTTTTATTTTTTTAATAAAATTTATATTATAAAAATGTCTAATAATTAAATTCAAATTTCAATATTACACCATAGTTTTCTAACTCTTTAAAAGTAATTTTTTCTTTATTTATTAATGTAACTTCTTTCTAACATGCTTCTTTTAAGGCTGACAATAACCGCTGGCTTGCTAGTAGTAGCCTTGGATTGTTACAAATGATATTAGATAATATTCGCTAGCTTGCTAACAGTGGCTTTAGGTTATTACAAATGGAATAAGAGTTACACAATATCTACTAGCTTGCTAGCAATGACCTTGGGTTGTTACAAATGGTATCAAAGTTACACACCGGATGACCTTAGGTTGTTACAAATGGTATCAAAGTTACACACCGGTTTAAAGTGTGTATAGAAAGGAGAACGAAACATTCCTTAAAAATGTGTGAAAATTTCTCCCTAACCGCTTTAAAGGTTAGAAAGGAGATTGAAACATAAACATTAAAGTGTGTGAGAATGTCTCCCTAACAGACCATTTTAAAATTATGAGGCTGACGACCATACGGACCAAAGCGGACAATAATGTAGCGGTGAGCTTAGGCTGTTACAAACTATTAAGTAAATAAATATTAAGTAAATAAATATATAATAAATTAGTTTTGAGTGGGACAAGAATATAATTTTGATCTCTCGTCCAATTAAAATACTTTTTTTTTTTTGTTGCCATATTCCATACTAGTTTGGGGCCCAAATTCTAGGGGTTAAATGAATATCCTTAGTTATTATCTCTCATTTTGTCTTCGATTTTTTTTTATTTAATACAAAAATAAGATAACTAATTTCATACAAAAATAAAACAATAGATTTTTAATTTAAAACGGAAAAAAGGAAAAAGAAAAAAAAAAGAAAAAAGAAAAAAATAAATATAAGATGGGCCTCACTCGTGTGTCCATTTGACAAGGCAGCCTGCCCCAGGCCCGTGAATACTTTGACTATTGCTTCAGGAGAATTCGGTGTCGGGACAATTCAGATTCGAGTCTGGCGACTCCGATTGCCGGTTGCCTTTGAAGAACCCTCTAGGGTTTACTTTCAGGGTCGTTTTCTTTACACAATTTTGATTTGGTAGCTTCTTTAGCTCTCGGAATTTCACTTTTCTTTGCTTCTATTATCAATTCTCAACAATTTGTAGCTAAAGCCCCATTTTCTTGGCTGCATTTGAACTTCATCTGTTCTTCGTTTATGATTCCTGTTTTCTGGGAAATTGAGAGAAAATTCCTTTCAAGTATTCCTCGATTCAATCAAGCCCCGGAGTTCGTCGTCTTCCTTCTTCTTGGTCTGCTCACTATAAGAAGTCATCTTCAATTTTTTTTTATCGTTTTTGTATAGATTTATGACCAATTGGATACTATTTCTGGGTAAAACATTCAAGTATATGCTACAAAGCTATTGAAGAACAACTACCCCGTAGGAAAGAGCCAACGAATTGCCTAGTTTCATAATTTTCTCTTAGGCAACGCTCACATGTAACAGTGAAGAGCTGAGCTGACTCGGTCATTCCTTTTCGTTTACTTGCTTTTCATATTTTAATTCGTTGTGTTTGTATGTTTTTGGTTTTTTATATCTGATTTTCGTTTAGTATCTGTATGTTGCTGGGATTTATACTTTCGTTTTCCGCAGATTTCTTGCCTGGCTGTATTTCAAAATGGGTAAGAATCAAGCGTACAAAGCGATGCAGAAAGCCAGGCTGGGATCCACAAGCGCAGCTGGGCCGGTTGAGGTTGAAGATGGAATGGTTTGTACCCTTCCACTCTACTACCCCTGGGGAGTTAGTTTCCCTGAGACGTTCATAATTGAAATACTTATCTCTTGTGATGTTCGATTTCTATACTAACTCAATTGGAAGTTTATAATCCGCGAATGTTATTACGTCATTTAGTCGACTCGATGGGTTGTTGGATGTAAGAAAATGTCGGTTTAGCTGTAGATTCACGATAAGTTGTCGAAAGTTCAAATTGACTTAATTGTTTGAATTTATACAAGGTAAGTTTATAATCCGCGGATGTTATTACGTCATTTAGTCGACTCGATGGGTCGTTGGATGTAATAAGATATCAGTTTAGCTGTAGATTCACATAAGTTTTCTAAGGTTCAAATTGACTTAATCGTTTGAGTTTATACAATGTTTAGCAGTTGAAAAAGAAACATATATGGCAATAGCATCCTTTTTCTTGCCTAGGTGCTACAGAACAATTATAGAACATTTGGAGATGGTTGCATTCTGTGGTTTCTCTGTTCTAGTAGTTGTTAGATATTGATGACTGTGAAGTTCGACATTTTAATTGGAAGGATTGTTTTTCTCCAATCATTTGGTATTATTACATTCATTTTATTTGAGCATCCATAAATTTTGTCGCATATGGTACCGATAGAATGTAGTTGCTACTTCTCATATAGTTAGAAGTATTAAGAAACAAGAAGAGGCTTCTTCTGGGTAAATGATACTTAATGGTGCCTTGATATGAATGATATATTGGCTTGAGTTAGGCTACCGCCATTCATAAATAGTATCTTAATCCTGCATAAGAACGAATAGTTATTTTCCCCTTGCGAACCATCTATAAAGTAGTCTGACTCTGTCATTGCTTGGATCTTCATTTTGATGACTATATGATCTGTTGGAGAACGAAATCCAAGTTAGCCCTGGATAATTGTTAGATGACAGGCCTGTTGTTAATGAATTTAGATTTTTTCTTTATATATATATTTTTTGCATATACTTTGAGATTCCGATGCTAAATTATTCGGTGGCATATTTGGGGTTATTATCTTCTCCTTTATTGTTATTGACGAGGACTGTCTCAGGTGGATGGTTCATTTCATTCACCAGAGTGGCATGCTGCTCGTTTGGCCAGCCTTAATACTTCTCACACGATTACATGGGAGGAATATAAAAAGAAGCAAAAGGTAAGTTTTCTTGGGTTAAATTTTCCAATTATTTCCTCATATATTTGTGCTTAGATTTGGTTTGTCTTAACTTCATTCACCCTTGCAAATGCTTTGCCCAATTGGTAACATACTAGTATGGAACACGCTGTCCTTGTTGACATTGTGGTGTTTTCTTTTAATTTGTAATCAACATCTTCTTTTTCTTATCAGCAATATAGTTAAACATCATCATAGTTTTTTTTTTTACTGTGATACATAAAGAATCTCGTGGTTGTATTGAGAACGGAAGTTTTTCTTGTAACGGGCCAAGCCCTCCGCTAGCGGGTATTGTCCTCTTTGGGCTTTCCCTTTCGAGCTTCCCCTCAAGGGTTTTTAAAACGCGTCTGCTAGTGAGAGGTCTCCACACCCTTATAAAGAATGTTTCGTTCTCCTCCCCAACCAACGTGAGATCTCACAATCCACCTCCCTTCGGGGCTCAGCGTCCTCGTTGGCACTCGTTCCCTTCTCCAATCGATGTGGGACCCACCAATCCACCCACTTCGGGGCTTAGCGTCCTTACTGGCACACCGCCTCGTGTCCACCCCCACTCGGGGCTTAGCCTCCTCGTTGGCACATTGCCCGGTGTCTGGCTCTGATATCATTTGTAACGACTCAAGCCCACCGCTAGCAAATATTGTTCTCTTTGGGCTTTTCCTTTCAGGTTTCCCCTCAAGGTTTTTAAAACGTGTCTGATAGGGAGTGGTTTCCATACCCTTATAAAGAATACTTCGTTCTCTTCCCCAACCGATGTGGGATCTCACAATTCTTCTACACATATAACCTATCATTGTCAGATATTTTCCATACCTGCCACATTTTAGCATCATGGGAATTGTTTGTTGCCATGATTCTGATCGAATTTACCTGACATCTCCATGTTCTATTCTGTTTGGTGCAACAGGAAGATGAGTTGAAAAAGGGAGAGATGGAAGCAGATACGGATAGAATGATGAAAGAATATAGGGCGCAGTTGGATGCTGAGCGCGCACGCAAACTTGCTCATGGGAGAAATCGCTCTGGTAGCAAGTCTGGTCATGAAAAAGGTATATACTTGATGAGTTCTTATATTAATATTAGTTAGATAAATGAGATCTTCTAAAGTCGTCGGCATTACAGATAGGAAGAACAGAGACTTAAAGAAACGGAGCAAAAAAAAGAGAAAGGTGCCAACATTTTTCAACTCTTACTATCACGATTCCGCTATATATCGTTTTCATATTGTTTTGCTCAATACGAGTTAGAAAATGTCGGTGAGCTTGATGTTGATGATGCCTCTCAAGTTACGATAGTCATACAGTTTGTATGAACACTAAGAAATCAGGAGCACAAGTCTTAGAATATATCACACTCGTAAGCGACATGAAAAATTCCGCAAAGATATTATCATCCGTGATACGTTATCTCGATTCTATCTTGTTAACCATCTTATACTGACACTTCCTTCCTTTCAGTAACCGTGAATCTCTTGATCTAAAAAAACAGTCTAATTTAGTTTTACTGTTGTAGCATTCGAAGAGGAAATCGTCGGAGTCGAGCTCTTCTAGTTCATCCTCGGATTCATCGAGCAGCGACGAAGAGGAAAGGGAATCTAGAAGATCAAAGTCGAGATCGAAGAGATCGAAGAGGGAAAAGAAGCATAGGTCGAGAAGCAAGCACTCTTCCAGTGATGATGAAGAGGCCGATGGTCCTGTGCCACTTTCAAGATTCTTTGAGAAAGTGAAGAATTAAGGGGTATTTGTTCTGTAACGTTTATAAAATTTCCAGTCTTGAAATAGCATATTTGATCTTCCTCCTCTTCTTTTTCTCCTGAATTTGCATTTACGCATTGTTGTTTCTATTATTGGCTTTCTAAAAGTTGGAGTGATCAATGTCGTAGAAGATTTGGACCCATGTGATGGTGCTAATACACTCAGGGTTAGGTCGGACAAACTTTTAGACTAACCTGAAATTTTGGGTCGGCGACCTTAATAGGGTTTACCATTCAACTATAACCCTCTAATTTTTAGTTGGATTGGATAGGGTTGCCTGTTTATTTTTTTAAAATTATTCTAAAATTCTTAATTTTAAAAGTGTTGTAATGGTCCAAACTTATTGTTAGTAGATATTGTTCGCCTTGGCTTGTTATGTATTGTCATCAATCTCACGGTTTTAAAACGCATCAGGTTTCTACACCTTTATGTAAGGAATGTTTCGTTTCCCTCTCTAATCAATGTGAGATCTTACATCTACCCCTTTGGGGTCTAATGTCTTCGCTGGCACACCATCCTAGCAAATTGCTCAGGAATGTTTCGTTCTCCTCTCCAATCAATGTGGGATCTTACAATCCACCCCCTTTGGAGGCCTAACGTTCTCGCTGGTACATTACTTAGAAATATTTCATTTTCCTTCCAAACTTTTACAAAATATATTTAGATTAGTTTTGGATGAAATAATTATTATTTTATTTCAAAAATATTTGTAAGCTTTTAAAATATTAAACTTTAAAAAAAAAAAAAATCATTAATTAAAATTTTTAAAAAATACATTTATGGTTAATATATGGACTAAAACCATTAGTACCATGTTTAAAAAAAAATATATGAACGTTCAAAAGTAACATTAATACTTTTAAATTTTAGAAAAAAATGTTCAAAAGTTTTTTAATGATAGTGTTCTTAACATTGAGAAGTGAGATAATCTATGAGGTGTAGATTGACGATTATTTAAAAAAAAGTTGTTAAGGTACTGGTTAATGCTATTTTTAAATATTTATAACTAAGAGACTATTTTTTAATTTTTTTTTTTTTAAATTGAAGAGTATTTAAATTTTTTTAAAATTTGAGAATATTTTTTATAAAAATATTAATGCGTGTTTTGTTTAGAAATATTTTTTTTTAGGGGATTTTTTAAATATTAATTTATAAAGAAAGGCAAAGAAAATATAATAAATGATTTATCTTTTATCATTCAGTCCGAGGCATTGGATTGTTGTTGGGCCTCCCGCGGAAGCTTATGACCGGAGGGGCTACCACTACCAGGCCCGTGAGTGCTTCGATTATAGACTTGGCTACACTTCAGATTTCAGTGTCGGAGAAATCATTTCCGCTTCTTGCGAGCAGCGACGCAGTTTCGGTGCCGGCTTTTCAACTACCGTCTAGGGTTTACGCTCGGGTCTGAACCAGGTTTGCGCTTCCACCAAGTTCATTACCTTCTTTAAGTTTGAGAAATGCCTCTATTGTTTGATTCTACGCATGAAACTGAAGCTAATAGGTTAGCCACAACAATTCTATTTGTTCTTGCCTAACTAATCGCGCTTCTACTTTCTTTTTCCATTATAAACTCGGGGGATCGAGTAAGGAATTTTCAGATTGTATGAGTTTCAACACACCGGGGAGAGTTTTTGTATTTTCATTTATAATTTAGTTTCTTCAACTTTTTTGAATCCCGTTTTGGATAGTTAAATCACAGCTTCTAGAGGTTCTGTGTAATTATGGTTAGTCACAGTGTAATGGTTGGGATAGTTGTCGTCTATTGGTTTATCTGAAGTGGAAATTAGTATCGATTGGAGTTCCCAAAGAAAAATAGGAGATATAACTGTTATTTCTAGTTGTTATGGAATCGAAATGGAAAATTTCGAGTGCCGCGATCCTGTTGTGTAGCTGGTTGTTCTATGAGATGTTGGGAAGGTGATACTGCAGACTCGTTATCCCTTCCTCCTCATACTACTTGCTGTTTTATGCCAACGATTTAGCCAATTTGATTGTGTGGTTCATTTTCCTTGTTTTTTTTATGCAATGTAGTCTTTGTTTCTTATGCTTCTCAAAGACTTTGTTGATTGGATTACTGTTAGAACGTTTCCTAAGGTCTATTTTATTTAGTTCTTAGTTAAACCAATGATTCATTACTGTAGTAGATGACAGCCATTTCATCCGGGATGCATATTTTTATTTTCCAATGGATTTTCATCTTTCATTAATGGTTTTTTCATACTACTTTTAGTTTATTTACTTTTATTTTTTATGTAGTGAGTTATAACTCTTGTTGTTCGCTGTTCATTTTCTGGTTTATTTTTAATTTTTGGAGAGCATTTGAGTTGGGATTTGGGAATGGGGAAGGATGCTGCTGCCCAAGGACACTATGTGTGAGATCCCACATCGGTTGGAGAGGGGAACAAAACATTCCTTATAAGGGTGTGAAAACCTTTCCTTAGTAGACGCGTTTTAAAACCTTGTGTGGAAGCCCAAAGTGGACAATATCTGCTAGCGGTGTGCTTGGGCTGTTACAAATAGTATCAGAGCCAGACATCGAGCGGTGTGCCAGCGAGGACGCTGGGCCCAAGGAAGGTGGATTGTGAGATCCCACATCAGTTGGAGAGGGGAACAAAACATTCCTTATAAGTGTGTGGAAACCTCTCCTTAGTAGACGCGTTTTAAAACCTTGAGGGAAGGCAAGAAGGGAAAGCCCAAAGTAGACAATATCTGCTAGCGGTGGACTTGAGCTATTACACTATGATTGTGTGGCGGAATGTTGTGATTCTAATAGGATGTTTAATGTGGAGTGTTTATTCCTATGCAAATAAACCCTTTTTTTTTAAGAAGAAAACTATAATTTTAATGGTAATTTAGTGTCAGAATGTATCTCTGCATACCAAAAAAGTGGATATGTTTTCAAGTGATATAGTGTATAATTCAAGAGTCGGAGTCTTGTTGTATTGCCTTATGTGCTCTCTCTGTTTCTCGTTCTATTAGTTCGTTTGCACTTAGTTTTTTTTTTCATTTCAGAGTCGGAGTCAAATATTAAGCATAACTCAAGATGCAAGTCCCTTCAGGAGGAGAAAATGCTTTGGCTACAGTTGGTCCTCGGCCAATGGAATGGTCCACTGTTCCATATAATGCTCCTCAAGGGCCCGGGCCAAATGGGAAACAGCGAACATCAAGTCTGGAATCACCGATCATGTTGTTGACGGGCCATCAGAGCGCTATATATACATTAAAGTTTAATCCAGCTGGAAGCGTGATTGCTTCAGGGTCTCATGACAAGGAAATTTTTCTATGGAACGTACATGGGGATTGCAAGAACTATATGGTTTTGAGGGGGCATAAGAATGCTGTTCTAGATCTTCATTGGACTACTGATGGATCTCAGATAGTTAGCGCCAGCCCGGATAAAACGCTGAGGGCATGGGATGTCGAGACTGGAAAACAGATTAAGAAGATGGCCGAGCACTCCTCCTTTGTCAATTCATGTTGTCCCACAAGAAGAGGACCACCACTAATTGTCAGTGGATCGGACGATGGAACTGCGAAACTTTGGGACATGCGTCAAAGGGGTGCGATTCAAACATTTCCAGATAAGTATCAGATTACAGCCGTAAGTTTCTCTGATGCATCAGATAAGATCTTCACAGGCGGAATCGACAACGATGTTAAGGTCTGGGATTTGCGCAAAGGTGAAGTGATGATGACACTTCAAGGTCATCAAGATATGATAACTGGTATGCAGTTGAGTCCTGATGGTTCTTATCTCCTTACCAATGGAATGGATTGCAAGCTCTGCATATGGGACATGCGCCCATATGCACCTCAAAACCGATGTGTCAAGATATTCGAAGGGCACCAACATAACTTCGAAAAGAACCTACTGAAATGTAGCTGGTCTCCAGACGGTAGCAAGGTCACTGCAGGTAGTTCAGATCGGATGGTGTACGTATGGGATACTACTTCTCGACGAATCTTGTATAAGCTTCCTGGCCATACTGGATCTGTCAACGAGTGCGTGTTCCATCCGAGTGAGCCTATTGTTGGATCTTGCAGTAGTGATAAACAGATATATCTCGGGGAGATTTAGTCTCGGTTCGAAATCGTCAAATCAAATCTGTACTGTTTTAGGTAAGATTCAAGCTGAGAATTCTGGGTACTATTGAGAAAAAACTTGTATTTGAAACTTTGTTTCTATATCATGAATTTGTGAGATTACTGTTTAGGGTTTGTAATTCTTAAATATTTACAGGCATCCATTCTAACTTCACTTTCTATTGGTTTTCGTTGCCTTAGAGTGTTCCAATTCCAAGCTGTAGAGAAAAGAGCAGTCGTTGAAGAATATCATTATCATATGAGAACAAATTATACACAATGCTCTTCATGCTTTTGCCCTTTGTGATGTGATTTGTATTAATTGTGTCTAATATTTTAAAATTTTGTTTGGATAAATTAATAAAAATACTTTTTTTTTAAGTTTAGTAATGTTACTATGATTAATATTTTATTTTAAAAATAACTTTTGAAAGGATTTAAAAAATATCTTTAAACTTTTAAAATTCTCACTATATTTTAATTTTTTTTAAAAAAATTTAAAATAATCGAACGTAAAAAACCCCTCCCTCCCTATTTATCAAGGGATGGAAGGGCAGACGACTTTGGTGTCCCCTCCAATCAAGAATTGGGGTCTATTGGGGTCTCACAGTCCCTACCCCATATGCATTCTGGTGTCCTAGACTTAGAGGAACCACACCAATCCATCCTGAACTTTTTTTAGCTAAATTAATAAAAATACTTTAAACTTTGTACTTTATCTAAAAAAATACCCTTTAAACTTTCAAAAGTTTCAATAATATACTTACATTTTTTTAAAAATTCCAAAAATATCTTTTTTTTTTTAATTCACTTCACATTTGGTTTTAAAGTTAGCCTTCAACTTTAGGAAGAGTTAAAAAAAAAAAAAAAAACTATTTCAAAAATAACTTTGAATTAAAAAAATTTCGTTAATATCCTTACTATTGTATTTTCTATGATTGTTAGGCGAAATCATGTCTACATCTGTCAGACCTGAATCGTCTCAAAATGTACTATATAATAATGCAACTAGTCATCTACTTTGATTTATATGATATTTAAGTGGTTTTTTTTTTTTTTTTCTTTTTTTCTTATAGCCATAAAAGGTTGCTTTCCATCTATATTTCAACCTTGCTTTCAAACTCTCTTTCAAAAATCTCTCTACCCCGTTTTCTAAAATGTTCTTTTCAAAACAGGTCTTGAGCATACGTTGCTCGACCATAGACGATGCGAATCCAAATTGGCTTGACTCACTCGGTGTTGGGAGTGAGTGTCGCACAATCACAAAAGCCTATTGCCAAGAAAAGTGCGATTCTGACACGATTCACCGAGAATATTAGATTAAGAGATTTACCGGAAACCCTAAATCACCCGAAGAAATTAACTGAAACTGAAACTCGATAATATTCCGGAACAACCCATTTCATTTGAAACCATCATATCTTTCAATTTTCTTCCCTTTTCAGCTCAATTTGATCTTCCTCTAGTCTCTTGAGCTCCATTTCGTCTCCTCTCAACCTCCATTGATAAAAACAATAGAGAAAATTAACATTTTTGAGACATTTATTTCCATCCAGTATTTCAATTATTTACATTTATTCAACAACTTACACCTTGAAAATCAATAAATAAAGTTGATTTTGTTATTAAAAAATCAATAAATAAAGAAAGTTATAGAATTTATATGAAATATTTGAAAATAGAGATTAAAAAAAAATCCATAAATCTAAGAGCCACGTGTCAGAAATCAATTTTTTTTAAAAAAATAAATATTTGTAGCATGAAATTAAGTAATACGAATATATACCAAAATTATAAATAAACGATAAATTAATATATCTAAAAAAATATATATATATACTTTTAAAAATTTAATACTTTTTTAAACTCTATAAAAAAAAAAACTTTAATCTTAGTTTTGGAAATATAATTAATATTTTATAAATATACTTAAACTTTTAATGGTACTTTAAAACATTACATTAATACTTTTAATTTTTTTAAAAGTTCGAAAATATTTTTATTGTTAGTACGGTAATTAAAGAAATATCTCTGAAATTTTAAAATTAACATTAACACTCTTTATCTTGTAAAAAAAGTTTAAAAATTTTTATCGTTATTTTAAAATTGTGGTAGTCATAATTTTGAGTATCTAATTTATAATTGTGTTACTCAGCGATTAAAATAAATATTTACCGAAAGCGAACAAAAGCTAATTTTTGTGTGTTCGATTCACGTCGAGTTCAAGTTTTTCTTTCATTCTTTTTATAGCAATGTTTCTTTTGATAATGAAGTTTTTCTTTCACCTTTTTTCGAGCATGAATTCTTTTGATAACACTAATCTTCAAAATTTAACCTACTCCCTTGTATATTGGGCTTGGACATAATTTACAGGCTGCATAGCAATGGAACTAGAGTGACATATCGATAAGAGATTTGTGGTGCAATGGTAGCGCGTTTGACTACAGATCATTGGGCTTGGGCTTAATTTACAGCCCCTTAATTTCCATCATGGCTTCTTTCGATAATAAGTTCTTCTTACACTCTTTTTCATTGGGCTTGGGCTTAATTTACAGCCCCTTAGAAATGGAACTAGAGTGATATACTGATGGCGCAATGGTGATCAGTCATGTCTTACTCTAGATTAGAAGGTTGCGCGTTCGATTCATGTCGGGTTAGAATTCTTATAAACTAGAGTAACATACCGATTAGGGATCCGTTGTGGTTAGAATTCTTATAAACTAGAGTAACATACCGATTAGGGATCCGTTGTGCAACGTTAGTGCATTTTACTCCAAGTTGCGTCGGGTTCAAGTTCTTCCTACACTCTTTTTCATTGGGCTTGGGCTTAATTTACAGGCCACGTAGAAATGGAACTAGAGTGACATAACGGTAAGGGATCTGTGGTGCAATGGTAGCGTGTTTGACTCCAGATTAGAAGGTTGCGTGTTCGATTCACGTCGGGTTCAAGTTCTTCCTACACTCTTTTTCATTGGGCTTGGGCTTAATTTACCGGCCGCCTAGAAATGGAACTAGAGTGACATAACGGTAAGGGATCTGTGGCGCAATGGTAGCGCGTTTGACTCCAGATTAGAAGGTTGCGTGTTTGATTCGCGTCGGGTTCAAGTTCTTCCTACACTATTTTTCATTGGGCTTGGGCTTAATTTACGGGCCGCGTAAAAATGGAACTAGAGTGACATAACAGTAAGGGATTCGTGGTACAATGGTAGCGCGTCTGACTCCATATCAAAAGGTTGCGTGTTCAATTCACGTCGAGTTCAAATTCTTATAAACTAGAGTAACATTCTTATAAACTAGAGTAACACATACTGATTATGGATTTGTTGGGCAACGATAGTGTGTTTTACTCAAAATCAGTAGGTTGCGTCGGGTTCAAGTTCTTCCTACACTCTTTTTCATTGGGTTCGATTCATGACGTGTTCAAATTCTTATAAACTAGAGGGACATACCGATTAGGGATCCGTGGCGCAATGGTAGCGCGACTCTAGATCAGAATGTTGCGTATTCGATTTATATTGAGTTCAACTTCTTCCACTCTTTTTCTTTGGGCTTGGGCTTAATTTACAGGCCGCGTAGAAATGGAACTAGAGTGACATAATGGTTAGGGATCCGTGGTGCAATGGTAGCGCGTCTGACTCTAGATCAGAAGGTTGCGTGTTCGATTCACGTCAGTAGGTTGCATCGGGTTCAAGTTCTTCCTACACTATTTTTCATTGGGCTTGGGCTTAATTTACAAGCTGTGTAAAAATGGAACTAGAGTGACAAAATGGTAAGGGATCCGTGGCGCAATGGTAGCGCGTCTGACTCCAGATCAGAAGGTTGCGTGTTCGATTCACGTCGGGTTCAACTTCTTCCACTCTTTTTCATTGCGCTTGGGCTTAACTTACAGGCCGCATAGAAATAGAACTAGAGTGACATAACGATTAGGGATCTATGGTGCAGTGGGAGCGCATTTGACTCCAAATTAGAAGGTTGCGTGTTCGATTCACGTTAGGGATTATTAGTTCATTTTACTCCAAATCAGTAGGTTGCGTCGGGTTCAAGTTCTTCCTACACTCTTTTTCATTGGGTTCGATTCACGACGTGTTCAAATTCTTATAAAGAGGGACATACCGATAAGGGATCCGTGGTGCAATGGTACCGCGTCTGACTTTAGATCAGAAGGTTGCGTGTTTGATTCATGTCGGGTTCAAATTCTTATAAATTAGAGTAACCTACCTATTAGGGATCTGTTGTGCAACGTAGGTTGCGTCGGTTCAAGTTCTTCCTACACTCTTTTTCTTGTTTGATTCATGTCGGGTTCAAATTCTTATAAATTAGAGTAACCTACCTATTAGGGATCTGTTGTGCAACGTAGGTTGCGTCGGTTCAAGTTCTTCCTACACTCTTTTTCATTGGGCGTGGGCTTAATTTACAGAAGGTAAGGGATCCGTGGTGCAATGGTAGCGCGTCTAACTCTAGATCAGAAGGTTGTTCGTTCAATTCACGTTGAGTTCAAGTTCTTATAAACTAGAGTAACACATACCAATTAGGGTAGGGATCCGTTGTGCAACGATAGTGCGTTGTACTCCAAATCAGTATGTTGCGATTCACGGGTTCAACTTCTTCCCACACTCTTTTTCATTAGGCTTGAGCTTAATTTACAGGCCGCGTAGAAATGGAACTAGAGTGACATAATGGTTAGGGATCCGTGGCGCAATGGTAGCGCGTCTGACTCCAGATCAGAAGGTTGCGTGTTCGATTCACGTCGGGTTCAAATTCTTATAAACTAGAGTAACATACTTATCGTTGTGCAATACTACACTTTTTTTCATTGGGCTTGGGCTTAACTTATAAGTGATATAACCGTTAGGGATCTGTGGCGCAATGGTAGCACGACTCCAGATCAGAAGGTTGCGTGTTTTATTCACGTCGGGTTCAACTTCTTCCTACACTCTTTTTTTTCATTGGGCTTGGGCTTAATGTACAGGCTGCGTTGAAATGAAACTAGAGTGACATAACGATAAGGGATCCCTGGCGCATGAAACTAGAGTGACATAACGATAAGGGATCCCTGGCGCAATGGTAGCGCGTCTGACTCCATATCAGAAGGTTGCATGTTCGATTCACGTTGGCACAATGGTAGCGCCTCCAAATTTATTTTCACATTCAAGTATTATTTTCACTCTGGGCTTGGGCATAATTTACATATCGATAAGGGATCCGTGGTGCGTGGTGTTTAATGATCCCACATCGGCTCATGATCATGACTTTATAAGTGTGGAAACCTATGCGTTTTATAAGCTTTGAGGGAGAATTGAAGTTCGATCCCACATCGATTGGAGAGAGGAACGAGGACGCTGGCTCCGAAAAAGAGTGGATTGTGAAACCTCTCCCTAGCAGATGCGTTTTGAGAGGAAGTGAGGGGAACGAAAGAGTTTTGAGAGGAAGTGAGGGGAACGAAAGAGTTTTGAGAGGAAGTGAGGGGAACGAAAGAGTTTTGAGAGGAAGTGAGGGGAACGAAAGAGTTTTGAGAGGAAGTGAGGGGAACGAAAGAGTTTTGAGAGGAAGTGAGGGGAACGAAAGAGTTTTGAGAGGAAGTGAGGGAAACGAAAGGGTGTGGAATGGAACGAAAGGTCGGGTGGAGTTTTTAAGCCCGGTCCACCCAATTCGACTCTAGACTAGACATGTCAATTTAACTTGTAAGAACCTGTCCGAAACAGGACTAGAAAGCGGGAAGAAACACTCTTTATTAGCTAAACAAGTTTGAAGACGGAGATTATGTTCTTGGTGAAATATGTTTTTCATTTTTAAAAAATAAAATTATATTGCAAAATAAAAATTTGTTTTAAAGAAATATATATATTTTTCTCCCAAAGTAAATTAAAAAATTCACAAAAATAGAAATGGGAGGCATGGCCAATATGGGAACGTGCCACACGCGCGGAATAAAGTCTCGAGAGGAAATAACGAAGAGTCTGTCACTGTGAACTTGAGGCGAACATTTCTGCTTGGTGGATAGAGACTTGGATTGAAGGAGGAGAGATCTTTCCGGCCAATGGCTTCCGCTTCTATGATCAATTCCTTGATTTCTCCTCTCTGCAACTCCGGCGCAAAATCGGAGGTCTTCTTTTTTAATTCTTCGACGAATTCTAGATGCCAGATTCTAGGACGCATTCCGTCTCTGAAATCGAAGAAGAGCAATTTGTTTGAGACAGTCTCTTCCTCTTCTGTCTCTGTTGTTTGCAAGGCGATATCTGCTAAGCCGGAAACTGAGATTGACGGCCTCAACATCGCCAAAGATGTAACTCAGGTGAAGATGATGGTCAATGGACCTCCCTCTCTCTCTTTTTCCTTGCCATTGACATGCTAGTTTCTTTGATTGCTTGGCTAAATTAAATTTCATGCTTATGGAGTTAGCTTGGCTGACATCATACTGAAAACTCAACGTATTAAATTTTAGCAATCCAAAACTTTTTATACGTATTAATACGGCATAATGATTGTGGATATCGTTTCAGATTGGTGCGAGAACATCCACCATCTACGCAGATTTTGGTACCATTGCGATAATTTTACCATTTCTGTTTTCTAATTCAAATAAAATGAACTCGTAAAATTATATAAAATGGTTGTAGCGAACATCGTGGATTCCTGTTAAGCGGAACAGTAAACGTTGCAAATATACTAAGTGATAAACCAACTTGGTCAGTGTTTTTTTACACCCTGGCTTTTTGGGAACATGAAACAGTCGGACTTCAGCTACCTAATAAATCGTGTTTGGAATGTTTATGAACAACTACGGTTCAGGATTTAAGATAGTAAATAAAAGGAATCTGGTCAATTGATTATCTCATATTATTTGAATACATTGAACTTCAACCTACATCTCTTTGTATGAATTATTTATTTCATTGTGATGCAGCTGATAGGTAAGACACCCATGGTCTACCTGAACAACATCGTGAAGGGATCTGTAGCAAACATTGCTGCTAAGCTTGAAATAATGGAACCATGTTGTAGTGTTAAGGACAGGTGAGAAAAATAGCAGGAGGAGGTCAAGTGTTCAACTATTATATGGAAACTATATTTGTACAATTATTCTGGTTATGCCAGTGGCAATATCCTTTGGCCAACTATTGAGGAGAATGATTACTAGGGGTGTACATCCAATCTGACAACCCGACAACCCGGACCAACCCAACCCGAATTATAAGGGTTGGGTTGGGTTGAATTAGTATTTCGGGTTTGGTTGGGTTATTTTTCCTGAACCCGAATTGACTCGGTTCGATTTCGGGTTCATAGGATAAAAACCTCTGGTTGACCCGAATCGAACAAAAATTATAAAATTAATTAAGAAGTTTTGCGTATTCATGTGTATGTGAATGGATTATCTCATGAAGTGTTCTTTTATGATCATGCGAGTTGTACTATCTATACTTATCAGAGAATTGGTGCATCTTCTCACCATTTGTACTCAAATTGTCTTCAGGATAGGTTATAGTATGATATCTGATGCTGAGCAGAAAGGACTTATTTCACCAGGAAAGGTAACATATTAGAGATGTAAATTTCATGCTTCTAGAAAATTACGTTTCAATACATTTCGTGTTTGTTTAAAAATGAATTGTTGAATAAATTATATATTTTGTTGCCGTTTCTTCACATGCATTTGTAGTTTTTGACCTGTTTTCAGACCGCATTTTACACCACAATAGTAACTGAAACTATATCTACAATATCCTCCAGCATCTTGTCTTAGCAATGGGATTGAATTGTTTGAATGTCCTCTCGCGGTGCCATGTAAACTTAAGAATATTTATCTTCTCATGGTTATTTGATAAATAGCAACTGCCTTGCTCATTTTAGATACTTGTAACAAAGAGAACTTGTACAGTAACATATCAAAGATGCTGATGAGTGATGGTATCTTCTTTATATAATTGCCTACCTCCCGTGATCGTTATGTTGAACTTCTTCTTTCTCCTTTTCCATTTTTTTTTTATCGGATTTGAAGCATTTATGTACTTGTATAATCAAGAAAGCATGGATTGAACTTAGGAGTATACCAAATTTTCTGATGGGATCTCCTAGTTGTTACCTTCCGTGATAGTAATCTTGCGTTGAAACATTTACCTAAATATTTTCAATTTCTGGTTGATGCAAGTACAGAAATATTCTGGTCTGGTCAGAATATTTAATAACATAATTCTCTTGCGTATTTTCAGAGTATTTTGGTTGAGCCTACCAGTGGAAACACAGGAATTGGTCTTGCATTTATTGCTGCTTCAAAGGGATACAAACTAATATTGACAATGCCATCATCAATGAGTATGGAGAGGAGAGTTCTTTTAAAAGCATTTGGAGCCGAACTAGTATTAACTGATGCAGCTAAAGGCATGAAGGGAGCAGTTCAGAAAGCTGAAGAAATTTTAAAAAAGACACCTAATTCTTACATGCTTCAACAATTTGACAATTCCGCTAACCCTAAGGTATGAAGTCAAAAGTCTCACGTGAAAGACGTTGTTCTACCTGGTTATTTAAATTGAAGACAAAGTGAAATTTTATCAAGTTTTCTAATTATTTGGTTTGCACTCCGTTGACTCACTGTGGACCAAACAAAGATATTAGTAGTAAACTAGTTATGGGGCCATAATTCCATTCTTCTATGCTTACTATGAAGCATGGACACTCAAGTTTGGTTAACTTGCCTATGCACACACATTGGACAGTTTGATTCCCCAACAATTATTGTACACTTAGCTAGCATAATAGGTACATGTTGAACACTTCTTGACACAATCACATACATGTAAATTATTTGTTTAGCATAATAAATGTGAAAGGTGTAATTGTTCAAATAATTGTTGAACACTAGAGCTGAAGCGTTTGAATATTTATTTATTTAGTTGTTAAAAATGGACACAAAAATAAATATTGGAGGAAAAATATAAATTTTATGAGTGAAAATTATTATAATAGTTTTTTTGAACGCATGAATGCATAGCATTACAAAACATAATTTTTGCACTTTCTATTCTTCTTTTATTTCTACATATGCTAATCAGATTTTGAAATTGATCTTCTGAGTTGCCAAATCATATTTGCACACGGAAATTTATGCAGTCCAATTGAAGTAGCAAATGAGATATTTCCAGAAAGAACAATTATTTTGCATTAGAATTACACAGCTAATAAATGATCCATCCAAGTTATCGTTAACTGTTTCAACCTTTGGAACACTCTACATTTTGATGCAGTAATATAATTAGAGACATGAATGATGTGGTTTGAAGGCCAGACATTACATTACCAGAGAAAATATGAGTAAAATAGAGAACAGTGCAATAGCTTTTCAACAAACATGACTGTGATTTCATGGCATTCTTAAAAAAATTAATAATAAGGCTAGGATTTGGTTGTCACGAATGATATGGTTTGCTGCTTGTGCAAAAGACAGCTTTTAGTGAAACATGAACTTGAGTTTGCAGGTACACTTTGAGACAACTGGACCCGAGATATGGGAAGACACAAGTGGCAAGGTGGATATTTTTGTTGCGGGAATTGGAACAGGTGGAACAATTTCTGGTGTTGGCAGGTTCTTGAAACAGAAAAATCCAAAAATTAAGGTAACATTGTTTTTTAGACATTTAGCTACTTCTAAGTAGCATTACATTTATTTCATTAAATTTTTTTGTTGAACAGTAAGCTGCAAGATAGATTTTCCCAAATGTTCTTGAAGGAAAATGAGCATATATAACCTTTTTATGTTCTTCTCTCAAAGGCTCATCTTCTCGTTTTAATGTTCTTTTAGCTGTTCCTAGTTATTGAAGTTTAACAGCTCTTCTTTGGTTCATTCAACAGGTTATTGGTATTGAACCTACAGAAAGTAACATACTTTCTGGAGGAAAGCCTGGTAAGTCAACCATTTAAATTTTACTGATTATTAGTTATGAATTTTTTATTTTTTATAGCACTAAACAGAAGTGTCCATTACTTTAATATGGAAACGCAGGTCCTCATAAAATTCAGGGAATTGGAGCTGGTTTTGTACCAAAGAATTTGGACGAAGGTGTAGTTGATGAAATCATAGAGGTCCGTCTCCCGCTCATTTTTCCTCGATCAAGCATTTTTTCTCTTCATTCAAATCTCTATTTGAGAATTGAAATGTTCCATGAAGCAATATTTAGTTTTTCATTGTCATCCATGCACGACCTTGCATAAGGTTAATCTAAGTGGAGAATTGATGCCCTAGTGTCACGGTCGTACTTTTCAAACCATGCAGTGTCATGACTTACGAGTGATCATGATCCACCTTAAGGAAAACTCAAGCTCCATTATATTTTTTTTCTTTTTTGTGGTTTTTTCGGACGTTAGGCGAGGTTTTTTCTTACTCAACTGAAGTTAACTTATGCAAAGCTAAGCTTCATTTGGCCATTTGGCCATTTGGCCATACACGTCACTTGTACATGTACTTCCCTTGTGACTCTAGCTGACTTGTCTCTACTCTAGGCTAAGGTCCTTCAAAAGCAACTTTGCATCATCTAGGCTCACAACAACACGGCTCACACTCTTCTACATTGATTCGAAACTTCACCAAGATGTGTATAGACATTGGGTCAAAATAGTCTTAAAACACTCAACCAGAGCTTACCAAGTGATTTAAGCGCTTACCAAGATTGATTGAGCCATTACAACCAGGACATAACTATGTAAACTGGGGCTTATCAAGCTGATATAATGCTTATCGGGACATAACAATTAAATATCATGCTAATTGAGAACTCTGAAGCCCCACATGCTTCATGATGCCATTCTGAGTCTCGAGATATCATTGGCCTTCGCAGTAGCTTGGGCACACTTACTGGGAATCGACCTATGTGTCAACCTTATGTTTAGGACCTCTCAAATATCCATCCATCTGGACAATATCGAGACACAAACTCACTCATGTCCAAACCGAGTCATTTTTGCATATTGTGCCAGTGCCCAACCGTATATTTCAACCTCCAACTCAAAGAACAGGATGCAAGTTGACACACCCACGCCACCTGACACAATCAAAAGGCAGATGCCCAAGACATTTGTCTGGTAGCTCACGTAGGCCCTGAGACCCGAGAGTGGTGGAGAGCCAACACCGAGAGCCAACACCATACCTTCTATTTGATCTGACACCTTTGCATGAATCTGGTGAGGAGTTATACACTAATGTGGAACATCTGTCTGGCTTACACCTTAGCCAACCTAAAGCTTATCCATGACACCTAACTATATTGTCATGTTTATTTTGGCTTAGACCTTAGCTTGACAATTTTGCCCACTCTTCTTGGTGGTTTAGGTTATGCACCATCGTACTCAATTGCATCATGACACTTCATGTGGCCCGATAAGCGCTACTCGTGTGTCGCCTTTTATCCGTTTGCATTTGTGGTAGTCACAATCTACTTTATTCATAGTATGTTTGTGACATTCTCCCCTACTTAAACTTGTCATCATCATTGATGACTTTCTTGAGGGCACAATTCGCATAGTGGACTGTGACACTCTCCCCACTTCATCTCGGCATCGTCCCAATGACAATCCAAACTTTAGGTTGGCTCCTCACTGGCTCGCTGAAATTAATTGTGCTTCTGAATGAATAAGAGAACTTCATAATACCTAGGAGTTATCCCACCTTCGGACCTACTTGCGCCCAATTTTTAAGACTTGGCCTGAGACTCACAATATAGGCAAGGTAAACAACCACACACTATCTGCGAGCTATTCCACCAACGAACCTACTTCCGTCAAGTTCTTAGGACTTGACCAACGAGGCTCGGAGTGTAGGCTCGATAAAGGTTCTGACGTCTCTTGGTCATTACTTAAACTTCTGATGCCTCTTGGACAACTTACTTTCTATCGCATTTTGGTCAGCTTGTGGACACTTGCTCCAACAAAACTTGACACTTCTCTTGGCCAATACACATATTCTTTGAATGACACATATTGGTCCACCCCTTGAGTGAGGCTCACAAACCTACCACGAAATTACCTCTTTATGGCACCAACTCATGCGGTAGCGAAGTCTGAAGGCTCTCTGACAAAACCCTCGCAATTATTGGCACTTTCCTTCTGCCAGCTCTCAACTTGGCCACCTCTTGTGATAAACGCTGCAATGATGCTTCACTCTTGTCTTGCTGCAGCTTCTCTTTTCTTGTCCTTTATGTCTAGTCAAGTGCTCCTTCATGAGAAAACCCTGGTCTCGAAAACTTATTGTGAATTCACCCACTTATGCATGTGGAAATGACTTAATGGATACACATGCTCACTTCTCGTGGAGCACTTAGGGAAAATAACCAATTCTCTTGAGTTACTTCCCTCTCGTTATGCTCTCTTTTAGCCATGATTGTCTACTTTTAGAACCTCATCAGTACCCACTTGGCACTTGACCTATGCATGTTACAGTAACTCTCGACTTCTCTGCTTGCAATTATTACCATTATCCCTATGGTGGTAATGACTCTTTGGAAAGCAACCCACCTGGTACACCCTTGATTTTCTTGCCCACATATAGATCTCCAAGCTCTTGGCAAATGAGTTTGGTTTTTGTGTTTTGATGGATAAAAATCCTTAAATGACGTGTCAATAGACAACACTATTGAGTTTCAAGGAGTCTGGACTCAACCGACAATATTGTCTCTGATACTGATAACACAACTACCTGCCTAAATCGGCACTCTTGACACACTTTAGGAGTTTCAATTAACCCTTTAGTTCTTTCTCTAAATGTCACAATCGTACTCTTTTGAGACTTATGAAGCGATTGTGTGATACTTATTCTCACCTTCGAGTAAGTCAACTAATTAAAATTTGGATTGCTAGTAGCAGAAATAATGTATAATTTTGCCTCTACCTCGTTCTTGGAAATAGTTTTAGAAAATGGGGTCAGAGAAAGTGTTGAAAAACGTTTTGAAAGCAATTTAAGAAAACAAATGTTATAAGCAAGCAAGCGATAAGGGAAAACAACGACATTATAGCATATAACTTGGGTAGGGGAATACAACTAGTTGTCAAATTTTCCTACCTGTGTTACAAGTTATCAATGTAATTGTTGTCCCTTATTGCTTGTTAACTTATAACATTTGCTTTCCAAATGTTTTTCAAGACCTTCTCTTACCTCATTTTCTGAAGCCATTTTTCAAGAATGGAGCATAGGCTAAACGATTGGTCGTTTGTGCCACCGGCGACCCAAGTTTTAATTGGCTGTCTTATTCATGGGGGAGAATAAGTGCCGCATTGTCACTGTGTGAGTTCCAAAAGAATGTGATTGTGACACCCAACCCCCACAAACAGACATGCATGTACACACTTGCAACTTTTCCACTGAAATTGTTCCTCAAGGCAACACTAAGCAGTGGAAACTAGTTGGCTGAGATATGCCTTATTATTGTTGGCAGGATAAAACATATCACGTACTCTTAAGTCTTATTTAGGTTTTCCACTTATAATTCTGACTATTAGTGATTGATGCAGATATCCAGTGAAGAAGCTATTGAGACGGCGAAACAATTGGCGCTGCAGGAAGGCTTACTGGTTAATACCTTGTTTTTAATTTGGCTATTCTTTTTGACCACTGAAATTCCATTTCTATAAAAAAAAAAATCAATCTTAAGCAATATATCGAAACAAAAGAGAAGTGCTATATTCTGAAGTGTACATAGATTTCCTGACATTACCTCATTGACTTGATATCAGGTGGGCATTTCGTCTGGAGCAGCAGCAGCTGCTGCATTGAAAGTGGGAAAAAGATCTGAGAATGCTGGAAAGCTTATTGCGGTACGCACCTTATTTATTCATTTTCTTAAAATAAACTTGAATGCCTTCCCCCCCCCCCCCCCCCCCCTCTCATGCTCAGTTACGAAATATTTATATGGAGGAAAAATAAGCCGGATGCTTAATTTTGAAATTGGTTGGACAAGAGAGAAAATATCACGCATTTTCTTCTCTTTTGCAGTCAAATTAAGGAAGATGTAGGAAAATTCCTTTTTTATTTAGTATGCCTCTTAAACTTCTCTTAGCATCTTGTAGGAGCCAAAAAGGGTTCGGTAGTATGCAATGCTGGGAAAAGTTTACAGAAGTGTAACGGTCAAAGTCCACTGCTAGTAGATATTGTCCTTTTTGGGCTTTCCATTTCGGACTTCCCCTCAAAGTTTTTAAAACACGTCTACTAGGGAGAGGTTTCCAAACCCTTATAAAGAATATTTCGTTCTCCTCCCCCAACCGATGTGGGATCTCACAATTCACCCCCCTTTAGGGTCCAGCGTCCTCGCTGGCACTCGTTCCCTTCTCCAATTGATGTGGGACCCCCCAATCCACCCCCCTTCGGGGCCCAACGTCTTTGCTGTCACACCGCCTCGTGTCCACCCTCCTTCGGGACTTAGCTTCCTCGCTGGCACATCGCCCGGTGTTTGGCTCTAATATCATTTGTAACGGCCCAAGCTCACTGCTAGTAGATATTGTCCTCTTTGGTCTTTCCTTTTCGGACTTACTTTCAAGGTTTTTAAAACGCTTCTACTAGGGAGAGGTTTTCACACCCTTATAAAGAATGTTTCGTTCTCCTCCCCAACCAATGTGAGAAGTAGCACCTATTGATTATATGAAGAAGCCTTTAGAAATATGACCTGTGGGATAAACCGCACAAGTATCTCAGCAATTATCTTGCTAATATTAGCTCTGTTGACATATGAACAGAAAGCCTCATTTGGGGTAAATATAAGATACTGCCCTCTAGTTAAAACCGTTTCAAATCCAACGCCTATGGTTTGAAAATCATCGTTCTTCACAATTTAGTTTCTCCACGCCTCCATTATTCTCGTCACCCTTGATGACATGGCACCCAAATGAATGGCACGTCACTCTCCTTTTTACAAAAATATACCTTGTAATTTGATTTACAGCAAACTCAGTTCTATGCATCATCTCCTTGCTACTTTTTTTCTTCCCAATTTTAGTTGCTTAATTCTCTGCCATCGACTTACTCCCAATGTGACGTTTTCAGGTTGTATTCCCTAGCTTTGGTGAACGATATCTATCCTCGGTCCTTTTCCAATCAATCCGAGAAGAATGTGAAAACATGCAACCTGAGCCATGAAGTACCTTTCTTTTGAGGAATCTAGTGACAAGAAGGCTTTAGTTAATTGTCATTATTTTTTATAATGCAGCACCTTGGTACTCCTCCATTAGCTCTATGGTTCTATATGCTTCGATTGGAACTCGGTATGCATAAACGGATGCAAACACCTTCTAGTTTCCCTTTCTTTTTTTTCTTTTTCCCTTTGTTTTACGCCAATTGTCCATTTCTTTGTCATTGGTTCCCCATGGAATCGTCTGAGGTTTTAGTATGAAAGGTGAAAGCCTGAATATTTTTTGGCTTTACCACAGTGGAAAGATGGAGCGTTTATAGTTCCAACTTGCAGATAAATAAATTAGACAATGATGGTGTTCCTATTTCCCTTTCCAGGCAGCTCAGTAACCGTCTTTTTTATATAAATAATCTCAGTTGGGTGTGGTGTGAGTGGTAGGTGATAGATGCATAATTGCATGGCACTGTCTATTGACCAACCCAAAGAGTTTTGCCTATGTTTTTCTTTTCTTTGGGAGCTTTATGCTTTTAGAAAAAGATTCTCTTAAGCATATAAACTATATAAACTGAAGTTCGGACACATTCCACTAAGAAACCCACCAAGGAGTGGTCTCATTGGTCGATGACTTTGGGATGGCTCAAAACCAAACTTCTCTTATAATAAGAGAATGTTGGTAGGTTTGGTTCGTCCGACCTTCCTACAACATAGGGACAAAAAGAAGAAGGGTTGTGAACGTGGCTTTGTTATCCACACCTCTGGTCGGATGAATGGAAGACTGACCTAGGTTTTCATGAGCGTTGGCAGGTCTTGGGTGCCCGTCAAGGGCTCCCGCGCATACCTTAGGGTGATCATCACCACTTGCACCTCACACCTTGGCACAGTGGAAAGTGTAACTCGCCTGTTGTATTACTAGTCATAGTATGAATATTGAGAGAAATTCCGTTGACCTCCACTAGGGAATGAATCCTCCAAAAATGGAATGAGTTCGAATGACTCCACAATCAGCCCCCTCATCACTGACTGATATCTTTTCTTGGTGGGAGTGAACAATGTTTTTTTCTAGCGTTCCTTTCTATTGATGAAGAGTTGATCTCGTGCTCTTCAAGAAATCAGATATTCAAATCTCCTAGCCCAAGAAAACTTAGTAAGTCTATAGACGAAAATAGAAGAATCCATATTTAAATTAAACATAGACTTCATAACTTTGCAAGCTTTACACATTTCAAATGTGAACGAAACATTCTTTTAATGTTCTAAGAATCGACAACGAGACAATTAGTGGGGTGGGTACTGTAGCATAATCATATAATCATATAAGAATAGTATAATAGTAAAAGGAGAGAAGAAGTAATTTGATAGAAATAGCATAGGCAACACTTGCCTAATACTAGCCTTTTTAGGCTTTTGATTGAATGTAAAGCACATGGAAGCTACTTAACTAACCAAAGTTGTGAAATGCTCATTTTCTTTGTTCTTTAATAATGGAAGGGCAGGCTTTTTAGGCATGACAAAAGGCCACTATTATTGTGTGGACAGAACCTTCCAACTTTTGAGCATGCAAAGTCAAGGCAAGAAAAATAAGCTTTGAGTTCATCTTTTAAAATTATTCTTTCGACAAAGGTTATATTTTAATGTCATTTGTTCGTGTTCGTGCAAATGAGACTTTGAAGAGGGAATTCATGAAATATAACGTGTGAAATGAAACGTAACGTGTCGAACTATATAAAAAAAAATGTTATTGAAGTATAAAATTATTCTAATTTTAAAGTAAAAATGAAATAAAATTAGTTTAAATATTTTATTTGACAATCTATACTACAAGATATAGAATTTCATTAAGATTTACAAATATATTTTCATAAAGTAATTGCAAATATATTATATTTATGACACTATTTACTCTTAATTTTGTGTTAATCTACCTAATTAATATTTTATTTGGATGTTAACATTAAATTGTAAATTAGGACAAATTCTCCATTTATTTTAGTAAGAAGGATAAAAATTTTCCACACGAAATTTATGTCGGTTCTATCCGAGAATTTTTTTCCATTAGATATATATATATATTAAAAATATTTATTTTAGAAAAAAATTTTAATAGATAATTTTCCTTTTCTAATATAATTTCTGAAAAATATCATAATAAATCTAATAATATTTTATAAGAAAAATAAATTATAATATTAAACCTAATTTCTAAAAAATTAAAATTTAATATTATAATGCAGTCTTCAACATGTATATAAAGTAGGGCAAAACCGGACCGACCGGA
This sequence comes from Cucurbita ficifolia, assembly GCA_033971965.1. NCBI lineage: Eukaryota > Viridiplantae > Streptophyta > Magnoliopsida > Cucurbitales > Cucurbitaceae > Cucurbita > Cucurbita ficifolia. The sequence goes on from CM066979.1 coordinate 9,588,415, forward strand.
GATAGGGTGGGACAAGGACAAGGACAGAAAATGTAATTCTCATCCCCAATCTCAATTTTCTCTCGCTTTCTTCCTCATTCTCCACCTCTTTCAAAATGGGTCCTCCATACGCCTAAAATTATTATAGGTTGCTCTACACAATAATATAAAATTGTGAATATGCCCAGTTGTTAACACGTTAAATTATTATTATAATTATTATTATTTTGTGAAATAGGTTTCATACATGCTGTGGAAATATCTTACAAAACTTTTAATATCGAAAACCATATAAGTTTGTAAAGTCTTTAATAATATATATATATATATATATGAAAGATCAACGTTATACTCGAAATGGATTTTGGACGAGTGTTAATATATTAGTGATAGATCAATGATATTACAGTATCTTCAACTTATATAATATTTTAATTAAAATGGTTACCAATATCATAAACCGAACCATTATAAATTGATGATAATGTGCTCAAAAAAATAATATTGCGAAACGAATTAATTTATTTATATGAAATAATGTTTAATTTCCAATTTCTCTCTCTAAAACCATTTATCTCTCTTAAACGTACTCCCAATCTCCGCATATTTTCAGCTCTATAACATATTGGTATGTAGGTTAAGTAGGGATGTTCAAAAAATTTCGAAAATTAAAAAAATTCGATCAATCTAACTTAATTCTTATGATTTAGGTTGGATTATCCACTCATGTTGGGTTCAAATAAATAAAAAATTTATGAATTAAGTCGTTTATGAATTCTCTTAAAACTAAATTTGGTTGAATCGAACCAACGTGAATTTATTTTTTAAAAATATACCTTTTTGCTTACAGTACAATTATTTGATTTAATTTACTTAATTTCATTATTATTTATTCTTTATCCTTTTTAAAAATAATTCAAATTTATTTAGAAGGTATATTTTTAAAATATATATTGAAATTGAGTCAGTAAATTTTAGTTAAATATTTGAAAATAAATAAATAGTGAAAATTTGAATAGGTTTTACGAACAACCCAAAAAAATTATGGTCGGGTTGGATTTAAAAATATCTCAACCCGACCAAACACAACCCATAAATACCCCTAGCTTTGACGATTTAAAAATAAAAAAATAGTTACCAAACCTATATGAAAACGAAGCTAAAATGGTTACCAAATAAGACCTAAACGATTCAATTTTTCGATATCATTTACATGTATTGAAGATGGTCAAAATTGATATACCAATGTGATTTTTTCCCCAATAATTGGATGTATTTGTGGACTTTTCTATGGTTGAACTTAGAATATTGTTACTCTATCATCAATTGAGTGAGATATTTTTCATTGATTTTCATTGTTGCATTGCCCAATATTTCTTCCTTTCAATTAATTCAATATATTTTTTTTTTATTGAGTTCAAATGATAAACACCAACAGACGCTGGATTTTGCAAAGCTAGAACTCTTTCTAGTATCTTTGCAAAGTTTCACAAATAAAGCTAACTTAACTAAGTAAAGATATTTCACCTTAAGAGCCTGCCAAAGAACGTCGATCAAATGCTCTGATATCAAATGATAAGTGCCAAAAAAGCTGGATTTTGCAAAGCTAGAGGTTCTTATAGTATTCTTGCAAACTTTTACAAAGAAAGCTAACTTAACGAATTGATTCCAACAAAGAGCTGGTTAGAAGATGAATAGTTCCTAGATCGAACTTGGAATCTATGATGGTCACCCTTAGATCACAAGACGACTCACTTCAGAATTAGCTTGATCATGACTAATCCAATGAATCGATTTTAACATCAAACAGAGCAAGGTTGGAAAGAAACATAACACCTAGAGTGTTTCAAACACAAGTGTTTTTTGTTTTTTTTGTATTCCACCATGATTTCAAATTTGAATGTTAAATGTCTTTAAATAGGCCGCTAATGTCAACTACAAACTACCAAGCTATTAAATACAAATCCAAGAAAATAAAGAATGACATAAATAGTAGTTCAACTACCAAACACAAAAAGTCTTCAAATCACTTCTCAATGTCAAGTGTTATTTATTGTCCCTCCATTCTTTTTTTGATTTGATACTTAAATCTTCTCTGCATTACTTCTTGTAATTGCTCCTTCAGGTACATGCAAATGATCAGTTGTTGGATTCGTATCACGGAATTTATTGGTCTTTTGTTTTGAAAATCATACGCTTAATCTTGGAGTTCTTATGATTGAGCCACCGAAAACAAAATTGTATTAAGTATAGGTGGTCACTTTCAATTATTTTAAGCTTTTTTTTATTATCTTATTTTCAAGATCGCTCTCATTCACCTATAGTTTTCAGTTCGTTCATGTAGCCGTCATTATTTGGGCGACACATATCAATCTATTTTGTAGATTAAATTTCTCGAATATATTTTTTTAATTAAGAAAAATTAATTTAAACTTCTTTCCATTTTTAGAATTTAAATTTATTTGTTTTGTCTTCCCATTTTAAAATATACTTTTTAATAGTTAACCAAACTTCAATTTTTTATATATTTTTTAACAGACAATTTTTTTTCAAGAACGTTTATAATCTTTAAAACGTGAGCAACTTTAAAAATATGTTGAAAAGTACATTAAAAAGAAATTCCAAATAATCATACTTTTTAAAAATGAAAAACAAAAATAACGGAAAATACTATTTTAGAAATACAAACTTCGAAATTTAAATATTTATTTTACATTTTCATAAAAAAAAATATATTTTTTGTATAGTTAGTTGTTGGTTATTAATTTTAAATTAATTAATTAATGGATGTTTTTTATGATAGCAAATTTACAGTAAGTATAATTTTTTTACTTGTTTTGAAATAAAAGAAAATAAAAATACTTATATATATATATATATAAAGGACAACCTGCAAGTAGAGATTGCCGCTCCAAAAAATAATTATAAACAATTAAAAAATATTACACATATATTTATTATTATATTAAAAACTGAAATTTTGAGAAAATGTTTCTCTTCGTCATATATATTTATTCTTATTATATTACTATAATAAAAAAACGAAATTTTGTAAAAGTGTTTCCGTTAATATACGTTATTATTATTATAATAATATACATTATTATTATTATTTTTATTTTCGTTCTCTCTTTTTTCATTTTTTTTCTTTTTAACTCAATTTAATAGTCCAAATTAATTTTTTTAATTGGTCAACCTAATCACAAACATAAAAAAATTAAGAATATTTAACGATTAATGATGCATTATAACTTATAAATGTTTGATATTAAATTTTATGAGATTTTAATTATTAACGAAAATTAGAGGATTATGATTGTGAACTATATTCAAATTGCTCGCACTAATGAGAGTGTGGGTCCCACTTTCTCACACTTCTCACGTTCCTAATTTTATATCCATCTTCCTCAGTTTCCCATCTCTATTTATATATTCCCCTCTTCACTTCCCAATTTCAATGCCCGATTATTCCAGATTCCCTCACCTCTTTCCTCCATGGATTCCAAGGAATTCGACCTCTCTTCCGCCTCCTCTTCTCCCTTCTCCGACAGGTAATTCATTAATTAACCTCCGTCGCCGATCTCTGTTCATCTCTATTCATCTCTTTCCTCCGCCGTCGTGTTTTCCTGCAGATGGTGGTCCAATAACACAGTAGCGGTCGTCACCGGAGCCAATAAGGGCATCGGATTTGCCCTAGTTAGAAGATTAGCGCAAATGGAACTCACCGTCATATTAACCACTAGAAATGAAGGAAGAGGACTCAAGGCCGTTGAATCGCTGCGAAATGAAGGCCTCAACGTTCTGTTCCGCCGCCTCGATGTCTCCGATCCTGCCTCCATTAACGCCTTCGCCGCCTGGTTCGTCGCCAATTTTCCCGCCCTCGATATTCTTGTAAGTCACTCATTATACGTACGATATCATTTCTGTGAATTCAATCTTCCTCTTTTGCCCTTTTCTTCCAGAACTACTTTTTTCCTTTGCTGAATTTACGATTTCACCCCTAACTTACATGAAATTGGAATCCATCACAGGAATGGCATTAACAAGAATAAATATCAAAGACTTGCTTAATTATTTTGATTTTTTTAAATCATAATTTAACTACTTCCTATAGCCATTTAATTTCTAGTCCTCTATTTCTTCCTTATTTACCATTTATTTCTTGCATTATTTACTTTTAGTCCCTTCTAAATTTATTTTAGTTGACATCTTATTTTGTCTAATTTTCCTAAATTTTATTTTGATTTTGTATAACTTCACATGTGTATTGTACACATGTTGAATTAGGTTGAAAAAATATATATTAGATTAATTTTAAAAAATATATTACGCATCTTATTTTGTTGGGTTGTTTTTTTTAATTATTTAAAAAATTATACATTTTATATTAATAACTAAAATCTTATAAAATTTAAATATTAAACCTTGCAAGATGGTTGATGGGAAAATAATGTCAACTCAACCCGAGAAAAAAAAAACTAATCCAATCTAATCTTTATGGCTTAGATTGCGTAGTCCGAATTGATGGGGTTATAATAAAAGATACATACAATGTATTAAAGAAAGTTCATGAAATAAGTGTTTTTTTTTTCATCCCTAATTTGTAATGATTATTCTTTTAAAACAAAATTAGTATAAATTTTCAAGAATTTATTTATTAGGTTTTAACTAAATCTTATAAAATTAAAATATCACATAGATTATAAATTTTAAATATTCTTAAATTTAGCTAATTCTATTTTTTAGGAGGGTCGGATTATGTCAACCTGCAAACTAAACTGCAAAAATTCAACCCAACATTTATGATTTGGGTTAGGTAGAACACGTTGGTCATATATATATATATATATATATTTATTTATTTATATACTCTTAAGGTAAACAAGAACATGGTCCTCCAATCCTCCCATGTTCCCATTGTGTCGTGGAGTCTGTTTCTTTATTTATTTCCACTTGAACTGCCACTGTCACCCTTCGTAACGACAAAGGTAATGACAAGTCAAGCAGTTTGACCATTGACCATTCCAACTTGGAAAACTCTTAATAATTGATAAATGATTTTTACTTTGTGGCAGGTTAACAACGCCGCCGTATCCTTCAACGACATTAACCACAACTCCGTGGAAAACGCAGAAACAGTAATAAAAACTAACTTTTACGGCGCCAAATTGCTCACCCAGGCTCTGCTGCCTGTTTTCCGCTCTTCTTCTTCTCGAAGTCGAATTCTCAATATCACCTCGAGGCTCGGCACCATCGATGTAAGCCTTATGAAAAGAAACTTTTTGAGTCTGTTTTGTTGAGAATTGTTGGGAGAGAGTACACATGGGCTAATTTAGGAAATAATCATGAATTTATAAGTAAGGAATACATTTCTATTGCTATGAGGCCTTTTGGGAAGCCTAAATAAAATCATGAGAGCTTATGCTCAAGTGGACAGTATCATATCATTGTGGAGAGTCGTGATTCTTAACATGGTATTAGAGTCATGCTCTTAATTTAGTCATGTCAATAGAATTCTCAAATGTCGAACAAAAAAGTTGTGAGCTGAAGGTGTAGTCAAAAGTGACTTGAGTGTCGAACAGAGAGTGTACTTTGTTCGAGGACTCCAGAGAAGGAGTTGAGTCTCAATTAAGGGGAGGCTGTTCGAGGGCTCCATAGGCCTCAGAGGAGGCTAGAAGCTGTGCGCCTCGAAGGTGTAGTCAAAAGTGTACTTTGTTCAAGAACTCCAGAGAAGGAGTCGAGCCTTGATTAAGGGGAGGCTGTTCGAGGGATCCATAGGCCTCAAAGGAGGCTCTATAGTGTACTTTGTTTGAGGAGAGAATTGTTGAGGATTGTTGGACGGGAGTCGCAAGTTGGGATGTCTTTTGGGAAGCTCAAAGCAAACCCATGAAAGCTTATGCTGAAAGTAGACAATATCATATCATTCTATAGAATATAATATTTATAGAGAGTCGTGATTTCTAATTAATAAATGAAAATTTTCAGAAGGTGAAGAACGAGAAAGTGAAGGAGATTCTGCAGAGTGAAGATCTGGTGGAGGAGGACATCGACGGCGTGGTCGATGCTTTTCTGCAGGACGTGAAGAGAGGGACGTGGAAGAAGAAAGGGTGGCCGGCGCTGTGGACGGACTATGCAGTGTCGAAGCTGGCGCTGAACGCTTACACGAGAGTCTTGGCGAAGCGGTTCGGTGCGTTTGGGAGTGTGAGTGTGAACAGCTTTTGCCCAGGCTTTACACAGACCTCAATGACGCGTGGGAAAGGGACTCATACTGCCGATGCCGCCGCCGTTGTCGGAGCTAGGCTGGCGTTGCTGCCGCCTCATCGGTTACCAACTGGGCAGTTCTTCTCTTGGGGGCCTAATTATGATACCCCCAGAAACTCCAGATTATAGCCAAATTGGTCGTTTTATTGATTCGATTCCTCCTTTGGAATTGTTTTTGTTTAGATTTTGGTCTAATGTTTTGTTTGGACCAACAAAAAGGAGAAAAAAAAGAGTAAAAATAGCATGTTTATGAGTAATTTTGAAATAAATAAAATCATTATTGTCATCCTATTTTTTACTAAAAAGACTGAGATGGTTCATACCTTGATCAAACTTAGATAGATGGACGGAGGTGTCCTGATAATGAAGACGACTCATGGATCGATTATCGATAAGCGTGTCCAAGCGAGCCACAAATATTAGATAGATATTCCACTCGAGCTTTTCTAAAGCACTGCTACAACTTAAGAAATTAGATGGCTGGAAATATCACTTTTATTAATATCTTTGTGGACTCGTATACATAGCCATGCATTTTACCTGATAAATCCAAGTACGTGGCTTAATGGTCAAACAAACTTGAACTTACTGAACTATCAACTAACTGCTTCTTCCTATAGTTATTTCAAACAAAACATGTGAAATCATGCCTATAGTTCAGGGTTTTTCTTGGAGATGTCTTCTACCTTGTTTTCTCCCCCTTTTGTATGCTTTGTTTTCTCCCCCTTTTGTATAATTTGATCGGTGGAGTGGTGGAGTGTTGGGAGAGGGGGAGAAGAGTCCCACCTCGACTAATTAAAAAGTTGATCATGAGTTTATAAGAAAAGAATACATTTCCATTGATATGAGGTCTTAACGTAATTTCCATCCATATTGTAAATATGGAATCAAAATAGAAAATAATTACTCCCAACATAAAATACATCTATTTCAATTTATTTTTATTTTTTCTCACCCTCTTTATAACTTATTTGAAAAAAATTAAAAGATAGTAAATAAATAAATTATACTTTCAAGGAAAAAAATGACAAAAAAACCCAGAAAACAACAAGCAAAACACAAATAAGAAAGTACAAGTATAAATAATCAAAAGAAGACAGGGAAATAATATTAAGCACAAATAATCAATCAAAAACTAGAGAGAGAGAGAGAGAGAGAGAGAATATATTAAAAAACAACAAAATAAAAAAATGGTGGAAAAGGAAAGCCATGCCTGAAGTTTCTGTACAGCACACTTCGAGATCCCGGCAATTAATTTGAGTTAGAGAAGTCAATAAATGGACGAGACATTAGGGGTGTACATTCAACCCAACAACCCGGACCAACCCAACCTGAACTATAAAGGTTGGGTTGGGTTGGGTTGGATTAGCATTTCGGGTAGGGTTAGAACAAAGTCATTCCTCATTGTTATTCAATCAAATCGTATACAATGGGTCAGAATATCCTGTCGTTCAAGTCAGGGATGAGCTTCAGCTAGCGCCCATGTTCTCTGGGAAAGTTCATAATCGAGGTCAATGAATTGAAATTACAAAAACTAAACCATAATTGGGGTTGCAATTGACATAGCAAGTGTGAAGGATAGAGAGAAAATTATTCCAACTTTACTCTCAGATGCCTATTAAAATGACAAAAATGAAGCCAATTAAACTGAATTCCTGATATTGAAGGAAGCTTTTAATTTATTGGCTAGGTGTGGCAGCGTATTCAAACTTTCTTGTATTGATGAATCCACGCACGACTCTAATTCATATACGCTGTTAGTTTTCTGCTGAAGCTTAGCTGCTTCGAACTTGTCCTGGCACACCATTAGTGACCTGTTCAATCTTTCCTGCATTCACCATACAAAAATACATACATTAGATCATATTTGTTGGCATCATATCAACATGGTCATGAAACACTGCTTCTAAATGTCCTAGGTAGTCTCATTTATATCATGCACCGATACCACGATAGAAATGTCTATTTAACCTATAATGTCAGAGTCCGTAGGGACCCGCCTCAAACAGAGTAGCAAATCCCTGTTTAAATGGGGATTGGGAGGGAACAGGAAGAGGTTTCTCTCCGTTAGTGAATAGAGTCAAGAATGGAAATTACATTCTCCATCCTCGACTCCAACACCAACTCCATCCCGCCCCACCTCACTTTTATATATATATATATATATATGCATAGATATCAAAAGTGAGGCAGTGCGGTTGAAGACTACTTTTCCAAAAATAAATGAAAATTTTAACGGAGATGAAAAATGAAATCTGAGGCAAAGATAGGGATGGGAAGCCCTAGTACCCGCCTTGATTCTAACGGACATGCAATTCCCATATGAATAACGGCATTATTCATTCAATGTGAATTCAAACTTCAGTTCGCGACTAAATAATGCTGAAATATATAGCTGATCTCTGCAAACGATGATAAGAAACTTGTCTATTTCTCGAATTGAATGGTTTTAAAATGGTGTTATATTCGCAGGATGAGGGGTCTTGAAAGAAAATCATGGTCATCCTCACAAGGACAAAACCATAGCATTCCGAGTGATGTGGTGAATTCCATTTCAAAACCAGAACAGAGCGGGTTTGAGTTTGGTTTGAAGCATTTCGAGCCATATGTTTATGTCAATTTAAGAGTTGAGATCAACATATGAAGTTAAATGACTCGAGAAATCAAATAACAGGTAGTTTGAAAGGGAAAGCATTCTAATGAGGGAGAACATGGAGGGGAAAAAGAGAAAAATAAGAACAAGATGATGGATAATAACACGTACTTGAAACTTGGCCATCTCATTCTCAACATGTTGCTGCGCTTTGACAACTGGAACACTACAATTTTCAACGCAGTTACTAATCTCTTCCTGCTTTCTTCTCCTATCAAAGCACTCATAGGCACATTTGAAATACGCTTGCTGCAGTCAAGATCAAGAATCACGAAAACAATCAACAGTCATCAAGTAAAAGAAATCACAAATGCTGAAAATGAAGATCCCGAAGAGAAGGAAATCATCAATAAATGCATTGATGGAGAAAAACAGTAAACACCAAACAGAAACCGGACTTCGAAGATCAAAAACCACGACGAGGCAAACCTGAAGAGTAAAATTGACGTGGTCTTGAATAGGACCAAGTTGAGCCTGCGCAGCCATGTTCACTTCGTTCAACTTTTGCCTCATTCTCTCAGAAACCACTTGTTCTTCCATTGCTGCTATGTGATCCATCTTCCTTCCAAGCTCCAGAAAACGCTCACAACAGAGAAGATCCGCTAGGGTTTAGGGTTTTTTGCTTTCATCTGAGTTCTCATAAAGCATGGCTTTTTATACTTTGGGCCCGGCCCATATGAGCCCGGCCCACATCTTTTCCCCCTTTCCCTTTCATCTTTCTTTCGCGCTAAATACATAACGATCGATCTTTTCCTCTTACGGGGGAAAGGAAAAGGAACGAAGCAGCGAATGCCAATGGACTATTCGAAAGAGGCGATATGTAGAGACGTTCCGAATATTCTCTCCTCTTTCGTTGACTCGTTCGTCGACTTCTCCGTCAGCGGCGGTCTCTTCTTACCGCCGGCCATTCCTGCTCCCTATTCCGCTTCTCAAAACGCGCCTTCCCTTCGTAATCATAAGCCCGAGCCGCCATCGTCTTCGCAGCTTCATACATGGTTACCCTCTCCGGAGCGGCTAATTGCGGTGGGAGACCTTCATGGCGACCTTTCAAAGTCAAAGGAAGCACTGAGACTTGCTGGATTGATCGATGGCTCTGGAAAGTGGATTGGAGGGTCCACCACCATGGTTCAGATCGGTGATGTGCTCGACCGCGGCGGCGATGAGCTTAAGATCCTGTATTTTCTCGAGAAACTTAAACGAGAAGCAGCCAAGGATGGTGGTATGATCATCTCTATGAATGGAAACCACGAAATCATGAACGTCGAGGGTGATTTTAGGTACGTGACTAAGGAAGGGTTGGAGGAATTTAGGGTTTGGGGGGACTGGTTTGCCATTGGGAACAAGATGAAGGCTCTCTGCGTTGGTTTAGAAATTCCCAAAGATCCATTTCAAGGAATTCCTACGGCATTCCGTGGTGTTAAGGAAGAGTTTCATTCCGGATTTCGTGCTAGAATTGCCGCTTTGCACCCCAATGGTCCCATTTCAGGCCGATTCCTGTCGCAAAATACGACCGTACTGGTCGTCGGAGAGTCGGTGTTCGTTCACGGCGGACTTCTTCCGGGACACGTGGAATATGGGTTGGAACGGATTAACGAAGAGGTGAGAGATTGGATTAAAGGTTTGTCAGGAAAATTCGCACCGGACTATTGTCGTCGGAGCAATGCCGTTGTTTGGCTGAGGAAATTTTCCGATGAATCAGCGACGAAATGTGATTGTTCATTGCTAAGGCATGTGCTCGATACGATCCCAGGGGCAAAGAGAATGATAATGGGTCACACAATTCAGACTGCGGGGATCAATGGCGTCTGTAATAACCAAGCAATTCGAATTGATGTTGGCATGTCAAAGGGCTGCACCAATGGCTTTCCCGAAGTTTTGGAGTTTAATGGGAACTCTCCCCCGCGTATATTGACATCAAATCCACATTTGAAAAAGCCTATGAACTCTCTGAATATTGATAGCAAGGAGGGGCTCGGGCAGTTGCTTTACGAACAAGGACCTAAACAAGTGGAGGTTAAGGCTTAGGAACTTGAGACTGCACCTGTCCATCAAACAATAAAAACTTCACAGATACTTGGTTTCGAGTCTGTTCTCTATCCGACATGAACTGATTCGAGTTCATTCGTGTAAGTTAGATTATTCAATGGGCTCTGCAGTCTTCACATTGATAAGTTATTGATCATTCATTGGTAAATATGATTAAATTGTGATATGTTGTTGTAGACTTCTAATGAGGCCTTTGGATTCGATTATTGGCTCGCCATTGTGTACTGTACCCTTGCCTTGTCACTGGCATTAATGAGTAGCTTATGAATGTTATTCTTGAAATTATATATCAATATTGAGTGTCCGGTTTAGAAGAAGAGTAAAAATGTTATATATTTTGGTGTTCTATAGACTATATAGTTTTGCTATTCTTGACCTCTGGAATTTTGTTTGAGATCTTCTGTGCAAATGTGTACCGTGACGTTGGCGAGCTCTTCTTCTAGTCTTAGTTAGTTGTTCCCTTTGTAAGCTGGACTATTAGTCTCTACTGACCGAACATAGTAGATTTAAGGCTTGTCTCGAACGTATTGTTATAGATATTGTCATTTGTATTTGACGTTTGGGCAGAATGGTGGGATCGAATGTACGTCTGATGAATATGATACATATCGTTCCAGGAAAGAATAGTTATTTTTGTTTCGAGTTAGTAGGTAGCTAATGTGGAAAGCTGTGTCTTCAGCGCAAGATTGAAAACAGAAAGAGTGTCAAGTATGTAATTATGGTCATGAATCATGAGGTATCTGCGCTTGCAGCTCTCATGTTAGACAACGTTCTACATTGGTAAGAAAGAGCTAAGAACTAGAGAGTCCTAACTGCTATTTAGCTCTATGACTATCTGCCTAACCTTTTGACTGGTAAAAATGATGATTTCATATGCCCATGGCACTGCTAGGGGACTTTCTTTCCTTTTTTCTGGGTCGGGTATCAGAAAGACGATGAGTAACTTGCAGCCCTTCGAGACGTTGAAGTATTTGCTTGATGCTCGGACGATTTCTTGGGAAGAATTCTATACTGTGTATTGCTAGCTCAGTGAGTTCGACTCCCTCTTCAGCGGTGTAACCCCAGTCTTTTTGCAAGGTTTCATGGACCAGTGAGGCATTTGGTCTGTACTCATTCTTTGCCCAAATGCTCACCAAGCTGTTCACAACCCGGTGATGATTTTCCCTTTCCAGTTTCTCAGGTTCATAATCTCTCTTGGCTATAAGTCCCAGCAGAATTTCCCCCAAGGAATATATATCAGTGCTCATTTCCCCCTGACTCCCACCTGAAATGCAAGGAACAAAGCTTCATCTTTTGGCCGAAGAAGTGAGTATCAAGAAATTCAAGCTAGTTTACCAATTGGATTGTTTGTGATGCCTATTTAACAAGTACATCGAAGTTTTTTAACCTTTTTAACCGACTTCTTGGGGATTATTCATACTGAAAGTGTAACGACCCAAGCCCACCGCTAGCAGATATTGTCCTTTTGGGCTTTCCCTTTCGGGCTTTCCCTCAAGGCTTTAAAATGCGTATGCTAGGAAGAGGTTTCCACACCCTTATAAAGGGTGTTTCGTTCTCCTCCCCAACACATCACAGAAAGCTAAGCTTTTGGACATTTGAATCATATTTTAAGGTACCTCTTGCAGATGGATGAAAGTAGCTAGAAGGATTTTGTGCAAACTTATTGAGGTCGGCCCCCGTCCCATTGCTAATCACCTCCAACCCGCATAGTTTTGGCTTGCATTCCTGTTAAAATAAACAGGTTAACAATGTTGAAGCTGCATAGACTGGAACATACAGATTTATGAGGTAACAGTAGCTTTTCTTCATTGTTCAAAGACTATAAAGCAACTATTCTGACCCAATCTAGTAGTATATTTGATGCTCTAAACTTGATGGGCAGGTTTTGCTTTTCCTGACTGTGAATGAAGTCCAAAAGCCGAGCCAGTTCGAGAATTACTTCAACTCTTTGGAGCCAATTAAGATCATCTGCCAAAAGAAAGAAAAAAACTGGTACATAGCTTCACAGACAATGGTTTTATGGCTCATGAACTTACTTGTAGATTACCTCTTGCCACTAGATTTTGCAAGGAACCCAATGGATTGAGATCATAAACGACACCCTTCACTTCATCTTCACAGCAATAACCAATCAATCTCGCTAAACTGGGATGGCCATTTAGAGACAGGTGCGTAGATAGCTTCACTTCTTCCTGAAAAGACAAAATGTCAAGCTTCGAAAACACAGCCATGTCTGCTAATGAAGGTTAGAAACTTAAAATCTGAGTACTCACTCGAACCAAGAACTCATTGGTTGTTGCGTTGTCGAATTCTGGCTTTTGATCCCATATTTTCACTGTCAGGTTTTGAGCTTCTGTTGCCATTGACCAAGCTGATCGGAGCTGCCCTCTGTAAAATCTGCTGGACTTAGTGATTCCGATCAGGCTGTTGCTGTGGAAATTGCTGGTAAGTGTTTTCAAGTCCTCTGATGTAAAGATTAAGACATTCCCATTTGCAGAATCCGCCGCACGGTGGAGGTTGAAGAAACTCTGCATCTCCGCCATGGAAACAAAGCAAAATTTGGCAGTTGCAGAGGCGTTGACTTTGAAGGATAAACCAGAGTTCTTTGCTTCCGCCGTAAGAATATGTTCAATATTAATAATATTATTAAATAAGATGAGTTGTGTTCACTTTTACCTGCAATTTCCTTTGCAAATGGACTTTTTTAAGGAGGAAGCCGTACGAAGAGTTGTTCAGCTTTGACCAGCTTAAATTACTATCACAGTTCGCCAGGATTTGTTTTCTATTACAAGAAAGTTAGTAAATCTCTAACGACTTTCCTTCTACGTCAGATGACATAACCCTTTTGAGGATCTTTCTGTCTGTCTTTCTCTCTCTTTGTAGTATCAAATTTGAATTGAATAGGGAAACGAAAAGTTAAGGAAGTTTCCCATGATCGTCTTGTAACAGCCCAAGCCCACCGCTAGCGGATATTGTCCTCTTTGGGCTTTCTCTTTTGGGCTTTCTCTTTTGGGCTTCCCCTCAAAGCTTTTAAAACGTGTTTGATACGGAGAGGTTTCCACACCCTTATAAAATGTGTTTCGTTCTCCTCTCCAACCGATGTGGGATCTCACAATCCACCCCTCTTCGGGACCCAGCGTCCTCGCTGGCACTCATTCCCTTCTCCAATCGATGTGGGACCCCCCTCCCCCCCAATCCACCCCCCTTTGGGGGCCAGCGTCCTTGCTGGCACACCGCCTTGTGTCCACCCCCTTCGGGGCTCAACCTCCTCGTTGGCATATCGCGGGGTGTCTGGCCCTGATACCATTTGTAACAGCCCAACCCCACCGCTAGCAGATATTGTCCTCTTTGGGCTTTCTCTTTCGGGTTTTCCCTCAAGGTTTTTAAAACGCGTGTGCTAGGGAGAGGTTTCCACACCCTTATAAAAGGTGTTTAGTTCTCCTCCCCCAACCGATATGGGATCTCACAATCCACCCCCTCTGGGGTCAGTGTCCTTGCTGGCATTCGTTCCCTTCTCTAATCGATGTGGGACCCCCCAATCCACCCCCCTTTGGGGCCCAGCGTCCTTGATGGCATACCGCCTCGTGTCCACCCCTCTTTGGGGCTCTGCCTCCTCGCTGGCACATCGCCCGGTGTCTGGCTCTGATATCATTTCTAATAGCCCTGGCCCACAGCTAGCAGATATTGTCCTCTTTGAGCTTTCCCTTTCAGGCTTCCCCTCAAGGTTTTTAAAACATGTTTGTTAGGGAGAGGTTTCCACACCCTTATAAAGGGTGTTTCGTTCTCCTCTCCAACCGATGTGGTCACACACACGCCCCATCCAGGGAATTCTTGAACAATGAAATTTTATTTGGTTCATTAGATTTTAGAACAGGCTAGCTTCTGTTGATAAGTTCTGTACAGTTTCATGTGAAAGTACGTAGATTCCAAACCATTGTTTGTTAGTTCAGAAATGGGGAATTGTCTAAATGCTTTCTGCAGCTGAACCCGTGACCAGCTTTGTTTAGAAAGGGAGTTTATAGGTCTGCCTTAATGAGTGGCATGAATCAACAACATCCCACCAAAAAAAGGCTCATGCCAATCTCACCCTCAGTAGCTCTACAAATTTCTCATCCACAAAGCATGATACAAGCTTTCTCAGCTCCTCCTTTAAGAAGAGGGAGACGCTCGTCGATGTCTGCAGCAAACAACAACTCCGCCATGGCTACTTGCATTCGGGATTTGGTAGAAGACGAGGAACACATTTTCCGTAGCCAACTTCCCGAGGTCCAAGTGCCTGATGATATCACATTGCCAGAGTTTGTACTTCAGAATGCTGAATCATATGCTGATAATGTGGCATTTGTGGAAGCTGTGAGCGGAAAGGCGTATACTTATCATGAAGTTGTGAGAGACACGAGTAGGTTCGCTAAGGCCTTAAGCTCTCTGAGGTTGAAGAAGGGGCAGGTCGTTATTGTTGTTCTACCCAACGTTGCTGAATATGCCATTGTTGCTTTAGGGATAATGGCTGCTGGAGGTGTGTTTTCTGGTGTGAATCCAGCAGCTCACATATCCGAAATCAAAAAGCAGGTGGAGGTAGCAGACGCCAAACTCGTCGTTACAAACAGCTCAAGCTTTGAAAAGGTAAAATTGAAACTGTCGTTATCGATCATATTATTTCGAATTCAACTCGACTTGCTTACTATCTAATTGATTGATAACAGGTGAAGGAATTAAAGCTTCCAGTGATTGTAGTAGGGGACGAACTGATTGAAGGTTCCATGAACTGGCACAAACTGCTCGAAGCCGCGGACCGAGCAGGCAACAATTTTGTCAAAGAAGATATCAAGCAGACTGATTTATGTGCCCTTCCTTTCTCATCAGGCACTACAGGAGTTTCCAAAGGTGTAATGCTAACTCATCGAAATCTAGTGGCTAACTTGTGTTCTACGCTCTCCGGCGTACCGCAAGAAATGGTGGGCAAGGTCACGACGTTAGGCCTCATTCCGTTCTTCCACATTTACGGGATTACCGGAATATGTTGTGCCACGCTTAGAAACAAGGGAAAAGTTGTAGTTATGGGAAGATTTGATCTTAGGACCTTCATCAATGCCCTGATAACACAGGAGGTCACATTTGCTCCAATTGTTCCTCCTATCATCTTGGCCTTGGTTAAGAATCCTATTGTTAAGGAATTCGATCTAAGCGGTCTCAAACTTCAGGCTATCATGACTGCAGCTGCTCCGCTCGCACCCGAACTTCAAACGTCCTTCGAGAAAAAGTTCCCGGGTGTGGATGTTCAAGAGGTAATTAAGTTACTACTCGAGTAGATGGATTCTGAGAATTCTCGACTCTTATTCATTCTGTCAAATTGTCAAGCTATAACATGTAGTCCACCTTCCTGTTTTCTGCATATCGAAAACGAACCGAGCTCCACTGTCGCATTGTAGAGCTGATTAACAGGATCGTCCTATCTATGCTAACTAAATGTCATTGATTGCAAACAGGCATATGGGCTAACCGAGCACAGCTGCATCACTCTCAACTATGGAAGCATAGGCAAAGACAATCTCGCTGCAAAGAAAAACACGGTTGGGCGCATTCTTCCTAATCTAGAAGTCAAATTCATCGACCCCGACAGCGGTAGGTCTCTGCCGAAGAACACGCCTGGGGAAATCTGTGTAAGAAGCCAGTGTGTGATGCAAGGTACATAATATAGACTGATGCAGAAAATCCATCTGAGATCTCTAATTAGATGCTAGTTGAATCTTTCCTTGTTGTTTCAGGCTACTACAATAATGAAGAGGAGACTTCAAGGACCATTGACAACAAAGGCTGGATGCACACCGGCGACATCGGATACATCGACGACGATGGCGATGTGTTTATTGTGGATCGTATTAAAGAGTTGATTAAGTACAAAGGCTTTCAAGTAAAGATATTACATTATCTATTTCAACTTGATCAATCGCTTGATAAAACGAAGCTCAAGAACAGAAAAAAGTAGAATTCAAACGTTTTCTTCGTAAAAATGAAACCCATTGTTGAGAAACAATGAAAAACAAGACAATTTTCAAAAACTAAATACAATTTTCAAAAACTAAATGATTATCAAACGATAACTATGTAAGATAACGAATGTCTTTGATTTCTCTACAGGTTGCTCCGGCCGAGTTAGAGGCAATCCTCCTTACTCATCCCTCCATTGAGGATGCAGCTGTGGTGCCGTAAGCTTCGCTTCCCATTACATTATTTCTATTGAAAGATTGATTTTTAACAAATCGAACACGAAATGGTTAAAACAACGTTACGCTGCATCGGTATTTCAGGCTGCCAGACAAAGAAGCCGGTGAGATCCCAGCAGCAAGCATTGTAATGGCTCCAAATGCAAAAGAAACCGAAGACGAAATAATCAAATACGTCGCCTCAAACGTTGCACATTACAAGAAAGTTAGGCTCGTTCATTTTGTTGAAACGATCCCAAAATCGCCGTCTGGGAAAGTCATGAGGAGGTTGATCAAAGAGAAGATGATCGAAAAGATTCGAGCCGAGACTGCCTCTTGATCCGTAGCTGCCATGGCTATATTTTGTTTGAATCCTCCATTGCAAAGGTCAGTGAAGCTCACACATGTTTCTCTGGTTAGCCTGAAACTAAGCTCTTTTTCTTTCCCTTTTTCAAGTTCCTAGTTTGGCTCTTCTGCTAGGCCTCAATGCAAGTTGTTGTTTAATAATATGAAGCTTATATTTTAATTTCTATTTTTCAATAAATAAGTTTATTTTTCTTTTTCCTAAGATTCTCAATCTGTAATTCATTTCCTGCAATTATTGTTTCAATCCGACAGACTCATATGATAGTGTCTACCTTACTTGAACATTTAAACTATATGGACCGATAAATTATTAGTTAATGGTAATATCTAATTGCAATTAATTATAAGCCTAAATTGATAAATAAAAAATTCCCATTAATTTTATATTTTATTACATCTCAACGACTCTCCACAATGGTATGATATTGTCCACTTTGAGTATAAGCTCTCCTGGCTTTGCTTACCATAAACTCTCATGTTTTTGCTTTGGGCTTCTCCAAAAAGTCTTATACCAATGGAGATAGTATTCTTTGATTATAAACTCATAATCATTTTCTAAATTAGCTGATGTGGGACTTTCATCCAACACCTCCCCTCGAACAAAGTATGCCTCCCCTTAATCGAGGCTCGA
Organism: Cucurbita ficifolia; assembly: GCA_033971965.1. Taxonomy (NCBI): domain Eukaryota; kingdom Viridiplantae; phylum Streptophyta; class Magnoliopsida; order Cucurbitales; family Cucurbitaceae; genus Cucurbita; species Cucurbita ficifolia. The sequence goes on from CM066979.1 coordinate 9,606,554, forward strand.
CTCCTTTGGAGTCTTAGTCATTTTTTACTATGCCTTCGAGGAGGCTCGACTTCTTTTTCTTTTGGAGTCCTTTGTTCGACATTTGAGGATTCTATTGACATGTCTAAGTTTAGGGCATGACTCTGATACCAACTGTCACGGTCCTACATTTTTTACCGTGCGGCGTCGTGATCTTGACACGCTCACGACCAGCCTTAAGGGGAATTACGCCCCATATAGTTGTCAACTTCTCCCTACCCGATAGTTATATGTAGTAAGTCGTTGTTGTTGTCTTTTGCTTATATTCCCATACAACACCAATTTCAATTTCTCAAATCTTGCTCTCAAAACTCTCTTTCGAAATCTCTCTGCCCTCGTTTTCTAAAACTTTCTTCTTGAACCGGGGCCAGAGGCTCGAGCATACGTCACTTGGCCGTAAGCGACGCAAGAACAAATAGGCTTAACTCACTTGTTGCTGGGAAGTGAGTGTCACACAATCGCAAGTCCGCTGCCATCAAAGTGCAATTGTGACAAGTGGTATCAATTGAGCCAATTCCAATTTTGATTTGCCGGCTATTTGTTTCATAGCTTTAATTTGGGCGGCACATCCTACTCTAGAGACGGAAATACTCACATTAATAGCAGGTTTGATTCCAGCATTGAATAGATCCGCAGATAAGAATATTTGTCCATCGATAATGGAAATTACATTAGTAGAATATAAGCTGAAACATCTCCCGATTGGGTCTCAACTATTGGTAAAGTTGTGTTTCAAAAATACCCTCAAGTTTTTAAAAGTTTCATTAATATTTAACTTTTTTAAAAAAAATTAAAAAATATTCTTATTAGCAATATATTGACCATTAGTTTTGGATCGAAACCGTTACTTTGTTTAAAAAAATACTCTTGAACTTTAATAAATTTCATTAATATCATTCCGCTAAAAAAAAATTAAATATCTATCACGAATAAATTATTACAAAATAAAAAAAATTAAATCCTTACAAATTAAATTTTTTTTATTTAAAATTTTTTTTTGGTTAATTTTTATGTCTTATTATTAAATTTTACATGAAATAAAAAAAAATCAATTTTCAAAATTGATTTAAAAGTGGATTATCGGGTTAAATTCTACCTATACCATTCTTCAATGCATTGAAATTCATATAAAATTCTTCGCACTAAATAAAAAATATTTTAATGAAAATTTCTATTAATTATAAATTTAATTGTTTATTGTTACACCAAAGAACAAAGTCCAAACAGTATGCGACACTATTATTTTTGTATATATAAAATAATAAAATAAAATATTATAATAAAATCCCACTAGTGGCCGATCCCTTCCAATTATAGCTAAAAACAAATTTAAATATATTTTAATAATAAAATATGGAAGCGTGTGTGACTTGGATTTGAACCATTGTGGGCTGGGCCCGGCCCAAAACGCGTGGCTTTATCGATGGTATAAATACCGATTCAGTAATAGAGTGGCGGGTGAGCTTTTGAGGAGGTGAACGTGCAGTCCTCCACCATAACACGTCCTCCTCTGAACACTCAAGTCTACGAAATTTTTCTGCCGACGCACTCCGTAAGCTCTGCAAATCTCACTCTCTTTGTTATTTTCGCTTTGTGCATTGGAAGAAAACTAATGAAGCTGGATCGAGTTTACTGTTTTTATCATGTTTCCGCTGAGGTTCTTCCGATTCAGTTTGTTTTGTGAATTTTTAGTTTGTTATCAGATGTTCGTTTTGCTTCGAATTTGAATGAATCTAATTTTTCTTTTGTTTTTCTAGATTTCGTTTAGTTATGGATAATTTTTACTCGGTGGAGAGATTAGAATGCTTTGGAAATGATTGAATATGTGATTTTCTCCGTTTGTTTGTCGGTGGTATGGATGGAGTGACTTCGCTGGTGACGAGGTTTTAATGAACAGGAAGATATTATATCTGCTGCTGCGGCTTTTGTTGTAGAATTTTCTGTTTAGTTTTGGATATATTTACTTAAATCTAGAAATATAGCTAGCTTGAGATCGTACATTCAATGTCGATTGCAGAACCATGTGTGTTCTACTCATCATCCCTCCTTTAGTTTCTCTCCAGTTATCTTGAGCACTACTGCTTCCGAAATCGTAAGAATACGCAGTTTCCTTCGATCCTTGATGGTTTTACTGTAGTTAATTGCTCCAGGACTAAAAGATAGAGATGAGAAGACGCTTAATTTCTAAAACCTGCCCCAGAGGCTAGGAAGGGGACCGCACCTACCTAAACTGTCTGGATTCTACAAATTTAGCAATTTATTTTACACTGAGAAACACAAAGGAACGTGGTCGGTCTGGATTGGTACTTGGCAATCGTGATAACTTGAGGTCGAAATTTTCTAGCTTCACTTCCATTGTTAGGCCAAAATGTATCAATTGTCTCATTTTTATCACGTGGACTTGTTGATCCAGAAATTTTCACGAATTTATTTGGAACAATAGAAATTCTGATCTCATGTTTCCAATTATACGAGGTAATAGTCGGCCTTTGCCACAACTGAATTATGTACACTCAAGAAAGTGAACCCGATTACAATCTGTGCTTTCCCGAGGTAGTTCTGAGGGTACACAGAACAAGGAAGTATCTCTGTCTGAGGTGAGTTTTGTAAGACTTTTTAAGCAATTAAAGCTAAAAGGTAAGTGGTTGAAGAACTGTGACAAGTTCGAAGGAAAGGTATAGTGCTTTGAAATTTAAGAACACCATTCTCTGAGAAGGAATAAAAAGTACTGTTAACTACTGCGGTTGCTTGTAATCGCACCTGGTTGGGCTTTAGAATAAAGTTAAAATACATGAAAAGAAATGTACTCTGAGAGAACATTTTTCTGCTTTTGTGCCTTCCTTACTGTGGTCTCCTTGGATGAGGCCGACAACTGTATTGATCCCTGCAGGTTTGAGACAGGAATATCTCAAGCTTCTTTATTTTGTATATGATCTCAAAGGAAAAAATTGTTCAAATTCTACTTCGTCATTTATTTGAAGGTTATGCTTCTTCTTGATTGCCTGATTTTAGTCTTGCTCTTTCTTACCTTTTCTCAGCTGTAGCATCTGTTTTTGTCAGTAAATTAACTATGACCACCAATTCTTGTGATGCAATTGAATGTTCAATACACTGTTTATGATTTTTGTGACCAAATAGATTTCTCCAAAATGCTAGTCAATGCTGATTTATAATTCTCTGATAGGAATAAGGTGCATGAGACATTTCCCAGCCATTTGTAGTTGATGGAGTGGAATGCAAGACCTTCTTTACAATGGGACTGGGAGAACTTAACGGTACTTAATCCAAGAATTTCCGGACATGGGGATATATTACATCCGACTAATTTTGAAAATAAACATGGAATAAATGTTGGATCTTCCAATTCAGTTGGGGACGACAGAATTACTGGTGGTCCTTTTTTCGAGTTAGGAAAAACTTCTCCAAAAAGCTCAAAATCAGTTTCCCAAAATTCATTGTCTATTGAGAAAAGTCGAACAACCAAATTCACGCTTGAGGGATTTGAGCCAACTTTAGAAGATATGGACAATAAAAACGAATTTGTTGAGACTTCAATTTGCTCCTGTGAACCAATGCTCAGTCTGAAGCTTGGTAAGCAGGCATACTTTGAAAATACTAGTGCTGGAAATATTACAAAGCCATCTGTTCCCTTGATGGAATCCCGAGCTACTCGAAAGAAGTGCCAGAATACACCATCCCCTCACTGCCAAGTTGAAGGTTGTAACTTAGGTCTTTTGAATGCTAAGGATTACTATCGCAAACATAGAGTTTGTGAAAGCCATTCCAAATCTCCTAAGGTCATCATTGGAGGCATAGAGCGTCGGTTTTGCCAGCAATGTAGTAGGTAAACTCCTGGACATATTTAAATTTTTACAGATAGTTATCGATCGAAAAGTATTTTCTTACCGAGTGCATATATACCTCTTTATCCATTAGCTCTTTAATCTGCTTTGTATCTTGAATATTTCTAACCACTATATGTTTCCGAAATTAGCCATTATTTAAATCCAATGTGAACAAATATTATATCTGCATTGTCAAAGGTTTCATGGCATATCTGATTTTGATGAGAAGAAACGAAGCTGCCGTAGGCGTCTTTCTAATCATAATGCTCGACGTCGTAAGCCACAGTCAAAAGTGATCAGTCTGAATCCAGCAAGCCTATCTTCTTGGGATTTTGGTATGTCATTTTCACAAAGAACAGTTTTCATGTTAAAGCTTTCAAGTCCGCAACCAATTGATGGTTGTAAGTTCTTTATTGCTCATGTTTGGCATCCTGAATTAGCGTCCATTTAACTGAGCTGGTAGTTAGCAGCCAGACTCCCTTATATAGTTCAAGTAGTGGATATCTGCCCGGAGATCATTTTATATTTCTATATTATTCATTATTCACCAGCATATTGATCATCCGTTTATATTGTGACCTCCGTAGAGAGGCGACAGATCGACGTTTTCTCAGACAAATTATCACTCATCTATCCTATATCTCATACAAATTCCGCATGGGAATCTGAGTTGAACTCCAGACACCCACAATGTGGCCAGTATGTATTAAAGTCAGAACAAGTATGCGATTCAACTGGGCAGCTTAATGTATCGGGGAATGAGATGCGATGCGTGCGTGCTATGCCTTATCACGACACCAGTAAGCTCGTGACCTTCAAGGGACCTGCAATCAGGGTTCTTGATGCAGGTTCGTTTCACCCCTTTATACAAAGGAACATATTCTATGTTTTTATTCTGTTATTCCATAATGATTTGGTTCCTAGGTTGTTAACGAACTCGAGGTCAATAGTGTGTCCTTAGATTCCATATGAATTGGAAACATGCCAAGTAATGTTCCACAAACGTCATTTCGTAACAATTCCTTTATGCGTGCATCATTTCTTTATTTCACTTTAGAATAAGTAATAGTTTCAATTTACATGCATAGACGTGATCATATTCAACGAAAACAGCCCGACAAGTTTAGATTCTACTGACCCAATCTACGAACTATGAATTTGTTTTTGCCGACTAAAAAATATGATGTTTATATCCAATTCTTGACGTTTGTTTGTACAGAAATGAAATTTGCAATTGTTTATAGGTGTTTTTAGAAGGATATTTGATTTCCTCTGTTCTGAATACAGCACAGGATCTTCAACGTGCTCTCTCTCTTCTGTCAACTGATTTAAAGGGTCCATATGAGGCAAAGCTCATTTCATCTCGTCTTAGTAACCCTAATTATGCTAACCAAACCGCCATATCGCAGTCGCCGATGGATCTCGGAATTGAAAGTCTGCCCTTTGCTTCAGTTGATTCAGGATGGCCCATTGACTCGCAGGTGCAGGTGCACCATCCGGACATTGAAGCCAATGGTTTGTTACAAGACTTGCAGCTCTTCAAAACTCCATGCGAGATTGGGATGTTCTCTAACAGTTAAGGTCAGCCAACTTACTTATTCTTTCCCTACGATTTTTCATGGCTTCTATTTGAATGAATTGAAGACTTTGATGTTCCTGGAAGATGCATGTTTAACTAAAACGAACACTCCTTTTCTTGCATTTTCACTGATGATTCTTCTGTGCTGATGACCGCACTATTTAAAACCATATCCATGAGACCAAAATTCCCCACTAACGACTTTCCATTTATTCTTTTGTTAGAGAAATAGATCGTAGAATTGGATTCTGTTCCTTTTTCTTTTCTTTTCTTTTCTTTTCTTTTCTTTTCTTTTTTGTCAATTTTACTAAAATTCAAAAGTAGACATTATCACTAGGTGACCCTGGAAATTAAGAACGAAGATAGGAATGTTGCAGGTATCTACATTTTCCCCTCAGAAAGAACATCGATTTAGACTCTTAGCTTATTGCAGATTACACGACCCCAACTGATAATGCCCTTTGTTTTGATTTGTTTTATTTAAAGACCCAGCTAAAAATGTTTGATAATTACTTCCAGTTCTGTTTTTTCTTTAAACAAAATGAGAAAAGCTAAGAATACTCTCTTTAAACAAAATGTTTGATTGATAATTACTTCCAGTTATATGACAAAGCTACAACAAGAAGAAACGAGTAGGCCAAAGGTGAGCGGCGGCGTTAATTTGACAGCTTGAAGAACGCCTCAACTACCGATGGTGAACTTACTTGGCAATCAACGAGACCCTTGGTGGCGTGCTTGAATCATCCTCCAAGTACCATTTTAAAAGATTAAGTTCTAAACAAAAAACGATTCATCAAAATAAAATGAAGTTTGGTTTAAAAAACAATTTTATCAAGTACCTAATTCTAAATTTACTTTCAACAGTACATTGACAATAACAAATTGTTCGAAAGATGCTTGGGTACTTTGTACTTTGTGCTTTGTGAGAGGACCAAAGGGAACTTATAAAGTGATGCCTAAATGCTGGGACCATTTTCAACTACTTCAAAAGAATTAGTTCATACCTTTAAATTTTATTCTATTTTACTTTTTTAGTTTGAAAATAAAAATAAAAAACTTCACCATGACGGCCAGTTATGCTAAGAAATAACCAAGAAAAAAACAAGAATTATTTGAGCAAAAAAGCTGACAAATATTTTTTAAAACAGAGTTATTCTAAGAAAATTAATGACAAAGAAAGGGTCAAATATTAACCAAATGAAGGAAGAAAATGCAAGGTCAAACTCAACTTGCTTTTAAAATTTTGTCATTGATTGTAGAAACCACCATCTTAAAATATTTAAAGACTCCATTATTCCTAAAGCTAAATTCTTCCTTAATGATATATTTATCTAGTGCAAACAAGGGTAGGTTATATCACGGACCAGGACCACACAATAATCCATAATTAGCACCAAACCCTAAGAAGAGAATAATAAAACTACCAAAGTGGATAAGGTGAATACCAACTACTTCAAACAGTTGGATATCCAAATCGTCCTGCCACAACACTGCATGAACATGCGTGAGGTTCCTCAATAAATTAATGAGCAATAAAGGCATGGAAAGACAAATAATAAATGAGATGTGAATAATGATGACATAAATGGCCCTTGTCAATGCCCAGCCCGAAAAGGACACTGCAACCTAACCAACATTAGTAAATGGTACACAAGTCATCGTCCCCAAAACTCCATTTGGGAAGGCTGCATTTACTTTTTTTGACGACCAAACACGCACGCACGCAACATGCTAACCATAATTTATTGACCATAATAATGTGATGTGACACCACCAATAAGGGTCACCATGAATGACCCCCGCGGTTTGTCAGATGAGGCAATTGGACTGAACCCAAAACCTTAGTCCAACCCGAATGTAAACCCTATCTAATGCAACTTTGGGATCCTGTCCTAGGAAAGGATCCGTTTGGCACACCCAAAAGAAGAAAGACAATTAAGAGATCAAACCGCAACCCAAAAGGAGGGTAGAGTCTAGTCTACTCGCAACATGTTTAGTGCACAAGTTAACAGGCCCACTAGACTAAATAAGTGAATTCAAAAAAGTAAATGTGTTCCTAAAATATCAGAAACCAACCATTAAATCTTTTGCCAGATCAATCCGGTTGATGATTGAAAAGACCAGGAACTAAATTGAGTTAATACAACATGACACGGATCAAGAGAGGTAGACTGACTTGACAACTGCTGCAACATGAGGACGACAAGACTGACTTTCAGACACCCATATTGAGCAACGCTGGAAGATAACTCTGGACCTTCTCAACCCCCTCAAACATGTTCTAGAACTCACTGGAACAGTACATAATGACAAATTAATGCGTGAAAGGGAAAACAAAATTACAAAAAGAAATGGGGTATACTCGAGGAAAGTACCACTACCACTGATAATTTACCAAAAGGGTTACCTTTTCAGGTGGTTCATAAATTATCTTGTTAATCAAATTATATGGAATCCACTTCATAATGCATATATATCTCAAGAAAAGCACATGCAATTCCGAACACCATATAAAGATACAGAAACTCACACAACAGACCTGTTCATTGTCTTCATCCTGTGCCGGTGATGGGGATTTCTCCGACTCCGCTGGCTTGTCGGCTCCACAATTTTGCCGATTGCATTTGGTTCGGAAAGGATAATTTATGTTGTTACATTTCTCACACTTCCAGCTACCCTCCGGCGTCTTTTGTTCTGGAAGGCATTATGAACAAGAACATTAGAAATCATGAAGCTTATAGCGAAGTTTGAAAAGGAAACCGTTTCAATTGGAACAGGCCCATATATTGAACTTACTAGAACCTTTGTCATTTTTGGAACCCTGCATTTCAAAAATAAATGAAAAGGTTAGACCTGCAAGTAAAGTTAAGCGAACTCATAAAGAAGTTGTGCATGACAGAAACATGCCGAAAGAAATTCAACATTCACCACCAATTGAAAAGGAGATGTTTGCTAACAACGTTTACATAGGAAAATCATTCTCTTAAGAAAATAACTTAACAGACCTGTGACCCAGGCTTTGGCGTGTTGCATTTCCTCATGTTACAGACAGTTCTAAATGAGAAATTGATGTTTCCGCATTTGGGGCATGGCCAATCGTTGTCACGAGTAGCATCTGGATGAGAATAAGTAAGAAACTAGATTAGAAAAGGTTTTCATCGTAATTGGTCAAGGACAGAACATAACAAAGCAAGTAAAGAAGAGTAACCTGCACCCTTCTTCTGCGACATGTCATCTGGAAAAAAACCTGGCCTTGGACCCTGGTAAATTTACTTGCTCATAAATTTTACACAAAAAGTGACAGATGACAGACAGGAAATAAATGTGAAACTCAATCAAGAACAACACTTGTAGACGTACAGGACAGCTTCAGTTGCCATTGAGAGCTGTGGGGGTATAAGTCTTTATTCGCACAAGTCTTAATATCCGAACTTTAAATCTTCAGGCTTTAACATTCATTTCAATAGGAAAGAAGAGTATGTATTTTGATATGATGTGATTCTTTATAAATTTCTTATCTTCAGAAAACCAGAATTTAATAATTCATTTTTTCAAATAATTTACATCAAAAGACCTACCATGGTTCCAGGGCCCATGGGCAAAGCAATGCCATAGCGATCCATTATGGGTGGCATGCCATATACTGCACCTGTGAAAACAAGAAGGAAATAAGATAAACAGAGGACCGATCAGCACAGCACTCACTTCTCATAAATTACTCGTGAAAACAGAAAAATGAAGTTCAAGTTATAATCTTGTTAGACAGAGCAATTTAATGTCGTCATAAACAAGAATCACAAACAAATATGAGCATAATAGAAACATAACATACTATTTCCCATCAAAGATCCACTAGAATAAGGTGCAGGGCCAGATAGGTGCAAAGGTCTGTAGGGGCTGCCTGCAGAAAATCGACTGCCGTAGTTGTAATGATATGCTGATCCCCCAGAAAATGGCACATCATAGGGAGGTATAGCTGAACCGTTGAATATAGAAGAACCATAAGGTGGTACGCCAGGATACATTGAAGAGGGTGCACCAGAACCCATGTATGGAGCAGAATAGGAGTAGCCCTGTGGAGCATGAACAGGCTTGGCAGCAGATTTCTGGAGAGAGAAAAGCTTAAGAAGGTTATTTGTTTTGTCAAGTGAACGTGCAGTTCAACTTTGTGAGTGTCGGTGGTGTGTTAACAAACAAACTTTCCTTTTATGAAAGAAACGTATGAGAGGTGTACGGGAACTGGCCAATGGATGTTACAAGAACGGGAAAACATGGAGAGAAAAAAAATCATAACTACTGGAGTACTTGAAGAGAGTACACCAAGAGAAACTTACACCTAATATGTTCAATAAAGTACCATCTCATGAAGCTCAAGTAGTGAATAGTCACTTGTGCCTTGTGAGAAAATGTACATCCTAAAATCATAACTACAAAAAAAAAATGAAGATAGCATAATTACCACAACCTAAAAATGCAAAACATAATTACCACCTAAAACTGAAAAATACAAACAATTTAACTCCAGATAGGCCGCACCAAAAATGAAAAGTAAACATGAGATGACAAGATTGCTAGAAATAAAACGTTTCTTCTCAACAAACGGAAAAAGTTGTGTACTTTTTAATTACAGATTATGTATAAAAAAATTGATAAACGTCTCCTCTTGCATGTATGCAGATGGATACAAAACACAGCACTGAAACGAACAGAGAAGGAAAACATACTAGAACAATTAAAACCAAGAAACAACAAAATTAGGTTTTGTCAAATTAACAAACGTGATAATTTTAGTTTCCTTGGGGGAATCAGTCACGTCTTACAGAATTATGATCAGCCGGACGTGGTTGAGTGCAATTGCGCATATTGCAAGTTGTTCTAAATGAAAAATTGACGTTTCCACAACTAGGACACGTCCAGTCATCTTCCCTTCGGCTACCTACAAACAAATAAAATAATAAGAATTATTAGAGAGAGAGAGATAGGAAGAAGACGTTCGTCAAATTTCTGGAAATCTCACCAGATTCAAATATCAATAAATCTAACTTCGTTAATCGGTATGCCATATGCATTCACTCAAAAAATCTAATGAGAAAATTTACAAATGCAACAAGAATGCATGATCAAATACGAAGCTGTAACTGAATTACTAATGAAACTACGACGCCTAAACATACCATCGGTTCTAGCACGTTTGGCAGCAGAGGAATTCCTGCTATCAACCTGTACAAGACAATGGAGATAAGAGAAAATTAAATAATTTTATTCACAACTAATGGATGCATCAATTCAAAACCAAGAGAACTAGTATGAGAATCTCCAACTCTAAATTCTAAAGCAGCATCGCGCAATTACTGTCTGAATCCGATACATAGCAACCGTACGGATAGACAGAGAAAAAAACAAACAAAAATGCGCAGATATCGAACAGAACCTAAGTATCATTCAGACTATAAAATTGACCAATGTCATTCAAATTCAATAACTTCAGGAATACAGCGGTGCAATTAAGCTTCCATACATCGATAACAACTAATTGACAAAGATTTTCTAGGGTTTAAGGAAGCAAGAAGTCGAATTTTTTTTTCATAAAACAAAGCAACAAACGATTAACGAGACAATTAAGTGAGTGAACGGACCTGAGACATATTGCGACCTATCAGAAAGACGAGGAGAGGGAGATCTTGTTCTTGGACTCGGAATAGCTGAGCGTATCTATTTTTCTCTCGGGAACGGCAATGCTCGTCGGGTATACGTGACGAACGCCGTTCTGTTGAATGAGCACGATTGGGCTGGCCGAATTCCTTTGTTCATTATATACTGCAAGATAAATGGACCGCAGTACGGCCCAATTCATTTAACCTTTTTTCTTTTATGAAATTTATACATATATTTGTCTAAATTAATAAAAATAAAAAAAGTTTCACTTTTAAAAAATTCAAATTATCGTTTAAAAAAATATCTATTTTTAGAGATAGCATTACCTTTTATAGAAAACACTTAAAAAATATATATTTACTGGTAAAAATATCATCAAACCGAAACAGTCTATCAAAGCTGCATTTTAATAGTATTAATAAAACATTTCAAAATTTATGGTATTTTTTAAACATTGTTGAAAGTTAAAAGATATTTTTTAAACAAAATATTAACCGTTCCGTAAAAAAAAATTAACAAGTATATTTTAGAATTTTTTTTAAAAATTAAGGTTTTTTTTTTTAATTTTATTATGTTGAGATGGCTGAGTTGGTCTAAGGCGCTAGATTAAGATTCTGGTAAAAAATTAATGGTGTGATTCTCGTGTGCCGGCCAGCTACTGAGTTAACCTATGTGGTCCGACACCCTCCTCTCATGGACGAATTAGGTGGATGTGTAGTGAGTGGATGTCCGTACCGTAGAGTTATCACCGTGACAACTTAGAATCTTAAGCAAGGAAAACGGACACGAGGATGTCCTACCCTGAGATTCGGGCATAAGCAACTTTCAGGGGCCAAGTTTTGAAGGAGAGAAGTATTTGTAACAGCTGAATCGGGACTATGATTAATTTTCAAAATTTTCACTTTTTAATCCGATCTTTTAAGATTTTATTGAGGGCAGTATTTCGAAAGAGAAAAATCCTAGAAACTCAATAAAAATATAAAAGATAAAATAGTACACATTGAAAAAAATCGATCAAAGTCAACCAAGGGACAAATTGACCCCATTCCTAACCAACGATCCCAACCCGTGTTATGGAGTTAAAAGAAAACAAAAAAAGAAAAAGAAAGGTCGGGTGAGAAACGGGAATCCACTCTAATGACTACTTGAAGTCAGATTTTGGTGGGAGTTTTAAGAGTCTACCTTAAATTAAATTTTTCATGTTGAGATGGCCGAGTTGGTCTAAGGCGCTAGATTAAGGTTCTGGTCCGAAAGGGCGTGGGTTCAAATCCCACTCTCAACAATATATTTTTTTTCATTAGTTTTGTACAAATATTATATATATATAAATTTAATATGGTTTTATACTTCTGGGTTTGGAGGCGGTTCACTTATTTTTTGGTGCCGTCGATCTACAAGACGTCACAAATCTTAGCTCGAGGTGAACTAATGGTATGATCCTCGTATGTCGGGCAGCTACTGAATGAACGCGGTTCACTTATTTTTTGGTGCCGTCAATCTACAAGACGTCACAAATCTTAGCTCGAGGTGAACTAATGGTGTGATCCTCGTATGTCGGGCAGCTACTAAATGAACCTAGGTAGTCAGACACCCTCCTCTCACGGACAAGACCCTAATCTTTAGAATCTACATGAATGTAATCATGTGACCACGAGGATGTGTGGCCTTTAGAATCTATATAAATGTAATCATGTGACCAGGAGGATGTGTAGTGAGTGAATATTCGTATGTGTAGTGAGTGGATATCCGTACCGTAGTTCAATCTTAAGCAAGGAAAACGGACAAGAGAATGTCCTACCCTGAAATTTGAGCATAAGCAACTTTATTGGGCAAAATTTAAGGGTTTAATCGTGAATCTGTGGTTTAAGTCACTAAACAAACCAACCCATTAGGGATAATAATAATAATAATAATAATAAATAAATAAATTCCAACCCAATCCTTACCTATTAAAAATTTAAATCACTCACTCAATTTCCACAGTTAACAATTAGTTAAGAAATACACGATTGAATCTTAAACATTTGGTTGTTCTTAGAGGTTTTAAAAAGGAATCACAAACTAATTTAGTTGACGTCACAATTATTTTAAATAAATAAATGAATCTCAAAAGTCATTAGCCATCAACAATATTAATTATTTAATAACCTAAATTATAAAAATTATCCCAAAATTCGTATTTTGTTTAAAAATACCTCTAAAATTAAAATTTTAAAAAATTAAAAAATAAAAAAAAAACCATTAACACTACTTTTATCTCCATTGCTTTAGAAAAGAAATGGAATACAAAATACAACACATTTTCTCCTAAAATATCAACAAAACAAAACGACAAACGAAACTAAAAGAAGAGTCCAATTTCCAGATTTTTCGGAAATCCTATTAAACCCAAAAAATACGACAGATCGGAACCGTGATCGTCGCCAGTGATCGGCGGTGTGGTTTTATTCCTAACGCGTGATCGGCGGTAGTAATGCAGTGAAAAAGAACACGGCGATGGCCACCGCCATCGCCCCGGTGGGAGTATTGGCTACCATCTTAGCTCCAGAGCTGCCGTCGGGGACATTCCTAGCCGTTGTCGTCGTCGCCGGTGCGGCTGATGACGTGGCGTTGCTGAAAATAGCAGCGTCCGGTGAATTTGCAGGTAAGCCGAGAAGCTCTGTCAAAAAATAATTCGATTTAAAATATTTTTAAGGATAAATAAATTAAAAAAGAAAAAGAAAGAAGGGTTACTGGGACAGTAGGTAACGCTAGAGTTTTTCAAGTGACAAACAGAGGGAAGCTGAAGAATCTTGATTTCTTGAATCCCCAAATTCTTAATCTGTTGGTTACCGTTATGAGTCTGTTGTATAAAGAAACACAGACACTTAGGGTTGTTCTCTTTCATAACTTCCACCGAGTCGCAGCATTCCTTCCCCGGCGCCGCCGCCTTCCCCGTCGCGAAATCGAAGCAATTCACCACTTTTTGTAAGTCGTTGCTGCACTCCTCTTTCAGATTCTCTTCTTCCGCCGCCGCCAAACACAACCCTACGGCCACTATCAACACCGCAATCCTTTTCATTTTATTATCTTTCTTTCTTTCTTGGTTTATTTCTTGTTCTTTTATAAAGGAGAGGGAGGAGACTGACAGGTGGCGGTTATTAATGCGTTTGGGGGATTATGGGCTGCCACGTGAGCGTGTGAATTGATCAGACGGTTGGGATTGCGGGAGGGGAATTCGGGGTTCTTGATGATGCTTGGGTAGTTGGGGTGGAGTTAAATTTGCTTGCTTGGGTAGCTGCTGCTCATCAGTGAGAAATACCTTGGAAGTTAATGTGGCTGAGCTGTACAATAACCACGTGGCTTGCCTTGGTACACGTGTCACTCTCGCTTCTCATGCGGGAAACTTTGAAATTTATTTGTTCGGTTAAGAATGTGTGGGACCGTTGAATATCGACGGCTTGGATCGTCCGTTTTTTTTTTTAACCTTTTCATTTTTTTTTCTTCTTAAAAAAAAAAAAATATATATATATATATATATTTAATAAAATGTATTAAGATAATGTATAAAAGGTTATATAGAATAAATTCTTTAATTTTTTTAATTAAAAAAGTAAATGTTGTTAATGTTACTTTTAAAATTTTATAGGTACGTATTTTTAAACATAGTACAAATTATAAAAATATTTTTTGATTTTTTTAAAAAAAATTGAAAGGTATTAATTAAACTTTTTAAAATTCGAAGAGTAGTTTTTTAATTTATGAGGTGTCATGTTTTCGTTCCCATATTGATAATTTTTTTAAATTTTTTTTACAAAGGTGAATGATATTAATGCTACTTTAAAAACTTTGTAGGTATTTTTAAACCCAGTACGAAAGGTTAAAATATTTTTCAAAATTTGTTTTAAAAAATTGAAGAGTATTTACGAAACTTTGTTAAAATTCAAAGGTATTTTTGAAATATTATTAAAAGTTTAAGGGTATTTTTAAAATAAAGTATTAGCGATTTTCATCCAAAACTAACCGTAAAAATATTTTTTATATTTTTTTAAATTTAAATGTATTATTGAAACTTTTGAAAATTTAGAAATATATTTCAGACGATAGGGTATTAATTTAGTTATTAAATTATAAAGAAACTCTAACCTCCAAAATTATAGAACTATCTTTTTTATAATCTAACTAAATAAATTCTTTACTTTTTCATTAAGAGACCAGTTTTGACATTTTTTATTTAAATTATAATTCGATAAATAATTAAATTCTAAAACTAATGAATTTGATAATTACAATTAAAATTCTCTTATAGACCAATAAATTATAATTATAATTCAATAAAGTATGTTATGTGATTGACATGATGGGGGCACTTGCATAAATAATTGAAGCTTTCATCTAAAATTTTGAAAAATGAATTTATCTTATTAAAATATATATTTCTAATTAAAGCTCAAAGAGAACAATGTCTGCTAGCGGTGGGCTTGGAGTGTTACAGCTTAGGTAGATGGCGTCGTGAAATCATTCAACTTATTTGATAAGATATTCTAAGATTTATGGGTTAAATTTAGATCTGTCTAATACTATCTCGATATATAAGATAAATTATTTTTGTAGTCTAACCAATGTGGCATGGGTCGGGATGTTTCTTTTCCTTCATAATTTTCCTACTATATTTGAATGTCAAGGTAACTCTTACGATATTACATATTCGGTAGGTGATTATCATGACTCGAACACATTTTCTCATAATCTTTTATTTTTCACATTGACCTCTTTGACCAAGCGACCATCCATGAATGATTATACCGTGACAAAGACATACTAAATATAAAATGGGTATGGTAGAAAAGTTGTTTGAATAACGGAAAACGATTAGAGCACCGAACACAAATAAGTTTATAACCTAAACTCAAACCGTACACATTGGGTTGGGCTCAATTGATAAAGTTGTTCGGGTCGAGCTTTTTGAAATATCCTTAAATTTATTCTTCAAATACAATTTTTTTTCGTAATTATCCCATACTTCATGATGAAATTAAATGCCAATATATAAAATTCTTTAAACATTAAATGTAACCATAAAATTCAATTTTTTTTTTTAAAATTATGTTATTATTTGCTGATTTATAAATAATTAAATGTTGATTTATAAATAATAGAAAAAACAAATTAATTGAGGATTTACTTTAGGAAACAAAAAATTAAGGGTTTAATTGAGAGATAAATTAATATTATTTGATTAATCAAACTTATTATGGAAATTAAACCGATAATAACAAATACCCAACTGTCAATTCCGAAATCGAAGAACTTCTCTCTCGCTTTAATTTTAAATTAACTATTAATTAGATTAATTAACCTAAGTAAATTGAAACCACGTTTTAAATTCAATTAAAAACTAATAATTTTGAAATTCTAACATTTTAAATACTTTTAATCAAATTTAAAATTGTCCTAAATTTTAATTTCATTAAAAAAAAAACTAAATTCAAATTTTAAACGCATAAATTAAAATATATCTATTTTAAAGAAGCCCTATTATCATTTTAAAAAAATCATAATTAAATATAACAATTATATTTAAAATAATTAAGATGCATGATAACAACCCTTATGAGTTTTATATTTGTTATAATCGAAATAAATTAAATTATAATACAATAATCAATCACATGTATGATGGCGACACAATTTTAATTCTAAACAAAAAAATAATAATAATAATAATAATAAAGACGGTTCTATACCAATTAACAATAAACACTTCATTAATCGCGAATATATATATATTTTTAATTTTTTAAACATATTTTTTAGATAATAGGGAGACAGGTTAACCACGAATTTGTAGTTTTAAATAGAAAAGGAGGAGATCCATGGAACCTCGAGTTCTTGATTTTCTGATTTTTCACGTGCTTTCGTGCCTTGAAATCTCAGGGCGTTTTCTTCTTAGTGGCTTGGAAAAGCTTAAGGAGGTGTTTGTTTGGGGGGAGAGACCCCGAGCCGACCAATTGGAAGAGGAACTACAACTTTGAAGTATTTTACGACATAGAGTTATATTTATGAATGTATTTAGAACTTATTCGGTCAAAATGTTATCACCACTTTCTAAATTCTAACCATCTATTAAATTAAGAGTATTTTTTTTTACAATTTTTGAAAAGTTAATGGTATTATTAGAATGAAGGTTTAATAAAAAAAATTAATGAGTATTTTTTTTAACGTTTTTGAAAGGTCCGAAGATTTTTTTTAATTGTTCGTTCTTTTTTGGGGTAAAAAAGTTTTTACTCTAGGGTAAAAACGTAATTTTATACATTCCATAACATCCTCCTTATTACCTCATAACCTAATCGGAAAGTTAATGGCACCCTCCACCAAGCTAGCACTTAACATATAAACATGTCGATTTTAGTCGAAAATTGTCGAAAAAATGACCTCAATGAAGCATCTTGATTAGTATCAACGAGGAAGAATAACATAGATGCAGGTATCATTTTTACCTAAGAACTTGACCGATGAAGATCCTGATCGAGTCAGATTGCATGTTCGTTAAAAAGCTGAATCGAAAAATCTTGCATCTCTTAATCTCATTAAATGTAAGCTATTATCGATCATTAATGATTTTTTCTTTTTTCATTGGTCAACGTTGTTGGAGTTATGCTATTCAGGAATTGAATGTGGTAGCTTATATTTTTCGTTATCGGGCACGTGTAGGTGGCTTAGACTAGACTTTGAACATTGTTGATTAGGATTTTTTATATTTCAAGCAACCTCCTTATCAAAATAATTATTTTTAAAATAAGTCATTGTATTTATTCAAGAAATAACGACTAGTTGATATTAATTTAGATTAAATTATTATTAATAAATGTAAAATTGGACTTGGATGGATGGGGCATAAACAAGGACCAAGATGACACACGTGGCGATTGGTAAATGGACAAAAAATTAGAATGGACCCCACAATGGGCTCGAACATCCAATCATCACGTGAGTCAGCGAAACGTTGAATCCAGAGCCAATTTTACCAAAGAACCGGTCAAGCTGGATTAGCTCATGGGAAGGACAGCCCGCACAAAGAGGGTATTAATGTCTTTCACTCACCGACCTCTCGCAACCCCGTCTTCCTAAATCATTTAAACAAACCGAACGCCATTTCAAGAGCCCTCGATTTCTCGATTTTGGAGAGTTGACAAAAAAATTTATCATCTGAAAATGAAGAACAGATTATCCGTCAAGCCATGGATTCTCGGACTGGCCGTCGCCGGCTTAATCGCCGGATCACTGTTGATTTCCGGTTACATTGGATTCGTTGACAGTAACTTATTCTGCTCCATCTCTACCGCCGGACCACCGGCAATAACCGGATATTCACCGGCGGAGATCCAACTCCAATCAATAATCCACTACGCGACGGCGAAGATAGTTCCACAGCAATCGCTAGACGAGATCCATATCTCATTTGATGTATTGAAGGTCCGATGTCCCTGCAACTTTCTGATATTCGGACTCGGTCACGATTCGTTGATGTGGGCGTCGCTCAACCCTCACGGAACCACCGTTTTTCTCGAGGAAGATCCAAAATGGATTCAGACGGTTGTCAAAGACGCTCCGATGCTTCGAGCTTACCACGTCCAGTACAGAACGCAGCTTCAGGAAGCAGATCAGCTGCTGTCGACGTATCGATCGGAGCCGTACTGTTCGCCGACTAAGGCGTTTCTTAAAGACAATAAAAAATGTAAGTTAGCGCTTCATAATCTTCCAGAAGAGATTTACGAGAAGGAATGGGACCTCATAATGATCGACGCGCCGAGAGGATATTTCGCGGAAGCTCCTGGTCGGATGGCGGCGATATTCTCCGCCGCCGTGATGGCGAGGAACAGGAAAGGATCCGGCGTCACCGACGTGTTTTTGCACGATGTTGACCGGAAAGTGGAGAGGACCTTCGCGCAGGAGTTTTTGTGTAAGAACAAGTATTACGTTAATGGAGTCGGAAGGCTATGGCACTTCAAGATTCCTCCGGCCGCCAACATGAGCAAAGCCGACCGAACTTCCGATCGATTTTGTTAGATCAGAAGGGGTTCGTCGCCGGAGATTTGCTGTTTCTGAAATTACTTAGTCTAAAGATAGTCATCGGTGTAGTGACCGGCGGTGAGGGAACATTTTCACGGACATCAATAAAGAAAACCCGCCGGAGTCGGATCTGAGCGGGGGGATAGATTGGTAAGGACAATTCAGCCGACCACTTCGGCTGTGTTTTCGGAGAAGAAGGTGAAAATTAGAAGATTTCAATCTCTTAATTGACTTTTTGGTTTTGTTTTTTTTCCATAATTCTGTAATTTGTTTTCTTCATGTCGTGCCCACTTTCCTACCACGTCGTGTATGATCATAATCATATTTTCAGTTAAATTTCCATTTTCAACTTCAATTATCAGATTCTTTGCAGCTTGCAAAACCCATCTGAAATCAAATCCCTTCAATAGCAATACAAAATTGAAGCCCATAATTGAGATGATGATATTAATTAAGAATTGAACATGCTTGGATAAGCAAAGATTAAGTTAAATTAGGGAGATTAAAGAGGAATAAGAGTGATTATAGTTACATGGAAGTGTATAAGTAAATCCTAATTCGAAAGAAAAGAAAGCTATAGAAAGTATTTCATACGGTCGTCTCTCTTCATTGCGTTGTACACGGCTTGAACCTGGGATCGAAAACCCGAGAAAAAGAAAATAAAATCAAAATCCTTGGGCAAAAACTGCAGCCAAATGATATAATTTGTATAAATGAACCAATTATTGTTATTTTTTTGATCTATTTTGGAGATGGGGTCGACCAAATCAAGAAGCATCGTAGCTGAACATGTATGTTGGGGGGGTGGAGGGCATGCTATGCTAAGAAATTGGAAGGCATAATTAATGAACGAGTTAATGAGAGAGGGAAAGAGAGGGACCTGCTCACTGGAAATTACTTGAACTGGTCCTATGTTTACCGAAACGTACTTCCCTTTGGCTGATAATTTATGCCTCACCTTGCCCTGTATACAAACCTATTACTTTAGCACAAAAATCAGGAACGAATCTGTAAATTGTCATTCTATTGAACGACAGAGCGTTCTTTCATCTATGATTGTAAATTCATGTTCAAACACGTTCCTAACGAGCGTGTTTGGAAGTGATTTTGGAATGACCAAAATCACTTTTCCCATAACTACTGGCATGTTTGGAAAGTATTCACTTTTTTCATAACTACGAGCATGTTTGAGAGTGATTTTGAAATGGTTAAAATCACTTTCGAGCATGCTTCTAATCGTTCGAATAGATTTCAGTGGTATGAAAATGTGATCTAAAACCCAACATTAAAATGATTTTATAAAAGTCACTCATAATAAACAATTCTCGAAAATCACTCTAAAACATGCCCCTAGAAAGGCATGAGAAAAGTGATTCTTGCCATTTTAAAATCAATCGGGTTTGTTGAGGATCTTTCAAGACCATAAATAAACCATTGAATAATGATGCCTACATACAAGCAATATAGAGAAACTACTGGAAACAAAAGAACAAACAATAACAAAGCAAATTAACCGTACAACCAAATTAGTTTAAAACTAAACCTCAAGGCGTAAGAATTAACCTGCAGCCTAAAGGAGATGGACAATTACAAAGATGGAAAGATATTTAGAAGCTTTTCGATTCTCGATACTTTCATAGTCTGATTAAACAGTAACACCTTGAAAGTTTACTCGCTCGAGAAATTATGTATCCTCGACACAAGCCAACTTAAATGTTTCGAGTTCTTTCTAATCTTTCCCCTGCTATTTTTTTTTTTACCAATGATCTGTTTGACATCTACAGTCACAATATTTCGGGGCGGGGGGAGTGGAACCTTTACTCTATGGAAAACCCTCGAAAAAGTACGAAAAGAACTTGAAAGTCGTAAAAAAAGGAGAAAAAGAGTAGTTACAAAAAGGGAGTAAAGAACTTGATGAAGAAGATGCAAAAAAGCAAAGCATCCTAAAACTCTTCAATTACAATTTACTTCTATTGATACATTGAAAGATTCTCCTATTCTTTTTTCTAGCAAAATCTTCCAAAAGAAAGCTCTAAAAGTACTATGCAGTAACATTTCAGCATCATCTTTGAAAGGATAGGCAACGCAATCACAGAGAAAAGAAGTCTGCCACACGACATTAAACAGCCTCCAAAATCTTTAGTCAAATTATTTTCAATAGAATGCTCCATATGAAAAAGTCATCAACGATTTCGTTAACTTTCACAGAAAACTTGGCAATTTGGCCTCAATTTAAAAAATGATAGGAAATAAAAAGGTAGTTTAGAAAAGGACAAATTCTATCGAAGTAATTCCATCTCCCTGAAACAAGGTCGCATCCATTTCAGTAGCCCATGACAAAATAATCATCACGGTCAACCAGTAAGAAGCTGCCTAACGAAAGGAGCCTAACGAAAGGAGCCAAACTCTAACAGCCCAAGCCCAAGCTCACCGCTAGCAGATATTGTCCTCTTTGAGCTTTCCCTTTCGGGCTTCCCCTCAAGGTTTTTAAAATGCGTCTGTTAGGGAGAGGTTTTCACACCCATATAAAGAATGCTTTGTACCCCTCTCCAACCAATGTGGGATCTCACAATCCACCCCCCTTCGGGACCCAGCGTCCTCGCTAACACTCGTTCCCTTCTCCAATCGATGGAGGATCTCACACAAACACTGCTTGAATAACATAAATAAGGGGTAATTTGTTGGGCCTTAATTTCACTTCATTAATGTTTTAATGTCAATAGAATTACTTCATATTAATTAAATTTAGCGCTTGAGCTCTGTTGTTGTGAACTTAAAGTAACTGGCACAACAGTTTTTGAATTATCTAAACTAAATCTAAAAAGATGAAGCTATGAAGAAAGCAGGTTCGACGATCACTAAACTTTGTGTAGCATTTCTATGATAATCACGATAAGGTCACCTTATCCAATGATCTAGAATAGTACGTAGATCTAAAAGAATCACTTGTTCAAGATCTTTCGATTAAAGAACATAATTCTTCTAGCTATTGAAGAACCTACTTTTGCTTTATCCAAGGTATATTTCACAGTCTAATCAATCTTCCATTTATTTGATGGGATGGTTAAGAGATTATCTATGGTTAAACTCTTCACAACTTATCAATGGATATAATCTTTTTGGTATGAATAGTTTATCAGTCTGGGGCATGGATGTTCTTATTTGGACATCTTATTTGGGCTACTAGATTTATGTTCTTAATTTTCCGGCTTGGACATTGGCAAGAATTGATTGGAACTTTAGCGTAGGCTCACAAACGCACACCTTTGGCTAATTTGATTCGATGGAGAGTTACCAATGGCTCTTTCCAATGTGGCAAGATTAGTTGGATTAGCCCACTTTTCTGTAGGTTATATATTTAGATATGCGACTTTCTTGATTGCCTTCTACATCAGGAAAAATTGGTTAATTTTGGATATGTTGTATCCTCGAAAATCTCATTTCTTTTTATGGAGAATGGGATCTTCTTTCTTATATTCTACATCTAGGATCTGACTTGTATCAATGATACTACTAGGAATGAGCAAAGAAAAGTTTAATTCAGAGGGAGAAGAAGAGGATTGGTATGTGCTCGCACCATAGACCCAGTTGACTAATCTTCAAAGAAGAGCAATTCACTCCTATAACCTTAAATAAATAGGCGATTTTAGATCATCTTAGTAGAAAAAAATCTAATAAAAAATTCTAAATACGAAGCCATCAAGAACACCAACTTCAATCCATTATAAAGAATCCAAATAAATTATCGACCACCGAAAAGAGGGAAAAGAAAAGACAAGATAATGTAAACAAGCACCCAAAAATTCAATCTTCTATTAAGCACAGCTGAGAAATTGGCAGTAGAAAAAGCACCCAAAAATCCAAAATCTCTATTTTTCGTCAAGCCACCGTGGAACACATTGACATAAGCCTTCTCAATAATAAGTCTCTTCTCTAGACCCTTCTTTTTGGTCCTTGTAACAATTGCCTACTACCTAGCTATGAACTTTTGGAATTATACGCTCCAATAGGAACATGGCTCTCACCATAAATATCAATAATTTCCTAGCTATAATATTGGCAAGTCATTCCTTCAAAAAAAATAAAAAGGGACACTTAAGCTTCAATGCACTAGAGCATTCTTTTGGAATTTTTGGCTTGAAAAGGAACAATAGGGTTTTCAACAACAAAGAAAAGAAAAACCTTCAATCCCTTACTAGACTCCCTCTCTTTTGTGGCCCGTTCTTGGCGTAAACTTTATTTTTATGGGTGTTAGTAACGATTTCATGGTTAAAATGAATGGGGAGGAGAAACAAGCTCCGAGCCTTTCTATTGTTAGAAAGAGAAGTAAGACCTTTGCCGGGACCATCAACGCCCTCAAGGTGTTTAAAATGCGTCTGCTAGAGAGAGGTTTCAACACCCTTATAAAGAATGCTTCGTTCCCCTCTCCAACCGATGTGGGATCTCACAACAGCAATTGATAGACTCTATGATTTAATTGAAAATAATCACCTCAGGAACTGGCTGTTGGATGACAGACTCCACGGCCACAACCATAGATTGCACAAAATCATCTCCCCCAGTTCCGATTGCTGTAAAGCCTCTAACGCCCGGGTACGAGTTAACCTGTCCAATAAGTATGCAAATTCCATGGTTATGTTGATACCTTATAGCTAGTGCCAATAGTATGGTTTTTACAGGTAAATCCTCCCTGACTTAAGAAATCAATGCTAATTTACCTACAAACCCAACCATCCAATGATATAAACTAGCCATTTCATGCATAAATTGGAGCTAATGAAGCAACTATTCCGCACCTTTTGATCCAAAGCAATCCATTCGTTGGTAGAATCATCAGTCACTGTTCCTCCCAGTACCATATTTGTGGTATGCCCAACCCTCCCTTCTGTCTTAGATACCTCTGCACACAGCAACCAAACGAACTCGCAATCAATTGCGTCGAATAGATTAACAAGTCCTCATGAAATAGAAGCATGATTACACAAGCAAAAGCTCACACACACAAACAAGAATTACGCAAACTTGTCCATGAGAAGAGTTAAAGAACGATGAATTGATTCATGGCTTACAATTCCGAAGCCTTGATAACATAAAGGTCAGGTAGAAACCTGAAATTGCCTTCAAAACAGCCTCCTGAGGAGGGCCCTGGCCGTCCTGATCAGACGACGACGTCAGTTGTGTCTCATCGAGCGAGCAATTCAGAACAGTTCGTTCGGGAAAGTGAAATCCTCGAGCCCTAGAACTCCGGACATTGCAATTCAATCTGTGAGTGAAGGATCGCCTAGTTCCGAGCGAGAAGGAAGAAGAAGCACGGGTGAAGAGAAAAGGTCGCGATGGCTCCGTCAAGAATATTGATGCAGAACGCAACACAGCTCTGCTTGCAGCCATTTTGGGTTCTCAAGCTTTAACCGACTTCTGGGAATTGCTTACAGTATGCCAAATCAGTACAGATAATTTTCTTGCTATGGCCTTAGTGGATATGATTATTTTTTTGGTTCTCAGGGCCAGAAAATAAAGGCCGTAAAATTAATTATTTTTTTGTTTGTACAAAATTTATCTCATATAATTTATTTTTAATCGTTTTTTTTTATAATAAGAAGAATATTTGTAAAGCCAAGGATGGTCACTCTTACCATAAATAAATAAATAAATAATATATATATATATAAATATAGACACGGGCCTCAGCCGACACTCTACGTTCTAAAGGTGTGGAATCCTCTTTCTAGCGACATGTTTTAAAAATCTTGAAGAAAAACCCGAAATGGAAAGTCTAAAGAGAACCATATCTGTTATGGGTGAGCTTAGACTGTTACAAATAGTATTAGAGACAGGTTTTGGGTAGTGTGCCAGTGAGTGAGGACGCTGAACTTTGAAGGAGGTGGACACCGGACGGTGTACTAGTGAGAATACTGGGCCTCGAAACAGGTAGATTTTGAGATCCCACATCGATTGGAGTGAAATTTTTTAATCCAAATAACTTTTATTAAATAATGAACCTAACCCAATTCAACTTAATCATAAAATTTTTGAGTTTTTCAAGCATTCCAGTCATTTATTCAATTTCTTTTAATAAAAGTAAAATATTAGTTCTTAAAACATCTCTTTGTAACTTTTATTTATTTATTTTTAAATATTTAATTAATTTTTGTAACTTATATTTAATATATATTTTAAATATTGTAAAAAAATTTATTTGGGAGATTTATTAGAAAATATAATTAAAAAATTTAATAAAAATAATATATATATATATATATATATATATATATATATATATATATATAGTTATAGTTATAGTTATAGTTATATTGTAAGAAAAAAAAATGTATATTTTAAAATTAAGGGTATATTGATTTTGTGAATAGGCAGAAATATTTAGTAAAATTTGCGCGTGACTATTCAAAACCCTAAGCTTCATTATTCCTATCCCGTGCATCGCCATAGCTCAGAAGCTCAATTTCACGACCCTATCGAGTAATTCGCCGGCGGTAACCGATCCCGGTGGATAAAATGTACGGTTCAGACAAAGGCACCGACGATTCTGAGCGCACCGCTTTCAGAAGAGCAGAGAAGAAATACAAACTCTACTACGACGACACCTATAAATCTTCCAAAAAGTATATTTCTTCCCAATTTGCTCTTTCTGGTTTTATTTCATTCAATTGGCATTGGACTCGTTGTTAGAGGCGATGTTTCAAACTCTTGCTTATGAATCCTTTCAGGAAAAAGCTACCGAAACAAGTGGATTTGTCTGAGGTTATCGATTTCAAGCGTATCCTCGAATGTTACAATCAGGATGGTGCGCTTCCGCTGGGCGTGAATGCGACTAAGTGCGATCTCGATGGACCAGTCTTCTGCTTGGAGAATCGCCCTGGTATTGCCAATTCTCCATTTTCGATACTGTTTCAAAGAAAAAGATCCAAAAATTCAGTTGTTCTTTATGTGTCTAAAATGTAGGGTTTTATTTTATTCCTGGCGCGTTGAGTTTAGAAGAACAATGCCAATGGATTAGGGAGAGTTTAAAGGATTTCCCGCAGCCTCCTAACAGAACCAATCATAATGCTATTTATGGACCAATTCAAGATCTGTTCATTGCTGCCAAGGAAAAGAGAGTTTTAGTTGAAGATAATGAAATCTCTGCTTCCAATGTTGATTCCGACACTGAACCTTCCGTTATCAATCGAAATTCTAATGGATGGAAGTTTGTGGAGGAAAATACTGTTTCATCCAGGAGGGGGACCTGCAAATCAGTTCCGGCCTCTGTATTACTTCGGAAGTTGCGTTGGAGTACACTCGGCCAACAATTTGATTGGTCCAAGGTGAGTCTAACTAGTACTCGTGTTTTACAGTTTGAACTCTCTATGAATTCTCTGTAATATTAGGAGTGTTGAGGATTGTTGGGAGGGAGTCCCACATTGGCTAATTTAGGGAATGATCATGGGTTTATTAGTAAAGAATACATCTCCATTGGTATGAGGCCTTTTGGAAAAACCAAGAGAAAAGCCATGAGAGCTTATGCTCAAAGTGGACAATATCATACCATTGTGGAGGTTCGTGGTTCATAACATGGTATCAGAGTCATGTCCTTAATTTAGCAATGTTAATGGAATCCTCAAGTGTCGAACAAAGAAATTGTTAGCCTCGAAAGTGTAGTCAAAAGTGACTCAAAGGGTGTACTTTGTTTGTTCGAGGGCTCCAGAGAAAGGAGTCGAGCCTCGATTAAGGGAAGGTTGTTCGAGGACTATATAGACCTCAAGGGAGGCTCTATGGTGTACTTTGTTCGAGGTGAGGATTGTTGGGAGGGAGTCCCACATTGGCTAATTTAGGGAATGATTATGAGTTTATAAGTAAGGAATACATCTCCATACCTCCATTGGTATGAGGTATTTTGGGGAAGCTCAAAGCAAAGCCATGAGATCTTATGCTCAAAGTGGACAATATCATTCCATTGTGGAGAGTCGTGATTCCTAACAAGGAGATTATTCGGTGTGGGGACTTTTTCTTTCCAAAACGCTAAAACCTCCTGTACTGTTTCTATGGATTTGTTTGATTTCTGAATTAATCTCCTTGTTATGGAGTAGCGAAGCTATGACATATCTCTGCCCCATAACGAGATTCCCTCTGCGTTATGTCAACTGGCCAAAAGAATGGCGGCAGCTGCAATGCCAACTGGGGAAGAATTCAAGCCTGAAGCTGCAATAGTGAATTATTTTGCTTCAGGTAAGTAAAGAAAAATTTGTTCATTGACATCAATAGAATGATAAGTGATGCGTGGAAAAGTCGGCAAAACCTTGCCATTACTCTGACACTTCATTGATATCTTTAGGCGACACGCTCGGGGGTCACCTAGATGATATGGAAGCTGACTGGAGCAAGCCAATTGTTAGCATGAGGTATCTTGCCAACTTATCCTCATTGAATTGCATTCCTGTCTGTTATATTAAAGAGGACATTGAACTCTAGTACTTATTCTGTTATCTGCTTTATTCGCCTGCTCCAGTTTGGGTTGCAAGGCTATCTTTCTTCTGGGTGGCAAGTCGAGACAGGATCCGCCTGTAGCCATGTTTCTTCGAAGTGGAGATGTCGTGCTAATGGCTGGAGAAGCAAGGGAATGTTTCCATGGTAATGCAGCCCTCATGTTTACTCTTACATCATGTGTTGCCCTTTTGTTCTATACATGACCCGGATATTCGATTTCGACGAATGCTCAGTGATTGAATCGAAAAAACTGCTAACTTCCTGAAACATGTCGTGGATGTCTTGTAGGTGTACCACGGATCTTCACAGATGAAGAAAGCGAGGAAATTTCTCTTCTTGAAAAGCGGTTTTCAAGTCGAGATGATTTGCATTTTCTGGAATACATAAGAACTTCAAGAATAAACATCAACATTAGACAGGTTTTCTGAGTGTTTCATGATTATTCTTTTACATTGGTAGAAGAAGTTTTCCATCATTACTGGGAGGGGATTGAAGACAGAAGATCCATGAAGCCCTGGTTCTAACAATATTTTTGGTCGGCATTGAGGTGAGTTTGTTTATTTGTAAACACAATTGAAGATTAGATGATTTTATATTAAGAGGGAGAGATTTTTTTGAACTTACTAGTCTTTGCTAGTTGTCTCATGGGAAGGAGCAAAATCTATTACTTTCGGGTTGGATTTGTACCATGTCTCAAAAATACCCATAAACTTTCAAAAATACATTTACCGTTAGTTTCGGATGAAATTTATTTGTACTTTCTTTAAAAAATACGCTTGAACTTTCAACGGTGTTTAAAAAGTACCATTAGAGCATATTGATAAGCAATACGAGTAAGATATTAAATTTTACCGAAACCCTTATTAGCTCAAGCTGGAAATTGAAGGAATCAAACAGTGATACACTGTCCTAGGATGTCAAAAATGATCAGCTAAAAGCTGTCGGAAAAGGCAAGCTAGTGAGTGAGCTCCATTAAATTTCTTTTTTTCTCGCCTAGTGAAATTCGGCATCTAAAGCCTTCAGTAAAAGTCCGAGAGTTCAGACTTAAAAGGGAAAAATTTGGAAATTAATCCTCATCGGGATTCAGGTGTTACGAATTCTTCGCTCTTTAAAAACTATCGCCCGATTTCAGGGTAGGACATCTTATTGTCCATTTTCCTTGTTGATTCTAAGTTGTCACAATGGTGTAACTCTATGATAGGATCTCGTTCGTAAAGGCCGGTACGACGGGGATCACACCTTAGTTCACCTCGAGATAAGATTCGATGTCCAATAAATTAGTGACACCCACGCCCTTTCGGACCAGAACCTTAATCTGGCGCCTTAGACCAACTCAGCCATCTCCACATGAAAAGTTGGACTCAAATAGCCACTTAGAACTCCTGCCAAAATCCAACTTCCAAGATTCATGTTTCTCTCTCTCCCTTTCTTTTAAAACTCTAAACCCTCCTTTTCTTTTTCTTTTTCTTTTTGTTTTCTTCTCACTCCATAACACGGGTTAGGATCCTTAGGAATGGAGTCAAACTGATCATTTGCCCTGACTTTGATCGACTTTTTTCAATTTTTATTATTTATCTTTTATATTTTTCTTGAGTTTCTAGGATTTTTCTAAGCATTTTTCTCTTTCGCAATTCTGCCCTCAATAAAATCCTGAAAGATCGGACGAAAAAGTGAAAATTTTGATCATCGTCCCAATTCAACGGTTGCAAATACTTCCCTCCTTCAAAACTTTGCCCCTGAAAGTTGCTTATGCCCGAATCTCAAGGTAGGACGTCCACTCACCGAGGGGGGCGTCGGACCACATAGGTCAACCAAGTAGCTAGCCAGCACATGGGGATCACACCATTAGTGCACCTCGAACTAAGATTTGATGTTTTGTAGATCGACGACACAAGAAATTGTTGAGAGTGGGATTTGAACCAAAAGCCTTTTGGACCAGAACCTTAATTTAGATCCTTAGACCAACTCAACCATCTCAACATGGAAAGTTTGACTCAAAGTAGTCCCTTAGAACTCCCTCCAAAATCCGACTCCAAGTAGCCATTTAGATCGAATTCCCGTTTCTCTCCATACCTTTCTTTTAAAGCTCTAAACCCTCATTTTTTTTTTTTTTTTGTTTTTTTGTTTGTTTTCTTCACTCCAAAACATGGGTTAGGATCGTTGGTTAGGAATGGGTCAATTTGTCCCTTGGTTGACTTTGATCGACTTTTTTCAATTTGTACTATTTATCTTTTATATTTTTTTTGAGTTTCTAAGATTTTTCTAAGCATTTTTCTCTTTCGAAATGCTGCCCTCAATAAAATCCCGAAAGATCGGACTAAAAAGTGAAAATTTTGAAAATTAATCATCGTCCCGATTCAACGGTTACAAATACTTCCTTCCTTCAAAATTTTGCCCCTGAAAGTTGCTTATGCCCGAATCTCAGGGTAGGACATCCTCTTGTTCGCTTTCCTTGCTTAAGATTCTAAGTTGTCACGACGGTAACTCTACGGTACAGACTTCCACTCACTACACATCCTCCTAGTCACATGATTACATTCATATAGATTCTAAAGGCTAGGGTCTCGTCCTTGAGAGGAGGGTGTCGGACCACATAGGTTAACCTAGTAGCTAGCCGATACACGAGGATCACACCATTAGTTCACCTCGAGCTAAAATTTGACGTCTTGTAGATCGACGACACTAGAAATAGGCGAACCGCCCCCGAACCCAAAAGTATAAAACCATATTAAATTTTATATATTTTAAAAAAAAAACTAATGAAAAAAAATAAATATTGTTGAGAGTGGGATTTGAACCCACGCCCTTTTGGACCAAAACCTTAATCTGGCGCCTTAGACCAACTCGGCCATTTCAACATAGTAAGTTTGGCTTAAAGTAGCCGCTTAGAACCCCCGCCAAAATTCGAGCTTCAAGCAATTCTAGGGGTAGATTGTATCCGAGTCCTTCATTCCAGTGTTGATCAAGTTCGATTGTGAGTGACTCAATTTAGAACAAATTTCCAAATCTTACTTCTAGATCTTTGATCTTAAAAGTAATTTAATTCTAAAATCATCTCTTAGTTGATCCGAATTTTGTATAAAGAATTATCAATTTCTTTGATTCAATAGTTATTGTTTCATCAAATGTTTGGATTGTTAGCTATGATACTGCACCTTCAAGGATGGCTGATCTGAGATGCTTGTCGTTAATATTCAAAGCCAAATTTAGTCGGATATAACGGTTCATACAAAATTGCAACCATAGAGCATACGCAGATTAAGAAGAACTCAAAACGCATCTAAACTTCCTTAATTCTCGTTCTCATTTGTACATGAAATTGATTTCAATGTCCATACACAAGACATAAGCACATAGTTTTCAAGTTATGATTTGATACACGCCTCCTATGCTCTTCAATTTCTTCACTTGGGAGTAAAAGCCTGTAAAAAAGAAGAACACAACAGTTAAAACCTAAAATTTACCACCCTATTTAATCTCAAGAGCTTCCAAATCCTAGGTTAAAACTTACGGCGAAGACGGTGGCATGGCCGGGATCAGCAAGGTGCGCGAAAAGATTGTCGATGGGACCGGTCCCGGTGTAAATGTGTTGAAACCATGCACCCATCACTGCCAACATAGCCAATCGTCCGTTCTTGATCTCTTTAGTTCTCAATTCCTTGATCTTTTCGGGTGACCCGCTACCCCATCCGAGCGGGTCGAACCACAGCCCCCCGGGATACCCAACGTCCGTTCCGGTGAGCTTGTTGTTGGGGAAGATCGGGTCGGTGTTGACGCAGCCGGGTTTGAGGATGTCGGCCCACCGTCTACCCTCGGCCCAACCGATGAAAATGAGTTCGACGACGAAGAGGGTGGTGGTGTCGGTGAAGTATTCCAATTCTCCGGCGGTGTACCATGATGGAGTGTTCAAAATTCCGATCTTTGTCAAGAATTCCGGGATGAAAATTCCGGCAGCGCCTAACATTGCCCACCGGCAGTGCACCAGCTCCGCCTGCTGGTTCCATCTCAGGCTCTCCGGATCAGAAGCTACCAAAATACAGTAGAAAAATTATTAGAGAGGTAATTTTTTAAAATATATATTATAATTGAGTTAAAATTTTGAATTAAATATTTAAAAACAGATAAATATATATCTTACCAGCTAATATTTTATTTATAAATGTAAATAAATGACTTGGACAACCTAAACGGTTCGTTAAGTTGAATTTATTATTTAATAAAAGTTGTATTTATTGAAAATTTTTAGTATTTGAACTATTGGGTTGAGTCTAAAAAATATTTGAATATAGTCCAATTCAACTCACTAATATTCATGAGTAGTTTAGTAGTGGTTTATCACTTACAAAGACCAAGAGGGTCGAAACCAAAGTCACCGG
The DNA here is from genome assembly GCA_033971965.1 of Cucurbita ficifolia. Classification (NCBI taxonomy): domain Eukaryota; kingdom Viridiplantae; phylum Streptophyta; class Magnoliopsida; order Cucurbitales; family Cucurbitaceae; genus Cucurbita; species Cucurbita ficifolia. The sequence continues at coordinate 9,638,560 of CM066979.1, forward strand.
GGAGGCTACCGTCGAGCCACGGAGGAGGGATGCTACCAGGGAACCAAAGGGGTCTGTTAGGGTCAGCAGCGGCGCAAACCGGAGCAGATCGAGGAGCAACAACACCAGTGGTGTACTTTCTCAGCCTCAGCTTCTTCCCTGTTACGAAATTAGAAGCCTTTGGACACCCGTTCTTCTGAGAACTGCAAAACGTTTAACTCCATAATTAATAATTTAGTTGAAACGACTAGCATAGGAAATTTAAGAAGATGAATAAGAGAATAAGTTGCCTCGATGAAGAAATTGCGACCGCCGTGATGGCAGAAGAAGCACAAGCCGAGGCCATTTCGAGTTCGATCACTTCAATTGTAAAATGGGAAATTTGAGTGATGAAGATAGATCGTGTGGGTTTGGATTGAATCTAAGTTCGTTAATGTATGCAAGGGCTTATCTAAATGGATAGGGGAGGGGATGTGCAATTGGCTGATTCACTGCCACGTGGCATAGAGAATCTGATATCTGCCACGTCCACCTCAACTCGTTTCTGCCTACCTGGAATAATCTCAAGCTTTGTGGCTCTCCTTTAACGTCCGTGGCAATCATACCCTTAAATATCGGGTCCAACCAGTATCCAGATTGAGATTTGGCGCCATGTGTCGCTCTCTGTATGGTTGTTGAATAATCTTTATAATTTTTCGTATGACAATATATAATGCAAACCCAACTATATTTTATTTTTTTATTTAAAAAAAAAAAAAACCCAACTATGGTTTAAACTAGTGAGGTTTATATCCAATCACATTAATATTTACTTTTTCTTATTTTTAATCTCTTATACACAATAGAAAATCGAACTTCTCCCGACGACGTGTTTCTTATGAACGAAAGAAAACACATCAAAAGAAGCAAGGACTATGGATGCACGTGGCAACATCAACATAAAGTTCCTCTCCCGATGCCCGTTTCACTTGGACATCAGGAGCTTTAACCTATCCAAACTTCTCCCGACGCTACATGAAAATGCATTTGGAGAGGCTGCGAATTAAATCCTTAAAAAAATTTCTTTCCCTATCCATTCAATATACAACTAAAGCCTTTCACCTCACTATCATTCCAAATCATTTCTTATCTCCATGCTCGGTACTTGCCACATCACTGTTGTCATACCCTCTCCCACACTTTTTTACCACCGAATGTGAATCTTTCTTACCTATCTCGTCCATGTCGATCCCTCTTAACATTTTTTTTCTTCTATATTGTTGGGAGATTCTATTCTAAGATTCAAAATCAGAAAGAGTTTACTACAAATCTCATCATCATGAATTTTCTTAAATTCTTCTGAACGGGTTAGGTCTGGTTAGATTATGAACTCTATTCAGGTTGTTTGAGTCATCAACCCAACTAACCCGAAATTTTGATTAGTCTAAAAAAATTTCTCAACCTAACCCCGACCAAATTCGTGAGGCCCATTTAAAACTTATGTTTTGTGAGGCCCATTTAAAGCTCAAAGCCCAAAATGAAGGGGCTTTAAAAGGCCCATTAGGCTACCTGTTATTAGTCCAGCCCAGCCCAACAATAACAACAATAATTAAAAACAGATCATAAATAAATAAAATGTAAAAAGAAAAAAGAAAAAAGAAAATGTAATTAAAAATGATGAGGGGCACATGAGCTTTGGTGAGGTTAATAACCACCAAATCTTTTACTTAAATTTAAATGAATGATTAGATTTGGGATTTAGGAAGTAATTGAAGGCGAAATTACAAGAAACCACCGACCAAATAAACACACATGTGATGAAGTTAGGTGGATTATGATGATGAAACAAAGTGGTTTTTAAGGAAGCAAATTTGGTGGTTTCTTTTTACAAATCTATCCTTAAAAGGATCGAATTATTATTATTATTATTATTATTATTATTATTATTATTATTATTTACTTTTTTTTGCTTCCAAAATATGCATTTACTCTTCTCCCTTCCTTCCTCCTCCCTCTTCTTTTCATGCAATGCAAGGCAAACTCATGCATGTGATCCTTAATCATGTCTCTCTTCTATTTTCTTTTTTTTTTTAATTATTTAAAATAAATTATTAAGTCGGAGAATTCGTTTTTGCGGGTTTTGATGTAAATAGTATATGACAGAAGGAGTAGAAAATATTTATTTATTTATTTATTAAGGGTTGCGTAAGACCTAAGTCGTGTGCCTACAACTTAATATATTTATATACAAACCTTAGGGTTCAGTTAAGTATAGCCAAAACCCACCGCCAACCGCCCTCTACATAGAGAATGAAGCCCAAGACGAGCTAGCCATTCACAACTCTATTTACAACCTTTTTTATTTCTTCTTGTTCTTCAAACAGCCACCCATCTCCTATCTACTGTCGTTATTTTGCCGAACCGTTTGAGTCGCACGTCAAACACCGCACACCAGTGCCCGTGTGACCATTGTAAACAGTGAGTTTTCGTGGGACTTGTTTTTTAGTCCAATCTTGACCTTGAATGGAACATACTCTTAATGTTTACCTCTAAATGTCCATATAGTAATCGAGGTATAACGCACCAACCAACAAAGTTACAACGTTGTTTCTTTTCTGGATAGTTGGAATTGGACCTAATCTCTACGTAGGAAGAAGGTGAACAATAAAACCCTATGAATTGTGGGAATAGTTGTATCATATCAAGTTGGGTTCGTTAAACTTGGGTGTTTAAATGTAAGCTTGGTCTAAAACGGAGTTGGACCAATCCATCTACAGACCATTAAAAAGTAGCCCTCCACGCAAGGGGCCTTTCTATTGAAACTTAAATGTTTTGTTTTTCTCGGTAAATATGTTTGCTATTCTATGGTTCTGTGTGGTGTAATATGATGTGTTTGATAAAAAAAAATAAATGTTTTGAGACCCAACGCATGCATATTAGATGATTGGGAATATGTTTGATGTGAATTGTGTGATATGATGTATGCTTGATCATGAAAATAAATGTTTTGGTTATGTTTGATGATGGAGTAGATTGTGGTAAGGTTACACGTTGTGTGAATCAGGTAACCGACCACTATTGGTCACTCTACAGAGCGACCGCAGAAAATGATTATCAAAGTAAGGGTTACACCTTGAGTGAATCATTTAATCATCCTCTAATCGTTACTCCGAAGAGCGATTGTTGAAAATAGTTTAACTGTAAAAATTACACGTGGTGTGTTTTGATTAGTCATACGATGATTTATGTATTTAATCCCAATAAGCGAGTTTCTTATTTTAATACCCACTCTTTTTTTAAAATGATCTTCATATGAGACATGACACGACACATAATTGACAGCAAGGTAGAAAAGTCAATCATAGGACAACTCGAGGATATAATGTTTTCATTGCTAGAACATTTCAGCATTTAGTTTTTCATTTATTTAAAACTGTAAAATTATATTTTAGTAAGCGATTCCGACCGCTATGTGTATGAAAAGTCGGGTTGTTATAGGTTGAGATCTACAATTAGTGTTAATCAATAAGTTAAAACTATTTCATAAATATATGGTCGAGAATTTTAAAGTAAATAGTATATGATGGAGTTTGAGCATAAAAGTATTGATTCATTTATCGACGGTAGATATCTACAGTTAATGTCAAGATCAGTATAAAAATCGAAAGGATCTTATTCGAAGACGTTTCATATTCAAACGTCAAATTTGATCAAAATTTTATCACGAAGAAAATTTGTTGCTTCCTCTATACTAATTTGTATTTCATCGTTAGTCGTATAGATTGTGAAGTTAAACTTTACTCAACTCGTTGACAAAAAAATATGAGATTTGAATCGTTCCTCTAAAAACCACGTTATTCGTGATATAAATTGATTTTGGTACGAATTATTAATCCTCTCGTCATCCATTTATTTTGACTGAAATATGTTAAAATAAATGTATATATATAATGTATGAATTAGGTTGAATTGAATTAAAATAAATAAAAATTTTATTGATAAAATTAAATAGAATTAAAATAAATGAAAATGGGTTACTATTTAGTAAAAATAAAAGAAAATTTTTATGGGTTGGAACTAAATTAATAAAAATATTTCTGAACTTTATATTTTATCTCAAAAATATTCATAAAATTAAAAGAAAAAAAAAACTTTAAACTATAAAAAATATCTTAAAAAAATACTCTAGTTTTAGACGAAAATAAATATTTTGTTTTAAAAATATTAGTAATATGGTTATAAAATATCTATTAAATTTTAAAAGTAGCATTAGCATATTTTACCTTTATAAAAAAAATTAAGAAAATTCTTACCGTCAATATATGAACGAAAGGCATCTATCGATGTCTGATAGATTATCTCCAAACTTTTTAATATTACTTTTGAAAGTTTATTATTATTTTTAAAATTTGTATTAATGGTAAGGTTATTTTTCAACTTTTAAAATAAAAATTTTAAAAGTGTGTTTTTTTTTTGATATTTTTAAAAATGTTTAAAGGTGTTTTGAAATTTTTTTAAAAGTTTGAGAATATTAATGAAAATTATGAAAAATTTAAGGATGTTTTTTAAATAATTTTTTATTAATTATCAGAAGTCTTAAAAATAAAATTTTCATATTTGAAAAGTAATTTTTCACAAAATTGAATTAAAATCTTAATGGATTTAATCTCATAACTAACGAACAATTTTATGAAATAATTTTGAGCTTTAAATAAAAAAGTAAATTTAATTAGAGGCTATGGCAATAATTAAAAAAGAAATTAGTTTTATTGGAAATAAAAAATGAATGACACGTGGAAAATGAATTTCGATTCATATTTTCCGGTAGTTGCGGAGTCAATAAGCGAAGAGAAAACAGTGGGTACGCATCATTGACTGGACTCCCATCAATTACCAACGAAACGGCAACCAGTTTCGCGTTTTGATATTTTCCATTTCTTTTAAATTTTATTATTAAATTCGAAAATAATGATTACATGGTTCGACTTTGGGGAAGTACCGGTAAAAAAGTCGACATTATTTTGTCGGATTTCTTGTCAGGTTGGGCCCCACAAATAATCTACTAAAACGGTGCGTTTTACCTTCACACACTCATAATGTTTCCACATGGTTTTTTTTTTTTGGTTCCAAATAATGTGGGAGAAATTAAGAAATCTATTGCCAATTATTAATTAAAGCAAGCTCCAAAGTTTTTATGAGTAAATTGTAAGAATATTTTTATAAAAACTTTGCATTATTTGGAAACAAATAATGTCTATGATGGCTTTGGATCATGTCTATCCCTTTAATTTATTTTATTCTTTAAAATTTTGTTGATATGATAATTAGGTTTCTTAAAATTAATTATTTCTATGTAATTAGTTTGTTTTTGTTTTTGTTCATATAAATATCTTTATTGGGTTATTTCTATTTTAATTTGAGGATAATGTAATGTATACCAACAATTAATAAGGATAAAAAATTATTATTTTGATAAATGTTTCGATTAAAAGTATGAGATTTCACATTGGTCGGAGAGGAGAACCAAACATTTCTTATAATGGGTGTGAAAATTTCTCTCTTACACACGAGTTTTAAAACTTTGATGAAAAACCCGAAAGAGAAAGTCCAAAAAAGACAATATCGGCTAGTCGTGGGCTTGAACTCTTATAGGAGTAAAATGTATCAAAGCCAGACACCGAGCGAGGTACCTCACTCTTCCAAACTGACACCGATATGTAAAGGGCCAAAATGTATATTTATTTATTTAAACGTAACTCAAACTAATTTTACGAAAACACTAAACTCAGCTCAACTCATAAAATTTTCATTTATTTGAACATCAGTCAATTCAAATAAGTTGATAATCCAATCTATACCGTATGGATTGAATTAGGTTTATTTGAACTCGACCCAATTCAAATAAGTTGGTAATCAAACATAGGTCACATGAATTAAGTTAGGTTGATCGAGTTTTTTACGTCATCGAATCTTTTGAACATACTTATATAAGTAAATAACTCAACCCAAACGATACACCGACATCAATATTTGATACAACAAATCCAAATTACTATATGATGGGAACTATGAAGACATGTTGGTCTAAAACAAGGCATCACACGACTTATCCTCTTGTTATTGTCTGTCTTATAACACATGATGTGTTATGTAGGCTTGAAAATCAAACGCGGAACTTACTATTTATGTCTCTATGTTTTGCGTATTTATTTACATTATTTTATGTATGTCTTATCGTTATTATTTGTTAAATTATTAGTATACGATGATTAACCGTATTCTATCAACTTTCTGAATTTAATATATATTTTTTGTGTTTTCATAAGATATCGATTACTTGAACTAACTTTGCACTGACTCTGTTTCAGCGAATATCGTACGTCCATAATGTTAAAATTATTCGTTTTAAAAAAAAAACTCGAGTAGGAACCTTCGTAAAGATCTTTTCATTCATTCATCATACTCAAAGTCGAGCCAAAGTCAGTATATGAGCTCGAAAAAATAACGAGAATTAGTGTATGGAAACAATTAGGGGAATACATGAATTTGGTTGAATATTTTTTTTTGATCAACCTGAAATTTGTTGTCCCGAGCAACTCGAATATATTTCACAATCTAACCTAGCTCAACCCTCTATTTTCGGGATGCGTTGGGTTGTGTTATCAAATTATTTTAAAAATTATATTTATCCACGATACATGTTACATTAATAACTAAAACTTTGTAAAGTTCAAATATAAACATTTACAAGTCACAACACATCACTAACATCAATTACAAACGATAAATATTTTTAAATTTTTTAACATAAAATAGCGTTGAGTTGTAACCCTATTTCGGGATTGGTCATATTATGTCAACTGACGAGTCGAATCAAATTTTTCGATTTTTCAAAAATTCAACCAAACAGAACCCTAAAAAACATCTACCTCGATCCAAACTTTATGATTTTTGTTGGATAGTCTCTACTGGTCGGGTAATATGAACACCGTTCGAAACAAAAACAAAAAAGTTCAAATTTAGAGATATTATAACGGAATAATTCGGGCAAATCATCACACGACATAACAAATTAAGTGCCTAACTCTAAACGACACAAGCAAAAGACAAAATTGAATTGAATTAGGGTTAAATTATAAAGTCTGTGTCCTAAAAAAAACATGAAGTTACTTGTTATTTACGCATGTTTGCTCCAATTAGCTGCATCCTTTAAGCTGAAGTGATGCAATTTCCCCTAACCTTTTCCTACTTTAGTATGATTTGACAATTACAACTCCATAAACCCCCCCGTAAATTTAGCCCAAAAAATACCCAAATCCCAAAAAAAAAAAAAAAAAAAAAAAATAATAATAATAATAGAAAAAAGGATTTGGGATTTGGGGGCAGGGAATGTTAAATGGCTTAAAAATTACTCAAACGTGATATCAATTGGGGCCAAGAACATTGATGGATGGGGGCCGTGAGATGAAGATTGATATCTATTGCGCGGCTTACGAGGCTGCCAGACAGTGCCCGTTGGCGCCAATTCCCGCACTGCCGAAGGCGTTAAGCAACCAAACTTATACTCCCAATCAATTCATTCCTGTTCATGTTTATGCCTCCTTACGCTAAATTCTCACCAATCCCAATTTTTTCATTTTATAATGGTTTTGGTACTTTTTTTTATAATTATAATTACCATTTGTGCTAAATTTTAGTTTACTAAATTGATAAAAATATTTTGGTGAGATTGTTGAGGAGTAGAACGAAGCAGTTCTTGTAAATTTGTGGAAATTTTTTTCTACTAGACGCGTTTTAAAACAGTTAGGCTAATGGCTATACGTAATGGGCTAAAGCATACAATATTTGCTAGTGGTGGACTTAGGCTGTTACAAATGGTATCAGATCTAGTCACTGAATGGTGTGAGACACTAATCGAATTAGGGCTAGACCCTTTCCATCGTAGACTCTCTCCATAGACACTAATTGGATTAGGGCTAAACCCTCTCCAAAGTAGACCATTTTAAAATTGTGAGTCTTGCGGCGATACGTAATGGGCCAAAGCATACAATATTTGCTAGCGGTGGACTTAGGCTATTACAAATGGTATCAGATCCAGTTATCGAACGGTGTGAGGCACTAATCAAATTAAGGCTAGACCCTCTCCATCGTAGACGCTCTCCATAGACACTAATCGGATTAGGGCTAAACTCTCTTCATAGTAGACGTATTTTAAAACTGTGAGTCTTGCGGTGATATGTAATAAACCAAAGTAAACAATATCGGTTAGCCGTAAGATTAAGCTTAAGTTGTTAGAATTTTATCTAAGAAATTATCTTTAAATCTCTTAAAATTTTAATAGTACTCATAAAAAAAAATATTTTATTGTATTAAAACCATTAATATTTTATTTTTTAAAAAATATTCTTAAAAAGATTCATTAATCTCTTTTTTTTTTTTTTTTTAAAGGAAAATTATTTATTGTTTTGTGGATTGTCTCTTCCAACTTTACGAGTAAGGAACTTTTGGATATACGATGTAGTTTAATTTCAGGTGTGGTGAGAAATTAATGTATTTCTTTTTGCACCCACTCCACGTCATCAACCTTATCTCCACTCTGGACCCATCTCTACAAGTGGTAGAATTTTCCATTTATCGAAACACAATAATAAATCTTTGCAGATAGGATACAGGGATCTACGTGTCGGGTCAAGACTGGGTCTGCATGTTTCCTTGGATGACAAAGCTGACACGTGGGTGAATCTAACTGGCCGGGTGAGATGGCTGTGGAGTTGAAATGGGTTCACTTGCCATGCACGTAAAGCCCGAACTTGTTATTGTCTATCAACTGGGAGGCATTAAGGAACCTTCAATTTCCATAAATGCCCTCTTTCTTCAGAACTTGGTAACTGCTTTGTTCCAGGGATGTTTCTGTCATTTTAAGCTTCCTTTTTTTTCTGATCGCTCCCATGGTAACGAACGGTCGGGATTTGCTGATCTGGTTCGTAAGCGTGAGAGAGTGAGGTGGCGTGTCGATTTTCATTTTTTACTCTATGGTCAAGATCACGTGACTGAAACATCCCGGTCAAACTATCAGTCAAAAACTCAGTTCCCTTGTCACGTGCAATCAACTCATAGTTGTTATATCAACGTCTCCCCTGGCCCCACGTATGACCCGATATTCCAGCTATCTGAACTAGCGTGCATGCAAATAACAAACTATCCAATAACCATAATTTTAAAAATGGAGATTAGAGAATTTGTAACCTTTCCATCTAAATACGAGTAGATATTGTCCGTTTTCGTCAGTTATATATAGCTGTCAGTCTTACAATTTTAAAATGAGTTTATTGGAGAGAAGTTTTCATGCCACAATTCACTATAGAGGCCCAATATCTTCACTGACACACCGTCCGGTCTCTAGCTTTGATATCATTTGTAATAGTTTAAGCCCACCACTAATAGATATTGTCCATTTTGGCCCGTTATATACTGTCGTCAACCTCACAGTTTTCAAAACGCGTCTACTATAGAGAGGTTTTTACATACGAATGTTTCATTCCCCCCTCCAACCAATGTGGGATCTCACAATCCACCCCCTTAGAGGCCTAACATCCTCGCTAGCACACCGCACGGTGTGCGGCTCTGATACCATTTGTAACAGTCAAAACCCACTGGTAGAAGATATTGTCTGTTTTGACACGTTACGTATCGCCGTCAGCCTCACAGTTTTTAAAATGTTTCCAGTAAGGAGAGGTTTCCACACCCTTAGAAGGAATACTTCGCTCCTCTCTCCAACCAATGTGAGATCTCACAGAATTCAAAGTCCAATCCGCACCTAATCTCGATCTCGAATGACTTGATTAGAAGAGCCAAAGGGTGAAGGGCTATTGGTTGTCTTCCCCAACGACGATCAACACGATAACTTCGAAATGTAAGAAGTAAAAACTATCTCGATAAGCATGTCTACAATGCATTTGACGATATTTTCATTGACGAATTATAAGTTAAAGAAAAAGAAGCATTACATTGTTACGTTAAACCCATGTTAGTTATTTGATTAAAGACAATTAATTTAGACACAAGTTAAAGTTAAAAGAAGGAAGTATACATATTTATATGGTGTGTTGGGGGTCACGTGCAGCTCGTGAGTGGATTTCGGACATTGGGCAGCCTAAAGCAAAGGGCTAACAAGTTGTTGGCTAATACGTTAAGCAACATCTTCTCTAATTAAATTGGGTTTTACTTAAATAATGAAACCCAAATGGGTGTTTTAAATTTGAATTTTTATTGTTTTGAATCCCAACAAATAATTAAATAAATTGAATTAAGAATGTGAGATTATTATTATTATTATTATTATTATTATTATTATTATTATTATTATTATTATTATTAGCTGCAGGCAGTGGACAACCTTTTAAGGTACTTCATTGGTTTGCTTCCTCTTTTGTAGGTTTTGATTTGGATGCACAAATTAAAACTTTCACCACCACTCTGCCCCTTCTCTTGCTTTGTACTTAATTTCACATCCTTCAAAAGGAACCCACAATGAGTCTTCCACATGTAGTTTAAAAATTAAGTGTTCTTCCTTTCTTCCGACTTAATTTCACGATTCAATTCAAATTCATGAATCCGAATTCTCTTAAAACGTGAGATCTCACATCGGTTGGAGGAGAACGAAATATTTCTTATAAGTATATAGAAATTTCTCCCTAATAGACGCGTTTTAAAACCGTGAGGCTGACGGCGATACGTAATGAGCCAAAACGGACAATATTTGCTAACACGGTGTGCTAGTGAGGACGCTGGACCCCCAAGATGGGTGAAATGTGAGAACCCATATCAATTGGAGAGGGGAATGAAATATTCCTTATAAGGGTGTGAAAAGCACTCTCTAGTAGACACGAGCGGACAATATTTACTAATACTGGATGATGTGCTAGCAAGGACGCTGGACTCTCAAGAGAGTTGGATTGTGAGATCTCACATCGGTTAGATTGAGATAAAGAAGTATTTCTTATAAAGGCGATGAAACCTTTCCCTAGTAGACGCGAGTGAACAATATTTGCTAATACAGGATGATGTGCTAGTAAGAACGCTGGACTCCAAGAGGGTTGGATTGTGAGATCCCATATCAGTTGAAGAAGGGAACAAAATATTTCTTATAAAAGTGTGGAAACCTCTCCTTAACAGATACGTTTTAAAACCGTGAGGTTGACGATGATACGTAATGGACCAAAACAAACAATATTTGCTGGAGGGTGAGCTCGACTTTTATTGAACTAAATTAAGCTAAATTTACTATCAAATTTAAAAATATCTTAGTTTTATTTAAATTCATAATTATTTTTTATTATTTATTCTCTGTGCAATCTTAAAAATAAATTATGAACTGATCCCAAAAATCATGTGAAGGTTGATGCTACAGAAATCATGTGCATTACGCAATTAATCAAGTTGACACCTAACACATCTTCACCGTCGGTTGTGATCGCGTGGCCACAAACCAAAGCGCCACCAATCAAGTGGGTGTCGCTAAGATATTGCCACGTGTAAACATCCATGATCAGAGAAATAGGGAACAAGCGAGCTGAGCTGTCCGTTACCCGCCTAACAAAACCAGACCCCACGTAACTGCCCGCATTAAAAAAATAATAAAAACAAGACTGACGTGGAATTGAAGTAGATTAAACGGCGATCTCAGGCTTCCACACCATGCATGTGGATTGCATGATAACCCATTATCTAATTCTCCATCATCCATCATTAGTCCCTAACGTAAACAAGAAAGAATAAGAATTACGACATGTCGTACTGGGTGCAAAACGACGGTGGAAAATGGAAATAATATGTAAAAATAAAAAACACTTGAAATTCACTCAAAAAATAAGCTGGGAGATTTGGATCCCCCACTCCAGTGGTGTACAGTAGTTAGCGTGTGAGTGAGTCTTGTTGCTTGCTTTACCATACAACTTTGGGGGGACAAAGTTATCACGTGACGGGGCCTCCCCAGTCTTACGTGTCCAAGTACTTTCCTTTGCTTAGCCTTGCCATTTAATATTGAGTAAAATTCAATCCTTTTTTTTCTTTTTTAATAAATAAACAATTTAAAAAAAGAATAAAAATTAAGGGTACAATCGACAGTACAAAAGTCAAAATACGTACATGAAGGAAATGGGAATTCTGGCAAGACTTTGTCCGACAGAAAAGCAAAAGGATTTATTTATTTATTTATTTATATTATTTATTTATTCATTATTGTTGTTGTCTTTATGACCGAGGAGGAGAAGGAATCAGTTGCTTTGGGACGGAAATGACGTGGCGTTATCTTGGAGGCACAGCCTGACGCTGCTATCTATCCACGTGTCAGTCATTGAGGGCCTAATCCAATTCCTTAAATATCTCAATTAATTATAAAATTTTAATTCAATATTAATTGAAATAAATAAATAAATATTCGTTTTATTTATTTATTGAAGTAATGGAGAAATTGAGTCCAATCATATGCGAAAGAGAGTGGGCGGAGGATTATATAAATTCAGTCCAAACGCTAAAAAACACAATCTCTGGAAAATCTCCTTTTATACGGAGAAGAAAGCGACTATATTTAAATTAATTAATTAATTAATTAATTTTGTACGTTTTTGACCCGTTCCAAGATATTCCCTCATTTTAAATCGAATCCAACGGCTACAAGTTCATCAAGGGTTTTGATCGCAAAAGATCTGGGAATCCAGTACGTTGATTTCGTGGTAGGCAACTCAAACATGGACATTTCCGATGTGGGACCTCACCGATTAATACCCCATTTCCAGCGGTCTTCTGAAAAAAAAAAAAAAAAAGGTTCTCTACTTGGAGAAGCAGCCACGAGTAGGACAGGTGGGGTCCACATGGTGTTTCATGAGTGGTCAATATCACTTCAATAGATCCACGTCATTTCCCCGGATTTTATTACTTTATCTCATCCTTAATTTAATATTTATTACCACTTTTATCCCCAACATTTTTTGTTTTCTTAAAGTGACCTCACCGGGGAATGTTACGTATACAATGTCAGCAAGACAGTAAACACTGGGAAACATTGTCGATGTTCTTTGATTTTAGTTTCGGAATTCATTTTTTTAATTAAATTTTCTATTTTTTAAAAATACCCTAATTAATTAATTAATTAATTCAATAATATTGAGGCCGTTTGAGAAAATTTCATCGGAAAATACCTTATTTTGCTTAAAAATAGCTCCATATTTTTTCAGTCAACATTTTTGTTGATATAATTAGAATAAATTAATGCAACAAACATGTGCCAAAAAGAATAATACTAAAACAAATTAAATAATAATAATAATATTAATAAATAGCATAAATTTTGCATGTTACCGACAGCTGGGTATCATGTCGTGAAGGGCCCGCAGTGTTGATACTTTCATCCGCTATATAAAGCACGGGATTTGCTTTTTCTCTTTTACCACAACAAGAGAGAAACCACATCGGATTCATCCATGAGAACTCGAACAGGCCTCTGTTACCCTCGACTTGAAACCACCCTCTGCTCCGACAGCCGTCATCGCAAAAGAACTCACGATGTCGCCGCCGACCGTGGCCGCCATTTTTGTCGGAAAAGAACCAAGCTCTCTCCACACATCACTCCGCCGCCTTCCGATTTGTTTGATTCCTTGCCTGACGACCTCGTCATTTCGATTCTCTCTAAACTCAGCTCCGCCGCCTCTTCCCCCTCCGATTTCATCAACATCTTGCTAACGTACGCTTTTATTAATTTTTTTTTTTATGGGTTCAATTTATTTTTAGATTTAATTTTGGTAATGGGTTTAATTTAAAATTTGTTATTATTTGTTGCAGATGCAAAAGATTAAATAATTTAGGATTTATTCCCTTAGTTTTATCCAAAGCTTCCCAGAAGACGTTTGCAATTAGGGCGCGGAACTGGTCGGAATCCGCTCATCGGTTTCTTAAGCGGTGTTCCGACGCCGGAAATGTTGATGCCAGTTATACCCTCGGCATGGTTAGTTATATTTATTTTTTTTTTTTTATTATTCTAATTTCATTTTACAGCTATGTAAATTCCGTTTATTTTCCGATTTTAAAAATTAATTCGCGATTGGGGCATGGCCGTACAGATTCGTTTCTACTGTTTACAAAACAGAGGAAGTGGAGCTTCGCTGATGGCTAAAGCGGCGATTTGTTCCCACGCGCCGGCGCTTTACTCACTCGCTGTCATTCAGTTCAACGGCAGCGGCGGTTCCAAAAGCGATAAGGATCTCCGTGCCGGAGTTGCTCTTTGCGCACGTGCTGCTTTTCTCGGTCACATCGACGCGCTTAGAGAACTCGGGCATTGTCTTCAAGACGGTTACGGCGTTCGCCAGAGTATAACGGAGGGGCGTCGGTTTCTTGTCCAGGCCAACGCGCGTGAACTCGCCGCCGTTCTTTCGTCCGAGGTGGGTTCTTCGGTTATTGCATCGCGCTCTTGCCTTACGTGGAACCCTCACGTTCCACACCGGCACGTGACGGGCTCGGGATGTCCGTTGTTAAGCGATTTCGGTTGTAATATCCCAGCGCCGGAGGCTCATCCGGTGAGTCGGTTTATGGCGGAGTGGTTTGGGGCACGTGGGGAGTTGCCGGGGGTTGGGCTGAGGATGTGTTCGCACGTGGGGTGTGGACGGCCGGAGACGAGACAGCATGAGTTCCGTCGATGTTCTGTTTGTGGTTCTGTTAATTACTGCTCACGTGCGTGTCAGGCGCTGGATTGGAAACTCCGCCATAAGATGGATTGTGCGCCGGTTGAACGTTGGCTTGATGATAACGGCGACGGTGGGGCCGATGATATCATGGCCGAAAGTTGAAAAAAAAATAATAATTCGAAAATTAAAAAAAGGAGAATTGACAGTAACCGGTAGCCGGTTGTAAACGTAAAGCGAGAGAATAAAAAGAAAAAAAAAAGGGAAAAAGAAAAAGAAAAGCATGGAGGCCGTTTTTTGTCGGAGAAATTAATGATCTGATATAACCATGGCCGGCGATTAGGCGCGGCGCGGTGCGGCGGAGATTTGTATGTCCTTTGTGTACAGGGCGGCTGCGGCGGGTTTTTTTAAAAATTTTTTTTTTTAGGGAAGTTCTGGAGCCTAATTTTTGTACCATACATCGACTAGAATTTTACAATCCTTCCCTTTTATTCAGTTATTAAAATTATAAATTAACAATGTTTTTTTTTTCTCTATATTTTTTTGTTCTGTTATATTTTTCTATTTTTTTTTTTTTTTTTGTAAAATGGAAATATGCATTATAAAAATAAAAACACCGAGAAAAATCATTTTTCGTGGGAAACTCGATCCTCGCACATTTTTCATGGGGATATCCTATCCCGATCCATGCAAAAGAAAAAAACCAAGAGAAACCATGGGGATGGGGAAGGTTTCCCCGCCTCGCCCCAGGAGATTCTCTATTATGATCTTTGAATTTTTTTTTTTTTCTTTTGAGGAATTAGCGGGGACAAGGAAGGTCTTCGGATTCCTATTTCGATCTTTGCAAGGTCTTCCGATTCCTATTTCGATCTTTGCAAGAAAAAAAATCGCAGGGATGGGAAAGGTCTGTCCATGTCCACGTCGAGTTTCGTTGACATTTTTAATCAAAATTTATTAAATCAAATCGAGAGATTAATCGGTACAGAGTACGATTTAAATAATTTACGATTTAAATAATTTAAAATTTTATAATTTGAAGGGATTTATGGATGAATAATGCAATGAGGGCTTTTTGGGGATTGGATATTAGTGTTTGAAATAATTAAATATATTTAATGGGGAGATTAAAAGGGAAGGGCATTGGCAATAGAGTATGTGCACAAATTTTGTAGACCAAATCCTTTAATTCATATCCATTCATTTGCAAATTGCTTTGCTTTTTATTAGTTGGGGCCATTGTTCATTTCCATTATGTAAATATTCCATTCAATAATTTCGTCTCTCACGTTCTTTTCTCTAATCGGTTATTTACGTTCTATAAAATTTGGTGATTTATATTCTTATAGGTTCGTGCCGAGGAGCACAACTTTGTAGAAGGCCTTGCGGACTAACAAAAACGCAACGAGGAGATTAAAAGTTATATTTTGGGGTTTAGTCGAAAAAGATTTGACTATGGATATCTTTGTCTATTCGTAACAAAAATGCGTGATTCTTGTCCTAATAGGTTCGTATCGAAGTGTTCTAAAAGTTTTTTCATGGGGTTGAAAGCAGTCGTAGCCTTGGACACGAGTTGGAGAACGTTGAAGGTGAGCATGCAAATAAATGTGCAAACAGGTGGAGGTTGAAGATGACTGGTCCAACCTGGTTCGGTTGGATCGGATGGTTCAATCCGGTCGAACCGGTTTGTATGCACAAGCTTAGGTGGCCTTTTATAAACTTTCATTTGCATATTTTGTGAGCTAGATTCTTTATCGTTTTTAAACATTCTTTGCATTTTTGTTGATTGAGATTGTTACTATCGGCAATGACACTATTGGGGCAATGACACTATTTGGATTACACATTTTGATTATTAAACTATTTAATATTTCAATGGTAACACAGTTAAATTTATAGTATATTGTTTATTGTATGCATAAATAGAATAATGAAATGTATTAGATACTTGGATAGTCAATGCTATAAGCGATGAGTATTCGCTCTTGTTTTACGCGGATTAAGGGTCCAGATGTTACGATCATGCTTGTTCACGACATGTTGTCTGTGGCTGCATGTCCAAGCCACTTCAAACATTTTATTTGATTTCATGTTGTATTGCCTTACTATTGTATTTTCTGTTTGTATGACTATTCGATGAAATCAATGTCTGGACCTGCCAAACCTTAATCATTTCAAAATGTACTATAGGGCGATGCGACTAGTCGTCAACTCCTTCCACCTAGATCTTGTACGATTGTTCGGCGAAATCATGTCTAGGGTTGCCCGACCTGAATCGTCTCGAAATGTACTATAGGGGGATACAATTAGTCGTCGACTTTTCCTACCCCGAGTTATATGATATTTAAGCCGTGGTGTTTCTTTCTTTGCTTATACCTATATAACGCTCCTTTCAATCTTTCTTTCAACCTTTTTCAAATTCTCTCTAAAAAATCTCTCTACCCCTCTTTTCTAAAACCTTCTCCTTAAAACTAGGCTAGAGGCTCGAGCATACGTTGCTCGCCCGTAGGCGACGTGAGTCTAAATTGACTTGACTTACTCGATGTTGAGAGTGTGTCGCACAATCGTAAAAGTTCGCTAACAAGAAAAGTGCGACTGTGACACCCAACTTACATGTGAAACACTCCATCTAGGGGTACGGCTACACAACTCAAACCGAAAGGAATTGACGAGAGCATATACGGAGTTATATAATATATAAAAATTCATATATAATCCTCGTTTATTTCGTATAGGTAATAAACGCCAAATCATTGCACAATCGATGGTACCAAACCATTATTTGAATTAATGACTTGAAGGGTATGGGCCTTAATGGGCCGTAATGGGCCGTAAGATCCAACCATGTCGGTACCCAATTAGTTGAACGGGCCTGGCACTGGTTTCAGGAATTTGAGGCCGGCACTAGACCGAGACCGACTGTAGTTGGGCCTATGGGCCTGAAGTACATTGAACATGGGCCTTTGTATGGCCCATTCTGAAATGAAAATAATGGGGATTATACGGATTCTGCTCATTCTTCGAGTCCATTTCTGCGAGTGGTGAACTGTTGGTTGACGTCTGCTGAGGAGAAGAAATCTCAATTCCTCGATCGATTTTGAAGGTAAGCGTTCGATTAATTTTGGTTTCTATTTCGCAACATATTATCGCTGCTTTAATTAGTTTTCGTTCAATTGAATTTGGAAATCTGCTCGATTTTTTTTTGGCAATTTTCGTCTTTGGTTAACCTAGGGCTTTCACTTGAGAAATTTTAGATCTGGTTTGTTGTTTCGGTAATCTCTGGCAAGAAGAAAGAAATTTAGATAGGATTCGGATGATCCTGATAGTTTTGGTTAAAATTTCTGATTCACCTAAATCTTTTTTCATTATAGAACTATGTTGTTATATTTTTTGTGAGGAAACCGGCATTTTAAGTGAATTTCATGTTGGATGATTCGTTTATTCGGCATTTTTTCCATTAATTTATCAGGAAGAAATTAGAAATGAAGTTCATCATGGAGTTTGCTGAGAATTTGGTATTAAGAATTATGGAGGATCCAAAAGAGAGGGATCGCAAATTCCGAGAGCGCCTGTATGCGGTGAAGGACCGATGCCAAAAGACGAAGGAGATGTGGAACTATCCTCTCCGTCCTTACGGATTTTGGACGTTTGATCGCCACAATTCTCAGCTGCATTGGGATGCACAAATTAGCCAGGTTCCTGGTAGAAGGGATCCTTATGATGACATGCTTCAGGACATCCACAATAACTCGAAGTGATTTATGAAGGTTCTGTTTCTAAGCCTTTTCCTGTCCATTTTGATTTCATTATAGCACTGATTGGAACTTGAAACCTTCATTATCTTTTAGTTAACTTTCATAGTCTTAGTTCTTATAAATGGGAGTGGGTTTGGAGAGAGATGGCTCGTAGATAGACCCCCTTGATGTTGTTCTTGAAATACTCTGCAGAATTCTCACAAGAGCTCTGAAATTGCTGGTGGAAACTGGGAAGCTCTCGAGCAATTGTTTGAACGTATGTTTTAATTTCACGTTCTGTTGTTGAACACCTTGTGGTTTGTTGTTGTTTAATAAACGTGCTGGTTTGCTCTTGAGATATTTTTCAAGTTTGTGAGTTTTGAGCTCATTGTTTTTCCTGAATCAGAACAAAGAGTAACGTAACCAGCCTTTATTGATTGATTGATTGATTAGTAAGAACAAATTAAAATAAAGGTTTTTGTTTAGTTGAGGTTAATTGTATTGTTTGTTCATAAAAGTTCCCTAAACCTTCAAAAATATAAACGAAGCCAATATCTAAAATAAAGGTTCTTCTTTGCTTTAGTAGGAATCTCTTGGTTCATATGAATTGTGGAGGGTTTTATGGAAGGAATACACACATGGGCTTATAAAGCTCATAGTTGAGGAGAGGTATTTAATGTTTTGTCTTGGAAAAGTTTATTTTCCAGACATTCAAATGGATAAAGCCTCACTTTTTTTTATTAATCGTGTTGTTTTGTTTTCATTTTGTTCATTCTTCAATCTACTTTTTTTTTTTTTTTTTATTTCAACCAATCTAACTTTTTTCCAATTTCTATTCTTGTCTTTTTTTTTTTCTTTGCCTTTTGTTTTGTTGTCTTTTTTTAATATGATTCTTTTTTTTTTCTGTAGTTTTTTTTATTATTTATATTATTTTCTTTTATGGTATAACCTTTTTAGCTTGTTTTCCTTTATTTGTAGACCCCTTTTCGTTATTTGTTTTTATTTTTATCTTTTTAAAATTATCTTTATTAATCAATCCTTTTCAAATCAAAGTGAATAAAATAAGATTTTAATTAGTTAATTTTACGTAATCAAAACAAACAAATGACAATTAATAATAAAATTGTTGAAAATGATAGTAGGAAATAAATAGGAAGTTGTATATTTACATTAAGTTGTGATAGCATTTTCATGCGTAAGATTTCTAAAAATATGATATCTAAAAATAAGATGTTTGGTAATTGGTAATTGGTAATTTATTATGTTCATTTTATTTGGAACAATTATTAAAATAAATATAATAAATATAATAAATTAATTTTTAATTTAATTTTCATAGTATGTTATGAATAATGTCTTATTTTAGCCTTTTGAATTTATTTAGCATCAATCTTAATTACTATCTTGATGAATTTTTATAAAATATCTTTTAATTAACACTTTTAAACACTTAAGCTCAAAATATATGAAATCAGTCTACCAATTCCCGAAATGCTCAAAATGGAGTTGTGAAATTAAGGATAGAAATGATGCTCAAAATGGAGTTGTGGAGGTGAGTTTTTCAAAGAGTGGCGCAATGGTTTGCCATCCTTTAAGAGGAAAGAACCAGCCAGACCAACCCAAAATCTCCAACCCGTTCTCGGATAGACATGCAGCCAATCGGTCCGCCAAAAGCCGACGGGTTGGGGACAGGAAGGGCAATCCTGTGTTCGAGGTTACTTATCCATTTTTCCAACTTCCCTTGCCTGCATTGCAAGGACTATCACATTTTTCCGACCACCCTTGCCTGCATTGCAAGGACACCACAGATAGTGCCTACACTTCCAAGGACTACCTGAAGTTTGACAGACTTGTCATCCATTTCTTACCATCCAATGAAATGTAGTGGTTAACTTATATGACCCACTTTCAAGGACACAAGGACATGTACTTGTAAAAGGGTGAGATTTTCTAAAATCATCCAAGAAAAAGCATCCATTTTGATAGGTTTAAAAAACTCTACAAACCCACCATTTAAATGGTTGGGAAAAGCGTTTTCCAAGTGGATTATTCAAATCCCTTCCTGTTAATTTCCACAAATGAACCAAACGGGATCTAAAACCAAGCATCACAATTCTAAAACTTTCAGTTACTTGTTCACATAACATCATTCAGACATTGCCATATCAACATCAAGAGCCATTCACACTTGTCTACAGCCTTCTAAGGCTTCAAACTTCTTGAAATTTCCATAGCTGCTGTTCATCATTAACACATTGTGCTCGTACATCATCAACCATACACAATCTAGCAACCCAGATGATGAAGAAACTACAAACCATTTTCTAATTTGAATCTGAATCCAATTCGGAGTCTGAACTCACTTTTTGCTCAGGTGGAGGAGGAGCTTGTTCAGAAGTAGGTGGAGGAGGAGCTTGTTCAGAAGTAGGTGGAGGAGGTGTTTCTTCCTTGTTCTTCGCCTCCCCCTGCTTAAATGCCTTGGCTATCTCACTCACAGGAACTTCAGGAAGATAGGCAAACACGTAGTAGCCCTTCTGCCTCATATCTTTCACCGTGCAGTTGTACTTCTCCAACCACTGTTCTGCCGATGGCACTGCCTTGTCTGCAAACTTGTGGAACGATGGAACCCGGTTCAGCCCTGCCCAAATCTTCACTCCTTGGTTTAGAACCAGCTGCTTGTACTCCTTCGCTGCATACTGAAATGCTGCGCGTGGTCCACCAGTTTGAAACTCGTTCACAAGTTCTTGCCCTGTTCGAGCAGCCTTTTGGACTAAATGCTGCGTAATTTGAACGGCTTGTTTTGCCAATGGAGGAGCAGATTTATCAAACTCATGTGTTGCTTTGTCAACCTGCAACAAATTCCCAAACAGAATTAAAAAAACGTTCGTTTCAGACATGAATCGTTATCCCAATGAACGCAGAATTAGTACTATAAACTCTAAAAGGCTCCTTGAACAATTATGAACCAATTCAGCATTTCACTTTCACTAATCCAGTTCCGTTGGGAAGGAAGGAAAGCGACTAACAACGTCGGCCAAGGAAAAGAAGAAGGACATGCTTAGTGGTTGAAAAACGAAACTGATCGTTGAAACTCAGATTTCATCCGTATCTACTAGGTGAGAACATATACAAATTCCATCCCCTCATAAACACTATTTTAGTTTCATTTCAGATGAAAATAATTGAATTGAAACTAAATTCTCAAAATCTCATCATAATAGAAGGCTGGAAAACTAAATTCATCCTACTAATCTAGATTGCAAGACCGCCATCAAATCAGTAACCAGAGTCAGATCGAAGTCGATCAAATCATAAAAACAAACTAAAAACTGATAGAAAGCCATCTATAGGTGTAAATACAAGTCCAATCGATTAGAAAAAGTAACGAATACCTTCTCGTCAAGAAAAAGAAGAACATCATCAGGCACGATTCGGAGCTTTTCATAAGCAGGCGCTACGACTGTATTTACAGCGCTCTCCACATTTTCAACCGCAGATCTCAAAGGTCCGGAGTTCTGCTTCGCGTAATCATACAGATTCGTAACACACGCAATCGTCTGAATCACAGCGATCCTCACAAAACCTAGGTGCTTCAACTCCAGACTTCTGCTATCGTTCTCCATCTATAAATTCCAATCGATTACAACCACAACTTCTTCAAAAGACACAAAAAAAACAAATGAACAACAAAAGTTTCTTCAAGAAAAACTTACAATGTAGTAGGTTTGCGTCTCCAATATTTCCTTCTCCGCTCTAAAAGATATCGAAAGATCAAAACAGGTTTCCAATTTATACGAAGGCGAATAGCGGATCCGTTCGTTGGATTTTGGTTGGCCGCTCATCCAACGGTCAACGTGAGAATACGCCAAAATTTCAGCAGAATCTTAATAATAATGGGTGAAAGGATTTGATAAGAGTGGGCCACACCGTAGGGATGGGAGGACGTAATTTTACTGTGCATTCCATATTCCAGTGTGCGCTAGACGTTTCTAGACGGACACGTGGCAATAGATGACATGCGCAGCCCACACCTGTAACGTTTTAACTGAAACCTATGTTTATAATCTTATTAAATACCCGTTTATATCATTTATTAATTAACACAATTATTTATTAACGAATATTATAAATAATAAAACTTTAATTTTAAATTTAGTATATAGTTTCGTATAAAGGTGTTCCTGGGTTCACTTGGATTCTATTGAAATATTTTTTAAATTCATTTTATTTTTTTTGAATTGTCAATTTAAAAAAAAAAATTGTTTGGTTTTAATTCTTCCGATCGTTTATTCAAATTTTTAATTTTAAATATATATTTTAAAAAATTATATTTTCAATAATTAAAAATTATTTTTAAGAGTTGTGGGAGAATAAATTATAATAAAATAAAATAAATATATGTGTCGTAAATATAAATATATATTTTTAAATTAACAATAAATTTGAATTGGTTCGATTCAACGATCTAATTTGAGGAGAATTCGTGAATCTTCTGTCCATAAAAAAATCATTTATTTAAATCCAACAATGTTTTTTAATTACTAATTCTAATATTTAAAATTAAAAGAATTAAATTCTAGTAATTTGACCCACATACGAATCTGGGCTTGGGCCCATTTACGCTTTGGACAGTTTCTGTTAGATACAATGAGGAAAAAGCCCATCATATTGACGTCCGTTGCTTGAAGCCCACTGAAAATAAGTTTTGTGAAGTTGGGCCAGGCCCATTAATACTTTGAACTACTCTAGGGAGATAAAAGCCCATCTTACTGACCGTTTATTGAAGCCCAATATTTGTCCAATAGCTTTGATTCTATTTTAATCCTCTATTATGTTAAAAGAAGAAGATAATAATAATAATAAATATAATTGGAAAAAAAATATTTTTACGTATTAAGCAAAGTCATAAATATTTATACTCAAAATATATAATAATATTTCATGAGTAAAAATATATTATAATATTCGACATGATTTTTAAAACTTCAAATTACAATATTACAATATAGTCTCACACTAATAATATTTATAATATTTATAGTAAGTTAATTATGTGCCTTATATAGATAAATTAATATTTATATATGAAAAGTGAGGTGATCACGGACCTATTCCCGATCCTGTTAATCTGACGAGTAGAAACCTCTTCCCACTCTTTCTCTCATTCTCCCTTTAAACAAGGATTCCCGTTGGGACGAGGATAGGGAATATAATATCCATCCCTGACCTTATTAATCTAAGGAGTAGAAATCTCTTCCCAGTCTTTCTCCCATTCTCCATTTAAACAGGGATTTCTATGGGGACGAGGATGAGGAATATTGTAACGACCCTAAATTTTACCTATTTAATCTAAGGTCATTACTATACTTTAAATGCGGAATTTACCTTAAATGAGCTCTTATCATAAATGCGACATAAGTTTGCCTTTTATTACCTCATGATTTATTATGCGATTACAATTCAACCTATACTAATGATACAAACGGGAATTCAACCTAAACTAACCTATACTATGAATGCAAATGAAATTCAACCTATACTAACCTATACTGCGAAATGGAGAACAAGTATGCTATGCATGTGCCACGATCTTGGGATGTGCGATGCCGTCGTCGATCTCAGATGGGTGCCTTGCCTTTATCTGAAAAATATAGTAGCACGAGGCTTGAGTATTTCTAGAATACCCAGTAAGTGACCCCCTATCAAGGTTATGCAACAATCACATGCAATGAGATGATGGAACCTATCTTTCAATCTGTCTTCCTACGGTGCTGTCCTAACGGGTAATTTGGACGTGTACCATATACTCTACACACAGACCATATGTGCGGGTATGGGTTCATCAGTCAGTTCGCACATCGCTGGGCCACCTTACTAGTTGGGCGAGTATACACTGGGACGCTCCCTAGGCCGGACACCCGTTAGAACTAGTAACCGTCATGGTAACACTATGCAAAACATAACGATCGTTGTCCTGCCATTGGATGTACGTGTCCGTACCCTCGTGATGGAATATGGGTATCCTCCAATGCATGAACACACATACTGCATGAGGTCCCAAATGT
This sequence comes from Cucurbita ficifolia, assembly GCA_033971965.1. Lineage (NCBI taxonomy): Eukaryota > Viridiplantae > Streptophyta > Magnoliopsida > Cucurbitales > Cucurbitaceae > Cucurbita > Cucurbita ficifolia. The sequence goes on from CM066979.1 coordinate 9,662,989, forward strand.
TTCTACTTTTATCATTAATGAATATAACCCCGCTATCATCTTTCATGCTTAACATGTCATTTCTCATTTTTTCAGTCTACGTATCACACATAATCCTAACGGGGTTACATTTCATGTCGTTTATCGTGATTTCATGTCATACATCACATGCTGTTTACATACAGAATTATAGTACCATTCACGCCAGAATAATCCAGACACATCATAAACGTCATAAACATAACACATCATATCACATTAAACAGCATACATTCACATTTCACAAGCGTACTTAATCGAGTATAACAAGCTAGCATACAATTTAATGACACATGCGAATCCACGGACACGTGCCAACATACAACATACAACGCGTAACCTACGACGAGTGAGCCACTTACCTGGTTAGCTTAAGTCGTTGTCACGAATATATCCTTGAGTTCTTTGGCCTCATATTTCCTGTTGACCAAATCTTTCCACAATTTTCCCTCTTCTGTAATTATTTTCATTTTATATTTTCAATTTATTACTAGTACTCTATTTATTTTCATTCTGTAAACATATATTATTGGCCAATTTTAATCGACACAGTCTTACCACCTTATAGAGCTACCCACTAAAATTTTATTGATTCTAACCTTATTTCCTATAACTTAAAATGCTAACAAAAACTTAATTAATGGGATATGGGAAGATGAGATCTGATTACCTAATTAATGGGATATGAGAAGATAAGATCTGATTATTACATGATCTATAGAATATCGGATAAAAGAGAGAGGATCTGATCTAAATTAATTTTTTATAACCATAACTATAAAGAAAAAGGAAATCTGACATAGGATTTTAGGGTAATATAGACCAAAATCTCTCCGAATACATCTGCCTCATATCTGCTTATGTTGAAAAGCCATTTTATTTTTCTTAAATCTGTCATTTTTCTGTTTATTTTTGGACTAAATGTGATATTATGTTGGGTTGAGGAGAGAGGATGGAGTTGGGATGAGAGGTTAGTGGAGAGAGGTGGGTAAATTTTATTTTATGTTTATTTTTTATTTTTAATAATCCTTTTTAGTTATTGATTTATGAATTATTATTATTATTATTATGATTTTTGGGCTATTACAAATGTAATATTCTGGGACCTCATGCATTAGGTGTGTTCATGCATTGGAGATACCCATATTCCATCACGAGGGTACGGACGCGTACATCCAATGGTAGGATAATGATCGTTATGTTTTGCATAGCGTTGCCTTGACGGTTACTAGTTCTAATGGGTGTCCGGCCTAGGGAGCGTCTCAATGTATGCTCACCCGACTAGTAAGGTGGCCCAGCGGTGTGCGAACTGACTGATGAGCCCATACCCGCACGTATGTTCTGTGTGTAGAGTATATGGTACATGTCCAAATTACCCGTTAGGACAGCACCGTAGGAAGACAGATTGAAAGATAGGTTCCATTGCATGTGATTGTTGCATAACTCTGATAGGGGGTCACTTACTAGGTATTCTAGAAATACTCAAATCTCGTGCTATTATATTTTTTCCCACTCTTTCTGTTATTCTCCATTTAAACAGAAATTCTCGTAGGGACGGGAAGAGAGAACATAATATCCATCTCTGACCCTGTTAATCTAACGAGTAGAAATTTCTTCCCGCTCTCTTTTCCATTCTCCATTTAAACCGAGATTCTCGTTCATGGGTTCAACGAACATCTCTCCTTACCGTTCTATATTGAAATATTAGAAGAAATAATATATATAAAAAGAGAAAAGTGGGAGAGAGAAGTAGCCAATAGGAAACGGGCAGCAGCAGAAGTGAATGAAATTGGTTTTTGTTTTTGTTGGGTGTTTGGGTATTGGAATTTGAAGAGTGTTTGTAGGTTTCTCACAAAAGCAAAAATAAAGGGGAATAGCTTTTACGCTGTACCCAAACAGATCCATTTAAGATTTTCTCTTCCCATTTCCCATTCAATCAAAACCCTTTTCTTTCCCCTTTTTAAAAGCCCCATATTCTCCTCTTCCCCCTCATGTTTATCCACTCAAATCCAATTCCCTCATATGTTTAACCCACTCCAATGTCACTATTTTTATTTTTTTTGGGGCTAAAGTGGCTTTATTAAGATATTAATATAATAACGTGCTCGTAGGACAACTTTCAGTATACCTTAACCAAAAAGCGTTTGTTGTTAAGATCATGGCTTTGAATCCTCGTTGAATTGGCGACGATTCTATATAATTTGGTAGGATAAAAAACCCATTTTGAGTCTAATGCAGAATCGAACAGAATTTTTGGTTTGCTTTAAATACGGGCAGAATACTGGTCAATTTACTAGTTGTACAATGCATTAATTCTAGGAAGACCAGCTTTGTGTGAGCTCAAAGTAGTGGCCTTATCTATACAAATGTGTGCATGTATTCTCCGACCGATAGAAACCTAGATCGTTTGGATTTGGTTTACTGTGGCAATCAAATCCTTATTACACCCAAATACTTTTGGCTAACTTAAACACGAAGCGAGTGTGACAATCATCATACTAGTGTGTAGTTTTTTTGTTCTTTGTGGGCTACGTTCTTCCCCCACTAAACAAATTTACGACTCTAACCTGGGTTGACAAGAAAACGAAAAAGTGGGTTGTGAGATTCCATATCGGAGAACGAAGCATTTTTTATAAGAATGTGGAAACCTCTCCTTAAAACCGTGAGACTGAATACGCAACGAACCAAAACAAACAATATCTGAGCGGACTTGTGTTGCTACAATTGCAAAGCTAGATATTAGGCAGTGTGACAGCAATGACTTCTCTTTAATAGACACATTTTAAAATCGTGAGACGATATATAACGAATAAAAAAGATAGCAGTGAACTTGGCTTGGGCGGTTGTTCATCAAATCAAGAAAAGTGTTTATCAATACCTTTGTAAAAAAAAATTGAATTGAACAACAAGAACCATATCTATTTCACAATTCAACAAACACTTGATGATTACAACTTGGCATCTTCGTGGGCCTTATTTCTTACTATAAAAACACAGTTATTAAGCAATTTACACCACAAATAATCTACTTTCCATGAGGTTTTCGTCGCCGTACAAATATTTTTTAACCGCCAAAATAACCTCTTCAACGCCAAACCCACTGCATATTTTCTTTTTTTTTACTACAGAAATTCACCGAATAACCACACAACACTCCAAAGCTTTCTTCATTTCAAGGGACAGCTTCAAACATTCCGACAAATTAACCGGCTTTGTCGAACACGGAACCCATTCGAACCGTTGCAGAAAAGTAGCTAGCCATAGATGCACAGTGGCTAAACCCAACGCCCTTCCTGGGCACGCCCTCCGCCCAGCCCCGAACGGCGCCAGTCTCAAATCCGAACCCATAACCGACATGTCGTCTTCAATGAACCGCTCTGGCCGGAATGTCCACGGGTCTTTCCATATAGAAGGGTCGTGAGCTATGGCCCACATGTTCACCATTGCCGTGGTGCCAGCTGGGATTAAGACCTTGTCCACGTGGACATCATGGATTGCCAAACGGGCCCACGACAGTAATGGACCTGGAGGGTGTAGACGGAGAACTTCCTTTACTATGGCTTGGAGGTAAGGAAGGTTGGGAATGTCGGAATCACGCACGTGCCTGTTGCAACCTACACACGTGTCGATCTCCTCTCGAGCTTTGGCTTGGATTTCTGGGTGTAATATCATCCTGCCCATGATCCATTCTAAGAGTATGGCAATCGTATCGGTTCCACGAAATATCATTTCCTGCATCATATATTAATGAAATACTTTACCTTAAAATTATAATATATGATATAATACGATATTTATTTCAGTATAGAGTGAGAAATATGTTACCCATAGAACAGCTACCATATCTGAATCACTCAGCTGATCCTCCTTTGGCAAAGTAAGCAAAGCACTAAGAAAGTCATTTTTCACCTCATTTTTGTCTCGTTTTCTCTCTTCAACAATCTGCCCGACTGCCACACTAACCCTGCCCGCCAATTCATGGCACTTCCTTTTCACTCCACCAAAATCCAAGAAACTGACCGGAAAATGATCTTCCCAATTGAACATGGCTATCAATTCATACCCATCTCTCACCATTTCACTCAATTCATTCTTTCTTTCCATTTCAAAATCACTTCCAAACACGCTCTCTATTATGTTCTTCATCGTATGCTTCTGGAGGACTTCTCTCAGCCTCACTACCCCGTGAACGGCCATATTCCTCGACATCTCCTCCGCCATTTCAACGCCGACCTCTCTTCTGAGCCCTTCCAGGTCGGAGATTCTTCGTGGGGAAAACATGTGGTTTGCAGCAATTCGTCGAAGATTACGCCAATAGACTCCATTAGGAGCGAAACCGATGGCTCGCTCGAACATCATGAGTCGAGCTGATTGCTTGACCGGGCGGTCGGAGAAAGCTGAGCCACAGAGGATCTGCTTGGCCGTGTCGGGGTGACTACTTATGATGGCTCTAGTGGTACCTAAGCTGAAGGACATGAGACGAGTGGCTTTGAAGGAGTGTGCAATGGCAGCGAGATTTCGGTGAGCGAGTGGCCCCATTTGCGGGAGTGTTCCGAGTAACGGCCAGCCAGAGGGGCCGAGAAGGTTGGCTGAGGAGCGGTGGTGGTTGCGCCATGCAAACCCACCGGGGATGAGCCAGAAGTTGAGAGATAGGGCGAGGAGAGAGCAAAAGAGGAAATTGAGAAGGGTGAAAGGGAAAAGGAGTGAGCTTATTGTGAGGGTGGCGAGAATAAGAAGCTTCATTTCTTTTGAAGTAGAGAGGTTTGTGGATAGCAAGACAATGTGTTGGAAACTTGGAGTGCATGGGGATTTAGGTGGAGAGTGGTTTATATAGTACGTGGGAACTAATCCTAGTTAAGCCTACAGTTACTATTCACCTAACCATAGTTAAGCTTTTGGGCATAGATTTGCCTTCCTTTTTGCTTCAAATTTGAGCTTGCAATCATTTTCTCAATCCTATGTAATAACCAACTTTTGCACAACAAGAAAACGAGCTAATATGCTTGTAATTGAGAACTATCTAAAAATTACTGCAATTATACCTTCAAACTTGTAACGAGATCCAACTCGTAAGAACAAAAAATAATATTGTAACTGAGGTTAGTGGAGTAGTTATTGAAATCGAAAATGAAATCATCATAAGCAATTCAATTGGTTAATGTTAAAATTTTCATAGAATATTCTCGATATGGAACAAAAGCTTTAAAAATAAAAAAAAACATGCAATTTTATTATATTGAAAAGAAAAAAAAGGAAAAAAGGGAGCTGAAATTGTGGAAAAAGCAGGAATGTGAGTGGAGACATAACACCATTTCATACAGCCAAGGCAAAAGGAAAACAGTTCGAAGGATGCCGGTTTTTGGAAAACCCAGAATTTACCTAATTTTGCATTGGATTTTAATGTTATAATAATTCCAAAAGGAAAAAAAAAAAAGGTTTAAAAAATTTGGAGAATTGTCTGTCTGACATCAGGAGAAGCATTTTCATTATCAAATACGTGGCACTTATTTTGGCATCCACTTCCTTTTAAAAACATTCATTTTGTCCACCCACTTTCAAAAATTAATTAATTTCGTAGCAAAATTTAAACGAAATAGATCTTGTAATACAAACTTAGTAAGTAAATTATCCTGCTAAAATTATGATAAAAAAATGAAAATTACGCACTAAAATTGTGACTTTTTAAAAGTACGACTAAAATAAATGCGACGAAAAAACAAAAATGTTGTATCAAAATGGTTACTTTTTAAAATTACGACGACCCAAATAGATGCTTTAAAAGCAAATGAACAAAAATGAGCAAAACAGTAGTAGACAGAAAACATCTATTTAATTGATCCTCTAATCTCGGATTCATGATTAGAGGATTCTTGTAGCTTCATTGGTTAGGATTGATCGATACTTTAAGTCCTAGATAATGTTTCAATAAACAATATGATAAGTTCATAATAATACACATAAATAACACAATAATGAATAGTAAAACAAGTAATTTATTATACTTATTTGGGATACACATGAAATATTATTTACAAGTTGAAAATAAAGTGAAAGGACAGGTTGTAAAGCTATACATCACAATGTTTTTTTTTTGTTTTTGGGTTCTTCTGGACAAAACATCTGCCCTCCATTTTTATTGTTCAGCTGACGAGTTAGTTCACTTTGTAAACCAAACGGTCATTTCTAATTCTAGCAAGAAAGATTATTTGCCTCGCCAACTTGAAGATAACTTCATTATTAAAGGAATTCATAACATTTATAGGGATGAATCGTCGGAGATTTATGTTGAGGATTGTTGGGAGAAGAGTCTCATATCGGTTAATTAAGGGGTTGATCGTGGATTAGTAAGGAATGCATCTTCGTGGATATGAGGTCTTATGGAGAAACCAAAAGTAAGGTCATGAGAGCTTATGCTCAAAGTGGACAATATCATACCATTGTGAGAAGTCGTGGTTTCTAACATGGTATCAGAGCCATGCCTTTAATTTAGCCATGTCAATAAAATCTTCAAAATGTCGAACAAAGAAATTGTGAGCCTCGAAGGTGTAGTCAAAAGTGCCTCAAGTTTCAAAGAAAAAATGTACTTTGTTTGAGGGCTCTAGAGAAGGAGTCGAGTCTCGATTAAGGAGAGGTTGTTCGAGGGTTCCATAGGTCTCTGGAGAGGCTCTATAATGTACTTTGTTCGAGGGGAGAATTGTTGGGAGAGAAGTCCCACCTCGGCTAATAAAGGGGTTGATCATGGGTTTATAAGCAAGGAATATATCTCCATTGGTATGAAGTCTTTAGGGGAAACCACAAGTAAAGTCATGAGAGCTTATTCTTAAAGTAGACAATATCATACCATGGTAAAGAATCTAGTTTCTAACAATTTAAATGTCTAATCTTTTAATATTTAATGTTTTAATCCGTTGAACTATATTTTTCAATTTGTACTATTGTAATAAATTTGTAGAACAAATAATAATAAAATAATAATCAATAGTGGAGAACTTTTTAGCACATGCCCTGTCATAACCGAGTTATGGTGACTTCTCTAAATCTCTATATATTAATAAACGTCTAGGATTCGTACCTCTGTGCACATGGATTGGTGTATGGCTGCTTGATATAAAGGGCCGACGACTGCTCCAATGATCTTTCATCTATTGCAAACAAGAGAAATCGATATTAGTAGGAAGATAATGTCATGAAAAATGAGAAAATTCGACCAATAACTAATGGAAAGTCCACTTTCACCTAAAGTAGGCAACAAACAATTAGGACACTTACGTTCATAGATCCCACGCTGATCTGATACATTATATACTCTGAACTAAAGACTTAGAGGTACGAAAAGAAAAAAAAAAAGGTAAAATGGGACATCTATAACAGCCAACTCATTTAGTGGAATCACAATGACATCCATTAGTGCAGGATTCAATACTAATGAGATGAGCATAAGATAAGTTACCAGTGAAAGGCTGAGGTTCAATATATTTTACAAGGGCCAATTCACTAATAACCGTCAAATCCATATGATTATGTCACCGCTTGATGACACCCTGCCCCACAGTTACTACATCATCTCGTACAAATGTTGTGTGGCAGTGCCCCTTTTTACCCCACTCACTCATATAAGTAATATACATAAATCAGCAAAAAAGAAGAGTCTAGCCGACAGGAGCACCCACTATATTATAATCGCCAGCAGTTCATCCACAAAGCATCCCCCCATTATTGGGGCCTATGATCCACACTGCATATCATATTATTACAACAAAAGAGCCCCAATACCAATATATGTACAAGCTTGGGATGTGCCAAACAAGACGCGTGGCTTCCTCTACTTGGGTTGTATAATATAAAATGGATCTCTCAATTTGGGAGGATGACGATTCTACTTTGCTCAAAGCAGGGAATATAAAATCTCCCACTTACTCGCATATTCGCTGGCGTGCTAAATGACCTGTGGTTTTCCCAGGCTGGTGATTATAATTTTGGGACAAAGACCACCAATTAGAACTCGACTAACAGGAATCAAGAATTTTCCCCCTGCAACAGCATTCGGAATGCTGGCTAGCTTTTACATTTGAATAATATCCCTATTCTAATCTTTTTTATATCCACTAACCCAGTCGCTGGACCACCCCCCGTGACTGTTATCTGTTGCTTTCTTCCCATGAGGCTTCTTTCCACTAGTAGCAAGGTGTGCTCAAGATCTTCTTCATCGGCACCACTAATATCAAGGTGTCCTCGGTTAGAAACTACGAACCTTCGTGATGGTATGATATTGTCCACTTTGAGTATAAACTCTCATGGATTTGCTTTTGGTTTTTCTAAAAAACTTCATACCATTGAAAATAGTGTTCTCATGATCTTCAGTTAGCCAATGTGAGACTACTTCTCTCAATAATCCTCAACAATCCTCTCCTCGAACAAAGTACACCATAGAGCCTCTCCTGAGGTTTCCTTCTCTGGAGTTCTCGAACAACCTCCCCTTAATCGAGACTCGACTCCTTCTTTGGAGTCCTCGAACAAAATACATCATTTGTTAGACACTTGAGTTACATTTGACTACACTTTCGAGATTCACAACTACTTTATTCGACACTTGAGGATTTTATTGACATGGTTAAGTTGAGCACATGGCTCTGATACCATGTTAAAAACCACAAACCTCCATGATAGTATGATACTGTTACTTTGAGCATAAATTTTCATGGATTTGCTTTTAGTTTCCCCAAAATGTCGCATACCAATGGAGATAGTATTCCCGTTAATTTCAACATGGGTTTACTCCTCTCAATAATCCTCAACATCCTCTACCAACACACAAGTTTTTAACTATAAACTTAAACGCACCAGACAACCTAATCCTGCTGTGAATACACAAAAGGGAAAGGCTAGCCATGATAAGAACGTGCATGGTTGGGCGAGTGATAAAGTTCCTCTACCTTCGTATAATGTAAAATACAGTCAAATTAAGAACAGTTGTGGAAAAATGTTGCTTTCTTAGGATAAGAACATCAAAAAGTGGCAGCCATATGTATGGGGCCACCCAGAATAAAGAAACAAAGTATTTAATAAATTAAAAAGGTTGCTTAATCCAGAACTTATTTCATGTAGTGCAAGCTTAATGGCCACTGCTTAATAGCCAATAAGTTTCTCTTTACCACTTTTTCTTTATTAAATCTCTAATCATGCATCTAGATACGCCCAAAAGGTATGCATTTTGAAGCATATGGAAATGTTTTATTCTCAAATCGTATATGTAAAGTAATCAGAAGCAATCTTAGGAATAAGAATAACGTTCAGTTAATTATACACCAAGTCTTCAAATGAAGGAATCTATGACAAACAATATGTCTTCAAATCATAATCGCACAAAAAGAATCCGGCAGATATTGAAATCAAATCTTTCCTTGCAGGATATGCAGCAATAACCCCACATTGCTAGGAACAGAGTAATTTTTGCAAGGATCTAAGGAAAAATCTTGTTCATAATAGGCACATAAAGGAGCGGGGACACAACAAAACTAGAACCAATCATCACAGTCTAAATCACTAGCAGGACAGGAAGTAAGTTGCAGACGAACTCCCACCAGAAAAAAATATAAACAGAAAGTAGTGCATCCTATCAAGTACAGCCTCCAGCGAACTGACTACCATCAGGATTATTCAAGAAGAAAAAAGTAGAGAGGGAAAAGAGACAAAAGAAGCTTTACTTTGTACACAGTAACAAAAGCACTTGAAACCGCATGCCCTTCAAATTTTTATTTAATAAATATCTTTAGCCTTTAGGAGAAAAAAAAGCGTTTAAAAGTAGATGCTCAGACCTATTGTTTTTTTTTTCTGTGATATTTTAGTTCATATACTTTGACTAAATCTTTAAATTGGTCTATGATTAACTATATATATATTATTACTGTTTTTTGTTTTTTTGTTGCTGTCAAGTTGGGGAAAAATTAAATTCAAACTAACTAAGTTTAATGACTAAAATAAAATAAATTCAAAAGTACTTTAATCAAAATAATTTTTTAACTTTTTTAATAAGATTCAAAATTTGGAAAATTTTAGAAGGGTTAAATACCATTTTAATTAGTAAACTTTCAAGTTCGTTCTATTTTGGTCAAACTTTTAAAATGTTTATTTTGTCATCACCGTATTATCTTTCCATCTAAAATCGACTTGTCAAATACTTGTTCCTAACCCATATGACTTTAAATTATGTTTATATGAATATGCTATACATACTCAAACCTATATCATTCCTTTGTTAAAAATAAAATGAAAGTAAGGATCAAAATTATTCTTTTTTTGAAATCTCAAGGGCTAAATTAAACATTTTAAAAGCTCAGGGACCGATATAAAATAAATCTAAAAATTCTAATGACCAAAATGAATATTTTGAAAATTTATAATCTTGAAAGTTGAGAAACCAAAATAGGATTTACAGGAGAATGACTGCTATTTTGTAATATAGCATCCCACATCTTAAAGAAAATAGGTAGGAATACTAATTTAACCAATGAGATATTTATGTTGGCAAAATAATAATTGTTAACCATAGAAAATCAAGCAAGAAATCTTCAGATTTGAATCAAACTTCTCAACAATAGAAAAATATTGGTCCATTCTTGTGCTGAAGAATGAACTTGTGATCGTGAGGGGAAGTGAAATGTAGAAGCAATTATAAAACTAATTTCTTCAGATCCTATTTCCCAGTACCGAAATCCATAATAGTATCTACATGATCAATGTCACAACATTAAATCACCTACACACTCATAAATTTGTAATGATGCAAAGAACATCACGTAGCTTAGGCAATCCGACATGAAATTATTCTCTGTTATCAGAAATTTGTGTTTCTTGCATTCATGCACATCATATTTGATATGTTCCAGGATTAAGTTTAGATGTGTACCTGACAACATCTGAAGAAAAACTGATCTGATAAAAGTCCTTGGTTTGCTGCATTTGAAAAGGTAAGCTGCCTTAGTTCTCTTTCCAAAAATATACAAGTTACTATAAAATATCAAAACGGCAGTGCTCTACTTGGAAAATATTAACCAATGAAGCTCCATTAGTAAACTGTCACTACGCAGAAATGGATTTTCAACTCACAACCATCTAGATCGAGCATTTGCATGATCATAAATGTGATATTTACACCAGCAAAAGCAAAGTGGTATTCCTAAGCAGCTGGTTTTCTTCCTTGTTTTCTTAACAGACGTTGGAAAGATGTCTGAAACCATAAAGAAGGCAACAAGGATTACTAAAGGCGTAATAGCATGTTATACTCGGTCATCTATTGGGAGCTTTGAACTCAATTTCATAAAATTGTTGGCCCATTCAGGTTAAAAGAATCTGAAAATTTATGTGAGGTATCAAATGAAGTTTAGGATCTTACTGAGAGTGTCTCTGCAAAGAACAACAAATTCTCCAAAGAGATAAATCCAGATCCTTTGGATAAGGTAAAAGCTTTTCAGAGCAATGAAAGGAGATAACGTGCCAAAAGGTAATACAAGAGATAAACAAGTAGCCCTCTACTCATATAGCAAATTAACAACTTCAAATCAGTCGATGGGTTTCTTCCCTGCCATCCCATTTCTTTCAATTGATCTGATACCAACGCCTGAAGCTCTTGATTAGGATAAGCTGCATACCACAGAGCTCTTAGAGCATCCTGTCCTTGGTGAAAATTTCATAATAAGCATACTAGAAAGCAAGGTGTGCACATAGAACTAATAACATAAAGATTGTTGTAACGTGACATTAGAAGCAAACGTTATTAATGGTTTAGAAGTAACTCCACATATGAACTAAAGTTTCTGTGCTTAAAGAATCGTCTGAGCACTAAACTTAGGCATGAAATTTGAAAATATATGCAAACTTGGTGGTCTGTTCTCGATCGGTGCTTTAATGTTCTTAACCTATCTTCCTGAGATCATGAATGCAAATTTTATTCTGAGGCAATCAGCAATACAATGATTTTCATCAAGGTGAAAAGATAGTACATACATAGATGACAAGAATCATTACCAAAACTATTTGAAAATTTGAAAATTATCCATATGGAGGCAGCGTCTTGTTCTTAAAGGACGTGATTAATTTGTGCAGGAGTCAAGTAGAACGAAATCTGTCATAATTTCCGTTCAGCTTGAAGCAAATGCAAGTGATTCCCATGCCAATCCAAGTTGGCGTTCCACACATCACATGATCAGGTTCAAATTTAACCTTAACCTTGAAACTATTGCCACTAAATCAGCCATTTCCCTTAGGCATAGCTGTCCTTCAATCCTGAATGATGATTTTCCTCTACTCGTGGAACATACAATATCAATGAACAACATAGAAAAATAGTATCCGACCAGATCTTTCCCTATTCTACCTCGTTTTTCGTAACCGCAAGTCTTATAGAGGCTAAATCACCATATCAGGTGAGTTTGTATGGCGTGCATCTGACTGAAACTAGCAGTAATTCCTAAAGAAAACTAATTCAAATGCATCTTAGAACAGGCAAATAGAGAAGAAGCGTTGAGAGAAGCATTACCAGAGACGGCGAAGGAAATGTGTGCGCAGCGCCGAATAATCTCCGTAGTTCTCTGATTCCTCATCTCTCGCGCTTATCATCCCGCCGTCTGCAAATCAAATGAGAGTACGGATATTCTCTCAGACTCGGCGTTGCGGGTGAACCATTTTTAGACCCTTTTTGAACTTCCCACCAAAGTCTATAATGCCTTAAACTTGTTGACCAGTTAATCCATATTGAAATGTGCTATTTTTACAATTATTTTAGGTTTTTCTAATTTTAGTATTAAATCCGTTAACCCATTATAACTTTCAATACTCATCTCTTCGAAATTTTTCATTTATTTTTACTAGATTTTAGTGGTATTTCTCTATCCTCTCTCCACTCTTCTCTATCGTATCGGAGATTCTCCACGTGTTCGAGGCTTTATGAGAACCATTCAGAACGTTTGTTTGTTCAAATCCATCAAGAATCAAAAAAGAACCAAATGTTAGTATTTCAAGTTGTTGATTCCGCTTTTCGGCGAGAAGATGAACGTCAAGAAACTAAATACTTTGTAAGTTTTTAGTTTTTGAAAATCTTTGGACTTGAGTATTTCTTGATCGAAAACTTCACATGATGAAGAAAATAGAAAAGAATCGAAAACTGGTTTGGAATCTGAAATTTTTTATGAAGAAGTCGAATGCGTAAGTGACAACACATGAGAGAGGTTTTAGACATTTTGGAGCTCCTAACACGTAGAAAAACTAGTTCGATAAGGCACGCATCATCTTAGTAAGTAACCACACGAACTTTAGGTAAGTAGTATTTCTAGGGATCGCTCGAACGTGCTAACATGCGAGCCTTCCTTATTTTAGGTGGTTAGAAAATGCAAGTTAAGGACTTCAGAAGGACGTTTTAAAATGAATGTTATGGTAAAACTACTGTTATGCCCTTAGGTTAAGATTCCTGAGAAACATGTTGTTTTATGTATTATGCTAACTAAAAAGAAAATATGCATGATTAAAATTCGAATAAGACAATATGAATGAGTATGTTATGCATGATGTAAGAAATTACCAAAATGACCCTATGATTAGATTTGTGAGGAATGTTGTTTTATGTGCTTTCTCCTGTGTTAGAAAGAAGGATGAACTATTGTGATTTGTGCTATCGGTGATTGGTAGATATTATCTCCTCGTTGAGCATGTTTGCTCGTATGTGTGCATGATATAGTATGTGTTAGCTCCAGGTGTTTGACTGTGTGTTCTCCATGTACAGAGCTAGGGCGTTAGAGTTAGGTTGGCTAGATGATTACCTAGGTTAGGATGCCTCTAGTAGACTGAGCACCTTAGGCTCGTGAGCAACGATCGGTTGAAGGGTCTTAGACCCTAGTGCTCCCAGACTAAGAACGACTCAATGAGTCAGAATAGAGCAACCTAGAATCAAAAGTCCACATTAAGCCACGTAGCTGCCCTAGGAACCTAGTAGATCTCCTCAGCTCCTAGACATGACTAAGCTGAAGTTTGAAATTATGTGTTATGAGCTTAGGTGATCGATAAAAATATCTCCCTAGTAAAGCATGCATGAGAGAACTTAGTTAAGATTAGAGTGTTACAACTACTGTGGTTTACATGTTGGCCCTGGTCAATATGTTTTTAGTAAACCTTCCACGTTGGGATCGTGAGAAATCAGAGGTGTAGACCTGTGAGCACCTAGAGTTTGGTTTAGCCTGAAGAACTAACCTCGAACGTCCTGGAACGAGAGATGGGATTTAAACCAACTAGATTCCCCTGAGAACCTAGTAAACTACCACGACATTTAAATACGATTAAGAAAACTTAACAAAACTCCAAAGCCACTTGAGTTACTATTAAGTGTAGGGTAAGGACAAGGCTGACGTCGTCATCTTGTTAAACCAGTCGAGAGAGACCACAGACTACACAAATAGTTAACTCAAGGTAAGGACTCCTACCGTGAGAGCCTACAAGTAGGTTGCTTACTGAGTATATTTTATATATTCACTCATTTTCCTTTTTTTTTTCTTCAGGTGTTCGCAGGCTATCAGTTGAGGTGGAGGAGCGTTTGAGAGTTGTGCGGTCCTGGAGGGAGTCGTTCTGGAGCGTCAGTCCATGTTTGAAATAAGCTTGAATAACACCGTCTTGTAATTTGAATTTTATATTTGTATTTAATTTTGATATTGTTTGTTTGTTTTTATTTAATTTTTATCGATTTTCATCTTATATTTTATTTTACTTTTATTTTTATTTAATTTTGTCTTTGTCTTTTTATTCACGGTCCAAAATTCGAAGTCTAAAAAATCAGGTCATGACAATTTGTCATGATGGTCGTGTGCTAGAGTGGCACGATTTCACTATTTGGGTGTCAATTCCCATTAGTTGGAGTAAAGTTCTTTGTGACTCCACTCATGTACGTTAGAGAAATGACACTTTCAGTATTTTTATCGTGATATCGTATGTTGGAATGGCTCGACTTAACTAACGGAGTGTCAATTACTATCGGTTAAGGTAAAACCCTAAAAAACTCCCACATATGTACCTAAGGAAATTGACAAATTTTGTTAACGGATTACCTGACCATAGAATCCATAAAATTAAAAACAAAGAAAATTAAAAGACTCCTGAAATCCATCGTGTTTGAATACTTCTTCAAGACCAAAACTGTTCGAGACTATAAAGATCGTACAAAACTTCAACCTTGAGAACAATTGCTTCAACCCTCGAGTAAAACACATATAAGAGGGGAATTCAATTCTCTCTTAGTGATTAAAGACTCTTTAAGACAAAACGCTTTAAAAACTAAAATATTTTTAAATATCTGATTTGAAGACATTTCGATAAAATCTTCAAGGATTACCAGCTAAAGGCTGATACACTCATATCGATACAAATACAAGTTATTTATACGTGTCTAATTTCTTTGTTGAAATAATTGATAAATAAATAATTTTATAATTTTGTTTTTTTCCCTTTAAAATTGACTTTTTTATATCAATATATAAAAAGAAAAATGATAATTTTTTTTTTATTATTCTTTTAAAAACAAACTAATTCCCTAAAAAGAAAGTATAATTCTTATAATATAATTATATTTATTAATGCTTATATTAAAAAATATTTATGTGAATAAAATAGATAATCATGTTATCGTGCAAAATGATTCTTATGCTCTTATTGCTTTTTCTTTATTATCTTTATATGAAACTATTTAGCAAAATTTTGAAATTAGTGAGGGATTGAAAAGAAATATTATGCTTCTTAGAAAGAATATTTACTTTTAAGTCCTTCAATATCTTTTTTATTGCATAATGGGGTCTTCTTTGATGTGACCAAAAGTCTGCTCAAACTATTCCAAAGGGTAGAGATGCTAAAGCTGTATGAAATACTTTCATAAATTTTATTTTTAAATGATAATTTTAACATTATAGTAAAACTATAAAATATTCGTATAATTTAATTTCATAACATAAGAAGCGATAAGATTAACTAAAATTTTAAAAGCTAAATGGAGAACGGAGTCGAGCATCTTTGTTTAAATGGAGAACGGGAGAGAGAGCGGGGAGAGACTTCTCCCCATTAGCTATATGGGGTCAAGGACGGGGTCGACCCCAACCCCGCACCGCCCCATAATGTGATATTGAACTAAAAACATTTTAAAATTCACAATCCATGGCTTATTCTTTAAGAAAGTTAAAAAGGCGTTATAAGAAAAGGTCTTGAAAAGAACCGATTCGACGAGCCTTTGGGCTAATTAATTATTAAAACTATAGTCTCCAAAAGGTAGAAAGGATGAACAGATTACTTGACACGTCGGCAAAGAGTGAGACCTGAACAGATTACTTGACACGTCGGCAAAGAGTGAGACCATCTCCAATGGAGAGGAGAGCTATCTCCACACGTGAATCATTAACTAAAAAAGCATTGAATTCTCGTATATGGCTTCTATTACCCTTCAAATCCTCGTGAACGACGTCGTCACTTTGCGCCACTGATCCATACCATAAAGTATTGTCATATGCAATCACTCCACCTACTTTCACCAGTCTCAAAAGCAACTCGTGATACTTAATATACTCTGCTTTCACCGCATCCACAAATGCAAAATCAAATTCCCTTTTCGTGTCCTATTAAAAAAAATATTTTAATTAATTTACATAATAATGAAAATATTAAGATTTAGACACAACAAATATATATATATATATATATCAGTTCTATAATGGAGTGGGTGGAGATAATGCGTACATCAATGTTATATGAGAGAAAAAAACATGTTTAAAAGAGGCTATTCTTAAACTAGAAAATTAATTATAGTTCACAGATTGATGTTATAAAATTAGAAGCCAAGTTCAATAAGCAACTTGCAATCAATAACTTACGTCATTGATGAGGTCATTGAGGACAACCAATGCCTGTGATTCCACAAAATTGATCTTGTGATCAACTCCTGCCTTTTTGATAAATGGCAAACCGATCTCAAATGATTCTCTGTTTACATCAATGGCTGTTATCTAAAGAGGAAACAAACAAACAGAGGAAACAAAAAATATGAAATGAATTCAAAGGAAATAGAGGAGAAATGGTATTTGAAACAAATGAAAAACAATCTCAAAAGCGTTGATAAATCTTTAAGCCTTACCTGACCATCAGCGGGCAGCGCTAGCGCAGTGGTTAGGAGCGAATAGCCGGTGAATACGCCGATCTCTATTGTTTTCTTTGCGTTCATCAGTTTCAGAAGCATTGATAGAAATAATCCTTGATCCGCCGGTACACTCATCACGCTCCTGCAACTCAATCCCCAAATTTCCTTCCAAATTATTAAACACTCTCGTACACGATTATCGAATTCAATCCTACCGAATCGATCGTTCCAAATCTTTCCTAATGGAATCGAAACGGATAGAAATTGCAAAAATCTAAGAAGAGGAGTCGGAATCTCACAGGGACTTGTCGAACTTTCTGAAGGTGGCATCTCTGAGTTCCTTCAACTGTTCGTGCTCTCTCGGATAGGAATTGGCTTCCAGTATATACTGCAATCAAATACATGCATTTTGAACTCCTCAATTCTTTATCCATTTTTCCGAACACTATTTGATTAAATTAATTTATCTGAGAGCAATCGCGAGTAATTAACGAAATGAAGGCGCAAGAGATTAATTACTACTCGGAATCAAAACATGAACAAGATTCAGATTGGAACGGGAACTAACCTGGAGGAGAGCAGTGCTCTGGAGGATATTCTTCTCTGGACAATCGTCGGCCATGACCTACTCTGCAACGAACGCGATTGGCTTGCAATCAGTGACTTCGTGTGATCATTTACGGAATACCGCGCGTGGTTTATATAATATAGCAGCTCTGATGGAAAGTATGTGTGACAGTAATAAAATAAAAAAAGTAGCCTAGCCCCAACGGACACTAACTCGATAGCGATTGTACAACACTTATTTTAACTCAAAGAATAATTAGTTGTATAAAATTTACAAATAATATCAGCTTATGCTCGAACCTCAAGTCATGTTTAAAAGAAATGTTTTAGAAAACGTGATAGAGAAAATACATTAAAAACAATTTTAAAGAAGCAACATTAAAGCTCTAGTAAGAAGAATTAACCACTAGTCACATCTCACTATAGTACATTTTGAACCATTTTAGTTGGTGTGTTTGGAATAGACAAACATGGACTGTGACACGTTGCGCAAGGTTGATTTGATTACGAGAAATTATATTTGTTTTAAATCATTGATTAATTTGAATCTCAAAATTATATTATAAATGTATAGATACATATAATTGTTGAGGATTGTTGGGAAGGGGTCCGCGTTGACTAATTTAGGGAATGATATGTGTTTATAATTAATGAATACTATTTTCATTGCAACAAGGTCTTTTGGGTCCCCCAAGCAAAGCTACGAGAACTTAAAAGACATATTCGTTCTAAAAGTCTCCGCAAACTTAGAAACAATAATTTAACTTAATGTGAAAATGTTATAAGGAAAACGTAAGAACTACGGAGTTGCATCATGACCGACTTCTATATGGTTGATCAAACAAAAATCGTGGTTTGTTATCTGATACACATACTATTAGTGGTTTGTTATCCTATATGGTTGATCAAACTATTAGTGGCTCTATTAGTGGTTGTTATCCGATACACACACTTCTCAAAGCAACTATTAGTGGTTTGTTATCCAATACACACCGTGTGTCCTTGCCACAAAAATCATTTTTTTTCTTCAGTAATGACTCCTTAAAGTGACTATTAGTGATTGATTATCCAAAACACATCATGTATAACCCTTACCATAATCAACATACATAATTAGGTCCCAATCAATATTTTCATAAACAATAATGTGTCTTATCACATAAGAGTCATATAAGATCAAACACATCCAACCATTTTAGAATAGAAAATAAAACATTTTAGTTTCAACTAGAAGATCTCTTAGAATTTATATTCATAATCAACTATGCATCATATCACAAAAGAGAAATTAAGAAAATGCAATTTGCACAAAAATGGGGAGAAATGTTGAGGATTGTTAGGAGAGGAATCCCACCGCTAATTAAGGAGTTGAATATGGAAATATAAGTAAGGAATACATCATTGGAATGAAGCCTTTTGGGAAAACAGGAAAATCAAAAGCAAATGAGTTAATGCTCAAAGTAGACAATATCTTACTGTTAGGTTCCTAACAAGAAACTAAAGCCAAATTCTCAAAGAGAAATTAAGGAAAAAATAATCCTTATTGACGAAAATGAACTTCAAACAATGATCACTTTCAAGGTAGACCTCGAAATGCAAAATTGAGAGAGGAAAAAAACTGTGGCAAAAATCCAAGAGTGGTGAAGATAACAAAGCCAAATCGATCGTGGACGGTTAATGTGCTTGATGATATCCAATTACTTACAAAAAATCTCATGGTTTTCTACCGGGTTAAACTTAACTCATGTAACGACTCAATCAGAAGCTCATTTTAAAGTCGCCACTACACACATGACTAAAAAAAAAAAAAAAAAAAAAAAAAACATTACATATAACATAATTCTCACATTTAAAGGAGAAATAACGATTTACAAAACTAAATAAGTTCTTCAAAATGAAACACACTTTATTTCAAAGGTTCATGATAGACGAGAAAAATAGAGCGAAAGCTAAAATATATATAATTTTCATAGCTCTGCAAACGTCATCATCCACCACGCTTTCCATTATTCTTATCTGAAAAACTAAAATATATATGATTTTCATAACTCTGCAATAGACGCCATCATCCACCCTTTATTTCCTTTATTCTTACCTGAAAAATAGAATAAATATTATAAAAATACCTAATAAATGAAGATTCAATAGGATAAAGAAAATAACATTATTAATGAGTTTATAATATAATGAGTAGATAATTTAAATATTTTTTATTTTATAATTTGTTAAGAATTATCTCTCACTGTCAACGATTTAAAAAAACTTACTGAATACGCCTGCAGAGAGTGAGGCCATCTCCAACAGAGAGGAGAGCTATCTCAACGCGCTTGTCATTAACAAGAAAAGCATTAAGTTCTCGCAAATGACTTCTATTAACCTTTAAAGTCTCATCAACGTCGTCTTCGCTCTGTGCCACTGATCCAAACCATAGGGTATTGTCGTATGCAATCACTCCACCTAGTTTTACCAATTTCAGAAGCGGTTCGTGATATTTAATGTACTCTTCTTTGTTAGCATCCACAAATGCAAAATCAAATTCTCCTTCTTTCCCCTGTTCAACAAAAAAAAATAATAATAATAATAATAATAAATACATAATATTTAATTCAATATTAACTATAAATTAATGATACAATCGATACAATTGCCAAACAACTTTTAAAATTTTCTTTTTCCTTAGGCAATAAGGACTTACATCATTGAGGAGGTCGTTGAGGAAGACCGACGCTTGTGATACTACAAAATTGATCTTATGATCAACGCCAGCCTTTTTTATAAATGGCAAGCCAACCTCGAATGATTCTTTGTTCACATCAACGGCGGTAATCTATCATCCAAACAAGGAAACAAAATAATGGTATTACTTCCAAAGTTATGTCTGACACTTCTATTTCATAGATATATATATTTTAAATTTTTTCTAATAGATTCTCTATCGGTTGATGGTGTGTCTAAATTCTTGATACAAAATTGTTCGTTGGTTTATAGTTAATTTTTTAAAAAAATATTAGTTTCTGTTAATCTTTTTTGAAATATATGTTCATGTCTTCTTGTTTTCTCGTTTCATGAAAATTTGGATGAAAATTAAGTTTCTTACTATTATTTAACGAATTTGGATGAAAATTAAGTAATCTTAAGTTATATTTAATATAGATGAACTAAATTTAAGCATTTGAGGAAAGAAAAGGAAAGGCGAATTAGGGTGGAGAAATGATATTTGAAATTAACTGAAACGAAATTAATCAGCGGATGGTGGCGATGAAGATTGAGGAGGAATCTAGGCCGTACCTGACCATCAGCGGGCAGTGCTAGCGCAGTGGCTAGGAGCGAATAGCCAGTGAATACGCCGATCTCTATCGTTTTCTTTGCGTTCATCAGTTTCAGAAGCATTGACAGAAACAATCCTTGATCTGCCGGTACGCTCATCACGCTCCTGCAAATCGATCGCCAAATTTCCTTCCAAATCATTAAACACTCTCGTACACGATTACCGAATTCAATCCAGCCAAATCGATCGTTCTAAACTTTCCTAATAGAATCCAAACGGATTGAAATCGCAAAAATCCAAATCGGAAGAAGAATCGGAATCTCACCATGACTTTAACGTTTCTAACGTGGCTTCTCTGAGTTCCTTCAACTGTTCGTGCTCTCTCGGATACGAATTCTCTTCCAGTATATACTGCAATCAAATACAAATGCTCTAAACTTCTCTAATCTTCAGCGTTTGATTAAACTAATTTATCTTAGAACAATCGCAAGTAATTAACGTAACGAAGGCGCAGTGCAGAGATAAGTAATTAGTCCTCAGAATCGAAATAAAATCAAGAACAAGATTCAATTAGGAACGGGAACGAACCTGGAGAAGAGCAGGGCACTGGAGGATGTTCTTCTTACAATTGGTTGCCATGACCTACTCTGCAGCGAGCGAAGGACTTCCTGTGAGCGTTTTATGGCATACCGCGCGTTGCTTATATCATTGCAGCTTTTGTCCAACGATAGGCCAAACCTTAGCGTGGAGAGCGCTTTATCCGTTTTTAGGTAAGTTGTTGAGTGATTTTAGTGGAAAAGCGTAACTAATTTTATTTTTTTCTTTTAAAATAATCATTACTATGAGATGTCATGCCTAATTAAAATCATTATATATTACAACGAAAATAAATAATTAAAAACATTTTATATTGAGTACAAAAATAAAAATATTGCTAAACTGTCCCCTATTTATCGTGACTTTATTCTACAGGCTCTTTAGGTGACACTGTCAGTTCGATCTTTTATCTTTACTTGAAAAAATATTCGACTTAGGATGAATATTTAAAAATACTCCGTAAATAACTCCATTGTAACTATTCCTTAGGTTTTACTTTCTTTTTCGGTAGGTTTGATGCATAGTACTTATTAACACAGCACATGAGCCTACTAGATGAGCTTGAATATATACCCCTAGCGGGCTATTGTACATTCAAGCTACTGAAAATTAATAAAAAAGAAATGAGAGCATATAATTAGTGGTGTGTGTATCCGTACTCAACGCATAAGAAAAGTAATCCATGCTCGTGTGACATATAACATGCATGAGATCTTGCATTTTAAATCATGGTTTAGTGTAATAATGGACAGTAGCTCCATACTTATCATGACATGTATTTCCATATTTAAGGTTATATGCACTTTTTTTTTCTTTTTTTTTTAATTTTTTTTATTTATGCCTAAATATAAAAGATTTTTTTGGTTAATGTTTTAAAATTATTAAAATATTCTCAAATTATATATTTTATAAAAAAGATATTAATTTTTAAAAGTTTTAATAATACTAAAAAATACAGTGTTGTATGCAAAAATTAGACCAGATTAGACCATTTGTTTAGAGAGGTTGTTAATTTATTATTTTTAGAGTAATTTACTTTTTAAAGAACTAAGTGAACTTTCAATAGATTCAAACGGTAGTCCCAAAGGTTTACAATAGAAAAGAAATAAAGAGAAAAAAAAGCCCAGCCAAAATCTATATGATTTCCATGGCTCTGGTTGTCCTTATTTTTACCTGAAAAATAGAATATTATTTTTTAAAGGATTAAATATTATAAAAATACTTCGTAAGTAACCCAATTGTTGAGGTCGAAAAATGTAAATACATAGAAGCATGTTATACATGAAGACTTTTTTCCATAACTTTCCTCTATTGTTCATATGGTCACTCTCTCTCTCTCGTGGTCATAGTATCAAGTTTTAAAAAAATATAATTGTAATCACATCGTTACAAAAACATAAGGGGTCATATCAGAGCTCGTAAACATATATATGTATGAAGTACCTAAAATAAGAATGCATGATAACTCGTGACATATTGTCACATGCCTATTCATGTAATACCATCATTTCTTGCGTGACTAGCATTTATGTCGGTATGAGTAGTATCATATCATCATATCATGACATGAATCACATACATGCATCATCAACATTACGATTCTACTAGCATCTCATGATCATGACTCATAATGTGCTCATCAATATACTTACATAATAATGTACATTTCTATATAATAACGACTAGTCTTCCGACCTACTTACCATCCAATAATAAGTTCACCACTTGTAGTGTATTTCCTCTAAAACATGATTCAAAGCTATTATGGCATTTCACATACTTCAATGACCATCTAAGTCACTCACAACTGACATAAGGAACATCCGTAGGTATCCTATTAATATTATTTTTCATTTGAGCATACTTTATGACTCTTACTCTATCCAATTTCATTAACATACGTTCCAAAACAACCAAATTTGAAGAGCAACTAATCTCAATCGGGCTCTATTTGATCATAATCGAAGTAACACTAATGTTAAACTGGTCTAAAAGGGCCAAACTAGTAAAAAAAATGGTTGAATTAGTTAAACGGACAATGAATCGAGTCGAACAGGAACTGTGTCTGGTGTTATGGTCATGCTTGTCCAAGGTGTGTTGCATGCAGCCGTGTGTCGGATGTTCAGATCATGCTTATCCAGAACGTGTTATCAGTGGTTGGGTCCATCTTGTTAGTGGTATCCAAATGCTGGAGAGAGACCCCAAGCCAACACCTTTGAAGGGGGACAGAGACAAACCTCCAAAGAAACTCATGTTTACTCAGAAAGACCATCCAAAAAAATGAAGAGAAGGAGTAGTCAAACGCGCTGGTCATGAAAATTTCAAAATGGAGTGTTCTAATCAAGCTAAGGTAAGGTCTAACCAACTCTGATTCCAAAGCAGCAAGAATCAACAACCAACTAGTATGAAAATAATATGGACTAGTCGAAGTCATTTAGAAGGTCGGGAAGGCATCATATAGGATTCAATTGCTTCCATGGATGCGGACTTGCCCTATTGTCGACGTCAGTAACTTGAAACATTACTATCCTAACCAAGAATGCACTAAGCAGAAATAGGTACAACCTCATGCCATAAAGAAGAATTCCATCGCGAACAAAGTAGAGAAATTATGAAAGAGAAGGCGGGCAGAGTCGAGGAATGGAGAAGTGATTTTCAAAGCATAGATCAACTGGAAGCGCGTCGAGAGACCTCATTCATCCTATATCGCTGAGTTTGTGAAGAGTCAATTGATAGGGATGTCAACCAATTAAATGAGGAGAATGTCATAGTCATGCCTTTCTAAGGAGTGTTGCTTGTGGTCGTGTATCAGATGTCCCAATCATGCTTGTCTATGATGTGTTGTCTATGGCCACATGTCTGTTCCAAACCCGTTTTACTAGCTCACATATACAGTTAGGCCTTTACTATTCTTATTGTGTTAACGTGGGGTGCATGTATGTTCACCAAAATCGTGTCTACACCCGTCAGAGCTAGAATGCTCCAAAATGTATCATAGGGTTGTGACTAATCGTCAATTCTTTCCACTCAGGTTATATGCTATCAAAACATGGTTGTTGTTTATTTGCTTTTAGCCTATAGTATTCCTTTCTTACAAATTGTTTTCATTGCATTTTCTCGCACACGTTTTCTCAAATACTTTCTATCAAACATGACCAAGACTCGATCATACGTCTGAATTAATCATGACTTACAATTTCCATATAGTTGACTTGTTTATTGGGTTAGAACAATTGCCGCACAATTGTTGTTCTGCTGCTACAAAAGTACGATTGTGACATCTAACAAGCGACCAACCAGATTGAGCTTGTGCGCGGTGGGTGGTGAGGCATGAGGATTTGTAGTGGTTAATAGAGGGAGAGGAAAACGAGGAAGGAAAGGATTGGGGGAGGCACACCGTCCACACAGTGTGATCTCCGATATGATTTGCAAGGGAGATCCGAGAGGAGAGAGAAAATATCATTTTCTTTTTGTTTAAACAAATATCTATAAATATAACATTTATGATAATAAACAACAAATCATTCATAAATTTTATGAGAACAATTTGAAGATGGAAAGGATGAGAAACTTACTTAATACGCCTGCAGAGAGTGAGACCATCTCCAACTGAGAGGAGAGCTATCTCAACGCGCGAGTCATTCACAAGAAAAGCATTGAGTTCTCGTGTATGGCTTCTACTAGCCTTTAATTTCTCCTCAACGACGTCGTCGCTCTGTGCCACTGTTCCAAACCACAGGGTATTGTCATAGGCAATTACACCACCGATTCTCACCAATTTCAAAAGCACTTCGTGATATTTAATGTACTCATCTTTATTAGCATCCACAAATGCAAAATCAAATTCTCCTTCTTTTCCCTATTCAACAAAGAAAAAATACATTAATATTTAATTCAATACCGACATTAATATTCAATACAAACTATATAATCAATATTGTTGCCATTTTTCTTAAACTATAGCGAAGTGGTTCAAATTGCAATCATTAACTTACGTTATTGAGGAGGTCGTTGAGGACAACCAATGCCTGTGATTCTACAAAATTGATCTTATGATCAACTCCAGCCTTTTTTATAAATGGCAAGCCAATCTCGAATGAATCTCTATTCACATCAACGGCTGTAATCTACCATCCAAACAAACAAAATAATAAAATCTATTAATTTGGTAATACTTCCAAAATTATGTTTGGCCCTTCTATTTCATACATATATACATATTTTAAAATTTTTCTGTTCTTGCTATTTAAATTCACATGTCTTTGATCACTAAATAAGTACATTTTAAATAATAAATTGAAAGTTAAGTAACTTATTTAAACTCATTATTAAAAGAAATCACAAAATATTCCAATTCAAAACTTTTGTTATTTAACTCAGTAATAAATGAAAATACAAACAAAATGTAATTTGAATTTTATTTTATTTTAGTCTCAAATCTCCAAATTTTATAAACTGTTTATAGTTTTTTTTTTTTTTTAAATATTAGTTTCTGTTAATCTTTTTTTGAAATATGTGTTCATGACTATTGTTATTACTATTATTTAACGAATTTTGATGAAAAATCACTTGAAACTAAGTCGTTTTAAGTTTGATTTAATAGAGATAAACTAAATTTAAGCATTTGAGGAAAGAAAAGGAAAGGAATTAGTGCGGAAATGATATTTTAAATTAATTGAATGGAAATCAAGCAGCGGATGGTGGCGATGAACATTGAGGGGGAATCTAGGCCGTACCTGACCATCAGCGGGCAGTGCTAGGGCAGTGGTAAGGAGCGAATAGCCTGTGAATACGCCAATCTCTAACGTTTTTTTTGCGTTCATCAGTTTCAGAAGCATTGATAGAAACAATCCTTGATCCGCCGGTACGCTCATCAGGCTCCTGCAACTCAATCCCCAAATTTCCTTCCAAAATCATTAAACACTCTCGTACACGATTATCGACTTCAATCCAGCCGAATCGATCGCTCTAAGTCTTTCCTAATCGAATCCAAACGGATTGAAATCGCAAAAATCTAAATCGGAAGAAGAATCGGAATCTCACCAGTACTTGAACGTTTGTAACGTGGTTTCTCTGAGTTCCTTCAACTGTTCGTGCTCTCTCGGATACGAATTCTCTTCCAGTATATACTGCAATCAAATACAAGTGCTCTAAACTTCTCTAATTCTTCAGCGATTTTTATGAACAGTGTTTGATTAAACTAATTTATCTTAGAACAAGCGCGAGTAATTAACGTAATGAAGGCGCAGTACAGAGATTATTAATTAGTCCTCAGAATCGAAATGAAATCACGAACAAGATTCAATTAGGAACTGGAACGAACCTGGAGAAGAGCAGAGCACTGGAGGATGTTCTTGGAATCGCCGGCCATGACCTACTCCGCAACGAACGAACGAACGACTTCCTGAGAGCGTTTTATACATACAGCGCGATGTACATTTTTAGGAAAGTTGTTAAGTGATTTGATCTTTTTGTTTTAAAATAATCATTACTATATGGTGTAATGCCTAATTTAAGTAGAAAATTAATTAAAATAATTTGTTATTAATTAAAAACATTCCATATTGAATTCCAAAAATAAAAACATTGCCAAATGTGTTCTATCTATCCTGGCCTTTCAATTGAATTGGCACAGTCAATCGTATAACGGTCTTTTACTTTTACTTTAAAAAATATTTGACATAGAATGAGTATTTAAAAAGACTCCGTAAATAACTTGTGTGAGGGTCGAAAAATGCAACAATAGGTGGCATGCTTCTTAGTTGGCGAAACCTACTTTTTATAACTATTTCTTCGGCCTTACTTTCTTTTTTGGTGGGTTGGATGCATAATATTTATTTACACACAGTGTGTCACAATCGCCATCGTCGTTTCTTGGCAGCGGATTTGGCGATTGTGTGGTACTCACTCTCAGCACTGAGTGAGTCAAGCCAACTTTGGATCACGTTGCTTACGGTCGGACAACGTGTATCCAAACCTCGGGCCCCGATTTGAAGAGAAGATTTTAGAAAACGGGGGAGAGAGGTTTTGAAAAAAAAAGTTTTGAAAGCAAGAATAAGAGAGAGATTGAGAGTGGGGTTATAAAGCATGCAAGCAAAAAGGCAGCAACAACGGCTTAAAAAGTATATAACTTTTTGGGTACGGAGAATTTGACAACTAATCGCATCCCCTATAGTTCATTTTGAGGTATTTCATGTCTACCAGGCGTAGCTATGATTTCGCCGAAACGTCATACTTTTAAAGAAAACAAGAAAGAAATAATATAACATGAAAGTAGTAAAAGAAAGCGGTAAAATAGTACGAGGTAAGGGTTTCGGAGTGTAACGGGCATTCGGCCATGGGCAATACGCCTTGGACAAGCATGACTGTGACACCGTGCATAGTACTTATTCACGCACATGCACATGAACCCATAAGATGGACTCGTATATATACCCCTAGGCCTGATTATAGGCTAATGTATGTTCAATCTACCGAAAATCAACAGAAAAGAAATTAGAGCATATAATATAGTGGTGAGTGTGTCCATACGTAATATATAAGAGAAGTAATTCATGCTCATGTGACATACAACATGCATGAGACCCCGCATCTTCAATCATGATTTAGTGTAATGATGCACACAGTTCTCCATATTTAAGGTTATGTACCCTTGTTTTTTTTTCTTTGTTTTTATATATTCCTACATGTAAAAGAGGTTTGTTGACATGCATGTTTCATAAATCATATCATTCATAACATTGCTTAGGGGTTGTGCATCGTAAAACTTTCATTTCAATACATATCATAGCATGTCATAACACGTTATTGCCAAACATATTTATGTCATAGTACAACATGACATCTCATAACATAACATAATTCATCCGTCATAATATGATATATATTTACGTTTTAATATTACTTGCCACATTTGGGCATATCATATAGCAGAATATATCATATCATCATAACATATTTTATCATCATATATAATAATCATATCAAACGTATGACACATGCAGGAGCTATTGGGCACGTGTCATCATACATAAGACAACTCTTCCGACCATGCTGATAGTAGAGTCACTTACTTGGTTGGCCTTAGCCGAAGTTTCTATTTAATTTCGAATTGACTTCTCTTTGTCCCTCGAATTTGTTTCCACTTATGTTGAGGCGCTTCACCTATTAAAGACATTCAACTATTGCCTTCAGAAATTCTAATTCCTAACTTAATTGAAGTTAAATTGAGAAAATGAGAATCATACTGACCTTAAATTCTTTTAATAAGGTCAAAATCAGCTCCGGGAGGGTAAAAAACCTAGAAATCGGTATCGAACCGCGTCGAGCTTTGTGAGCTGTTAGAGAGACGCGTCACTCATGTGTAAGGAGGCTAGAGGTGCGCGGGGGTTGTCAGACAGGTCGGGTCGTGTTCTCGAGCGCGTGGGTTGCGTCTACTGGGCCATAAGCTACGTGCAGGTTGTGACTAGCTAGATCATGCGTGTCTGTTGGACTGAAATGGATTGCAGGCATAAGCTGCGTACGGGTTGCGGGTCATGGGCTGCTGGAGATGGATATGAGTATCCAACCTGACATCGACTCATGGATCCTTTCTTCTTCACCCGACTGCCCGAATTCTTTCCATTTTTTCTCTCTTCCCATAACATACTCCAATGTTGTTCTTCCCATTTTTCAATCATCGTTCGTCCCTCCCTTGCTACTAGAGACGATGAGATACTTAGTGGTCAAGCGTAACGCAATGAGGTCGTTCTTTTCCTCAACCCGAAAGCTTCACTCGCTGTCCTCCATCGATCTATAAACTTTAGTGTCACTATTACATGCATGACTTGACATTTATTTAAGAAAATATTTATAGTTTTGTTTTTAGAGAACGAAACTTATTCATTCAAAATCCTTAAGAAAACATCATATTTAAAAAGTTAATATAACATAGTTCTAACATTTAGAGGAGAAATAACGTTTTACGAAACTAAATAAGTTCTTCAAAATGAAACACAAACTCTTTAGCTCAAAGGTTCAATAGAAAAGAAAATACTGGAAATCTAAAATCCATATGATTTTCATGGCTTCACAACCGACGTCGTCATCCACCTTGCTTGCACTTATTCTTACCTGAAAAATAAAACATTTTTTGAAAGGGTTAAATATTAATAATAAAAAAAACCTAGTAAGTACTCCATTGTCGGGGTCGAAAAATACAAATACATACAAAAATGTTATGCATGAAAACTTTCCTTCCATAACTTTTCTCTATTGGTCGTATCTCCACTAAAATTTAGGAGGGTCATATCGTCACTCTCTCTCGTGACTATATTATCAAGTTTAAACAGAAAATAACAGCGTTACAAAAAACATCAGGGGTCATATCACCACCTCTTCATATCCTCTAATTATCATAGCTCGTAAATATATATATACATGAGGTACCATCAAATAAGAATGCATAAAATAACTCATGACATATTGTCATATGCCTAATGGCTAGCATTTCTATTCGTAAGAGTAGTATCATGACATGAATCACATACACCATATCATGACATGAATCACATACATGCACGGTCAACATTACTATTCTACTAGCATCTCATGATCATGACTCATAATATGTTCATCGATATACTTACATAATAACATACATTTCTACATATAATGACTAGTCCTTTGACCTACTTATATTGTCCAATAGTAAGTTCACTTACTTCGATTGTAGTGTATTTTCACTAAAACTTAATTTGAAACAATTCTGACATCTCACGTACTTCAACGACCTTCCAAGTCACTCACAAATGTCATACGAACATTCATAATCATCCTTTTAATATTATTTCTCCTTTGAACATATTTTATGTCCCTTATTCCATCCAATTTCCTTAACATAGGTTCCAAAACAACCAAATTTGAAAGAGCAACTGACGTGAATTAGGCTCTATATGGTCAGAATCAAAGTAATTAATGTTAAACTTGTCTGAAAGGGCAAAGCTGGTCAAATAAATGGTTGAATTAGTCAAACGGGTAGTAAATCTAGTCAGATAGGTGAAATTGTGTTAGGCGACCAACCGAGCCAGGCAATGATACTAAAAAGTGTGATTGTGATAAGTAGTATCTAAGCTTTGTTAGCTACCTGACGCAATGAGACCGAAAAAATGTCGATGACAAAATCGACATTCATTTAAATCACAAGTCGACTGACTTACCTTGATAGAAGAAGAAATGTTGTTTTCGAAAGAAGTCCCTGACATTGTCTGCTTCCTGGAAGGACAAGTGATAGAATTGAATGAAAAAGTCGAAGGAATCGATGCAATCGGTGTCCACCAGGATGGGTTGTCTATCAAAGTATTGATGTGATGTTTAGAGTTGACTCTCTAGAAAAAAGAGTTCCTCGAACGAGCAGCTCAGAACGTGTGGGTAGCCCTGATTGCTCTATCGCACATATGGAGGGACGTGTCGAAGAGCTAGACAGTTCTTAGAAGACCATGATGAAGTTGTTCAATGAATTAGTTGAAGAATTCAGAAAAACGATTGATGTCATCAGGGGAGAGATGGTTGAGATGAGAGTCGTAGAGAAATCACATCTCAGGTCAAGCTCATGTAGGGCTCAAAAAACTGAAGATCTCATAACTCAAAGCCATTGAAGGGAATCAGGATGTCAAGGAATTGAAAAATTTTATCTTTGACTTAGGACAATACTTCAAAGCTACATGAACTTGTTCTGAAACTTGAAAGTTATATTAGCCACAATGCATCTCGTGGACGATGCAAAACTTTGGTGGTGCTCAAAGGTGAATGATATCCAAAGTGAGACATGCACCATCAGTTCACATACCCATCTCGTAAAATTGAGACCTTGGTATTTTCATCGGTTGATGTTAAGTAACTTACTCTTAAATTTTAGCAAATAAAAAATATCTATAAATTTGGCATGATAATAAACAACAAATCATCTATAAATTATGTGAAAATTTTTTATGATAGAAAGAATGAAAGACTTACTTAATACGCCGGCAGAGAGTGAGGCCATCTCCAACCGAGAGAAGAGCTATCTCAACGCGCGAGTCATTAACAAGAAAAGCATTAAGTTCTCGTATATAGTTTCTACTAGACTTTAAATCATCATCAACGACGTCGTCGCTCTGTGCCACTGTTCCAAACCATAGGGTATTGTCATAAGCAATTATTCCACCGACTTTCACCAATTTCAGAAGCAATTCGTGATATTTAATGTACTCTTCTTTGTTAGCATCCACAAATGCAAAATCAAATTCTCCTTCTTTTTTCTATCAATAAGAAAAAATACATTAATATTTAATTCAATACGAACTATAAATTAATGACATTAATATTCAATACAATAATAACTTATGTCATTGAGGAGGTCGTTGAGGACAACCAACGCTTGTGATTCTACAAAATTGATTTTGTGATCAACTCCTGCCTTTTTTATGAATGGTAACCCAACCTCAAATGATTCTTTGTTTACATCAATAGCTGTGATCTACCATCCAAATAAACAAACAAAATAATAAATGAATGGAAATTAAATTATCAAAAACTAACTAATTTTAAGTTCTATTTAATATAGATAAACTAAAATTAAGCATTTGAGGAAAGAAAAAGGAAAGGAATTAGTGGAAAATGATAGTTTAAATTAATTGAATCGAAATTAAGCAGCGGATGATGGCGATGAAGATTGAGGAGGGAATCTAGGCCGTACCTGACCATCAGCGGGCAGTGCTAGCGCAGTGGTTAGGAGCGAATAGCCTGTGAATACGCCGATCTCTAACGTGTTCTTTGCGTTCATCAGTTTCAGAAGCATTGATAGAAACAATCCTTGATCCGCCGGTACACTCATCACGCTCCTGCAACTCAATCCCCAAATTTCCTTCAAAATTATTAAATCCAGCCGAATCGATCGTTCTAAATCTTTCCTAATAGAACACAAACGGATTGAAATCGCAACAATTAAAATCGGAAGAAGAGTCGGAATCTCACCAGGACTTGAACGTTTGGAAAGTGGCTTCTCTGAGTTCCTTCAACTGTTCGTGCTCTCTCGGATAGGAATTGGCTTCCAGTATATACTGCAATCAAATACATGTGTTCTAAACTTCTCTAATCTTCAGACATTTTCATGAACAGTGTTTGACTAAATTAATCTATCGTAGAACAATCGCGAGCAATTAACGTAATGAAGGCACAGTGGAGGATATTCTTGGAATGAAATCACGAACAAGATTCAGTTAGGAACGGGAACGAACCTGGAGAAGAGCAGAGCACTGGAGGATGTTCTTGGAATCGTCGGCCATGACCCGCTCTGCAAGAAATGAGGTTGGATGCTTGCAACTAGTGACTTGCTCTGAGCGTTTGGGGGTTATTTATCTGGGGAAAAACATTTATTTATTTAAAAAACAACTTTTTAATTTTTAAAATATGTTTATTTCAAAATTTTCATTAATACCTTTAAATTTTTTAAAATTTTTTTTTTTCAAAATAATATTAAAAAATTTGGAGATGACGTATGAGATGCAGATAAATAATTTTTATTTAGAAATAAACAATTTTTATTCATAAATTGACGAAAAGAATTTTTTTGAATTTTTTTTATAAAGATTAAAATATTAACGGTACTTTTAAATTTTCATGAGTACTTTTTAAACATAGTATCAATGGTACGGAGTATGAATATTTTTACTAATTTAGTTTTTATAATATTACAAAATATAAAATTTATAGATATTTTTACAAATTTAATTTTTATAATATTGCCGCTCATGCGAATTCTCTATTACATATTTGTAGCATTTCATACATATTTATCGTACATGGTATGTCATAATATCTCACATGGCTAAATCATAACGATATAACAAACATGATCGATAAGTATGTCATAATATCTCACAGGACATAAATCATAACAATACAACAAACATGGCCAATAATTTAAGAAGTACGTAGCACGAAAATTCACAAGAATCTCATAATAGGGACGATGAACGAGCTTGCTAGTTCACCCCTAATCATGAACTTGCTCCGAAGAGGGGCGAGAGTCTGTTGTGTGACAATAGTTACGAGGGTCACTCCTCACAAGCTGTATGATAATGTGAAGATTGGTAATCAATCCAAGTAGCTTCTATTAGTGAACCTATCACAGAAATAGGGGACTACAGTTTTCCATAATGATTCGTCAGGAGATGAAGTAGCAGAGTCGTGCCTTAAGATATAGTGTGTCATAGAGAGACCTCACATGGCTATGATTAATGGACATAAACTATTCCTTGTTCAAAACGCTTCCATAAAGGGCGAGGGACCATATGAAGATAGTGGCTTAACAAACACGATATCACCCTCTCTCAATGAAATGACATTATGTAGCTTATTAGAGAATCACCGACGAATCCCTTATAATTGATTATTGCCCGAATATCATAAGCATGAACTCGAAAAACTCAAATCATGTTTCTCCGAACTCGAAAGGTCGTGTGTACTTGTTTTTCATTTTTACTTTTTCCTTCGTTTTTAAATACGCGTAAATGTAAAAGATGTCGGGTTGGAGAAAGTGATCCCACATATTGATACGTACCCTTATTAGCTCAATTAATATGCTGCGTACTGGGTAGCTGAGAAAGCTACTAATGTTCAGCTACCTTAAATAATAGCGACAAATGGCCCTGAGTGCTTTTTTAAGGCCCAAGAATAGTTACAAATAAATAATATTTACAAAAAAAATTTAAAAAAATGGAAAATTGCAAAAAAAAAATATATATATATATATTAGTAATTATTAGAAATTACCAAAAATATAATGGTTGATTCGTCACGGTGTTCGATTCATAAAAAAATTGGTTCTATTTACCTCAACTGCAGACCCGACTACATCTAAAGAAGCTTTCCAGTGGAGAGTTGCAATGGACTTTGAAGGAGGTAGAACTGATCGAAAGATATGAGACTTGAAAGTTGTAAAGTAAAGGGTCGGTTGGTGGTAAAAGAGGAAGCATGACATCATTACATAGATTATAATGAGTGCTTGCACCAGAGACCATGTGGGTACGATTCACGTGATAAATGCTTTAGTAGCTCAAAATAGTTAGAGTGTCTATCAGCTTCACGTCAAAAGTACTTTTGTGTATGGAAAGCTAAATGAACAATCTCTCAAGAAAGGGCCCCAAACTTTAACCTCAAAATTCAGGATTTCAGAAGAGCTTGGGCATGCAACTCTAGAGTTAAGTTCGAAGTTCGTCTAATTTGGTGTCAATCAGACGCCAGATGGACGGTTCACGAGACCATATGTACCAAAATCATGTCTACTCCTACCATACCAAAAATGTCTTATATCGTACTTTAGGAGGAGGCATGATGTCAGCTCTCCACCATCCCTAGGCCTTATGGCCTAAGCGAGCTACCATGTGACACATACGTTGTTCTGGAGACCGAGCGTTGCGTCACACTAAGGTCGAGCGTTGTGTCACAGTGAGGTCGAGCGTTGCGAGACAAGTGTCTCGGGTGACTTCCTTTGAAATTGGTCTTTCAAGTACAGTGTCAAACAACACGGGTATGCAGACATTGCACCCCGCCCACGTACTAGAGCTAGATATATGCATTTGCTATCCGGTATAGAGTCCGTAAATGATTTAGCGTGGATACGAGAGGGTCCATTCCTCGATAGAACCCAGATGGATGGATGGATGGATGTTTTGGGGACCCCAATAACATGAACGACGCATGGGTCCATTCTCGATGGACATGTTCGAATAAACTACAATGCTCGATAGCATTTTGGAACTTGAGATGGCACTATGACGTGAAAGTCATATTTTTGTGAACCAAGATGAGAATTGAGATGCAACATTATATGTGAGAGACCTTGGTCTCAAGTAGAGGCAAGATCGAGTCGAATGACTTGGCCTAATGTAGAGACAAGTCAGATAGGGTCGTAGACGATTGACCATGTATGCACTAGCGATGTGTGTGGCTAAACAAACTTAGATTTCGCATGAGTTGTGTTCGGTTGACAAAGACAAATCTCACCTAAGGTCCGATGAAGCTACAAAATCGGGCGAAAAATGAAAATGGGGCTTGGATTCCCCTTGAGTCTTATCATGAGCATGTCAAGATCGTGAAGCTGCACGGTTGAAAATGTATGACTGTGAGAATAAGCACCATACCAATTTGTAGTTTTCTTTGCATACCACATTTTTTTCCTCAAACAAATTTACCATTTATGTCACATGAAGAGCAAAAGTTCAAATCGTAACCATAGTAGTGATTCTTCATTTTTCTCTCAATTTTCCAATACCTTTAAATAATACTTTTAAATTTTAAAAGAGCTTCAAAAATATCCTTTAACATTAATTTGGGTTAGAAATACGTAGTATTTTGTTTTATAAATATCGTTAAATTTTCTAAATTATTTCAAAAATACTCTTTAATTTATTAAGTTTCATTAACATGATTCTAACTTTAAAAAAAAAATTAAAATATTTTTATCGTTAATACTGTATTTAATTCTAAGCTACTAAAGTAAAAATTTTAAACTTTATTCTAAAAGTTTAAGGATATTTTTTAAACATAATACATTCGTGGGTATAAACGATTCCGTCCATATACTAACAACAAGAGTACTTTTAAACTTTTAAAAAAATTTAAATGTAATTTTGAAATTTTTAAAAGAGTATTAATAAAACTTTTGAAAACGGATGATATTTTAAAAACACTTTTAGACAATTTTTAAACTCTGAGTTCAAAGATATTTTTGAAACCGTTTTTATTCCAAACTAACTGCAAATTTATTATTTAAAAAAAAAATCTTTTAAGTTTAAATTTTTTTTTTAAAAATGAAAAATATAATCAAAATTTTTGAAAGCCAATATTTTTATTAAAAATGAGTGAAATAAGAAATTAAAGATTCGGTTTGAGAGATAGTTTAAAAGCATGAAAGTGAAGGTTTGTTGATGGCTCGTGGGATGTGGTTACGAAGTAGTTTTAACTTATTTATTGACACTAACCCTAGCTCTCAGTCCTTGATAAATAAATCAATACTTTCTACTTGAGCTCCATCATGTACTATTTACATCAAAACCCTCAAAAAATTAGAGCTCTAATGGAACAGAACAAACGATGTCGAGTCAAGAGTATCTTCATTCCTATATAATATAAAATGGTGGGTATAAGAATCTACAGTAGATCATGTCGCACGTTGCTTTCTACCACATCCTTTTAAACGAAGATATATTCCTTACTTATAAATGGATGATCATTCTCTAAATTAGCCAATGTGAGACTCCCTCTCAACAATCCTCAGCAAGGGTTTCAATCTTAATCGTTGGCAATTAAACATGAGAGTTGCACTCGTTGCAAGACGAGAAAGTCGAGAGACTTCCCAAGAGTGTGTAACCGGACAACATAGTTCAAATCTATTTTTAGAGACTAAAACTTATTCATTCAAAACATTTATTTCACAATCTTAAAGAAAACATCACATTTAAAAAGCTAATATAACCATTTAGCGGAGAAATAACGTTTTACGAAACTAAATAAGTTCTTCAAAATGAAACACATACTCTTTAGTTTAAACGTTCCATAGAAAAGAAAAAAGGGAAAGCTAAAATCCATATGATTTCCATGGCTTTGCAACAGACGTCATCATCCATCGTGCTTCCACTTATTCTTATCTGAAAAATAAAATAATATTTTAAAGGGTTAAATATTATATAAAAAAAAATACTTAGTAAATGACGTCATTATTAAATAAGAATGCATAATACAACTCGTGACATATTGTCATATGCCTATTTATGTAATATCATCATTTCTTGCGTGACTAACATTTCTATCTGTATGAGCAGTATCATATCATCATATCATGACATGAATAACATTTATGCATCCGCAACATTACTGTTCTACTAGCATCTCATGATCATGACTCATAAAATGTTCATCAATATACTTACATAATAACGTACATTTCTATATATAATGATTCGTCTTCCGACCTACCTTACCGTCCAATAGTAAGTTCACTACTTGTATGTATTTCCTCTAAAACAAGATTTAAAGATATTCTCGCATTTCACATACTTCAACAACCATCTAAATCACTCACAACTGACATAGGAACATTCGTAGGTATCCTATTAATATTATTTTTCATTTGAGCATACTTTAGAACCCTTACTCTACCCAATTTGGTTAACATACGTTTCGAAACAACCAAATTTGAAGAGCAACTAATCTCAATCGGGTGGTATTTGATCAGAATCAAAGTAACACTAATGTTGAATTGGTCTAAGGGCCAAACTAGTAAAAAAAATGGTTGAATTAGTTAAGCGGATAGTGAATCGAGTCGAATAGGAACTGTGTTTGGTGTCATGGTCATGCTTGTCCAAGGCGTGTTGCATGCAACCATGTGTCGGATGTTCCAATCATGCTTATCTAGAACGTGTTGTCAGTGGTTGGGTCCATCTTGTTAGTGGTCACCCAAATGCTGGGGAGAGACCCCAAGCCAACACCTCTGCAGAAGGGGGACAAAGACAAACCTCCAAAGAAACTCATGTTTACTCGGGAATACCATCTAGAAAAATGAAGAGAAGGGCTAGTCGAAAGTGTCGGTCATGAAAATTTCAAAATGGAGAATTTTGATCAAGATAATGTCAGACCAACTCTAGTAAGAAAATAATATGGGCTAGTCGAAGTCATTCAGAAGGTCGGGAAGACATCATATAGAATTCAATTGCTCCCATAGATGCAGACTTGCCCTATCATCAACGTCAGTAACTTGAAACATTATTATCCTAACCAAGAACACACTAAGCAGAAAGAGGTGGTACAACCTCATGCCATAAAGAATAATTCCACCGCGAAAAAAGTAGAGAAATTCTGACAAAGAAGGCGCGAAGAGTTGAGGAATCGAGAAGTGATTTTCAACAATTCTCGAGAGATTGGAAGAGACTCCTCAAAGCATAGATCAGCTGAAAGCGCTTCGAGAGACCTGGAATCAACCTCATCCTATATTCCTGAGTTTGTGAAGAGTCAGTTGATAGAGATGTCAACCAATTAAGTTGAGGAGGATGTCACAGGAGACCTAAAATCAACCTCATCCTGTCTTGTTGAGTTTGTGAAGAGTCAGTTGATAGGGACATCAACTAATTGAGTGGGGAGGGTGTCACAGGAGACTTGAAATCAACCTTATCCTATATCGCTGAGTTTGTGAAGAGTCAATTGATAGGGACGTCAACCAATTAAATGTGGGAGGATGTCACAGTCATGCCTGTCTAAGGAGTGTTGCTTGTGGTCATGTGTTGGATGTCCCAGTCATACTTGTCTAGGACGTGTTGTCCATGGCCACATTCCCGTTATAAACCCCTTTTACTAGCTTTCATGTATAATTAGGTCTCTACTATTCCTATTGTGTCAACATGGGAGTATATGATTGTTCACCAAAATCATGTCTACATCGGCCAAGGCTAGAATATCCCAAAATGTATTATAGGGTTGTGACTAATCGTCAATTCTTCCTACCCAAGTTATATGCTATCAAAGCGTGGTTGTTGCTTATTTGCCTTTTAGCCTATAATATTGCTTACTTACAAACTTTTTCATTGCATTTTCTCCCACACGTTTTCTAAAATACTTTTTTATAAAAAATGATCGAGACTCGATCATACGTCTGAATTGTACGTGACTTACAATTTTCCATATGACTGACTTATTCACTAGGTTAGAACAAGTGTCGTACAATCGTTGTTCCGCTGCCACAAGAACGCGATTGTGACATCTGACAAGCGACCAATCGGATTGGGCTTGTGCACGGTTAAGTCGTGGGCTAAGCACCCGAGATGGAAATAGATCAAGCACGTCCCTCCCATTTGAACTCGTGTTCAATGACTTAGAGTTGTTTGGGTTATGTCAATGAAGAATTTGACCTTGGAGGGAGGGAGGGAGAGAGGCATGAGGATTTGTGGTGGTTAATAGGAGAGGGAGAGGAAAACGAGGAAGGAAAAGACTGGGGGAGGCACGCCGTCCGCACGTGCCTCTAGTGTGATCTCCGATATGATTTGCATGGGAGATCCGAGAGGAGAGAGAAAATATCATTTTCTTTTTCTGTAATTTATCATTGGCCAATAATAAATTAAAATCAAGACCTTTTCTTGCACAATTTTAAGAATGATCCCAATTTACGACCTTTTCTTTGATATTTTTGTAAAATCAAGACCTCGGCATTTTCATCTTAAACAAACATCTATAAATTTTGTGAAAAAAATTTGAAAATAGAAAGAATGAGAAACTTACTTAATACGCCGACGCCGGCAGAGAGTGAGACCATCTCCAACCGAGAGGAGAGCTATCTCAACACGCGAGTCATTAACAAGAAAAGCATTAAGTTCTCGTATATGGTTTCTACTAGCCTTTAAATTCTCATCAACAACGTCGTCGCTCTGTGCTACTGTTCCAAACCATAGGGTATTGTCATAAGCAATTATTCCACCGACTTTCACCAATTTCAGAAGTAATTCGTGATATTTAATGTACTCTCCTTTGTTAGCATCCACAAATGCAAAATCAAATTCTCCTTCTTTTTCCTATTCAACCAGACATGATATTTAGTTCGGTACCAACTATGAATTTATTGTATTTTAATGAAAGGTACGACAATCATTCATATAATTTTCTTTTTCCTTAAACCATAACGACTTACGTCATTGAGGAGATCGTTGAGGACAACCAATGCCTGTGATTCTACAAAATTGATCTTATGAACAACTCCTGCCTTTTTTATGAATGGTAAGCCAACCTCGAATGATTCTCGGCTTACATCAATAGCAGTAATCTACCATCCAAATAAACAAACAATATAATGTATATATATTAATTTTGATCAAAATTAACTTTGAAACCAACTAATTTTAAGTTTTATTTAATATAGATAAACTAAATTTAAGCATTTCAGGAAAGAAAATGGAAAGGAATTAGTGGAAAATGATAGTTTAAATTAATTGAATCGAAATTAAGCAGCGGATGATGGCGATGAAGATTGAGGGGGGAATCTAGGCCATACCTGACCATCAGCGGGCAGTGCTAGCGCAGTGGTAAGGAGCGAATAGCCAGTGAATACGCCGATCTCTATCGTTTTCTTTGCGTTCATCAGTTTCAGAAGCATTGATAGAAACAATCCTTGATCCGCCGGTACGCTCATCACGCTCCTGCAACTCAATCCCCAAATTTTCTTCCAAAATCATTAAACACTCTCGTACACGATTATAAAATTCAATCCAGCCGAATCGATCGTTCTAAGTCTATCCTAATCTAATCCAAACGGATTGAAATCGCAAAAAGCTAAATCGGAAGAAGAATCGGAATCTCACTTGGACTTGAACGTTTGTAAGGTGGTTTCTCTAAGTTCCTTCAACTGTTCGTGTTCTCTCGGATACGAATTCTCTTCCAGTATATACTGCAATCAAATACAAGTGCTCTAAACTTCTCTAATCTTCAGCGATTTTTATGAACAGTGTTTGATTAAATTAATTTATCTTAGAACAATCGCGAGTAATTAACGTAACGAAGGCGCAGTGCAGAGATTATTAATTAGTCCTCATAATTGAAATAAAATCAGGAACAGGATTCAGTTAGGAACCGGAACGAACCTGGAGAAGAGCAGGGCACTGGAGGATGTTCTTAGAATCGTCGGCCATGACCTGCTCTGCAAGAAACGAGGTGGATGCTTG
Source organism: Cucurbita ficifolia (assembly GCA_033971965.1). Classification (NCBI taxonomy): domain Eukaryota; kingdom Viridiplantae; phylum Streptophyta; class Magnoliopsida; order Cucurbitales; family Cucurbitaceae; genus Cucurbita; species Cucurbita ficifolia. The sequence continues at coordinate 9,704,315 of CM066979.1, forward strand.
CAACTAGTGACGTTTTTGGTACGCAGGGGGTTATTTATAATATAGCTAAATTCATAAATAAATAAAAATAATAACCGGGTTTTGGAAAAATATTTAATACTTATTTCAAAAATATTCTTTTAATTTTTAAAATATTTTTAATTTCAAAAGTTTTTAAACGTTTGACGATAATTTTTTTTTTATAAAGATTAAAGATATTAACCTGCTTTTAAATTTTTATGGATATTTTTTAAATATATATTAATAATAAGAGTATTTTTTTTAATTAAAAAAATATTAATGGTATTATTTAAAATTTTGAAACTTAGGGATATTTTTTAAGCAAAATATAAAATTTATGGATATTTTTACTAATTTAGGTTTTATAATATTGCAGCTAAATACGGTATGTTTATGGTACGTGGTATGTCATAATATCTCACCGGGCATAAAGCATAACAATATAACAAACATGATCAACAATTTAAGAAGTACGTGGCACGAAAATTCACAAGAATCTCATAATAGGGACGATGAAGGGGCTCGTCAGCTCACTCCTAATCATGAACTTACTCCGGAGAGGTCGAGTGTCTATAGTGTGACAATAGTTACGAGGGTCACTCCTCACAAGTTGTATAACGATATAGAGATTGGTAATCGAGCCAGTAGCTTCAATTAGTGAACCTATCACAATAGTAGGGGACTACAGTTTTCCATAATGATCTGTAAGGAGATGTATAATGTGTCATAGAGAGACCTCTTATGGCTACGATTAATGGATCCTAAACTATTACTTGTTAAAAAACGCTTCCACAAAGGGCGAGAGACCACATGAAGATAGTAGCTTAACAAACACGAGATCGCTCCCTCTCAATGAAATGACATTACATAGCTTATTAGAGAATCACCGACGAATCCCTTATAATTGACTAATATCGTGTGATATTTCTCATACTGTCCTCGTACTACCACGGCATTGATTATTACCCGAATAGCATAAGCATGAACTTGAAAAACTCGATTCATATTTCTTCGAACTCGAAAGGTCGTGTGCATTTATTTTTATTTTTTTTTCCTTCGTTTTTTTAAATACACGTAAATGTAAAAGATGTCGGTTGATATTTTAAAATAATAATAAAACAAAATATTTTAAATGGATGAAAAGATAGTAGCGAAAGTGATCCCATGATCCCAACCCTTGTGAGCTCAATTAATATGGTCCGTACTAGGTAGCCCCGAAAGCTACTAATTTTCAGCTACCTTAAATAATACGACAAGAAACAATTTTAATGTTAAAAATGTACGATGGGCCTGAGTGCTTTTTAAGGCCCATGCATAGTTGCAAATAAATAATATTTACAAAATAAAAATGGAAAATTGCAAAAAAATTATTAAAATTTTTAAAAAATATAAAGGTCGAGTTAGTCCGTCTTCAATTCATATAAATTTCGAGTTAGTCCAAAATATTAATTTTAAAAAGATTTAAATGATTTGAATTAGATAGTTAATTAATTAAAAATACACTTGGAGGCCTAATTTCAAACTATTTTTATTATTTATGATTAAAAACATTGCTATTATTCATGGCTCTTGAAGATTACGTGAGCGGGAAAATTGTAAGAGCTCAAACCCACTACTAGTAGATATTATCTGCTTTGACCCGTTACATATTTGCTGGCAGCATCACGGTTTAAAAACGTGTATATTAGGGAGAGGTTTTTACATGTTTATAAGAAATGTTTCGTTCCCTATCCAACCGATGTGAGGATCTCACTAAAATCTAGAAGAAGTTGAATATAATAATTTGGTTCTATTTGCCTCAACTGCAGACCCAACTACATCTAAAAAGAACTTGGTGGTAGAAGTGATTGAAAGAAATGAGACGTGAAAGTTGACAGATTTACTTAAAAGAACGAAGAAGATTGAAATAGAGTGAATTTTCAAAACTAAATTAAATGAAAATGGTGAGGTTGAAAAGTAAAGGGTCGGTTGGTGGCAAAAGAGTACATATGACATTATTACATTGATTATACTGAGTGCTTGCACCTGTAACCATGTGGGATACGATTCACATAATAATTGCTTCAGTAGCTCAAAATAGTTGGAGTGTGTATCAGCTTAACGCCAAAAGTACTTTCGTGTATGGAAAGCTACAGGAAGAATTGCTCAGATACCAATAAGCGAGGTTTATTTAGGTCGTGTTATAAACGCCCTGGCTAAACCTATTGATGGCCGAGGTGAAATTTCAGCTTCTGACTCTCTGTTAATTGAATCCCCCGCTCTTGGTATTGTTTCGAGACGTTCCGTATATGAGCCTCTTCAAACAAGACTTAATGCTATTGATTCGATGATTCCTATCGGACGTGGTCAGCGAGAATTAATTATTGGGGATAGGCAGACCGGTAAAACTGCAGTAGCCACGGATACGATTCTCAATCAACAAGGGCAAAATGTAATATGTGTTTATGTAGCTGTTGGTCAAAAACCCTCTTATATGGCTCAAGTAGTTACTACTTTACAAGAAAGGGAAGCAATGGAATACACTATTATAGTGGTCGAAATGGCGGATTCTACCACTACATTACAATACCTTGCCCCTTATACAGAAGCAGCTTTGCCTGAATATTTTATGTACAGAAAACAACACACTTTAATCATTTATGATGATCCCTCCAAACAAGCACAAGCTTATCGACAAATGTCTCTTCTTTCACGAAGACCGCCCGACCGACCGCGAAGCTTATCCGTGAGAAAAAAGGGGCCGATCAAATAAAAAAGATTACTCTTAAATTAGCATATATATATATATAGTCATCTTATAACAATAAATAAAATTATAAATCTCAATGAGGAAATTGAGCTAATGTTACGGGTAAAACTAGACCAAGAGAACAATCTCAGTGTACAAGGAAAAAAAATGTGAGACAAAATTTAGGCCAACACAGAAGAATCGAGCTTGTGGCAACGAAAAGAAGAATTTTGGTTAAAGTCCAAAATCAACCCCCTTCAGTCTGTTAAGGGGCACACACGATGCAAGCCCGTGACTCATGGTATCCTGATTCATCTTTAACCTAATTCTTAAGATAAATGAAAAATTGTAAATGGTCTCATTATAAATATGTAACATGCAACCTTGAGAAAGAAGGTAAGTTCTCACTTAATTACTTAAGCATCAGAGCAGGTGTGATAAGTGTCACAATTATACTTTGAAGATAGTAGGTTGTGACTCTAACATAGTGACAAACAAGGTGGCGACCCTCAAGTGGCGTCCATCCAACTACATGAGAGTTAAGATAGACAAGTGTCATGATGTGACCGAATAGGACGGTCATCTAACACACCAAATATATGTGCCTTTGAGCCAAACTAAGGCATAAACATGATAGAGGCAACAAGTAGACAAAAGGGTCAAAATAGGTGTGATAAAAGGCCAGGTAGGGCCCCAAGCCTTAACCTTGAAAGTCGGGATTCTAAAAGGAGCTTGGGCATGCGACTCTGGAGTTAAGTTTGAAGCTCGTCAAATTTGGTGTCAATCAGACACCGGACGGACGGTCCACGAGACCGTATGACCATTCCCTAAAATCATGTCTACTTCTACTATACCAAAAAAAGCCTCCGAATGTACCTTAGGGGGAGGCATGGTGTCAGCTCTCCACCATCCCTAGACCTTGTGACCTAAGTGAGCTACCATGTGGCACATACGTGTGTCACACTGAGGCTAAGTGTTGCAAGACGAGTGTCTCATGTGACTTTCTTTGAAATTAGTCTTCAAAGACAGTGTCAGACGACATGGGTGTGCAGACATTACACCCCTTCCCATGTGCTAGAGGTTGATATATGCACTAACTATCGGGTACAAAGTTCGTAAATGATTTAGCGTGGATACAAGAGGGTCCATGCCTCGATAGAACCCAGATGGATGGATGAATGTTCTGGGGAACCCGATAACATGAACGACACATCGGTCCATTCTCGATGGACATGTTCGAATAAGCTACAATGGTCGATGACATTTTGAACTTGAGATGATATCATGACATGAAGGTCATGTTGTTGGGAACCAAGATGAGAATATGAGATGCAACGTTATATGTGAGAGACCTTAGTCTCGAATAGAGGCAAGATCGAGTCGGATGACTTGACCTAGTGTAGAGGCAAGTTAGATAGAGTCGCAGACGATTGAACATGCATGCACGAGCCATGTGTGTGGCCAAACAAACTTAGATTTCACATGAGTTGTGTTCAATTGACAAAGACAAACCTTGTTTAAGGTCTGATGAAGCCACAAATATTTTTGAACAAAGTTTTAACCGTTTTGTCCCAAACACACCGTAAAGTTATTTTAGTATTTTTTATTTTATTTTTAATTCAAAGATATAATTGAGATTTTTGAAAGTTGAAGATAAAATTCACAAATTAAAGATGGTTCAAATGGATGATTTTGTTTGCACATTTAATGTGCTACTTTATTATGTCCATCGAAAAAGCTACAAATTTTTCGAAAAAGTTGAACATAATAATTTGGTTCTATTTACTTCAACGGTAAACTTGACTACAGTTAAAGAAGTTGTTCAGAGTTTCACACTGAGAGTTACAATAGACTTTAAATTGATAATTTACTTAAAAGAAACGAGACTTTAAATTGATAATTTACTTAAAACAATGAAAAATATTGAAGTAAAAATGACTTTCCAAAACTAAATTAAACAAAAACGGTGAGGTTGGAACGTATAAGGGTCCATTGGTGGCAAAAAGATATGCACGACAACCTGACATAGATTATACTAAGGCGCTTGCACCTGTGGCCATGAGGGATACAAATCGAATGATAATTGCTACTCGAAATAGTTGGAGGGTATACCAACTTGACATCAAATTGAGCAACCACAAAGTTATGAAAATAGTGGATGACCCGATCATTGCAGGGTTTGGTGGTCCAAAATTGACATGGCTTCGCCGAAAGGCCTCGACTAGAGGGCTAGTCCTTGTAAAATCGTGAAAGCATTTAAATTAATCAAATACAGGATGCAAAAGAAGTCTCTGAGAGGTTTAAGATGGAGAAGAGTAATAGTGCAAAAAAAAAAAAAAAAAAATTATTCCCGAGGTTAAACTAATGAAAGATGAAAAAGGAGTTAGAGTCAATGCTACTACGTTCAATGAATTGGTTGAAAGTCTTATGTATCTAACCGCAACAAGGCAGAACTTGATGCATGTGATGTCTATCATCGGTAGATCCGTAACAAATACTAAGTTTTAAGATACTTGAAATGTTCTATAGATTTTGGAGTCTTTTACCAAAAATAGGGCAACCGGGAGTTTATGAAAATATATAAACAGTGTTTATGTAGGATATGTAAATGACGGAAAAAATACTTATAACGACGTGTTTCTACTCAATGACTGTGGTTACTTTCTCGACTACTGAAGTAGAGTTTATGACAATTACCTCTCGTTCTGACAAGTGTCACCGTGTTATGTGATAACAGTTTTACCATTAAGCTATATAAGAACGTTATCATGTATGGGCGCAACAAACATATTAATGTAATATTTTATTTTTCGTGTGATTTGACCCGAGATGGAGTTGTTGAACGGAAACATCGTGTCAAATAAAAAACAAATTACAGATAAATAAATAATAATCAAGATTTAAAATTTTAAAGTTAAATTAATTTTATATTATAAATAATTCTTATTTGCGAGTGTTTTATTAAAATTATATAGACCCAATTTTCAATTTAACTAAAATTATATATATAAAAATAACGGATAGAGGAAAAATGATAGTGGGCCGTGTAAGCCTGGCCCAGTATAAAGTCCATGTTCAGCGGTTCACGATTAGGGTTTCTCTACTATAAGAAACTCGAATTTCATCTTCCCAGTACTCTTGCTTGCAGGAGGGACTCAATCTGGTTCAGAGAGGTGAAGAATTAGCATCCGCCGCCATGGTAGCTTTCATCTTTCAGCGTTCCGATCTCCTTTTTCACTTCTTATTATCTGTACAATGCTTGAAATTCCACGAGCTTAGCAAGTTTCTGAATTCAGATTTATGTTAATGTTCCCTTTTACAGGTTAAGTACTCAAGGGAGCCGGATAACATCACCAAGTGTAAGTTTGTTCTTCTTAATTTGTATTTTTTTTTTTCGTTTCATATTGATTTTCGTTATGCAGTTGTTATGATTTGGACTATTTCTGAAGTTCTGTTTGAAACTTAGAAGTTCAGAATCTAATACTTTTTTTTATATATAATTTATATTCAGCCTGCAAAGCTCGAGGCTCCGACCTCAGAGTTCATTTCAAGGTAATTTCGCTGCTTTAACTGCTTTCTTATTTCATTGTTCTTCCTCGTTGAATGAAAACCCGCCAATTCTGTGCAAATATGTAGATTTTCAATACAAGTATTCATTTATAGTTATTAATGTTTTGGATTAAGAGTAATGTCATCTACAATATTTGATGTCGTGAAAGTGATTATTTTATGACTGTCTGATACTAACCTGATGAAAAAAGCAGGGCTCTGTTGCCTATTTTGTGAATAGTGCTCTTGTAAACTTCAGGAAAATCGAATTGGATCATTATTGGGTGAACCTCTGTATAAATAATTGCTAAAGGTTCAGTAAATGATGCTACACAATCTTTGCTGCTTGCTGTCATGGTTGATAGTTTTTGGATTGTGCTTACAAGATTTATAATTTTGCACTAATCTACTTTCTATTGAGGCTGACTGTAAGTTTTTAGCCAACCTGATGAAAAAAGCAGGGCTCTGTTGCCTATTTTGTGAATAGGGCTCTCGTAAACTTCAGGAAAACTTAATGTATCGTTATTGGGTGAACCTCCGTTGTTCTAATTGCTGAAGGTTCAGTAAATGATGCTACATAAGCTCTATAGCATTTACTGTCTGTAAGTTTGCATCGATGATGGTCTTTGGAACCTAAAATTTTATTGCTGATAGGCCTTTTTTTGTTTGACTCAAAGAACACAGGCTAAATGCTGGCAAATTGTCTTCCAGGACCATTTATTAAAATAATTTTATATTGTACATACTAAATATTATGTAGAAATTGGAAATTTTTTACTGGATTTATGTAGGATTTTCTGAAACTGGACTTGTTTTGTAACCTGATGAAAAAAAGCAGGGCTTTGTTGCCTCTGTGAACAGGGCTCTCGTAAACTTCAGGGAAACTAAGTGCATGGTTATTGGGTGAACCTCTGTAGTAATAATCGCTGAAGGTTCAGTAAATTGTGCTACATTTGTACTGTAGAATAGTGTTCAAAAAGGTTGTATACATAAAAATTTCAGAAAATAAGGTGATGTACATTAAAGAAGTATACCTAGATAGACATTTTTGTGTGGGTCACACCATTTTGCTAAGAATTATCTTGATAAAATGTACCTGTTCAAAAAGCAGGGCTCTGTTGCCTTTTGTGAATGGTGGCTCTCGTCAAATTCAGGGAAACTGAATGCATTGTTATTGGGTGAACCTCTGTAAAGCTAGTTGCTAAAGGTTCAGTAAATGATGCTACACGAATAATATAGCTTATTGTCGTAGAATGTTGATCCAAGTGTAACAATTAACATTCTCATCGTGCATTAACATTTTTTTATCTGTGCATTAACTTATTGCATCCACCATCTTTTTTTTTTTTTTTTTTTTGTCTGTAGAATACAAGAGAGACTGCGCATGCCCTTAGGAAGTTGCCCTTGGCCAAGGCAAAGAGGTATTTGGAGGATGTTCTTGCCCACAAGCAGGCTATCCCATTCCGACGTTTCTGTGGAGGAGTTGGACGAACTGCTCAGGCCAAAAATAGGCACTCAAATGGTCAAGGACGCTGGCCTGTTAAGTCTGCAAAATTTATTCTAGATCTTCTTAAGAACGCCGAGAGTAATGCCGAAGTACGTATAACCTTCTCTCCTAGTTACTTATGCCGTCCCTGTTTTTGATAACGATTCTGACCGGACTATGGTATCTTCTTAATTCAGGTGAAAGGACTGGACGTTGATTCTCTCATTGTATCCCACATCCAGGTGAATCAGGCACAAAAACAAAGACGTCGTACCTACCGTGCTCACGGAAGAATTAACCGTATGTTTTTCTCTTTAAGATCTCAAAAAGAACACTAAATTGTTTCTGGTTTGACCATTGCATAAACTATCTCGAACACTTGGTGTCTGTGTTTTTTTGCAGCCTATATGTCATCTCCATGCCACATCGAGCTTATTTTGTCAGAAAAGGAAGAACCTGTGAAGAAAGAGGTAAAATTTGGATTAGATTTGTCTATATTATGGTGTTTAAGTGAGGGGTTGTTCATAAATGCTTCGTTTTGTGGTGGCAGCCTGAGACCCAGTTGGCAACGAGTAAAAGCAAAAAGGGTCAAGCTCTCCGCAGTGGTGCTTCATCCTGATCAAATATTATTGCAGCATTTTGTATTTCTTTTTGTTTGGTTGCTTGCTTGAGTCAATATTAGAACGAGTTGTTCGGTATCCAATGCCTCTTAACTTTGTAGTTTATGGAATCCTCGATCAAGTTCATTTTGGATTTTTATTCCTTTTTAAGCCAAGACTTCTACAAATCTTTACTTCTTTTTTAACCTCCCTCTGTGTTTAGTTCAATTTTACTTGTTGCAATTGTGGTTTGAAATCCCAATACTTTAGATCATTTATGCTTTATGTTGGAATTATAGAAATTTCATTGTTTTATTTTTCAAGGTTCTTAGGGAACCAAATTTATAGTTCAATGTTTTCTTATTAATTTTATTTTTCCACCCATTTGCCCTCTGAAACAAGCAAGTCTGTCCGGGAGGGATGATATCAACCACTTGACGCTTATTCATGCATCTACTATGGTTATTTCATATCCTCCTTTTTCTTTTCTTTTTGTGTTGTGTGTGAAAATATATGTATATTTTTATGTTTTTCAATTGAAAATGTCTTCTTCTAGAACCAGACAATGTTAAAAAATTTAATTCAAACAATTTTTATCGAATAATAAACTCAAGAATTGATTCGGTTAAAATCATATATTCACGTTTTTTTTTGTTTTTTTAATAAAACTAAATATTATTTTGTGTTTTTGTTTTAATAAAATTAGAATATTACTTTGTAAACTATATATATATTTTTTAATATATAATTAAAATTTGTGACTTAATTTTAATATATATATACATATTCTGAAAACTAACTCCAAATAGCTAAAAATTATTTTAAAGATGTGGTGGAGAATAAATAATTAATAGTATAAATAAATAAATTTAAATTCAATCAAATCTAATATAAAATAAAATTCATAAGCGTTGGGATATGAGTTTTAGGGTCATTAAATTTTTTGAAAATGTCATCTCAACATTAAAAATGAAAACAAAAATTAAGAAAAAGTAATTCTTTTCAAGGAACTAAACTGTAGAGATGTTACAGGCTTATTATTGCGAGGAATTTTTCTCCATTTTTTATATATTTATTTTTTAATATAATATTTTTTTTTAAAAATTCGGATGAAACCTCAAAACCAAACGAACTCGGGGACAAAAACGTAAATTTACTACTTTTTTTTCTTTTTACTGTTTGTTCAGTCGAGTAGATGCGCGAATACAGCGGACGGCTGAGATCTTACATCCAAATTCTTCCGAATCATGACCGTTAAATACATACCGCTCCTCGTCTGATTTCTCCAAACCATTGACGTATTTCTTCTGCTCATTTCCTCCGGCGGATCATTACCCTTTGGACTGCACATTGTCGTCTCCCAATTCGCTTACAGGTTACTACTCTCTCTCTCCCTCTCTTGTTCCTCTGATTCCCTTTATTTTCGTTTGTATCTTCTTGAATCTTTGCTCATAGCGCTACGAAACGATTTCCCTTTTTCCAAGTAGGTAGGTCTTTTCATGATACTTAAATCTCCCTATCGAATTCTCAGTAATTTTTCTTCACTACCTGTTTTTCATCGAAGAATTATGTTCTACGCCATTCCGCTGGTTTCGATCTGTCGATTATCTTACATTTTTTTCCATACTTTAGATGGATTGGCAAGGGCAGAAGCTTGCGGAGCAGATGATGCAGATTCTGTTGCTTGCATTTGCCGTGGGGGCCTTTTCGACTGGCTATGTTATGGGATCGTTTCGGATGATGATTTTGGTTTACGCCGGTGGTGTGATTCTCACCACATTGATTACTGTTCCGAATTGGCCTTTCTTTAATCTCCACCCGCTCAAATGGTTGGATCCTAGTGTGGCTGAAAAATACCCTAAGCCGCAGCAGCCGGAGCCTGTGGTTTTGAAGAAGAAACCAACTAAGAAATAGGTCTGTTTGATTTGACTTTGTTCTCGTATTAACACACAGTTTGAACCGTTGGATTCCTAATGTCCCCAAAATCATGATAGATACACTGTTTTTGTGGATTATAATTTTGAAGTTTTAGAGAAAGACATGTCTCTTTTTTGGTTTTCGCTATTGATTTTCAGTTGATGTCATCATAATTTTAAGTCATTGTCTGCTTCTCTTCCCTGATTGTTAAGCATTTGTGGCTGTTATCATATGAATGTGAAGAACATTTTGAAACTAAACTGAATTGCCAATTTTCATTTTTCATACATTCCTGTGTCTCTTGGTCTTATGTAACATTATTTGCCTATGCTAGAGGTGGAATGTAGCTTGGCTCTGAAGTTAGTATACTTTCTTATGAAATTGGGCATTCGTGCACTCTTTTGGGCAATTGAGTTTCTAAAGGCATTCTGCTATATGTTTTGTGTGAATCGTGAGTTCTTCTTTGGGTTTATTATGTGATTAACTCTAAGGGTTGGAACTGGGACTGAAGGGAGTTTGGAATCCATCAGAAGATGGAGATCATGTGTTCATCTCACTTGAGCACATAGCTAGAACATCAAGTAATTAGTGGGTTTACTAGTCAGCCATTGATAGTGTTTGTGAGATCCCACATTGGTTGTGGAGGATAACGAAACATTCTTTATAAGGGTGTGGAAACCTCTCCCTAGCAGCGTTGTTTTAAAAACCTTGAGGGAAAGCCCGTAAGGGAAAACCCAAGGAGGACAATATCTACTAGCGGTTGGCTTGGGCCATTACAAATGGTATCAGAGCCAGCAATGTGCCAGCGAGGAGGCTGAGCCCCAAAGGGGGATGGACACAATGTGGTGTGTGCCAGCAAGTACGCTGGGCCCCAAAGGGGGTGGATTGTGAAATCCCACATTAGTTGGAGGAGGAGAACGAAACATTCTTTATAAGGGTCTAGAAACCTCTCCCTAGCAGATGCGTTTTAAAAACCTGGAGGGGAAGCTTGAAAGGGAAAGCCTAAGGATGACAATATTTCTAATGGTGGGCTTGGGTGGTTACGGTGTTACCCTCTTCAGACTCGGATCAAATAGGCAAGTTACAGGTCTTTGTTGAGGAAGGGGTTTCTCATGTAGTTTCACTCTGCCTCGATAAGGATATTTGTTTCTTAGGAATTGGTGAAATACAGAAATTATCATTTGGTTGTGAGCTAACTTTTTTTTTGTATCCTTTTTGCTTAAAACAACTATGTTTCCATATATCTCCTTGTACTGATGAAGCTTTTGTAGAATACCACAGTGGCCAAGAACTTAGGACAAGGTTTGTTATGATACTTAAGTTTGATATTAGCCGATTGAGTCGATAATGGTCTCGTCACGTTAAGATGATTCATGTTTCTAATGCTATGAATTGAAAATTTCTATATCAGCTGGAAATCTTTTGGAGTTCCATGTTCTTACTGATTTAGAGCATGTTTTTTTTTTACTTTGGGATAAGATTTTGAATATCTTGTTTGTACACTATTTTAATAGAGATATCAATTTAGACCTGAAGATTAATTAAGTCATTCAACTCTAGTTTCTCCTTGCCAAGGTTCTATCAGCTTATTTCTTCTCTCCCCTCTATTTTTTCTTGTGTTGTTTGCTGACATTATTATGATAAATGAATGAGAATGATCTACTCTTTCGATTTTTTTCGTTTATTTCATTTATGAACGCTTACTCCACGACCCCGATGAACTATGATAATAATACTTGTGGGTAGAATTCATCCATAGTTATTTTAGCGTGGCCGACTTTGTGTGCCTTGGCATCGATTTGAATAGTGTAATTTAAAGTTTTTTTATATGCTTTTTCATGGGAAAAAATGAAGTTTGATTCTTCCTTTGAAACAGATTATATTTGTCAAGAAGTGCAAAATCGTAAGGATACGATCATCATTGTGCATCTTGATCAATTGGATCGTTTCTTTGTAGATTCCGATAAGAAGCTTTTGTAAATGTGTTTCTGGGTATTCCTTTAGCATTTCGTCCCGGAGAAAGAGTTCCTCTAATTCTCTAACTTTTTTTATAATACTCTTTTCTTGAATATTATTAAAAAAAAATTGGATTGACCAATATTCCACCAATTAGCAACCCAACCCATAACGGGACATGAATTGTAATATCTTGTGAGTATTTGATCATCCAAATCTTATTCATATACTGTACACCCTCTAAGTTATTACTCGAACACGATATTCTTGTATGTCATATTGTTTAAGATTTCACAATCCTTGAGCTAACCAAATTTCACAAGCAAAGGGAAATGCCTAATTTTCTTTTTTTGAAAACTTTTAAGAATACTAAATTTATAGTAATAAATTATATATATATATATATATATATATATATTTGTCTTTGCTATGATATTAATTTAATTAGTTAATTCATAATAATAAATATATAATTTAATTGAATAAATAATTATAAAGGTTAATTTTTTATACTAAACTATTTCAGTTAATTAAATATATCTACTAATTTATCAATAGTTTTAGTGAATATACAATCACATTAATTTAATATATTTTATAGAGAAAAAAGTTTAAATTTTACTATAAAAGCATATAAGAATAAATTTTTAATGAATTTTTGGTTTAATTTAGTGAAAATAATTTTTTTGGCAGAAATTTATATTTTTATTTTTTAAAAAATAATTCCCAAATATGTCTCAAATTTCCTAAGAATTCCCAAAGTAACATGCGGCTTAAGGGTTCAGTGCCCCCATCGTTCTCACTTTAAACCCCCCCGACTCTCTGAGAGAGGCACCTTGTCGAGCACGAGTTTCAACTCTCAAATGGCGCTTTCCCTTTGAGACTAATTAGGGTTTCTCTTTCACACTCCATTGCAAGCACAATGTTTGGAGCTCAACTCTCCTCCTCCGCCTTCGGCACTCCACAATCAACTCCGGCATTTGGCACTCCACAATCAACTCCGGCCTTTGGCACGCCGGCGTCCACTCCTGCTTTCGGAACTCCATCGGCGTCCCCCGCATTTGGAAACTTTTCATCAACTCCTGCCTTTGGAACTCCATCTTCGTCGTCTTTTGCTACCGGCTTCGGCTCGTCTCTTTTCTCTACTCCCTTCTCTTCTCAGCCTTCACAACAGCAACAGCAGCAGCAGCAGCAGCAGCAATCGCCGTTGTTTCAGCTACCAGCAGCTACAGGATTTGGTTTCCAGACTCCATTTGCAGCGCCTCAGTCCAGTCCATTTCCAAATGCTCAATTGACCACTCAGATGGCCCCGGTGGCTCCGCTTCCTTTCTCCATGGCAGATCGAGATATTCAAGTACGTTTCTAAAAGTAACTAGCAAGAACTAGCAATATCTCCTTACTCCTTCTGTATCTGCGACGATTTATTTTGTTTTTATTGTCTGCATCAGGCAATTGTTGAGGCTTACAAGGACGACGCAGGAAACCCTAAGTATGCTTTCAAGGTTTGTATTCCTGTTCTCGACTGGAATCGTAGTGCCTTGTGTTTTTGCCCTCGCTTACACTTGAGAATTGATAATCGTGAGGAAGAATATTATAAACTTTCTTTTAAGTTCTATGAAGTTGTGTATTCATCATTTCCAGTTGCTATGAAGTTGATACTTGTGTTTATTTTGCAGCGTTTGTTGTTCAATGTAACTGATCCTCAATATAGGGCGAAACCTGCTGGTGTGTCGGATGTGAGTTCCGTATATCGTGTTTTTACGCTGAAGAATTTTCATATCTTTGTATGTCTTTTTTTCATCGGATTCTACACTAAGTACGGATAATAGTTTGCATTGCCAGATAATGTGGGCTGAGGCTATGGCAAAACTTGAAGGCATGGAAAGTGCTGATAGAGAGCGATTGTGGCCACAGCTTGTTCAAGGTTTTAAGGACTTATCTCAGCGATTGAAGGTATTTCAATTTACTGCAAAATGTGTTGCGAAATTCTTTGATTATATTTTAAGATATTTGTCTCAGCGCTTGAACTTTGTGCATGTCCTCCATATTTTTGCATATTTGATTATGTTCTATGAGTTGTAGCATATTTTTGTTTACAGCATCAAATTTTTTGTCGTTATTTCCATCAACGATGATGGATTTGCAGGCGTGTTCTTAAGCAATGTTAACCATATACATATAAATTTGAATTGCTTTTCTACATCAATTATATGTTTTGATACTTGGAGTTCATTTAAATAGTTGATCCAAAGTTACATTTGAGAGATTGTACCGATGGATGCAAATATATGTTTAGTTCACCTTTTTCACTGTATTAAGGATTAATTTTATTTCTAACTCAATTATTATATAGTTATATTCTATATTAATTTCATTTTAATTAAATGTTTAGTGATGAAACAGTTGTTTATTTACACAATTTTCTAATGATTAATTAATAAAAACAATAGGTTTGAAATAAATATACAGTTTGATGATTATGGTTTCCCTTAAAAAATTATTTTGATAACCTTTAACATAAATAAATATTTAATGAAATAAAATAATCATGTTTGGACTTACTGAATGGCTAAACTTGACTTAAAATTTTATAGTTTATTTAAATACACAATACTTCATTTTCTTTAAAATAAATTTATACTTTCAGTTATAGTGAAAAAAATTAAATTCATGATAACTATATTCACATTAAAGTGTAAGTATTATTCAAAAATAAAATTCTAATAGCAAGCAAGATTGTCCTAATGTGCTTATATAGAACTTTGTCCTTACAAATATCAGTAAATTTCAAAATGTCGCTAGGGTATTGCCTCCATTATGCCTGTACTGTATCTACCCCTTTTGGATGTTAATTATTGTGACAAGTTCTGGTCCTTATGTAATTGCCATTCAGAACTATGAAGTAGGAAAACACAAGTTATGTTTGATAGGATGCCAATTATGTTTATTTAATCCACCAATGTTGGTGGAACAAATGCAATAGCCTAGTGACTGGTTTTATGTTTCCATTCAAGATAATATGTTCTTGGATGAGTACGATTATCTTTATGTTCAAGTTGCAGGGCATATGTAAATTGGAAATATCCATGGTATATCAATATTGCATGTGCTGAAAGTGCTGTGCCATATTAGCTTCTGCGTGTGCTTCCAGCATGCCTTGTGAAAGTTTTTTATTCCAATTGAAATGTTCTTAAATGTTGTCAAATAGTGAATCTGTTTTGTTTCTGTTACTGTTTATAAAAATATTTTTAACATCTGAAAATATCTTAAAAGAGTAATATTTGTGCAACCCATTTTAAGTGTATTATCCTTTTCACACGTCCTTGTGTTTGCTGAGTGAAGCAGCCTGGTTTGTTGCACTGACACTTCTGGGGTTAATACAGATTCAAGATGAAGTCATTCTTTCTGATGCTGAGAGACTGCGGATGACCCAAAGCAATGTCAAAACGGTAATCTGATGCTTCCTTGAGGATAATTTCTTTTTATTTTCTTTTTTTTAATTGATGATTGCTTTATACAGCTTCAGAGGCATTTTCTAGCTGATACTCTACCTTGGATCCAAAGATTGAAACAGAAGGAGCAAGGTCTTCAAAGGCGTCTTTTGAGAGTATGTATTATTTTTTATAATCAGTGGGCTAAAAAGAAAAAAGAATGATATGGATGTGATCTTCATGTTTTCCTTCCCTCCGCCCCACCCAACACACACACACACAAAATGTTCATAATGCTACTGATGCCAAAGTGCTTCTATTTTATATTTTCCCTCTTGTTCAATTAAAGATGATGAGAATTGTGGAGGCGCTAGAAAGTAAGGGTTGCCGAGTGCCTGTAATGACAGGGGAGGCTGAATTGGCTGAGAAGTTAGCTTTGATAACGAGACAGGTAGGTCTCCTTCTCCCCCCCTTTTACCTCAATTTCAAAAACTGAAAATATCCATGCAGGGAATTCGTAGGGCATTTCCATCTAGTTGAATCAAATTCAACTTTATCCTCATTGTTAAACATGTAAATTATTGCAAAATTTAAATAACTTGATAAAATTTTCAATTATCATTCTGCAAAAAGAAACAGACTGAAATTTTAGAATCAGTTCTTTAATTTTTCTTTCTAAAGAACATCGTATTTACATTATCTTTTATTGCCTTTTAATGTTTACTATAATATGATATTATTGTCTACCATTATAATATACCTTAAAAATGAATTTAGTTTCCATGTAGGAGGGCAAGTTGTCTTCTTCTTTATCAAGTCAATGTGGGGATAAACTAGAATTAAAATTTTAACTAGGGGAAAATATGTTACTTGCCCAAAAAGTTGTTTATCGTAATGAGATTCTTGAACATGTTTCAGTTGAGAGGATCTGGAGCAGAGCTTTCGAGGAGGGTGAAAAATTTGCTTACAATTACTTGTGGTCAAGCAAATGGCTCTGGTGCTGGTAATTCTATCTATCTTCAAGGTTCGACAAAAATACACGAACAGAGTCTTGCTGATATGCAGGAGGTGCGTATATGTGTTTGGAGTCTGCTTTTTCACTCGAAGTTTTGCAGAAAATAAACATAATGAGGCTTACCAAAATTGTGTTGACAGTCTTTCAAAAATAAAAGAAAAAAGTGGTATAATGATTTATTAGTGAGAATTTTGTTAAATGCAGTTATTTTATTGTCTGATTTATTAACCAACATCATCTACATGTCGTGTGGCAGGTATTGCAGCAGCAGACTGAGGCCATTGCTAGACTTGGAACTGTGTTAAAGCGAGATGTTAGAGACATGGAAATTATAATGGCTGAAGACAAAGAGATGATAGATGATTTGAGTTAAAAGGAATTGATTTCACATTTCTATCCGATTTTCTGTTTTGTTATTGATATATTTGCCTTGAATTTTCCAAAAGGAAAAATTAAAATCTGATTTCAAATGTTTTATATGCTGCCCAAGTTATTCGTCTAGTGCTGGCCGACATCTCTTCAGAGAGCCTGGGTTAGTACTTCGTTAAGATGTAGTCAACTTGAAATGTTTAATACCTATTCGATTTTGATTCGATGCAGGGTTAAGAGCTGAGCTGTAATTGAGTGATAAGGCAGCATGAACAGTTGCTATGTTGGTCGCTTAGCGTAGTCGACATCAGCAAGGTATTGGATTCATGAAAAACCTTTAAAATCTTGGCATTTGGATGATATACCTCTTTTTTATAAAAGCTTATGCTAGGAAGAAGGAATGTGGCTTCTTAAATTTTAGTTGTGTATAGTTTATAGTTAGATATGCTTATTTTGAGTAACCCCCCTTAAGGTGGTCGGTATATTTGTGAAAAGGTCAGATAATGGATATGCCATCTCAGTGAAATTTGTTAGAGGCCACGAACTAGACGAAAACGTTTGGGGCAAAATTTAGGGAGATGAGATGTAATATCACTAAATACCCGAATTGGATTTGGTTAGACAATGTGTGGTTGGTAAACAAGGATCAGTTTTTTAGCAAGGTACGGAATGTCTTTTGTCAAGTACAAGATCCATTTAGTATACATATTAGGTGTCAGATTTTGTTATTAAAACTTTCTGAAGTTACAAACTATTATAGTGATTGGAGTGAAGGAGGAGGGTAGAAACTGGAGGGGGTTATGCTATTGCTAGAGAAACAAATGTTATATAATATAATAAGGGAAATGGAAATTTTGGAGTTGGGGGGATTGAGAAGGCAACTGCGAAATATTATTAAGTGTTGAGATTTTGAATGATGAAATTATGTTCTTTGCACTGTGTTTTATGTTAAAATTTCACTTTTGTTTTTAAACATTTCAAAATCAAAATTTTAAAAATAAGTTATATTGGCTTGTTGGATGATGTTTTTATTTATAATTTTCTATTCCTTAAAATTAGGTTTGTTTTGGTATGCTGTATTGTTTTACCTTTCTTAAATGCCATTCTGAACTTCAAGCTATATATATATTTATTTATTTATTGGAGAATGTAAATTGATTGTTGAATAGTTTAGCTGAAATTACTGAATCTCGTTGATTTACAAGAACGGTTAAGTGCATTTGGCTGGTGTAATTGACAATTTTTTATTTTTTTTAAATCCTTTAATATTTTATCAACTACAAAAGTTTTTTTTAAATTAAAACCTTTATTTTTTTAACTTAATTTGTTTGAAACCGTTTTCTTATAACAATTGCTTCTCTTTATATTTTTGTATTTTAAATTATACAGAATTATATATAATTATCTTATTAGAAAAATGCAAAATCATGTTTACTTTATATATATGTTTGCAAAAATTTCATGACAACTGATTTTCATAAAAGTATTTATAAAGGAGTATTTTTAGAAAGTTTATGAGTATTTTTTTAAGTTTTTTAAAAAGTTAAAAGCTATTAACTTTTAAGGGTATTTATAAAATTAATTTAAAATTTTAAGAATATTTTTTAATCCATTTTGAAGGTTTAGTATTTTTGAAATAAAGTATTTAAGGACATCTATTCAAAATTAACAATAATGGTATTCTTGAGTATTCTTTAGATTTTTTTTTAAAAGGTATTATTGAAATTTTTGAAAGTTTAAAGGTATTTTTTGGATGAAGTTTAAAGTTTAACAGTATTCTTAATACTTTTATTTTTTAAAAAGGAAATACTGTATATATACACTTATGAAAAGTCATTAATTCAAGTTGTCATTGAAAAATTATAAAAGTGAATCTATTCTTTTTGAACAACAAAAAAAGGATCCTAAGCTCAATCTTAACTAAGTCAAGTTGTCATTGCCATTGGCTCACTTATTCGATGTGGATGTGGGATGTTACTTAACTCGACACCAATTAAAATCTTCCTAATGAGTTCTTTCTTAAAGTCTTAGATCAACTATGTTTATTTTTCATCAAAATCAAGCCGAACCAAAAACCAAAAGATACGAAGAACATGCCTGTGTCGACCATATTATTTCCATATCTTATGAAGGAATATGACTGAAAATTTTCAAACTACAGAGCATAAATTTCTACTTTCCTCATTCATCACTGCAAAATATAAAACGAAAACAAATTATACCACAAAGATCAGAGAAGGAGAAGAAGGAGAAGAACAACAATTACAAAATCAAAAAGGAAAAAAATTTCGGGCCCAACCTGAATCTTGCTTGCCTTGTTAGCAAACTCTTCCCTAAAGCTGGCCAAAAGAATGATGGGTTCCTGCAAGGAATTACAGCAGCAGTAGCTTGACTGGTACAACAATGGCGGCCACCTTCATAACCCACAATCATTTCTCATCATCCAATCCTGTCGAAACTCTCCGACACCGTTTTCATTCTGGGCCGAACTTCCGGGTCACTCTCTGTACAGGCGAGCGCCACGTGGAATACAGCAAGCACCTCTTTCTTGGCATGTACTTCTTGTAGAAGAGAAGGGTCAACCAAATCCGACAACGGCTTAGCTTCTTCAAACCCTTGCCTGACCCACCTCACCAAATCTGGAATCTCCAAAGAAGTCGACGCGTTCGGAGAAAGCTCCGGCGGCTTTCCGGTGAGCAATTCGAGGACCATGACACCGAAGGAATAGACGTCCCATTTTTGGGTAGGGCGGCCGCCGGGAGCTCGAGCCTCCGGAGCGCAGTAGTTGTTGTTGCGGTCGGTTGGGGCGGATTTGAGATAGGAGAAGGCGCCGCCGATGAGGCCGCCAGAGGAGGAGGGGTTGTTGCCGGTGATGGTGATCAATCTGTTGAGGCCGAAGTCGGAGATGTGGGGGCGGAATTCGTTGTCGAGGAGAATGTTGGAGGGCTTGATGTCGCCATGGACGAACTTTCTTGGGCTGCACTCGTGGAGATAGGCTAACCCCCTTGCAGTTCCCTTGGCAATTCGTAGTCTGGTTGACCATGAAAGGGTTGAAGATGGCTGCCCGTTTCTCCCTGTATGGTTGACATCAGGAATGCGTCACATTAGTTCCAATTTCCAAAATGTATGCACCAATAAGTGGATTTCCATACTGTAATTTGCAAAAGCTAAGAGCCTTTTTGTTATTTTCTCCGTAGTCAGAGATCAAATGATACTAAGAGTATATTTTTTCAAATAGGAATTATGGACAATGGTGGCTAGTAAAGCTTAGGGTATAAACTAGTTGTATCGATCACAAATAATCGTAATCATAGGAGGGATTGCCCTTGATCTTACTTGATTATAACTCCCTCACTTTCTAAGAACCTACTTTTCTCTGGCTCGGAATGAACTACTCTCTACAAAGCACCTTCCTTCTATTCCTTCTTGCGATAGGTCATATAGGTTGGAGTTTTGACCCGAAGGTCTTGGAGCTTTCTTCGATTATCAGACGAATACGAGAAAAGGTGTTAGGAATGTCGTAGAGGTCACAAGGTCTAAAATCTTCGAACTTACCGTGATAGGTTAGTGAACTGTTGGGGGTTGGACCAAGGCATATTTGCCCGAAAGCTCAAAAATTCAAGACCCGAAAAACCTATCCAACCCAAACTTACTCATGGTTTAGGGAATCTTTTGGACCAATCCAAAAGTTCAAATTGGTTGGATTAGTAACCCAACCCAACCATGGTTAAAAAACTTAATTTTTTTAAAAAAAATTATTTATCCAAAATTTATAATTATTGGATATAATAATAAAAAAAATTAAAAATTCACAAACAAACACAAATAAATCTATAATAATTTAAAAAAACAAATTCATCATCAACGTGTAACATGAGCCTCAAAGATTGTAATAGTTTAAAGATAATTAAAACATATATATATTGTAATATAAAAAAGGTATATAGGCACCTCAAAGATTGCTAGTAATCCTAAATTACCACTCTCGTAGACCCATAAATACATATAATATCTTAATGTATATTATAAATTCTTGTTCGGTTCAGATCAACTCGAAGTTGTCTAGTGAACCTGAAATTCGAACCAAATCTATTGGAATTCAGAAAAATTAAACTAACTCAACCCAAAAATATTATAATTTGGATTAAGACTAATACATTTGAAACTTATCCTACCAACTATTTTCAAGTCACTTGAAATGACCTAATTGGGAATAGGTAAAGAGTTGACTGGTTGATTACTAGACTAATAGCCTCAGAATGCCTAAGGAGCAGCGCCCACAATCCAGTGCTACGTGGAAAGTGCAGTGGGCACAGCGCGGGGACAGCCATCGTTGGATCCCACGCTTGGCAATGACATTAGGCACCAACCATTGTGCCAAAACTACACCCCTTCAAGTACCGACCCAAAACTAGAAGACAATTATCCAATATGGGAATTTCTCCCCCACTCCACCCAGATAAATGTTAAAAAAGAACTTTGCATTAATTGTGTCCTACGGCCGCCGAAAAGATCATTGATGAAAGGGTCAGCTGAGTGGAACCCATATGTCCAAAAGCTATCAGGGGTAGGAAAGTTAGCTGACTAATGTAATAACTAATTACTGGTATTCTGTGACGTAGAGACCTGAATTCTAGCTATGAGATCGTGGAGATCGTGAAAATAAAAGCAATCCCAGAGCAGAAAAACAAGAACAATCAGGAAGATTGTGAAAATAAAAGCAATCCCAGAACAGAGAAACAAGAACAATCAGGAAGATTGTGAAAATTAAAGCAATCCCAGAACAGAAAAACAAGAACAATCGGGAAGATTGTGAAAATTAAAGCAATCCCAGAACAGAACAACAAGAACAATCAGGAAGATTGTGAAAATAAAAGCAATCCCAGAACAGAGAAACAAGAACAATCAGGAAGATTGTGAAAATTAAAGCAATCCCAGAACAGAAAAACAAGAACAATCGGGAAGATTGTGAAAATTAAAGCAATCCCAGAACAGAACAACAAGAACAATCAGGAAGATTGTGAAAATAAAAGCAATCCCAGAACAGAAAAACAAGAACAATCAGGTAATCGAGTGGCAAGGAATTATTGAACGTACCGCGAAGTGCAGAGGCCAAGTTTCCATTGGAGATAAAATCACTGATCAGGAGCTTCTCATCTGGCGCCCAGTAATATGCTCTCAGTTTCACAATATTGGGATGTTTTACCCTTCCAATGGCCTGCACCTCCGCCGCGAACTCCTTATACCTCTGTTCTCCACCTTCGCCCAGCCGCCGTACGGCCACCGGAATCCCATTTCCGAGAACCACTTTGTACACAATCCCCAGTCCACTCTTTCCCAGCACATAGGCCGATGCTCTCAGCAGCTCGTCCAGCTCGAACGTAAAGCCTTTGTCTATGGCCACAAGCCCTCCTTCTTCTCTGTTTCCGTCACTGTTCTCCTGTTCCTCCATTTCGGACTCCTCGTTCTTATCATGTCCATTCATACAAGGAAAATTGCATAGATCGTTTTTCTGGTTCCCTCCGAGTTTTCCTTTGGAAGTACAGCTACAGCCGTTCGGATTGTCTTTACTTCGCCAGTATATGTATACTATTACCAGGCCGATAAACGCCACTCCGGCGGCATCGGCGGCAGAGATGAGAATGATTAATCCGGCGCCCAAGCCTTTTCTAGGGGCATTGTACGAAGGCCTAGAAGCCGGATTTCCCGGTGAGCCACGCTCTGAACTCCCACAAGATTTCTGAAGAGGAAATCCGCACAACTTAGGATTGTTGAGAAATGCAGTTGGTCCCTGATTTGCAAAAGAACCAGTCTGAGGTATGCTTCCACTCAAATTGTTGCTCCGGAGGTCGAAACTCACCGTCACCGGCAAATCTCCTAGCGTCTTCGGAATTTTTCCCGATAAATGATTGAAGGACAGGTTGAGCGTACCGGTAAGTGTCGTCAGTTCCCCAAAATCCTCCGGAATCGGTCCACTGAAGTCGTTGGATGAGAGGTCGAGTTGATGTAAATTATCCATCCCGGACCACACACCAGAAGGAATTTCTCCTTCAAATTGATTTCTAGCGAGTATCAAACGCTGCAATTGCTTGCAATTCTTCAATTCGTCGGGGATTGGTCCAGCGAAAGAATTGTTAGAGAGATCGAGGTTTTGAAGCCTCGGAATGTTGCAGATCGAAGGGGGAAAAGGACCAGAGAGATTATTACTATAAAGAAATAAGCTATGCAAAGAGGTAGCATTAAACAACTGCTCCGGTATCGAGCCGTAAAAATTGTTGTTATGGAGGTTCAATCGCCGGAGATAAACAAGCGAACCGAGCTCAGAAGGAATATAGCCATGGAGACTCTTACCAGAGAGAGCAATCCCAACGACACGCGAATCACCGGAAACATTCATG
Organism: Cucurbita ficifolia; assembly: GCA_033971965.1. Classification (NCBI taxonomy): domain Eukaryota; kingdom Viridiplantae; phylum Streptophyta; class Magnoliopsida; order Cucurbitales; family Cucurbitaceae; genus Cucurbita; species Cucurbita ficifolia. The sequence continues at coordinate 9,727,763 of CM066979.1, forward strand.
CAAGAAATGCCAGACCATCGGCAAGGCGTGGAGTCATTCTCGTTCCAATCAGAGAAAATAGATGAATCAGGCGACTGATCAACCGCCGACTTGAGAGAAAGAAGCGAGATACCGTCCGGCGAAAGGGCTAAAACCTTGAACGGGACATGAAAGTGAAAAATGAAGAGGAGAAACAAAAGATTCTTCTTCATCATCACCACCGTCGTTTTCCCTCTCGAAAGCGGCGGCGACGGCGATGGAGACCGGCGAAGGAAGCAGTAAGCAGAAAAAAATGGAGAAAAAGAGGAATCAAACGGCGACGAGAATATGGAGGAAGATCGGAGGTTGAACGGAATGAAGAAGAGGAAGTGAGAAATGTTGTTAAAGAAGAAGAGAGGTGGTTGCCTTATGGAACTCTCTATTTATCAGACAGAGAGACTTTGGATTAAAGGATAAATAAAAGGATAAAATAACGGTAAAAATTTAAATTACTCATTTTCAACTCCATTATTTCACCTTAATTTTCATTATTATTATTATTATTATTATTATTATTATTATATTGGTAGAAATTAAATCTTATCGTTCCATCATGAAAAATCTTCGATGGTTAAACGTTGTTGTGAGATCGCACATCAATTGGAGAGGCAAACGAAACGAAACATAAGGTATGGAAACCTCTCCCTGGAAGACGAGTTTTAAGACCAACCTTGAGGAGAAGCCCTTGAAGGAAATGTCCAATGAGTACAATATCGGCTAGCGGTGGGCTTGAGCTGTTACAGTTGATTTTAGGACATGGGTGTGTTTGATATTATCGTGTTAATGAGAAGTTAGGGTTTTTAAGCCGCTACAAGCGATGATTTGTGGAGCAATAGAGTGATCAAATAGATTATCTCTCAAAGGAAAAAGAATTGAGCCATAGTGTGTCGGTAGAAATGTGCATCTTATCTCCCGAATCTTTGTATACCATAATGCATGATTATTGAAAATGGCACGTGTTCTGAAGATCAATGTGGATGATTGCTTTCTCGACCAAGGTACCTATTTGTCGCACATTTAGAGTGCAAATGAGATTGTGAAGAAAAAACGTACGTCCATGCAGTTCAAAACTACTCTATCTTCTAGTAGTTTGTAGACATTGACATGGTATTCAAGAGAATTCATTCAAATAGAGATGGAGTGGGAATCACAAGTACAAACAATTCCGAGAGTTTTCTTTAGATTGTGAATTAAACGAGAGTTCAAACGAGTAAAAAAAAAAAATAATGCAGCTAGAGATCCAAAGGGAGACACGAGAGCAAAAAAACTTCCGTCAAGAGCTCTCTCGATTGAAAATTAAACAAAAGCTGTAAAAACTCAAAATGGGAAAGAAAAAAAAACACACACATGTGCGCAAGACCAAGAGGCATGGTGGCTGTGCAAACAACCGAGATGTTCTTGCCCGAAAATTAGGTCATTCATTAAAAGAAAACCGTAGAATCCTTCTTTACCTAAAAAGATCGAGTAAGTGTATCAACTTTTACCCAAAGTTTTTACTTTAATCAAATTCTACTTATAGTTCAAAAAATAGGTATAGTAATCCATACAATGTTGCAAATTTGAATCTTCGATGTTAAGTAAAATAATACACGACAGTTTTCGATGAGCTATGTTTACCTTACTTTTAATTTAATTTCTATAATTTGTCGATACCTCAGCACGAGCAATACAAAGAAACTGGAAATAACTTTTTCCTCTTTGTTGTCTTTTTGAACCGTTGCATAATTTAATATAATTTAAAAGATTTAAATCATCGGGATGAAGTTCTAAACCAATTTGTATTATTAAATTAGCACTTTTAAAACTATAGTATAAAATTTAATGCAATTCCAACTCACGTGACCGAATTGGCGATTTGACATAAAATAATTATTAGAAAATAAAAAAAAAAGAAAAAAAAAGATTAATGGGAGTGAAAGAAAAGCAAAGGGGAGAATGGTGCTTTTTGTATGTCTCTCTTTTTATCATTTATCTTTGGACATAATGCCAATGTTTGGTGTCCTAATAAACTCTTAACAACCATTAATAAATGCAAATTTGTATTTCCTGCTTTTATTAATAAGTTTTTTTAAAAAAAATACCTTAAAATTATTCGAAATTAATTAATTTATCTTCATTAAAAACATTTTGAATTACCAGCTAAACTTAAAAAGAATATAAGGATTCATTTAAAAAAAGAAAATAATTACTAAAAGAACAAAATATGGTTTGGAATCAAGGCAAAAGATGTAAAAATAATATTAATAAAAATACCCATAAATTTTGTATTTTATCTAAAAAATTCCTCTAAACTTTCAAAAAAATTAAAAAAAAAAGTCTAAAAAATATCATTACTATTAGTTTTAGTTTAAATTTTTTTAATAATACCCTTCCACTAAAAAATACAAATTCAAAAATATCATTATCATCCGTACTATATTTAAAAACTATTTAAAAACTACTCAGTATTAACCTATTTTCTTTTTATAAAAAAATTCAAAAAAAAATTATTGCGTCAATATTTAAAATTTTTAAAATTTAAGAGCATTTTAAAAAAAATATATATAACATTTAAGAGTATTTTTATTAATATAGTAAAAAAAACAAAATGGAAAGGAAAGAAAAAGAATCAGGTGGGTAAGAGAGCAGAATAAGAAAAGAGAGAACAGGAGAATCAACCATGAATTAAAAGCAATCATCACTCTACAACTAACGCCAATAAATATCCGACGGTCCACATTCACTTCTTTAATTTTCTTTTTTAATTTTCTTTTTATAATAATGATTTCAAAGTCACTGAGACAGTAAATGCATAATGAGAGAGGATTTGAGTGGGAAGATATAAAGGATATCATTAAATCATGCTTACACCCTAAATCACAAACTAACTAATTAACTCATTCCATAATTTTAAATATTTAAATTTTATATATATATATATATATATAGATTAAAGTAAAGCAATAGATTTTTTTTTTTGTTGTGTATTGCTTAATCTAATCTTCAATGATTCTTGTGGGAGTAGTTGGAAGGTCGGCTACTACCCACACCATGCAATATGATTTTATATTATGAATATGGGAAAATTAATTCAAAAGAGAAAAAAAAAAAAAAAAAAAAAAAAAACCTAGTTTTAAGTTCACCGTGCAAGGTCGGGTTGAGGCACAGACTTTGGGTTGGAGCTGGGTTGATAGGAACACGCTCAATCTGGCAAAACAAAAATATTGCTGTATGAATTTCTACACATATTAGACATATTATGCATGTAGTAGTAACTTTATTTTAATAGTAAAAGTAGAGTCGTTACTGTTAATCAATGTAACGGCCTAAGCCCACCTCTAGCAGATATTGTCCTCTTTGAATTTTTCCTTTCGAGCTTACCCTTAAGGTTTTTAAAACACGTCTGTTAGGGAGAGGTTTTCACACCCTTATAAAAAATGTTGTTAGGAAGAGGTTTTCACACCCTTATAAAAAATGTTGTTAGGGAGAGGTTTTCACACCCTTATAAAGAATGTTGTTAGGGAGAGGTTTTCACACCCTTATAAAGAATGTTTCGTTCTCTCCAACCAATATGAATCCACCCCCTTTGGGGCCACCGTCCTCGCTGGCTCTCGTTCCCTTCTCCAATCGATGTAGGACCCCTCAATCTACCCCCTTCAGGTCCTAGCGTCCTTGTTGGCACATACCGCCTCGTGTCCACCCCCCCTTCGGGACTCAGCCTCCTCGATGGCATATCGCCCGAAACCTGGCTCTAATACCATTTGTAATGACCCAAGCCTACCGCTAGCAGATATTGTCCTCTTTGGACTTTCCTTTCTATGCATCTCCTCAAGATTTTTTTAAAACGCTATTACTAGAGAGAGATTTCCACACCCTTATAAAGAATGTTTCATTCTTCTCCCCAACCGACGTGGGATCTCACACTCAATTATCCTAAACTTTCAATATTATCCAAATTGATTATTTGTCAATTAATTTTTCCACTTAGGGGCATATATTTGGGGATCCAAAGAACAAGAAAATGATTAGGAATTTCTGTCTCTACTCATACAGTCCTAAGTTCTGCATATGCCACAATGATTAGGGGGATGGAATCAATATAATATATAATACCACCTAACGTGGAGTAAAATTGACTCACCCAAATTTTTTAATATAAAATAAATAAAGTGAAAACAATATCTTATTCAATCTGGCTTCTCCTCCTATGTTCTCAAAAGCAAAAGGTTACCTAAAATAATTACAACAATGCATAGATTTTTTAAGATCATTTTTTTCACCATCTTGATTTTTCCCAGTAAAACAAAGCGTAATACCTGAGGTAAATTTGTTCTATCCAGCGATTTCAACCATTTCCTGTTCAACCGTATCAGCCACAACCGGGTAATATTTGAAGTGAAGTTCTCCAACATCATCACCAGATAGCTTCTTCCATCCATTTGGTCCAACATAATAAACTGGACAAAAGGATCAATTTCAAATGAATATATGCTTGTAAACCAGATATCAACGACATGATAAAGAAAGGGGCGATCGGGAAATACCACTAGCAACTCCACCACTTGCTCCGTCTCGGAACGTTGCGTGATAAATTGCTCTTCTAGCCAATTCGGCAGCTTCTTCAATTGATAGATCGTACCGATAGCTGCAGACATGTTGGATATCAGAATACCTCAAATCCAAATTATAGTTTGGCATAGAAAAGAATTACCAATTGTAAATGAGGCAATCCATTAAGAAGCGAATTTCAGGGGTTGTCTTAAGACTTTCGTGTTGGTTACGAGATTTTATTTATATGAAAATGAAGGACAAGCAATGAGCAAGAGATGCAATACCCGTTGTCCAGGACGCCATAAGCATAAGGCGAACCAGATCCAACTGAAAATCGAGTTCCTTTTAATCTTCCTCCTTCGCTGTCAACATAATACAATCCAGGACCCTGCAACCCGGATAAGGAGATATACATTCTGAGAATTTCGTTTATATTACCAGAGAACATGAACTAAAATCTGTAAGGGAAGAAGTTATAGACTTACAGTTTCATCCCATCCAGCAATCATGGTGCCAACTGAAAGACCCATTCCTCGGTAGGAATACAGAATGTTAGCTAGCAACTTGGATGCACCCGTCACTGAAATTCTGCGCTTGTTTGCCAACTCATGTAGTCGACACTATATGATGTCAAATAACTTCCATGAGAAAGTTCATTTAAAATGTAAATTTATGAGATCAAGTTTAACAGGCGATAGTAGAAGAGTTGCATTAAGTCAATGTCAAAACTCATTCTGTGAGAGACGAACATCAAAGCATTAACTCGTTTAGTGTCTTTCTCCTTTAATAAGAATAGGGATGTCACCATCACTAAAACTAGTCATGACATGGTAATCACAATGCAAGTCCAAACATATATTAAGGAATTTGAAGAACTAAAAGGCATTTCCAGAATAATAGGGTAACTTGTTTTGACTGCCTAATATAGTGATCTATGATTTCTAGAGCAACGATGTTGTCATGAACTAATAGAAATGAAATACTCTAAGTTCCATGTCTGGAATTCACACAAGCTAAAAAAAATTCATTCAATATTATGATTATATTAGCCAATGATTCACGATGCAAACACGTGAATTTACCCAAATACTCAGGTCACCAATCTGTAAAAGTGAACCTCAACACCAATAAATCACATAGACCAACCTTGAAACTCTTAATTGACTAAAGTTTTTTAGAACGAAAACCGAGGGGACTCTTGGAATGGTAAAATCAAACAGAAAGAGGATCAAGTACTTTATTCAGTCCAAAAGGTTATGCCTTGAGTTTGGATCTTTTATAAATATGTCTCGAGTTTGTTTAGTTAGCCATCAAAGAATCAAAGGTCCAAAATCTTCAGTTCCCTTTCTTTCAAAAAAAACAAACTGGAAATGACCTTTCTAATTGTTACCGAGAGAAAGGGGAAGGCTGGAATCAATAGGAACCCAAAAACTAACCTTCTCCCCATACAAATTAAATGATTCTACCACGAAATGAAGACATAGGAAAGTCCATATCTTTGCTATCTCAGTCAATAAACAACATGATACACTTTCAATGATATCTTTCATATCATTCCTAAGGGATTCTGACTGAGCAAACAGTACATAAACTGTTCAAGTTCTAAGAGCTGTGATCAGCTACAGAACTATATAAAACGTAGGAAAGTATCTTGTGCTCAACAAAGGTTATGAAAGCGGTGTCAAATAGGTGTAAATGTAATCGATAATCCTTTGCTGCTAAAGAAATGCATATACAACCTTAATGCCAAGATTTCTGTGCCAAAACTGGCAATCAGCAGCTCCTCCAGCCATTGTGCCAAGCATGTATGGATTTATTTCAATGATCTTCTTCACAGATTGAGACGCTGAAAATATCAGAAAAACAGAAATGAATTAGTCAAGTAGCAGACAGCATAGTTAAAGGGTCATTATTGCAGAATAATGTCTAAAAAGTGAAATTCAATATAGAAAATAACCAAAACTGGGATAAGCAAACCTTACAGTAATTCTATCAAGTACCATACATCATTGAATAATTTTTCATTTGAGAGGGCCTCTCCATCAAGTACCTTCATAAGAGAATGTGTAACGGCCCAAGCCCACCGCTAGCAGATATTGTCCTCTTTGGGATTTCCTTTCGGGCTTCCCCTCAAGATTTTTAAAACCCGTATGCTAGGGAGAAATTTTCACACCCTTATAAAGAATGCTTTGTTCTCCTCCCCAACCGATGTGGGATCTCACAATTCACCCCTCTTCGGGGCCCAACATCCTTGCTGGCACTCGTTCCCTTCTCCAATCGATGTGGGACCCCCCAATCCACCCCTCTTCGAGGCCAGCGTCCTTGCTGGCACACCGCCTCGTGTCCACCCCCCTTCGGGTCTCAGCCTCCTCGCTGGCACATCACCCAATGTCTGACTCTGATACCATTTGTAACGGTCCAAGCCCACCGCTAGCAGATATTGTCCTCTTTGGGCTTTCCCTTTCGAGTTTCCCCTCAAGGTTTTTAAAAACCGTCTGCTAGGGAGAGGTTTCCACACCCTTATAAAAAAGGCTTCGTTCTCCTCCCCAACCGATGTCGGATCTCATAGAATGACTAACTTTCTCCATTTGCAACCTCCCCCTATAAACAGGGCACACCTCCCCTTAACTTACTGTCAGAATTTATGTTCCCCTTTCACCCCTCTCATATACATTTACCCCCAGAGGCCGAACAAGTATGTAAGCATAAATCAACCATAGTAAGAGAAGGAAATCCACCCTCACAGACACGACAAAAAAAGTATTATCCTCAATAAGTTCTTCACGGGCGTCAAAATTCACTTAGAACAGTATAAAATAGAGAAATCTAAAGAAGTACAATAGCAAAAAGTGGCTAAATAATTTTCGAATAATAATGATCCTCGAGAAGGTGTACAAGAGAAACATATTAGTGTCATGTATTAAAAATTGCAGGATTTTAATGAGAGAGGGCAGAACTAACATATGTATCCTCCCATGCTCGCTCGGGAATCTGCAGCAACCATGACTCCTTCCTTGAAAATGAAGGCCAGAGTTGTCGTTCCCTTTGCAGGCTTCACCATCTGAATAGCGTCTTTCTGAAACCCATCAAACTGAAATACCAGTTGGGAGTCAATATTTAGCAAAAGGTCATCCTCAAACTACCCCAAGTTAATGAACTAAGAAGCACATTATCACTCACATTAGCAGCATTTGGAACATCGAAAGATGGCACGGTTGATAACCCATCGAGTAGCTCAGTACTACTCGAACCAGAGAAATAAGTGGCCGATTCAAGACCGCTAGTGTCCAGCTTCATGCTCAAGATCTTGTGACAAATTAAAAAGAAAATATATCCAATTAAAAGATTTGCCACTAATAAGCATAATTGAATGCAGCACAAAAAAAGAACCCCAAAAACAATCAAACATCAACTAATTCCACCCAGAAAGCACATCCGTTGCCATCGGGCGATCAATTATACACAATGAGGCGGCAAAACTGTAAACATGGTAATCAAACCAAAAAATCAGAGTATCTGCTAACAATCTCGGAATCTCTGCATGGTCTCATTAACCAAACTGATCATACAACTATTGTTATACATCGTATACTGTGTGATTCAAGAAAGAAAATGATCCTATGATGAAATTGAACGAAATTTTCGGTAATCACCGTTATTTAAAGAAGAAAACTGAAAACACAAGTCGATTAGGGAATAACTTTTCGACTATACCGTTTAAATAAGGATTCAGATACGATTGCAAGCGTATATCAACAACGACGAACGCTACAGCTGCCGAAACGATTGGGGAAATGCCAATTTTTTGAACGAATTCGTCTTCAGTAGAGCTTTAAGTCGGTCGGTTTCTTGTGCTCCAGGAAAAGAAAAAGGCAAAAGTTTTGGAGAATCTAAATAGAGTAAATTAATAAAATAAAATTTCGACTTTAAAATAATAATAATAATACATTTATATATATATATATATATATAGTTTTGGATTGAAATATTTTTTATTTTTCAAAAATTTTATTAATATTCTTAAAATTTAATTAAAAATAATTGAAAATACTTTAAACTTTTAAATTTTCATTAATACTTTTATATATTTTTTAAAATATTTAAAAAATATATATATCTTTCCAAATTAAATTTATAAATAATAATAATAAATGTAATGAATTAAAATTAATTAAATAAAATTATTTTAGACATGAGATATAAATTCTTTTTTACTCAATCACGCTATTCCAACCAATGACTTTTGCATTTAAAAATCTATGAACAGTCATTGGTTGGAATTTTCCATTCAAATTTTGTCGCCCAGACGTTAATATTCTGAATTTATAAAAAAAAAAAAAAAAAAAAAAAGATAACGCTAGCGGGAGGGAGGGGGTCGAGAGAGTGCACGTGGTCGAGAGAGTGCAAGCGCGTGGTTGGTCTCAGTTCACCTTGTTCGACTCCTATTTGCATGTTTTGTTGATATAAGTTGCGTTTTGGAGCTTCTAAACAAGTTTTAACTTGTAAAATGTGCAAAGCATGTTGATTAAAGTTTTAACTTGTAAAATGGCATATTGTTTATGGACTCTATATTGGATAGCGGGCACAATGTAGACACACTTGTGTCGTTCAACATTGTCCTTGAAAGACCAATTTCAAAGGAAGTCACTCAAGGCACTTGTCTCGTAACGCTCATCCTCACTATGACTCACATATGTGCTACAAGATAGCTTACTTAGGTCACAGGTCCCAAGGTGGTGGAGAGCTGACATCATGCCTCGTCTAAGGTACATTCTAAGGCATTTTTAGTCTAACACGAGTAAACATGATTTTGGTGAAGGGTCATATGGTCTCACGGATCGTATGTTCAGTGTCCTATCGACACCAAATTTGGCGAGCATTCATATTTCACATGAACGGACTTAACTCCAAAGCCACATACCCAAACTCCTTCCGAAACCCCGACTTTCAAAATTAAGGCATGAGCCCTACTCGTCCCTTTATCAAGCCTATATTTGTCCCTCTTGTCTATTTGTTGCCTCCATCTTATTTATGTCTCATCTTGGCTACAATGCACATTTCATATGGTGTGTTGGATGATGCACCATTCTCCTTAATCACATCATGGTACTTGTTTGTCTTGACCCTTTGCGTGGCCAGATGGTCGCCACATTGTCTGTGTTTATGTGAGGGTCACTTAGGTCAAAGGTCTCAAGGTGGTGGAGAGCTGACATCATGCCTCGTCTAAGGTACATTCTAAGGCATTGTTAGTATAACATGAGTAAACATGATTTTGGTGAAGCGTCATATGATCTCATGGATCGTACGTTCGGTGTCCTATCAACACCAAATTTGGCGAGCATTCCTTAACTCCAAAGCCACATACCCAAACTCCTTCTGAAACCCCAACTTTTGAAATTAAGGCCTAAGCCCTACACATCCCTTTATCAAGCCTATATTTGTCCCTCTTGTCTACTTGTTGCCTCCATCTTATTTATGCCTCATCTTGGTTACAATGCACATTTCATATGGTGTGTTGGATGATGCACCGTTCTCCTTAGTCACATCATGATACTTGTTTGTCTTGACCCTTTGCGTGGCTGGATGGTCGACACTTAAGGGTCACCACATTGTCTGTGTTTATGTGAGGGTCACAACCTACTCTCTTCTCAGTATGGTTGTGACATTAGTTGTGATATTGCATGCATCTAGTTTATGTTCATGAACCTATCATAACACGGGCTATGAGTTATTTCATGTCGCCAAAGAGTCTAGCAGGCGAGTTGTCGTTTGACCAAGAATGAACCTTATATACGAGCTCGGAGTCCAATGTGTAGAGGGAAAAGTGCTTCAATTTGGAGCACTTGGGGTGCCACTTGGTGGAAGCGAAGTGCTTTTGGTCAAGAAAAAGGTTGGAATGGGCATGGACCACTTCGAACCATAAATCACTTCACCTAACTAAAACTAATATTTAATTTAATTTAATTTATAATATTCTGAAAACCCATTTCATTCACACACTCCATTTATTAATTTTAAATATAATGTCACCATCTTTACTTCTCTTATTTTAGTTTTATTTAAATATTAATTTATTTACGTGACATCTTAACTTCCTTTTAGGTAATGTTCTGTTCCATTAGAGACGTACATGGGATAGGGATGAGAAGCCTTCTCTATTTCTATCTGTCTCTTATTTCAAATTTTATTATCGTTAAAAATTTAATTTATATTTTACAGAGATCGAGACAGAGGTTCCAAAAGAATCTGAATTTTCTATGGAGTTTTTTCACAATTTTTTTATAATATTTTTAAGAAAATATTAATTTGAACAAATTAATGGAAATTTTCTATTTTTCAATCTATTAAAAATGGTAAATATTTTAATATTACCACATAATCTTTCACTATAATAGTGAGTGGGGCAGAGCGGGGTGGGATGAGGATGAGGAATATAATCCTTGTCCTCGTCCTAATTTAAGTAGCGGGGAAAATTTTATCTCTGCTCCCTCTCCCATTCCCTGTTTAAATGAAAACTTCTCATCCCATTCGGGACGAGTCTCCATGGGACACCAGCTGAGGGAAATTCAAATGTCAAATCCTAATCTGAATTTAAATGCTAATCTCTATCGGCTATGAATTCATATTTACTTGACTTGTTTTAAGTGTTTCTAACGGTGAAGATTACTCCTATAAACCAACGACATATAATTAATTATTTCAAGCACGTTCAATCTCATTTGAACGTGGTATCGATTCATTCATACACTTCTCCTTTACTTGAGCATCACAATTCACGTCATTTCTTCGTACTCAATTTCAAATCTGTATTTTTTAGAATTTTCATCTTTTAACTTAACGTTGTTTTAGGCACGATTAGACTTGTTAATTCAAATGAAGAGATTTACAGAAATTTGATACACGAACAAAGACACAATGTTTGGTTGAACTCGGAAAATGACAGAATTAATTTGTTTGAAAAAGAAAAAAAAATATTTTAAATTTATTTAATTATAATTTAAGGCATCTTTCAACATGTCACACGTCTCCGTATTAAATTATTTGAATCGTTTTTATATAATAATTAATTTGTATCGATTTTACTCATAGATAATAAATTTAAATGAATTTATTACCTAAATTATTTAATTATTATTGCTACTACGTCCTTTTGGTATTCATTAAGGACTAGGAAGCAAACCTCGAAGCTCGAGCCACGTCATTTTCCAAATCACGTGTGGGTTTCTTTTTATATTCTCCCTTAAATTGACACGTGGCGTGATTTTGTATTTTCTTCAGGAAATCGACAATTCATTAAATAATTCAACGGGCATCAAAGTCGAGAAATTGAAATTCTACACGGTTTAGGGAAATAAAAAAATAAAAATAAATCAGACGTGTAAAGCCACGTGGTAATGCGGATCTCTCCGAGAATTACTCGTTGACAGCGTGTACACAGGTGGGAAAACGAGTCCAGGTCGGAAATTAATATTATTATTATTTTGGTTTCAAAATTTAAATTGAAATCGGAGTTGGATTTCGGGGCAAGTTTTGTCTCCACGGAATTAGCGGATCTGGTAGCCGACATGCCAAAGTCGCCCACTGTCGGCCGAGGAATTCATTATTAAAATAAATAATTAAAATCTCTTATCAATACGAATTATTCCAACATGTTTTTAAGAAACATTCAAAATAGGGAAAAAAATTGTTTTAAACAAAACACGTTTAATTTTAGAGTTCGTATGATTAAGTTACAAAAAAAAATTAATGCATCTTGTTAGTACAGGTAATAATTATACGTTATTTTAAGTACTTCTTGGCGATCGAGGAGTCAAACTCATGGTACTGTCTACACGATACTGAGAAACTGAAGCCTATCAAAAGATAGTTGGCGATCAATGAGTGGTGCATGGCTTCGCTCGACATAACACCTTATGAAAAAGGTGTACATGAAGCATGTGATTTGTCTAACTCGTGGTCGAGCTTAAACGGGTTAACTAAGAGACCAGAGTCCAACATAAAAATAATTGACGATCCATTAGTGGGGTAAGATGAGAATTATATATATATATAATTATAAAATTATAGATTAAAAAAAGAAAAAAAATATAGAGACTAAAATAGATATAATAAATATTTATAGACTAAAATGAATAATCTAAATTTAAATTTAGAAAATAAGGGTTAAAGGCTAATTTTATTTGCTTATTTGTAAAAAAATATAATTTTTTTAAAATTATTATTAAAATTATTATTATTATTATTAAAACTTATTTCAAGCTAACAAATTAATTTTTAATATAGAAATTAGAATTAAGTATTTTAAAATATATAAATAAATGAAACTCAAATTACACCGACTAAAATAATATTAAATATATTCACCATGCAAGTTGGACCATTTAATTTTAGTACAAATTATTATTATTATTGTAAAAAAAAAAAAGGCAAAATTTGGGCATCCAGTCATATTAAAAAATGAAAAAGAAATCTCAACTAATTATTTAAAGTTTTTAATGAAATGGGCACACTGCTCATACCAAGAAACCTGATGTCATTTAAAAAATATAATTTTTTTTTTTCAATATCGACATTTTTATAATAATATATAAATATCAATGAAATTACTAAAAATGTTGAAAAATAGTTGCTTGGGAAATAAATATTATAATTATGATTTTTGACAAATAATTTATGCAATAAATACAATTTTTTTAAAAAAATAATTGTTTTTACGGATTTTATATTTTCATTTTATTTTGTATTTTCATGATTATTTGATAAAGTTAGTTGATTTTTATATTTAATATGTTTAATTGACGTTTGACCACACGTATTACAATTAATGAAAACACTTTCAAATAGGAAAATAAAACCTTTTTTTTAAAAGGAAAAAACCTACTTTTATTTATTATTTATTTATTTCATTTGATTTGACAAAACCTAACTTTTATTTTATTTTTAAATACATTTTGACCAAGACTCGTGTTTATAAAAAATTCCAATATTTAAATAATATGAGGCCGTGGAAACTACCAAATTGGAGTATGATAGGGACGGAGGGAGTTTTCAAAAAAGTCAACAACGAAAGTATTCTCTTAGGCCGACATGACACTGACATGAAATTGATACTCAAACTGGATAATATCATATCATTGTAGACATAATGAAAACATTCTATTTGATTGACACTGATACTCAAAGTTGATAATGTTATATCATTGTGAACATGACGAATGCATTTCGTTGGGTTGACACGACACTGACATTGATACTCAAAGTTGACAATATTATATCATTGTGAATATAACGAAGGCATTCTGTTGGGTTGACACGACACTGACATTGATACTCAAAATGGACAATATTATATCATTGTGAACATGACGAAAGCATTATATCGAGCTGACACGACACTGACACTAATATTCAAAGTGGACAATATTATATCATTGTGGATATAACGAAAGCATTCTATTGGACTGACACAACACTGACATTGATACTCAATGTTGACAATATTATATCATTATGAGCATAACGAATTATTCTGTTGGGTTGACACGACACTGACATTGATACTCAAAATGGACAATATTATATCATTGTGAACCTAACGAAAGCATTCAGTTGGACTGACACGACACTGACACTGATACTCAAAGTGGGCAATTTTATATCATTGCGAACATAACGAAAGAATTATGTTGGGCTGACACGACACTGACACTAATATTCAAAGTTGACAATATTATATCATTATGAGCATAACGAATTATTCTGTTGGGTTGACACGACACTGACATTGATACTCAAAATGGACAATATTATATCATTGTGAACCTAACGAAAGCATTCAGTTGGACTGACACGACACTGACACTGATACTCAAAGTGGGCAATTTTATATCATTGCGAACATAACGAAAGAATTATGTTGGGCTGACACGACACTGACACTAATATTCAAAGTTGACAATATTATATCATTATGAGCATAACGAATTATTCTGTTGGGTTGACACGACACTGACATTGATACTTAAAATGGACAATATTATATCGTTGTGAACATAACGAAAGCAATCAGTTGGGCTGACACGACACTGGCACTAATATTTAAAGTTGACAATATTATATTATTGTGGACGTAACTAAAATATTCTGTTGGGCTGACACGATACCGACACTAAGCATCAAAGTGGATAATATTATAATATTGTAACTATGATGAAAGCATTTTGTTGGACGGACACGATACCGACATGGATATTTAAAGTAGACAATATTATATTATCGTAAACATATATGATGTTTCGCAGTCTTTAACAAGTAGCGTAGCATACATGTGTCGTCGAGAATGAGTTTGATCGGATAAGAACTAGACTACGTTAAATTATTATTATTATTATTATTATTATTATTATTATTATTATATTAATTATTATTTTAAATCTTGCAGATCCGAAACTCGATAAACGAGATTTGTTTATTATATTACCGTATCATAAACAAAATGGAATTTTTAAAAATTAAAATTTAAAAACCATTTTCAAAATGTTTTGATATTGCGCTCTCGAATGACTCTCTCCTTCTCTTTGAAGAGTCTCCCTCTCCGATTTGATGCATCAACTGCAATGAGATGAAACTCTACAGAATATGTAGCGCTTAAGCTTGTGCTTGATTCCTTCGAGTTCTTCCGTTGCTTGTTTATGAATCCTCCTCGGTCGATTCCGCTCAACCATCTTTTCTTCTGGTAATCTTCAATCAAATCTGTATTCGTTTGAATTTGTCTTCATTATTGCTACTGATTCACTCATTTTTGTTCGTCTCTCGCTTTTTGGTGAGTAATCTGTTCGGTTTTCCGTTTATCTGATTATTCGTTTCTTGAATATTTCTGAAAAGAGATGGCCAGTTGGCTTCAGCGGACTTTTTTTTTGGTTTATTTCCGCTTGGAATCTTTGCTTAGGGTTTCGTTGTCAAATTTGGTTAGAAATTATTTCCATGAAGGGATGAGACGGGAGGAATCTGGAAGGGATTCCAATGCTTGGGATTTAAATGGAAATACAATTAGACGGTCAACATCTAAGCGGGCGTAGGATGAGTACTTGGTTTTAGTTGAAGAATAATGAGTATATTCAACGACTGGAGGTTGAAGTTTGAAATTTCTAGATTTAGTTAGTTTTCCTTGCAACTTTCTAATGGACATTTAAGGATATATTTTCATTTTCTGAATATTTGTAATGTAAAATTAGCAATTTGTTTTTTAATCGGAAGTTGATATTACTTGTTAACTGAAGTTTCCACTGTCCTATGTTTTTTTTTTTTCGTTTTATTCTGAGGTTTTTATCTTTTTGGCAGCGCAGATGACATAGATTGTTCTTGATGAAACTAAAATCATGGATGTTCCTGACGTTGAAGAAATACTTTTTGCTCCCACTGATGCAAAGGTACTTGCTGAAATATATTTTCTGTTTCTTCTCAGATGGGTGTGAATGAATATTGATGTCTCTTCCCCCTGCCCTTGGGACTGCTGTAGGAAATAACTATTTTCATTTGATACAGAAAGAAGTTTCGAATTACTGATGTACTTTTTTGTTATCCCGGCACGAATACACCGACATGAATCGAGTTCTCCGTGAAGCATTTTTCTTTCGTCCTTGGACGTTCAGACATTTTGTTTGATTCCGGATCTCTTTTATGAAACGGAAAAAAACGGAGCTGATCTGCATAATTTTTGAGAAACAAAACTGCATATATAATTTTAATGGATGTGACTGAAATGCATGACTTTACTTTCTAAAAGTGATGCTAGGAAAAGCAGTGATATATAGTGTCGGGTTCTGGTGGAAGTTGTATTCCTTAGTTTGTATGCTTGGTTGTGACTCGGGGTGCTGGGATATGTCGAGGAGTCTAGTTTCCTTGTAAAAGTTTAGTAGTTAATTACCATTTGGGTTTTGACAATTAAGCTTGCAAATGCTAGGTTTCCTCGTTTTGTCGTTGAACTTTTTACGTATGTTTTATAAACCAAGCCAAGTTATGAAAACTTAAAAAAGGTGTTTCAAAAACTGTTTCTGAATTTTGGCTAAGAATTTTAATGTCTTATTAGAAAAGAAGAAACCCATATGGAAGATAAAACAAATACAACTTTCAAAAAGTAAAAATAAAAAATCAAAGGGTTATCAAAAACTAAAATGTTATAAAAAACTAAATGAATTTAAATAATCTACAATCAGTTCAAACTACTTTAGTCTGATGATATCTGTTTTTACTGGACGCATACTATCTTTCCTTGGTATGAATTATTTTTTTCCCACATTTTGCAGTTGCATGGAGAAATGTACAAGAAACTCGCTACAATTTATTGCCAGGTTATGTCGATTTTCCCTTCCTTGGAAGCAGCAAGACCTAGGAGCAAAACTGGTATTCAGGCTTTATGTTCATTGCATGTAGCTCTTGAGAAGGCCAAGAATACACTTCGGCACTGCTCAGAATCCAGTAAACTCTACTTGGTATGACTTAGCAATTATCATTATTCCAACATTTCTTTTGTAGAACTTTTGATTATTCATGAGGAATAGCCAACCAATTGATAGAGGCATTATGCTTTACTTCCTTTTTCTTCTTCTAAAAGTCACCATGCAATGACAGGCTATAACTGGAGATGCTGTTCTAGCCAAATTTGAAAAGGCAAGATGTTCTCTTGAAGTTGGTCTTGTATGCGTTGAAGATATTGTTTCACAATCAATTGGATTTCAGGTGAAAATAATTCTGTTTCATATCTTCTTTTCCTTTCTTTTGTCATGCTTTTAACTGGATTTGTCTCCTGACTTGATGATCGGAATGCTGTTGATACCCCCTTTCATTGGGCTGAATTTTGGAAACAGCATAGTGGAAGTTCATGATTTTGAAAACAACTTAATCTCTATTACTTATTCATTTTACATCACATATGAACTCAATCACGTCTTAAATCTTGTTAAAAAAACCTCATTAGCTTAGAGATGGATTTCAGTATGCCCATAACTGACGTTCTAGTGTTTCATTTGGGTGCAAATGCACTGTATCATCAATGGCTTATGTAAATGTTACTTTTTCCAGATTCAGCAGACAGTGGACGAACTAAAGAACATTGTTTTCTTACTTGACCCACTCGAGAAACAAGTTGGTGATGATATCATTGCATTACTCTTGCAAGAAAGAAAATTTGATGATTCCAATGGTCATAATGAGCTGGAGCATTTTCATCAGGCCGCCACGAAACTGGGAATTACATCCTCCAAAGCAGCCCTCACAGAGAGGAGAGCTCTTAAGAGACTCGTAGAACGAGCTCGCTTAGAAGAAGACAAGCGAAAGGAATCAATTGTAGCTTACCTTTTGCATCTCATGAGGAAGTATTCTAAGTTATTTAGAACCGAGTTGTCAGATGACACTGACTCACAGGGTGGATCAACTCCTTGTTCTCCTACTGTTCGGTGTTCTCTTGAGGACAATGGACCTATAGCCAATGGCCGAGTGTTTGAACATCAGCTTTCAAAGCTCAGTTCTTTCAATTTCAAGCCAAATTATAGGATATCAGGGCAAATGCCTCTTCCACCTGAGGAATTGAGGTGTCCAATATCATTGCAGCTTATGTACGACCCTGTCATAATTGATTCCGGGCAAACATATGAAAGGATCTGCATAGAGAAATGGTTCAGTGATGGTCACAAAATCTGCCCGAAGACTCAACATTGGCTCTCCCATCTGTCCTTGACACCTAATTACTCTGTCAAAGGTCTTACTGCTAATTGGTGTGAATCTAACGGAGTTCCTATCCCCGATGGTCCACCAAAGTCGCTTGATCTGAATTATTGGAGGCTTGCACTGTCTGATCCCGAGTCTGGACAATCGAGATCTGTGGACAAAGTTGGCTCTTGCAAGTTGAAGGAAGTTAAGATAGTTCCTTTGGAGGAAAGTGGAACAATTAAGGTTACTGAAGAAAATGAAGCAGATGATAATACATACATGGAGGAATCATCTGATTTTATTACACTGGAGAGTTGTGTAAATTTTATGACAGTATTGACCGAAGAGGGAGACTTGAGAAAAAAATGCAAGGTTGTGGAGCAGATAAGACTTTTACTCAAGGATGATGATGAAGCTCGAATTTTGATGGGAGCCAATGGCTTTCCTGAAGCACTCATGGAATTCCTAACTTTAGCTCTTATTGAAGAAAACGCTGATGCTCAGGAAAGTGGAGCCATGGCTCTTTTCAATCTTTCTGTCAACAACAACAGGTATGTACTGTTTATCTAAGCCTACGTTCGAAAACGAAAGTACATTTTGGCCATGATGTAGACTGATTAGTGAGAAATTTGGCATCTTACATGATAGTTGTGTGCATGTTTCATATTTCTGTCAAGAAAATCACAGTGAAAGAGATAGCATATCATGAATTGATTGCCACTCGATTGATGTAGCGGTTACTCGATTGATGGTTTTGACCTATAGTCTATCATATAATCTGAAACATATTGTTAGATTAGGGTCAGAATAACATTTCGACTTCATATAAACCCCAATCTCTGAAAGAGACTCTGTCTTCGTGGATCTCTCTCGCTCGGGGAGGGAATAAAATGTATGTTTGATCTCTTATCTAAATTCTGCATCTTGAGATTTATTACTGTTGCTGTGAGTTGATCTTAACGGCATCATCCAGGCAGTTTAATAAGAACATGTTCTAGATATCTTAGTTGTATGTAAACTATATGCATGCTACTACTATCTGTTCTGGTACGAGCGAACGGACCGATGACAGTAGTGAATTTCTTCAGAAACAGGGAAATGATGATAGCAGCAGGTGTAATCTCGTTGTTGGAGAACATGATTTTGAAATCCAATTTACATGGACCTGCAACAGCCTTATATTTGAATCTTTCCTGCCTAGAAGATGCCAAACCTATCATTGGCTCTAGTAGAGCTGCTCCTTTCCTTGTCCAGCTGCTTACTTGTAATGGTGAATCCCAAACCAAGCTCGATGCGCTTCACACCCTTTACAACCTCTCGACCACGCCCTCCATTGTCCCCGTTCTTCTTTCCTCCGGCATCATCGATGGACTTCAATCCTTTTTTGCAACTCCCGGTGACAACTTATGGACTGAAACTTCCTTAGCTGTCTTATTAAACTTAGCTTCAAGCCAATTGGGGATAGAAGAAATAACCTCAGCCCCGGAGCTTATCAGCGGGTTGGCAGCAATCGTCGATGCTGGGGAACGTGCCGAGCAGGAGCAAGCTGTCTCGTGTTTGTTGCTTTTGTGTAGAGGGAGTGAAAAATGCAGTCAAATGGTGTTACAGGAAGGAGTGATTCCTGGATTGGTGGCGATTACGGTTAACGGGTCTTCGAGAGGGAAGATAAAAGCTCAGAAGCTTCTGATGTTGTTTAGGGAGCAGAGGCAAAAGGATACCGATATCGGCCTGCAGCGAGAGCGAGATGGAAATAGCAATGCAACCATGGCTGTTCCAGAGCCAAAAACTCTATGCAAATCAGTATCAAAGAAAAAGATGGGGAAAGCATTAAGCTTTTTTGGGAAGAACAAACGATTTTCACTATACCAATGTTGAGCCTTTCGTCCTTGTAAATTCTGTATATTTCTTTTAGGTCCCTCGTATTAGTTTATGTTTTCAAATAGGACTAGAAATGTACAGCTTCCTGTAAGTAATGATCTTTTCTTTCCTTTAGTGTATGATTAGAACATGCTTATGATGTAGGACAGAATTGGTTTTTGGGTTAAATCATCA
Organism: Cucurbita ficifolia; assembly: GCA_033971965.1. NCBI lineage: Eukaryota > Viridiplantae > Streptophyta > Magnoliopsida > Cucurbitales > Cucurbitaceae > Cucurbita > Cucurbita ficifolia. The sequence goes on from CM066979.1 coordinate 9,748,070, forward strand.
TTTTTGCCTCAGCTGGTGATTTCAATTTGGTCTTTTATGGTTCTGAAAATGCTTCGAAACCCGGACACGTCAGCATCGTCACTTCTGATGAACTCGGGTTTGTCGAACTTAATATTCATTCTAGCTAGATCTATTGAGAGCAACCATCTTACACGCTGTGGGACAACCTAGGGCTCGGCTATGAGTAGCCGAGCCCACAACCAGCCTCCCCACGGTCTTGTCTTATACTATTGAAACTCAAACTGTTATGTTTTTTAAATACGGTTATACAAGTATGCTATTATATGTTTGTATGTTGTTTGCTTCTATACTTTATTGGGCAAGAAACATATATGTTTTGGGATTGTGTATGTGTGTGTGGTTTATGAATGCAAGGAGTAAGGAGTGTGGTAAGGATTACACACAGTGTGTGTCGGGTAGCGACCCACTAGTGGTCACCTGAATACACGCTGTGTGTATCGGGTAGCGACCCACTAGTGGTCACCTGAATACACGCTGTGTGTATCGAGTAGCGACCCACTAGTGGTCACCTGAAATAATTGCTGATAATTATTTTTGTAGTAAGAGTTATGTGCATTTAGTGTTGGGTGACTAGTCACCAATGTCCTGCGAGGATTAATCTCCGAAAACGGTTTTTGGTGAGTATCATGGTCCCTCAATTTTAATTGGTTAACTATATAATAGTTTACATATTTGACTCCAATAGGGGAGTGCCTTATTGATTATTTTTAATAATCACTCTGGTTTTAAAATAATTTTCAGGTAAGGGCAAATCGTAGCACATGAGTGACGAACAAGATAAAGAAACCGAATCAATCATGGGGCAACTCTAGCATCTTTATGTTTTTCTCTACTTAAGACGAATCGGTATTGAGTTTAATTATTTCTTTAAAACTTTGTTAGAATACTCCTAACTTATGGGAATTATGACATTTTGGATGAAAGACGTTTTCCTTTTTAAAACTTTTTTATTGTTTGAACTTCTTTTAAAGAAATAGAAAGTGGGGTCCCCGAGAATATTTTCACTGAAGTGTCTTTATAACATCTTTTCATGTATTTTAAATTATAAACTTTTTGTGTTAATTGACGTTTTCGACCGATACGTGTGCGGAAAATCAAGCGGTTATAAATAAAAATATTCTATAAATGAACTCTCCCTTGTGTCAACCTTATAAGAAATCAACCAAAGTTAAAAACCATTAACCAAAGTGAAAAGTAAAAAAAACCATTAACCATAGTTAAAATCTCCCATATAATTAAACCGGAAGGTCCAGTACAATAGACCGCTTCATAAAAATCTTAACGCTATTACAGCGGGAATCTTTCCATCAGAATGGAGGGAAATGTAAAGGCGATAACGATAAGTTCGTTCGAAACCGAGTCATCGGAATCATCCCGTACAGCTACATGCGCACCAGAATGCATCCAATTCGATTCTTTGCGATAGCGATCTCTTTTATCATTACCACATTCTGCAGGTGATCCTCCATTTTTCCTTCTTGAGATTCTAATTTTGCATATCGGAGCGACTTTGTTCAAGCGTGTTTTTGTATGGTGTTCTGTACTTAAAAACCTAGATTTTGGCAATGCGAACGCCGGAAAATTCCATTGCTGAGTTTAAAAAATTCCGTATGTTGATTTCCTCAATCTTCTTCTCATTAACTGAGTTAAGTGCAGCTTTTAGAATTTTCTTTCTTGTATCAGGTTTAGGAAATGATTGATTGAAGCTTCTATGTTTAGTTTTTTTATCCTGCAATAAGCAATATACTAAACTATCGGAACTCTCTGTTTCTACTGCTTCACGTTTTTAATGATTCACGGAGGTGCGTTTGTGATTTTATTTATTGGATTTTCCTGTTTTGGATTACCACGGGGATTCTTGTCTCGCTAAATTTGATGTTTATATTCAATTTCTGTGACAGGAGATCTTTAGTTTTCGTAGTAGATGCTAAATGCTTAATTTGGCATCCATTTGAACTTCGTAATTTGTTAAATTCATCTCTCTGTTTTTTTTTTTTCTTTGTTTCGGATTTTTCCTGAATTTATTATGTTTTGTCAGAAGTTACAAATATGAAAGACTCTGCAATGATCTTTTCATAAGACGGTGTCTTTTGTTGGCTAACAGGCATAGCCGGTGATGGAAGATGTTTGTTTCGATCAGTGGTTCACGGTGCTTGTCTCAGATCGGGCAAGCCAGCTCCAAACGAGGATCTCGAAAAAGAGCTTGCAGACGAGCTTAGAGAGAACGTGTGATCTTAAATTAGTTTCTAAGGGTTTTTTTTTCTTCTTTAAATTATTGCACTAAACATAATAGAATACTCCAAGTTTCTGATGACTTTACTTGGCACTTTTATTACTGCCTTCGCATTTGTTTACCCCCATCAGTCTGACCAATATTTGTTGAATTGTTTGAATAGGTTGCAAATGAGTTGATGAAGAGGCGATTGGACACCGAGCGGTAAATTTTGTTGAGGACTCTTAGCTTATACCATATAGAGATTTTTGTATATCACAACTATTTTGCACAATTACAAAAACAACAACAATCACTTTATAAGTTTTAATAAAAAGTTGAATTAAACTTGAGGTCGGTAAGTATTGGAATATGTTATTAATAATACACGTGAAACTATTAATGTATCACATTAGTAACAATTTCAATTATTTTGGTGATTCTCATTGACAGAAGTATTTAATTTTTAGTTAGAGTTCATATATTTCATATCTAAAACATATATCTGTTGCATATTATTTGTTAAGATATGATGGTTATCTAGTATGATTCAATAGTTGCTGAATCGTTAATCTGGATTCAATAAGCAAGAGCTATATGTTTACAAAGTCAAGTTAGTTCCTATTTATGTTGTTATGGTATCATTCTGTTATTTGTTGTCAGTTCTATGTACTTATGTGTGTCTTTTACGTTTTACCTATGAGCAAGTAGGGATCTAGAAAATCTCGGCTTTGTTTATTTATTCGTTTTCCACTCTCTAATTAGCGTGGAGGCTGTTTGCTTTTATACCTCTATGCTCAGATCTCTTTACGTGAGCTGCTGCTCTGCTGACCTTCTTTGTATTCTTGCATTTAATTAAATTGTAATAGACAACAGAGAATATCCAAAGTGTGCACTGATTGGCAGGTTTATTGAAGGTGACTTTGGCCAGTATGTTAGATGCATGCGCCAACCACACGTTTGGGGAGGAGAACCTGAGTTACTTATGTCTTCACATGTCCTACGGTAATCTCTCTGTTCAACCATTCTCCTTGTTGCAGTTTTCTCATTGATACATCTCATTCCTGATCATCAAGTAATGCCTATAACTTGAAAACATGCTTGCTCGTGGGTATTTCTTGTTTCTTAGTTCTTGTTGCTAGATTCTAGAATGGCTGATGAATGACTTGTTGAGGATTGTTGGGAGGGAGTCCCACATTGGCTAATTTAGGGAATGATCATGGATTTATAAGTAAAGAATACATCTCCATTGGTACGAGGCCTTTTTGGGAAGCCCAAAGCAAAGCCATGAGAGCTTATGCTCAAAGTGGAGAATATCATACCATCGTGGAGATCCGTGATTCTTAACATGCCTTTGAAATTTGTCATTACATGCATTTGATTTCGATTATTTGAAGCAAACATCTACTTTTTATGATGTTGGGCTTCATATAGTTCTTAAAGGTGATTTGAAAATTGTAAAGAGGATATATTACCCAAATTTTCTGAACCTTCCTATAGCCTAGATCCATTGAATATCGCTCGAGTTCTTAGCCAACGTGTTAGTCGTGTGTCGTTTGAAGTTAAGAACTTAACCTATGTTTAATAGGTAGGTTTACTTATCTTAGACTGGTCATATAAACTCCAGTTTATAAGACATGTTTTAGACTATAGGCTCTCTTTGTTGAGCTCGCTATACCGATGTTGGCGCAGATTGCTTTCACTTGCACAAACTTGTTGGCGCAGATTGCTTTCACTTGCACAAACTAACTTTGTACAACCTTATATAATTCCAAGTAGAGATTACAAACCTAATTTTTCAAACCTAGACTCGAATGTTTTGCTTTTGTACTTAGGAATTACGACTATCCACAATAGTATGATATTGTCCACTTTCAGCATAAGCTCTCATAGCTTTGCTTTTGATTTTTCCAAAAGACCTCATACCAACGGAGATGTATTCCTTACTTATAAACCCATGATCAACCCCTTAATTAGCCAATGTAAGACTCCCCCACCACAATCCTCAACCTATAAGATATATTATGTTATGACGAACCCTGCTGCATTATTCAGACTGATTTAGTTGGCTGATCAGATCATTAGATAATGCTCATTTGTTTTTGTGTCTTTTTTAAGGATGCCAATCTCGGTCTACATTTGGGACATGAAATCAGCAAATCTGAAGCTCATAGCTGAGTATGGGCAGGAGTACAGTAAAGAAAATCCTATTCGCGTCCTTTTTCACAGCTACGGACATTATGATTTACTGAAGGCTCCATGCAATTAAAGCAGTAACATCCCTTGCTTCCTTATCTATTTGCATCTTGTGAGAACAATTGAAAGATATATCATAAATGGTAACTGTTTCTAAATTAGTCTCTTTTCGTGAGATTCCACGTCGGTTGGGGAGGAGAACGAAACATTCTTTATAAAAGGTATGGAAACCTCTCCCTAGCAGACATGTTTTAAAAACCTAGAAGAAAAGCCCGAAAGGACAATATCTGCGAGCTCTTACACTTTTCCTTCGGGAAAAACCAATTTCTTTTAATAATAACTTATTATTAATTTGAAAAGTGTTCAAATGTATGGTAAAATAAAATTTTAAGCTATTTTGTTTCATGTGTTTATCTTTGTTGTTAAGTTCAAAAGAAATTATTCTGCTTCGAGTCAATATTCATGTCGACAAATCTTTGCAGTTGTTGTGTGCAATGGGTCGAATTTCGAAACCTTTTTTTGTTAAATGATTAATAAAATATTTGTAAAAAGTTGATTTGAATATAGAATTTCAAATAAGAATGTGATCGTTATTGATTCATTGATTTCTTTTCTTTTAGGTTTAAAGACACTGGAGGTTAAGGGATTCTTTCGTACTTGCAGGTGCATAGACATCATAGAAACTTGCTGAAAGAGAGAGCAAGAAGGTTTGATCATACACTCATATATATATATATATATATATATATGTGCACACACATAGTTAGAGCTTATTTTGCTTGCCTAATATTTTGGTCTTCACACTTATTTCATACAACTCAATGTCTGTAATAATTAAGTTTTTGGCTTAAAATTTTTGCTGTAGTATACCACCTTACACACAAATATATAATTAAACTATATTTCAATCTATTCGGACATAATAATAGATAAGACACTGATTACGGACTCGCATCATCTTTCATTTTATCGTAATAATTTATCTTCGGGGGCATACGATGATTCTTTCGTCATCTGAGGCGTTAATTACCTACTAAAATATCGTCTGTCTCCACCCACGATCCCAGCATATCAATTCCATTTTTGTCTAAATTTCGAAGTAAACGGGCTTCTAGATGTGGGATTTTGTTGGTGATTCTTTCAGGTCTGTGGCTTGTTACATGAATTTGAATTTCATATTTCCGTATGTGGAAAGAAGTATAAATATCTTTATATACCAAACACTCGCTAATTAGAGTTATCATCTTTGTAAAAGTGATAGATGTTTATCGTGCAAGAACGGGGATTCTAGTTAATCCTCGTTTCTGCAAAATTTCTTATTTATTTTGGTTGCAGATTGGGGTGGAATTGTAGAATTGTCCCGCATTTTTTGTGTGATCGTATGCTTTTTTAAAGAATATATTAATTTTTTTTAAAAAAATAGTGGATAATTTTCATTTTGGATATAATTTTTATTAAAAAATAGATAAAATATTTTAAGAAATTTAATAATATTTCATAACACATAATACTATACTATGAATTATTTTCTTTTGATTCATAAACTTCAAAAAAACATATAACATTAAATAAATGTCGACGTGTCAAATTGTGTGGAACGCGAATCCTACAAAAGGCATCTTTTTGCCACGTCATCATCCGTTCGCATGCAATGGGCAGTAGCGGCACGTGTACGGTGCACATGATCTCTGTACCACCACCGTTTTAAAAACAATCCAAAATAAAAATATATTTTAATTACCTTCACATCAATCAATAATTTGTCTTTTAAGAGTTTGATTAATAATTTAATTACAAAAACTAATGACAAGAATGATTACGTGCTTTTCCTCTGCTGACAATGCAGTCCACGTCTAATACACGTGTCATTTTTAAAGAGAAAATACGTACTCGAAAATAAGTATAAAACAAACGAATCGTTCATAATCCTGGACGCAGCGGCAGGTTGATTCAAATACGTAAGAACCTCCAATTTTGCCGCGCTATTCGATCAATGTAGGGTTTGAAATCGCAATAATTTTGGTCCTCTCCAGATTTCTGCTAAGGATTTTATTTTGTTCAATCTTGTTCTAGTGACGAAGAACATCATGAAATTGAGTCCAAGAGAAGTGGAAAAGCTAGGTCTACATAATGCGGGATTTCTAGCGCAGAAGCGTCTTGCTCGTTGCGTGAGATTGAATTACGCAGAAGCTGTAGCACTAATTGCCGCACAGGTTTGCTAATCGAACTTCATTTCTTGCTTAATCTCATCGATTTTCATCGTATTTGAAGGATTCATCGCGTTGTGATAGATTTTGGAGTTTGTTCGTAATGGTAAGGAGAGCGTGGCGGATCTGATGGATTTGGGGAAAACTCTGTTGGGGAGGTTTGTTGAAAATGTTTTTGATTCGTTTTTGTATTGATTTCTGGTGTGATGAGGTTTGATCCTGAAAACAGGAGATTAGTTCTTCCTGGTGTTCCGCATCTTTTGGATTACGTTCAGGTATTGATTTGAAGTTTTTCGATTGATTCAAGGTGTTGATTGCCGATACTCTGCAAAAATGTTCTGAGATTTGAGTTGATTTGTGTTCATGTTACAGGTTGAAGGAACTTTTCCCGATGGGACTAAGTTGATCACTGTTCATAAGCCTATTGATTCAGAAGATGGGAATCTGGAGCTAGCGTTGCAGGGTTCATTTCTTCCAGGTGGATTTCTCCTTCACTATGATTTTAATCAGTTGATACAATCTTAAATAAAATATATTAAATAAAATATATTAAATTTACGTACAAGCCAAGCCAAATCAATTTATTAACATTTAAAAAAATAAAATTTTCATTAACATGCGTTTTAACTTTATGAGCTTTGCTTTTAACTTCCTCATTCTTTCTTAACAATTTAGGTATAAAATAAAATGATAGGTTCTAAAATTAAAAAATAATAAAAATAATTAGTTTAAAAATACTATAAATAACAAAAATTAAAAAAAATATATCTGAAATTAAAAAATAATAAAAATAATTAATTTAAAATACTATACATAATAAAAATAAAAAATACTATAAATTTTTTTTAAGAGGGCTCTAAATTATCAGAAAAATTAAAAAAAATATAATTGTAAATAAACTGTAGACACTTATAAAAATAATAAAAACATTTTGAACCATTTTTTATAAAATTCGATATTTAAAATTATTTACTTTCTACCCAATGATATGAGAAAAATGAGAAAATGACGATGGGAGAAAACTTTGATCATATTCATATATATGAACATTATTTTGGTAAAATAATTTAAATGTATGCATAAATCATCTATTATAAACTATATTCTAATCAAAATGATTTAGGGGTCTCCATCTTAAATTCATTGTTTTTTTTAACTTTTAGGAAAATTTAATTTTCTCATTTTTGTTAATCCAACTGGATTCTTAGTGTTCTTAGACTATTTTTAAATTTTTTTATTTATAATAGGAGTAAAAGGTTAATAATTATTTATTTATTTTCAAATGGAATAAATAGTTATCGCTCAGTTTCAATGTTATTATTATTTTGAAAAATCAAGTTTCAAAGGCTTTTAATTTTTTTTAAGACAGAACCAATAAATTTAAAATAAACATATGAAAATATTTTTTAAAATTAATAATAAAGAAATTCGATTTTGATTGCTTTTACTCGAACTAATTTTAGGAAACTCATCAACAAATTTGTTTAGTTGCATTATATACAAAATATATATATATATATATAATTACTTTCTATTATATATTTTGAGAGTTTTTAGTTATCATATTAAAATCATATTTAGTTAACCCATCTATTAAGTATTTCTTTTGATTTTTTTTTTAAAACGAATCCGTACTTTTTATTTCTTAAAATTTTTAAAAACCATTTTGGAAAAACATTTCATGTTTCCTAATGTATCTGATCTTCACGTTACAACAACGGGAAAACAAGAAAACTGGTGTGTGCTTGCTGCTGCACAAACTCCGATACTTAATTTAACAAGAAGAGAGAAGCTAAAAATTTTAACGGACTTAAATGAGAATTATCGAGCTTACACTTTCCCTTTTAAGAACACTGAACAGTGTTCGATCATATTTTTCTATCCATTTTCTATTGAGTAAACCAATTAATATTTCATCCATTGAATATTATGATATATATATATAATAACTTTTACATGAATTTTTCGTCTTCTCTCCTCTCCCCTTTGTCTTTTACTCACGAAAAAGGGTTCTAATTCACAAGAAGTGACGTCGTAGTAGACGAAATTTTGTTGAGATAGAGACTTTTTGACCAATGTTGGTAAAAAAAAATGAATGACGCCTGCAAGCTGCAAGCAACAACGATGGAAAAGCTGTTGTGGGCTAGCGGGCTAGCTTGCTAGCTTGTAGTTTAGGGGTCTCATAGGAGCCCTTTTTGGAAACGATATCCGGATATCGTTTTGGGCTGCGATTGTCACCGAAAGGTTCAAATGCTCTTAGTGAACTTCCTAATGTTCTATAACGTTTTCTGAATACAATTTTGTATAGCATTCCTTGCACTTTTGTTACATTTTTTTCTCAGTTTATTATGGTTTGTTTAATGTGTTTTACAGTTCCTTCGTTAGACGAGTTCCCTTCGACGGAAAGTAGCACAGTGCCTGGTGAGATTATCTGTGTTGATGATGAGATTGCAATCAATGTCGGGCGGAAAGCTGTAATACTCAAGATAGACAATAAGGGAGACAGACCAATTCAGGTGATTTATATGTTCTTATTTTTTCAAACTTAAACCAAATGATATCGTAAACTCATGCCACTAATCAGTTGTTGAGTGTCACAGTCATACTCGTTTAGGGCGTGTTGCTCGCGGCCGCATGCTCATGCCACGCCGAACACTTTATTTTAGTTTCATGTTGTATTGTCTTACTATTGTATTTTCTGTATTTTCTGTTTTATGTCTGTTCGGCGAAATCATGTCAATCATGTCTAGGCCTACTAGACCTGAATCGCTCCAAAATGTACTATAGGGGTATAACTAGTTGTCAACTCTTTCCATGATTTTGTATGACCGTTCGGTGAAATCACGTTGGGGTGTAACTAGTTGTCAACTCTTCCCATGATTTTGTATGACCGTTCGATGAAATCACGTTTAGGCCTGCAAGTCTGAATCGCAAAATGTACTATAAAGATGCGACTAGTTGAAAAATTATATGCTACTTAAGTTATTGTGTTGTCTTTTGCTTGTAATCTATTGTGTTGTCTTTTGCTTGTAATCTCATATATAAGTAATTGTGTTGTCTTTTGCTTGTAATCTATTGTGTTGTCTTTTGCTTGTAATCTCATATATCATCGCTTGCTTTTATGTAATCAATTTGATGAATTCATCTTAGGTTGGCAGCCACTATCACTTTATTGAGACAAATCCTTCCTTGGTTTTCGATCGATCTAAGGCTTACGGCATGCGCCTCAACATATTAGCAGGATCAGCGACACGATTCGAGGTTCAAATTTTTAATCTTATTGGGGCTTCTTGTTCTTGATTCAATCTAGTTTACAAAACCAATATTGTTATGAACTTTTTTGTTCCCTATTAGCCAGGGCAGCCAAAATCTGCCACCCTTGTAGCTATTGGTGGCAACCAAGTTATCAGAGGGGGAAATGGCATTGCTGATGGTCCAGTGGATGATTCCAAATTGAAAGAAGTGATGGAAGCTGTGCATTCAAGAGGATTTGGACATTTGGAAGAAAAAGATGCGAGGTCTACACTATCTCATCTGTATTGATCGTATTGTTTTTTAATTTGTTTTTGTTTTTTAATTTGTTATGGTTGAGGATTATTGTAAGAGGATTCTCCCCTCGGCTAATTAAGGAGTTGATCATGAGTTTATAAGTAACGAATACATCTCCATTGATATGAGGCTTTTTGGGGAAACCAAAAGCGCTCTCTGCTCAAAGTGGATAATATCATACCACTGTGGAGGTTCATGAGTTTATAAGTAACGAATACATCTCCATTGATATGAGGCCTTTTGGGGAAACCAAAAGCGCTCTCTGCTCAAAGTGGATAATATCATACCACTGTGGAGGTTCGTGGTTTTTAACATGGTATCAGAGGTATCAGAGTCATGCCCTTAACTTAGCCATGTCAATAGAATCTTCAAGTGTCAAAAAAAACAAAGAAGTTGTGAGTCTCAAAGATGTCGATGTAGTCAAAAATGACTCAAGTGTCGAACAAAGGGTGTACTTTGTTCGAGGACTCCAGAGAAGGAGTCAAGTCTCGATTAAGGGGAAGCTGTTCGAGGGCTCTATAGGCCTCAGGGGAGGCTCTATGGTGTGTTTTGTTCAAGGATTGTGAGGAGTCTCACATTGACTAATGAAGAGGAAGATCATGGGTTTATAAGTAAGGAACACTATCTCCATTGGTATAAGGCCTTTGAAAATCAAAAGCAAAGCCACGAGAGCTTATGCTCAAAGTGGACAATCTCATACCATTGTGGAAGTTCATGGTTTCTAACATGGTATCGAGTCATGCCATTGTGGAAGTTCATGGTTTCTAACATGGTATCGAGTCATGCCATTGTGGAAGTTCATGGTTTCTAACATGGTATCGAGTCATGCCCTAACTTAGTCATGTCAATAGAATCTTCAAATGTCGAACAAAGAAGTTGTGAGCTTTGAAGATATAGTTAAAAGTAACTCAAGTGTCAAATAAAGGGTGTACTTTGTTCGAGGGGATGATTGTTGGGAGAGGAGTCCCACATCGGCTAATTAATAGGTTGATCATGGGTTTATAAGTAACAAATACATCTTCGTTAGTACCGAGGCCTTTTGGGGAAACCAAAAGCAAAGCCATGAGAGCTTATACTCAAAGTGGACAATACAATATCATTTTGGAGAGTCGTGATTCCTAACCGTTACACCGTTTGCACTTCCTCTTGCCTTATATATGAAGTCATTTTGCAGAGTAGGTGTCACTGGAGATAAGGACGATGTATTCACAACGAGAGTTGCTCGTGAGGATTATGCGAACCGGTATGGCCCTACTACTGGTGACAAAGTTCGACTTGGTGACACAGATTTATACGCTGAAATCGAACACGATTTCTCCCTTTATGGAGATGAATGTGTATTTGGAGGTGGAAAGGTTATTAGAGACGGAATGGGCCAATCATGTGGGCATCCACCGGCTTCATCTCTTGATACTGTAATAACCAATGCAGTGATCATTGATTATACTGGAATTTTCAAGGCAGATATTGGTATCAAAGATGGCTTCATTATTTCCCTTGGAAAATCTGGCAATCCTGATGTCATGGATGGAGTTTGTCCTAATATGATCATTGGGGTAAAAATCTCTCCATTTAGCTTAATTTTTTAGCTGCTTTTGTTCTAATGATTCATTTCATTTCAATGTTATCAGCTCAATACTGAGGTTATAGCTGGAGAAGGCTTGCTGGTTACTGCAGGAGCTATTGATTGTCATGTGCACTACATATGCCCTCAAATGGTACACGAAGCGATATCGAGCGGTGAGCTGAACTATTTACGTATATATACTGAGATCAATCGGTGTTGGTGTCGGAGGCATCCATTGAAGTTTGATGCAAGTTTTTTGCATGTGAATTCGACGTTTAACTAGGCATCACGACACTGGTCGGAGGTGGAACCGGGCCTGCTGAAGGAAGTTGTGCTACTACTTGCACACCATCCCCAGTGCAGATGAAAATGATGCTGCAATCAACTGATGAACTTCCCCTGAACTTTGGCTTTACAGGAAAAGTATGTCTGTTTTCCTTTTCTGGTCTGCTTGCCCCTCTGAAACGATCCTTCTGGCGTCGCCCGTTTCACCTCTTTCTGGGTTTATCTTGTTCTAAATTCTAATACGAACACGTTGTTGAGGATTGTTGGGAGGGAGTCCCATATTGGCTAATTTAGGGAATGATTGTGGGTTTATAAGTAAGGAATACATCTCCATTGGTATGAAGCCTTTTGGGAAAACCAAAAGGAAAGCTATAAAAGTTTATGCTCAAAGTGGACAATATCATACCATTGTGGAGGTTCGTGGCTCCTAACATAGTATTAGAGTCATGCCCTTAATTTAGCAATGTCAATAGAATTCTCAAATGTCGAACAAAGAAATTGCTAGCTTCGAAAGTGTAGTTAAAAGTGACTCATGTGTCGAACAAAAGGTGTACTTTGTTCGAGGGCTCCAGAGAAAGGAATCGAACCTCGATTAAGGGAAGGTTGTTCGAGGGCTATATAGACCTCCCGACTCCTCGATTAAGGGAAGGCTGTTCGAGGGCTATATAGACCTTCCGACTCCTCGATTATGGGAAGGTTGTTCGAGGGCTATATAGACCTCCCGACTCCTCGATTAAGGGAAGGCTGTTCGAGGGCTATATATACCTCAGAAGAGGCTCTATGGTGTACTTTGTTCAAGGGGAACAAGGGGAGGATTGTTGGGAGGGAGTCACACATTGGCTAACTTAGGGAACGATCATGGATTTATAAGTAAGGAATACATCTCTATTGGTATGAAACTTTTTTGTATGAAACCTTTTGGAGGAAGTCCAAAGCAAAGTCATGAGAGCTTATGCTCAAAGTGACAATGTTATACCATTGTGGAGATCCGTGATTCCTAACCGACGTTTCGTTTGATTCAGGGGAACAGTTCAATGCCGGATGAGATACATGAAATTATAAGGGCGGGCGCGATGGGAGTGAAGCTACATGAAGATTGGGGATGTACTCCTGCTGCTATTGACAATTGTTTAGCTGTGGCAGAAAAATATGATATTCAGGCACTTCTCTTTCAGTCTTGTGAAGTTTTTCTATATCAGTTTGAAGCTTTTGAACATTGTTGATAAAGTTTTCTTGTTGCCCTTTTGATTTTGTTAGGTGAACATTCATACTGACACCTTAAATGAATCTGGATTTGTGGAAGATACCATTGCAGCTTTTAAAGGAAGAACTATACACACATACCATAGGTAAGAGCTTCGTCTTACTCTGATCGTCGGCATATTATGTGGTCGAGATAGGTCGGGTAGGGCCTCCATGGTAGTTGCCCCGTCTATCTCTCTTCCACCCTTTCCCGTGATGTAGAGTCCAGCACAATTCCGACCATCGACTACGCATTTCGGCATGATCTTCTGGAAGTTTGGGGCATTGGTTGAGATAGGTTGGGTAGGGTCCCAAAGGTAGTTGCCCCATCTATTTATCTTCCACCCTTTTCCATGATATAGAGTTGCCCCATCTATTTCTCTTCCACCCGTTTTCGTGATATAGAGTCCCGCACAATTCTGACCATAGACTACGTCTTTCGGCTTGATCTTCTGGAAGTTTGGGGTGTTGGTCGAGATAGGTTGGGTAGGGTCCCAAAGGTAGTTGTTCCATCTGTCTCTCTTCCACCCTTTCCCGTGACATAGAGTCCCATACAATTCCGACCATTGACTACGCCTTTCGGCCTGATCTTAGGCCTGGACTAGGCAACCAAATATGCTATAGCTTGCATTTTTGTGTCTAAGGCGATATGTGAATCGTGCCCCATGTAACGTTTTGACCTTGAATTGTTTGGGCAGTGAAGGAGCTGGAGGTGGACATGCTCCCGATATCATCCGAGTGTGTAGTGTGAAAAATGTATTGCCGTCGTCAACTAATCCAACACGACCCTTCACGAGCAATACTATAGAAGAACATCTTGACATGCTGGTACATAAAATATGAATGAAATTAGTTCCCAGTTCCTATTTAACTCATCCGAGTTTACCAGCGCGAGAACACACGAAATGAAGATTGAACCGGCGTTGTATGAATTTCATACAGATGGTGTGCCATCATCTCGATCGCAACATTAAAGAAGATTTAGCTTTTGCTGAATCAAGGATAAGAGAGGAAACAATTGCTGCAGAGGATATTTTGCATGATATGGGAGCAATCAGTATCATATCTTCTGATTCACAGGCTATGGGCCGCATAGGAGAGGTTCTGTTCTTACTGCATTTTACTTCCATTTCATATCATCAAATTTGATGTTTTGTTTTTCATTAAAGGACTTTGATTCACAATTTGGTTTGGTCAGGTGATTTGTAGAACATGGCAAACTGCGCACAAAATGAAGCTGCAAAGAGGACCGCTTGATTCCAAGAAACCGGACAACGACAACCTTCGGATCAAGCGATACGTCTCGAAATATACAATAAATCCAGCCATAGCAAACGGGTTTTCTCAATATATTGGTTCAGTAGAGGTAATGTAATTTTGATTCTCGAGTTCATTAGATATTACCATATGAGCTAGAGATTACCATTACTATGAATTTATACTCGAAACTTTTGAAGGTTATATCGATTAAAACTAGTTTGTTCCTCAAGTTTTTACCATCTGTTTGGTTGCTTTTTTGCATCAATGATCTTATAATTTGTCCTGTCCGTCCCACAGGTAGGAAAGTTGGCTGATCTTGTTCTGTGGAAGCCATCCTTTTTTGGGGCAAAACCAGAAAAGGTGATTAAAGGTGGTACAATTGCATGGGCGAACATGGGCGATCCAAATGCAAGCATTCCTACACCCGAACCGGTAAATTTCTATGATCTCTATCAGCACGATGTTTGGATCGTGTGACAGAATGAAAACACGATAGCAAGAACGAAGAACTTCCACATGATCCGATAGCATACGGTTGGTCACGAAATGCTCGGGTTTGGTAATATGATGGAACTCTTTTTTGTTTGTAGATACTAATGAGGCCAATGTATGGATCAATTGGGAAGGCAGGAAGTGGGAACTCAATTGCCTTCGTCAGCAAGGCATTGACTGTTCAAATCTCTTATCAGTTTCTTGTTCTGCTGCTGTAGAACTGAATTACTCTTAACCTGAAGTTTGCTTTGTGTGGCACAGGCAAGTCTTAACGCGGGAGTAAAGGCCATGTATGGTCTAAACAAGAGAGTTGAAGCTGTGGGGAACACAAGGAAGCTCACTAAACTTGATATGCAATGGAATGATGCCCTTCCAAACATAATTGTGGATCCCGAAAACTACGATGTAATAGTAGATGGCGATGTTCTTACCTGCCTGCCCGTATCGACTGTTCCGCTTTCGACCAACTATTTCCTTTTCTAGACGTTGGTCTGCTCTTGCCATTGGCTTACCCTCAACTTTTCGGTGCCTGTTAGTTTGTTACTTATGTTTGATACAGAGACCATATATAATAAGAGGGAGGAATGCCTGTTAGTTTGTAACTATTTTTAACTATATTTAAAAATAAATATATAATTTAGTAAAATCACTCATTTTATTATTTGTATTAAAATACATGATATCATATAATGAACATTTTGTTTTTTTAACTGAAATATGCCATTGTTAAGTTCAATCTATTTTATTAAATTAGTTTATTTTAAGTAATAAAATATCGTCCATTAGTCTATATTATTAAACTATTTTAATTTTTATGAACATATATTCCTTTAATTTCAAGTTTGTGAGATTATTCAACAAAAGATCTTAACAATTATTCTCAAATGAATTAGATAAAATTTTATAAGCTTTTAATTGTTGAATTTTTTATTTTACATTTTATATTTCAAAAATCAAAAATCTAATATTATAAATAAATTTTTTTTTTCTCGACATAAAAGGGAGATCATGAGAAAATGCATGAATATACTCCGTCTATCATCTTAACCTTCAACGTCTTCTCAATACTCAGCCAGGAAATAAGGTACTAATTATATTTGCCAACACAAAAAGGCATGCACAAATACTGCCATTCATAAACTTCATCAAATACAACTTACCGAATCGATCGATAGATAGATGTAAAATGACGCAAATAAAATAAGATACCGTAATCTAATGTTCAGAAAACCAACTACTCTGAAACGGGAAAGAAATCGTTTTTTCTCGTGCTGAACGCAAGGATTGAGATCTGTTCTACAGAAATTATTCAATTATTCAACCATGACCAATGACCAAAATACGCGTCGGCGAATAACGTGTGAGACCGGGATATAAATCAACAAATAATACAATGGTAAATAGGGTCATGACTTTATTAGCTGTGTGATTTTCTTCCAAACAAGTCCCTCCCCTGCCTAACATGACATCAACAATCAAGATTCGATATAAATGGAAGGGACGAGAAGACACTGATATTCCCTAGCATCACAACAAACAAATTTGACTATAAACCAGTATCAACCTATTCTTCTAAAGTATCAGATCAAACTCATTATACCGTAACAAACAATTCATTTTCCCCCACTCAAATTCCATCACTAGACAGTTTATTCCTTTCTTACACCACTGCCAGGTCTGTGAAGGCAAAAACATTTGGATGGGACAAGTCTAAAACCAGTTTTCAATCCACGACATCAGACAATAGAACGATTTCACCATACGTTTTCAAAATAACATTGAAGTCGTAACCATAAACCGACACTGTGAATACTGGAAAGTTAGCAACCAACAGTAAACACACTTGAAAGAAAACCAAACATCAAATAAGTATCATCAGGATGAATGAACGCAAAATGCATTTTGAAAAGAAGATCAGATGCATAGTATGGTTGACACTAATAGCTAAGGGTTAGAAGATTCTCACTCAATCTCCGCCAAGCTTGATAGTACACTTGTACACTTTTCAGTGTACAGAGCGTTTCCACACAGCACTTCCAAGAAGAAAGCTGTCGAGCAAATGATTTAGGAACTTGAAAAAATGCAAACAAAAACAAAGTTGTCATATAGTACCTCAAGTGGGTGAATCAACAACTAAGTTAATAACTTCATAACTTCCAGAGCAATGAAGGTAAGCTCCTCAACCTGCTAGCTTTGATACTGCAGTGACATTTGCAGAAAAATCACGGGAAATCACAAAAGTTGAACATTTCACACCAATTAAAAGAGAATAATAAGTGATAAAAGTCGATCCATTTTATACATTCCTTTTGAAGATGGAACTGCTGAACAAGCTAATGCACACTTATTCTTTCTTTCAATAGCCAAAAAAAGAATTTGAAGCTCGTTGTACCCATGTCACCAAAAAAGAAATAATAGTTACATCAAGTGGCAGCATGCAACACCAACGCGCATATAGATCAAATAGAAGTAAATCTATTTCTTGAATAAAAGCAAATAATGAGTTTAGAAATTCAATTAATAACGACTGCAAACTTTAGGTAATATTATGGAGGGAGAAACATGAGGGGAAGCTTGGAGGTCCAGATAATACATAATTCGCGATGTCTTCTTTTAATATTGAAATTTGCATCCATCAGCACCGGCAGTGATTGAAACTAAATTATACCCAAAAGAAGTAGTCACTTAAAAATGTAATCAGTGCTAGATTACATTTTTAAGGAAGAACCCCATAATAAAAAGTCGGTGCCATCTGACAAATTCTTGTAAAAAGCCTATCCACAGTCCTAGTTATAGAACCCAGATAAAATCTTTTGCAAGAAAATAAACCTCTAAGGTGAATTGAATTAACTTCCATCTAGAACTTTGGAGAATTTGAAATAATGGGGTTAAAGGAACAAGATAAATCAGGCTCATAAGTAAAGCATATTTGGTAGACCCAACTATTAGGTAAGCACCGTAGTAAATACAACGTACACTTCAAGTTGAATTTTCAAAAAACATGCACACAACCAAGATACTGATATAAAAAGCTTCAAAACATGATCCTAATCCTGAAGAATTTTGCAATTAATTAATTACCTTTGAAAAACTACCGTTACTGTCATATTCTTCGCCAACGAGAAGCAAAGACCGCCCTCCCCTTCCCACCAACCATCTCTTGCAAACACAATTCAAATATTAAAAGGAGATATATTTGAACCAGGTAGGCAGTAAATCCATGGTGATCTAATATTATAAATGAAATTTATGGCCAATAGCCTAATTTTCAATAAAAATATGTTACACAATTAGTTTCTGCTGAAACTGACTTTAGCAAGAAAACAACAATGTTCCACACCTCGCCATGCAAGCCGTGTCTCACTGAAGCATTTTCTATATGATGACCAGAGGAGAAGAATAGACGTCAAGCTGCAATATATCTTCTTCAAAGAAGCAAAAAAAAAAAAAATACATATCTTGAACCAAATATCCATTAATGCCGTGCTAAAAGAGCACTAGTAATCTGTCAAACAAGATTCACAGCCTTCTTCCCTCACCTCAATCAGGTCCAATAGTCAGAGTTATTAAAAAAATAACTTCAGGGCAACCTCAGTCAAATTACCAGATCCCCTCTCAGCCAAACAAGCCAGATGTTCCCAATTCTCCTTGCTGCAACTCCTTTCTGCGCTGCTCTTCTAAGGGGTCTGGACTCTTCATTACTCTCCGGAAACGCCTACACAGGTATCATGCTATAGTTCATATTAAGTTTCAATAAAAGTTAAACCACAAACTCATAAGTCTAACAGCTGTCATACCTGTCCTGAGCATGCTGAGCAGGAAAAGTAGGCATGAATGCTTTAGACTTTGGAAGAGGAACTTCTGAGAACCATTCGTGATTAAGAGCGGCCTCAGCTGTAATTCTCTGCAGTAAGAAAACAAATATCAGTAGGCAACCATGAAAGTGGATGAGGAAATAAAAAGGAATTGATCATATATTTACCTTCTCAGGATCGTAAGTTAGTAGTTTGTTCAACAAATCAAATCCTGAATCAGAAAGAACTGGCGAACCCGTGAATGATGTTGCAGGAAATTTCTTACGCAGCAAGTTGTACCTGAAAGAAACATGTCAGCAGTTAAAACGTGCTATGAAAGTTAACTGGAAGGTCACCAAATGAGGCCAGATAGCCAGACCAGAATCACCCAAAGCTGGAAGCCTGGGAAAACAGTGGGAAAAAAATAAGAAAAAACGTGATTGTTATACTTGGATTCAGTGACATCAACAATACTTACTGGTGCTTAACAAAGTTGACCCGAACTCCTGGAAGATTGGAAAATCCAGGCCAAATTGTTTCATTTGGTGTGCCTAGCATTCGGAATATCTGCAATGTTCAAGGTAAGGACATGAGCATGCACAGAATAACATTGAACATAACAATTAATAAATGTCAATCAACTAGAATCTGCACACTCTAATGTAATTGGTTATTTTACCTTGTCAAGTTGATCAACTTCTGTTTTTCCATTAAACAGTGGTTGCTTTGATAACAATTCAGCCATAATACAACCCAATGACCACATATCAATGGCTGTCGAATACTGTCTTGTTCCCAAAAGAAGCTCAGGTGCCCTGACAACATGCATGAAGAGAAGAAATTTTAAAAAAAACATAGAACATTTTTATTATTTACCTGATATAGAAATTTCATCTAGACTCGTGGCATGCATTTTCAACATAATCATCGGGGCAAATTAATGCCTCCAATAGTATAAAAGATAATATAAGAGAGTGGACATTAGAAATAGACATGGATAAAACATACCTGTACCAAAGAGTAACAACCATATGCGTATATGTTTTCAAAGGGCTCCCATACTGTCGAGCTAATCCAAAATCACAGATCTTCAACTCTCCCTGATTATTCAAGAGTAAATTTGATGTTTTTAAGTCCCTATGAAGCACCCAATTATCATGAAGATATTTAACACCCTCCAATAACTGTAGCATCAGACATTTGACTTCACTTTGACTAAATGGCTGCTTCATTGTCTCCATGAGTGCTTTTAAATCATGCTCCATGTATTCCATTACCATAAAAATGCTATCAAGGCTACTGCCCACCACCACTTCTTTTACATCAACAATTGAAGGGTGATGAAAAGAAAGGAGAATGTTTATTTCTCTCAAAGAAGTCATTGGAAAACCTTCTCGCTCCTTTTCCATTTTTACTTTCTTCAACGCAACTATTTCCCCTGACTTTTTGTCTCTGGCTCTATATACAACACCGTAAGTTCCTTCATCAATCTTGTTCAATCTTTCAAATTCATCAACACTTCTACAGCCCTGAAGCATATTTACATTTCGGTGGGGAGGGCCACTGAGCTCTGCTTCCTCGGGAGATTCTGTCTCATCCTCAGAATCATTATCTAACCGGCTACTGCTAGTATCTGTTCTATGAATTTCATCACCTAGCTCTGTGCCTTCGTACTTCTCAAAATCATTACCAAGGTAATGATTCCCACTAGATGATCGAGACCGATCACCATGTTCAGTCGATTCAGATGATCTTGTCCCTGCTTCAGAGCCATGTCTCATTACCTCCCCAATCTCGGGAGTTAATGATTTCCTTTGAAGTCGAATGCCCTCCAAGGACTCGGAAATTGGTGTTGTCTTCCTCCTTTTAGGGATTTCCTTGTCTAAAATTTCACCTTCATCACCGGGAGAGTTATTTCCAGCAGCCCATCTAGAGGATGAAATGTTTCTTGTGGGGACATAATCATCATCCCCAAGAATTTCTGCTTCAAGATCATTCTGCAATGGTTCCATAATTGAAGCAGAAGATGGCATCATTGGTGAACCACTGGCGGAAAATTCATCTGATCCAAGGGCAACAGAAGATTCAGCAGGTTGCACGTACTCGTGATCAATAGTTCTAACAGTGGGTATGGCATCAAGAGTATCCAATACCACATTAGGAGATTGCCGCTGCTCCTTAGGAAGCGGAAGAGATGAATCTGTCACAGCCTTGGCGACCTTATTTCTTTGGGAAATAGTCTCTTCCTTAACGTCTCTGTCCCAAACAATCGGTGAGAACTTCCTCTTCTTCTCAGGTGGAGAACGAATTCCATTCTCCACCACCTTTGCTGCCTCGCCATTTTTAAATTGCAATCCAGACTCGGTGGCATCATCAGATCCACTCTCACTGGATAACTCGCCCGGCTCCCTATCCATTGCCCTGACAAGAAAAACACTTTGATTGATTCCGTGAGACCCACCGCTGCTGCCAGAGTCGCTTCTACTTGAAGAACGTACACTACCATTACCTAATTCCCTCTCCTTGTTCTCCTTTGGCCTGACCCTAATTCTATCCCTAACATCCCAACCTCGACTCTTATTGCTTTCACGGTTACGCCCCCGTCCCCGTTCATACTCTTCCTTCGCACTCACATCAAAACCGGAATCTCGGTCCTTCATATCACAGTCGCGATAACCCCCCATCCTCCCCGCTGCCATCGAAATACCAAACCCTACCCCAATAATTCCCAAAGAAAACCCTAAATCCCGAATTATTACAATAAAAATATTCGGAAATCGGCCAAATAAATACAAATCGAAACCCTAAATCCAAAAAATTCAGATCGCGAATAGAATCGCGAAGTGAACAATAAACGAAGTAAAATCCCACAAAAGACTCGTCAAATTTTCAACGAATCTCGTGGTGGAAACGGAAAAGTCGAAGAGCAATTCGAAGTTGAAAAATATACCCTTGAAATCGATTGCGCAAACTAAATAGTAACCCTAAAAGGCAATTGAATACGAGCTTGAACCCCAATCCGGAAACTAGTATCGACAAACAGCAGTATCAATGGAAGAAAAGCCCCCGGAAGCGAGTTCAAGAACCCTAGTCAATCGAAGAGAGGAAACAACCACGAACGCGGATGAAGAATAAGGAAAGTTTTGCGATTCTTCTGAGTATACACGCAGTGGACATGGACGATACGATGCCTCTCATAATTCTATTTATATTATTAGTTTATTATCTAATACCATGATTTTTTTTTTTTTTCTTTCCTAAATTGAATTATTTTAAATTCGAATTTTAAATTAAATTAGTTTTAAATTATTTTTATTCTCTCACCTTATATCCAACTAACATCCTAGATATCATTTCGATGTACATTTAATTTTATTTATCATTTTTCTCGCGTTAAAAATTAATTTAATTATTTATAATTAACCTAATATTTGATTTTTCATTCTATTTATAAGTTTTATACCCTAAAATTAATTTTAAATAATTAAAAATATGCTCAAGTAATTTATTATTTTTAAAATCATAAAATATATTATTTATTATTAGGGGTTTAAAATTAGATTCTATTTTAAATATTTTCAAATTTTTAAATAAAAATCTATTAATATACAAATATATTTATTCTATTTTTAAATAAAATATATATTTTCGGTTGTATTCATTTTTGGATTTTTTTTTTTTTTGTAAATTATTTATCATTATATATATAATTGAGATTCTTTTAATTTTTGTAATTAAAAATCAAGAGCCCTCTTAATATATTTATTCTAATTTTTTTTCTATTATTATAATTTTGGATTTAGGGTGGTGTGTTTTTCTCCTTAATAACAAAAATTATGGACGAGATAAAACTTTATACACGTAAAATAAAATAAAAAATTAGTTATAACATCACTGAATATTGATGTAGAAATGGACGAGCTTTAATATTCTAATAAGAACAGAGAGGGGTTAGAATGTGTGGAAACTGATCTAGGTTGGACCAATATCGTACGAGTCAAACTAATATTGGTGTTGTACCTTCAGAAAAAGACTGACCGTGAACATGGGTTTCTCCAAGCTTTGTTTCTACCCATTCTGGTTTAGTTTGGTAGATACAAAAAAAAAATTGTAAAATATAATTTTAAAAAATGTTAAAATATAAGTTAAAAAAAAACACACACAAAATTAAGGGTTAAGTCGAGTTTTACCCATTATAAAAAAAAATTTACTGTTTATTTTTTAATTTAACTACAAAATTCAAACTTTTAAGTTAACGTTATAATATATTTTAATATATTCTCAACTAGTTTTTTTTTTATATATATATCTTAAATATTTTATTTCAAAAATACTATTCAATTATTTTAATAATATTTTTGAAGTTTCCACCACTGTTTTAAAAAAAAAATTATAAATTTTTTAAATAATATTAACACTATTAACCCTTATTTAAAAAGTTCAAGTCGTGTTTTAAATTAAAATTTTCTATTTACGTGGAGGGTTTATTTTTTAATTTTTTTAAAAAATTCAGAGTTAAAATATTAATAAAACTTTTAAAAAGTTAAATATTAATATAAAAATTTGAGAGTTAAAAAAGAAATAGTTTTGAGAGTCAAATTTTTGTTTTGAAACACGAATATTTTTAAAACTTTTTTTCAGAGCACACAAGTATTTTTTAAACCAAATATTAACACCGAGTCCAAAATTAAGTAGAGGTAATTTCAAATAAATTATTGAAACGTTTCAAAGTTGAAAAATATTTTTTAATTAAAAGTAATTTTTTTTTAATTAATTTAGCTTATTTTCTTTTAGATCAAATAAAAAATTGAAGTTTAAATTACTAAATAATTATATATTTTAAGAATAAATTGTGTAGTCTCGACTATAAATACTATTCTACTCTATAAGTTATATCTCAAAATGTAATAGTTTTTGCAAGGTGTTATAATAATGCTGGGAACGAAGCTTAATTAACCTAAAAATTACTCTAATTCGAGCATAAATAATTAAATTTTAGAAAATATGATAAAGAGTTAAAAGGCTATAAACATACATAAAATTCCACATAAAATCTTTAAAAAAAAAAAATTAAAACATTAGGCATATAAAATAAAGAACAAGGTTGAATACTACCAACAGATAGAAGGCAGCTTGAAGGAGAAGGAAGAAGGCAAATGGCCAGTCCTCTTTACATAATCAGATTTCTCCCATGTCTTTACGGCTTTCTCGTTCAGCTTCGCCTCTGCATTTGCTCGCCTCTCTTCCGCCATTCTCGTCGCTGCCGCAAGCTTTTTCGCCATCTTCTCCTGCGCTCGACTCTTCATTCTCTCGGCTTTCACCTGATCCAAAAACAACCATATGAATTCATTTCGGTTCGAACCTTTTATTCAACGTTGTTCTAATGGATTATGAACTTAACTACCTCTATTTTTCTCATCTCTGTCTCCGCTTTTCGCTTCTCCTTGTTTTCCCATGCTTCTATCTTCACTTCTTCCCGCTTAAATCTATGATTATTGGATTTATTATCCACAAAATGATACATGAATAAATCAAAACCACAAACCACATCTGAATGAGAGCGATCCTCGGATTAGAAGGACTACGAAACACTTAAAAAAATTAAAAGTTACCGTCTATGCTAACAAACTTTATAGTAAATCAATCATACTTTCTCTAAAGCAATCATTATATAGGGTGTCCTCTTAGAAATTTTCCAAGAAAACATATGAGCCAGGAAAAAACATGTTGAAATGACCTGTGTTGGTATGTGATGATAGTTTTCAAAAAAGCAAGAAGTAATATGACCATGTCATAGGAAATGGAGTAGAACACCGAGAAGAGATATAGGGGAAATATGATCATGTCACAGTGGAGGGAGGAGAATACCGAGAAGAGATATATGAAAAATATGATCGTGTCACAGTGGAGGGAGGAGAATACTGGGAAGAGATATAGAAAAAATATGATCGTGTCGCAGTGGATGGATGGGAAATACCGAGAAGGGATATAGGAAAAATCTGATCATGTCACAGTGGATGGAGGGAAATACCGAGAATGGATATAGGAAAAAAAATATGATCATGTCACATGGATGGAGGAGAATACCGAGAAAAAATATGATCATGTGGCAGTAGATGGATGGAAATATCAAGAAGGAATGTAAGGAAATATCGAAATAATTTTTCACTCTTAAAAATAAGAAGAACAAGTAAAATGACCGTGTTGCACAGAATAAAAGAGAATACTAGAGCTATCAGGTGCCAAATGACAGAATCTTCGGATTAATTACAAGGGGTAAAATAGTCAAAGTGACCCTTATAGCTTAATTTTTATTCCAATGCGATCTAAAAATTTATGGGCGAAAAGAAATGTGGAGAGGAAAGAAATTACCTAGCCATGTATTTGGCTCGTTCCGCTTCGTCCCAAGCCATTGCCCTAGTTTCTAGCGAGTTCATCTTCTTCGCTTGATCACAATCCCGATTTTCCTCACTAACTCTTCCGCCATTTGATTCTTCACCACTCTGAATCGCGTTCGATTCTACTCCGACATCACTGGACTGAATCCTCGGCTGAAACCTTTCAGTACCTTGCTTCGCCCGATCGAACATCGCCGGAGTCAATGATCCAGACGATATAGGGCTACGCGCCGTCGCCGTCGCCGTCGTGCCTCGAATCGGCGTCGCCGTTCTCGAAGGCTCTTGGCTAGCAATCGGAGTCATCTCCGTTCCCGTATCCCTCACGCATATTGACCTAACAGCCGCCGCTGGATTCTCAATCTGTTTCTCGATTCGCAAAATTGAATCGCGACAATCGACATTCTTCGTCTCTGCTTCAAATTGATTCTCATTTTGTTGTTGTTCTTCTTCGTCGTTGCTCGAGTAATCCTGCTCTTTCTGTGGTACATAAGCTATAAGCCTCAAATCGTCTGCATTCGAGTTTCTCGGTGCGGCTTTCGATTGATTTTTTTCTCCGCCTTTCGAAAATCCTACAATCCATTTCTGCGCATCGTCCCATTTCGATGGCGTTGGTTTTCCTAACGATGTGCGATGATGTGAACCTCGGTGCGGTTTGATTGGCTCGTGATTATAGCAGCCTTTATCCTCCACTGGCCTCATTGTTAAGCTTCTTCTAATCTACTAATCTTCTGAAGAACAATGAACATCAAAGGTAAGAACACAAAATCTGCACAGGTTCAGATCTATTGCTTAGATCCAAGTTGTCGTCCGCCATGGATTTCTGATTTGAGATCCAAGTGAAGTAAACTTTGAGGACTAATGAAACAGAGTAAAAGGGCAGAGGATTAGATACAGAAAAGGAAGTGAAATTTGAAGCTTCATAAATGGAGTAAAGCTTCAAATGGCAAGAATGTCATGTGAGTTTGTATGGCTAAAGAAAGCAAATGGAAAGAGCGATTTGAGAACAGCCATGGAAGTTTGGGAAGCTGCTGAGGTGAAGATGAAAATGGAGTTTTGAGATCCCCATTGGAGGAATTATAAAAATAAATGCATAGATCGACGCCTAATTCCGACCAATTACTTTGAAGATATGGTTAAAAAAACATTAAATAATCAAATATTTTGATGGGAATTGGAATCTTGTTGATTTGATACAGAAATTTGGATCGGTGATCTGGATAACTTGAATAGGGTTCATAAAGTCGGGTTGCTAATTTTTTTATTTAATTATCTAATACGATTATACTTATCCACCATGCACGTCAAACATTCACATGTCACAGTGCATTATTAACATATGTTATAAACGTTAAATTTTATTAATTTCCTTAATAATATGTAATTTTTATAACAATAGATCCCAGGTCGGTTGGAGAGGAGAACCAAACGTTCTTTACAACAATGTTGAGTATTAAGAGTGTGGAAACTTCTCCACTGGACACGTTTTAAAATCGTGAGGCTGACATTGATACGTAACGGGACAATATCTGCTAGTGGTGGACTTGGGCCGTTACAAATGACATCAGAGCCAAACACTGGGGCAGTGTGCCTGCGAGGACACTGAGCTCCCACCAGTGGACTTAGGCTGTAACAAATGGTATCAGAGCAAGACACCGAAGCAGTGTGCCTACGAGGACACTGGGCTGCCACTAGTGGACTTGAGCTATTACAAATGGTATCAAAGCTAAACACTGGAGCGGTGTGCCAACGAGGATGTGAGGCTCGAGGAGGGTAAATTGTGAGATTGAGCCGTTACAAAATAAAGCTGGGTTGTGATTTATATTTTTAGATTGGTCGGACCCGATTAAAAATTTTCCAACTCGAAAATCGAAACAAAGTTTTTCGTTTTTCAAAAATTATAATCCAACCAAAAAAAAAAAAAAAATAGTAACCAACCCAATGATATAAATTGGATAGTCTAAGTTGCATGGGCTTTGTATGAACAGTGAATTGAAAGACGGTTGACGTAACGGTAACGATCTGAAAATCGGGATTACAGTGGACACGTGGACGGTAGAGATTGGGAAACGTGTCATTTACCCAGAAGAGCTGAGATTTTATAATGAGGTGGTGGGGACCTTTTCACGCGGCAGTGTGTGCCAAACTTGAGATCTGAACCGTACATTTCTTTTTGGATTAAGAAATTATTAAATTATTATTTGACGAGATCTTTGGGTGAAAAAGCGATGTCGCAGACGAGAATATCAACGAATCAAGTTCCGCCACGTGGCTCGTGTTATTGTCTCATTCGATTTGGAATCAAGGGAAATTGGGCCGGGCTAGAAATGGACCATATTGGTATTGGGCCTTGTCAGAAACGAAAAGCCCAAATATGCATTGGATCGGACACAGTCCTCTAAACGGATTCGAACGACTTGTCGTTGAACTACAACAGAAAGCAACTTTCTTGCGTGACTGTTAATTGCTTGAACGTCGATGGCGATCTTCTGAGCTTATTCTCTGTTACAGCCATGGGGTTTTTAGGGTTTTTCAAGAGGTTTAATGGCCTCCAGAAATTTGATGCCTCACTTCGAGCATTACCACTTGGGTACGTTCAGAGCAGAGGCTTATCAAATTCCAAGCTTTTCCATGGCGGCGAAGAAACTACGGTTCCGGTTTTAATTGTCGGTGCAGGACCTGTAGGCCTCGTCCTTGCTATTCTTCTCACGAAATTAGGTATTTCTAGTCCTTCTGTCCTTGTTTTTCTCGATGATGAAAGAAATTGGGATTCTGACAATGTTTACATTTTACTAATTTGTGTTTGCTCTGTTATTCTGTGAAAATAAAACGAGGATAAGTTCATTGTTGGTTCATTGGAACTGTAAACGAAAGGAAAATTCAAGTTGGTATTAGAAATGCTATTTTATAGATAGTTCTATAATAATTTTTATGCTAATTTCTTGTAGGGGTCAAGTGTGCAATTTTGGAGAAGAACACAAGTTTTTCTAATCATCCGCAAGCTCACTTCATAAATAACAGATCAATGGAGGTTGATTGAATTTCTATTTATGAAGATGCCACTTGATGTATGAGTTAAAGATTCGAAGTAATGTGTTTATGCAGAATTGATTGATAGGTATTTCGAAAATTGGATGGACTAGCAGAGGAGATACAATTATGCCAACCGCCTGTAGATTCATGGAGAAAGTTCATATATTGTACTTCACTGAAGGGTACAATTCTCGGATCTGTGGACCATATGCAACCTCAAGGTATGACTATGTTCGCGGTTACTTCACTTGCATGACCTTTAGAATACTGTGATAGTAATTCAAGTAAACTTTATTGCTCAATTAATAATTTCACTGCTATTTGTCCAATCTGATACTTTATACAAAAGATACCATTAAGACATTCTATTCAATGTTTTATAGATAGTTTGAGAGTTTGGCTTTATAATGATCCTTCTTATGGATGTGGCAATAAATGATTGTTCCTTCCTCAATGCAAATGAATTCTTTAATGATTGCAGAAGAGAAGAGGGTTTTGTGATATTGTTGAATAACTTTTTGGTTTTTTTTTTTTTTTTCCTTTTTTTCTCAAATACAGATTTTGAGCACATTATCAGCCCGGTTTCTGTTGCACATTTCTCCCAATACAAATTAAACAGGTTATTACTTAAGCAACTTCAAAATCTTGGGTTTCAAGTCTGTTCACCAGATAGCTCGGAGGGCCCCTGTATAGTTAGAGGAAAGCAAATACTTATGGGGCATGAGTGTGTTTCTATTGGTGTCACTGATGACTCTGTGACCATGACTGCATCTTATCTCAAGGAAGGGAAGCATATCGAGATGAGGAATATATGCAGTAATATCCTTGTTGGTGCAGACGGTGCTGGAAGTACTGTCCGGAGGCTTGTAGGCATAGAAATGAAGGGTGAAAAAGACTTACAAAAGCTTGTAAGCATCCATTTTTTTAGTAGAGAGCTTGGTGAATATCTGCTAATTGAGAGGCCTGGTATGCTATATTTCATCTTTAACACTGAAGCTATAGGGGTTCTTGTTGCTCATGATCTCAAGCAAGGGGAATTCATATTGCAGGTATTGCCACCATCTTGATAATGCTTCCTCGTGTGCATCTTAGACTTAAGCTGTTATTTGTTATCCTGTAGGTACCATTTTATCCTCCTCAACAAAACATTGAAGATTTCTGTCCTAAGGTAATTTTATCCACCATCTTTGTGCTGAGTATGTTGAATATGAAAAAAAAAATGTTGGATTCAGTTCTAGCGAGTGAAATTGGGTAGCATTATATATGATTGCATTTTCAAACGATTAACCTGCAAAAGTAGTATGCATAAATGCAGATCATATTTTCTTTTTAAAGTAAATGGATTCAATTTCTTGTAGATGTGTGAGGAGATTATCTTCAATTTGGTTGGTCTAAACCTCTGTGACTTAGACGTGCAAGATGTAAAACCTTGGATTATGCATGCTGAAGTCGCTGAGAAGTTCATATCCTGTCAAGGTCGTGTATTACTTGCTGGTGATGCTGCTCATCGATTTCCTCCAGCTGGTGGTTTTGGTTAGTATTAATGTTTTATGCTATAAAACTGTTTGTTAGGATTTATAATGCTACCCGTTGTTTTGGCTTATTGTTTCCATTGTTAATATTATCTTGGCTAGTTTATAAACATAGACAGTTCAAGTTAATTGTCATAAATATTAAAACATACACACATATATGGAAGACTAGTCTTATTGTCTGTTTCTCACGTGGAATTAGTTTCAATTTCTTTAAGTATTAGCTGGGGACAGGAAGCTTGTTCTTCTAAAATGATCAGAGATTAAATTTTAAATAAATTGTCTATGAAAAGTTCCAAAACGAAATTGAAGAATGTGTCATGCTTATAACTTGGTAAATTAGGCCCCGTGAAGTAGGGACACTGACATGTATGGGATACAGGCATAATGCAGTACAAACACTTTGACCACATAAATTTGTTCAAAAGTTAACAGAAAATGTTGGGACGTCCAAAAATTATTTTTGAAAAATTTTGTTTACGTAAAGATTTGGAATTATATATACTTGTAATGTATCTTCATCCATTCATTTTCTTAAAAAAAGTTGATAATTATAAAGTAAACTAAAGATCTCTCCAAGGACGTAAGATTTTCTAACAGTGAAGTATGCTCAAGTCTTTTGAACAAAAAAGATTGTATCTCCAACATTGTTCCCCTATCTCCTCCCCCCATCTCATTGGATTTTGTAAGGTGAAATCTATTTGTTCTCTTCAATTAGTTCTTATTTATTTATCAGTTCTTGATGTAAATTTTCTGTATCTTTTTCTAAAAAAATCTGTCTTTACACAATATGTCTCACAGTCATCCAAGTGTTTCTCAATGTGTCTTGAATGTGTTAGAAATTTAAAAAGATAATAATCACTCTCCAAATGTGCTTGACATGCGTTTAAATTACTCTTGTTTGATACTTAGTACAAACATTATGCTCAAAATAGAGTGTCCAAGCTTCCTATATTGAATCAAGATCAGTCAAATAAAAGAAAAGAGAAAGTCAAGTGCACACATTTTTTTAATGTATTTTTTATTGATTTTGAAAACGTGATGAAAACCAAAACTCAGAATGTTGTCATGCATGTTTTGATGTTGATGTATGATTGATGCAGGAATGAATACTGGAATTCAAGACGTTCATAATCTTGCCTGGAAATTAGCTGCAGTGCTACAGGATATTGCATCACCTTCAATATTGAATACTTATGAAATGGAAAGGAAGCCGGTAATCTTATAATCGTTTTTACTCTTTTTCTGTGATTGAATTTTGGTTGGAAAGTTGCCTGAGTAAAATATTATCCACGTTGCACTGCTTGGCTGTTACAAACACGAATGCTAAAGGAAAGATGAGAAAGACCATAAAATACCTTTACAAGAGAAAATTTAAACACCAAAATGGTGTCTGTCAAACAACCTTTAATATTCAAGTTAGATCAAAACTTGAGTTGCCACATCTGAGTAGTAGAAAGGAAGTGTACCTCAATCATGTTCATCCAACCCCCTATTTAAAGAAGGGTAGTGATAGTACTTGTAGCTATTGGAAATCATTACTCTTGTGTTGAAGACACATCTCATCATCGAGCTAAACTCATGCTTTAAAGGAGAGCCTATTAAGCTCCTCACTTGGGTATAAGGGAGCACCACATATGGGATGAACTCTAACTTTATCAAGCTTATTTTGCTTATCTTCTTTTACTATTCGCCGGGACGCTTGCCTACTTGGTGAAGCTTGGTATGCCGACGGTATTATACTGTTCTATGGATGACACCTGCCTTATTGGCATGGCCGCATGTGTGCTCATCCATTTATGCTCTACTGAGGATGAGCACCTACATTGTCTAATTTGGTGTTCTCATCCCACCATGCTCTTGAACAACATTCTTTGCCGAGACAAGTGTGCTCATCCTGTTGTGTTGAGTTATATGAGTAGAAGTAATGGTCTTGATTCCTCCTTGTGGCATCATTGGCAATTGATACTTTGAAAATTTCACCTATAAAAGTAACTTCTTACACCTAACAGAGAGATCATCACCAGCTTCAGATTGCTCTTGAGGTAAACGTTATTGCATTCTGTCCAAGTATGGGCGGCCATGCCAAATTTGGTTCGTCGTATATGTTGCAACTTTCTCCTACCTTGGGCTCAATTTTTTAAGAAACATGTTTCACGATGCAGACTTTTCTTGTGATGGCAAGTGATTGATTTCTCAACATATCTGAGTAGTTTAGTCCATTTCAATCAAACAACTGTGGAGTTGGGACTTTAGTATAAATATGTGGTCCTCTTCACTCCAATTAAGTCATTTGAGATTAGAGTTGAGAGAGTAAATGTTGTGAGATCCCATATTGGTTGGAGAGGGGAACAAAGCATTTCTCATAAGGGTGTGGAAACCTCTCCCTAGTAGACGTATTTTAAAACTTTGAGGGGAAGTCCTTGAAGGGAAAGTCCAAAGAGGACAATATTTATTAGCGGTGGGCTTGGGCTGTTACAAATGTAGGGTTTGGAGATTGTGCACGTACATTTAAGCCATATAGTCTTTCTTGTTTCTCCTTCGGCAGTGCCAATGAGAAGCGAGACAGCTCAGGCAGCTTCCCAAATAAAATTCAGCAACAAGTTCTCTAATTGATTCTTGACTCTACTGTCACTTCCTATTCAGATAGCACTACTCAATACGGCCCTTAGCGTTAAGAACTTCAAAGCAGCCATGGAAGTACCTGCGGCTCTAGGTCTGGATCCAAAAATTGCAAACTCTGGTAAGTAGAAAGCTTCATCTAATTTTAATGTCACTCTGTAAAACACTCTCAGCTTATCTTTTCCACATTGGTTGTAGCAACTAAGCCTTTTTCAATACAGAGAATAACTTCCTTTTTCCTTAACTTGGCAGTGCACCAAGCAGTCAACCATGGCCTTGGTTCTGTTTTATCATCCTCACTACAGAGAACAGTTCTGGATGGAATTTTTAAGATAGGTCGTTTGCAGCTCTCAGATACTCTTCTGAATGATAAAAACCCGGTTGGATCTTCAAGGCTTGCAAAACTAAGTCACATATTTGATGAAGGGAAGAGCCTTCAACTTCAGTTCCCTGCAGAGGATCTTGGTTTCAGGTATAACATATATTCAAACTCAATGCATGAGCCAATTTTACCCATTTGATAATCGTTTGGCTTTTAAAAATGAAGGTTGTAAACACTATTTTCAACTATGAGTTTCTTTTATTACGTACTTTTGAGATCATTTTCAAAATCCAATCCAAAAATCGAAAGCTATAAAAATTTTGTTTTTGTTTTTGGAATTTGGCTAACCATTCAAACCTTCTTTAAGTTTGAAAACCATTAGTAAAGAAATAGTGAGAAAACATACACAATTTTCAAAAATGGGAAATTTAAAATGAAATAGTTAAAAAATGGAGCATTAGATGTTCGTTTCCCTCCAGCATTTCCTAGTTTAGCAAACGGGTGTATCAAACTATAAACGAAAGAAAAGCTCCTTCTGTGTGACATCTGGTTTAATGATGGCTTAATTATATTCAATTCAATCATATCCATGGGAATTAGGTACTCTGAAGGGGCACTTATTCCTGACAATAATCAACCTGGTGGTCGAGAAGAGCCTACAGGTCGTCGGAGAAGGTACATCCCTTCTGCAGACCCAGGATCAAAGCTGCCTCATATGAATGTGAGGGCATTGGCCAGTATGGTACGATGTTCGTTCCCATTTCCCCCTCATACTTCCTACTGTATCAGATTTGACCAACTGTAGTCAGTCTTCTTAAATGAAGCTTTCGTTCACACTAAATGACCATCTAAAGATAAAAAATGGTTAAATTATAAATTTGTTCCCTATGGTTTTAAGAAAGGTAGAGTTTAGTCCCCATGGTTTTATTAAATATTAGAATATATAGCAGAACGATTAAATATATAGGACGTGATCAAATCTCGTCTTATATCTTATTGTATTCAACGTATGCGTTCATTTTTATATTATTGATTTACTTTGTTTTTTTTTTCTAACAACGTTTTTCACATTTATCAATTTTTATATATCGAAATGAACGATTCAATCATTTATTGTCAAAAAGAATAGTCACCGTAGGTTTTTAGGGGATTTCTAACTTACTAATTTTCTTTATTTCCATCCTTCCCTTGGCTTCAAACATCATTTAGTGAACTAAATGATCTCTCCTCTTAAGAGTCGTTTTTGTTGCATCGACAACTGCGCTGTTGCTAGATAGTTGAGTGGTTTTTTCATTTGGTCAACTAAACTGGAAATAGGTTTATGCAGGAGGTGATTTCTACTCTTGATCTTGTATCCGGGGATAAAGTCGAATTCCTTCTCATAATAGCACCGCTACCGGAGTCTTACCGTCTTGCTCAGGCAGCTCTCATGCTAGCTAAGGAGTTCAAAACTTCTGTTAGGGTATGCATTTTATGGTCTGCTGATATACCCAGGATTGAATCAAACAGCAAGGAAGAACTAACACCATGGGAGAACTACATTGATGTACATGAAATTCGGCAACCATCTACTTCAACAGCATCATGGTGGGATCTCTGTCAGATGACTGACAAGGGAGCGATCCTAGTTCGGCCCGACGAGCATGTCGCTTGGAGGGTGAAGTCTGGTGTTTCTGGTGATCCAAACACAGAACTGAGAAGAGTTTTTACTTCTCTGTTGAAGTGATTATTTTCTGTTCTTATGAGGCATTACTTTGTTGTCTCTCACAACGTGATTGGTTTTAAGTCTATATAGGAAGTGCAGTATTACTTGCCATTGGCGAATAATTTTATTGGGAACTTGGGGCACATTACAGAACGAAATGTACTTCCAGAGGAATTCAACATTATACCATTCTAACTTCAAAATAAAGATTCTTACTTATACGAAGAATAGATTTGATATTTGTTCATACACATACAATTATTATGAATATGTGCTTAGATGTTTGAAATCTCACTCACACATATTGAACTCGAACTCGGGAGAAAAATATATGATCACCTGTACATTTTCTTTTTCAATCATAGAAGGTCAATTCTCGTTGCATTGCACAAGATGGTGTCGTCTCACTTCAAGTGTCTTTCTTCATAGTCAAATCTGATGATACACTTTGGGGATGTTACCTACCAAATCAAAAGTCTGCTAGGTGATCGAAATCGCTCAGGTCAGTGAGGACTAATTCACCTAGTCCAACTCTATCATTTTTAACTCGGTAAGAGTTCTTCTATTCTCAATTCAAATTGTGATATTTTTTAGGTAGATTTAGTTCAAGGGCCAAGCCAACATGGTGCTAATACAGATAAAAATTCGATATTCTAATAAAGTACAATAAGATATGAACAATGACTGAGATAATCAGGAGTTTTTATGAATAAAGAAGTAATAATTTAGTCAGATGAGCCTCAGAAGTATTGCCTTCGCCCTTATATCCAAGACCAGATGAATCAAAATTGACTGGAAGCAATTCTATTAGAGCGACCTAAAACAAAAAAAGATGCTAAGAACTATATGTTTGTTCTCTGATTCACTGCAAGTGTTGCTGCAGCTTTTGTTGGTTCCCATGGCACTAAATACAGCAAACAATCAAACAATTATTATCAAATATCTTACTGATCAGAGCTTATGTGCAGAAGACCGTATTCACAAGAATAATTTGACACTGAAGTTTCCACCAACCAGCCTTCATTAATGACAACATTTGAGCTACCGACTGGTTACGGCTTCATCTATTTCATCATCATAATGTTCAAGACTTAGTTATTATGATTATCAAATGGCCAATAGAAGAGGTGACAATACCAAGTAAGCCTCCAGCTACAACCTGTAATCAAGTAAAAAGAAAGGCCTCAATTCTCTTTTGGAATCCTGACTTCTCTCTTCTCTAGTAGATAGCATAAAAGAGCTACAAATGAATATCCCTCAAGTGTGTCTTATTTGCTCTTTGAAACCTCCCCAGCCAAAAAACAAAAAGAAGTGACAAGAAATTGCTAAGCATTCGTGAAGCCAGTTATTCAAAGGGCAACCCAGGTGTCTACATCATCTACAGTTCAGCATTATACCAAAGATGATAGTAAAAAGATAATGATTAGCCAAGCAGCAGTCTTTCAACATCTGTCTTATCATTATACCAGGTTTATCAAGTTTTTACTGATCTTTAACAGGCACATGAAGGTCATGGAAAAGCCAGAATTTGCAGTAAAATAACAATTTTCCATTTTATCTCAAAGTTGATTTTTACCAGATGAAGGAACCAAGGAAATAAATACAAGTTAGTTTAATTAATTGTATAAAGGTTAGGTCTAGTCATAACCTACATGAGTCCCACGTTAACTAATTAAGGAGATGATCATGGGTGTATAAGTAAAGAATACATCTCCATTGGTATGAGGCCTTGTGGGGAAATAAAAAATAAAGCCGTGAGAGTTTACGTTCAAAGTGGACAATATCATACCATTGTGGAAGTCGTGATTCCTAACATGCTATCAGAGCCATGCCCTTAACTTAGCTATGTCAATAGAATCCTCAAGTGTCGAACAAAGAAGTTGTGAGGCTCGAGTGTGTAGTCAAAAGTGACTCAAATAAGAGTACTTTGTTCGAGGGCTCTAGAGAAGGAGTCGAGCCTCAATTAAGGGGAGACTATTCGAGGACTCCATAAGTCTCAAGGGAGGCTCTATGGTATACTTTGTTCGAAGGGAGGATTGTTGAGGATTGTTGGGAGAGAGTCCCACGTTGGCTAATTACAGGGATGATCATGAGTTTATAAGTAAGGAATACATCTCCATTGGTATAAGGCCTTTTGGAGAAACAAAAAACAAAGCCGTGAGAGCTTACGCTCAAAGTGGACAATATCATACCATTGTGAAAGCCGTGATTCCTAACACTTAATACAATATTAACAAATTGATTAACGTGTCAATTTCATAGACAAGAATCTCCTCATAGACTGCACAATGTCATCTTACCTGGGGAGGGGTGTGACCAAGAAGTTCTCGCAGTGGTCTGCTCTCAGCCAAAGGATGTTCAGCAGGAAGCTCGTAAACAATTTGATTCAAAACCTACAAAATCAAACACAGTCAAGGAAAAAAGATAAGCTTAAAGATACAAAAACAATACCCAAATGAGAGAAATTAAGGACTAAAAAGGAAAAGGAGGAAGGGAGGAAGGGTTGAACAAAAAAGCACAGATGAACCATAGAACCTCTGCTTGGCGCCCAGCTTGTAATCTTACACCAGTTGCATCGTACATTACCTGCCACCAAATTCTCAATGTCATACATCATCTTAGAATGGTTCCAAGATCTTTACAATTTTACTCATAATGGTATCGAAAAATGAACAGGGAAACCATACAACACAGGCTAAGATCAATGCAACAGCAAAAACTGAAGCTCCAAAGCCTTCTTGGAGGCCAATGGCTACAGCAAGAGCAGAAACAGTTGAAGAATGAGATGAAGGCATTCCACCAGATCCAATTAGTCTCTTAAAATCCCATCGCCTTTCCTTATACCTGCAATGTTACAAGAGGTTAAAAGACCATAAATTAAAGTCTTGAACAACAAAAAGGAATCCAAAACCAATAAAAGCTTCTAAAAGTGCTTGTTCATAAAGCTATAAACAAAACACTTTTTCTGATTAGAACGAGGGAGGGAGAACAGATCACAGAATCCTATGGTAGATGCAAGAACAGTACACGAACGACTCATAATTAGATGAGCAACACAAATTTAAAGAAACCTAATATTATCTCAGAAGAATTGTTGGGTTTGCAATATCAAGCCTCAACGCGACAAACACAGGCAGCCAGAATCAATTAGTAAGAAAGCTCATACGTAATGGGTGAAAATCAAGAACTGGATCGGATCCGAGTAGCACGATTATAATGGAAAGTTGAAGAACAATACCAAGTAGTGAAGAACTTGATGGACTGGGCGATTGCGAAGGCAACGAGAGCAGAAATGATGGGGAAATTCATGAGAATGGTTGAGGAAAAGGAAGATCGGGGAGTTGCAGTCGAAAAATTGTTCCGATTATGAAGATTAAATTCAAAATCTGGGATTGGAGAAACGGAACCAATGAGGAAGAGGGAAGATTTGATGTTATGTGGAGAGCTGGTTAGTTGGTGAAGGAGGCAAAACGGAGGGAATGGGACAGCTTCGGTTCCATTGCCTGATTTCTTCTCTATGTTCTTATTCTTCAATTAAACCAAACGCTTTTTTTTTTCTCTTTCTCCCATTCTTCCAATTTCCAATTGGATCTCTACAAACTGAATTATTGACTCAATATTCTGTTTCTAAGAATATACTCTTTTTTATCCCATAATTTTTATTTAAATTAAATTTTCGTCCTTATAATTTTATAATTTTTTTTAAAATATTCTTTAATTATAAAACTATATATGGAATAATTCTAACCTTAATTAAATTATCAGAGATTTTTCTTTTTATTTTTAAAAATTATATTTATTATGCCTTTGTAATTATGAGTTTTCTTGGTTGAGTTTGAATTATCTAAATTATTATTTTTTCAATTAAAATAGTTATAAATTTTTTGGATTGGGTTGGTTCTAGTCATTTATTTAAAATTTTATTTTTAATAAAATTAAAATGTTAGTGAGTAAAAGGCAGGTTTATTTACTTTTTAATATATTTAATTAAGATTTTATAACTCACCATAAATATATAATTTTAAAATTTTCCTTCTAAATAGTTACAGATTATTTTTAAAGAGTTACGAAAAAATAACTAATTATGAATTTAAATAAAAATAAAATTAATGTATAAGTATATAATTGTATCACAAACACAAATGTAATTTCTAAAATTAACAATAAACTTGGATCGACCTATGAAATTTTTATTTATTTTTTAATTGATGGGTGTTTTTGGGTCATCAACGTTTTAAACACACCTATTTAAAATACTTTTTGTAACACTAAAATAAATCAAATAAATTAACATAACCCATAAATATATTTTTTTCTAACTTAAACCTAACTCGTTTTAATTAAGGCTTATATTATTAATCAAACGACTAAAAGTTCAAATTTTATTTTTAAATAAAAAAGAATTGAGCTATTTCCTTTTTTTTTTTTTTTGTGGATCCAAATATATAATATTCTAATCCTTTCAAGGTTGAAAATTTAAAAAAAACCCCAAATTTTTTGAACTAAACGAAAACAAATAGAGATTCTCGAATGTTCCGTGCTCTCAATTAGAAAAAAAAACAGAGATTTGAATAAATTCTAAAATTCAAGGATTATAAAATAATAATAATAATAATAATAATTAAAAAAAAAGCATAGTTATTCCTAGTTTTTAAAATTTTATTTTTGTTACTTTACTTGTGGTATAAGTTATATTAGTTGCAGGAAGTACAGATGAACAAGGCAAATGGGCCTCTTAGTAATCAATAACTCTGTACAAAAACCAACAGAAAACTTGAAGAACTCCATCCCTTGTGATTCCAATATGTTCTCCTGCAAACAACAATTAATTCACAGCTGACAGAACGTGAAGAAAAATCTATGAAAGTCTCTGTCAGTGACTCAGTTAATCTACCTTTCTTGAAATCGATCTTGTTTGTCCACTTGACCATTAGGCTCGGCGGACAACAAAATGGACCATCTGCTTCTTGCTTCTTAACTACTCAAGTGGTAATCATGGCAATGGTAGATTGATGAGAATGAGATGACCAAGTTTTCAATCACCCAACTGCTATGCCTGTGGATCTAGATGCTCAACAACAGTTTTGAAAAAGATCTATCTGTTCATGTATAGCTAGGATGCGACGTCCTTCCCGACAAAATTATAGAGCTCTAACGTAGCTGCTTCCATTATTACCGAGAAATCGACCTGTGTATACCTACCCCTGTCATCCCAAATGCTTACTATCAGATTGGTTGCTTATATTTCTGGCAAATTATGATTCTTCAATGTTTTATTACGGTGACAGACTTTCTTTCTTTCTTCCTAGAAGTTTAGACAAATTCATATTTGGCATGGTGAACGTGATCTAAGGTGGTTCATCAGCTAAGTATTTGCTAATGGTGATGTAAAAGAATTTTATTGAAACTAAAAGGAAATTTGGTTACCAGAAATGAGTTCTTGACCATATTGTTGAAGGATAAGCGGGGCTTGAAATGCCGTGCATAATCCTTGCAACGGCCCTGGGAGTGAACTTAGCCTGTGAGTTGCTCTGCAAAAAGACCTGTTACAGCAAAAAGTAGAAGCTTTTTCAACACAGCTGAGTATTGACCCGTTGAAAATGAACTCGTTAAGCATTTGAATAGCCCTCACTTTTATATCTGCTCGGAGGAATGGGCTGCACATGAATAATATTGATGTCAGCATGATTATATACCTCATGTACGTAGTAAATGAACAAGAACAACAATTAATAGTATTGCATGAATAATCTACTTATGAGGTCCTACATCGGTTGGGGAGAAGAACGAAACATTCTTTATAAGGGTGTGGAAACCTCTCCCTAACAGACGCGTTTTAAAAACCTTGAGGGGAAGCCAGAAAGTGAAAGTCCAAAGAGGATAATATCTGCTAGTTAGCAGGCTTGGGGCCGTTACAAATGGTATCAGAGCCAGACACCGAGCGATGTGCCAGCGAGGAGGCTAAGCCTCGAAGGGGGGTGGCACAGGACGGTGTGCCAGCAAGGACACTGGGCACTTGCACGAGACGATGTGCCAACAAGGACGCTGGGCCCCGAAGGGGGTGGATTGAGGTGTCCCACATCGATTGGATAAGGGAACGAGTGTCAGCGAGGATGCTGGCCCCCGAATGAGGGTGGATTATGAGATCCCACATCGGTTGGGGAGGAGAACGAAACATTCTTCATAAGGGTGTGGAAACCTCTCCCTAACAGACGCGTTTTAAAAACCTTGAAGGGAACCTCGAAAGGAAAAGACCAAAGAGGATAATATCTACTGGCGGTGGCAGTGGACTTAGGCCGTTAGGCCGTTACACTACTGGTCAAATCTCTTCTCATTTCTTCTAACTGTATATCAGAAATAGTGACTGTACATACCTGCTCTTGTTCATTTTATTTGGAATATCATAATTATAACCCTCCTGGAAATAAGAATAAATCTTTCCTTCTAAGCATGGTGTTTGCTCATAGTTAAAGCAGCCCTGAGTCTTCTTTTCACACAAATTCACAGCGGAAGTCACCGCATCAAACATGGCGTCCAGTTTCCTAACCTGAAAACAAAAACAACCCCTAGACATGTCGGCTTGATTTAAAGAAAAACATACATCCTCCTCCCAAATGTCGATCTACGAGGGGACACTCACGAGTAGATGAGCTAGCTTGCATGTAAATTACGCAGTCAGAACAACAGTGCTTTGGCCCTAAGGTGTTGAAAATGGAAGGTAACAACAATATATCTCAACAAAAAATTTGGCGCTTTGAGTGAATAAATACAAATCAACAGACGTAATGAACTAATTCTTTTGGCCTTTAAATATAAACTTTGTTGTGCAAGTTTTCTTATATATGTTTCTTGAATGAAAAATAGGTGCAAGTGAATCAAAACTTTAGTGGATGAGAAGTATAGATCAAAAAAAGGCTCCACAATTACAAGTTTTGTGGTAGTATCACGGCCATCCGTTATGGTATTATGTAGGGGAATTGCTTTCTATGCTGACTACGGAAACATGATCAACATGCTAACCTCCAAAATAGACTCACAAAAATAGATTAAAAAATGCATAGTAAAGTCAGAATCAACAACCTTACTAGTCTGAATCTCGGATAACCATTTTCTAAGATGTGCTGACAGAGAACAAAAATCTTCAGGATATTTCAAAATTGTATAACAGTACGCCAGATCCTTCATTTCGTATGTGATTTCTCCCTTCAACTAAAAGAGTATAAGAAAGAAACTTTGTTACATAAAAGAAATAGAGGATAATAGAGACAAAATTACAAAAGCAAAAGAATACAACACATGATATAACTTCTCAATAACTTTTTAAATCGCTCGACATATCGCCAAAAATCTTCTCTAGGATTATTGAAACCAAAGTTGCATGCTGCATCCATTTAAAATCGATGAACAATTAGTCCAACGTCTTTCTAAATTATATTCATGCATGCAACTGCATAGATAAAATTGAAAAAGGGCCTATTTTAACATGCATTCATTCATCTTCAATTCTTCAAATTGAATATTTATATATTATTCAAAGTTGATAAACACTGGACTGATACAGTAAGTAGTTGAGAGTAATTAAATTTTAAAATGCAAGGTTATATTGGAATAAAGCTTAAACAATAACTGTTGCAAATATGGAATGAAAAGAAAATAAAGGAGATGTTGAGCTTTCCATTTAAAATCATCCGAACCTTGAGATTTTGCAAATGATTTAAGAGACTGGTAGCTGAAATCCCAATGCTATTGACCACCGTGAGCATGTCAAAAACATGCTGCCCTTGCTTAGTTTCAGACCTAAAGTTCCCAAGTTTAATAGCCTGATCCGAAAAGCAATTTTTTCTCCCAATAGTGCATAGTATTAGATTGATCGAGATCAAAACTAGGTACTCACTTCTTAAAAATTTCAGCAACAATGATATCTTTGTCAGCAAGCAGGGCTGGTGAAGTCTGCACCAAACACAGAATACGCAAAATATCAAGCACCGAGAAACGAACCTATCCTAACCCTTTTTCCAAATATTGACTGCAACATATCATGAATATTTACATTTTTCAAATGCATGACACAAGTAGATGGATCAATATATGCTGAGATACTGAACATCTATCAGGAATGATACCATTAATTTAGTAAAAAGCTGTAGGAACTATAATAGCCATAGTCACGAAGCAATCAAAAAATTAATTAAGCTTTCATAGTCAGAAAGTGAGAGAGAAAAGAATCATTGAAGATCAACCTTATGAAAATTCAAAGTGCAAGTCACATTTAACTGAGGAAGTAAGCGCAAATATTGCGTTTCTCCGAGCTCCAAGTATGTTAGAATTGTAATCATCACCTGTCGGAGATCAAATCAAGTGAGAAAACAACTTCTCCTAAAAAAAATAATGGATAAGTTCGGTAAGGAGGTTCCATTTTCACTAAAAAAAAACTCCAGCAGTTAAAAGATCTCCATGGCTTCTATATTTACATCATCATTATATTACTTGATAAATTTCTAAAGCAATGAACATGTGGAAGAATATGTAGGGATGAAAAAGTTGCATACAAGGACGTAATACACGGTAATGGAAGAACAGTAGAGTGATTTAAGTTGAGATGGCTTCTGACTTTTCAAAAAGTTTATTTGTTTTGCTCACCAACTAAAACTCTGACTTGAATTACGCATAAGAATCTACTTCTAGAATGTAGTTGCTTTTCAGCATCCTACAACTTGCTTTGGTTCCTTAAGTTGATGGGAGAGTTAGAATCCTTCCCGCAAAAGAATTGGCGTGGTTCTACTCCCTTTCTTGATTTTTCTCTTAATTGAGCCATGTTTCTCCAAATTGTAAGTAGTGCTGTTACATCAATTCTTCCTTACAGATTAATGGAGTTTCTAACTAACAAAAGATTTCCATGATGCTAGATTTTCCTAATACTTAATTTGCAAACACCACAGCCAATGTATATTCATTTGAAATTGTGACTAAATCCCATAGCGATAATAACAGTTAAGTTCGTCACCTCAATGCTCTAAAGTAAATAAATTAGATAGTTGCAAAAACAGTGGAAGAAAGTGACCTCTTCCTTCATATCAAATTTACGAGATGCAGGATCTTTGACCATTGAATACACTTTTCCGCACGAATTGTTGTTTTCAGAGAACACTTCACTGATGAATTTGTTTATATTGTATTCATCAACTCCATCACTGTTCATACAATACTTCAAATCAGTTCCAGAATATATAATCCTTGAATAGCTAACAAAACGAGAAATTTATATCACGACCTGTGCATAAGACTTCGAAGCTTGAAATATGTGTCATTGTCAAGAAATAGATGACAGTAGGATAATCTACCATCACGGCCGGCACGCCCTATCTCCTGCAATAAGTGTAGTATTAATCTATATAGAATGTTCATAACATACATGTCATATTAGATAATGAACAATATTAGAAGAAGCTACCGACTTGAATATATTCCTCCAAGCTTTCCGGCATGCTATAATGGATTACCTGAAACAATTTAAATTTACTTTTTTACTGTTTAGATATCATCGTTCATATAATACAAATATTCCAAAACCACTAAAAGCTAAATGTGTGCCTGGAACGTTTATCTCATGTACAATGTGGTCCATCTAAGTGATTTCACGTTATGTAATCCTCCACAGCTAACTATTTATTACTTGCATACACAAGGATGTGGCATTGATGTATTCAACTGAATTCAAAATCAGATCACGCGCTCCTTTTTGGTACAAATAAGAAATCAAGCACATGCTTTTTTAGAGAAAAAAAATCTGACATTCCTGACATGGAACATCTTTAGAGAGATGAGCGGATCCAATACAGAAAGATGTTCATACTACTCTTTCATTGCTAGTCAACCACTTCAATACATCAGGAATATCCTCACACTGTATGCAGTTATATTAAGGAATAAAACAATTTGAAAATGCTCTCTAGATTCTTACAGAGCCAACGTCCCTCTTGTTAAGTCCCATGCCAAAAGCCACAGTAGCAA
Source organism: Cucurbita ficifolia (assembly GCA_033971965.1). Classification (NCBI taxonomy): domain Eukaryota; kingdom Viridiplantae; phylum Streptophyta; class Magnoliopsida; order Cucurbitales; family Cucurbitaceae; genus Cucurbita; species Cucurbita ficifolia. Next base: position 9,792,515 of record CM066979.1, read on the forward strand.
CAACCTTTAGAAAAAATGTCAGTCAATGCATTGAGAGAGGAAATAATTATTCATAACATTTATATACATACATTCACACAAATAATAGAAGAATATGGTATCTCACCACTCTAATCTTGTTTGAACAAAAATTCTCCTGTATGTGTTTGCGATCTTTAGCAGGAAGACCACTGTGATAACTCTAATCAGCAAAATAGGAAGCAACCTATCAAATTTTCTTTTCAAATACCCCAAAAAGGTAATAGTAGTTGTTATTCATAACTAGCTAAGATGCAGAAGTAACCTTTGCAGAGATGCCATTATCACACAAGTATCTGCTTACGGAGTCAGTTTCCAACTGCAGCATCAGAGCAGATAAGCAATCATGGCTAACTAAAAGTTAAAAAATTTATCTAGACAAGTAATGAAAATTAAGAAACACAATCAGGTCACTGTGCAAAATGATGAACAGACAACTACAGATCAGCTAGGGGTTCAACCAAACTTTCCTCTGCAAAAATGCTTAATTACGTAGGAAGAGAACTTTTGAAGCCACGGCACAACGAAACAGTTCAAAGTTAATTTAAAAATTGGCCCATTCAGAAAATGAAATAAATGGGAAAAGACATAATAATGTTCATTTGAGTGTTTCATTCCACACTCACTCAATAGACAGCTACAGACCTAGAGGGTGAGCTTAAGCTACATTCAAACTTTTATGTACTATGATAATAAATTACTGACAGAAATTTTAGCATTTGGACAAACCTGAAACTTGCAGTAGATAATAATGCTCCGAACTTCAGCTATGGGAGAAGACTTGATTACCTTAAGTAGATCTTTCAATCTTATTTTCAGCACATCACCAAATCAAATTGAAACATTGAAAGGGTTAATTAAAAGGATCCATATGAGAAAATTAAAGTGATTATGAAGGAGAAAAATCAACTCTCAAGATTTAATACTTGCCTGTTTGTACTCATTGATACTGACAATTGTAGATTTGTCCTTACTGTAGTCTTCAGAATGAGATTGTCTGAAGGAATTTCTAATGCAATCATAATTGCTTGCATAGTTGAAGTAGTTGCCGTTGCAGTCATTGCAAGAATGCAGTTAATATCGAGTTGAGCTCGAAGTAGAGATGCTCTAAGCCTCATATATGAAGGTCGAAAATTGTGTGACCTGGTCATATCAAATTGAATAATTTAGACTAGTTCATTGATGCCATAGCAAATGCTGAAAGCCAGAGGTCGTCTAAATAAGAAAATGATGCTGATCACAGTTCAAATAGGGAATCAACTTGCCATTCAGATATGCAGTGAGCTTCATCCACCACAAGAAGAGATACCACTAAGCCGCTAGAAAACATTGACAGAAAATCTGGGTTCTGAAACCTTTCAGGTGAAACAAAGAGCACCTGAAAATACATATAAGAACTTAACCACCCAATGACTGATGACATTCCAACTATAAAGGATCAAGTTGCAATTGTTCTCATTGTTAAGGATTGTTGGGAGGGAGTTCCACATTGGCTAATTTAGGGAATGATCATGGGTTTATAAGTAAGGAATACATCTCCATTGGTATGAGGCCTTTTGGAGAAGCCCAAAACAAAGCCATGAGAGCTTATGCTCAAAGTGGACAATATCATATCATTGTGGAGAGTCGTGATTTCTAACACTCATCCGAATAATACTTGTAACATTTAAATGCAAGATAACGAATCAATGCAGCTGTTCTCACGATTATGTTTTGCAACAGAGAGAGAAAAGGACGGGAATTTTCCCATTCATGTACCTTCATCGACCCTTGGATAAGCAGCCTAACTATTTCAGATACTTCATCAGGTCTCTACAAATACAAAAGAATGATCAAGTAAAGTTTCTAACTCTTTCACACTGTCATCATAAAAAAGCAAAAAACGTTTAAAAAGCTTGATAGAGAAATAGAGCAGCGACTACCTGACTGCTGCATAATAAACCACCCTGAATTACAGGCGGCAATTGTTTTATCTGATCTATCATTAATGCCACCAAAGGACTGACAACAACAGTTATCCCAGGTAGAACCATTGCCGGTATTTGATAACAAATTGATTTACCGGCACCGGTGGGCAAAACAACCATCGTTGATTTCCCGGCCAGCACCATTTTGATAGTCTCTAACTGCCCTTCTTGGAAAGAATCGTATCCATAAGCTAACTTCAACAACTGTACCAAGTTATCATCAGATGGGTCATTTCGCACATTGGATATAGTCTCTTCAATGGAAACGGGATCAAATTTCGCTCCTCCATTGCCCTGCTTCTGTGGATGTTGCGTTGTTTCTGTAACCAAACCATCTTCATCGCAGAAACTAGCCGTCTGGTGGCAATCTTCATTTTTCAAGTTCATCTTAGTCCTTCTATGGGACCGGTAACTACTCCGATCGCCATACTTTCTCCGGTTGAATTTCTTAATAAATTTTCGCTTCCTACCATTCAAGTTAAGTTTCACAAAGTTGCCTTCACCTCCACATTTGCGCACTTTGACTGGCGGGGCAGGAACGTGGGCTCCAATCAAGTTAGGATATTTCCTAACGAGTTTCACCGGATTCCCGGGACTAAACAAATTATCTTTTGACCCCCAATCAGCCGTTGAACAACTAGCGACCTCAGTTTCAACATTGTCCTGCTGGCTCGGCTCCAATAAAGACCGATTTTCCTCGGAAGTCTCAAAGTTAAGACAGGATCCACGGAATTTCAAGAACGAAGGAGATTTTGAAAAGAACCCGGCTGGAAGCATCTCAATAGATTCGGAGGACGAAATTCCACGACTCTGATCCGAAGCCCGACGGATTTGATATGGCAGAGATGGAAGGGGAGCCCAGTCGGGAAGCGATTCTTCCTCGGAGGGTTTCGTATCAGGCGGTGGAGACGGTTTAGCAACTCTGGAGGAGTGCTTTCCAGGTTTCGACCTGGTACGCGCCAGAGAAGAAGTGGCTTTACTGAACTTACACTTGGCATTGGAAGCTGAGGTGAACGGAGAAACTGAAGAAGACGGCGGCTGCGGCGGCTTTGAATCTCTGGGAGGAGTGGCGGAGATGTGAGAAGCATCTGAATCTGAGTCTGAATCGGAATTCATGTTGGGTAATGGCGACGGAAAATTGGAGGGAGAGCAACTGATGAAGAAGTGTCGAAGGTTTCCTATTTTGCCGATATCAGTTTTCCCGCCAAATGCTATCGTATCTTCATTGGGCCGGCCCACCTTTTCGTGCTTCAACTTCGGGCCCAGGCCCACTATGGTTTAAAAAAACACGATATCATTTTTGGGATAACCATACAAGTATTTCAAATGTTAACAATTTTCTTAAATTTTTATTGTATTTTATTTTGTTCTAGCGTTCTTTAAAATTTTATACATCTAGTAGAGTATTTTTTAGATATAAAATTCAATTATATATCGAACTCAAGATATTATATTTATGGTATTCCAAACATTTCTTTAATTCTTCAATGCACCTCAAAGATTATCTCACTCGTCGTCTGCATGGCCATAGCTGCAATTCTTCAAGCCCCCAGCATGGGCCATTCCGCCGCTCTAAACACCAAATTTCAGAGCCCGTTTTTTAATACATCATATAGCTTATTTCTTAATAGATCTTCTTCATTAGTACTATTTTATCCACGTAATTTCGTCTTCCTCTTCACAATTTTCCAGTTCAATTTGATACAAACCGTCTACCTCAAGCATTGGATTATCTGCCATTTGACTCAACGCTTCAGACAAACGCGACACATGGGAATGATGCACAAAGGACCTGTGTTGCAAAACAAGTTGTCACGTTCTCTCTTCGGTGGCAACTGCCATATGAAAACTACATGAAAAATTTTCCTAACATTTTCCTCCGAACTTGGTGGAGCTACAAGTTGCAGCAGTGCTTTATGTTTTTGTGACATACCACTACTTGGTTCATCGTGGGGCTATGGCGACTCTGATGCTTTTGGTGCTTGCAGAGTCGAGCAGTGGGTGTCAAAATGTTTGGACCCTTTTTGAAATTGTCAATATAAATATAATCGACTAATATGATGCAATTCGAACGAAAAAAGTCTTGTTCGTTGGAAGATCTATCTCGTATCTGGTACTGCAAAGTTCCACTCTCGTATCTGGTACTGCAAAGTTCCACTCTGCAAAAACTCCAAATCATTCGGCAGGTTACAAAAGGGTAGCGGCCTGCACTAAGTTTCAGGACTTTGTGCCTCGTGGCTCCTTATTTCAATACGTTTTACAGCATTCTAAGAGGGGGCAAGATGGGAGAATTTTATGTTGGCAGTGCGGGTGAGCTGAGAATTTGATTCCCAAGTGAGCTTGGATTTCATGGATGGGTGTAATTGGAACTGCCATTTTTGTTAGTATATTGTGGGATCTCTGGTATCAGTGTAGAAAGCATGGTAAAGCAATGTGAATATATTTTAGATGGGAAGGTGGATGATTTCTAGTAATGACACTAATTCTTTCTAAGCTTGTTCTTTCTTTCTCTGTCTTTTAGTATTACAATTCCAACACGAGCAACGATACAGATTTACGATCTCTAAAATAGCTACAAAAGCATGAAAAATACACGCCCTGCTCCCCTCTTTCACAACGACAATAATATATATACTCTATAGTGTATCTTAGTACAACCAATCGTAGTTTACCTGTAATTTAAGCGCCGTGTTGAAATTGAAACCGGACGAGATTTGGCATGGAACAGAGCAGGTAAGTCGTTAGGTCCACTGTTCATATGCTGACAACTGCAGCGTTTATCTTGTCAGGCCTACCAAAGTATTTAAGCTCTACAAAAGTACCTCCTCCTTCACCCTTGGCCAATCTTCCAGGATTCACACACACGCAGTTCGCTCGTTCTTCATCCGCACGTCCCTCACCAAGAGATATAACCTGACAGAGTGGGGAAGTCATTGAAGCTCTTAATAATATGGACAAGTTTGCTTACAGGCAGGAAAATATGAGGTTGAGCTTCAGTCGTTGGTCTATGTTTACTTTCATCTTTAACGTAGTTTCGACAATAAATAAATCGTTGTATGATAATAAAAGGTAAAAATGAATAATACGTAAAATTAATGTGGACGACCACTTACCTTCACGAAGTGTTTCATGTCGGATGGAAGAATGAGAATATCGGGTATTACAGAGATGTCAAGAGCTTTTGGGGCGAGTGAAAAGTCGAGTGGTACTCCTTCGGCCGGAGGGTATAGAGGATAAAAGCTGTTGTGCATTGTCAACAAGTGAAACAAGAGAACCGTAAGTAAGATAAACACAATATTAATACATTGGATTATCCATCCGACATTGTTATGCCTGAACACAAGACATGCCTGCGCTGGCGGAGGACATGACTTGCAAGTGTGCTCAGACGGTCGTTGGCTGTTCCCTTTGTTAGATTTCTTGACAGCTCTTCTCCACTAAGGTGTCTGAGAATATCCATGGTGCAGCAGGCTATCTTTGCCTGAAATCCATTATCGACGGAAATATCAAAATTTATTCTGTATCAATATATATCAGATATCAGTTTTGTATGCTTGAAAAATTACAATTACTTCATCGTCGCGTGTTTGCAATAATGAAGAAAACTAGGTAGTCTAGGTTTCAACAAATCAAGACGTCAATATTGAAGCATATTCCCAACTCTGTTGCAGGGGCGTTAGCTTAGCTTAAAACAAGCTTGATCAATACAGTTCACAGAAAACTATGACATGGTTTATTATTATTATTATTATTACATAAGAATAATACATCATATGTGGGTGGGGGAATAGTGCATTTGTTCATAGTTCAGAACACTGTTAAATTTCCTATCAATCTTTCTTTTCTCCATCCAATTAAAACGATAGAATAAAAATCAAATCAAGTGCAGAAGGGAATTCAGTGAGCAAATCAAAAGGATTTTCCCATATGCATTGGGTTCTTTTTCCCCTATTAGAATTCCAAAGAGAAGGGAAAGAAAAGAGAAACGGATCCCATGGCCATTATACTTATTTTCAACAAAAATGTTCGAAAAGACTCTCCATTTCACCTTTTTAGATGAGAATAAAGTCCTAAGAAATTATCTCATGGTATAAACTTGGTAAGTGCATGTGCAGGATACCCTGAATGAAATCTTCATTTGTAAGAAATCGAATACCAATGGACTCTAAAAGCCAAGAGGGTCTTAGTTGGATCAATCTTTTTTTTTTTTGCTTTACTAAATGTTGATGTTTTTTGTTTTTACAATGGAGCATCCAGCTCTCCTTTTTTCCTATCTTTCTTTCATTTTATAGTATTAAAACAGCTACTAATTAATAACCGGTGATTGAGAACTTTAAACTTCCAATATAGGAAAGTCTGATGAAAACGATAAATTAATAGAAAGCTCATTTGGGAACTCAAAGATGTATCCATGTTTTACCTGATTTGCTTCCAAAATGCCTGGGTTCGGGAGACTAGATATCTGATCCAAAACCAAGGCAGTTCAACAGTAAGCATTACTCAAGATAATGAAACTCCATAAAATTTAGAGGAAACTCAAAGCATAAGAATAGATTACCTGAAGTCTAAGATCAGATGGAATGTCAAAAGCAGGCTGCAGAACAAGGTGATCTTTAATAATTTATTCATTTAAAAACTGATAGATCTGCCTCAACAATTTATACCTGAGGAAAAACAAAGTCGTGATTAGCATCCCTGATAGATGGCATCAAAAGTACACGTGCATCAGGACCCATGTGTTCTACATAATCTTGCACCTGAACAAAATAAAACCAAAATTAAAAGATAAAAAACATAAAATTTATTTCGAAGTCAAGTATACCATGTTAATTATTACCCTTCTGAGAACTTCAAAGTTGAAAATTTCCTCAAAGCTCATCTCTACCGTGCCTCTCTTGATATCAGAATGTTCAGAATCAACAAATGGCCCAAGCTAAAACAACATAAAATGTCAACGACAAGAAGCTTTATTGATAGTTCATTTCATAAAATCAAAAGAAACGAATGAGTATTTACCAATATTAGTAGCTGAGGAGGCTTTCTTTTTGCATATGCTAGTAACTCTGTCAAAGGCTCAAACAATATGTTGTCTGTCGTTGTATAGGGGCCTGATGCAATAATCTGTTTAACAATATTTCAAGTATGTATCAATAAATCTACTCATCTCAGGAAACCTGTTCCAATGTGATATTAACTAGAAACATGCTACGAGAGTTAGGATACAATTTCGACTACTGAGAAAGGTGACTGAAAAAACATTAGGAATTTACAAGAACACACACCATTGATAATTCTGACTGTGTAGAAGGTTGATTAATTGGCTGGATATCATGGTCCAAAGCTATCTTCTTTGCTGGAGGCAGAATGGGATCGATAGTGGCAGACAAAGGAAATGAATCTACAAGTTTGGATGCTATCAAGCAGTGTCCACTAGGATTATGCCCTTCAATACCTACTACCTGTGCAAATTCAATTCTCCCAGGTAAGGTATAGTTTTTGGATGATATTACAAGTAGTATAACATTGCATATTGTACCTGGCCAGGGAAGATTGAAAATTGGCTTAAGTTTTGTAATTCTAAACGAACCCGCTGCCCTCCTGAGTGTTCAACACTAAATAAGAACAAACAAATCTTAAAGTTCAGTAGACAACATAACTACCAGAAATATTTTGTTTGTATTGTTTACTTCAAAAACAGAAACATTGGTGGCAATAGAAAAGCAGAGCACTTAGACAGCATGAAAATAAACAATATATAATTATACCTGCTTTGCAACAAGGTGGACTTATCGTTCAAGTGTCCATCACCATCACAACAAATCATGCCTACTGCAAACATGCTTTTCTGACACAAGATCACACGTTTAGTTTTGTGCTATCACCGAACAAACTAAGCATTTACTCAGACAAAGTGTATCACAATGTGCAGTCATAAAATTGTAGGATAAAAGTCAAAACATAAACAGCTAGATGGACTGACTTAGGTTTGAAGAATAAATCCTAAAACCTTAACCACCCTAGATCATAATCAAAATTTTACATGCACTTAATTTCAGAGAGATATCAAGCAAGACCGCAATTAAACTACCTGCGAAGCAACCGTAGGGTCCACTACTTCTTCATAGAGCCCAGATGCAACAAGAGCTTTTGCATGCTTCACGATTCGGTTTTCTAGTGCATTAAACTATAAAACCAGAAACAAAAACATTTTAGAACATGTACTGAAGTCATGCCAGAGAATCAAATCCAATGCTACGATAAATAATGGATACCCTGTCTTCAACCCTGTCATACATGAACCTGCAATTTGGTTCAAGTCCAAATCCTGATCCATGGACTGTCAGGGAGCATCCTTGCAGGGGTAGAACCTTCTTGATGATTGCATCTTCGTCGTTCTCACAATTATCTTCCATTTCAGCAGTCTCCTTATCAGGCACATTATTAATGCTGAACCTCACAGCAAATTTTTCTGTTCTTTGGCCAAAGGGTGTCACATGCTTTGAAGGTTTTCCTGAAGAGAACAAGCCTTCATTTGTGTAAGGCGTCAAATCAAATCGATCCTTGTGGAGGCCCTGAGATTTCCCATTTGGAGTTTTAAGAATGTCTTCCATTGGATCTTCATCCTCGTCATTCAAAATCCTTAAAAGAAAAGTCTTTAATTAACATTTTATAATAATACTTAGAGACATTTGTCAGCCGAGTAGGGAAAGTTACTAATTTTTCAACCAGAGACAAGTACCAACTTAGTGATATCATATGTACATTTTATGAACAGTTATTATTTGCTATTTCTGTTATGACAGTAGATGGCACTCTGTTACAATGCCTTAAGCCTTGTAAAATGCCTATTTATACCAGGATTATAAATTTCTTTCGCACTCAAGGAAATATTTGTTTCACAGTTTAGGATAAGTTGTCAAGTGACCCTATCAAAACTGATATAGACAACTTTCATTACCATTATGTCCTTGTTTGGGAAGGAAACAAAGTCAATTATCCATGACGACATATTGCAACTAGTAAGTCACACTTCAGAAAATTGTTGAGCAGCCAAGTATGTTTACTGACAACAAAATTATTGGGTAATGAATTATAGATGATGAGAAGTAAATGCCCTATACCATTCTACGATATCTGAAATCTGTGCTTGCTTATGAGGGAGGCAGAAAAATAAGAAAACATCGAAAAGATTCCATACATGTCCACATCTTTGCTCGAATAAACATGAAGATCTGGTTCCTCTTTAATGATTGCTTCTTTTTGCTCATTCTGTAAATGTTGTAAAAACCCATCCATCTGTGCAATTTGTACAATTGACCCATCTAATTGCCTGTCCAAGAAACAATTAAGTTCAAACTCCTTAGAAATGGAGAAACAGTCACAAAATAAAGAACAAAACCAGAATTCCAGCTTCAGTACGAGATAATCTCAGACAATCTAGGAATTTCTAAGTGAAGACAAGTCAAGTAGATACTAAACTGTATGTATGGCAACCGGAAAGAAGAAGAAGAAAAAAAAAAAAAAGAAAGTTTAAAAGCAACAGTCACCTGTTGAGATAGTAGACTTCCCAGCTAGAAACTATATCCGAAGGCTTTAGATTATAATTAATACAGAACGTAACACCTAACGCAAAAGATGGAGGAATCGCTGCGCGTCAGTGGTACCCATTAATGGAGATAAAACAAACAAACAAAAATGAGAATTTGAGCTTACATGTCTTGAGAATCTCTTCCTCTTCATCGAACGTGAAACCACTTCTCCTGAACTCTTCTCCGATCTCGTCATCCATGGCACTGCCTGTACTGCGGAATCTTAGGGTTTGAAAAGCTCCCGCGGTTGTTCTTTTGATTTGCCAGAAATTGGAGGGAAATGAGAGCTTCACTCACTTATACGGGTCTAAGTCGGTTCGGTTTTTATCACAAACAAAAATTGGACCGGTTCGGTCGGGGTTTTTTTGGTCGGGTTAGTCAGTTTTCTCTATCCTATATCAATGATTTAACGTACATTAGCTTTATATTATCAAATTCTAATTTACAAAAGATTATATTTTTTTAAAATAAATTAAAATAATATATATTTAATGTAAATAACTAAATTACTTTAAATTAGTTAGATTCGAACATCTAACTTTTTGGCCGAAGCTATAAGCCTTTAAATTTATTTGTTCAACTTTTGAAACTTGAAATCGACCCTATAAATTGTATTTGGCGATTCAATTCAACATTTTAACTAACATTTTGTTCGTTTGAATTCGAGTGTGTCGTAGCTCGATAAACCGTAGGCCACAACGATCAAACACTTCGAGTAATTTCTCGAACACTAGATCAATGAAGAAATGAATGAAAGACTTCACTCGCCAACCTATGGTTGTTCGAGCGATAAATCGAAGTCGAAAATAAAGCTTAAATTCAATGTAACAGCCCAAGCTTACCGCTAGCCAACATTGTCCACTTTGGCCCGTTACGTACCACCGTCAGCCTCATGATTTTAAAACGCGTCTACTAGAGAGAGGTTTCCACACCCTTATAATGAATGTTTCATTTTTCTCTCCACCCGATGTGGGATCTCACAATCTACCCACCTTCGGGGCCCAGCGTTTTCACTAGCATATCGTCTAGTGTCTGACTCAGATACCATTTGTAACAGCCTAAGCTCACTGCTAGCATATATTATCCACTTTGGCCCGTTACGTATTGCCATCAACCTCACAGTTTAGGAAAAAGTTTTCACACTCTTATAAAGAATGCTTCATTTCCCCCTCGGCCTCCAACCGACGTGGGATCTCCCCTCCTAACTTTTTCTAACCTAAAAAACCTCTGAGATGATATGTTGATTTTTCTTGAGGAATATGCTTCAAAGCTCAGTTTGTTGCAGACTGTTCTTTGGCATCACATCTCAAAGGTGTGTAGAGTGAACAAATGACATCAGAAAAGCGAGGAATTTCAACATATTTACTCCTGAACATATCAGTTACCAGAAGCATACATAGACCAGTTCATCTGTATAGTTTAAAAGACATGAAAACTCGCAACCTCGATATCCAATTCCAATTGATCAATCCTCTAGAAAACGAACACTTACTTCATCGACACCCAATCGCCCGACCCGACGATCTATATCCCATGTGCTTATGAGCCTAAAAAAGTAAGAACGGAGGCATCTCAAGCAACCAAATTAAAATTAAGACGACACCCATATGACAAAATCACGAATGATCAACTTCGTCGCCTATGTCTATCGTGCACAAAAATCCAGAAGAGAAGGGTATGCTTTTTCACAGCTCACAGGTTTGCTACTCAAAAGCTCACAATTTCTTCATGATATCTTCAATTCCAATTGATCAATCCTCTTGAAAACCAACACTTAGTTCATCGACACCCAATCGCCCAACCCGACGATCTATATCCCATGTGCTTATGAGCCCAACAAAGTGAGAATGGAGGCATCTCGAGCAACCAAATTAAAATTAAGACGACACTCATATGACGAAATCACGAATGATCAACTTCGTCAAAGTGAGAATGGAGGCATCTCAAGCAACCAAATTAAAATTAAGACAACACTCAGATAACAAAATCACAAATGATCAACTTCGTCGCCAATGTCTACTGTGAACAAAAATCCAGATTTGTTACTCAGAAGCTCACAATTTCTTCATGATATCTTCAATCCTCTCAGCAACTTCATCCATGTTCTTCTGCTTTACTTCATCCAGAAGCAGTTTACATGTAAGGTATCTTGGCTTTATATCTTGACCGATCATCGTCTCAAATAGCTGGTAAGCCCACTCGCACTTATTTGTTCTACAAAGACCATGAATTAAAAGGGAATAAGTTGATATATCAAGACTCAAATGCTGTTTATTCATCATGTCATCCAACAACTTGTTCAAAACATTGTCTGTCTTTCCAGTTCTAAAGCAGGATTTGAGCAATGGGTAATATGTCTGGACATCAGGTTTACAAAGCCCTGATTTCTCCATCTCCTCAAGCAATTTCATAGCCTTCTGTTCTTGTGCACGATGACAGTACATGGAAATCATAGAATTGTAAGTCGATGTATTCGGTAAAACACTCTTGCTCGGCATTTCTACTTCGAATACATGAATAGCTTCCCGTATTTTACCTGCTCTCCCTAATGTATGGATCAAACAATTATAAAACAGCGTATCGGGTTCACATCCAGCAGATTTCATTCTCTCAGCAATTTGCAAGGCTTCCTCAAATTCTTCTGACTTTGTTAGTGAACACATGATAGTAGTGTAAGTGATAACATTTGCTGGGCATCCTTGAGCATCCATTTCATCAAGCAACTCATAAACCTTACTAAACTTGCTACGACGACAATAAAATAGGATAATTGTTGAATAACTAATGACGCAAGGACGATAACCATGTCCTTTCATCTCTTGTAACGTCCAATGTGCCTCATCAACTCTATCGACTTTACACCAACCATGAATAAACGTGTTGAACGTGTAGGCATTTGGGGATATATGGGACTTAAGATCCAAATATATCCGTCGTGCTTGTTCAACCCTCTTCTCTTTGCACAGAGTATCAAGCAGCACATTCATGGATTCAGTGTTCTTCTCCAACCCAAAGGTTCCCAAATCATCAAATATTCTCACAGCATCTTCCCATTGTCCAGCACCAGCAAACCTTCGCATAGCCTTAGCTAGAGTATTAAGCGTTACAAGGCGAGCTTCCTTCAGTTCTTCTAGCATACCTTTCATCTTGACCATTTGCTTTGTTTTCCCCAATGTATCTATAATAACGTCAAATAAATCTGGTGTGTGCTTGAATCCAGAAAGTGACTCTGCCCATCTAAAAACACCCAAAGCAGATTTCCAATCATCTTTGAATCGTTGGAGCAATTTGTAAACAAGTTCATGGGAGAATTGTATGCGGTTACACGCTTGATCGTGCAAGAGAGACTGAAAAATTTCATCATCGCTGCTACCAACCCGAACTTTAGAAATGATCAAATCAAGATCAGAAAGTTTTGTCTGATATTCAGATTGTATTATTTGCTGCAAATCTCTAGCTCTTATAGAAATGGAAGGCTCCAGCGGAGACGAAAAATTTGCAGAGGATACATGAAAATAAGCAAATAGTTTACAACGATCAAGAACACCACAAATTCTCTTAAGATTCTTCTGAAAACGCAATGACATGAAGCACACCAGCTGAAGAAAGTCCAAAATAACAAACAAACAAACAAACAAACAAGCTTCGATTTATTCTTCCGCAACTAATATAACACAGAAAACTTCAGAATGGAAAAGTTTCTCTTATTCTTGATTGAGTGAAGTGAGAAATTTCGAACTACGGAGTATGCAATTCAGGAAGAATCTCACAGTCCAGAGAAAAGCCTTGGGGTCGAAAATGAGCAATACACACAATTGATACAATAAAATCCACGCACCTGTGGAAGTCGCAGGTATCTGGTCTGCAATTCTTCGCCAAATTGAAACGATAGAACAGCGAATTAAGAACTCACAATGAAAGAAAACAAGAGTGGCAGTGAGGAGAAATGCGGTCAATCAGTCAGAAAGCAAATGAATTCTTTCAAAATATGGAATTCACAAACTAGGGTTTCCAATCCAGAAAAACAACTCGGACTCGAGTCTCGCGGAGAAGAGTATGTTTCAGAGAAAATTGCGGCCGAACTCCGAGAAAAGATGAACAGAGCAGCATCGATTCTTTAAGTTATTTTGAACCGACATGTCGTTTGAGAACATATAAAGAGAAATTTGATTACTTTATATATTTTAGTGGTGTAGGGTGACACTTTTTTATTAATGAAATATTTTTGAATTTATTGAAAAAATGAAAATTATTTGGAAATAATATAAATATTTAAAAATATATAAAGAACGGACAAAACTCCACTCATGGAATCCGATCTCCACATATTCTCCGGTAGAGAATTCCTTGATCCCAACTAAAATAAATGTAAAAAAAATGAAATAAGAAGTCGATACGAAGACGAGGAGGCTTCCATGTCTCCATCCAGTCCCATGGACATCATGGGCCATTCCAAATAGGGTAGAAAGTTCTCGTTTCCGAGGGAATAGAGAGGGGACGAGGAGAGTTTTCTCCCCTTTGGATAAATGAGATAAGATTGTTTTTTAAATTCTCGTCTCAATATTTATTTATTTATATTGTTATTATCGTAGTAAATAGTTGAAATATTTAAATTTCTTAGAAATTATGTAGTTAAGATGAATTATTATTGTTTTTGTTAGGGGACTGACACGGGTGACGGGACGAGACGTCCCGTCTCTACCCTGCTCATCTCTGCTTCCTATTTCAAAATGGTCGAGATTTAGAAATATTAGTATCATTTGTGGCACAAAACTTTTACTAAGTAGGCACAAGAATACTAATTCAGAAATGTAAAAGGAAGCACACTTTCAACTACATTAAAAAATAACAATTATAGGACTATGGTTAACACCTAATCTATCTCATCAACTATTGTTAGAAAGCTTGTTAGTGGTATTTGCTAGGATTTTGGTATTGCTCATAGGAACTTCATCCTATGCAGTTAGTACCAGTTCTTACTGGATGATATCAAACTCATGAACTTCAGCTACCCTCCACTGTTTGAGAGTGACTATTGGATGATGATCTTCTCAAGAATTCCGCCACCAACTTTGAAAACGATGAAGAACTGTTCTCGAGTAGTCGAGATGGCATGTCGTACTCAATGACCTTCCCTGTAAAAACGAAACTCTTGTGCATTAGAACTGTAAGGAAAATATTACCGTAAAAGTCCAAGCACACCGCGAGCAGATATTGTATTATTTGAGTTTTCCCTTTCAGACTTCCTCTCAAGAGTTTTAAACTGCGTATGCTAGGTGTTTTGTTTATCATTTGTAATAGCTCAAGCTCACTGCTAGCCGATATTGTCCTCTTTGGACTTTCCCTTTCGAGCTTCCCCTCAAGGTTTTTAAAACGCGTTTGCTAGAAATAAGTTTCCACACCCTTATAAAGAATGCTTCGTTTACTATTTGTAACAGCCTAAACTCACCGCTAGCAGACATGACACTCTTTGGGCTTCCCCTCAGGTTTTTAAAACGCGTCTGCTATGGAGAGGTTTCTACACCCTTATAAAGAATGCTTCGTTCTCCTCCCCAACCAACGCGGGATCTCACAATTACTAAACTACACAAGAACTTAGCTTACCTTCATCAAGAACCAAAACCAAATCATTGTCGATAACAGTCGGTATACGATGAGCTACAGTTATAACAGTACATCCTTTCGTCTCCTCTCGTATCGTTTCTTGGATTATATTCTCTGTTGCGGTATCGATGGAAGCTGTTGCCTCATCCAAAACAAGAATCCTACGCTTCTTAAGAAGCACTCTAGCTAAGCAAACAAGCTGCCGCTGTCCAACACTCCAATTCTCTCCACCTTCAGCAACTGCACCATTTCCCAACACCAAAACAGTACTCATGAGTAAAAGATAACATAAACTGAACAAGAACTTCAAAAAAGTAACCAACCTGGTGCTTCAAGAACCGTTTGATCCGTTTTGAAGATCTCGGGAAACCGACACTTCCAAAGGACCTGAAATATCGAGTCAGTTTTACGATCATGTTAACTTTTCATTCGCTAAAAAGGCATCAGTAATCTCACCTCCCATATTTCTTGATCAGTATGTTGCTGCAAAGGGTCAAGATTTGTTCTCATGGTTCCTTTGAACAATGTTGGGTCTTGTGGAATGATACCTAGCCTAGACCTCAGATCATGCAGACCCATTTTAGCAATATCAACTCCATCAATGAGTATCCTTCCTGCAAAGGGCTCAACCATCCTAAAAAGTGCTTGGATTAACGTGGACTTGCCACTTCCTGTCCTGCCAACAACACCAATCTTCTTCCTTTTAGGGAAGGTACAAGTGATTCCTTTCAAAACCATTGGAAGATTAGGACGGTATTGAACATGAAGGTCCTCAAGTTCTATGTTTCCCTCCTTTGGCCATTCTGGCGCTGGCCTACAATCTTCACTCACCGGTGGCTCCTCAGGAGCTATGTTAGTAAACTGAAGAACTCTCTCAACAGATATCATTTTGTTCTCAACATTGCATAGATTCCATATGACCCAAGATTGAAGAACGTTTAAGTTTAAACCGTATGTGGCTGCTAATCCTGCTAAACCTGTAGTGACATAATAAACCAATGGTTAGGTGAGCGAATGGATAGCAGTTGCATCAATGGAGATAGCTAAAGTTTGGAAAGGTTACTTGGGTTGATAGCAGATCTAGGAAGGGTTACTAAGATGACGAGGACAAGAACGAAGACTGCGTCGAAAAGAAAATTGATCCGGAGGCATAACCATTCCATTGAAGTTGAGTTGTGGAAAACGATACGAGAATGATCATCAACTAGTTCGAGTATTTTCGTTAAGAAACGATCTTCTTGATTGAAACAACGAATGATGGTTGCACCTACAACTGTTTCAGAAAAGTGATGAAGAATTGGAGCTTTTCGAATCCCAACCATTCTAGCTAATTCTCTAGCTGTACTGATGTAGTATCCCTGTTAAGGAAATTGAAAGAACAAAGCATTCAGCATAATATTCAAAGCATCTCACATTGATGTGATGCTGCAGAGTGTAAATTCAAGGAACAATAGCTTTTTACTGTTTGTTCAATGGTGAAATAACATATTTGTAACGGCCCAAGTCCACTGCTAGCAGATATTGTCTGCTTTGGCCCATTATGTATCACCGTCAGCCTCATGATTTTAAAATGCGTCTGCTAGGGAGAGGTTTCCACACCCTTATAAGGAATGTTTCGTTCCCCTCTCCAACCGATGTGGGATCTCACAATCCACCCCCTTTGGGGGCCTAGCATCCTCGTTGGCACACCGCTTGGTGTCTAACTCTGATACCATTTATAGCAGCCCAAGCCCACCGCTAGTAGATATTGTTCTCTTTGGGCTTTCCCTTCCGGGTTTCCCCTCAAGGTTTTAAAACACGTCTGCTAGAGAGAGGATCTAGCCCTACTCCGACCAGTGCCTCACACCATCCAGTGACTTGCTCTGATACCATTTGTCACAGCCCAAGCCCATCGCTAGTAGATATTGTCCGTTTTGGCCCGTTACGTATTACTGTCAACCTCACGGTTTTAAAACGTGTCTGCTAGGGGAGAGGTTTCCACACCCTTACAAGGAATGTTTCATTCCTCTCTCTAACCGATGTGAGATCTCACAATATCTGCTAGCGGTGGGCTTGGGCACTATTGTAAGCTAAAAGAGGGATTACGTTCTTACCTGATACCATATAGAAATAGCGAGGACAAGAAGGAAGAGGGGGAAAACATGCCATGCAACCTTGGACATCAGGATAATGATACTCAACAGCTGAATTAGTGCAAAGGCCAATCCTCCTAATCTATAAGGGATATCTGTATCCAAAGTGCTTTGATCATTAGATGACTGCATCACAAAGAAGATGGAAAGGGGGGTTAAAATGATTGATTCAGTGAAAAAATGAATAGAGTAGTAGATAGCAAACACATTGAGAAGGTATTAACTCTGTTAAGGATTTGGCTTGAAGGTTTGACATCAAAGAAAGAAATAGGTGCAGCAAAAATTGATGTCGCCATTCCAAGAAACATCCGTTGTGCAGTCTCAATAGCAATGGTTGCCATCACGACGGCCCGGCCTAATATAAAGACGGAGCTCACGCCCGACATCAAAATGAAGATCCCTATCAGTTGCTCTCTGCTGACCTTGCCTTCTTCTTCTGTTGCCCAAGACATCCAGTAATTGCTACCCATCTGAAGGATTTGAAAGAAAACTTGACATAGAAGGACAACAGGAACAAGAGTTCCTTTATAAGCTGATGTAATGAAGGTCGAGTATACGCTCCACTTTACACGACCCGTTTGAGATTCCTCTTCTTGAGTCCTCATAAGGTCTCCATTTCCAAGGGTCAGGGAAGAATTTTCATCTTGAGCTTCCATCTGACATGGTTTAAGATGAGGTTTATCCTCTTTGAATGGTTTAACTCCATTCAATGACTTTCTGTGTGCTGCAATGTGCCTAGCAAGCTCACCATTTGAGTCTGATATCAATTCTGCATACTTTCCTGATTGAACAACATGACCATTCTTCATCACCTGCAAGCAAAAGCATTTGAATTCCAAGTGATGAGTAGCAGGGGTTGTGATGTTCCATGGAAAGCAACAAAAAAAACTCAGCTGCTTATTGTGGATTGTCGGGAGGGAGTCCCATATTGGCTAACTTAGGGAATGATAATGGGTTTATAAGTAAGGAATACATCTCCATTGGTAATGGGTTTATAAGTAAGGAACAAAAAAAACTCAGCTGCTTATTGTGGATTGTCGGGAGGGAGTCCCATATTGGCTAATTTAGGGAATGATAATGGGTTTATAAGTAAGGAATACATCTCCATTGGTATGAGGTCTTTTGGGGAAGCCCAAAGCAAAGCCATGAGAGCTTATGCTCAAAGTGGACAATATCATACCATTGTGGAGAGTCGTTATTCCTAACATGGTATCAGAGCCATGCACTTAACTTAGTCATGTCAATAGAATCCTCAAATGTAGAACAAAGAAGTTGTGAGCCTCGAAGGTGTAGTCAAAAGTGACTCAAGTGTCGAACAAAGTGTGTACTTTGTTCGAGGACTCCAAAGAAGGAGTCGAGTCTCGATTAAGGGGAGGTTGTTCGAGGGCTCCATAGGCCTCAAGGGAGGCTCTGTAGTGTACTTTGTTCAAGGGGAGGATCGTTGAGGATTGTTGGGAGAGATCATGGGTTTATAAGTAAGGAATACATCTCCATTGGTATGAGGCCTTTTGGGGAAGCTCAAAACAAACCCACGAGAGCTTATGCTCAAAATGGACAATATCATACTATTGTGGAGAGTCGTTATTCATAACACTGCTTACCAGGACGAGGTCGGCGGCTTCTATGAACTCCAAGTGATGAGTAGCATACAAGACAGTCTTATCAGACAAAAGTTGCAAAAGACATCTCTGCATTATCATCAAAGGTTCTTATCAAAATCATTTAAAGAGAGCATAAAAAGAAAGAAACAACAAGAAAACACAGAAAGATGGCGCTTGCCTTGAACAAATGTGTTCCAGTACAAGCGTCCACGGCGCTGAACGGATCGTCCAGGAAGTAAACATCAGCATCACTATAGACAGCCCTTGCCAATTGAACTCTCTGCTTTTGACCTCCACTTAAGTTCAGCCCCCTCTCTCCCAATAAAGTACAATCTCCATCCAGCCACAGCTTGATATCCTGGTCCAAAGCACAGCCTTCTAACACATCCCCATAAAAACGTTCATCGATTTCCTTTCCAAAGAGCACGTTATCTCGAACCGTGCCTGATTGAATCCAAGCGCTTTGGGGAACATAAGCTTTAGTTCCATGTACCTTCATTTGTGTTCCTGAAATCTGTGGAATCTCACCTAGTATACTACAAAGTAAGCTCGATTTTCCTGAACCGACCGATCCACAAACTGCAACCTTGTAACCCTTTGGTATTTGCAACTTCTCAGCAATGTTTATCGTCGGCTTAACGTTTAAACGATCACTGGCATCCCATAAATACTCTCCCACCTCTATTTCAACCATGATGTCTGATGAACTAAATGGAGGATAATAAATCTGTTTCCTTTGATCTTCTTCTCGAATGAACTCGTTGATACGGTCGAGGGAAACTTTCGTTTGAGCAATCATGGAAACTAGCTCAGGTAGATTATAAATTGGTTCTTGTAAGATCCGAAAAGTAGCTATGGCTGATAGAACTGTGCCTGCTGTTAGAGAGACATTCATCAAAACACAAGCACCAAAAGTAACTACTGAAACTAAAGTTGGTGACACCCAAAAGAGAACAGCTATAACCGAGCATGTATAGAGGTATCTCTTCAACCAGCTTCTCTCAACGTCTCTAAGTTTCAAGATCTTCTTCAAAAACGTCTGTTCCCAAGAATGCAGTTTCAAGACTCTCATGTTTCTTAGAGTCTCTGAGGTCAACTTGATTCGGGAATCTTTCGCATTCATTATCTTCGAGTGTAGACTTTCTTGAATATTCGCCAAGGGCGTATTGCCCACCATTATGAATACTATGGCTAAGAGAGCAGTAATTGAAGGAGCAAGTCCAAGATTCATATAAAGGATAACAAGAGCTAGAACTACTTGAACAGGAAGCAACCAAATCTTGTGAATATACCAAGAGAAGTCTCCAATTCTTTCAACATCTACGTTAATTAGATTTGTTATTTTACCATTACTTGGACCAGCAGCATTCATAGAAACGCATTTCTTGTAAATCATCACTGTAAGAGCTGCTCTTATCTGTATACCAAGACGGTGAGTGCCGAAATAGCATTGTCTTTGAGTAAGAGACTCCAATGTCTTGGCGAAAAAGAAGAAGAACGCAAGAATCAACCCATCACGGTTGCTCGAGTCGTCGTCCTTTCGCAATAGATAGTTCACAAAATTAGTGATTAGAACAGGCCCCATGAACGATGCTAATGTGTTGACACCTGAGAAAAGTTTTGAACAAAGAAATCAGAGTATATCGAAACGAATTCAACGTATAAGGAAGATGAAGAGGGTACCTGCAAATATTGCTGTTAAGACCAGGGGCTTCCATGTAGCTAGAACAATAGCTTTAGGCAAGGAAGACGATTCGATTTTCGTTCTCTCAAGTGATTCTTCGAGCAACATGGAAGCATACTCAGCTGTTTCAGATTGAGGAACACAAGGAACATGAGCTAATTCAAGTTTTTGAATCCTTCCCCTTTTGAAGAGAGGGTTCATCCATTGGAATGTAATTTGACTCCACAATCCAGGACTCACAAAATCACCATGATCTTCAGAAGAACAAATATCCTCTGTTTGAAGCAATAGCTTCTCAAGATCATTGTGGTTCTTGGAATAGCTAACAGTCAGTGCAGTACAACAGATTATCAAACACAAAGTGAAGGAAGAACAGTCTACAATGGTGGGTTTTGGAAGAAAACGAGGGATTTCCATGGATTTCAAATGGGTAAGCAGGAAAAGAATCAAACAACCTAAACCATAGAAACAAGAGAAAACCCACCAAACAATTAGAATCATAGGCCATGGTTTGCCTTGATGATACACACAATTTCTCCAGTAGATAGCAATGGCAGCAGCCAAACTCCAAGTTAAAGCAGAAATGGCCAATTCCCAACAAACAAATTTGCTATTCAAATATTCATAAACAGCAAAACCACAATACAAGAACGGAAGAACAGCATTAGAAAAGATTGTGATTCTGATTAGCCATTTAGATCCTCGAGCTGCTGTGTTTCTCAATCGAGGGTTTCCACATCGAAAATGAAGCAAAACCCATATCGAAAATGCAAAAATAAACACAGCATTTACGATTACAGAAGCAAAATCCATGAAAACAGAGTTTAAAGATCGCCAAGCATTGAGAAGAAGATGAACAACAAAGAATGGCGGTTTCAGTAAGAGCAGTAGAACAGAGTAATTTGAGAAAAGCACGTGGGTGTTACGAAAATGGCGAAAACTGAATCAAATATAAAGAATCGGAGTGGATTTATCGCAGTGGCCAAGGAGGATTTAAAAATGGCTGAATTCTGTCGCTTTTTGGACTAATCTTTGTCGTCCCCAGTTCATATCGCTCTCGACTGTGGAAACATTCCTGGTGAATTTGCAACTCCAATAATGTTCTCATTATGGCTCCATTTTGTGAATTAATTGTGATAAAATTTCTTTAAATTATTTAAATTTAATAATATTCCAATTTTAAATTATTCTTCGTACTCCAAATAAATTATTATTATTATTATCCTACTAAAAAAAGTTTTATAAATACGAACCATAAAAATAGGAAAATCAGGTATGTTCATCACAAACCAATTTGGACTACTCTTATCCAAATCATTAATGTTCCATTAGATTACGTTTTTGTTGGTTTTTGTTGAGTTGAATTTTAAAAAAATAAAAAATTCGAATTGATTTGTGGTTGACATTTTTTTGTCGAGTCAACTGGACCCTTCCAGGGCTACAATCAAACCCAGCCCTACTTTACTTTGATTATTAGAAAAATTAAGAATATTTAACCTTTGTAATCGATGTCAGTGATATATTGTGTGAGAATTTAATTATTAATATAATATATACCGTGATTAAGTATGATTTTTTAAAAATAATTTTAAAAAAACAACGTAATAACTCAATCCAACACTCTTATCTTTGGGTTGGATTATGAACTCTAGTTGAGTTGTTCGAGTCACCAATCCAATAAATTATGGACCGTAAATATTATTGTATGCTTTCTCAAAATTAAAATAAAAAAATAGTAAAAAATCTAGATCGATCAAAAAATAATAATTTAAAAATAATCAAATTAAATAAAAATAAATAAATTTATGAAGTGGACGACCAAAAAAAAAAAAAAATAATGAAGAAAATGTATAAAAATAGAAGAAAATAAATTCATTAAAATTCATAGGATTCAAAATTTCAAAATTAAAGTTAATTTATCAAACTAAAGAAAAAAGGGTTAAAAAAAGAAAAAGAGAAATAAAAAGAAGAAAAAGTTTTTTTGGTTAATGGAATTAGAGAAACTTTATTCACAAAAGGTTTTAGTTACAGCCACGTTAATTTTATTGACTACCGAGCTCCAATGAGAATGTGCCACGTGGATTACCGGAGACTGGAGAGGGAGAATTGATGACGTAACGTTAAGTTTCTGTGCCAAGCGGTTGGCTCCGACATGTCAACCTCCACAAACCGGGTCCGGTGCCTGACCGAATACCTGCTGACGTTGGCTGCAACCGTAAGCCTCACCTACGCTGTCCCGGTCCATTTTTCGAAAGTCGTTTTCTTAAATTATAAATTTATTTTGAATTTTTGGAAAAAAAAAATTTTAATTAAAATTTTATAATTTCCTAAAATTTTCATAAATAATATCTATTTTTTAAGAATTTTATTCAATTTTAGAAACTAAATTTATTGTTTTCAAATCAATTTTTTAAATTAAAATTACATTTACTAAATTTATAATTGAGACATTTAATAGTTCCATAATTTAAAAAACTTCTTAAATTTTAATTTTTTTTTAATAAATTTTATGTTTAATAGGTTTCTAAATTTTAAATTTGATGTCTATTAAATATTTAACTTATTTAACAATTTTTTTAATGCACGGACCTACTGAACACAAATTAAAAAGTTTTGAATTATATTAAATATAAATTTAATATTTTTTTTTATTATATCATGTTTTACACAAAATTAAATGTTAATTTAAGCTTAATTTTTTTAATTCATGAATCTTTGAGAATAATTTAGTATATATATATTATTGATTTTTTTTTTTTTGTCTCAAATTGTACAATTTTTTTAATACAAAATTTTGACTACAAAAAGTGAAAGAAAAAGAGAAAGAAACTAAGATTACTCTCTTTTCAGTTCTTTGTCTCAGAAAATTCGAAAACATTTACTTTTTTTTTTTTTTTTATCATCTCTACCTCATTATTTTATTCATTAATTTTATTTAAATAAAATTAGATAATATGAGGTCGGGATCCAGAGTCATGCTTCACTTTTACGTGCATTATTGAGATAAGCTTAGATGAGCTAGATGATCCAGCACCAATGCTTGAGATAAGCTTTATGAGCTAGATGATGTGACACTAATCGAAGAATAATTTATAGTTGAATGTGGACTCATTTTCTTTTATCTACAAATGAATATATTTCAAATAGGGGTATACATGGGTCGGGTTAAGTCATGTTGGTGGACTGAGAACCCAATCCAACTCAACCCCCTATTTTCGGGTTAGATTCGAGTTAGGTTGTCACGTTGTTGAAAAAAAAAGTTGAAAGGAAGAGGATCACTGTGCAAGTAGGAAAAGATGCAGAAGCCAGAAGGACTGGCGACACGAGGAGAACGGTGATAACGAGTACTCGAGAAGGAGGTAGGAATTTTCGTTTTGACGTCTGATGTGGATAGTCGATTGTGTGCTTCACTGATTCACTGCGTTGTGCTAGGAAGAAGAGTACAAGTAGGTACTGTACGTACGTTGACTCGGTACTTTACACACTGAACTCATACCCAACTCGAACCAGATCAAATCCTAAAATATCAATTCAACCCCACTCGAAACTCTACCTAACCCAACTTCAACCTGTATAGTTCGGTTGGATTGGTTCGGATAAGGTCCTAATAAATTGATATATTAAATATAAAATTTTAAAATATATTGCACATGGTAGTTTTTTTATTTAAAAAAAGTTTATTAAATAAAGTATTATGTATGATGGGGCAAGTTCCGTTGGGTTCAAACTTGACAGGCTATTTGAACTTGGACATTTCCTTTTTCTTTAATTTTTATTCAATATATTGGGTTATTTAAATATTTAATTATTAAGATAACTTTTTAAAAAGCTATATTACACGTGCACCAATTCCAATAAATCCAACATCCTTCATGGATGAGTTGTTGCCTTTTATTTAAAAAAAAAAAGCTAAAAATAATTTAATAATAAATATTCTCAAATAAATTTACACGTGAAATCGAGACTACATTTGAACGAGAGTGATCCTAATGATACAACTGTCTTTCTGATGGCTCGATTATATGAACTTTAAAGTGAAACGTGCTTCCTCGTATAAATTATTAATTTGAGTTGGATCGGATTCGAATAAATGAAAACATGAAATGGATTTGTGAAATATCACATCGGTTATAAGGGTATGGAAATCTCTTTCTAACATACGTGTTTTAACAACCATGAGACTGATAGCGATATGTAACGGGCCAAAAGCAGATAGTATCTACTAGCGGTGGAATTGAGCTATTACAAATGGTATAAGAGCTCAACACTAGACGATGTGGGGTATCAGAGCTCAACACCAGGCGGTGTGTTAACGACGACGTTAATTATCTAAGGATGGTGAATTGTAAAATCCCACATCGATTGCTCGGAATTAATTGAGGTGAGTTGAGTTTGAGTTCGTTATTTTTATAAAAAATTATTTAAATTGAAAAAATTTAAAATTCGATTTTATTATTATTATTTTTAAAAGTTTTGAGGATGAGATGAAAACGACAAAAGACAAAGACAAGTGACAATGTGTATGCCATTTTGTCAGATTCTTAGTCACCTTCCTACCACTTCAGCCATGTCAGCCACCTGGTTCACACTCACTCCAATGAACAACGTGGCAGACATTGGAACAAACGTAAAATT
The DNA here is from genome assembly GCA_033971965.1 of Cucurbita ficifolia. Classification (NCBI taxonomy): domain Eukaryota; kingdom Viridiplantae; phylum Streptophyta; class Magnoliopsida; order Cucurbitales; family Cucurbitaceae; genus Cucurbita; species Cucurbita ficifolia. The sequence goes on from CM066979.1 coordinate 9,817,745, forward strand.
TGACACGTCACTATGACCCTTCAAACAAAAACTCTCCTTTTCCAACGAAGAAATAACGAAAATTCCATCGTCGTCTGTCGCCGCCGCCGCCGCCGCCGTGTAGTCAAGAAAAACCACCACCGTTGACTTCAATTCCTCTTTTACTTCTCATCTATATATATATATATATATATATATATATATATATATATATATATATATATGGAAATTACCTAATTTTAAGAAACTTTAATTAATTTATTACTCTAAAAAAAAATTAAATAGAGATATTTATTTAATTCGTAGAGTCGGAAAACTTTCGTCTAAATTGAGAGGAAGCGGAAATTTTTTTCCGAAGATTATATTTTTCGTGCCCATTTCTGTCCCTGATCTCGTCCAAATCTCCATTTTGCCACGTCTCATTTAATATTAAATTTTAAAAATTTAAAATTTTATAAATTATGTTGAGGCATCCTATTATATTTTTTATTTTTATAAAATATTATTAAAAATAATAAGATAATGTATTCTATTAAGAATTTAAGTTTGCATCCTATTATATTTTTGCTCGTGAAATATTATTAAAATAGAAAAAATTCAAAATATATTAATTAATTGTTCATAAAAAAAAGACACAGTTCGAACAGTAGTGTTAACACTACTGATGGTAAATATTCTCTAATTTTTTTTTAATTATTTGAATTAATAGTGTAATTAATTTCTATCGTAAATTAAAATTGACTTATCGACCAAATCGGTCGTAATTTTAATTTGATTAAATTTGAGAAATTATTTGTCACTTATTTTGATTCGGACAAAAAAATTTGGAATTTGCTTTTAAAAAAAGGGTGGGGCCCAGTTTGGCAGCTTCCTGTTAGCTCATAATTCATAGAGATAGGGTTTCTAGTAGACCAAATTTGACTGTGACGTGGACAATAACAACCTTTTTCGTAACCTTCGTGGAAAAATCACTTTTAAATCTTTATTATTTTCAATTAATAAATAAAAAATATATGTTTGAATTTCAAATGTTCAAATAATACACTTAAAATAATAATAAATTTATTAAATTTTGAATGAAAATTCTTTTATTAAATTTCAAAAATATCCTTAAACTTTCGACCCTATTTTACAAAATAATTTTAAAATTTCGACAGTTTCATTAATACCTAAGAAAAAAAATTATAATTGTGTGACATATTTTAGACCAAATCTAATTGTTTCGGTTATAATTTTTTTCAACTAAAACACATTTATTAATTTCGGAATAAGCTTAAAGTGGATGAATTTAAAAGAACAAGTAAATAAATAAATGAAGTTTCATTGTATCGTAAACAAGTCTTCCTCTATATAACAATCACGGGTCTTTTTCTCCATTTCTCTCGAAAGACCCGTCACTGGATTACTCCAAATTATTCTATCGACTTTTTCACTTTTCTAGAAATAACGTCCGAATACGATGGGTACAATTTTTTTTTCCACAAATGATGTGAGGTTTTATTCTATAATTTCAACGATTAATGTTGTTTCCTTTCCATGTTGATTATTACGTACTTATTACCCATTCATATTAATGTGTATTGATTAAATTATTCGTTTAGAAAAAAATAGGGATATTAAAAAAAATCAATAATCCTAAAAATCCGATCAATCCAACCCAATCTATACGATTTGGGTTGGGTTATAAACTTATTTGGGTTGGGTTGGTTCATAGATTTTCTTAAATTTATATTGGGTTGAATGGAATTGACCCGAATATTTTTTCCACAAATAATGTGAGGTTTTATTCTATAATTTCGACAACTGAATCGGTTGAGACGAATCTCCACAATAGTACGATATTGTCTCCTTTGGGTTCTCCAAAAGGCCTCATTCCAATGAAGATCAGTTCACCACGAGTAACTTCTTTCTTTTTATTATTCTTTTTTAAAAATAGTTATTTTTAAAGAATTTAGACACATGGAATGTCTCGATGATATGAATGAGATGTATCATAAAAATAAGAATTTCGACATATGGGATGTCCCAATGATACAAACGAGATATAATATAAAAGTAAGAATTTCGACTATGGGATGTTCCGGTGATATTGTTAAGAATGAGAAAAATAAAATTGGGATCAAAGGTGTGTGGGGGATCTAAAGTCCACTGTGGGATGGATTTTCATTAAGTTCAGAAGGTTTAAATGAGATACAAGTTGTTGACTAAATCCTAGAAATAAGATAAAATATATCAAATATACTATGGAAAATCTAATTGATTCTATCTAAAATGTATTCCAATACTCTCTCAAGTTGGAGAATGTAGGTCAATAACATCAATACTCCCTCGAGTGGGAGAATGTAGGTCAATAACATCCAACTTGTCTTTGCGAGTGTAGGTCAATAACACCCAACTTGTCTTTACGAGTGTAGGTCAATAACACGTCAATAACACCTAACTTGTCTTTTCGAGTGTAGGTCAATAACACCCAACTTGTCTTTGAGTAAGAGTGTAGGTCAATAACACTTTTGTCTTCCCAGTAGTGAACATATCCGTCAAGTTAACTCTAAACAAGTATTTGCTGATGATTTGGACACATTAGTTTGCTTTTTAGAGTTTCAAGAAATTATTGAATTTCACCCGAAGATGCAAAACCAAGTATTTGTTGATGATCTTGCAATAAATAATTAAATTTACCTAGAAATAGACTGCAATGATTTAAGGATTGATAATTCGTCCCATTTAATTTGATTGGAACAAGAGAATATCCTGGCTTATCAGAGTGATGAATATAATAAGGATGTGTTAAATAAACATCCAAAGTTTTGAAGTTGGATAATAACACCAAGATCGGTGCTCTGGATCACTTGAGAGGTTGTGAAAGAAAATACGAACATCTTGAATATGCCACCTTTGAGATTGGTGAGAAATTTGAAGATGCTGGATATATATCATCTGTCGTCCTTCGTTGTGGTTGCTTAAGGACTAGTAGTGGTTGCTTAAGGTTTGGAAGCAATGGTAATGATTTGGAAGCAGTTGAAAGCAGGAAGTTGTGGTTGTTGTGATATTCGATTGGACTTATCACGATGGATGATCGACGGCTGGAAAGGCTTCACTGATTGAGTTAGGGTTTGGCTTTAGGTTTAATACTCCCCCTTGGACTTTGATACCAAGGGGTATTAGGAATATCAACATCGGTGCTTTGATACCAAGTTAAGAATGATGCTCTGATACCATGTTAAAAGAATATCCTGAACAGAGTGATGAATATAATAAACAAGATATAACATAAAAGTAAGAATTTCGACATATGGGATGTTCTAATGATATGAACGAGATATAATATAAAAGTAAGAATTTCGACATATGTGATGTTCTGATGATATGAACGAGATATAACGCAAAAGTAAGAATTTCGACATATGGGATGTTCCGATGATATGAATGAGATGTAGCATAAAAGTAAGAATTTCGACACATGAAATGTCCCAATGATATGAACGAGATATAGCATAAAAGTAAGAGTTTCAACACATGGGATGTCCCGATGATATGAACGAGCTATAGCATAAAAGTAAGAATTTCGACGCATGGAATGTCTTGATGATATGAACGAGATATATAGCACGGAAGAGGGGAGGGGAGCTTCCATCGGACATCAAAATGAAGATCCCTATCAACTGCTCTCTGCTGGACCTTGCCTTCTTCTTCTGTTGCCCAAGAAATCCAGTAATGGCAGCCCATTTGAAGAATTTGAAAGAAAACTTGACATACAAGAATGAAAGGAACAAGAGCTCCTTTATAATCAGATGTGATGAGGTTGAGTTGACATTCCTCTTCTTCAGTTCTCAAACTGTGCCTACTATTAAAGGGATTTTCATCACAACACAAGCACCAAAAGTGACTACAAAGTTGGTGAAACCGAAAAAAGAAATGCTGTAACGAATCATCTATAGAGTTATCTCTTCAACTAGCTTCTTTTGAATTCTCTAAGTTGCAAGACGTTATTAAAAAATGTATGTTCCCAAGAGTGCATTAGAGTTTCTCATGTTAATTTGATCTTGAAGTCTTTTACATCCATTGTCTCTTCGAGTGTATACTTTCTTGAACATTGACCAAAGGTGGGTTGCTAGCTATTATAACTCAAAGATTTCTGCTAGAACTATTTGAACACGAAGCAACCAAATCTACAACTATTTTAGTCATAATATTAAAGTCTACACTCAAAGATAATGGATACAAAAGACTCTAAACTCAAATTAACATAAAAAACTCTAAAGAACTCGAGTGTTGAATCTGCATTCTTGGGAACATACATTTTTGAAGAAGGTCTTGCAACTTAGAGAATTCAAAAAAAAGCTGGTTGAAGAGATACTTCTACAGATGATTCATTACAGCATTTCTGTTCTTGATTTCGCCTCCTTAATAGTCACTTTTGGTGCTTGTGTTATGATGAAAATCCCTCTAATAGTAGGCACAGTTTTATTAACATTTCTCTTTCACAGAGTGCCAAAGGATGCTAATGTGTTGATTCCTGATAAAGGTTTCGAACAAAAACATCAGAGAAGAAGAACAAAATTTGACTCCAGAATCCAGGACTAATGAAACCACCATCATCTTAAGAACAACAAACATTCTCGTTTTGGAGCAAGAACTTATTAAGATCATTAGGTTTCTTGGAATATTAACAGTCAGTGCAGTACAACAGATTATCAAAGACAAAGGAGAAAATTAGGGATTTCCATAGATTTCAAGTACTCATAAGGCCAATTCCTAACAAACGATTCAGCGATTCAAGTACTCATAAACAGCAAAATCACAATACAAAAATGGAATTACGCTCTGTTTCTCAAGAATCAAGCAAGCCACACATCGACAATGCAAAAAAGAATACAGGAACAGCAATCTTAGTAAGAGCAGCAGAGCAGAGAACTTGAGAAAGCGAAATCCATCGAGTTCAATTAGAAGAAAACGAAGAAGATGAAGAAGAAAAAGTAGGTCTTACAAAAATGGCGAAAACTGAATCAAATGTGATGCAAACCTGGTGGATTTATCGCAGCGCCTAGCGAGCATGTTCTTTATATAAGGAATCGTTTTTAAAAACGGCGGAATTTAATTCAAATAAATTTTGAACGTTTTTATGTTATTTTAATATAACATTAGTTTACTTATTTGCTTTTAGCCTATAACATTACTTATAAATTGTTTTTAACATGTTTTCTCGCTCACATTTTCTAAAACTCTTTCTCTCAAACGTGACCAAGACCCAATCATACGTTAGTAATTGTCATTGACTTATAATTTCCATACGGCTGACTTGTTCACCAGGTTAGAACAAGTGTTGCACAATCGTTATTTTGCTGCCACAAGAGTGCGATTGTGACACCTAACTAGCTTACCATTCAAGTCAAATATTAGTTCTTCGATTAAACAATGTGATCCTTTTTTGTCAACTCGACTTATTCAACTTAACCCAACTTGAGTTGTCCACTCTAAACGATTAATTTGGGTTGGAGAACCTTGTAGGACTACATGGGACTCGGTTATCATGGTCTAAACATACAAAAATTAGACATAAAAAATGGGGTCCTTTTGGTATATGAAAATAGAATCGACATTTTTTATAATGAAATTAATAATAAAATTAATATTTGACGGTTTTTATAACCTATAATCTATAACGTTAAAAAATTTAGAAGTAATCTACGACGTAACAATAGACGGTTCCGTCCATATATTGACATTAAAAATTTTATTTATTTTTTTTTTCTATCCGAGTAAAAATATTAATGCTACCTTTCAAAAAAAATTGATTTTTTTTTTTTTGTAAAATTTAAAAGAATATTATTAAATTTTTTAAAGTTTTTAATAGTTTACCTCTAAAACTGATCATTGAGTATGTTTTAAATTTTTTAAAAATTTAAAAATGTATTATCGAAACTTTTAAAAAATTTAAGTATTTTTTAGATAAAATATAAAATTTAAAAGTATTTTTATTAATTTAATAAAATTATAATGCATCCATAAATGTCTTCCTTCAATTTAGTGGTCCACCTCCCCTCCATCCCTCCCTTTCTATGTTAGCTCCCTACTTTAAAGCTAAACCCTAAAGGTAAGATATTATTGTAGCAATGTAATTATAACGTTATTTTCTATTTGGAGGTACGGGTGTTCGTATGACTCGATAACCTGACCTAGCTAGATTATCAAATTCAAATCATTAAAGTTGGGTTGGGTTAGATTTCTTATTTTCGGTTTGAGTTGGTTAAATTTTTTAAAAATGGAAAAGTCGATTCGATTTACAGATTGACATTTTTTTTGCCGGGTCAACTTGACCAACTTGAAAATAGGGTTACTCTTAACGTTTGTAACTGATGTTAGTAATGTCTCGTGACTTTATGAGTTTTTAGTTATTAACGTAACATGTATGGTGAATAAATATAAAATTTTAAATTAATTTAAAAAAAATCGATAACCTAATTCAACTAAACTCGAAATTAGAGGATTGGGTTAAGTTAAGTTATGAACTCTATTTGGGTTGTCCGTGTCACCGACCAGACCAATTCAAAATTTCAAATGATTTTTATAGAAGTGTACAAAAATCCAAATTTATTTTATTATTATTTTGGAATAGGTTAAAAAAAATTCACCAGGGAGGCGATGAGGTGTACATAAATTATTTTCATCCATATAAGAACGGTAATAACATTAAAAAAAATACTCTTGAATTTTAAATAATTTCATTAATACCTTTCAATTTTAAAAAAAAATTTAAAATTATCTTCGTGGTTGAGTACTATATTAAAAAATATCTATGAAATTTTAAAAGTAACATTTACAAAAAAAATTTACCGTTAAAAAACAAAAATCGTAAGAACATTAAAAAATACTCTTGAATTTTAAATAATTTTATTTAGTACTATATTTATTTATGAAATTTTAAAAGTAACGTTAACACATTTAATTTTTATAAAAAAATTATAAATTTTTTTTAGAAATCATCTATTAATATTTTATTAATTATCTCTCAACTTCTTAATTTTTTCTTTTAAATTTAAAAAATATTTATGAGCATTAATGAAACTTTTGAAAATTTAAAAAATATTTTTGAAACCGTTTCGAAAAAGACGTTTTTGAAAGTTTAACTGTAATCTTAAAACACAAGTATTATCAATATTTTTAAATGTTTAAATATATATTTTAGATTTTTTTAAACTTATAATAATGTAATTTTAAAAATTTATGAATACTTTTTCGCCCGTGAAAGTTTATTGAAAAAAAGAGGAGTCAAGCGGTCAAAGAAACCGTGTCAACTTTTCAATATTTAGCATTTCCTTCGGTACTCAGATTATTCTACGCGATAATGAGTGGTGTTCATATGACGTGATAATTCGACCAACTCAGATTATTCGGCCCAAACCATATAGATCGAGTTGGATTTTTTTTAGTTTGGATATATATATATATTTATTTTTTAAAACTTTCAAATAATGGATAAATTTTTTTTTATTATTTGGATGGATAGATTTATTAATTAAATAAGTTATAGATCAAGTAAGCATGCTAAAATTAATTTCCATGGATGGATGGATGTATACTAGGGAGTGAGTGCACTGATAAGCTTTGCTCGTGTTTATCTAATCTTATTTTGTTTATAATATGCTATGCTTAAACTTTTATATCTTCGTATCTTGATTGTTTACATAGTTTTCTTGTTGCATGATATGAACAGGATCGTTGTAGACATTCCTAGAACTGGAAATCTGAACCGATGCGGGTCTAAAAAATTCAAGGCATTTTCACACATACATTCAATCGAACTATGAATGAAACAACCGAAAATATTTATTCAATCTTTGAAGAAAAAAAGAAAAAAAAGTTTTTTTCCAGTGATTCCCGGAGTTAGATTTTGTTAGATAACGTGAAATACAGACAACCGAAAATATTAATTTTCAAATAAAAAAAGATAATATAATGTGTTTTTTATTTAATTTGTGGTTGAACAAATATAATATAACTTTATTTGAGAAAATGACGCAATGTAATTGGCAATCTTTGGTGAGCAAAATTATATTCACTTTCAAGAACATAGTTTTCGACCTTTGATGATCATCTTCCCGTTCGTCCTTTGAACATCTTCCAATTGAAAATAAGAACGTATGCAACGAAATCAAGAACGAATTAGTAAAAAAATAATATTGTTCTATGTTAGAACCCGAACAAGTCTAATACTGCATGAATGAAGAACTAAAACCTAATCGAAAGGGTATTTGATTACATTCTAGGTTTGAAAACGAGAAAAAGTTAAAAGAATTGAAAGATGAATTGAGATCCATGTAATGTTTTTTTGTACGAACTTCAATTATACTATATATTTTGATGATAAAAAAATATAATTGTATTTTTCAATAATAACGGTTTGCTAATATGTGAGAATTTCAATTCAATTCTTTCAAATTGAAACTTATAATAAGGTGCGGGGTACATTGAGATTGTGTAAGTGGTTTAATTAAAAACCCGTTAAAAAAATTGTAGCAGTTTGATCTTAAACCCGCTAAAAAATCGACGGTTGATTCTTGAACCAATAAACAGGTCAATTAGTTTAGTTCTCGCTCGTAACAAGAACATCGTAGTAAAATGTTGAGAACTAAAAAAATATTATTTATTTATATAAAATTTTGATAACATTTTTTAACTTAATTTATTTTATTTTGAATAAACTTAATTAATTGATTGATCTTCATTTGAAAAATTATTATAATTAATTATTTAATAATAATAAATCAACAATAAAAATTTTCAATCTATATATATTTAATTTATTTTGAAAAAAAAAATTAAATAAAAAAATTATTTATTTACTAAAATTTATTTTAATTAATTATCTAAAATTAAATAATATAATAAAAATATTTTATTATATAAAGTTTTGATATTTTTTTTCAAACTTTTTTTTTGTCAAAGCATCATCAATTTGAAAACGAGGGCAATTTGGGAAGAAATGGAGCGGGCTCCCGGCCCCACTTTGTACCGTTAAAGGCGTTAACGGAACATAACGGCGCAAGTTTTAAAAAAATATTACCGTTGGTTTCTAAGAATATCCAAACTCCAAACCGGGAATGAGCCGTTGCCTATCCACTCAAGATTGTCTCTACGAGACGAACCCTTCTCATCATTTTACATAGCTTTTAGTCGCCCCTCCTGCAAGTTGAAGCTCTCAATTTTTCTCAATTTTTCTCAAATCCACTCGTTTTTCTTTTCCTCGATTCGATTTCTTCACGATCTTGGTTACCCCTTGCATCGATTAAAACCCTAGATCCGCTCCTCGTCTTAGAATCCAAGATTCAGGAACAAATCTTACTGTTTCTTTAGGTTAAACAAAATTTGAAATGGCTTCAAAAACAGCGTCCAAAGACATTATCACTCTTCGCGGTTCTGCAGCGATTGTCAGCGAGTTCTTCGGTATATTATGCGCCTTCTGAAACCCTTCTGATTTCAATTTTCTGTATAATTCGTGATTATCGATGAATACCCTTGGCTGATTTATTGTTTTTCGTTTTTCTTGAAATTTCTCATTTAGGATATGCGGCAAATAGGTATGGATATTGATTTCGTTTTCTGTGCTCTAATTTTCGTTTTGGAATCATGTTAATGTGCATTTTCTCACTTACAAGCGGTGTGGATTTTAAATTTGTAGCATCCTCTACAATCGTGGGCTTTATCCGGAAGAAAGTTTTGCAAGGGTGAAGAAATATGGACTTCCAATGTTGCTTACTCAAGATGAAGGTGTTAAGACCTTCATTTCTAATCTAACTGCTCAGCTTTCTGGTAAGTTCCCTTTCTCTAAATGAAAGATTTGCACTATTCAACAGTTCAGTATAGTTTTTTTTTCCTTCAAATTTATTTTCAGTCGATCAGATTGTGGTTTTGAATCATGAAATTGGTTTTAGAATGGCTGGAAGCTGGGAAGTTACAAAGAGTTGTGCTCGTTATAATGAGCAAAGCCAATAATGAGGTCCTTGAGAGGTGGAACTTTAGAATTGAAACTGATGGAGAGGTTGTCGAGCAAGGGTAATAAACTCAACCAAAAACTTCTCTTCCCTTTCATAAATTTCTGGATTTTGCATTGATTAGATGAATTGTTGCAGTGTGTCGAGGGAAAAGAGTGATAAAGAAATAATGAGAGAGATCCAGGCTATTATGAGACAGATTGCTTCAAGCATCACTTACTTGCCCTGCCTAGATGAACCCTGTAAGTGTTGGCAAATTGTACCATAATGTATCATTTATTATTTTGGGGATTGGTGTGACATGATATGATATTGTAAAGGCGGGTTCTGATTCCATGGGATGTCATGTAGTTTCCATCATGATATCATTATGCAGGACCCTGCAAATTTTGCTGCGAGCATCATTGTCTTGTCCAGCCTAGATGAACCCTAGCATGGCTTGAATAACCATATTTTTAGGGCATGATGTATCATTTGTTATTCTTAGAGGATTGGTGTAAGATGACAATTTCTAGGCCACATTCTGAATAGGTAGGATGTCATAAATTTTTTCATCATCAACTTTTATAGTCAATCTGAACATAACTTGAATAGTTAGCTTTATGTGTCTCTTTTTAAGGGATTTGAGCTAAATCCCCCTTGTTTATATTCTAATACTAACACGTAATCATTAGTTTATAATGATTCATGAGATTAATTGATAATGTAGATGTATAAGGCCGGTTCTGAATCCATGGGATGTCATGTAGTTTCCATCATGATATCATTATCATTATGCAAGTATTGCTTCGAGCATCATTTTCTTGTCCAACTGAGATGAACCCTACGTAGCTTGAACGGTTATATTCTTAGGGCATATGTCATGTAGTTTCCATCATGATATCATTATCATTATGCAAGTATTGCTTCGAGCATCATTTTCTTGTCCAACCGAGATGAACCCTACGTAGCTTGAACGGTTATATTCTTAGGGCATGATGTATCATTGGTTATTCTCAGAGGATTGGCGTAACATGACGATTGTTAGGCCGCAATCTGAACCAATGAGATTTGAGTTCTATAGTTTGAATAGTTAGGTATGTGTGCGTGAGATCCATCACGATATCTGCTGGCTGTGAGCTTGGACGTTACAGTGTGTCATTATGGGATTTGAATTCTGATCCTCCTTGTTTATATTCTAACACGTAATCATTAGTTTATAATGATTCATGAGTTCAAATGATAATGTAGATGTGTGAGATCCCTTTTGCTTGTTGACGATATGATCCATGATGCTCAATCAAGCGTTCTCTGATGTTTTGTTGTCTCAGGTGTATTTGATGTGTTAGCATACACTGATAAAGATCTAGCAGTTCCATTTACTTGGATCGAGAGTGACCCCAAACTGATTGCTAATCCACAAATGGTGAAGCTCCATTCTTTCGATACAAAGGTGAGCAAATGATATAACTTATTTTGTTCAGCTCCCCCTGCAAGCAACTATCTTAAACATTATAAATGGTGTTGATGCAGATTCACAAAGTGGACACTCTTGTTTCTTACAAGAACGATGACTGCGATGACGAGTAAGAACAACAACTCCTCCTCCCTTTTCTTGAATTTGTTGTTAGTTTTCTGGATCCCTCCAACCCGATCGCTTTCAAGGTGGCATTGTGAATCTTTTATTCACATGTTGTATTGTAATATCAATTAGAATTCCACCTTGATCGGTTGGTTGGTTGGATTGTTTGTTTGTTTGGTATGACTTTTTCATTATAAGAAAAGATATGTTTCTACGGACCAACCAAGTCTTTGTGATGAACCGAATTAATCGGTCAAACCAATGAATCCATTTCTTGTAAAGAACTCCGGCCATCCATAATTAGAAACTTCCCCAAGTAGTTTTATCTTGAAAACACCAAAACATTGATGATGAAAGGCGAGAGAAGTTGTTGAGAAAGAAAAAGGAAAAAAAGGAAAAAAAAGGAGCTATGGGTTTAGATGATGGTGGTCTGTCATGGGCAGATCAATGGGATAACAACCCTGACCCAGGCCCTCCACCGTCGTCGGCGGAAAACGGGAAGAAGAAGAAGAAGAAGAAGAAGAAGGAGAAGGAGAAGGAGAAGGAGGAGGGAGGATCCTCCTCATCGGAGAAGAGCATATTTAAGAAGGCAAACTTGAAGTGGATAAAGGAATTGCGAAAGAAATCTGAGAAATCTTGAAAAACAGAGCTTTTTACTTGCTTTTTCTTCTTTCTTTCCTCATCGTTTTCCCAAATTCTTCTTCAGTATCCAATGAATTGTGCTTCTGTTATTTTATTTTTTTTTCTTTTTCGAAGGGGTGAAGGGGGTGAAGGGGAAAGTGGGGTGTGATGAAGGGGATGCTATATCATAACCTTTTCTCCTTTTTCTCCTGGTGTATGTGAAAAAGAGTGACTCACCCAAAGACTTCAACTTCTTGAAAGATAATACTATCAGTGAATTGAGACCAACCCTTTTGTGTTATACTTCTGAATGAATCTCTGTTTCTCTAAATTTGTTTGTTGTGGTTATATTTTTGTCCATTATTTCATCCTACCTTTTATTTACTTCATCATAACTTCTAATTTTATTTTTAAATCGGGCGTTTGATTTTATCACTGTCGAATCGAACTAGAACAGTTTTCCGTTTAAAAAAATGGAGGATCTCCGTTTAGGAAAATGGAAGAGGGAGTGAGAAACAGGATTATATTACTAAGCGTTAATTTTGAGAATTAGATAATATTTTTAAGCTAAACAATGTCTAGATTTTTTTTCGATTTATGTATTAAAATTTGAACTTTTAGTTTCTTTTTAAATATATTGTCTATTAGGATTTTTTTTAAATAATTTTTCAAAAACATAATAAATTGAAAAAAAAATCACTCGGGAACCTAATTCCCACTAATTCTCTTTATGGAATCCTGCCCCAAATAAAAGGGCTCCGAATAAAAGGGATAGTAAAAGGAAAACCCAAGAGAAAGTTTTGATACCAAATGATAGGAATCCGTTACAAGGGATAATATTTGGATTACTTGTTGATCGAATATGTGGACAAAAACACTTCACAAATAAGACAGATCATGTCAAGCTTGAATATTCTAATAGAACTCTAAAGAGAAGCCATTGGTAAGGAATCTAGTTGAGATTCAGATATCACTCCAAAGATCAAGCTTGACATGTAAGATACAAAGTCTTATCTTTACAAAAATACATGGTTTTATATAGTTTTAATACATTTCAAGAGTTTGTAACCTTCATAATTTAACCGCATATCTTGAAACCCTGTTGCATAAATGAAGGAATATAAAAAATTCGAGTGGCTGAAGCTGAAGCAGCTACTTTCGAAGTAACAAAAGAAAAGCAACGACCGGAGTGGGAGAGTCAGAGTCGAAAATAGGATTCCTCACTTCTTTCTCTCATTCAAAACCGCGCATGAGACTTTTCGCACGGCTCCTAAGCTAAGTGATAAAAGAAAGAACTTATCTTCTTTCCTTCATCAGTGGTTGTGAATGACTGATTTTTCTCAATCTTTTCAACCTTAGTTTCGTAGGAGCAAGTCAAAAAAATTGAGAAATAGAACCATCTGATTTGATTCGTTCTCAATAGCCATGTGATGATCATCTTAGGGTGATCTTTGAACAACATTCTTTACAACTTTCTGACATCTCTAAAGACTTAGTTACACGTACGAATCAAAGCACATGTGAACTTGAGACGGTTAAAAAACATACTATCCTCGATCTCCGAACCCTACCTCCACATGAACTCAAAAGAATAAAGAAATAACACCGCTGTGAATTGAACTCTTTTATATATATATATATTTCATTTTCATTATTGAAACTTCCCAACAACATGACATCTAAGTTGTAACAAGAAGCACAAAGATGAACGAATGAATGGTGCAGCACTTCACTTAACACAAATTTCAAATAATACACAACTCCTTCGCAGAATCACTCACCACAATGCCCAGAAACAGGACCAAATGAACAGAGATGAACAACAAAAATGAATATTAAATCAAAATCTTCTTCAGTAATAATAATAATAAATAATAATAAGCAACTCATTACCCAGCTATTCACATTTCGATATCTTCTTCCCACAATCAATGCAACGCAAATCCAGAGAAAACGTCTCCTCATGTACCGTCTCGTCGATACAACGTCCACACCAATTGCACCGAGCTATACAAAGTGTGCATCCCCTGCATCTCTGCGCGTTCGCGTTCGGGTCGGTGTCGCCTTCTTTTATTCCCTTGCACCCAACCACCGGGCAGTCATAAACAATCCTCATGTTCATGCATTTCGGGCATCGTTCTATGTCGATGGCACGTCCATCGTTGCACGATGGAAAATGAATTCCACCCCGATAGAATCGAGGCTCGTGGGTGTTTAGCTGAGTCAAGTTGTCAGTTCCTAATAACAGCTTCTCCAACTCGTTAAAATGAGCTTCTGTTACTCCATACATTCCAGCTATACTTAAATGTTTCAATCCCGGTCTACCTCCCGACTTGAAGGCCTTCAAACTATCTACAATGCCTCCAATGGTGAGTCTCGTGCATCCCGGAACACATAACTGCAGAAACGACGTAAAATTAGAAGCGAACGAGTATTTGTACAGTAACTTGGAAGATAAATCTGTATTCCCTACCTTTGTGACCTTAGGATTATTGAGAAGAACCTCATTGAGACCATTATCACTTATCATTACACAGTTCACAAGGCTAAGACTTTCCAGACAACCTTGAGCCTTGCTAGTCAATTTTAAGAGAATGTCGTCTGTAATTTTCACATCCACCTTTCCACATATGTTAATGTTTCTCCAAAAGAAAGGGTCGTCTTCTGCAGTTGACTGCAGGGACTTGCAAACCGATTCAATAACGAGAAGTTCCCGCGTTCCCAGATAACCGAGCACAAAATTTAAAGCTGCGTGAGGAGGTTCGCCTGCATAGGAAGAGACACAATTTCCCTCTTGAAGAACTATTGGTTGCGTGTCGGAGATTTCAGGCTCGATACTAAGCGTCTGAATTATATCCAGAGCATATGGTGGTGATTCAGGATCAGTATGGCAAGATACACCATCTGCTTTTCTCCCATCAGACCACACGCCGAATCCCCGTCCCAAAATTTCAGGTTCAATACTAAGAGCCTGAATTGTATCCACAACATATGGTGGTGACCCGGGATCGATATGGCAAGATACACCACCTGTTCTTCTCCCATCAGACCATGCACCAAATCCCCCTCCAGAAATTTCAGGTTCAATACTAAATGTCTGAATCGTATCCACAACATGTCGTGGTGACTCAAGATCAGTACGGAAAGATACACAGCCTGCTGTTCTCCCATCGGACCACGCACCGAATCCCCCTCCAGAAATTTCAGGTTCAATACTAAAAGTCTGAATCGTATCCACAACATGTCGTGGCGACTCAAGATCGGTACGTAAAGATACACAGCCTGCTGTTCTCCCATCAGACCACGCACCAAATCCCCCTCCAGAAATTTCAGGTTCAATACTAAAAGTCTGAATCGTATCCACAACATGTCGTGGTGACTCAAGATCGGTACGTAAAGATACACAGCCTGCTGTTCTCCCATCAGACCACGCACCGAATCCCCCTCCAGAAATTTCAGGTTCAATACTAAAAGTCTGAATCGTATCCACAACATGTCGTGGTGACTCAAAATTGGAACGTAAAGATACACAGCCTGCTGTTCTCCCATCAGACCACGCACCAAATCCCCTTCCAGAAATTTCAGGTTCGATACTAAAAGTCTGAATCGTATCCACAACAGGTCGTGGTGACTCAAGATCTGTACGGAAAGATACACAACCTGCTGTTCTCCCATCGGACCATGCACCGAATCCCCCTCCAGAAATTTCAGGCTCAATACCAAGAGTCTGAATTGTATCCACAACGTGTCGTGGTGACTCAAGATCAGTACGGAAAGATACACAGCCTGCTGTTCTCTCATCGGACCACACACCGAATCCCCCTCCAGAAATTTCAGGTTCAATATTATAAGTCTGAATCGTATCCACAACATGTCGTAGTGACTCAACATCAGTACAGAAAGATACACAGCCTGCTGATCTCCCATCGGACCACGCACCGAATCCCCCTCCAGAAATTTCAGGTTCAATACTAAAAGTCTGAATAGTATCCACAACGTGTCGTGGTGACTCAAGATCGGTACGTAAAGATACACAGCCTGCTGTTCTCTCATCAGACCACGCACTGAATCCCCCTCCAGAAATTTCAGGTTCAATATCAAGAGTTTGAATTGTATCCACAACATATGGTGATTCAAGATCAGTATGGCAGGATAAACCACCTGCATTTCTTTCATCGGACCACGAACAAAATCCCCCTCCAGAAATTTCAGGTTCAATACCAAGGGTCTGAATTGTATCCACAACATATGATGACTGAGGATCAGTATGGCAGGACAAACCACCTAGTTTTCTCCCATCTGACCACTCACTGAATCCCCCCCGCTCACCAGAACTATGAACAATTCCTTCATTTCCATGGGGAAACGACTGGAGCCTAAAAGCATTGTTCCAAATATAGTTCAATCCAGCGAAAAGCTGATTACTCTCATCAACTGAAACTCTCTCATCTCTTCCATAACCACCACCACCACCATAGTCTACATTCAGATCGTCCAGCCAGCCAGTGATCGCTGTAAAAGTGGTACTCATATCCATTCCAAATGGATCTGAAGGCAAGAGATCCAGAACATCCCCCGGGACACAATCTCGCGACCCACCCCCTTCACAGGTGTCCTCTAAAAAATCAAGGCAATTCTCTAGCTCCCGATTAATCAGCCAGGACATCCCATAAACGTCAGAATTTCTCTCGGGAGCACCATCTACGACAAAACCACTTGAAATGCTCATCGGAGAAACCGAATTTTCCTCCGTAAGATGTGCGGGAAAAATGGGCCGATATGAAAAATTCAAGGCCATTACAGGTACACCCTATCCCAAGATTTTTCTATTGATTTCCGGCGCAAAGGGAAAGAAGGATTGACAAAATTAAGAGGAAAAAAAAACTAGTAGAAAAGATCCCGCAATAAAAAAATAAGCGAGAAACAAAAAACTCCCAATTTCGGATAGCAAACAAAAACAAAGCACACCAAAATTTCAGGGAGTTTCTCGATGAGAACGTAAACCCAGATTGAAGCACAGGCGAGTGAACAAAGGGGAAATTACTAAGAAAGCACCCGCACCGAATATATCCGGAAAGAACAATCACAAACTACGATAATTTATCTTCTTTTTTAGGTTTTCTCAGATAAAATAAAACAAAAAAGAAATGATTGCAGAAAGAATAAGGAACGAAGAACGAAGAAATACGAGAACGCAACGGAAATCGAAACGAGATTACCAGAAAGAAAGAGGAAACCCTAAATTTAGAGAGAATGAGAAAGAACGAAAAACGGCAAAATCTGGCGGAATGGAATGCCCCACAACCGTAGCTTACTGGATCGGAATACTGCAAAGAAATTGGTGACTGCCGGAAGCTCCTTTCAGGAACGGGAGAATTCTACGAGAGAGAGAGAGAGAGAGAATTAAAATAAAAGGGGGGAGAGAAGAAGCAGAGATTCGAGTTTAGAGAGAGAGAGAGAGGGGGGGATTAAGGAGAAGAAAAAAGATTTATTTTTAAAAAAAATTAAAATAATGGGGGAAAGATGAGAAGGACACGTGTCGGCTTCTGTTGGGGGACCCTCAAATATGGCGGGAGAGGGCGGTTTCAGCGTTGGAGGAATTGTGGGCCATCCTCCTCTAATTTAGCCTCCGTTTCAAATTCCAACTGCCATATTCCACGCGCTTATCCCCTCGTTTGTTTCTCCCCTTCCCATAATAATACTAAACTATTATTTTTTAAATATATATATATATATATATATCTCGTTTTTTTTAAATCAAATATACTACCATTATTATTATTATTTTTTTTTTAGATTTTCCGTTTAGGTTGGATTATTGATTTATTTGTATTCGAATAAATAAAAATATTTATCCGAACTACCTTGAATTTATTTATAATTCTAAAATATATATGTTTTTTTTATTATTTACTGTCTAACAACTCTTAAAAAATAATTTTTAATTGAGAGAATTTAATCAGGTTTCAACTTTTAATCAAAGGATTAAAAATAAATAAATAGACTTTATGAATTAACATCTTATTGAATTAACATCTTATTTTTATTAAAAATAAAAAATAATAATAAATAACCCGAATAACTTCAATCAACTCAACTTAAAAAAAATAGAATTATGTTCATTATTTAATCAGAATTATTTGAGTTAGAAAAATTTACAAAAAATATTTTAACCCGACTTAACTTAATCTACGGAGTCCCTAATTTAATTTGAGTTTTAAAATAAAAAGTCTATTTTTATTTACTTTTTTAACCTTCCATTTTGGTAAGATATGCGTGAAAAAAACATTTGTGAAAGGGTAGTTATGTAAAATACCAAACAATTGAAAAAATCAACCCAATTTGATTGGTTAAGAAAAGTTTTTATTTTATAAATAATTATTTACAGAACTTGGAGGAGGTTCTGTTGCGATACCTTGGAGGCTAAGATTGGCATTTCACAGCTGCCTTCAATTATTTCCAATTAATATAAAACTAAATGGTCCCTTATTTTGACAATTTAGTCTTCATTTTCTATTATATTATTATTATTATTATTATTAAATTACAAATTTAATTTCTAGACTTTTAAGTTTTTTTTGTTCGAATCTTTAAATTTATATCAATTCGGTCTCTCAATTAAGGGTTCATACGACGGGATAATCCGACCAGTTCAAACCACCAATTTTGGGTTGGGTTAGAATTTTTTTCCAGTTTGGGTTGGGTTGAATTTTTGAAAAATTGAAATTTTGAATTGGTTCACGGACTGACATTGACCCAACCAATTCAAAAATAGGGTTACAACCCAACGCAACCCTACATTTAAGATTATTACAAAAATTAAGAATATTTGGTGTTTGTTACGATGCCTTGTGACTTGTGAATGTTTGATATTTGAGTTTTGTGAGATTTTAGTTACTAATGTAAAATGTACTGTGGATAGGTAGAATTTTTCCTTAAAAATAACTAAAAAAAATATAGAGGGTTAGATTGAGTTGGGTTGTGAACTCTATTCGAGTTACTCGGGTCACTAACCCAGCCATCCCGAAATTTCGGGTTGGTCCAAAAAAATTCTCCAGCCCAAACCGTGGTGTACCCTCGATTTAAAAAAAAAAGTCAAATTAGTTTTTCAAACTTTTAATTTTCCTGATAATAGATTCTTAACCTATTCGAGTTTTCGAGTTTTTTAAAATTAGGTTTAAATGGACTGAATCGATATGGGTTGTAACTTGGGCGTCAAGTCAAAAGTCTTTTTATCTTTCTTGCGGTGCACGTAGAAGCATCTCGTCCACGTGCAAGCTAGGAAGTTTCCTTCCGTCAAGTAAGTCAAAGCCGAAACTTCTATCCAATTCTTGTCTCACAATCCAACCAAAATCCTCACCATCATATTTTACTCAAAAAAATCTTTAGAAAATTTTAATTCGTCGTTGTTTTCGTCTTTATATAATCATAATCAATCAATGAAAATTTGTAATGGCTCGTTCAATCAATTATGTTCACATTTTATAATGAAATTGATCGAAAGTCTTTCTTTTATTATTACGAGAGCTTATTTTTCTCTCTTTTTTTTGTTTCTCTCGATCTTTTCCAACAAACGTAAACTAAAACAATACTCATACTCAACTGAGACCGAGAAATATAAATATCGATTACTAGAGGTGATTTCTCGAGTTGAATCGCATGTGCAAGATCGGGATCGAGAAATAGGCTCTCATACGTGATTTCTCGATCTTAATTCCGTGAGATTTTGTTTGATTTTTTACTTTAATGGACGCAAAAACCTACCTTTTTTTATTTTAATTTAGAGATTACAAAATTTTCAAATATAAAAAATTCGGTATTCAGTATGCTCGATAATATATGTCATACGAGCTTTCACGTAAGTGAAAATTTGTTGAAATTTATGTTTTAAAGTCTCGTGATTAATAAAACCCGGTTCAAATTCTCAGAAGCAACTCTCACAAGTTAATTTATCGGTGTCAGAGCATAATGAAAAAGATCTTACGGATGAATTTCTACACGATTGAAATAGTATTATTTTTTTTATAATATTTATTTACTTTTTTAGTTTGACTCGTAATAAAATCAAATCGGTTTTCAATGACTTTCGTTTGAGAGTTAATAATTCATTCCCTTCAATACAGCCCTCGGTTAACTCTCGTAGGGTCAGCTTCAAGAGCCTCGACCTTGGTAGACACTCGTTGTAGACGATCGATCTTCTTCAGATTCGTTTATCGACCTTTGGACTTTAACGGGAATAAAATATGTATGATTAATAAAATGATTTCTAATAAATTAAAAATAAATAACTTGACAATATGTTTAGTAATTAAATTGTCATTTTTGTATAGTAAAGAAAAAAAAAGGAAGGAAAAGCAAGGATTTGAAGAATTGGGCCGGGTCACTTCGTCGGAATTGGGCCGGGTCACTTCGCCAGCCCGAGTCCATTTTATTTAGAGGCCCTCCAATTTACTTTAAATTAAGATTCATTCCATAGGATTTATATAATTATTACAAACAATGAAAATGAAAGAGAATATGGGCACAACTATTTGTCAAAATCAAATCTTTATCATTATTCCATTATTTTTTAAAATAAAGGTAAGGATTTATTTATAATTTATTTATCTCTATTAGTTAAAAGGGCCGAGGAAGGATTATATTCTTTATCATATTCTCGATTTTATAAATATAAAAAATATTTAAAAAATGATGGCAAAAAAAAATTAACCTTATTTATATTTTTACATATGAAATATTATTAGATTTATCGTGATGTTTTTTTTACATTTTTTAATAGAAATTATATTGAAAATTAAAAAATTATTATAATATATATATATATATATATATATATAGTAAAAATGTAATTACGGTAAGGTTCATATTAGAATTTAACATTCAAATTCGGCGGCTGATGGCTCCAACATTGTTAAGTGATCTCTTGGATTTTTCTTGTAAAGCATGTGATAGAGGACAAAACACACTGAAAAGACTTATGTTGGTATGGGAGGATAGTCTTCTCTTAGAAACTTGAAAGAGATGAGTAAGTAACGTGACCACGTGGTGTCACGGTCATGCTTGTTCAAGGCGTGTTGCCTGTGACCATAGCCACATGACCGTTCCAAACCCCTTTTATTTGCTTTCATATATACTTAGGTCTTTGTTTACCAAAATCATGTCTACACCCACCAGAGCTAAAATGTCTAAAACACTCTCTCTCAAACGTGGCTGAGCCTCGATCATTATGTCTGAATTATCTGCAACTCACAATTTTCATACGACTGACTTGTTCATCGGGTTAGAACGAGTGTCGCACACTATGGCACGGGATGCCAGAGAATGCTAGGCCATTATGTGTGAATATTGATCTAAACTCTGGGTATGAATCGTTACAAAAAAAAAAAAAAAAAACCATTAGAAACTGATCCTGCAAATTCTTCGACCTCGCCCCGTGGACGACATCGTGCAATTGTGATTGAGAATCCGCATACCCATGCTTTGATTAAATAGTGTAACGGCTCAGGCCCACATCTAGCAAATATTGTCCTCTTTGGGTTTTCCCTTTCGGGCTTCCCCTCAAAATTTTTAAAACGTGTCTGCTAGGGAGAGGTTCCCACACCCTTATAAGGGTGTTTCGTTCTCCCCTCCCCAACCAATGTGAGATCTTACAATCCACCCCTTTTAGGGCTCAGCGTCCTCGCCGACACTCATTTCATTCTCCAATCGATGTGGAACCCCCACAATCCACCCCCCTTTGGGGCCCAACGTCCTTACTAGCACACCGCCTCGAGTCCATCCCCCTTCAGGGCTCAGCCTCCTCACTGGTACATCGCCCGGTGTTTGACTCTAATACCATTTGTAACGGCCCAAACTCACTGCCAACAAATATTGGTGGACTTTCCCTTTCGGGCTTTCCCTCAAAGTTTTTACAACGCGTCTATTAGGGAGAGATTTCCACACCCTTACAAACAGTGTTTCATTCTCCCCCAACCAATGTGGGATCTTACAAATAGATATCCAAGACTCCACGAACACTTCTAACACATAACTCAAAACAATTCAATCTCATAACACAGTGATAAACTCAACAACTTACTAATTCAATTACGACATTTCTCTCATCAAATCACGGTGTTTGATTTGATTCCTTGGCCATTTCAAAGCCGAACACGAACAAGATTTCGTCACTAACAGCGAGGGACCATAACAAATCCGTGTATACAATTTTTTCAAAGCTTAAAAAGTGGTGCAGACAAGCTGTCCCAAGTGGAGAAAAAGGGAGCATTTTGTTTAAAACTAAAAGCAAAAGTTGATTAAAGCAAAGCCAGAGAATATATTGAACCACAAAGACTAAAGTTTATTGCTTTATTATTGTTTTTAATTATTTTCTCAAGTTCTTGCATGGCCTACCTTGATTAATGCATTTGTCGCTTCTTTTTATCGTTTTTCTTTCTAAAAGTATATGCTTTTTCAGACATTTTAATGAATTCTGAGATATTTTGTTATGAAATTAATGTGATGAATATTAAGCTAGAGCTTGAATGGCACTCCTTTCCAAAAAGAAAAGATAAAGGGGTTGCTCGTGAAATGGTTTCGGGTTGGAAAAAGACTGATCCGACTACCGAAATCAACGCTGAGGATTTGATTGAATGTCCTTTCCTTCAAGGGTTTTAAAACGTGTCTGCTACGGAGAGGTTTCCACATCCTTACAAAGAGTGTTTTGTTGCTCTAACCGATGTGAGATCTCATAATTCACCTCCTTTGTAACCTAGTGTCCTCGTTGGCACACCACCTCGTGTTCACCCTCTTTGGGGTTTAGTACCTCCCTTCGTGGCCCAGCGTCCTCGTTGGCACACCCCTGGTGTTCACCTCCTTCGAGGTTCAGCACCACTCTTCGTGGCCCAACGTCCTCGTTGGAAAACTCTCGGTGTTCACCCTCCTTCGGAATTCAGCATCCTTGTTGGCATACCGCTTGATGGTCACCTCTTCGAAGTTCAGCCTCCTCACTGACATATCGTCCGGTGTCTGACTCTGATACAATTTGTAAGGAACCACGACTCTTCATAATGGTATGGTCTACTTTGAGCATAAGCTCTTATGACTTTGGTTTTGATTTTTCCAAAATAACTCATAGGAGATGTATTCTTTACTTATAAACTAATGATCAACTCGTTAATTAGTTGACGTGGGCCTCCTCTCCCAACTATCGTCGTCATGGAATGGACAAAGGACAAAGGTGGACCGCCATGTGACAATGGAGCTTAGAACACTGTTTATGTCGTGATAGCTATCACTGTAATGCAAATCAGTGATAAAAATCAGTGGGTTTTGTTCATTTTCTTTGATCTTCAAATGGGTTTTCCTCGTTTTTTGGTTTTGATTCTTCTCGTCGTTTCTTCAGTCGATTGTCAGGTTAAAGGTATGTGTTCTTTCCTTCTTGCTTTCTGGTGCTGTTCTTGTTTCGTTTGAAGCAAACGACGAATTTTCCAAATGAATCTTCGTTTTTATCACTTTCGAATCAATTGATGCTTAGAAATGCATACCCATTTCGTTTAAAATGATACCCACATCGCTGATTTGTGTAATACCAAACTCATAAACAGAGTTCATCAGTATAGACTGTGGTGGCTCGAAGAACTACACCGACCCAGTTACAGGTCTGGCATGGATATCCGACGCCGGAGTCATGGCTGCCGGTGGCTCATCGCCGGTGGAAAACCCACATGGGAACTTGATGCAGTATGGAACACGGCGGGATTTCCCGATCGACGACAAGAAATACTGCTACACTTTGGAAACAGAGGAACGGAGAAGGTATTTGGTTCGAGCAACTTTTCAGTATGGGAGTTTGAAGAATGAAGAAACTTACCCTAAATTTGAGCTTTATTTGGATGCAACTAAGTGGTCGACTGTTACTATTTTTGATGCTTCGAGGGTTTATGTGAAGGAGATGATCATTAGAGCACCTTCAAGTTCTTTTGATGTGTGCATATGCTGTGCTACTACTGGCTATCCGTTCATATCAACTCTTGAGCTACGCCCTTTTAACCTTTCGATGTATGCTACTGATTTTGAAGATGATTTCTTCTTGGAAGTTGCTGCTAGAGTGAATTTTGGTGCTTTGAGCAAGGATGTGATTAGGTAAGCTTGTTTGATGAGGGTTTGATGGGTTCAATGCTGATGGATTTAGCTGTTTCTTTGAATGTTTAGTCGTTGTTTCGAGTTTTGAAAACATTTTGAGAAAGAAGTTCATAAGCTTGTGTAACAACACAAACTCACTGCTTGTAGATATTGTCTGCTTTGGCCTGTTACGTATTGTTGTTAGCCTCAAATGTGTTTGCTAGGGAGAGGTTTCCACACCCTTATAAGGAATGGAATGTTTCGTTCTCTCTCTTCAATCGATGTGTGATCTCACAATCCATTCTCCTTGGGAGCCTAGCGTTCTCGCTGGTATACTGCCTGTGTCTGGCTCTGATACCATTTGTAACAACCTAAGCCCACTGCTAGTAGATATTGTCCACTTTGGCCCGTTACGTATTGTCGTCAGCCTCATGGTTTTAAAACTCTAGGGAGATGTTTCCACACTCTTATAAGGAATGAAATGTTTCGTTCCTCCTCTTCAATCGAGGTGGGATCTCACAATCCACCCCCCTTGGGAGCCTAGCGTCCTTACTGCCACATTGCTCGGTGTCTGGCTTTGATACCATTTGTAACAACCTAAACCCACTGCTAGTTAGATATTATCCGCTTTGGCCTGTTACGTATTGTCGTTAGTCTCATGGTTTTAAAACGCGTCTGCTAGGGAGATGTTTCCACACCCTTATAAGGAATGGTTCATTCCCCTCTCCAACCGTTGTAGGATCTCACAATCCACCGCCCTTGGGAGCCCAGCGTCCTTGCTGACATACCACCCGGTGTCTAGTTCTGATACCATTTGTAACAACCCAAACCCACCGCTAGTTTGATATTGTCCGCTTTCACCCGTTACGTATTGTCGTCAGCCTCATAGTTTTAACGCGTCTGCTAGGGAGAGGTTTCCACACCCTTATAAGGAATGCTTTGTTCCCTTCTCCAACGGATGTGGGATCTCAAAATTCACCCCCTTGAGAGCCCAACGTCTTCACTGCCACACCGCTCGGTGTCTGGCTCTGATACCATTTGTAACAACCTAAACCCACCACTAGGATATTGCCCATTACGTATCGTTGTCAGCCTCAAGGTTTTAAAATGCGTCTGCTAGGGAGAGGTTTCCACACCCTTATAAAGAATGTTTCATTCCCCTCTCCAACCGATGTGGGATCTCACAGCTTAGTTTTCAAACAAACAAAAACGAAAAACCTATTCGTTTTCGAACGGGACTAAAGGAGCTGCTTTTTTGATACATAGTTTGGTTTTGTTAGGTACCCAGATGATCCATATGACAGAATTTGGGATTCAGATCTTGAGAAGAGGCAGAATTATCTTGTGGGAGTAGCTCCTGGGACCGAGAGAATCAGTACTTTGAACAACATTAATGTAATGACAAGAGAATATCCGCCTGTTAAAGTGATGCAAACAGCAGTTCTTGGCACAAAGGGAGTGCTCAGCTACAGGTTGAATTTGGATGATTTTCCTGCCAATGCAAGAGCTTATGCATATTTTGCTGAAATTGAAGAATTGGGTCGGAACGAGACTCGGAAGTTCAAATTAGAGGAACCGAACATTCCCGACTCGAGTAATGCAGTGGTGAATATTGCTGAGAATGCCAATGGGACCTATACTCTTTATGAACCGAGTTATATGAATGTCTCTCTGAGTTTTGTGCTTTCGTTCTCCTTCGTCAAGACTCGAGATTCAACACGAGGACCGCTTTTGAATGCGTTGGAAATTAGCAGATATGTCGAGATTGATGCCAAGACTGATAGGCGAGATGGTAAGTTCTTCATCACCATATCTTCTTATGAAGATTAGTGATACCCTGAAACCTTTTTGTGTGACCCCACATCGGTTGGAGAGAGGAACGAAACATTCCTTATAAGGGTGTGGAAATCTCTCCCTAGCAGACGCGTTTTAAAACCGTGAGGCTGATGGCGATATGTAACGGGCCAAAGCGGATAATATCTACTAGTGGGGCTTGGGCTGTTATAACTGGTACCAGAGCTGGACACTGGACGCTGGCCCCCAAGGGGGGGTGGATTGTGAGATCCCACATCGGTTGAAGAGGGGAACAAAACATTCCTTATAAGGGTGTGGAAACCTCTCCTTAGCAGACGCATTTTAAAATCGTGAGGCTGACGACGATACGTAACGGGCCAAAGCGGACAATATCTGCTAGTGGGGCTTGAGCTGTTACAAATGGTACAGAGCCAGACACTGGACGGTGTGTCAGCGAGAACGCTAGCCCACAAGTGGGTGGATTTTGAGATCCCACATCGTTTAGAGAGGGGAACGAAGCATTCCTTATAAGGGTGTGGAAACCTCTCCCTAGCAGACGCATTTTAAAACCATGAGGCTGACGACGATACGTAACGGGTCAAAGCGGACAATATCTGCTAGCGGGGGCTTGGGCTGTTACACTTTTGTGTTTTGTCTGTGACAGATCATAAATTCTCTACTGAAATGGATTGACTAGTGTTTTCTGTTCCAATTTGTAGAGGCTGTTGTAAATGCCTTGCATACTATGTCAGCGGAGATCGTTCAGACAAATCAAGGCGATCCCTGTGTTCCAACGAGCTGGGAATGGGTGACATGTACTGCCACGAAACCACCGAGAATATCGAAAATGTAACGTTCTTCAACTCTTCTGAATCTACGTTCAAGGAAAATAACCATTTTACCTCGACATATATATCTATCCATCCGCTTTTCTTGCAGTGAGCTCTCCAGAAAGAATGTCAAGGGCGATATTCCTCCCGAGATCAATACTATGGACGGATTAACGGAATTGTAAGTTCAACTTGCTGTAAAGAAGCTCGGTTTTCGTAAGTTATCCCTATGCAATTCACTGTCATGTCCTCGTTTCGATCTTCAGGTGGTTAGATGGTAATTTCCTTGCAGGATCACTGCCCGACATGAGTAATCTAGTAAATTTGAAGATTTTGTAAGCTCTCGAGGTTATCTACAACTTTCCGTTCTTGAACCGAATGAGCGTACTTCGTTGTGATTTAATGTTTGTGATCTTTTTTGGTGAATTTGCAGACATCTAGAGAACAACAAATTGACAGGGACATTGCCTTCTTACTTGGGTACTTTGCCCAACTTACAGGAACTGTATGTAGCAATTTCTAACTCTGAGCGTTTTGTATCGAACGGGTTTGATCGAAGTTTTAGTAGAGAACTTTCTTGTTATATTGATCAACTGTGAATCGTATGTGGCAGATATATTCAAAACAACGCTTTCTCGGGCGAAATACCGTCAGAGTTATTGGCAAAGAAACTCGTGTTTAAGTAAGTACTCGAAACTGTTATTTTACCACGAGGCTTCAACTGTCTTTGAGAATGTGGCTTTCTAGGGATAAATCATCAAAATGACAAACGTCGTAAACGAGTTTCGACCTTAAGAGGTAGGACTCGTCTCGAGGGAGTCCTGGCTCAGTGCATGAACATGTTTTTCTGGTTAGAAATGAAATCAACGGATCCTTATTTATAACAGCCCAAGCCCACCGCTAGGAGATATTGTCTTCTTTGGGCTTTCCCTTTCGGGTTTCCCTTCAAGGTTTTGAAACGCGTATGCTAGAGAGAGGTTTCCACACCCTTATAAGGAATGTTTCGTTCTCGTCTCCAACCAATGTGGGATCTTACAATCCACCCCCCTTGGGGGCCAAATGTCCTCGTTGGCACACCGCTCGGTGTCTGGCTCTGATACCATTTGTAACCTGTCTGCTAGGGAGAGGTTTTCACACCCTTATAAGGAATGTTTCGTTCTCATCTCCAACCAATGTGGGATCTCACAATCCACCCCCTTGGGGGCCTAGCGTCCTCGCTGGCACACCGCCCAGTGTTTGGCTCGGATACCATTTGTAATAGCCCAAACCCACCGCTAGCAGATATTGTCCTCTTTGAGCTTTCCCTCAAGGTTTTAAAACGCGTCTGCTAGGGAGAGGTTCTTACACCCCTATAAAGGAATGTTTCGTTCTTCTCTAGATCTCACATTATTCCTAGCATGAAATTGATGTAGATTATACATAGGATCTGGTTTAGTAAGAACAACAAGCGGAGGACATC
The DNA here is from genome assembly GCA_033971965.1 of Cucurbita ficifolia. Lineage (NCBI taxonomy): Eukaryota > Viridiplantae > Streptophyta > Magnoliopsida > Cucurbitales > Cucurbitaceae > Cucurbita > Cucurbita ficifolia. The sequence goes on from CM066979.1 coordinate 9,846,083, forward strand.
GAGATGTTCTCATCTGTTTGTTATACATCGTTATAATCTTATCGTGCAGGTACGACGATAACCTCGGGCTGCATGCAAGTAAACGATACAACATGCATTCTAAAGTTATAATAGGAGTTTCATTGGGAGTGCTTGTACTTCTCATACTTCTACTTGTAGGAAGTTCTCTGTTACTCCACAAGCTTCGAAGAGGGACGGCGCCTTATCATAAAAATGGTCTCTACTCGACAAACCTGCTTAATACTTCTCGTATAGCACCACTTTTTTCCGAAGTATCTCATCGTGTCGTGTGGATCTTAGGTGGTTCTCTGAAAGCCAGCACCAAACGCTCTTCTGGCTACTCGATCGGCAAGGGGGACGAAGGCATTGCCTACTACTTATCCCTCGCCGAGCTGGAAGAAGCAACTAATAACTTTTCTAAGAAAGTCGGAAAAGGCAGCTTCGGATCAGTCTATTATGGGAAGATGGCGGATGGAAAAGAAGTGGCGGTTAAAATCATGGCCGAGTCATCGGCACATGGGAATCAGCAGTTTACGACCGAGGTAGGTCATCAGCCTGTTATTGGATCGATCTCATCATGACGAAATTAAGCTCGATTTGCTGACCGTGTTGAGTATTGACAGGTTGCCTTATTATCACGAATTCATCACCGAAATTTGGTACCTTTGATCGGGTACTGTGAAGAAGAGCATCAACGGATTCTCGTTTATGAATATATGCATAATGGAACGTTACGAGATCACTTATATGGTCGGTTCTTCTGCTAAGCTTAAGTTTATTTTCCCGTGTTTCTCCGCTAATCATTTATCGACAGGTAGTACCGAACCGAAGCACTTGGACTGGCTGCCTCGCCTGCACATTGCTGAAGATGCAGCTAAAGGTTCATCCTAGTTAGAAACTATGATATTTTCCACTGAATTTCAAGTTTCCATCATCAAGCCTTTTTGTATTCGAATCGATTATTTTCAGGGCTCGAGTATTTGCACACGGGATGCAGTCCAAGTATCATCCATCGAGATGTAAAAACAAGCAACATCCTCCTCGACATCAATATGAGAGCGAAAGTTTCCGACTTTGGCCTCTCGAGGCAAGCCGAGGAAGACTTGACCCATGTATCGAGCGTCGCTCGAGGAACAGTAGGCTACCTGGATCCTGAGTATGCGTCGTTTATTGTTTTTCCTAGACATATCACTCCTCCCTAAACCGTTGGTGAAACTGAACACGTGAATCTAACAGGTACTACGCTAGTCAACAACTAACCGAAAAGAGCGACGTTTATAGTTTTGGAGTCGTCTTGCTCGAACTGATCTCTGGGAAGAAACCCGTCTCACCGGAGGACTATGGAAGTGAATTGAATATCGTTCATTGGGTATGTAAGATCTTCGCTTATCTTCGCTTTCACTGCATCATTGTAGTTCTCGAGTCTTTACACAATCGATCGGTTTCTACAGGCGAGGTCGTTGGTCCATAAAGGGGACGTGACGAGCATCATCGATCCGTTTCTAAACGGAAAAGTCAAAATAGAATCGGTATGGAGAATTGCTGAAGTCGCCATTCAGTGTGTGCAGCAGCATGGAGTTTCAAGGCCAAGGATGCAGGAAGTCATAGTGGCCATACAAGATGCAATCAAGATTGAACAAGGCATTGAAGGAAACCAGAAACTATCTTCAAGCAGTTCCAGAACACAATCGTGTCGAAAAACGTTGCTGACGACGTTTCTTGAGATCGAGAGCCCCGACGGTTCGCTCCTTCCCTCTGCAAGATAAGGCCTCAACGATTCCGCTACGATTTTCGGGTAATGTACGATAAAACGAGTAGATACCTTGACTAAATGTTGGTTGGTAGGAACACTGACAAACACAATCTTTACTTTTCACTATTCCTTTATTGTTCAAGTCTAAACATGACATAGAAAACACAATGACCAATTGTGAGCAGCTCAAAAGTCATAGAATTATAGATATACGTTCTTCGTTCAACACGTGGAGGTGAAGAGTTGAACTTCTAATCTTTTGGTTGAAGATATACGTCTTAATCAGTTATCGACATTATTATAGATATACGTTGGTTTGTGAACGGTATCTATTTTCTGAATTGATGTATTTTTTAATAGATATGTTCGTGGGTCAGGTGGGTTAGCTCGGGTTGGATTGATACATTTTTTAGATCAAACTCATTGTTCGAGTTGTAAATTTTTTCAATACAAACAACTTCAACTATAATTGAGTTGGGTTTGAGTTGGGTTGATTTAGATCATTTATTTAAATTTTTATTTCTTATAAAAGTAAAACAATATATATTTATTTTTAAACATTAAATTAAAATTTTGTAACTTAATAAGTATTTTCTAAACAAATTTATTTTTATTTTTAAGAATGGATGGAGAATAAATAATAAAAACCTAATTATGAAATTAAAAAAAAAAATATATATATATATATATAATTGTATCGTAAGAAAAAAAAAGAGTAAATTATTTCTTTAAAATTAACGATAAGTTCTGGTTGATTTGGTTCGACCTAAACTATTTGTAGATGAATTGTTGAATGAAGGGTAAATTATTTTATTTTATTTGAACTCAACTCTCATTGCATCCTTGACCTAACAGAAGACCACGAATTTTACTCGAGGTTTTGGGTGTATTGCTCATGCAGTTCACAGTCTTGGGTAACTAGCTTAGGCTACACAACGGTAACTTGTGTTTGATGTTGTGGTGCTATCTCAACAAACTCTCTTAAACGGGTGAGGACAATATGGTGAGTGCTAACCTGCTCGTCATTCATGGGAAGTAGCTAGCAAACTCATCTTAAGGTTGTGTAGTCGCTCAAGGTTGGATGCGCTACCCCCTATACGTGTTAGCTCCGTCAAACCACCCTAGAGACTTAAAAACCACCACGACAATCCTGGAAAAATAAAATGGTAGCCTCTTAGGTAGATAACAACTTGCACAGTGTCTACGAAGCTTCCACATCCTTTTCCACTTCGACACAGTATCGTTGAGCTACGCGTGACGCCGGTTAAAGATGTGTGACTGTTGAATTGAGTCGATCATATTAGTCATATTATCGAGTTTTCTAGTTTTATTTTAAACATAATATAATCTATTCATAGCTATATCTGTCACTTGGTAAGTCAACTTTTTGACTTTTTTTTTTCGTCCTATACTTTTAATAAATTTTTTTATTGGTTTAAAACTTTCATTAAAATAATATTACAAGATTTTTAGAATTTAGTGGACTCTTAATTTTGTCTCTCTCCAAAGATTCACTTTAAAAATGTCAACGGCTCTAAAGGAATCTTTTAAGTCTTTTAAATCAATCAATATTAAAATAAATTAAATGATTATAAAGATGATAATCATATTGATGGCTTAATTATATATATATATATATATATATATATATTTTTTTTTTATGTTCATAAAAAAATTATATTCTATATATTAAATATTTCTAAGGGAAATAAAAAAGTCAAAATAAATATATTTTTATATTTTGTATTTTTTGTAATAAAATTTAATAATAATAATAAAAGAGCGGAGAATATTATATTATCAATTAAAAATTATTCCAATATAAATTAAAAGTTAAAATTTCATTAGTTTAAAATGATTTTGGGGTTAAGAGTTTCGGGTTATTGAACACGTGTGAACTGAACAATAAATTAGGTAGTCAATAATTAAATGCTAATATGATCTTTTAAAATATATTGAGCCGACAAGTTTGACCATAGATAGGAAAGTGAGAAATGTAAGGGTTAAAAAAAAATCTGATCGCCCGAAAAACTTGATCAACCTAATTTGTACCGTTTGGATTGAATTATGCACTGATGTATTGAGTTGGTTCATATGATACATTTTTGTTTACGATATAATTATATATACATTTATTTATATTTAATTTTATAATTATTCGTTATCCCACCCCTAGTAAAAACAATTTTTTTAATTCTTAGAAAGGTAATTTTTTCGAATATTTTAATTAAATATTTAAAAATAATTAAATAGATATTTTAGTAACTAATATTTTACTGAAAGAAAAACTATGATGGGATTGAGCCGGACTCATTTTAGTAATTAAATAATTATTTTTATTTTTTTAAAAGAAAATATACGAACTCTTAAATATTTTTTTAAAATTAAATAATTATTAAATAAGATTTTAATTATACTATACACGTAGGGATATTAATTAAACCATACAATTAGGTTTTTATTTATTTATTAATAACCAATATAGGCCATGAAATTATAAAATAATAATTCTTATATTAATTAAGTGGGCATATGTCATTTACATCAAAATTAAAATAATAATTCTACTTTCCAATAATGGAAGGTAGAAAATATATAATATTAAGAAAAAAAATAGGAATTTAATTATTGTTTCCAACAAAATTAAATATTCAAAGAAAACCAGCTTGACAAGCTGAAGGATTCTGTTTTGGATGGATAAGAACGAAGATTCAAGCTTTTATTAGAAATATATATATATATATATATAAATAAATAAATAAATAAATAAATAAATATATATATATATATATATATATTTATATATTTCCAGCAAACCCATAATTGATCCAACCATTCAATCTTCATCTTCATCGTTTCTGAAAGCTTCTCTGTCCACAGAGGGTGAGTAAAGGTCATTTCACTGCCACCCGCCATTGACTAAAGGAGGACAAAGCGCCCTAAAAGCTTCTTTTAGGGTTTCGAAAGTGGGTTTGGGGCTTTCCTTCTCAAATTTCCAGTTTCTTTTTTGATTGGGGATTTTGGGTGATCGATTTCTAAACAAGAGATTGTTTTTCCGCCATAGCCACGAAGAACAAGAGCTTTCACGCTCTGGTTTTTCCCCTGTTTTCATCGGTTTCTTGCAGAAGACGAAACGGAATTTCTCGGATTATGTATTATCAGCTCGAGAAATTCTCTCATCACGATTCTTTACAAGTCTTGGAAGCCGATATTCAATATGCAAATTCTCTGTAAGTTTTGTTCATTTTCCTTTTCAATCATGATGATCGACGATTTTTTAAAGGGTTTACGGATTTTTAGGTTTTTGATTCTGTTCTTCGTTTGATTTTTGGGTTTTTAGGGCGGCGGCGATCCCCATGGCTAAAGGAGGTGCCTATCTTCAAATGAAATTGGTTTATAATCATTTAGCTCCCATTGTTTTGTTCTTGCTTCAATGGATGGATTGTTCTTGCTCATGCTTGTTTCCCAGATATTTAAGCCTCTTCCACATACTTGTGTACAAGGTTTGTAGGGTTCTTGTAATTGTAGGCCATTAGATGATTATAGGAAGCTATCTTGTTCTTGAGCTTGCTATCTAATTCAGGTATATCCAGAGGGAAAACAAAAACGAAGGATATCTATACATGGAAGGAAGGCAACCATTAGGGAATTCTATGGTACTGAATTGTTTAGTTGGTTAACTAGCTGCTTTTCTTTCAATTATGAGTAGTTCTGATCTTGTGTGTTTGATCTTGTTTTGAATATCAGCTATAATATTGCCATCGCTTCAGCGAATCCACGGTAGCTCGGATAAGTTGGATGATTGCAAGGAAGAGCGCCATTGGATTGAGATGCCAAGCAAGAAGAGAGGCGATAAAGATGTTAGACTCACGAACGTCGACACGAAGCGAGAAGACGAGTGTGGTATTTGCTTGGAGCCGTGCACGAAGATGGTTTTACCGAATTGTTGTCATGCAATGTGCATCAAATGCTATCGAAATTGGTAAAAAACGAGTCTTATTATGCATCTTCGTTGTGTATGAAGCATTTTGAAGTGTGTTGTTTGTGTTCAAATGCTCGTTCGTCTCCTACATTACAGGAACACGAGGTCGGAGTCCTGCCCGTTTTGTCGTGGTAGCTTGAAGAGAGTTAACTCAGAGGACTTATGGGTGCTCACATGTAGTGATGATGTGGTTGATGCCGAAACCGTTTCAAAGGAGGATACGTTGCGCTTCCATCGCTATATAAACAGCTTGCCAAAAGACTATCCGGACGCGCTGTTCGTAGTATATTCTGAATATCTATTCTAGGTTCGAGTAAAGTGTATAGAGGGAAATCCCGACTCGACATGTAAAGGTCTGTCCTCTCTGCTTTATATAGAATAATAATTGATCAGATGGTATGCTTAGTTAGAACTAATAACGCATCTGGGCTCATGTCATTAGTAGTGTATCTTATGAACTTGAAAGTGCCATTTCATTTCTAATGCACTAATTGTCAATAAAGATGAATTTGGTCTCTGATGGAGTGTATCGTATGATAGTAAGGTTTGCTCGTACGTGTTTATCGACTTTGGGTTTCTGTTCTGCCGAGGCGATGAAAAGAGAGAGCATTTGAGCCATTTAAGATATAGATTAAAGGTATTGTGAGATCCCACGTATGTTTTGAGAGAGGAACAAAACATTCCTTATAAGGGTGTGGAAACCTTTCCCTAGAAGACTCGTTTTAAAACTAGCGGTGGGTTTGAGCTGTTACAAATAGTATCACAGACAGACACCGAGTGGTGTGCCAGCAAGGACGCCGAGCCCCCAAGGAGTGTGGATTGTGAGATCCCACCTGGTTAGAAACGGGAACGAAACATTTCTTATAAGGGTGTGGAAACCTCTCGGTGGTAAACGCGTTTTAAAACCTTGAGAGGAAGCTCGAAAAAGAAAGTCCAAAGAAGATAATATCTGCTACTAGTGGGCGTTGGGCTTGGGCTTACGGAAGGGATGCCTTTTGTGAAATGAGCAATAGTTTTCTGAGGTCTCTTTTACAAGTGTTTAGAGATTCTGTGGGGAATGGGTAATTTGCATTGAAACACTTATGGAAGGTGAATTTGGACTTCATCCCAAAAGTTTCTTCTCCTTTGCTCGGTGTTTGGTTCTTTTCGTATTTTGGTCTGGTCGGGTTCTTTTTGTATATTAGTCGGGTTTGGTTCTTTTTGTATATTGGTTTGGTCTGGTTCTTTCTTGTATATTGATTCGATTTTATTTAATGTTTGTTCTTCAAGAGGCGTGTTGTTCGTCTCGACAAAAGATAATGTGTCATGTAGGGGTATACACACGTTGAGTTGGAAAACTCTTTTGAACCAACTCGAAGTTTGGGGTTGGTTGGGTTGATGATCTGAGCAACCCGAAAAGAGTTCACAACACAACTCTACTCTATATTTTAGGGTTGGGTTTGGTAGTTTTTTTTTTAATTATTTAAAAAATATTACTTATCTAAAATACATATTACATTAATAACTAATATCAATATCAAATATTTACAAGTTACAGTCTATCACTAAATGTTAAATATTTTTAATTTTTTTTAAAAGTAGGGCAAAGGTTGAATTGAATCAAATATAAATCGACATTAGACAGGATGAGGATTGGGAAATGTTCTCAATTCTCATTCCGGTCCCTTTTTCATTTCCAATGTTTATAATATATTTTTTAAAATGGTTCTTCCAAAAAAAAAAAATTATAATAAATAATTTTCATTTTATAATAAATGATTTGAAATCAAAATTCAATATAAATTTTTTTGACTTAGTTTTAACTTAAATATTATAATCGAGATTAATATATTATTAAATAATAATATTTATAGAAAACATTTGTTAGCGATATGTGATTGAAATAAAAAAAATAAAAAATGAATTTATTATAATTTGTAATAGAAAAAAAATATATTTATTTTTAAACGGACATTCTTTACCCTATTTAAGATGGGTCCTACTTACTCAACCTGCAAGTAAATAAACATCACTAACCCATTTAAATATGACGTATGCTTCGTAAAACACTGATTTGTATCCAATTTAGGCAACGAATGGATTGGCCGGACCAAATCGATCAAATTTTGACTTTTAGAAAACTTAGATCGAGCACGGGATGGGCCTGAACCGACATTTTGGTAGAGGCCCGTTGATGAGGTTGAGCCTGCGATTCCGACGAACCGTGACGCTAAATCAGGTCAATTGATTTGCGAAATTAATTGCGTCAACCCTACAGATTCATGTGGAGAAGGTTATCGAGTCGTTGATCCAGTATCGATATCTGACAGTTGCTCATTCATCATTGTAAGCAATTGCGATAGTGATTTTGCTGGTATACATTTCTTTTACGCGCCATTTGGATTTATTTATTGTTTTTTTTTTTTTTTTTTTTTTTTGAATTTGTAATTCTACGAATTGGGAGTGGAATCTTGGATTTTGAGGGTTTAATGGTTGTTTGATTCAATTTAGATCTCATTTTGGAATTCTTTTGAGGTAAATGATTTGCTAGGATTATTTTGTTTTGTATGAGATCTAATTCTTCTTGAGGTTAGGGCGGTGGGTTATGAGATATCGACATGTCCGAGAATCATGATCCAGAGCAGGCGCTGCTGAGTTCAGGAACTGGAGCTGAAGATGGAAATAATGGGGTGGAAATTGTGGAAATTACGGTTAATGATGGTGTTGTGGAGTCATCCTCTGAGACGGCCGCGGACATTGTTTCGGAGAATGACTCCGTTTTGCAGTCCTCTGAGATATCCAGTGGATTTGCCCCTTCCGAACCGAACCAGGTTAGTGTAGCATTGATTTGCATGCACAAGCTGCAGAAATTTCATAGCATGAATTTTCCTTGTTAATTTGAGAAGAAAATATGCCTTTTAACATGGAGTTTAGGGATCGGCGATATCGCCAGAGGTTCCTCGAACCGAAGGTGAAGAGAACTTGCCACAAGATGACTCTGATGATATTGTAATAGTCGAAGATGTTGGAAAAGAAGATATGTTTGTGGACTGCCCGGACGAGTTAGTTGGCAATGCTGATATCAGAGAAGCAGTAGCAGCTGCTGAAACTCAAGGTAGTTTGACGGAGGAAGCGCCTTTTGATACGCAGGAATTACAGTATGAGGTAGAAAAAGTTTCTTTAATTCACGAGGTCGAAAATACGAGGGCCACTCTGAATGAGACCATTTTTGAGAAAGAAAATGTCATACAAGATTTTGAGGTTCATAATCCCTCTTCCAGTTGTGGATACAACGCTTTTGTTGTGGCATTAAACTTTTTTTTTGGTGCTTTATTTGCAGGAAGAAAGAGAAGCTTTTGTGCAAGAACTTCTTAGCATTCGCCGCCAATTAAAGACTGCTACTAATCAACAGTCATTGTTCAATATTACTGGCAGTCAGTTGAACGAGAGTGTTCATTTGCATGGAATCGAGCAGATTGAGGAGGAGAACACTTTGGTTACTAATATCACATTGAAAGACCTAATGAATGAATGCTCACAATTGGTTAGTAGGACTTTAGATGAACGGTTGCAGTACGAGGCTAGTATAGGAGAACTGCGTAATAGCCTCCTAATGAAGGATCAAGAGATTGAATATCTTAATGCAAAGGTTCTCGAAATTTCGGTGACTGATGAAGTTGTTCGCTCTTATGCAAATTCAATTGAAGATTCTATGAAGGTTTCGTTAGAGAAGGAGAGGGATACGAATGCCACATTAGATAGAGTGCTAGCTTCTGTCAACTCAGTATTGAATCAGCAAGATCTTCCTGGCGATTCTACATCTGAGAAAACAGTTCTTGTTGAAATAAGCACTTCTCTGTTGGTTGATAATTATAAAAAAATCCTTCTGGAAATCAATCAACTCCAAAAATGTTTATCTGGGGCCGAGTCAGACACTGTCTTTGCAGGATTGGAAACAATTTTGGGCTCTGCTTGTGATGAGTTAATTGAGCTCAAAGCTAAAGAGGTAAGCAATGTTGCAAAAATGCATCAACTGGAAGATGAAAATAGAAGATTGGCTGTTGAGCTAGACAATTACAGATTGACAATTGAGACTGTTAATGCAGAACTTGAAAAAGCAAAAAGTGAGCTGGAACAGGAAATGATGAGGGGTGCTAGTACCAAAGAGAAGCTAAAAATGGCTGTGACAAAAGGCAAGGCGTTAGTACAGCAACGTGATGCATTAAAACAGTCTCTAGCTGACAAAGGTCTTGAGCTTGAAAAATATTCTATCGAATTACAAGAGAAATCAAATGCCTTGGAGGCTGCAGAACTAATTAAGGTTGACTTGGCTAAAAATGAAGATTTAGTTGCATCACTTAATGAAAATTTGTTGCAAAGGAATACGGTGCTTGAAACTTTTGAGGATATTATATCTCAAGTTGAAGTTCCTCGTGAACTCAAGTCAATGGATAGTATAGAAAGAATCAAGTGGCTTGTGGATGAGAAGAAAGTCCTGGAGGCTATTTTATTGGAGTTTCATAAATTAAAAGATACTCAAAACTTATCTGATTTTCCAGATTTGATTGCACCTTATGACCTGAAATCTTCCGTCAGTTGGCTCAAGGAATCATTTTTTCAGGCTAAAGATGAAATAATGATCTTGCGAGATGAACTTGCTAAAACAAAAGAAGCAGCATGTGGAGAGATTGACCGCATAAGTGCATTACTTTCAATTGAATTACAGGAAAAGGACTATATCCAGGAGGAGTTGGATGGTCTGTTAAGAAAACACGAAGATCTGTTAAGAAAACACGAAGAGGTCATGATAAAAGAGCATCAGGCTTCGTTGGAGAAGGCTCAAATCATAAAAATATTACAAGAAGAGTCTGGAATGATAACAGATGATGGAGGGGTCAGTGAAATTTCGTTAGACTTGAACTTGCTTGCTTACAGATGTTTACAGAGGATAAAAGAGCAGTCCAGTGTTGCTGCTGAAATTTCTAGTGAATACGTAGAATCTTTTGCAAAGGTTCAAACTCTTTTGTATGTTAGTCATCAGGATTTGATGCTCCATGATATACTCCTAGAAGAGGAGTCTTCTAATATCAGTAATTACTCGACTAGATTAAGATCAGTATCTCAAGAACTTAGAGAAGTGAAAGAGGAAAATGACTCTTTGCAGAGAGATATCCAAAGATCAGAGGAGAAATATGCCATGCTAAGGGAAAAGTTGTCCTTGGCAGTCAAGAAAGGTAAGGGACTTGTTCAGGACAGGGAAAATATGAAAAGTGTCTTAGATGAAAAGAACATAGAAATAGAGAAGTTGAAATTACAATTAGATAGTCTAGAATCAACAGTTGATGATTGCAGAAATCAAATCAATTTGTTGTCTATTGAGACACAGCGCATTCCAGAGTTGGAGGCTGATCTTGATATCTTGAAGGGAAAATGCAATCAATATGAGCAGTTCTTATTAGAGAGCAATAATATGTTACAGAAAGTAATTGAATCAATTGATGGAATTGTTCTTCCCATTAATATAGTTTTTGAAGAGCCTATAGCTAAGGTGAAGTGGATTGCAGACTACATTAGGGAATCACATGATGCTAAGATATGTAAAGAACAAGAATTGGAGAGTATTAAAGAGGAATTAAGTACTATGGAAAGTAAATTAGGAGATGCTTTAGCTGCTATGAAATCGTTGGAAGATGCATTATCATCTGCTGAGAAAAACATTTTTCAACTTTCTGAGGAGAAAAGGGAAATAGAATCTAGTAAGATACACATTGAACACGAATTACAGAAAGCATTAGATGAAGCCTATTCACAGTCCAGCAAGTCTGCGGAGACTTATTTATCTATGAACCTACTTCAAGAATCGTTATCACAGGCAGAAAATAAAATACTTGCGCTTGTCAAAGAGAAAGAAGAAGCTGAAGTTTGTAAAGTCACTGTAGAGATGGAGTCTAAAAAAGTAAAGGAGGAAGTGGCTATTCAGACAGATAAATTGGCAGAGGCCCAGAGAAATATAAACACATTAGAAAAGACATTAATCGAGCTTGAGACAAATGTTGCTTTGCTAAATGAACAGAATGCTGAAGCGCAAAGTGCTATAGAGAAGCTAGAAACTGAGCGAAAGATATTGCAAGAGGAAGTCAGCTATCAAGAAAGCAAAGTTGTTGAGGCAGTTGAATCAAGAACATCTTTGGAAAATGCATTACGTAAGGCAGAAAGTAAAATTTCTATAATTGAAGGTGAGAGGAAAGATTCTGAAAATGAGATATTTGCTCTAAACTCCAAATTAAATGCATGCATGGAAGAGTTGGCCGGGACTAGTGGCAGCTTACAGAGCAGATCTGTAGAGTTTGCAGGCTACCTCAGTGATCTTCATAAGTTTATTGCAGATGAGACATTGTTGACTGTGGTGACAGGATGCTTTGAGAAGAAATTTGAGAGACTAAGAGAGATGGATATCATTCTGAAGAACACTAGTGATTGTTTTGTTAACAGCGGTATAATAGGTTCTCATAACCATCATGCTGTTAAGGTATTTTCTCTTCTTTTTTTTTTTTTTTTTTTTTTCTGGATATCAAAGATTGGTAAAATACTAAGTTTTATAGCTTTCAACAAGACATAAAAAAAGTATTCAGCATGCTGATCCGTTTATGCCGGTCTGTGTCTTTAATGTTTGTGTGTTTTGGTACCTACTTTGGCCGAGCTTTTTTCTGGCCTTTTTTTTCTATTGTATTTTTGTTCTTCTTTATAAAATGCAGCTGTCTCGTTCGAAAAAATTCTGCATTTTACTTCTTTTTCTTTTTACATTCTGAATGCAGCCATTTGATGCTCTTATGAACCTATTAACAGTGGACAACCCCCTCACCCCCCCTTGGGGCACGTTGACATATGTGCCTCTCGCATTGTAGAAATATGTGAAGTATTTAATTAACTATTTTCAAATATTCCATGTGGTTTCATTTTTCTGATTATGTTTTTTTTTCTAATTTAATCCAGGATCCGCATGCTATGGACTCCCTCTCTCATGAAAAGTTCCTTGATTTTGCTGCTGAATTTGAAAGTGGTAAGGTGGTTGTTGAAGGTGATGCTGGCAACATTTCTTCATCTTTTAGAAAGATTATGGAAGGAATCTGGCTAAAGAACAAAAGATTCACAGATTATTTTGAAGGTTTCTCCTCTTCAATGGACGGGTTTATGGCTGATCTGTTAAAAAAAGTAGAAGCAACAAGGGAGGAAGTAGTTTTTGTGTGTGGGCACGTTGAATCCTTGAAAGAGATGGTGAAGAATCTCGAAATGTATAAAGAGGAACAAGAAAATACCAAAGTGATGCTGGAAGATGATGTTTCACTTTTATTGTCTGCCTGTGTTGAAGCAACAAAAAAACTTCAGTTTGAAATGACCAACCATCTACTTTTACTCGACTCTATTCCCGAACTTGACAACTTGAAGGATAGCATACCCATGGAAAGTAGTGAAACTAATGGAGCTTCAGCTGCAGAGTCTCCAGCAAATTCTACTAGAAGCAAGTCAGCTGCTGCTGCAGAAACATTATTGTCTGCAAGTAGAAAAGTTCAATCTATGGTTAAACAGTTTGAGAGCGTCATTAAGGGTGCTGCTGCTAGAATTCAAGATACGCAGCATATATTAGAAATAACTGAGGCAACTACTGAGAAAGTTAGAGAGGAAAGGGACTTGAACAAAAATATGGTAGTTAAGTTGGAGGCTGATTTACAACTATTGCAGAATTCCTGTGATGATCTGAAGCGTCAACTGGAGGCCTGTCAGTCAAATAAAGAAGAGTTGAAAGAAAGAGAGGCTGAAGTTTCATCATTGTATAGTAGTTTGGTGAAAGAACAAGGTAAACCCTTTTTTCTTCTTTCTTCAAATATTTGTAGAAGTTTTCCACGACCTTTTTAAAATCTTCTGATTGCTTATTTATATTTTTCGCTGTGGCAGAAGACTGCGTTTTGTCAGCAATGCAAATGAAAGCCCTCTTTGAGAAAGTTAGAAGAATCGAGTTCCTTTTTCAAGAATCAGAATACCAAGATCTGGAACAATATGATTCACCTGATGTAAAGAAGCTCTTTTACCTAACTGATTATGTTTCTGAGTTACAAAATCAGCTGAAATTATTATCTCATGACAAGCAAAAGCTGCAGTCTACAGTGACTACACAAACACTTGCAATTGAACAGCTAAAAGAGGAGGTTGATAGAGCATCGAGGGATCATCTCGATTTAGAGGAGATGGAGAAAGATCTCTCAGAGCTTTCTTATTCTTTGGAACAACATACTAGTTTGTTGGGTAGTAAATATAGTGGAGATTCTGAGTCCAATGGGTTGAAGGAACTAGTAAGAACTATAGGAAGGCAGGTCCTGGATTTGCTTTCAGAATCTGAAAATTCAAAAACCAAATTTGAGGAACTGAGTAAGAAGTTAATAGGGAGCCAAAAGGTTGTGGATGAACTAACTACCAAGAATAAGCTACTTGAAGAGTCACTTCATGGCCGAACATCTCAATCAGAGATCATAAAAGAAAGGAGCATCTTTGAAGCACCATTTCCTTCTGGATCAGAGATATCAGAAATTGAAGAAGCGGTACATATCCATATACTAGAAAGTTTGAATTTAGTTGTCACAAATTACAACGGAGAAAAAAAAAACGTGAATTTTAAGATATGGAATATAAATTGCTTGCTTGGGTTTGTCGAGATAGGTACCTACTATATTATCCGTAAGAAGTAGAAGTAGGATACTGTTTTGTTAGATGTTCATTTCATATAAATGGTTCTCTTGTCAGAAAATTCCATGGATCACATCTTCTACTGTTTGGTATTTTGCAGGGACCAGTCGGGAAAAGTGCAATACCGCCTGTTCCACCAGCCTCAGCTGCCCATGCTCGAATGTTGCGAAAAGGTTCAACTGATCATCTTGCGATTGACGTAGAAACAGAATCCGATCGTTTAATAGGAAATGGCATGGAAATTGATAAAGACAAAGGTTTGTTATAAGTTTTGCCTACTTGTTTGATTAGTTTCAAAACCTAAAGAACTTACACATGTCCTTTTTCAGGTCATGCGTTCAAATCTCTCAATTCATCAGGTCTCATCCCAAGACATGGAAAACTTATTGCAGATCGAATTGATGGAGTTTGGTAAGTGCTAATTTTTCATGAGGCCACACTATTTTTGACAGAAATGCTTGCTTCACCCAAACTCCTGTTTGAATTATCATAATATGGTGTGATAAACTATGGTCTCAACATGATTAATGAGACTACTAGAATTTCCTCCCCGCCATATAGGAAAAATGATTACAAGACATTGACAACTCTATTTGGTTACACATCCATTTTCACTGAACTGTCAAACTGACACTGTATACTCAAATTTCTACATTTTGATACGATACAAGTATCCCTGATCCTAAACCCTTTGCAGGGTCTCTGGCGGTCGAATTCTAATGAGTCGTCCAGGCGCAAGGCTAGGTCTCATTACCTACTGGTTCTTGATACACATATGGTTACTGGGAGCCATTTTGTGACCAAATATATGATCATCCACCAACAAAGGGATTTCCTTCATGTGTCGGTAAATTGTATCATGTATATAGCAACCACCCTTTTCTCTGTTTTTTCTTGGTTCATTTATTAATTACATTAGATTATGCCTGTTGTCATGCCTATATTGATTCTCGGGACTCAACTTTTAGGAGTTCGGAGAACCCATATCTTCTTTTGTACTTGTTAGATGATAGATTGAATTATATATCATTAGTGGAACATAGGCCTTCATATCTTCTTTTTCATTCAGTCTTTTCTTTTGTTGATATGGTCAATTACGTAACTTCCTAATTGTTACCAATGCTCCAACTCATTTCTAGTAGCTTGCTGTTTGTGTGTGTCTATATATATATATATATATTTAAAGATTCAAGTTCAACGTGTTGTTTGGGAACTATTTTAAAAGTATTTTTTCCATTTTTTATAACAAAAATATGTTTGAATTACTTTGTTTTTTTCTCGTCCTTCTTATAGATGCTTCTGAAATTGTTGGTGGTAGTTTCAACTTATAATATATATTTTTAGTGATTTTAACATATGCAATAATATTAGCTTTTGATAGTTATTTTAAATACAGTTTTTAAAACAAAATAAGATGATACTTTTTGTATTAATAATTATAAATAAAAAAAACTTCAATTTTGTTTATGTTTGAAATTTCATTTAAGACTAAACGTGGCCATATAATAGTCAAGTCAAGGCAATATATGATATACTTTTATAACTTTTTCAGTTTACTTTTTCTAATTCTGTCAATTCTTTGAAAATTATTTTTCTTGACCTACAATTTGTTATTAAACAAAAATATAATCTCATTTAATAAATAAAACAACCCTATACATTTTGTTATTGGCCGAAGATTAATACAGATTGAAATTAAATTTTAAATTTTCTAGTGCATTATGGTTATATAGGCATTAACCTTTTACATTATTAGAAAAAGAGCAACCATATTATTGTTTTAAGTATAGTTGTCATTATTTAATACATTCTCTTGCATGTTGGATTCATAAATCCTGTTCACATTTGGCTATCTTTATGAGGCAGTTGCAATGAGCCGCCTATTTTGAGCCTCTCAAAGTCTTCTTCTCTTCATCTCAATGGTAAAACTCTCTTACGCGTTTAATAAATTGAACTTTTGTCAGCCACCAAACCAAATACTCTATAAGAAGAAACCCATACTTCCTCTTCTTCTTCAACCACAGCTCTTCCTCTTCTTCTTCAGCTCAAATATTCTTGCCATTTTCCATTTGCTCAAAACAATCTGCAATCTTCAGATATGACATCAGTAAGATTCTGTTTCGACCATTTTTGTGCTTTCTAATGCTTGGTTGCCTTGTTTTCTTCATTGCTTTTGCTGGTTTCTTGATGGGATGAAGTTGGTGTTGAACCTGCCATTGCTTTCCATTTCTGAGTTGTTCTTTTTTGCAGGCTCACAGGGGTTCATCTCTGCCCAAGTTTGGTGAGTGGGATGAAAAAGATCCTGCTGCAGCTGAAGGGTTCACAGTGATTTTCGATAGGGCTCGAGACACTAAGAAGAATGGAGGAACTCCAAATAATGTGATACCACAGGAAAACCAAAACCAAAACCAATACCAAAGTAAAAATCATGAAGCTGCTAAGAAGTATCACAAGCAAAAGTATCCAAGAAAGGAGGTATGTTATGTCATAAATTTCTAGAACTACTCGGAATTACCATACTTCCTTTGTTTCTAGTATGATCTTGTGTGAGATCCCAAAACATTCCTTATAAAGGTGTGGAAACCTTTTCCTAATAGACGCGTTTTAAAACCTTGAGGGGAAGCCCATAAGGGAAAGCCCAAAGGACAATGTCTGCTAGCGGTGGGCTTGGACTATTACATGAATAATTTTAAAACTTCAACCAAACATTCTTTATAAGGGTATGGAAACCTCTCCCTAATAGATGCGTTTTTAAAAAACCTTGAGGGAAAGCCAGGAAGGAAAAGCCCAAAGAAGATAATATCTACTAGCGGTAGGCTTGGGCTGTTACATTTTATCTTTATAAATATCCTTTTAAAAAATAGAAATTGAGACGGACATTGAATGGAGGGAGTATTCATACTCTCCTATTACCTTATTACCTGAAATTTTCCTTAGTTTGGTTATGTTTTGTTGTGTTGTACTATGTCAAGTATGCCTCTTTGCAGCTGTCTTCACTTTTGCAGTTCATTTTGCCAAACCATTTTGTTTCTTTCTTGCAGAAAGCATCGCATAGCTGCTTGTGCTTCTGGTAGGCTTTTTGTGGCTCTGAAAGAACAAAATTCTGCGTTTTGTGGTGGGTTTTTGAGTCCATAGATTGATGCTTTATAGATTCAATTGGTTGTGTATACAATTTTCCTTTTGGTGTCTTAATTTTGGAAATTTTTTATGGGGTTTTCTTTCTGTTCATTACATTAGGCTTCTTGGGTTACCTCCTTCTGTACTTAATCCATTGTTTATAGAAAGAAAAAGTTGAGTTATTATTTTATTGTGAAATAAGTTTTGAATTTGGAGCTTCTTTTGTCAATGGTAATACATGATTCTTTTGACATGGTCTTGTTTGATCAGCTAGATTAGGACTAGTTAGCTTGAAGTGGTCATATTTTGATCATCTAACCTATCTTTACAACTCATCAATTTGGCTTTTAGAATTTCGTAAACCCGTAAAGTCGTCGGGACACTATATGTTACTTTGAATATTATATCACGAATGGAGTGAAGATTTAAATTTGTGACGTGTGATTACGCATGTTTAGCTATCTAAATTTTGTTTATATCTAAACTAAAGGATATAGGATATAGAATTGAAAAAAAAAAAAAAAAACCTAGTCGGCTAAAAGAAAGCAAAAATTTTCATTTTACTACATTTTTCAAATTTACCGTACAAAGACAACATACATGACTTTAACAAATGCTCATTTTATGATTGATGTCTTAGACCATTGTTCAGTGAATAACTAAATCTAAAAAAATAAATAAAAATAAAATAAAAAAGTATAAAAATCTATTAACAAGTGTTTCACTCGGGAGAGTTGGAAAATTCAATCGTAATGAATCTAAATACCTCTTTTATGTTATTTCGATAATTCAAGGGCTCAACCATATGAAGACAAAATAGAGCATAGTAAGCAGCAAAATGCATTGAGGAGTAGAAAATAAGCGTAGACCTAAAGACTCTCGGATAGATACCTTTCAAACTACTATAGAATCCATGAGTAGTCAAGAGACAACCTTGGAAGTTAACACCTCTTAGTAGCTATTAAAGTCGGCCTTTATGATCCAACGCACTGTGTGAGATCCCACATCGGTTGGAGAGGGGAACGAAACATTCCTTATAACAGTGTGAAAACCTCTCCCTAGGAGATGCATTTTAAAACCGTGAGGCTGATGACGATACGTAACGGACTAAAGCGAACAATATCTACTAGGGGGAACGAAACATTCCTTATAAGGGCGTGGAAACCTCTCCTTAACATACATGTTTTAAAATCGGGAGGCTGACGAAGATATGTAACGGGCTAAATCAAACCATATTTGTTAGTGGTGGACTCGGACTGTTACATACTGAGTCGAAAGTTCATTTCCCAAGAACTCACATCGACAAGAAGGTTTGACATCTCGAAGTTATCTCTTTGCCACCTAAGAATATAGTATGTTTCAAGGGTCAGGTTGTCTGCACATTAAAGTGATACATGAGTTAGTTAAAGTGATACATGAGTTGGTTTTAAAATGTCGTGAGAACATTAAGTCTATATCCAATTTGAGTTTTGGAGCATTGAGAGGATCTTTTCGTAGTATGAGAGGACGGGGAAGGAAGCATGTCCACCGGGCAGCCATATCCGGACCATATGATTAACTTTTTGACCCTCACTATCTATTTTCATAGTTCAACTCCAGGAAAGAAAGAATAAGAATCGAACAATAATCAATCGACTATTGCAGAGAGAACAATGGAATCAAAATCATCTGATTATGTCAAAATTTTCCGACGAATCAGACGATTTCTTCAAGCTATTGCTTCGTCGAATCAAAGGAAGAAAGATACTCATCTTAACGGATGCAAAATGGTGCTCTGTGCCGTCGACGGTGGCTACCCCAGCGATTACATCGCGATAGATTTTACTGCACATTGTATGGCTTTGTGAGTTTCTTTCTTCTGCTCTTTGATTGATTCTTTATTCGCGTTTGTGCCAGTTTCGAAGTGATTGCTTGTAGATTCTTTGCCCTAATGCGTAAATTTTGTTTGCTGGTCTCCTTTAGCTTGAAACGATCCAACCATTTCGCACATTGTATCAACTTCTTTCTTTTCTTGAATGAATTTATTTGTAGTTCATTTACATGGAACTCTCTGCATTTTCTTATTCAGTATTATCCTTTAGAATTGAGCTAGTTGCTCTTGAAGGATAAGCTCTTCTCACATTTGCTCCTGTTGATTTATGGCTGATTTGTATGTTCAAATTGGGGATTAAATCATCCCTCTTTCTTGCTTTCAGCCGCTTTGGATTCTAGTAATTCAAGTTTTTGTTAACCTCAATCTCCTGCTGTCAATTGTGGTCTGCCATGGAACTATTTCTATCGGTAACAGCTCAAGGCCACCGTTGTCAGATATTGTCCGCTTTGGTCCATTACGTATTACTGTCAGCCTCACGGTTTTTAAAACCCGTATTCAGGGAGATGTTTCCACACCCTTATAAAGAATGTTTCGTTCCCCTCTCCAACAAATGCGGGATCTCACAATCCACCTTTTTTGGGGTCCCGTTCTTGCTGGCACACCGCCTAGTGTCTGGCTCTAATACCATTTATAATAGCTCAAGCTCACCGCTAACAAATATTATCTGCTTTGGTCCGATATGTAACGGGCCAAAGTGGATAATATATGCTAACGGTGGGCTTGAGCTGTTGCACTATCACTCTTCATTCTTTTTCTCATTTTATGGTTTGAGGTGTAATTTATCCCACCTTACTCTATCTCTGTTCAGATATCTGTTAGCTTCCTCAAATTCAAGAGGCAAAGGACGCGGTCTTGCTATATTTGGGCAGGTTTCAATACTTTTTCATCATTATTAACTTCTTATCAGATAGAGTCTTTAATATTTCTGATTACTTTCTTCCCAAATTTTATTTTCCATTTCTTGCTTCAGTGTGGGCTGAAGGTCCCCTCGGATTTGGTTTGCTGTTGAGTAGTTGCAAAACGCAGACCTTCCAACTATATGACATTTTTGTAAGGTTAGTAGTAAACCAATAGTTTATGAATATTTTATTTTGTATATGATATATGCGAGATCCTACATCGGTTAGGGAGGAGAACTAACCATTCTTTATAAGAGTATGAAAACCTCCCCCTAGCACACGCGTTTTAAAAACCTTGAGGGAAAGCCCGAAAGGAAAAACCCAAAGAGGACAATATGTATTACCAGTTCAAAGATATTGTTTTTTGTTATCAATGTCAGGAAGCTTCTGAGTAACAGGTGCCACTTGGGGCCGCAGTGGATTGTTCCAATCATGTCTCTCCATATCCTACATGTTGCTACTTTAATTGTACCTATATGGGCTGTGGAAAGGAATAATTGTCTCAGCATCTTCAATTGGTATGGGGCCTCTGATTTTGTTCTTTGATTAGCATAGTTTATGATGCTGATAAATTGATTGTATCCCATACCTCAGCTAATGGAATACGAAGGTTACAGTAAAATAGGATCAAAGTAATTCGTGAGTATTTTTACAAGGACTTTATGGTTTTGACAATTCAATAATTGAGTATCATGCTGAAGCTTGAAGCTAAGGTTTTTGGTCAAGATAACACGACTATTTGCTGTTTTAATTCAAAGAGATTGAATCGAAATCATTTTTTAAAACGCTCTCTTATAAAAGCTTTTTTTCCTACAAATGTTATTATCATAATACTATTCGTTTCATGTATACAAAATTTATAACAAAAATGTTGCACATTAGCCCTGGATCAAGAGGATTGTTTCTTTCTGTCTCGCATTTTGAAAAGGCTTTGGCTACATCTTTGAATTTTTTAGTGGCATTCTGTTCATATTTACCTTGTATTTTCTCAATATCTCTGTCCTTTTATCATCAAAGCTAATTAATGGAAAGAAAAATTAACTGTCTATTTCATTAACGGGTAAAGCTCAAGATAGGTCAGGGGCGCGTCGGAATGGTCAGTGGCTGCTTAGTCTCATCCAAGAGTCTAATCTCTTTGTACTGTTTTTTTCATCAAAGAAAAAAGGGGGTCGGTTTAGGCTCCTTCCCTTCCACTACATAGCTGCACTAGCAGGTACCACGAGCCCTCTGTCCCATGGATCTAACTTGCTCACGTGATTCACCGGTTCCACCAAAATCTCTCATTTGTTGAAGGGGAGCATAGTGCGCTTTAGGCACCGAGCGAGAAAGGTCTCTTCTTTTCCCTAATCTGAAGTGATATATGCATATATACTACAAAACTCATTAATTTTTCACTTGTTCTTTGTTCTTCCAGGAGTTTGGCTTCTGCCTTTACTACGAATGAAATCCATGAAGAGATCTAGGACTCCAGGTTGCTTATAGATTTCTGTTATTACTCAAGGTATGACGTCTGTGCTGCTTTATTATTGGGGGGGGGGGGGGGGGGGGGGGGGGGGGGGGGGGGGTGACTCCTCCAGGTTGCCCCTAGCGAGCAAATTATTTCTTTCTTTTAGCCTCACTCAAATGGGTTCAAAGAAAAAGAAAGGGAATGAAGTTGACGGAGAACTAAAAGTCATTAATCTCTCAACGTCAACAGCAAGGCAAGTTCAAAGTTGAAGGCAGAATGAAGGTGCAAATAGATCATGTGATTGTCCTCATCTTTTAAAGACCTAAAACGAAAGTTTGTCTTGTTTTGACCTTCCATGATTTCAACGGTACTGTGGAGGATGCACTGTTAGCAATTAATGTCTTGGAAGTAGCAGAGTTATCATCTTTTGCTCAATAATCTAATGGTCCTTCCCGTAAGGAGTAATTGCATCGGTGCTTTCATCTTGCAGGAGAGATGGTAGCTTTTGATGAATTAAAGTACTAAAATTGGACAGGTGGGCGGTCTGAATCACGAACTAGAGCTCACCGCTAGCAAATATTGTCCTCTTTGAACTTTTCCTTTTGGAATTCCTCTCAAGGTTTTTAAAACGCGTTTGCTAGGAAGAGGTTTCCACACCCTTATAAGAATGTTTCGTTCTCCTCCCCAACCGATGTGGGATCTCACAATCCATCCCCTTTGGGGTTTAGCGTCCTCGCTGACACTCGTTTTCTTTTCTAATCGATGTAAGACCCCCAAATCCACCTCCCTTCGGGACCCACTGTCCTTACTAGCACACCGCCTCGTGTCTATCTCCCTTCGGAGCTCAGTCTCCTCGATGGCACATTGCCTAGTGTCTGGCTCTGATACCATTTAGAACAGCTCAAGCCCACCGCTAACTAATATTGTCCGTTTTGGCTCATTAAAATGCATCTTCTAGGGAGAGGTTTCCACACCTTTATAAAGAATGCTTCGTTCTCCTCCCCAACCGATGTGGGATCTCACACTCTCCGTTTTTCAAGAACCGTCCAACTTCTCGATAAAACATTGAAGGCAAAATTTCACAAGGTTATCTTGTACTTCCTTTTCTTACTCTCTGGTTTCTCCATTAATGTCGTCTGGTTGGTGGCCATATTCATCTTCTGAGTTTCATTTAATCTTTGGAGGCATACTCACAGCCATAGTGAAAACACTTTGTTTTTATTTGACATTTGTAAATCCCACTTCGTGCCTTCCGCATCATACAAATGAAAGCATTTTTTATTGTTTTGCTTGAAGGAACATGCAGGAACTTCCAATAACGAATCCATGAAAATGACCATTCACATGAAGTAGGTATTTCCTCTGTCTCTACTTTGTTTCTACTCTCTCTCGCTCTCCTTATTAATGAACCAGTTAATGTCCATGAAAATAAGGCGAAGGCAAGGAAAATAAAAGGAGAAGAAGAACACAGATTATTCACACCATGATGGTAACATGCTCTCTGTTAGTTTCCTCTCAGCCAATTTGGCTTCTTGTCCTCTCCTTGCTTGGCTTCTTAATCATTCTCCAATGCTCCACCACCGTGGTCCGGTGGGTTTACCGAGCCTTTCTCAGACCCCCCAAGGATCTGAGACGCTATGGCTCTTGGGGCATAGTCACTGGCGCCACCGACGGCATCGGGAAGTCCTTTGCCTATCAGCTGGCCAGTGCAGGCCTTAACCTTATACTCATTAGCAGAAGCTCAGCCAAGCTGAAGGAAGTTTCCAAGGATATCCAATCTCAGTTTCCTGATACAAACATAAAGATCATTGAATTGGACTTCACAGAGGACGATATTGGTGCTGGTATTGCTGAGATTAAGGAGGTGATTGAAGATATGGACGTGGGGATTCTGATAAACAACGTGGGAATTACATATCCAAACGCTAAGTTCTTCCATGAAGTGGATGAGAAAGTTTGGATGGATGTTTTTAAAGTGAACGTGAAAGGCACTACTTGGGTTACCAAAGCTGTTTTGCCAAAGATGATTAAGAAGAACAGAGGAGCTATTGTGAATATTGGCTCCGGCGCTACTGTTATTGTACCTTCTCATCCTCTCTATGCAATCTATGCTGCTACAAAAGCGTATGTAATCAACTCCCCAACTCCCCAACTTTCTTTTTGTCCACTGCTAGTAGATATTGTCCTATTTGGACTTTTTCTTTTGGGTTTCCCCTCAAGGTTTTTAAAACGCGTCTACTAGGAAGAGGTTTTCATACCCTTCTAAGGAATGTTTCGTTCTCCTCTCCGACCGATATGAGATCTCACAATCCACCCCCTAGGGGTCCAGCGTCCTTGCTGACACACTGATCGGTGCCTGGCTTTGATACCATTTGTAACAGCCCAAGCCCACCGCTAGCATATATTGTCCTCTTTGGGCTTTCCCTTTTGGGCTTCCCCTCAAGGTTTTTCAAACGCGTCTACTAAGGAGAGATTTTCATACCTTTATAAGAAATGTTTCGTTCTCCTCTCCGACCAATGTGGAATCTCACAATCCACCCTCCTTAGGGGCCAGCGTCCTCGCTGGCACACCGCTCGGTGCCTACCTCTGATACCATTTGTAACAGTCCAAGCCCACCGCTAGCGGATATTGTCCTCTTTGGACTTTTCCTTTTGGGCTCCCCCTCAAGATTTTTAAAACACGTATACTAGAGAGAGATTTCCATACTCTTAAATGTTTCGTTCTTCTCTTTAACCGATGTTTGACCGATATTGGATTTCACAATATGTTATCAGGAATTCGTGATCATGGAGGGAAGAAAATGGAAAAGAAAATCAAGAGAATGAAGAAGAAAACTTCATCTCTTTCTCTCTCTTCCTGTGTGAAGAACTGTTACTGACATGTGCCTCCCTCACCACCCACTTGCTTCAGCAATGGCCATGTCTTCTTGTTTCGCCTAAACCAACTTTTGAGAAACTATTAAATTTTTCCCTGATTTTTAGATGAAAGAGTACTGTTACTCAGCAACTGCCACGTCTCCTTGTTGGCTGTGCTGTAAACTCAAGCTTCATTTTCTAATGTAGCTGTGAGATCTTGCATCGGTTAGGGAGGAGAACGAAACATTCTTTATAAAGATGTGGAAACCTCTTCTTAGCTGACGCGTTTTAAAAACCTTGAGGGGAAGCCTGAAAGAGAAAGTCCAAAGAGGACAACATCTGCTAGCAGTGAGGTTAGGCTGTTACAAATGGATCAGAGCCAAACACCGGGCGATGTGCCAGTAAGGAGGCTGAGTCCCGAAGGGAGTGGACACGAGGCGGTGTGTCGGGGTCCCAAAGGGGGTGGATTATGAGATCCCACATCGGTTGGAGAGGAGAACGAAATATTCTTTATAAGGGTGTGGAAACCTCTCCCTAGCAGACGCGTTTTAAAACCATGAGGGGAAGCCTGAAAGGAAAAATCCAAAGAGGACAATATGGGTTAGCGGTGGGCTTGAATTGTTACCGTAGACATACATATTTAATAAAACCAATTCGTTTTTCCACCTCCAAATTCCACATCTAAGTTAACCTTTAATAATATCACAAGTAAAATCCTTAACTTTTCTAATTGTGAGATAGCTGAAAAGCTGAAACGAAATCTTCCATTTGAGGTTGTTGGTGATAGAATCTGTGGTTGTTTTGCAGGTACGTGGACCAATTCTCGAGATCTCTCCATGGGGAATACAAAGACAGGGGAATTGATGTTCAGTGTCAGGTTGGTAAAGCTCACCCCCTCTTCTTACAACTTGGTTTAGAGCTGAAATTTTTGTGTGAATTCAAAAAACCAGGTGCCATTGTATGTAGCAACTGAAATGGCATCAAGAGTGGCATCAGTGAGCAGAGCATCGCTGTTCATCCCATCGGCCGATGACTATGTAAGAGCTGCAATTCGCAGAATTGGATATGAGCCACGGTGCACCCCTTACTGGTCTCACTCTCTTCAATGGTGCTTTGCTTGTCTGCTCCCGGAGGCAGTTCTCGACGCCTGGCGACTGTCGATCGGGTTGCAGAGGAGGAGGAAGGGATCGGACGCCATGAAAGGGATTGAAGGTTGCAAACAAGAATGAAGGGCGGGCTTAGACTTGGAGATAAAAGCATGATATGGTGAAATATTAAACTATCTTACTCATGGATGTGATGAGTTGTTCAATAAGGTGATATGATATGGTTTGTTCTAACTTGATTGTTGTCTTCCCTACTCGAAAAGTTATATGTTATTTAAGTCGTTGCGTTACATTTTGCTTATAGTTGTATAATGTTGCTTTTAAATCTTCTCTCGTTCTTACTTTTAAACTCGTTTTCAAACATCTTTCAAACTCGTTTTCAAACATCTCTCAACCTCCGTTTTCTAAAACCTCTCAACTTCCATTTTCTAAACCTTCTTCTCAAACGGGGTCAGAGGCTTGAAGCATATGTTGCTTAACCGTAGACGATGTTAATACAATTGGGCTTGACTCACTTGTTGAAGTGAGTACTGTAAATCGCAAAGTCCGCTGCCAAACTCAAAAGGATAGAAGGCAACTAAAATCGAACAGCATATAAACCCAGCTCGGGCTACCGACTTGATCCAACCCAATCATTCACGGTAGAAGCTCAGTTTATCTTCCATGCAATCTTATCAGAAGAAAGAGAGGATGCCCCAGGTCATCCTGACATAAATACCTCGTTAAAACTCTATTTACGAGTTTAGCAGTAGGTTTAAAAATTATAAATTATAATTTAAATGAATAACCATAAAATGAGTGGTAATTACATAAATACAAAACATTATTAATTAATTTAAAAATCACATTTAAAAAAAAAAAAGTAATAAAAATAATTGAAAACCGTGTCCGAACCACGCCACGTCAGAAATTCGAGGTCCAATCAGCAATAATTAAACCAAAATATAATTCAATAATTCCCATTGGATTCATTCAATCCAGCTGTATTCCTTTTCCTTTCTACAATTTTCTTCACTTTTAAATTCTTAATTCAATTTAATCAAAACAAATAAAAAATAAAATCAAAACTAAATACAAAAAGATTACCGAATCAGGACCGTCGGATCCTGTTCGTCGTTTTCCGGAAGACAACCTCCGTGTCCAATCCAAAGCCGTCGATCTTCCCGACGCGTACCACCGCCGATCTCCGAAACAGAGCTTCCAACGCCGTCACACTATACAGATCATTAGCGGAGTACTTATCCGTCTGTCGCGATAACGCCACGTGTAAAACGCAGACCCCGCCGGGCTTCAGCGTCCGTTCGATCTCCGCCGCAAACCGCTCCGGAAACAGAGCATGATCGAACACATTCGAGAATTCAAAATCGAAAGTCTCATTCCCAAACGGCTGATTATGAAAATCGCCGTGAATCACCAACGGCGGATACGGAACCAGATCCATTCCGATCGAATCCGAAACTCCGACCCGCTTCAATGCCTCCACTTCCTGCCCGACCCGAGCTCCGATGCACAGAGCTTTCGATTCCGGCGAGATTAGCCCTTCCCCTTTTAACCCCTCGAAGAATCTGGAAAAAACCTGGATTTTCCGGTCCCAATCTCGGGTCGTCCAGATCTTTCGGAGCTTCGGGTCGAGGGTTTTGTTTAGCTGCTTCTTTATGTAACGGTCGTAGGAAGTGTACCCAGGTCGGATCTTTAAATCGCCCGATTCCGGCTGGGGATTGTCCGTCGCCGGCGTGGAGAGAGTGTGGTAGTAAGGGCGGAGAGATAAGAGAAGAAGGAAAGGGAGAGAGAAAAACAGAGATAAGACGAAGTATTTGGAAATCACAAGAGGTTTTGTTTGAGTTCCTTTCATTTCTCTCTGTTTTTTTCTTCTCTCTCTAAAACAGAGCTTGTCTCTGTTCTTGCTCTTCCCCGAAGAACTGCACAAAGGAGCTTAAATTTGGTCGTTTTTTTGTTGACATTTTGCATGCGAATTTTGGAGAAATAATGTCGATTTCATACCTTATAAAAATAAATTAAATTAATGAATGGAGTATTGAGATATGATTTAAAGCATAAGCTATATTCTTAGTTGAGATATAATTGGCAGTTGAAATATGGTTCAAATTAATATTTAATATATTAATTATATTAAATAAGTAGATAAAACATATTTAATTTAAAATTTTTAAATTAATATTTAATATATTATATATATTAAAAGAAATATATATATTTATTATATTTTATATCTTAAATATTAAAATAATTAATATATTGATACATTAAGTAAAAATACATTTTAAAATTTGAATGAGATATAAATTAGATAAATATATATTATGATATTTTATAACATTTAAATATATTATTTTGCCGAGAGTACATAACAGTTAATAGACCAGTAACACTTTTTCGTTAATAAAACTCTCCTTCTAGATAATTCTCTCTTGAAACTCTCCTTGTTCAATCCGTTTGAGATTTTCTTTCAAGAATTCTACAAGCTTGTTTGAGTCATAGTAAAGAAGGTCGTGTGAACGTGAAAGAACTTCTGTTTTGTTGGAATACTGATGCAGTGTTGCAAGCTAAGCTACGAGTTCTACAAAAGTAGAGTTATTATTCCCATATTTATTGCTTTATTTAATTCTTAATAAAATCAAAACGGCTCATAATGCTTTTATATAATGCTTTATTTGAATGGTTAATAAAATCAAATAGTTCATAATGCTTTCACGCTAAGGATGAAGCGTTCATTCCCTTCATTTGTATGACCCTTTTAAGATTTTTCTCAATTAGGTTAAGATATATAGATCATATCGATTTGGACTATGACTCCACGAACATGGACACATAGTGAGTGTGCACAGTGTCACGGTCCTACATTTTTTTCCGTGCAGCATCGTGATCCTGACACGCTCACGGCCAGTCTTAAGGGGAATTAAGCCCCATATATATTTTTCGCCCCGGCTTTGTGGCTTCGTCGGACCTTAGGCAAGGTTTGTCTTCGCCAATCGGACATCGCTTGTGCAGAATCCAAGCTTGTCCAACCACACACGCCGCCTGCACGTGCATGTTCAATCGTCTGCGACACAACCGACTTGCCTTTACACTAGGCCAAGTCATCCGGCTCGTCCTTGCCTTTGCTCGGGCCAAGGTCTCTCAATGCAACGTCGCATCTCGTCTTGTCATCTCGATCCCCATCGACAGGGTCCATATGTCTTGACGCCATCCCAAGTCTCGGGATGTCGTCGGCCATCATAACTCGCTCGGTCATGCCATCGAGAATGGGCGCGCGTGTCTTTCATCTCATCGGGACTTCCCGAACATCCATCCATCCGGGTTCTATCGAGGCATAGGCCATCCCGTGCCCATGCCGAATCATTTACGAATACCGTACCGGATAGCAAGTGTATGTAGCAACCTCTGACACGCGGGCTAGGGCGCAATACCGGCACATCCGTGTCGTCTGGTACTGTCCTTCAAAAACCTATTTCAAAGGAAGTCGCCCGAGACACTCGTCTCGACACGCTCACCCACACTGTGACACACGTATGTGCCACAGGGTAGCTCACTTAGGCCACATGGCCCAGGGGTGGTAGAGAGCTAACACCATGGTACCCCTATATACATTTTGAGCCATTTTCAATCTTCCAGGCGTAGACATGATTTTGGTGAACGGTCATACGGTGTCGTGCATTGTCCGTCCGATGTTCGATTGACATCAAATTTGGCGAGCATTCATATTTCATATGGACGGACTTAACTCCCGAACCGCATAACCAAATTCCTTCCGGAACCCCTACTTTCTAGGTTAAGGCCCGGGGCCCTACCCGGTCCTTCAACAAGCCTATCTTTGGCCCTCATGTCTATTCTAATGTCTTTGTCTTGGTTATGTCTCAACTTGTCTTTAATGCCCACTTAGCGTGGTGGTGTGTTGGATGATGCATCGTCCTCCTCGATCGCATCATGGCACTCTTCTATATTGGCCCGCATGTGGCCAGATGGGCGTCTCTTGAGGGACGCCGCTTTGCTTGTCGCACCGTGAGGGTCACAACCTACTCTGTTCATAGTATGGTTGTGACACACAGCTCGTACTTAGAGTTAACAGCTCGTACTTAGAGTTAACAAATCTGTGGAGAGATTCTATTATACTATTGAGGTTTTAGAGTTATTTGTGGAAGGTTGAAGATAAACATTTATTGCACAACTCATGCTTAAACGTCCCCTCTTTCTTTCTCTACTCACAGCTCCGATGTCTTGCTCTGATACCATTTGTAATAACTTAAACCCACCGTTAGCAGATATTGTTCGTTTTAGCCTGTTACGTATTATTGTCAGCATCACAGTTTTAAAATATCTCTGTTAGGGAGATGTTTTCACACACTTATAAATAACGTCCTTGCTACTAACACACCGCCTCGTATCCACCCCCTTCAGGGCTCAACCTCCTCACTAGCACATTGTCTAGCGTATGACTCTTATACCATTTGTAACCGTCCAAGCTCATTCCTAGCAGATATTGTCCTCCTTAGACTTTCCCTTTCGAACTTTCTCGCAAGGTTTTAATGTATTTAGGGAGAGGTTTCTACACACTTATAAATAATGCTTCGTTCTCCTCTCTAAGCAATGTAGAATCTCCCATGAATGTTCTTACACGAAACCAACGAGCTTTCGAGTCTATTAAGCATTTAAGAACACTCATAATTCGAGCATGAGTGACAGAGATGATGCTAACCTCAGCTCAGCTCAAGTGGTTGACAAGTTTTTAAGACAACCCATTGGATCTGTGTTAGCTTCGTTGTTTAAAAGTTCCAATCTTGAAAGGAATTAGAATCGTGTGGGACTCAAACAAAATTAATTTGTAAATTTAAAATTATTCTCCTTTAAAAAAAAAAATTAAAAATAATTTTTTAACCACGACACCCTTATAAATAATCTTTCGTTATCTTCTACCATTAATATGAGATCTTACAATCCACCTCTTTTAGGATCCAGCGTCATCGCTAGCACACCGTCTAGTGTCGCTCTAATACCATTAGTAACAACCCAAACTCACTGCTAATAGAATATTGTCTGTTTTGGCTCATTGCATATCATCGTCAATCTCACGAGTTTAAAACGCGTCTATTAGGAAGGGGGTTTTCACGCCATTATAAATAATATTTTGTTCTTCCTCTCAATTGATGTAGAGTCTTACCTTTAGAATTTTAAAACTTTTTAATTTTTTTTAAGGGTATTTAAGTTATTTTTGAAAATTCACAACTACCTAATATAAATATATTTTTAAAATTTTTTTAAAAAAAAGAAAGAGTTTTAATAAAAAGTTTTAAAGCTCCCTAAAACATTTTTTTAAAAGTGGGTATTTTTTTTTATACAAAAATATTAACTATTTTCATTCCAAATTATTATTATTAAAAAAAGAATATATATATATATAAATGTGGGTTCCCAATAAAATTACCTCAACGGTATTTTTATTAATTTAACCTTAATTTTTTTTTATATCACTCAAATATTATATCACTCAAATTTAGAAACTTGGTATTTTTATTAATTTAACCTTAATTTTTTTTTTTTTTAAATGTGGGTTCCCAATAAAATTACCTCAACGGTAACTAATAACCAGCCCACTGTAACTTTACACGGTAAAAATGAAATGGGTAGGAGAGGAAGTGGTGAATTTGAATTAAAAATCCAATTTTTTATGGTAGAAAGTAAAAAAAAAAACGAAGAATTTATGACAGAGTCAAAAGCAAAAGGGGTAACGTGTAAAAAAAAAAAACTCATCCCTATAAATAATGGAAAATCACAGACAATTTGAGTTCTTTCTCTTACAGATTCACCATCAAACAGACACCTCATCTCCTTCTCCTTCCAAAACTCATAGATTTGGAAGAACAATCATTAAAAAATTCCCTTTCATTTTCTTTTGGAGAAGAACAATTCCTAAATCATCGTCGCCGTCGTCTTCATCATCATCATCATCTTCTTCTTCATGTTCCAATTCGAGTAGCATCTGATCCAATTAAACAAAAAAAACTGGGCGATTCTTGGTGGATGAAGTTGGGTTTTCATGGATTTTCGTTTCCATTCATATGTAATTTCGTTTTCTCAATAAATTTCTAATCGATCTATGATGATCATCGTGGAATTTGGGGATTTGGGGGAAAAAAATTCAGTTTCTGCAAGTTTTTTGATCTGGGTCTGAGTAAATTTCTTGGTTTTTTGGAGAAAATCGTGTTTGATCGTTGGTGGGTTTGGTTATAATTGTAAACCCTGTTATGGGTCGTTAAGGATTCAAGCTGATTTCTCCTAATTGCTATCATTTCTGGTCATTTTGGCCTCTTTTGATCCTATTTTCATCATGTTCTTGCAGAGTTTCTTGCTGTTCATTCTGCTACTCTTTCACTTGGGTTTGTTTTTTAGCTTTTTTCGAGCTCATCTTGTAGTGATCGAGTGGTGATTTTGATCTGGGTTGGGAACTTTGGCTCTAAATTCAACGAGTTTTTAAAACTAATCCATTGAATGGTTTTGATTTTCCATTTGTTTGTGTTATGAGGAATTTATAAAGGCTTGCTTTGTTTGTTCTTATGTAGATTTAAGAGTGGAAGTTTGTTGAACAATCGGATTAATCTAGGTAGATAATGAATGATTCTTCTCCCATGTTTTTGATTTACAATGAATCGGCTGGACAGAATAATAATGTATAGTGATGTCTTTGTTCATGTGTTCTTGAAATCTCAGCCATTTCTGTCAAGTTTGGGCACTGCAGAGCCTTTGGCAGTGCCCATGGATGCCACGACAAGCGAAACGGCGCCTATACAATTCTGTAGCATTCCTGATCAATCGGTTTCGAGTATTGTTACCAATCCAGCGTCGACATTTCCTTTATCGAAACGCCATTGCTTTGGGGAATCCTGCCCGGGTGAATTCCCCTTAGCTGCTAATCCTTCCATTGTTCTTCATGTCTTGACAGCATGTAACTTGGATCCGAAAGACCTTGCAAAGTTAGAGGCAAGTTCTTACGTTTCGCTTGTTCGGGTTTACCAGCATTGTTGTGACTACTCTAGGATTGATAATGCTGCTGATTGATTTTGGTTGTGTGTGTTGCAGGCGACGTGTTCGTTCTTTAGACAGCCTGCGAACTTCGCTCCTGATTATGAATTATCGATTTCGGAACTTGCTGCTTTGGATATGTGTCGAAAGAGAGCTATATTTAAACCTATGACAACAGAACAGCAGCAAGCATTGAAGCAAAGATGTGGTGGTTCATGGAAACTGGCATTGAGGTTTTTACTGGCTGGAGAAGCTTGTTGCAGAAGGGAGAAATTCCTGGCAATAGCTGGACCCGGTCATAGCATCGCAGTCACGTCGAAAGGAGCTGTTTACTCCTTTGGGTCCAACAGCTCAGGACAGCTTGGACATGGTACAACCGAAGAAGAATCACGGCCTCGCCTAATCAGGTTGCGAAATTCCCAACAAATCTTTCACCTGATACCAAGAGACATAGTATAAACATTAATGGACTCCGTGATGTTGCAGATCCCTGCAAGGAATTCGAATAATTCAAGCAGCAGCAGGGTCGGGGAGGACAATGTTAATCAGCGATGCCGGGCGTGTTTATGCATTTGGCAAGGACTCATTTGGTGAAGCTGAGTATGGAGCTCAAGGAGCTCAAGTTGTTACGACACCAAAGTTGGTCGAATCCCTTAAGGATATATTTGTGGTGCAAGCTGCAATTGGCAATTTCTTCACTGCTGTACTATCAAGAGAAGGTAGAGTGTACACATTTTCTTGGGGAAGTAACTGTAGGCTCGGTCACCAAACCGAACCGAACGACTTGGAACCACGGCCATTGATGGGAGCCTTAGAAAACATTCCAGTTGTTCAAATTGCTGCTGGATATTGCTATCTTCTTGCTCTAGCTTGTCATCCTAATGGCATGTAAGCTTCATTTTCATTTTCCTCAAGCAGCTTTCCTGTTTTTAAGATTTCTGTCTTTTCCACTTAGCACAGTTCATTCACAATCCTATTTTGTCAAAAACATCAGGTCAGTGTACTCTGTAGGGTGTGGACTAGGTGGGAAGCTCGGTCACGGTTCAAGAACTGACGAGAAACACCCACGACTCATTGAGCAATTTCAGCTTCTGAATCTTCAGCCAGTCGTGGTCGCTGCTGGTGCTTGGCACGCAGCCATTGTAGGTCAGGATGGTCGAGTTTGTACATGGGGTTGGGGTCGTTACGGGTGCCTGGGTCATGGAAATGAGGAGTGTGAATCTTCTCCCAAGGTTGTGGAAGCATTAAGCAATGTCAAAGCAGTTCATGTTGCTACAGGAGATTATACAACCTTTGTAGTATCTGACGATGGCGACGTGTATTCTTTCGGTTGCGGAGAATCCGCTAGTCTGGGACATAATAACGGCATCGCCGATGGAGAGGTCTCCCTTTCTCCTTGCTCATACTGTCTTCTTTACTTATACTATATAACTATCATGATAAACTGATTCCATAGCATCAAACACATCATATCCTTCAACAGATGCAGTTCTATAGGATGGATATGTTATCATGATACCAAATTCCTTCAATCAATTCCAAACGGGTTGCATCTCGAATGCTTCCTACGCCCTACTAGACGACTGTTCGTTCTTTCCATGCATAATTGTGAGATCCCACATCGGGTGGGGAGGAGAACGAAGCACCCTTCATAAGGGTGTGGAAACCTCTCCCTAACAGACGCGTTTTAAAAACCTAGAAGGGAAGCCCAAAAGAAAAGCCCAAAGAGGACAGTATCTGTTAGCGGTGGGCTTGGGCCGTTACAATAATGTACTTGATTATCAACCAGCATATAAGCTAGACGACTGTTCGTTCTTTCGTTGCTTTTCTTGCACGGATACACAGATAGTCTTGTATAATCAGCTGCATGATCTGTTGAATTCTAACAACTAATAGATTTTCTTATGGATGTTGTGCAGCAGGGGAATCGGCACCCTCACATTTTAAGCCCAGAACTGGTAAGGTCTCTGAAGCAAATTAACGAGCGGGTAGTTCAGATTAGCCTCACTAACTCAATTTACTGGAATGCACACACCTTCGCTCTGACCGAGTCGGGAAAGTTGTATGCATTTGGTGCTGGAGACAAAGGGCAGCTCGGAGTCGAACTTATGGCGAATCAAACTGAAAGGGGAAATCCAGAGCGAGTTGACATTGATCTAAATTAACCAAAAAGAAAAAAGAACGAAGTCAGTAACTTACTCTCAGCAAACACAGCTTCATTGATGTCCAAAGTAAAACTAATGTCATGGCATTGCATTTTAATCCCTAGATTTGCCGTATGAAATTATTAATTTGTAAATAGAAAAAGAAGTGAAGAATGGTTTTATGGTTGTTGTTGATATTTGGATGGGAAATGGATGGGCCTGCTTGTTCTTTTGTTAGGGTTTAAGCTGTTTATATAGTGTTGTTAACATTCTATGGAAGCTTCAGATGGAGTTTATGGTGGATTTGGTTTCTGGTTCTTTTACACTATACGAAGATTATAGTCGGCCATTGAAATGAACAAAACAGCAAATCAATTTGGTAAAACAGAGGATTAAGATCTTACGAACAAGATAGACAAAGAAAACGAAAGAAAAATTCATCGAATACTAAAAGAAGAAATGAACAAAACAGCAAATCAATTTGGTAAAACAGAGGATTAAGATCTTAAAAACAAGACAGACAAAGAAAATGAAAGAAAAATTCATCGACTACTTCAAGAACTCAGCATGGCGAATATCAGACCAAATCGAATGAAAATAATCTCAATGCGCGTAAAATCGATGTAAATTACGAGCTGAGTTGCGCGTCATTGTTGAAGAAAAGCTCAATTCTGTTCATCTTCAACCGCCATTGCTAAAGATCCGAAGCATATCAGTGGCTGAAATCCACCGCTACCAGTCTTGATTGAAGCTCTACAGTTATGGCCATCTTCGTTTCAGATCTGAAGAGGTCAGGCACATCTTGTGGGCGCGTGAAATTTAAAATTAAGATCATTCAAATTACGCGACCGCGTTTCGAACTTTAATTCGAAGAACGCAAGCAAAATATATTAAAGAGTATAGATTTGGTATGAAATAAATTCAATAAATGATTTGTTTTATAAAATTATTATTAATTATATTCTACGTCATAAATAGCGGAAATTCTAATATATATATATATACTTCTTTTAAAAAGGTGAACAATTACATTGGATTTGACAACTTTGATAAATATAAGATTTCATATTAGAAGTATAATGTAAATCATAATATATTTGCAAGTAATCAATTTATTAAATATACTTGTAAATTAATTAATAATAGTTTATTTTTATTAGTTATATTAACAAAATATAATAATTTATAGAATAATTTATTAAATGTAGTTGATTTTTATAGTTATATTAAATATACACTATTTAAATCTCTTTCTTATTTCTATTAACAAAAAATAATAATTTATAAAATAATTTTCTATAAATTATATATATATATATATATATATAAGTGAAAATCGAGAATTTCACAAAGAAATTATATATATAAAAAGAAAGGAAAACTTTTCTTTAGAACCTCGATCGAATTTTGTAATGATGAAAAATGAATGAAAACAGGAACGAAGAAACTTCCCCATCACCCATCACGTGGACATCTCTATAGGTCAGATGTTAAATTTCTATACCAATTTAAATTTTTATCCGATAATTAATATACAATATATATATATATATATATATATAATTCAAATAATGGATCAAGAGACAGAACATAAACTTCTTTTCGAAACTTTCACCTAAGCTGAACGCCAAAAAAAACAAGCACTTCAGCTCAGCTCATCTAAAATTCACTGAAATGCTGATGATTTTATAGCATTCCTTGACGCCCAACGTCCATCTACTACATGAGAAGCTAAATTTGGACTAGAAAACCTGGCCACCAATGAAAGAATTGAAGTAATGAATCACATTTCGTACAAATTATACAGAAAACAGAAAACGATCATATTTTACACCACCCACGTGCACCTATGAACGGCTGTGAAGCACGAAACCGAACCAAACCAAACTGAATTGAACCGAGGTGCATGTTGAAGGGGAAACAGCAGAGCATTTGATCCAATAAGTCGGGGACTATACTCTACCCAATTGCCAAAGCTCAAGAATCTTTGCATCAGTACATTCCTTTGAAAACAGGATTAGTTCGGCATATGCTTGCACCGTACTCATCATATTCTGCTTTTGTATGACAAGCCTGCATCCAAATTGAAGAAAATTACTTCATTGATTAGAGAAACTCATGAACTGTTCGATTTCTAACATTGCATACGAGACGAGACCATATGCAAGTATTTATAGTATCCAAATTATCAATATTGTGAGATCCCACGTCGGTTGGAGAGGGGAACGAAACACTTTTTATAAGAGTGTGGAAACCTCTCCCTAATAGACGCGTTTTAAAAACCTTGAGGAGAAGCCTGAAAAGAAAAGCCCAAAGAGGACAATATCTGCTAGCCGTGGACTTTGGCCGTTACAAATGGTATCAGAGCCAGACACCGGGCGATGTGCCAGCGAGGAAGCTGAGCCCTAAAGGAGGGTGGGCACGAGGCGGTGTACCAACAACAACACTGGGCCTCAAAGGGGGGTGGATTGTGAAATCTCACATCGATTGGACAGGGGAACAAAACATTTTTTATAAGGGCGTGGAAACCTCTCTCTAGCATACGCATTTTAAAAACCTTGAGGGGAAGCCTGAAAGGGAAGTCCAAAAAAGACAATATTTGCTAGCGGTAGACTTGGGCCGTTACAAATACTCTCTAAGCATATTAAAAGATTACTGATAAGTTCCCCAAGAGTCACTTTGCGAACACTTGGGAAGCTCTCGTGTCAAAGAACAACCGTTTCCGATAAACTGCTTGAACGAACAGACTCATTAAAAGATGTGCAATCTTCGCAGATTCATTTCTCCCTATTTTAGCAATCAAACGCGCCCTTCCCCAACCCACCAGACAAGAAAAAGCACCTAACAGGGATCAAAATTGATAGCCCTTGCAAAAAATATTGTAATTGGCATATCATACTTTCCTACAAAGGATATAGCATACATACCGCATAAAACTCAGGAGTTGATGCAAGAACAGAACCTCCAAACCAGACGGCAAATCTCTGGATGGGATGGCTAACAACATTGACTTCCACTGGATGCGACTGAAAATGGGACAAAAATTACCAATTAATGTCCTGTAATACTATAACCAGAGTTTTTAAAAAGAAAATCATGACAATTCTCACTTTTATTTCCCCTCCTAGTCTAGCTTCAGAAGCAAGGATCCGGGCATCCACGATTTTCTTCAAGTCTCTTTGTAATCTCCTATGGAAGTCCTTGAACATAGTTGAGCCTCCAGATAGAACTATATTCTAAGATAAACATAAAACTATTTAATAAGAGAAGAAGACTTATGTAAAGAATACGAATCGACTCAGTGTAAAACAGTCGTGGAGTATGTCTAAGCAGTTCAAATAGACTCACTCTAGAAAGGAGCCACTCTAAGCAGTTCAAACAGTCATGGAATATGTCTAAGCAGTTCAAGAGTGAACAGAAGTGTATGGGATTGGAACCAAATGGCATGTTCTCCAGGAGCTCCTTGCTCCATGATCTTGCCACTCACAGGACCGAGGAGCCCCCCACTCTTTTTTGACAGTGTATGGACAGACCATTACCCAAAGAAAGCCAAATTCGTTCTTTCGGAGGTTAGCCACAAAGCCTGATACCCACGACAAGTTACAACGTAGGATGCATTTCACGAGTATTTCGCGATACGGGTACTCCATTTGTAAAAACAACAAAGAAACAAGAGTCATATATTTTTCATACGACATTTTGCTCAGCGGTCATGGGGAAGGATCCTCTCTTTTACTCACTCGCAGGACACCCATGTGGCCATGCAAGAAGGGTGGACGTATTTTGCTAGAGCATTCTACTGGATTACATGGACAAAAAGAAATCAAAGGATTTTTCAAGAGAAGGAACACTCTTTTGATCATTATTTTATGCCTTAATTTACTTGGTTATTTCTGAGTGTAAATGCTCCCCCTAGTAAATGCACACACAATGTAACGAACATTCAAAACGTCTCCCAATAAAAACGACTAATATCATCAGATCGATTGTTTCATCATAATCAGACGCAATAGTTTGTCCAGGCTACTTTACCTTGTACAATGCTCTTCTGGTATCAATTGGTGCAGACTGTATACACCTGTCTATTACTGTAGGCAAAGGGGTGGTAAACTCGCTGCTATATATTTCAGGATTGAAGAACACCTGAAGATCAAAACGATCACCAAGTAGTTCAGAACTATCTGTTTATAATTAAAATTGCAAACTGAACAACATAATAACAATAATTTTCTAATCATCGTAGCCTAACCCAGACATGCAATTACGATATCTACTACGAAATTCATCGTGATGATATAAGCTAAACGCAAACCTCAGGACCAAGAAATCGTTCATAGCCAATATCACAAGAGTACGGTGCGCCGGTCTTAGGTTTAATACCCTTCCAATTCTTTAGGTATTTGCCTGGCTCTTTATCGTGCTTATTGAACTCCTGAAATCAATGACACACAAACCTCATCAAATCATCGACAAAGAGATATATCGAGAAGCTAACAAAACTATAACAGAGTAGGTTGAGAAGTGAGTTGTTTACTTTAAACCAAGTTATGAATGAAAGGAGTCTTAAAGAGGTGCTATTTTTGGTTTCTACCAAGATTTATCAATTAAGTATAGTAACGTTCCAACCTTGACAATGTCAGAACAGGTATAGCAATACATTTCCTTGACTTTTCTGGCCACTTCGAAAGAGTCCTCCGGTGGTACATTCTCTCCTCTTTCCTAAATAAAACGGTAAATTAATGAAAATAATAAAATAATAAAACCCGACGTTCTCTACTTATATCCTCAATTTCGCTAAGCTTTTGATATCAACATGCCCAAAACAACATAAATATGAAGTACACAGATTGAACTTCAACAACAATATGCACACTTCCAAAAAAAATGAGCCCACAAAAGAAAGTTCCATTAAAGGAAGGGACTCCAATTAAGTAAGACAAGACCTAAAGTGCAATAACCCAAAAAAGTTCACTTACGCCCTCAAAAAAACATTAAACCTCACTAGGGACCACACCTCTGAAGAGTCCCTCCCTCTCAACATTCTATTGTTACTATCACTCGGAAGGCCCCACAATAAAGGGCACGCCTCAACTTGCCACCAAAACCTCCCCTTCTTACGAAAAGGCAAATGAAGGAGGAACTCATGATCATTTCCCTATCACATCTTTGTCTGGCACCCTAAAAACCAAACTGTCCAAAGAACAAGTTCCAGACTGACCACGCAAAATCACAGCTCCACAACAAAATGGTCCCGCCTTCCAAAAAAGGCATCTTTCTCACTAGGCTATCAAAAGTTTTACTCGTCCCTCGTTACCTACCAGGTGAATTCTTAGGAATTTTTACTTTTCACAAATGAGAAATATTAGACTCACAAGGCGGAGAGGGATGCAATAACCAACGAAAGAGTGAACTACAAGAAAAG
This sequence comes from Cucurbita ficifolia, assembly GCA_033971965.1. NCBI lineage: Eukaryota > Viridiplantae > Streptophyta > Magnoliopsida > Cucurbitales > Cucurbitaceae > Cucurbita > Cucurbita ficifolia. The sequence continues at coordinate 9,886,435 of CM066979.1, forward strand.
CCCTCAGACAAGCTAGAATTCTAGTAACAAATATCCCTCCTCTCAGGCTTAAATTGAAACTTTTCAATCAAAGAAAGAAGAGTTAGAACACTCATAATCTATCTATTGGACAACGCACAAGGGAACCCAAAAGAAAACGAGGGAGATATCGTAGAAAAAGACAAGACATCAGCCACATGACGACTTCTCGTAAAAGATAAATGATATAAACAAGGAAACATGAAGCAGAGGGGGCGATCCCCTATCCAATTATCTTCATTATCTTCCCAATATAAAGTTCCTTTCCATTGCAAACCACACAATGTACTAACTCAGAAAAATAAGGGAGCTCTAAGGCTTTTCCTTTCCAAGTATTCCTGTAAGAACCTTTACCCCACCTGACAACATCTGAAAAGGATGAGGACTGCTCACTCACAATAATCCCACACCAAAGGCCAAAGGGAATTAGACTCGAGAGGGAACCACCAAAGCCATTTTTCTAACAGAGCTCTATTACAAACCCTAAGATTTTCAAGTTCTAGCCCACCAAGACTGACTAGCTTTCCCATTGTCTCTCAATTCGCTAGGTGCACTCCTCCCCCACTTCAACCCCTTCCCGAAGGAAATTACACATCAACTTCTTAATAACCTTACATACCTCGGAAAGTGCACAAAAATGGGAAAATAAGTAAATTAGGATACTGCTAAGCACCGAGCTAATGAGAAGTCGCGCTACCACCTTTAGAGAAAAAACTTTGTTTCAAGAGGCCAGTCTTTTCCTCACCTTGTCCATAACCAGACTACAAAAATAAAGGCTTCTAGGATTACTACAAAGAGAAAGACCCAAGTAAGAAGTAAGAAAGACACTGATCTCACACCCAACGAAAGAAACCCATCTACCCAACTTTTTGGCCTCATAGTTCAAACCTAGGAGTTGACATTTACCCCTATTGATTCTAAGCCCTAAGATAGCTTCAAAGAATGCAAGCACATGGTTCAACACATTAATAAGGATCGAGTGTTGAAGTGACCTAGTATAGCTCCAAAACCAAGATCTCCATTTGTTACAACTAGTTGGTGCATGTTATCAGATCTCGAGCAACAAGAGGTTGTCATAACTTCACAAAAATACCTATTATCTCATTTTTACCAAGAAAGTTACTTTTTACATATGCCACCACATTTTTCACTCGATCTAAAGACAGGGCCACTAGTTAGCATTTTTTTTCACAAGAATTAAAGAATCAAATAAGCTCAGCAAAGTATCAACAAGCTAGTTATCATTTCTTCACAAAAATTAACAAATCAAGTAAGCTCGGCAACGTAGAACCAGGAAAACCCATGGATATCAGATCATCAACACCCCGTCTTAAAAAAAAAAAAAAACACTCCCTCATTATTTCCAATAACATGGATGTGGAAGAACGAAGGATTCACACACAAACAGCACAGGTTAATCAGTCAACAGTAACAAATTGAAGGATCAAATAATGAAAACTTAGCAAAAGACATTCCTCTAAATAGTTCCATTTCCACAGCTTAAGACTTTCCAGTAATAACCTGCTGGTGCCAGTGATACATAGATTAGGTAGTAGCAGTCGATAAGGATAGGGTTTCACAGTTGACCTCAAGCACTATACTGGACCCTCAAAACAATCAAAATACAATTCTTAAACCAAAAGAAGACGAAGAAGAGAACTAAAGAGAAACAACATACCTTCATGAGCTGATGGACAAAGAGTGTCACGTCTTTGCCAGCAATGGGAATTGACCTAATGCTGCTCCCAATAACATAGCCATCTGCAACAGGCACAATATGAGAAGCCCCATCTCCAATGTCCACTACAACCCCTGTCATCTCACACTAAGACAGGCTACTTGTCAAATCCATGAGCAAAAGATTAACGCAAATTAAGACACATAAAATAATATTCGCAATGAAAAAGATGATTACAACTAGAATTCTTTTAAAGATTCACAACAGACATATAAAAACGGTGGATCTTCAAACAGATATTGAGAGATTCTGCCCTTTCCTTCTTTAATTGTGAAGTGGCTTAATTATTATTATTCTTTGGGCAAAACGTTATGACTATTTATTCATATGAGAAAGCACATCCTAAACCTGATTGATTGCAACACACAAAAACCAGCCACCTTGTTCCAAAACACAAAATGATGGGAAAGTATACATTACTTAAATGAAGAAAATGAAACTCTCTTATCAAAATTCTGGTACCCGACAAGAATAATTCAACTTACGATTATATGAGGTGTTTAATACTTCTCCAACTCACTACGTATTACTAGTGTTTTGATTATAAATATGCTCGTAGCCTATTTAAGTCTAAAAATTTTCTGCACCAAAATGGCTTTGGATTCGAGTTATTTGCTTTAACCTGGACATTGATTGCATTTGAAAGGTAAAGATTTATGAAGTTGTTGGGTTGTGATTGGCAACTTCACAAGTCCTAAATCTTTTGGGAAATGCCTTTTCCCACAAAGGGAAAAAGCAAGAAGAAATACAAGTCCACGCTAAAATAGGATAAAGGGATCCTAGCTTTTTATTTTAGGCAGCTTTACTAAACCAAAAAGGAGCTGTACAGGAATGAAGAAATGGACCATTGCCATCATAATCAACTGTTTGAAGGAATCTAAAACCTCTCAAGCAAAGCCTCCAAAGAGTAGCAACTGCTTTGTGGGTATAGTTCAAAAAAACACTTAATAGTTGAAAAATTTGTGCTTTGAATCCTCTAAAATCAAGAACTATATTTTGAATTGTGTGCAAATTACACACCAACCTTAGATGTAGTATATCCGGCGGCAAGAGCAAGCACGGAATTGACAGCAATATAAAGGCCCGGCACGTTGAATGTCTCGAACATGATTTCACCCGTATACTCTCGGCTCTCGGGTGCCGTAAGGGGGCTCTCCGTCAAAAGAAAATAATGATCCTCCGGATCACACCGCAAATAATTAAACATACACTGCTGCCAGAACCGCTCCATGGCGTCCCAATTGTAAACCTGACCATTCCGAATTGGATAACTAAGATTATAAGTACTACTAGATCTCGACTTAGCCAGCGCTTCATCCCCAATAAAGAAATCAAGATCTGCCATTACACCAGCATTATGCTGCGCAAGCCAATTCGCTTTCGACGAATTTTTCGATTGGTTTAAGAACGATTCGTTAACTGCAACTACACTAGGAACAATAAAACACGGCTCTACATTGCCGGCAAACCCCATTTTAGTATATCTGAAAACGAAACAATAACAAAAACAAAAAGTTAAAAAAAAAAAGCAGCATTAGATAGTTCAACCAAACAGACGTTACTCAACTGCAAACACCAACATTAATGAAATTAAGAATCAAAGTTCATACTGGACATTTCGTCGAACAAGTAATAGCCACCACCACAACCCCACCCACCCAACCAAACTCATAGACATTGTCGATAGAATGTTGAAAGGATACCCGGTGCCACTGTCGATTACTACAGCGGGGCGAGCGGCAGCTGGGTCCATGCGGAAAAGGGAGAATATCGCAAAGCTCGTTGTTGTCGACGTTAATAAGAAGATTCTGGTAATGGAAGTGGACCTGCAACTGAGATCCGGAATAAGGTCGAAAACAGAGGAACATGGTCATCAACGGCGCTCGAATAAGCGCGATAGAACAAGATAAGAAGAAGAAGAAGACGAGGACGTTGACGGAGCAGTAGCAGACTTGGATCGCAAGCGAACGGAGCGACTCAACGCAGAGCTTGATAACTTGTAATCAATTAACGCACCAGCCATTTCCGTTTTCAATCTCTAAGAACAAGAAGCGAAATTAGTGAATCAACAAACTCCGACAAACTTCATAATCATTGTTTGTCGCCGATGCTTTTCTTCGCAATCGAACAAAACGCAATCACTTGTGCGACCTCTGTGGGTTTCGGGGTTGGGGCTTTTGCTTTTTGGAGCAGACAATTTTGTCAGAAAGTATATATGTCATTCTTCCCTTTTCCACCGTTGGATTTCCACCCCGAATGGAGCTTCCGCAGCCGTCCGATCTCTTTTTCTTACTTATGGGCCCACTCAAATTCAAAAGACCCCGACATTCACCGGCCCAATGGGCCCTCCTTCAGCAATACCGGATTCAGCTCATTTTTTATTTTTTAAAAAAAGTTTGGTAAAGGAAATATCTTTTATACCTTAAATGAACGTCTCTATAGCATACCGACTCGCGGGCCACTTCGCGATTGTGTTTTGGGAACCGATCCCTGCACCAACCCATTACTTGAGCGCCATCCTTCCACATGTGGTGCGTGCCGTTGTCATGGTTATGTTTGTCCAAGGTATGTTGTCTATGGTTGCATGGCGGATATCTCGACCATGCTTATCCAGTACGTGTCAATTGAGAGTGTAATCGGTTATCAAAATCATGTCTACACTCGCCATGACTAAAATGTACTTGTTAATGATATTTAGTAATAAATTATAGTTTACAATATATATCATATTTAATATTTTATTATAAGTGTATTTTTCCATTTATTTATTTTATTATAAATAAGATAACTTTCTCACCATTTATATGTGGTGGATTAAACAAACATTCTAACTACTATAGGGAGATGTTACCGTTACATTTTAGGACTAAAATGTCCTAAAATATACTATAGCTTATAACATTGTTTTTTTAAAAAAAAAATTGTTTTTAACTTATTTCATCGCTCACGTTTTCTAAAAATTTCTCTCAAACGTGATTTGAAGCTCGAGTATAGAATGCTATTGTCTGTTCAGTTCGAATTTCGCATGCCTGACTTGTTCATTGGGTTATAACAAGTACCGCACAATCGCTATCCCGCTGATGCAAGAGACCGATTGTGACACCAGTCGGCCCTCAGTTGTGGTTTGTCCTCGGCTCGCTTCGGCTTAGCATATCCAATTTATTCGACTCAGCGTCGACCTATTTGAAATCTCATACCCTTTCCTAACATTGTGAACCGTATTGGAGTTTTTTTTTTCTTCTTTTTTTTAATGTTTTCATGAGAATTTAAGGTTGGTATGACCTTTGCTTGGTCCATCTAAGTTACATTTTAGCTAAAAGTTGATTTAGTTGACACTGTTAGATGACTTGAATCGAATATTATGCCTTACCTCGATGTCGTGGATCCACATTGGATTGAATAAGAATTTGAGGAACAAAGTCATGTAAGTGTCTTCACGAATAACTTGGTTGGACGACTTGTGTGATGTACGGTAATACGTGACTTGTGGCCTTGCACGTGTCATGATTATGATTATTAGCATGTGCTATGTGATGCTATGTTATGTCATTATTATAAACTATGCTATGTTGTGTTATGTCATGTTATACGTTATGTTATGATATGATTATGTCATGTGGAACTATATTATAACATCAATAATGTATGTTGCATAAACCTCCATATACCACATCATGTAAACTAGATTAACACGATTATTTCATGCCTATGAGACGTGAGGAAGCCACGTAGGTTAATGATGAAAGATATGACAAGTACTATGTATGCATGTCACGTATGCTCATTATGTCATGAATGAATGGAGGTTTGACTTTCATCACAAACTTATGTCATGATTTTAAATGAAGGGGATCACATGTATTTATGATTAGTATGGATACGTACCTCACGATATCTATATTTGCCATGATATTGTGCGAGCTCATTCCCTCTATGGTGTCTAGTAACAAGAGCATGCACTAGCTCGATGAGCTAAACCCATGGAGTATGTATACGAGCCTGCCTGATGGGTCCATATGCACGTACGTGGGTTGTGTGTAGGGAAGCACTACACATTCAATTCTTCCTGAACTGGAAAGCAGGACCCAAAGTCATGTCATGATATTTTTTTATGAAAAGATAGATCACACCATGTTACATGTGATTGCATTTTTCAAACCCCAACCGCAGTGTTACATATTGAATATTTTTTAAAATACTAAAGTCACATGCTACTTTTATTTTTTAGGGAAAAGTAAGACACTCTTGTATGGATGACGATGTTGCGGTGAAGATCCTAGGGTAGTTGCATTCATATTTAAACTCACGTTATTTGTTTTCTGCTAGATTATTCATAACAATATTGTTTTAATTAATTTATTATATATCTTTAAGTTTATGTCATCGTTTATAAAATATCTTCACCTACTTTTTCGTACGTATTAGGCATGTGCATGTAGTGAAAATAGCATTGTTACAGATGTGACCGGAGTACACTCATATATAATAGCACCCTTTATTTCTTAACCAAATAATGTATATATATATATATATATATATATATATATATATTTTTTTTTTTCTCTCTTTTTTTAAAATTTCCATTTTTATAGACCAATGTGAAGGAAGGTGCAGCAGAATGCTGATAGCGGGAAAATATGAGGCAAGCCGTACCCAAAATGGCGAGTGCGCGCTCCGTTGGTAGCTTCACGAGCTTACCCAATCGGCTCCGCGATGTTTCCAGCGTTTTCCGGTCACGGAGAACGGTGGTTCAGTCGAGAATGGGAGGGTCTGGATTCTTTTTCAGGGCTACGAAACGTCGCCTTCTTCACAGCAAAACTGCTAAAGCAGCTATGGACAACGAATATTGCTCACAGGTTTACTTTCTACTTGATTCAATTTCTTAGGATTTGCATAATTTTAGATTCTGAGTTGATAGCCATATTCACAACAGTAGCGAGTTCAGAAAAGCTTATAACTAATGGTGATTTGCTCATTCTCTCTCGAAACCAGAATTTGTTGATATTGTTCATCAATTGTCTTCGTCTTAACTCATAGTAGTACGAATCTGTTTTTCGTTTTCTGTTTTTGGAGTACAAATAGTGATGGATTATTCTGGTAGGTAGGTTGTTCAATTTGGTGGTGAAGATTTCGTGGCGAGATTATTGGACAGAGAATGGGCGTTGGCTAACCCTGATTCCAAAATAAACAAAGTTATTCTATTAACTGCAGATACAAATCTTGAAGATTCACCAGCCAATCACTCGTGCTTGGCAGTAGATACTAATATTTGTACGTATAATGATCTGTCGAGAGCAAATGCTTTAGAGAAGTCATTCTATATTGTTAGGGATGATTTGTTGCATCCGCTGATAAATGGAAACAAGGCAAGAAAACTAGATGGGTTTCTACCTCTTATTGAAGATAATTTAGTGACGGATGTGGTAAGATTATATCTCTTTGGGCATATCAGGAAGCTTTTCTGTTGAATTGATTGTTCAAGGGCTGCTGTGAATGTTACTTCTATACAAGTTTCCATACATTAATATCTTTCTTATTGGTTCCTTGGAAGGAGAAATGGTAGAATGTTGTAGAAAAGAATGCATATGGACGATGAGTTTTGGTCGTTTTTTTATTTTATTTATTATCTATCTTTTGTGCTGAATAGTAAAAGCCTTTGAGGAAAGAAATTCAATCCATGGTGACCATCTGCTTAGAATTTAGTATTCTAGGTGTTTCTTGGCATCCAAATGTGGTAGGATCAAGTGTTTGTCTTGCGAGATCAGTCTAGGTGCGTGTTCACTATATCTTAAAAAAAGAATAATGGGATATTTAGATATTCTATTAGGTTAGAATTTATATTCTTATTTTAACTATATCCAAATTTAGGTTTAGTTAGTTACTTGTAATAGTCTAACCCCACTGCTAACCGATATTGTCCTCTTTGAGATTTTTCTTTCGAGTTTCCCCTCAATGTTTTTAAAATGCATCTGCTAGGGAGAGGTTTCCACACCCTTATAAAGAATGTTTCGTTCTCCTCCTCAATCGACGTGAGATCTCACAGTTAATCAAGTAAGTACCATAGATTTTATGAGCAGTGGATTCCTTAGTTTTAGGGATTTTTATTAGTTAGTAATTCCATTCTAGGCTGAATTGAATGACAAAGATAACAAGATTCATGTCTATTATCCTTTAAAATTCGGTCATTTCTTTTTTATTTTTGTTTGTGACATGATTGTGTACGACAGTGCGACTCTGTGAGAGATACGTGTTAATTGTCTCTCAGGGTCATGAAAATATGTCTTCTTTAAGCATTTTATATTAAGCAGATAGCTGCTGATGATTGGCATTGATATCACTCTTAAGTTTTTGTTTAGAGGATGCATTTGGCGTATAAGTTCATCTACATTTCTTGGAGTTGATGGAACCAAAACTCTTTATTTTGTTTAGTTTTGTTCATAACTATGCCAATTCTGAATCATGCCACCTATTAGCCCGTAGGAACAAGAACAGTACACTGAATTTGAACCATTTTATAGGTTACATGTGGGGGTTGTCAAAGTGCACATGCAGCTGCTACTGGTAGGTTCTTTCCTGTGTGAAAAACTTATCTCCCTTTCTTTCTCTATTCTTTTCACAAGTGTAAAACCACAAGTATATGACGTCAAGTTTTAGCGGAGTGACAAGAAAAAGATGGTGTTCTCAAGGATTAGGGTACATTTGGTTCAGCTTCACTCATGCCACGGTGCTTGGACGTTTTCTTAAATATATATATTTTTCTACCTGCAAAATAATATATGTGCTATAATTTACTCCAAAGGACTTAAAACTGACACAAAACGTATCTAAAAAGTGTAGAATATATAACAAAATTGAGCCTGGTAGAAATTTGTTTCTGCGTACTGATTTTCTACTTCAGCTGTTTTATGTGCAGAAAGAGGTCTGAGATCACATTTACTTCTACGAGGGGAGCAACCAGAACTCTTAACTGGATACAACTTAATGTCAACAATATATGGAAACGTCACATATGTTCCCAGATCTATTTATGCCAATAGGGAAAAAATGCTGAAGGCTCAAGCTGAGTTGGTGGCAGGAAGTAGTGGTAGTATCTTATGGTTCGATGATATTTTTCAATCTTCTATCATGAAGCAACCGTGTTCTACTACAAATTCTGTGCCAGTTGATTATGATTTTCATATAAGGGCTAGAAAGCATGAAAGAAAGGTTATAGTTATCAATGAAGGAGCTGGAGATTCAATTGCCTTGCTAGGTAACTGAAAACCATTCTTTCTAAAGTGAGTGTAGTCTTAATATACGTACACATTCCATCAGGCATGTATTAAATATTGTTTGAGCATTGATATAATTAAATTTTTTATAACCCATCAGCTTAAACTTTTAGGTCGATTGATGATTTAACATGATATCAGAGTAGAATGTCTTGAGTTCGAAACCTTGTAATGTCATTTCCTTTCCAACTAATATTGATTTTTACTTACCTGGTCTTCTACAAAATTTTAAGCCCACAAGTGAGGGAGAGTGTTGGAGTGTATGACATAATTAAATTTAGCATAATCTATCAGTTTATTTACTTTTGATCCTAGCATGAGGGTTTGTTTTTACATTTTTAGTTTTGGTCCTGAAATGATTTTCCGTAACATTGGCGTGGATATGAATTTCGAATCTAGACTTTGTGGCAGCCTTTTAAACATTATGGGGAAGCATTTTTGTCTGTCGTTTTCCAGGATTTTGTATTTACATGCTGCAGTTATATTTGAATATTGCTTGTTGGCAAACCTTGACTTGCAAACATGATATGGATAAAACAAAATCTTGCATGAAAATAACTCGATGCAACGATGTAGTTCTATGGTTAGTATGTACGAGAATGGCTTGATTAGATACTCATGCATAAATATGAACGTTGGTGGGAAGATTAAATAAAGTTTTTTCAACTCTATTCTATTCTGTTTCAGGCACTGCCAGCCAATAGTTTTTTCTAAAGATTTATCACCTGAAATTTAGGGAGCTAAAAAAATTCAAAGAACTTGTGCTTTGAAAGTTCCTTAAATCACAATTCTGGAAAGCTGTAAACTTCCTCAAGATTATTTTTACTTCCATCTTTATTTAGCATGTTTTTATTTTTCGCTAAGGAAGCAATGTGCTTATCATAATGTATACACAATTACTTATCTAGACCAAGTTTTTATTTGTTCGTATTTCTTTTCAGGCATTCTTTCCTTGCTAAAAGTTCACGCTTTTGTAGGTTTAATTCGATTGGTGAACTACCTTTCTCAGGATCATTTACTTGGGAAACAGAGGGCTATTAAGTTCGTCGTTGATGCTGGTACTGGGACGACTGCTATCGGTTTGGGTCTTGGAGCTCTATGTTTAGGGTGTGTACATTGATCTGTATGGTGAAATCCATCTGGGAATTGTATTAGTCTCTAACTTTCGTTTAAACACTCTTTCTCTGTCATTCCTGCTAGGCTCCCGTGGGAGGTAACAGCAGTGATGCTGGCTGATAGAATTGATGGGTATAAGCAGCAGGAGAAGCGTTTGATTTCTGAATTCAAGAAGCATTTTGGCTATCCTGTTGGCCTAGGCGAGGATGAAGTAAATGGCGGAATTGTAAATTGGGTAGAGCGTTTCCGTCCAAGAAAGTGAGTATTTCGCTCTAATCTTGACCTCTTCTACCGTAATTTATTTTTCTCCAGGCTTGCATTTATGGTGGTATTCAGAACTGGCTCGGTGAGTTAATAGACCTGCAAAGATTACGTTTAAATCATATTCATTTTAGCAAAAACTTTAGGTTTCTAAACATAATAATATCGTAGTAATTGAATTAGGCTGCGTCTATGTTATATTCTCTATCCCATCTTGTAGATTTGGGAATGTGCTGGTTGGTGAAGTGGAGACGTGCAAACAAATTGCTCAGGAAACCGGTATTCTTGTTGATCCTATTTACACTCTAGCTGCTTGGGAAATGGCTACTTTTCTTTCTCAAAAGGGAGCCAAAGTGAAAGCAGATGTGGTGATGCTTCACACTGGTGGTACCCTAGGCATGTTTGGAATAGCTCAAAGGTATAAATCTTACTTTAACAACCTCAAAAATGTTTAACAATTGTAGAATAATAAGTCAAGTTTTATAAAAACAATCGAGTTCTCTCCCTTAACCTCTGCAATCTGTTTGATAATATGTATGGCATGAGTGCACCATGGCAAGTTAATAAATGATAAATTAGTATGCATGCATGTGCACCTATATTGATGTCACTTAAAGCTTTATCATCATCCACATTTAGGAAGTAATCTGCACATTTGGCCTACATTCTTTGGAGTTGCCTTTAGCTAGTTTTTTATGGGAGGGGTGGTATGAGATCTCACGTCGGTTGGAGAGGGGAACGAAACATTCTTTATAAGGGAATGAAAACCTCTCTCTAGCAGATGCGTTTTAAAATTTTTGAGGAAACCCTGAAAGGAAAAGTTCAAAGAAGACAATATCTATCGGCGGTGGGCTTGAGCTATTACAGATGGGGTTGGAAAGAAGGGAGTCATGGTCAAAGAATGGAATGGAGTGCGGTGACAGTCATGTCTTGAAAATTCATATCAATGTAAAAATGTGCTTTGTGAACACTAAAATTTTTGAGGAAACCCTGAAAGGAAAAGTTCAAAGAAGACAATATCTATCGGCGGTGGGCTTGAGCTATTACAGATGGGGTTGGAAAGAAGGGAGTCATGGTCAAAGAATGGAATGGAGTGCGGTGACAGTCATGTCTTGAAAATTCATATCAATGTAAAAATGTGCTTTGTGAACACTAAAATGCCTCCCTCCCTTCCTTACTTGCCTAAGTTATAAAGATGTCTCAAAAGATAAACCAACTGTTGATACTAGTTTACAGAAGTACCTTTACCTAGAGTGGTGTGTGTCATTGGCAGGGAAATAGTTGTAGCAGTGGTGGGTAACTGAAATGATAAGGTCCCTCCCCGGATGTTGTGGCTTAAATAACGTTAACGGATTTAGAGGTTTCTTTGAAGGGCATCCTACTAGGAGAGGTTCCTCTCTGATACCATCCGTAACGGATTTAGAATCCTAGATATAGGGCGTTAGAGGTAGTCTTAGCGTATCTAAATCATGTAGCCTTTAAAAATCTGCACAAGTGCATTTGATCACGTTGCTGTATTGATCAATCATCTTCATTAACCCAAGTCTATGATAGTAGATGCAATAAATGACTTCGATCTTAACCTTTCAAACCGTCCAACCATATAATGTTGATGGAGAGGAGCCCATCGTGAGGTCCTGTATGCATGTGATGGAAATACACACAACAAGGCTTGTATTATTTGTGTAACGGCCCAAACCTAAACCTACTGCTAGTAGGTATTGTTTTCTTTGGGTTTTCCCTTTCAGACTTCCCTTCAAAGTTTTTAAAACGTGTCGTCTAGGAAGAGGTTTTTACATCCTTATAAAGAATGTTTCGTTCTTCTCTCCAACTGATGTGAGATCTCACAATCCACCCCCCTTCAGAGTTCAATGTCCTCGTTGACACTCGTTCCTCTCTCCAATCGATGTGGAATCTCACAATTGATACCATTTGTAACAATCCAAGTCCACCACTAGCAGATATTGTTCTTTTTGGGCTTTTCCTTTCGAGCTTCCCTTCAAGGTTTTTAAAATGTGTTAGATAGGGAGAGGTTTCCACACCCTTATAATGAATGTTTCATTCTCCTTTTCAACCGATGTGAGATCTCACAATTTCATTATCTTCTTCACCGCTTCTCAATCACGTTTTGTCTTCACAACGAAAAAAGCTACACTTTTTTCCCTCTACCAACAGCCGACACTGCATTTTCTTGAAGACTGATGAACAGTTGGGAGAAAAATCTTGAAACTTGACCAAAAAACAATGCCTTTCAAACCACAATCAGTCATTGTTTAATGGCCTGCTACCTGTGCTACAGCCAGGACCCTCGAGTATTAAATGCAGCCAAACTCTGGTTTGAACTGCACAATCTCGAAGGGAATCAAACTGCGAAGATATGCATGGAGATGATGATAAAAGCCTTATTAATTATATGAAATGAAATGTGATTATCCTATGGAGTCCCCATTGACATAAATAAGCAATTTGCTTACATACATCACGTTTTTTTATTTCCAACTTGTCGAAACAACAAATTTATGATCTCGGCCCCATGAAGTGAATCCGTTGGAAAGAACTAGTAGATCGACCTTTAATTAGGAGAATCTTTATTTAGACAGGGAATGGGTAGCCATTGGTTAAAAAGGAGCGATGGCAGGGATTATTCCTTTTTCCCGTTCCAGTCCTTGCCTGAAGTGCCCAAGCCCAATGATGTGAATTCGTTAGGAAGAACTAGTAGATCAACCTTCAACGGGGGAGAGTCTCCAATTAGATAGGGAATGGAGAGTCATTGACTAAACAGGAACGAGGACAAGGATTATTCCTTTTTCCCGTTCCCTTCCTTGCCTAAAGTCCACGAGCCCAATGAAGTGAATCCGTTAGGAAGAACTAGTAGATCAACCTTCAATGGGGGAGAGTCTCCAATTAGATAGGGAATGAAGAGTCATTGACTAAACAGGAACGAACAAGGATTATTCCTTTTTTCCGTTCCCTTCCTTGCCTAAATTCCACGAGCCCAATGAAGTGAATCCGTTAGGAAGAACTAGTAGATCAACCTTCAATGGGGAGAGTCTCTATTTAGACAGGGAATGAAGAGTCATTGGCTTAACATAAGCGAGGACAAGGATTATTCCTTTTCTCCATTCCCGTCCTTGCCGGAAGTCCCCGAACCCAATTATTTATTTGTTTATTATTATTCTTTTATTTACTGTTTTTTAAAAATTATTTTTTAAATATTTATGTTTATTATTTTTTCTTATATAATTTGTTTAAGAATAATTATTAACATTGACGTCTAAATAAATTTAAAATTTAAAATTTAAAACATATTATTTATAATATTTATTAGTGAATGAAAAATAAATCAAAATTTAATTAGCTAGAATTATTGACTTAATAAAAATAAACTAACTAAAAGTAATTAATTAACTGAAATTAACTAAGGTAATAAAATTATTATGAGTAACTATGAGAATTAAAAAATATTATTTATTTGTATAAAACTTTTTAAAACATTTCATTTCTTAATTTATTTGTTTTAAATAAATTCAATTAATTAGTTAATCTTAGTTTAAAAATTTATTATAACTATTAACTTATTTATAATAAATTAAAAATAATTTATTTAAATATGTATTTAATTTATTTTGACAAAAAAAATTTATTAAATAAATGAATTATTTATTTGTTAATTATCTAAAATTAAATAATATAATAAAATTGCTAAAAATATGCTATTTATATAAAATTTTGATAACATTTACTAGGTAACATTAGGTAACATCAAGCTAGTTATCTGTTTTTAAATTTTTTTTCATTTTCTTTCTCAATCAATATTAACATTAAATAAAAGTTAAGTAACAAAATATTTATTTTAATTCTTAAACCTAAAATAAAAATATTAAAAACTAATTTTTCTCTCTTACTAATATAATTATTTAACTTTTAAACATTTTTAAAAATAACAATTTTAGTTTTTATTATTAATTTTTATATAATATCATGAACATTGAGAAACCTAAGTTAGTTGATGGACATTATTAAAAAAAAAAAGAGCTATTATATATATATATTTAAATATTGAGTTTGATGCTAATATAAAAATGATATTTTGAAAAGTTTTTGGATATTTTTTCTTTTTTTTGTAAAATGATTTGCTCCAAGAGAATAAAATAACTTTAACAAGTTGCATTTCTTTTAAAAAAAAATAATATTATGTTAAATGCAATATTTTATTATTTATAATGGATAAGTCAGCTAAAAATAGTAATGGTTAAAAAGGACAAAAAGAAAATAAACCCATTGGTCAATATTAATATTACGAAAGTAAATGTCACCCGTCAACATGATTATGAAATCAAAGAGATAAAAACAAAAAAATAATAATAATAAAAAAAGTCACAAATTTAGTAGAAATTAATCAAAAAATTTAGTAGTAATTATATTTATTATAATAAAAAAATATAAAACTTTTGCATTCATGATTAAGAATGTTATTGAGACTTTTAAAAATTTAAAAATATTTTGTATAAATATTTTTATTAATATGGTAAATTTAAATATATAATAATAATAATTATTATTATTTTTAATTTGGTGGTCCACTGGTGGTTTCCCGGCACTGCCATAGCCTAGAAGGGGACCTCATAAACATCATAGAACAAACAAAGAGAGATGATGTGAAGGAAGCTTCAAACAGAAGAAAACTAAGTTATTCTCATAGCCGCGTTTGAACAGCCTCCACTTGCCTGCCTTATACCTTAACTATCACCTTGCTGTCTTCCTCACACTCCAAATGACCTATCTTGCCCTTCTCCATCCGTTCGATGAAACAACGAGGGGTAAAATAGTAATTTGGTCGTCTTGAGAAACACACTCGAGTAAGAACCCCTCGCTCACTTTTCTGTAGTTGAAAGCTTGTAAGTAAAAATAACATAAACACTTACGGACCAATTTCATCATGAGTGTTCAAAGAATTCGATAACTTGAACAGTCTTATAGTCATATAACGTTGCTTCATGGATTCTAAAATTAGATTGGATTGAACGGTACCTGTGAGATCTCACATTGGTTGGGGAGGAGAACGAAACATTTTTTTTATAAGAGTGTGGAAATGCATTTTAAAAATCTTGAGGGAAGTCCGAAAGGAAAAGCCGAAAGAGGACAATATCTGCTATAACGGTGGGCTTGAGCCATTACAGTGTCAGTCATATCCCCTACCCTGAGCTATATGCTATCTAAATTGTGGTATTTCTTAAATTCTTCCGATCGTTTTAAAATGTATTTTCTCTCTCACGTTTTCTCGCAACATGACTCGAGGCCTGAACATATGCCGATGTTATCCGTGACGTTTGAATTTCTCAGAGCTAACTTGTTTGTTTAGTTAGAGTAAGTGTTGCAGGATCGCTCTCACCCTAGAGCAAGAGTGCGATTGTGACAATATTGCCACGTGGCAGTCTCTTAATGGCCATCCTCCTATTCCGGATTCTCTATATATACCCTTCCCCAAGCAAACTCGCTGCATTACCATTTCTTCATCTCCCTCTTCCCGCCGGCATGAGTGTCCGATCATGGCTACTCCCCTGCGCCACCGCCGCCGACTCCAATACGCCGCCTCAATCCTCCTCCTTCTCAATTTCCGACACGTCGGTAAACTCTTCGTCGTCGTCGTCGACACCGACTTCCGACACTAGCTGCTCCACTCTCCAAAGCAATCTCTCCCTTCAATCCCAACCGTCCATTCCATCTCTCCAAACTCTCCCCACCGTCACCGATACCGGAAACGTCGCCGTTTCTCAACTTAACCTCGCCTCTTTCAAGCTCCCAATCTCCCATCTCGCCGTCCATGGTCCCCACCTCTATGTCGCCACCGCTCACGAAATCAACGTCTACGATCGATCCACGTACTCCCACGTAGCCTCAATCAACGCTCGATATTCCTCCTCCGGCGCCGTCAAGGGAATCGCCTTTCTCAACGCCCAAATCCTTACTTCTCATCAAGATGGAAAAATCCGCGTCTGGAATTTAACGAATAATCAATTCAAAAAGGTCAACACTCTCCCGACAGTCAACGACCGCCTCCGCCGCTTCATACTCCCGAAAAATTACGTCAACGTCCGCCGTCACAAGAAAGTCCTCTGGATTCAACACGCCGACGCCGTCACTGGACTCGCCGTGAACAGAAATTCATTTTACTCTGTTTCTTGGGATCGGAGTTTGAAAATCTGGCAAGGCTCCGACCACCGCTGCGTCGAGTCCGTCAAGGCAGCGCACGAGGACGCCATAAACGCAGTGGCCGTCTCCGCCGCGGGGATTGTGTACACCGGATCGGCCGATCGGACAATCAGAGTATGGTCGAAGCCCGCGGCGGAGAAACGGCATATTCTAGTAACGACTTTAGAGAAGCACAAATCGGCGGTGAATGCATTGGCGTTAAACGACGATGGTTCGTTGCTGTTCTCCGGGGCATGTGATCGGTCCGTTCTGGTTTGGGAAAGAGAGGACGGCGCGAACCACATGGCGGTGATCGGAGCATTGAGGGGACACAAAAACGCGATTCTCTGTTTGATCTACGTCTCGGATTTGCTGTTGAGTGGGTCCGCAGATCGGACGGTCAGAGTTTGGCGACGTGTAGGAGATGGGAGTTTTAATTGCTTGTCAGTACTGGAGGGTCATCGGAAACCGGTGAAATCTCTGGTGGTGGTTTCCGACGGGTTGTTAAACGGCGTCGTATCGGTGTGCAGTGGGAGTCTGGACGGTGAACTGAAAGCCTGGAAACTCTCGTTTTCGAATCTTAATGGAATATTAAATTAGAACAAATTTGTTCTTTTATTATTTTATTATTTTGAAAAAAATATTAAAATCTGAATTTTTTATTATTTTATTACTTTTTTTTGGCTGCATATAAATATTATGAAGGTTTGATTATTTATGGTGTGTTGTTAATAATTAATAAGAAATTAATTCTTTTTTTTTTGTTTTTTGTTTTTATCTGTTATTAAATCCGAAACAAATAATAATTATTCATATAAATATAGAATATAAGCGTTATTTTTTATTTTTTTTTCAAAAAATAAACGTTCGTCTCGAGTGGTTAATCAAAATTGAAAGTAAAGAACGTTTTTAATCTTACATAATCGAGAAGTGAACCATGAAGGAAGCAATGAATTTAAGTATTAATTTATTTTCGAATGCTTTAAATTGTGTTAAAATTTAATCATGATTGTTATTATTTTTCTTCTAAATAGGATAAATATTTTAATCCTATCATAATCTTTAGGGAATATCTACATTCATCTATGTTAAATTAAATAAGACAATTTTAATAGGGGAATACACGAGTTAAGTTCAGGCTGGTTGGATTGGTGGCCCGAGAAAGGTAAACAACCAACTCTATACTTTCAAATTGGGTTGTCGGGTTCTTCATTTTTCTTTATAATTATTTTTAAAAATCTACTTATCCACGATATAAATTACCTTATTAACTTAAAACTAGCATCCGTTACAAAAAATCAAATACTCTTTATTTTCACAACAATCTTAAAATTAGGGTTAAATTAAGTTATAAACCCTATTTTCAGATGGGTCGAGTGAATCCGACAAAAAAAAGTTTCAATAAGGAATCGTTACATTAGGATATAAACCCTATTTTCATACGAGTGGACCCGACAAAAAAAAGTTTCAATAAGGAATCGTTACATTAAGTTATAAACCCTATTTTCACATTGGTCGAGTGAATCCGACAAAAAAAAGTTTCAATAAGGAATCGTTACATTAGGATATAAACCCTATTTTCATACGAGTGGACCCGACAAAAAAAAATTTCAATAAGGAATCGTTACATTAAGTTATAAACCCTATTTTCAGATTGGTCGAGTGAATCCGACAAAAAAAAGTTTCAATAAGGAATCGTTACATTAGGTTATAAACCCTATTTTCATACGAGTGGACCCGACAAAAAAAAGTTTCAATAAGGAATCGTTACATTAAGTTATAAACCCTATTTTCAGATTGGTCGAGTGAATCCGACAAAAAAAAGTTTCAATAAGGAATCGTTACATTAGGATATAAACCCTATTTTCATACGAGTGGACCCGACAAAAAAAAATTTCAATAAGGAATCGTTACATTAAGTTATAAACCCTATTTTCAGATTGGTCGAGTGAATCCGACAAAAAAAAGTTTCAATAAGGAATCGTTACATTAGGTTATAAACCCTATTTTCATACGAGTGGACCCGACAAAAAAAAGTTTCAATAAGGAATCGTTACATTAAGTTATAAACCCTATTTTCAGATTGGTCGAGTGAATCCGACAAAAAAAAGTTTCAATAAGGAATCGTTACATTAGGATATAAACCCTATTTTCATACGAGTGGACCCGACAAAAAAAAATTTCAATAAGGAATCGTTACATTAAGTTATAAACCCTATTTTCAGATTGGTCGAGTGAATCCGACAAAAAAAAGTTTCAATAAGGAATCGTTACATTAGGTTATAAACCCTATTTTCATACGAGTGGACCCGACAAAAAAAAATTTCAATAAGGAATCGTTACATTAAGTTATAAACCCTATTTTCAGATTGGTCGAGTGAATCCGACAAAAAAAAGTTTCAATAAGGAATCGTTACATTAGGTTATAAACCCCATTTTCATACAAGTGAACCCGACAAAAAAAAGTTTCAATAAGGAATCGTTACATTAAGTTATAAACCCTATTTTCAGATTGGTCGAGTGAACCCGACAAAAAAAAAAGTTTCAATAAGGAATCATTACATTAAGTATAAACCCTATTTTCATATTGGTCGAGTGAACCCGACAAAAAAAAAGTTTCAATCAGGAACCGTTACATTAGGTTATAAACCATATTTTCAGATTGGTCGAATGAACACGACAAAAAAAAAAAAAATTCAATTAGGAACCAAACAGAATTTCTTGTTTTCCAAAAATTCAACTGAAAGTTGAGTTATTTGAATTGTTCGGATCATCAAACGATATGAACACCCCTAAATTTTAGACAAACACGAGTATGATTTATACACACACACGATGCACGTGACAGTAAACTAGTATATTAAAATATTAATTTCAGGACATTTTTGTCCCTTCTTTAATTTGCCAATATACAAAATATGTCACCATTAACAATTATTCTCCATAATAAATGTATAGAATAAAAGGTTTCAACTTTTTTCTTTTAATTTAATTCAAAATAAATTTAATTTTTGAGAAAATAATTATATAACTTTATGTCTCATAAAGTTTTTAATTGACTACAAATATACAATTTATTTTAATATCATTTAACCATTGAGTTCCTCATTAATTACAATTTAAAAATTTTAATTTAACTATGCTAACTATTTTATTATTTTAATAATAATTTTTTTGAGTAACTTAATTAATAATTAATTGATTAATAAATTTCAAATACAATTTACATTAATTTTAAAATATAGAAGTAACAAATAAATACAACATATATTTATTTAATAACAAATAAATTTCTTGGGGCTAGAAAAAAAAAAGTCAAAGGAGCCCATCCACAACTAAAGATATCCACTTAGGGAGGCGTTCCGTCCTCATCCTTACCACCTATTTCATTCTCCATCTCGGTGTAATTTTCTATTTATTTTGGATCGAATTACTTGAAAAAATAGTTATTTTAAAATTTTTCATTTTTAATATAATATTTATTAAAAATCATAATGAATCATATAAAAATAAATAAATAAATGTTCTACCATATAATTTTTTAAAATTTAAAATTTAATATTATATTAACAATTAAAAAAATCTAATTTAAATATTACCGTTAAAGTTTTAAAATTAATTAATTGAGTTTTTTAATATAGTAAAAAAGCATATATATATATATATATATATCCATGATCCCATTTTTCACGGGAACAAAATGTTCCCCACTCCTTCCCCCATCCACATCTATATTCCAACCGTTTCGAAATCAAAAGAAAAAGAAAGAGTCAGAATTGATCGGTGTATTTCTCGAAATAGTCGAGTAAAATGAAAATTTGTTCGGTAACAACCTAAGGGTTTTAAGTTTTTTAAAACGCGTCTATTAGAGAGAGATTTCTACACCCTTATAAACAATGTTTCGTTCCCCTTTCCAATCAATGTGGGGTCTTACAATCCACCCCTTTAGGGTCCAGCGTCCTCACTGGCACACCGCTCGATGTTTGGCTTTGATACTATTTATAACTGCTTAAGTCTACCGCTAGCAAATATTGTCCTCTTTGGACTTTCCCTCAAGGTTTTTAAAAGGGCGTCTCCTATAGAGAGATTTTCATACCCTTATAGACAATGTTTTATTCCCCTCTCCAATCGATGCAGGATCTCACATGTTCTTTTGGAAAAATGTAAAAATAATAATGTTTCGTTCTCCTCTCCAATCTATATAGGATCTCACATGTTCTTTCGAAAAAAATGTAAAAATAATACACTAACCTCCTCGGTCTCAAGAACTCGAGCTAATTCACCACCTCCGCATCCTTTACGCCCACAACCCACCAAGATTTTGAGGTGAAGAGCAATAGTTCCTCATTAAAGTTTGAACACATGAGATTATTGAATGCTTAAGCATGTAACCCTCATTCAAGAACTTTGTTATTGATTGAGCTTCCTTAAAATATTAAAACTCTTAATCTTAACTAATGATTTAATATTAATTAATAAATCAATCTCTTGGAGAAAGTTGATTTTGTACTCTACCTTTCACCATCTCCATGTCCATGCATGCATGCATTGATGAGCTTTATTGGTTAATTATTTTTAATTAGTAAGGGAAAGTACACAGCCTCGGAATATTTAATACTTTTTCGGGTCGAGTTGAGTTACATTAGAATATATTATAGACCAAACTTGAGGATTATAAACTTTTTCAATTAAAACGGGGTTTAAGATTTAGAGTTCGGTCAAGTTGAGACATTTTTTAGATCAAACTCAATTGTTCTAGTCGTAAGTCTTTTAAACTCAAGTAATCTTGAACGCAACCCAACCATAATATATTTGTATTAAGTTGGTTCGGGTTATTGGGAGGACTCTTGCATTAGCTACTTAAGAGGAAGATCATGGGTTTATAAGTAAAGAACACTATCTCTATTGATATGAGGTCTCTCGGAAAAACCAAAATCAAAACCATGAGAGTTTATACTCAAAGTGGATAATATAATACTATTGTGAGGAGTTGTGGTTCCTAACATGATACTAGAGTCATGTCAAACCTTAAGCGTTGAACAAAGAAGTTGTGAGCCTCGAAAGTGTAATTAAAGTGACTCAAGTGTCGACCAAATGATGTATTTTGTTCAAGGGCTCTAGAGAAGGAGTCGAGTCTCGATTAAGGAGAGGCTGTTCGAGAGCTCCAAAGAAGGAGACCTCAAGAGAAAGCTCTATGGTAAACTTTATTCGAACAGGGTATATATATATATATTGAAAAAAGTGTAAGTTTGTGGGTTTTTCTTATGGTTGATTCTAAACTATTGGGTTGTGATACTTAGAAGTCGATAACGTTTATTAAAATATCATGTTGAGAATTGTTGGAGTCCCACATTAAAGAGAAGATCATAGTTATATAAGCGAGAGACACTATCTCTATTAGTATGAGATCTTTTGGGAAAACCAAAAAGAACAATATCATACCAACGAAGAGGGTCGTTTGTGAGAGTTTTTTTGTAATCTCTCACGTAATCCCGAGTTTGGAGAATACAAGTGGTGTAACACGCTCCACACACAATTATCATTCAACAAAGCCGGTGGACAAAGAAAACTACATACTCAAAACCCTATCTCTTCTTTCTAAACGAGGGTCCACCTCTCGCCTCTATCTTACTTTCCAAATCCCACCGAAGAATGGCAAGAGGGACGAGACAAGATTTAAAAAAAACATTTTGTGTCACATAAGTTCCCAAACTTTAAAAAGTGCATAACATGTCCTTAAAATTTTAATTTTGGGTCTAATAAATCTTTGACTAAGTAATAACTTAAATGGTCTGTAGTGTAGTATATGAATAAAGTTAGGTGTTTTATCTGGATAATACTATTAATACGACAAATTTTGTAATATAAATATTTTTTTAATTTACGATATCGTCCCTAGAAAACAGCCAAATTTGTGTATGAAAAAAGTAAAGATTAGGGACCACTAGGGAAAATGATAAAAGATAAGGTTAATAATTATCCTTTATTAGTGGTGGCAAAGTTTATGAAAGCACAAAATAAAAAGCTAAGATGGAAGGATAACAGAAAGGCACTTTTGGCTGTGTGGAAATTTTAAATTTTTTTTGTTTTGTTTTTATTTTTTTATTTAGGATTTTAATTAAATAATATAAAAATATATATTTTTATTTAATTGAGCCAACCAAATTTAGTTTTTTTTTTTTCCAAAATTCGCATTAATTATCTAAAATTATCTTAGAAACTCTGTTAGTGAATACTTTGTTTTTTTTTTTTTTTTTTAATAAAATCAATTTTTTTTATAAGCACGTTTGAAAAATTAATAATTTAAAGTGTATTTAGTTTAGTTTATGGAGTGATTTTATGTAATTTGAAAAATAATAATAAATAAAAAAGTGCTTCAAAAAATAAGAATAATATAAAATTAGTTTTTTAATAAATATTGAAAAATGGATTGTCCAAAACTAAATTTAAAGAAGAATTTAAAAAAATGGTCGGTAAAATTAAGGTTTATCCGAGGAAAAAATATTGTAAATCAATTAATAATGAATAAATAAATAATATAGTAATTAAAGAATTCAAAATTTAGACAAAAAGTCATCAACAGCCCCTATAGCTCAGTGGTAGAGCGTCAGTCTTGTAAACTGAAGGTCTGTAGTTCGATCCTGCATGGGGGCACTTTTTATCTCGACTCAAACATGGGTCACAATTTGATTGGTGTTTGGGACGTTGGAGCAAACCATCATCTAGTCATTGCTTGCAAAGGAGCTTTGGATCTAGATCTCGATAAAATGTTTTCTTCTTCAAGTCTTTTTTAGTGACGAGCTCTGACCATTGACTATTTCAGTACTATTAATGAGCTCAAACCATTGCATATTTGGGTCGCACATCGAGTCTCCACTCAAGCATGGGTCACAATTTAATTGGTGATATGTTGAAGCAAACTATCATCCATCCATTGGTTGGAAAGGAGTTTTGGATCTAGATTGAATGGCCCCTATAGCTCAGTGGTAGAGCGTTGTTCAATCCTGCATGGGGCACTTTTTTGTCTCCCTTTTTTATTTTTATCCCCTAAAATATTAAGCAAATCCAAGCTATTATTTCCCCTTTGCACTTCAAATAATGCCCCCAACATACCAATCATTGACCTTAACGTTCTATTAACGAGCTCGAACCATTGGCTATTTGGGTCGGTCACAATCTTATTGGTGCTCGGGTTGGCGTTGAAGCAAACTATCATCCATCCATTGCTTGCAAAGGAGTTTTGGATCTAGATCAAACAACCCCTATAACTCAGTGGTAGAGTGTTAGTCTTGTAAACGGAAGGTTTGTAATTCAATCCTGCATGGGGCACTTTTTTTTCCTAAAATATTAAGCAAATCCAAGCTATTATTTTCCCTTTGCACCTCAAATAATGCCCCCAACATACTAATCATTGACCTTATTGTTCTATTAACGAGCTCGAACCATTGACTATTTGGGTCGGTCACAATCTAATTGGTGCTCGGGTTGGCGTTGAAGCAAACCATCTTCTAGCCATTGCTTGCAAAGGAGTTTTAGATCTAGGTCTCCACTACAATGTTTCTTTTCAACTCCCCCCCCCCCCCCCCCCCCCCCCCCCCCCCCCCCCCCCCGAGGATATAAAATATATGGATTCCGTAACACTATTGATACGACCATTTGACCCAAATCTTTTACATGGATACGTATGATTGGGTGTGTACAATACATATAAACCATGTAAAATTAAGAAAAAAACGTGCAATGTCCAGATAGCTATAATGTAGATATAGAGAATAATAATTCTATTTCGTGACAACGATAAATTTTATTGAAGGAAAGAACGTTTGCTTAGTTGATAATAAAGAAGTCGAAAGATATATAACAACCCAGAAACCAATATAGTAATCCGTAGTTCTGTACCTTCCCATTGTACCTTGCTTAAGGAGACCTGGTCCATTGCAGGAGTCAATTAAGGCCTCGGCAGGTGGGGCACAAGTAGAAAGTTTCTCCGCAGTTGCAACATGTCTACTCAATAAGAGGGAGAAGAATTAGTGAAGAATCTACAAGGAAAGTGAGTTTCATTTACTATAGGCTTTGGATATTACCTGATGCCCACAACCAAAAGTCATGTCCTTTGGATTAGTGACACAAATGGGGCAAGTCTGCAAGGCCAAGGCATTTGACAATCATAAAACGTTAGTCCTGATTAGAAGAGAGCCAAATAATAGCTTGAAGGGATGAAAGTGAAACATGAAGTTCAAACAATGTTGAGAATTGTTGGGAGGGAGACTCACGTTGGCTAAGTAAGAGGATGATCATGGGTTTATAATAGGTACGAGGCCTTTCAAGAAACTAAAAGCAAAACCATGAGAGCTTATGATCAAAGTGGATAATACTGTATCATTGTGGAGGATCGTGATTCCTAACATGGTATCAAAGGCATGCCCTTAACTTAGACATGTTAATAGAATCCTCAAATGTCGAAGAAAGAAGTTGTGAGCCTCGAAGGTGTAGTTAAAAAGTGATTCAAGTGTCGAACAAAGAGTGTACTTTATTCGAGGGCTCCAAAGAAAGGAGTCGAGCCTCAATTAAGGGGAGGTTGTTCGAGGACTCTATAGGCCTCGGGGGAGGCTCTATGGTGTACTTTGTTCGAGGGGAGGATTGTTGAGGATTGTTGGGAGGGAATCCCACATTGACTAATTAAGAGGATGATCATGAGTTTATAAGTAAGAAATACTATCTTCATCTGTATGAAGCCTTTTGGGAAACCAAAAACAAAACCATGAGAGCTTAGGCTCAAAGTGGACAATATCATACAATTGTGGAGGGTCGTGATTCCTAACAAACAATGGCTAGACCACTGAGAAAAGTAAAGGATTAAGTACGAGAAAGATGTTAGACACCTGGTTGGGAGAGCTTGAGGATGGAGTGTTGCCAACTCCTTGGTTATGTCTACCATTTGAAGGCATCCTGGTCTGTGAACTGTTGGCGCGTGGAGATCTTGGGTAGATGTACTCGGGAGGAAGAAGAGGAACTCTCTTTGGCGAGCTCCCTCGTCGTCGACTGCTTCATCAAGAAGAGATCAAAAATAGCAGTCGAAACTCGAACGTCGACAAAGAAAGCAGTTGAATCACAAAAACATAAAATCAATGCATACCCCAACAGGCCAAGCTCTACAGTAGCCTGAAATTGAGAAGGAATTTTCATTAAGGCAGCAAGAGAAAATTCAGCCTGCCTTCTGTTAAAGTCTACATTTCTTGACATAATCTCAGTGAAATTGACAAACTGGATATACAAAGCAGGCTTCATTAGTGTCAGCATATGTGTTGAAGTTGTGAAGGTGAAAAAAAATGTGAAATATCTATCCTGCATGGTAGTAGTTTTTGAAAACCTGAAAATTATCAAAAGCTTGAGCTGGGATGTTATCATCAAAATTCTTCATCGTGTCCCAAGGCCCGTCTCCGACTCCGACCAAGATTATTGACAAGGGGTACTCACTGCAAGTATGCTAGTGTTTAAAGAACAAGGAGTTCGATAATCAAAGATGGAGTCGCTTGATATTTACCTCGCCTTTACAATCGCATCAACACTCTTTCGTTCTTGTACACTTAGTTGACTGTTATGTGTGTAAGCACTTCTTGTGACCTGTCTTAAGGGCAACTTCGTTTAGACATGAATACTATAAGGCAAACCAACTGATGTAACAGTATGCAAAACGAGTAGAAAAACTTGCTAGTTCGAAACCCGACTCACTTGCCCATCGGCAATTATCAGCAAAATATGGTACTGACCACCAGTTTGCTCAACTATTGTCATGGCCATCTCAATTATTGGTGCAAAAGATGTAGGTCCTGCAAGAAGTGAATAAGGGTTAAAGTAAGCCATATGGTCACAGTTCACATTAATTGAAAAAAGAAAACAATCACCTGTAAATCGTAACTTGGTAACAATGTCTCTATAACCATGCAAAACTTCCTCAAATCCGTCACAGGGTCTATCATCGTCATAAAAGCTAAAAACATCATGATCATGGGTTGTTACTGCAAAGATTGCAGTTCAATTGTCAATTCCCCATTAAATAAACGTGTAACGGCCCAAGCCTACCGCAAGCAGATATTGTCCTCTTTGGGCTTTCCCTTTCGGACTTCCCCTCAAGGTTTTTAAAACGCGTATGCTAGAGAGAGGTTTCCATCCACACCCTTATAAAGAATGCTTCGTTCTCCTCCCCAACCGATGTGGGATCTCACAATCCACCCCCCTTCAGGACCCAGCATCCTCTCTAGTACTCGTTCCCTTCTCCAATCGAAAGGGAAAGCTCAGTAGAACAATATTTGCTAGTGGTGGACTTGGGTTATTAAAAGACGTATGGTAAGAATCAAGATAGTGTTTTAAATGCAATTACGATCTCCAAATCCATAACAGGGAATTATGTTGCCCTCATCAAAAGCTGATAAGGTCTGCCCCATAATAGTTATGGCTTGTTCATATGGATTCTGCCCATTCCCAATGTGGTGTAAACTATAACCATCAAACGACCTTGAACCTACATCAAAATAGGGATCAACATACTATAAGTAGTAAATGTGTTTAACCAGAAACTATGAGATGAGAACGGACCTGTCCACTCATTGCTCTTCGTGAAATCAATTCCCACGATGAGATTAGAGGACTCTAGTCCAGCTTGCCGAAGAGCTGCTTTTACCTATTGTAAAACACCATTATTAACAACTCCAAAAATGAAGCCAATATGGTGTTTGTTATTATCATCAGAAGGTTTACCAGTCAACAAATCTAGTACATAAATCTTCCATGATCAAATGACTGATTTTATTTGTTATCAAGTCCTCAAGGTTCCACAGTTTCTATACTCAACTCAATCATAAGACTAATTCATACATAATCCCAAATTCAACCGTGAGTTTATTGTAGGATTGTTCGGAGAGGAGTCCTACATCGGCTAATTAAGGGGTTGATCATGAGTTTATAAGTAAGAAAATACATCTCCATTGGTATGAGGCTTTTCGAGAAAAACAAAAGTAAAGCCATGAGAGTTTATGCTCAAAGCGGACAATATCATACCATTGTGGAGGTTCGTAATTCCTAACATGGTATCAGAGTCATGTCCTTAACTTAGTCATGTCAATAGAATCCTCAAATGTCGAACAAAGAAGTTGTGAGCCTCGAAGGTCTAGTCAAAAGTGACTCAAGTGTCGAACAAATGGTGTAATTTATTCGAGAGCTCTAGAGAAGGAGTCGAGCCTCGATTAAGGGGAGGTTGTTCGAGGGCTCCATAGGTCTCAGGGAGGCTCTATGGTGTACTTTGTTCGAGGGGAGGGTTGTTGGGAGAGGAGTCCCACATCGGTTTATTAAGGGGTTGATCATGAGTTTATAAGTACGGAAATACATCTCCATTGGTATGAGGCCTTTTGGGAAAACCAAAAGTAAAGCAGCGAGAGCTTATGCTCAAAGTGGACAATATCATACCATTGTGGAGGCTCGTGATTCCTAACATTTATAACTTCAACACCAATCCTGTACCTATTTAACAAGTTTATGCAGGCAAAGTTCATATGGGGAGGTCAAAATGAAGCAAGTAAAGCCACTACTTTCCATTTACAGCCCAGTAAGAATCATTAAAATCCAAGGAGCTCATTGATCTCCTATCCAGAAAGTTAACATCCACAAAAGACACAGACAGAGCACAGGCAGTGAGACATCAATCATTATAGACAATAGACAGGACAAAGATCTAAACCTCATTCACGGATCGGTAATTGACGTTTATTCTTGAATATCTCTTGTTTGAATCGAACTCTCCTTGACCTGGCTCCTTAGAATTCATCCTTCAGTACAAAGCAAAATGGAGCACACACAATGTCAACAAATCACCTGCAAAAGAACAGAGAAGAGATGAATCAATGATCTTCTAAACAATCAGGGTCTGAAGAACTTGGATCTTCAATTTTACCTGCAAAAAATCTCGAAATCCAGAGCTGTTTATAGAATCCAATACTAATGTCTGTGTATTTATAACTTTTCCTGAAATCACTACAAAGACGAAGCAAATCCGTGGCAGAAAAACGAATAAACAAAGACCAAGAAAGGTAATATCAAGATCGTCAAATAACTACGACCAGTTCAATTAAACCTACCGTTGCAAATCCATCGCTCGATCAATGTCAAAACGTTAAACCAGCTATGACAGCACCATTGCTATTGCATAATCGATTCATGGTCTATACACGCAATACAGTGCGTAAGAAACCCAGATGAAGTTCTTAAATGATTATAAAACAAAATGAAATCATTCTATTTGTTGACTAAAAGAAAGCATTCTCGCCTACCAGCTTATGAACTTCCTCCTTTTTCCAAGAGAGTGAGCCATTTTTTGTAGTCTGAATCTGAACTTCCTTCATTTTTTGTAGACGCCAAACAGTGATACCCAGAGGATCTTTCTTGGTAAGCATCCTAGTTTGTTCTTGGGGAAAGGAAAAAAGCTGCAACCACCAATATGAATGTTAACAAAACTTATGATCGAGCTAATATTCATGGAGTTTAGGGATAGTAAATCTCCTTCTAGCGAACTTGTCTAATCGATAGAGGTTCGTTGTAGTATTTTTACGAGTTGTTAGAACTAGATTAGGAATGCATGAACCATGTGAGTGCCGTGTGGGTGCGGTTATAGGGGGTTTCCAACCAACCCCTAGTCATGATCTTGTTCGAATGAGAGCGAGAAACCACATCGATAGATAATGTTGGCTTGATTAAGGGTCGCAACCTCCTTTATACCGCTAATGTCATGAGGTCTAATAGGGGATGCCAACTTAACCCTTTTAGAGAATCTGAGAACAAAGTCTATATAAGAACTATGAGTTGGAATATGGATGTTCAGGTCGTGTTTCGAGGGCCTACTGACAATAGGTATATGACAATAATGATGAGGTTCACAATGACGACGATGAAAGGGAAGTAGTAATATACCTAAATAAGAACCCTAGGAATAAACTACAAGGACTGACGTCCCAATAGGGCTAAAGAGAGTGAGCCGATGGTTTCTGTATTATGACCCTAAGTTAAACTTAGGAGAACCCAATAAACCTACTATTATATCCTAGAAAAAGCACGTATCTTAGCAATGAACTCCTAGATATCAATAAGACAACTAAAAAACGAACCTAAACTTAAAGAACGAACTACAAGTAAACTGTTGGCGGATTATTTTTTAATTTAATTTTTTTTTCCAGATAAAGATCAGACGGAGCGGTCAAGTCGAGAGCATGAACAAACTACGAGGCTATAGAGGTCGGACTAGAGCACTATCTAGTACTTCTTACACTCATTATGAACTGAGTCTTAATGCATGCACGCCTAAAAAGCTTTAAATTTATGTATATTTTTTAATATTCCACTTCATTAAGTGACGGTCCAAACTCGAATCTCTCAAAATACAAGTTGTTACAGTAAATTATAAGTTTAGTTCCTGAACTTTAAAATTTATGTAATTTATTCTCTAAATTTTAGAAAATATCTATTAAGTCCATATACTTTTATTTTTTGTCCAATAAGTCCTCGCATTTTTATTTTTAGGTCTAATAAGCTTTTGACCGAGTCAATTTTTGTGTCTAATATGTTTTTGACATATTTGACAATTTTAAAATTCACGACCCTATTAAAAACAAAATAAATAATTTAAGTTTCTATTATACATTAATTTCAATTTTATTATATCACTAAATTAGTTAATTAAAAAAAAAGTTTAATATATTAGGGAATGTTGCAACCATTAAAAAAAGTTGTAAAATATTAAAAATGTCACTTTTTATTTATTTGTTTTTTTAGAATATCCTTTTCAATATCTTTTTTTTTTTTTGAAAATTAAATATTTAAGAAGTATTATAAAAATCAACAAATAATAAATATTATATGCAAAATAAAATTTTAATTTGGTCCACCATAATTTAAAACTAATTTGACTTTCGGGTATTAAAAATATTCAATTAATTCATTTTATAAAATTAATTTGTTAAAATTGCTAGCAAAAGTATGTTTATTTTCATTAAAAAAAAAATTATTTATTCTCCAAGTTGCATGTCTGCACGTCTAAGCTAATAAAAATAATGACAATTTTTTATTAATAAATTTCAGCACTTTTTTTTTTAATAGAATGACGGTTTATTTATTTTTGCGAAAGATCGAATTTTTTGAAAGTAATTTTTCTTTTGTTTATTATATTTTTAAAATAGTTTTCAACATAGACTTTTTTTAAAAAAAAAGAAATTAAGAATTTGTTGTTGATTCCCGAGATGATTTGACAACCATTTGATTTTGTTAGAAATTTTGTACAATAATATATGATATAGTTTATTATAAATATACTTTTGCTTTCAATCTTGCTTTGAACGGTCTCATGTCCCGGATATGATAGGATAGCTAAGAAAAAACTTTAACATAATTGAAAGTTGTTACATATATCAACAAGGTGCACCTTTCTTTCGGTGACTCAATCATAGAAATTTCAAATGTTTTGCTTGAACCAATGCTATGTTGGGTAATCTCTTGTGAATTTTCCTAGGAAGCATATGAGTAAGAACAAAGCATTCTGAGAGGGCTCGTGTTGGATTATGAGAATAGTCTTCACTCTTAGAAGCGAGAAGTAACGTGACCATGTTGTAGGAAAATGTTGGGGTCATCATATACTGAATTTGAATTCAGAATCCTGGGCATGGCCCATTACATTGCGGGATTGACTCTTTGTTATGTTGTTGCCCATACGTGAGTCACCCTAAGTAGATTAGGCCTACTGTAGCATTCTGACCAGTCGCTTGTCGAGATGAGTGTCGATTACATGAAGGAGAAAGCTCGTTTATGGTTTGATATTTCTTTTTTGGTGTTTTAAATGTAAGCCACGAATTTCTTAAGCTCGTCGAAGGATACCCAAAGCGTTTTTGGGCATTTGATATTTCTTTTTTGAATGCATTTATTGGATTTTATCTAGAGGAAGATTTCTTTTAACAATCTAAAATCATACCTTTTTTATTCGTCCGTTCAAGTAATTCATGTTTTCTAGTGTGTGAGATCTCATATTGGTTGGAGAGGTGAACTAAATGAGATCTCATATTCGTTGAGAGGGGAACGAACAATATCCTTTTTAGGCTATCCTTTTTAGGCTATCCTCTTTGGGCTTTTCCTTTCGGACTTTCGCTCAAGGTTTTAAAAAAGCATATGTTAGGGAGAGATTTCTACACCGAATGTTTCATTCTCCCCTCCAACCATGGTGGGATCTCACATACAATGTGATAAGCGCAAACAATACTGAATTTGCAAAACTAGAGGTTCTTTGTAGAATCCTTGCAAAGTTTCACAAATAAAACTAGTTTTAACTAATGATTCCAACCAAGAGCCGGTTAAAAATGATGAATAACTCTTAGATTGAACTTAGAATCTATGATGGTCACTCTTAGATCCCAAGACAACTCACTCCAGAATTAGTTTAATCAAGACTAATCCAATGAATCGATTTTACTCCAAAGCTAAGGTTGGAAGAGAAGAATAACACCAAAAAAAGGTTTCAAGAAAAACAAACGTTTTTGTACTCAACAATGATGTTTAAACTTGAATATTAAATACCTCTTAATATACCAAAAAAGATAATTTAAACATAATGATAGTTCAACTACCCACTACAAACTACTAATAAAAGTTATTAAATAAAAAATGAAGAAAATAAGATATAAATAGTTTTAAAGGGTAGTTCAACTACCAAAGACAAAAAGTCTTCGTGAAGTGTATATATTAACAACACTCTGTTTTTTTCTTGATTTGATACTTAAATCTTCTTTGCCTTTCTTCGTGTAATTACTCACTCAAGTACATGCAATGAATTAGTGGTTGGATTCATATCACTGTGGTAAGTTTATGTAATAGAGAAGATCAGTTCTATTTAATGACAATGATGAATTTTATTTCAGAAAAAAATGTCTGCTTAGTTGATGATAAACAAGCAGGAAGATTTATTACAACCCAGAAACCGATATATACATCGACGTACGCACGTAAAAATGATTTCTAAGAACGAAACAAGCTGAACGATAAGATTAAAACGATCTCCCTTTGAAGCTTATGCCAACAGGTATAGTTGTGTATAGTCAGTGATGAGGCAGGCTAACAAAAACATCCACCATATGTACAAACACACCCTGTAGAACAGTATTGATGTTCATCTAAACTCTCATTTAACAAGACGAAGATATAGTAATCTGCAGTTACGTACCTTCCCGTTGTACCTCGCTCGGGAGACCTGGCCCATTGCAGGAGTTGGGATCCAAAAATTGAAATAAATGAGCCATAGGTACCACATGGCAGGACTTAATAAAGCCTTATTCTAGTCTGAATAGAGCTTCGGCAGATGGGGCAAGACTCGAGCGTTTCTCCGCAGTCGCAGCATGTCTATATAATAGGAGGGAGAAGAGTTAGTGAAGAATCTACAAGGAAAGTGAGTTTCATTTACTATAGGTGTAACAGGCCAAGTCCACCGCTAGCAGATATTGTCCTCTTTGGGCTTTCCCTTTCGAGTTTCCCCTCAAGGTTTTTGAAACACGTATACTAGGGAGAGGTTTCCATACCCTTATAAAGGGTGTTTCGTTCTCTTCCCTAACCGATGTGGGATCTTACAATAGATTTTGGATATTACCTGATGTCCGCAACCAAAAGCCATGTTCTTTGGATTAGTGAGACAAATGGGGCAAATCTGCAAGGCCAAGCCATTTTACAATCATAAAACGTTAGTCCTGATGAGAAGAGATCCAAAAAATAGCTTTAATGGCTAAGGTTAGAAACCTGGTTGTCATAATGAGAACTGGTGGATGGAGTTGTGCCAACTCCTTGGTTATATCTACCATGTGAAGGCGTTCTGGTCTGAAAACTGTTGGCACGTGGGGTTCTCGGGTAGCCATTGAACGGTGTCGTGCTGTACAAAGGAGGCGGAAGAGGAACTCTCTCTGGCGAACTCCCTCGTCGTCGACTGCTTCATCGAGACGAGATTAGAAATAGCATTCGTAAGTCGACAAAGAAAGCAGAAAACGAATGCATACCCCAATAGGCCAAGCTCTAGAGTAGCCTGATATTGAGAAGGTATTTCCATTAAGGCAGCTAGAGCAAACTCAGTTTGCCTTCTGGTAGAGTTTACATTTTTTGACATAATCTCAGTGAAATTGACAAACTGCATACACAAAGCAGGCTACAAGACTCAGCATATGTAAAAAAATGTGAAAAATTCTATCCTGCATGGTAGTAATGTTGAAAACCTGAAAATTATCGAAAGCTCGAGCTGGGATGTTATCATCAAAATTCTTCATCATGTCCCATGGCCCGTCTCCGACTCCGACCAAGATTATTGACAACGGGTACTCACTGCAAGTATACTCGTGTTTAAAGAACAAGGAGGAGTTTGATAATCAAAGATGGAGTGGCTTGATCTTTACCTTGCTCTAACAATCGCTTCGACGGTGTTTCGTTCTTGTGAACTCAGTTGACCGTTATTTGTGTCAACACTTCTTGTGACCTGTCTTAAGGAAAACTTCTTTTAGACATAAGGCAAACCAACAGTGTGCAAAACGAGTTTTTTCAGATATTTGTTTCAATGAGATCAAATATGGAAGGTGAACGACTAGCTCGTTCGAAACCGGACTCACTTGGCCATCTGCAATTATCAGCAAAACATGGTACTGACCACCAGTTTGCTCAACTATTGTCATGGCCATCTCAATGATTGGTGCAAAAGATGTAGGTCCTGCAAGAAGTAAGAACAAGGGCTAAAGTAAGCAAAATGGTCACGTTTCGCATTAATCGAAACAAGAAAACAATCACCTGCAAGTCGTAAGTTGGGGACGATTTCTTTGTAACGATGCAAAACTTCCTCAAATCCATTACAGATCCTGTCATCGTCGTAAAAGCTAAAAACATTTTGATCATGGGTAGATGCTGCAAAGATTGCAGTTCAATTGTCAATTCGCCATTATACAAACGTACAGTAAGAATCGAGATCGTGTCTAAAATGCAATTACCATCTCCAAATCCATAACATGGAATCATGTTGTCCTCATCAAAAGCTGATAAGGTCTGTCCAATAATAGATATGGCTTGTTCGTATGGATTCTGCACATTCCCAATGTGGTGTAAACTACGTCGATTAAACGACCTTGAACCTATATCGAAAGAGGGATCAGCATACTATGAGTAGTAAATGTGTTTATCTAGAAGCTATGAGATGAGAACGGACCTGTCCACTCGTTGCTCTTCGTGAAATCGATTCCCACAATGAGATTAGAGGACTCTAGTCCGGCTTGAGCAAGAGCTGCTGTTACCTGTTGTAAAACCCCATTATAAGAACTCCCAAAATGGAGCCAATATGGTATTTGTTATTATCAGCAGAAGGTTAACCAGTCAAACAAATCTAGTACATAAGTTTCCATGATCATTAGACTAATTCATACAGAATCCCCAATTTAAACCAATCCTTGAACCTACTTAACAAGTTTATGCAGGCAAAGCTCATATGGGGAGGTCAAAATGAAGCAAATAAAGTCACTACTTTTGTAACAGCCCAAGCTCACCGCTAACAGTTATTGTCCGCTTTGGTCTGTTACGTATCACCGTCAATCTCACGGTTTTAAAGTGCGTCTACTAGGGAGACGTTTCCACACCCTTATAAAGAATGTTTCATTACCCTCTCCAACTAATGTGGGATCTCACAATCTAATCTACCCCCTTGGAGGCTCAGCGTCCTCGCTGTCACACTGCCCGGTGCCTGGCTCTGATACCATTTGTAACAACCCAAGCCCACTGTTAGCATATATTGTCTGCTTTGGCCCATTACGTATCGCATCAACCTCACGGTTTTAAAACGTGTCTACTAGGGAGAGGTTTCCACACCTTCATAAAGGATGCTTCGTTCTCCTTTCCAACCGATGTAGGATCTCACAATCCACCCCCCTTCGGAGCCTAGCGTCCTCGCTGGCACACCGCCCAGTGCCTAGCTCTGATACCATTTGTAACAGTCTAAGCCCACCGCTAGCAGATATTATCTGCTTTGGCTCGTTACGTATCGCTATCAACCTCACGGTTTTAAAACGCGTCTACTAGGAAGAGGTTTCCACACCCTTATAAGGAATGTTTCGTTCCCCTCTTCAACCGATGTAAGATCTCACAATCCACTCCCTTGGGGCCCCAACGTCCTCGCCGGCACACCACCCAGTACTTGGCTCTGATACCATTTATAACAGCTTAAGCCCACCACTATCAAATATTGTTTGCTTCAACCGACGTGGGATCTCAAAACTTTCTATTTACAGCCCAATGAGAATCATTACAATGCAAGGAGCTCATTGATATCTTTCCCAGAAAGTTAACATCCTAGTTCTTAAACACTTCCACAAACAGAGCACAGGCAGAGAGACATCAAACATTATAGACAAAAGACAGGACAAAGATTCAAACCTCATCCAAGGATTGGTAATGGTCAGCAATTCTTGAATATTTCCTATCCAGCCTCCTCTGTGGTTGTGGTGTTTGTGACCCATAATCAGAGCGTTGTGGATATGAATATTGCTGAACATACGGCGAAGGTGGAGGATAATTGTCATAACCCCACGTTGAAGAATTCCCAAACCCATCTGAATCAAACTCTCTTTGATCCGTCTCCTTCGAATTCTTACTTCCCATAGCTCAAAAATCTGCAAATTCCTTCAGCACACAAAAAGTCAACTAATCACCTGCAAAAGAACAAAGAACATATGAATCAATGATCTTCAAAACAATCAGGTTCTAAAGAACTTGGATCTTCAATTTTACCAGCAAATGATCTAAAAAAACCAGAGCCATCCATAATATCCAATACTAATATCTGTGTATTTATATCTGTTTCTGAAACCGTAGCAAAGATCAAGCAGAAAAATTAATAAAAAAAGACCAAGAAAGGTAATAGTAGCTACGACCAGTTCAATAAACCCTGCCGTCGAAAATCCAACGCTACAAGGAACCTCTACAGTACAGAAGTTTCCTGTAGTCTCCTATCCGATAATCACAAGAGATTGACCATGAATCGGGAGGTTTAATCACTTGGTTAAGTTTCAAAATCTATAAATTATTGGAGAAAATCGAGAAGAAGTATGGCCCAAGGAACAGAGAAATTGGGTCTTCGTAAAAACATTAAACCGGCTACGACAGCACCATTGCTATTGCATAATCAATTCATAATCTATACACGCAAACAGTGCGTAAGAAACCTAGATGATGTTCTTAAATGATTATAAAACAAAATTGAATCATCATACTTGTTGACTAACCCAGCTGATGAACTTCCTCCTTGTTTCCAAAAGAGTAGGCCATTTTTGGTAGTCTGAATCTGAAAATGAGATTCCGCTGCTTTTGTAGACGGCAAAGAGTGATATCCAGAGGATCTTTCTTGGTAAACTTCCTGGTTTGTTCTTGGGAAAGGAAGAAATTAGAACAACCCATCCGTTTTGGTCATTGTCGAATTGAAATGTTCATTCATAATGTGTTTGTAAATGGAAAGATTCAACATTAACATTAAATGCACTTTGATATTTTATGATATCTCATATATATTTGCATCTTATGTCTAACTCGTGACGAACGGAGCTAACATGTGACGGTTTACAGACACTAGAATTCTTACTAGAACTAGCTCTGGTTTGACTTATTCAATGTCGTGTCTGGTGGGCTCTTAAATTTTTTATTTTTGTCGAACTAGTATTTAATGAATATTGTATTAGACATAATATGAAATCCCGGGAGGAATGAAGCATTCGTTACAAGGGTGTGGAAACATCTCTCTAGCATACCCGTTTTTAAATCGTGAAGCTGACGAGTAAGAGTTAAACCGACAATATTTGTTAGCGGTGGATTTAGGCCCTTACACATAAAGATTAATTTTACATTAACTATTTTTTTTTAAAAAAAATATAACCACCACCTATTATAAAAGGTTTAAATACTTAATTTAATAAATTAATTATGATTAACCAAATTTTATAAAAATGTCACTTTTTTTTGGTTTGTAGACTATTATTTTCCATATCAATTTTTATTGAAAAATCAAATTTGAGACCAATTCTATTAAAAATGATAATTCTTTTTTTAATTCATTATAAAAGAAGTATTATAAATATCAACAAAAAAAAAAAAAATAATAATAATGATATAAATATAAATATTATGACAAATTTTAAGTAATTTTTTAGTTGGTCCTCGAATGATTTTAGATTGGACTTTAAAATATTAAAAATCCATAATTAAATCATTGTTAGCAAAATTATATTTTTTCTCATCCACAAAATTTATTTATTTTTCGAGTTGAATGGTTGCACATCTAAATAAACTAATAAAAACAATAATAGCTTTTTATAAACAAATTTTAATATAATTTTTTATGTAATGAATTTTTTAAATATATTTAAGGATATTTTAAAAATTTTAAATAAAAAATTTGAAGCCCTATTTGATTTATTTAGTTCAAGTCTTAATAATAATATTAAAAATTATTGACTTATAATTTATTTATTGAGTAATGGTTTATTTATTAGTCCACAACTTTTTTTTTAAAAAATATTTTACAATATTGACTTTTAAAAAAAAAAAAAAAGGTTGGAGGTGGAATGATTTGATTTTGGAGTTAGCCGAAGAACATTTAGGGTAGGATTGCATTATAACCGCTACTATTGTAAGTAGCTCAATTCGATAGTTTTTCAAACAGATGTGGGTTGTAAATAGACTGATAACAAGTATTACGGCTACTGTTAGTATGCGTTTTCCTTAACTCATGTGTTGAAAATAGATTTATATTAAGCAATCTGGGAACGGGCGGGATAGGAAATCTAACCGAGATGGAGACAGGGAATATAATTCTGTCCGCGACCTCATTTATCCAACGGGAAAAAATGTTCTTCACTCCTTCCTCATTCTCCGTCTAAACGGAAAATCCCCTACCTGTTTGAGACAGGTCCCCACAAATTTATTTTGGAATGTGGCATTAGTCGGCCCAAATGGTTATATATGGGCCTAGACGTCCTCTTGGGCTTTGGTTTAACTCGAGTTAGTAAGTTCTTCATTCTTTTGGACTGAGCCCAACTTCTTCTATGTCCATTGGTCAACATCTCCCAAATTTCCTAAACGGCACGTGACACGACTTTAATCACTGACGCTAAAAATAAAGCTACTTTAACGTATGATTGCGAACGTAATGACTTGAAAGATTAAAATTTTGACGAAAATTGAAATAAATTAAAAGTCGAAAATCTTCAATGAAAGAAAATAAAAGTCCAGCTACAAACCGAATACCTTAAATAAACTACAAATTAAAAAGCTCGAGTAAGCTAAAAGTTAAAGATTCAATAAAGCCCGAGTCGAAGATTTTCGATAAGCTAAAAATCGAAAACCTTCGAGAAAATACAAGCTCAAAACTAAAGAAGTTAAAATGCAGCCTTGATAACAATTGTTCTGACCCGCTAAGTAAAATATACATACGTGTGACAAACATCAAAGAATCATCCGTTAAAAATTGTATCTTACTTATAAATAAAAATTAATTTAAATCAATGTTTTATTCTCCAAATTAATTAATTTTTTTTTTTTTTTGACAATTTCATCAAATAAAATTTTATAAATTTATTTGACACGAAATAAAAGGTTTAAATAGACATAAAATTATAAGACGTATTTAATAGTGATTTTAGAAACAATTTAATTCATTTTTATTGTTCGATACATTTAATAATTCAAAACTAAATTAATATTTAATTTAGCATTTTTAAGTGCGAGTTTTATATTTAAAAATAATTTTAAATAATTAAAAATATATGTAAAAGTAATTTTAAATAGGAAAAAAATAAATTTATTTAAGTAAAAACAATAATGTGCTGGATTTGAATTTCCTTTTTAGGGAAAATGATATTTCTAATATAAATGTTCAATATTCGAATTTTCTTGCTTCCATTCTCTGGCTGTGATCTGGTTAGTTTTGATCATTGCAACGTGGCAGCCGTTGGGCTGCTGATGTACACAGTTGTGGTGGGTCGCATAGCACAGAATAATAACTTTATGGTGCCGTATATTTATAATGGCAATTATTTATACATCGAAAAAGCAATTGCAGAGGAAGACTGGTTGGTAAATGGTAACCATTGTCCTGTTCTTCTACGCTCCGTCGTTGGGTCTTCTTCTTTTCTTTCCCCATTGAATCCAATTGTAGAGAGGGAAGCCCTGTTCATACGACTATTCTGTTTTTGAAGCTTTAATCTGAAGTAATCGCCATCGAAATCCGTTCTCATTTGCAGCTTCGGGTACACCAACTGATTGATCTTTCATTTTG
The DNA here is from genome assembly GCA_033971965.1 of Cucurbita ficifolia. Lineage (NCBI taxonomy): Eukaryota > Viridiplantae > Streptophyta > Magnoliopsida > Cucurbitales > Cucurbitaceae > Cucurbita > Cucurbita ficifolia. The sequence goes on from CM066979.1 coordinate 9,926,396, forward strand.
TTCTCGTTTGTGGACTATTTGTTTTTCATAATTGTGAGGTTTATCGGATTTGATTATTGAAATTGAGTAAGGAACTGAGTAGTATAAGTCTCCGATGGTGTAATTGGGGAGGGTATGGAGTTTTGCCCAATTTTTTGGGGTTAGTGATTGGACGTATATTGGATGGCGAGTGGTGTTGATGAAGATGCGGATGCTGTGCTCAGCGATGTTGAAGGTGATGATCCGGTGCCTATTGTGATTCAGAATGCGTCTCCTGAAGAAATTTCTGTCGAGAGGTTTAGAGAGATTCTTGCGGAGCGCGATCGTGAGCGGAAAGCTCGAGAAGCGGCGGAAAATTCGAAATCGGAGTTGCAAGTATCTTTTAATCGATTGAAAGCGCTTGCACATGAAGCGATTAAGAAGCGCGATGAATGTGGGAGGCAGCGGGATGAGGCATTGAGGGAGAAGGAAGAAGCGTTGAAATTGAATGAAAAGGTTTCGGCGGAGTTGGCTGAGGCGAATAGGCAGAAAGATGAGGTCTCGAGACTTAGGGATGAGATTGGGAAGCAACTTGATGAGATCTTAAAGGAACGGGATGGTTTGAGATCGGAAATTGGTAATGCATCACATATGCTAGTGACTGGGATTGATAAGATATCCTCAAAAGCGAGCAATTTCAAGAATTTTACGGCTGGTGGGTTGCCTAGGTCGCAAAAATATACAGGATTGCCTGCAGTTGCCTACGGAGTCATCAAGAGAACGAATGAAATCGTTGAAGAGCTTGTTAAGCAGATTGACACAACAACTAAGTCAAGGAACGAAACCAGGGAACAAATGGATCTTAGGAACTATGAAATTGCCATTGAGATATCTCAGCTCGAAGCTACGATTAGCGGGCTGAGGGAGGAGGTTTCGAAGAAAACTTCCGATATCGAAGATCTGGAGAACACTATCTCCGAAAAGGATAAAAAGATGTCTGAAATTGAAGCAGATCTGTCTGGTAAACTAAACCGGGCCGAGGATGAAGCTTCTGAGTTAAGGCAGCTTACGCAAGATTATGATGATAAGTTAAGGATTTTGGAGTCAAAAATGGAGTCCCAAAGGCCTTTACTTGTTGACCAGTTGAATTTCGTTTCAAAAATACACGACCAAATTTATGATATTGTTAAGATAGTTGATGGCAATGATGCAGACCATTCTGAATTTTCAGAGTCTTTGTTTCTCCCTCGGGAGACCGACATGGAGGAGAATATACGTGCATCTTTGGCTGGAATGGAGTCTATTTATTCATTACAAAAACTTGTCACGGATAAGATCAGGAGTTCAATAGAGGAGAAGATTAGTGAAATTAAGAATTTAAAGGAGACAGTTGCCCAGTTGCTCAAGGAGAAAGATCATATTGGATATCTACTGAGGAGTGCATTATCGAAGAGGATGACATCTGATCCCTCTTCAAAAGCAAATCAATTGTTCGAAGTTGCAGAAAATGGTTTAAGAGAGGCTGGCATTGATTTCAAATTCAGCAAGCTTCTTGGAGACGAGAAGTTTCCAACTTCCAGGGACAATTGGAAAGCGCTAGATGCAGAGGACGACGACGAAATATTCACTCTGGTAAGCGCATTTGAGCTTGTTTTATCACATGTTTTCTCTTAGATGATAATAAGTATTTGATTTGTTTTACGTTCTTATGTAAAATACAGGCTGGTGCTCTGGAGAATATTGTGAAGGCGTCTCAGATTGAGATCATTGAGTTACGGCATTCCCTGGAGGAATTAAGGTATGAGTATTACGCTTATGAATATACACATATAGAGCAATCTCTAAGTTGTTGACTGTAACGGCCCAAGCCCACCGCTAGTAGATATTGTCCTCTTTGGGCTTTACCTTTTGGGCTTCCCCTCAAGGTTTTAAAACACGTCTGCTAGGGAGAGGTTTCCACACCCTTATAAAAAATGTTCCGTTTTCCTCCCCAACCGATGTGGGATCTCACAATCCATCCCCTTTGGGGCCCAACGTCCTTGCTGGCATTCGTTCCCTTCTCCAATCGATGTGAGACCCCCCAATCCACCCCCATTTGGGGCCTAGCGTTCTTGCTGGCACACCACCTCGTGTCCACCCCCTTGGGGGCTCAGCCTCCTCGCTGGCACATCGCCCGATGTCTGGCTCTGATACCATTTTTCGATTTGTGCGTCTCGATTGAGGGGTCCCACATCGATTGGAGATGAAATGAATGCCAGTGAGGCGCTGGGCCCTGAAGGGGGGTGGATTATGAGATCCTACATCGGTTTGGGAGGAGAACAAAACATTCTTTATAAGAGTGTGGAAACCTCTCCCTAGCAGACGCGTTTTAAAACCTTGCGGGAAAGCCTGGGAGGGAAAGCCCAAAGAGGACAACTGCTAGCGGTGGGCTTGGGCCGTTACATTGACTATCAGATTTAAACTAAACTTCGTATCTGTGGTTTACTTTATATATTGGGAACTAGGAACTAGGCAGACACATTAATGTTTACAGAATTATATGTGCATATGGAATTTCTGCTGATTCAGACTTGTAATTTCTTTTTATTTTTGTACCTTGATGGCTTAAGGGCAGAGTCGGTTGTACTTAAAGAGCACCTAGAATCCCAATCCAAGGAGCTTAAACTTAGATCACTTCAAATTAAGGAACTTGAAGAGAAGGAGAGAATTGCCAACGAAAGTGTATGTAATTGCTCAATGATTTAAATCTTTATAGAGAATGAAGATTATAGAATTGCACTAGTAATCTATTTTCTGTAATTTTCATTCCCATGATTTAGGTTGAAGGGTTAATGATGGACATTACAGCTGCGGAAGAAGAAATCATGAGATGGAAGCTAGCTGCTGAGCAGGAAGCTGCTGCTGGCAAAGCTGTTGAACAAGAGTTTCTGGCACAGGTATGCTATCTACTAACTTCACTAGATATGCTCCTTTGAGCCGATCTTTCATATCTCTCTGTTTTTTGCTATGGCTTGTAAAAGTAAGAACATTGAAGATCAACGTTTTTTTTTAGAAATATAATTATAAATGGTGATGGGTGTGGTAATTTGATGAACAGTTAATTTGTTGTATTTCTAGGGAAGGTGGGGTAGTAAGCAAATAGTTTGGGTATCGAAGGAAGTAGTTTCTATGTGGAAAAAAAAAATCTTTTAGTTGAATATTATAGACATGTGAGTGCTGTAAAGCTACATCAGTTGTTCTGGCTGTGCAGCCCAAGGGGTAAGTTTACGAAAACCATCGAAAGATCCGACGTGATGGTATTCATTTGACCTTGATGAGATAGTTATTTGCAAGTATTCTTCTCATCTTGTACGATGCGTGGTGTCGACCCATCAACTTGGTTTAGTTTAGGCATTCTAATTTGTAATCATGATTAGTGGAGAAGATGTCCAGCTAAATACATATCCAAACGCAACTCAGAATGGCTAGGAATTAAGAAGGGAGAGTACATGAGCTGATGGAGCGAGCCTGTGGAATCTCCTGTAAACCCCTATGATGTGGTAAAGGTGAAAGAAGGAAAAGGTTTAAGGTTGAGTCGAATGAATCTGGTCGTCAATTCCCGTATAAATATTTATAGAAATAATTAAATTGTTGTTTGGGTTTATAAATTTTTTAGTAAACGAGATTTTACGAAAAAAGTTCTTTATATTCGTACGGATTACTTGTTCAGGGTTATGATGCAATATTCTTAGGTTCATTTGTTTCTCGAAACAAATCAGCATACTTTGTAAGTGTACTTTGTTTAAACGTCTTCGATCTGGCATTGGCAGATCTCGGTGGTTAAACAGGAACTTGAAGAAGCAAGGCAGGGGATGTTGGATTCAGACAAAAAACTCAAAATGAAAGAAGAGACTGCAAATGCTGCTATGGCAGCCAGAGATGCAGCTGAGAAATCATTGAGACTAGCCGACGTGAGGGCGTCCAGGTTGAGGGAGAGGGTGGAAGATCTTACCCGCCAGCTCGAAGAGCTCGATAACCGGGAAGGTTCGAGAAGAGGATTAAATGGACATAGATACGTTTGCTGGCCGTGGCAGTGGCTTGGACTCGACTTTGTTGGTTCTCGCAGCTCTGAAACACAAGAAGAGAGTTCAAACGAGATGGAACTTTCTGAGCCACTTCTCTGATTCTTTTTTTCCCCCTCTTTTTGGGTGGATGGGTTTGTGTTTAGTTTTTGTATTTATTGTGAAATGAAATATTAGAAGGTTAGAGAAATACATAACGTAGCTGATTGATTGTTTTTCAGAATAGTTGGTTTGAGCAAAAGGGATCCATCAATAACACTGTTCAACCCTTTTGTGTTTCTGGTAACATAAATTTTAAGCATTATATTACTTATAAAAACACCCATTATTTGTGTAGACGAAAGCCATAAAACTTCACAATCGGAGGATCAGAGGATTCGGCTTGGAACTTATACTCATGGACGGTATGAAATTGGTACAAGTTTGAGAGGCAACTTTTTGAAGATGGTGATACTAAAACCCGAAGTCTCTTCCATGTCCAAGTCCTCCTCCTTCATCCCCTCCGGCAACTTCCAATTAAAATGGTACAAAAGATTCGCCAAAGCCAGCTCCACCATCTTCACCCCCAAATTCATCCCTGGGCAAATCCTCCGACCTGCCCCAAACGGCAAGAACTCAAAGTGTTGTCCTTTATAATCAATTGAGCTCTCTTCAAATCTCTCTGGAAGGAACTCTTCTGGGTCTTTCCAGTATGTGGGGTCTCGTCCAATTGCCCAAATGTTCACTTGAACCATTGTTTTTGGATAAAAATCGTAGCCTTCAATTTTGAAGTGGGAAATGATTTCTCTTGGAATAAGAAGAGGTGCCGGTGGATGTAGTCTCAATGTCTCTTTTACTATCATTTTCAAATATGGAAGTTGTTCTATGTCTTTCTCTGTTACCTTTTGTCTGTTTCCCACATAGTTTCTGATTTCTTCTTGAGCTTTCTTCATCAATTTTGGGTTCTTTACAAGTTCTGCCATTGCCCAAACTAGTGTAATTGAACCCGTGTCTAATCCTCCCAAAAATATGTTCTGTTGACGTACATTGTGAAATAGAACACGTTAGAAACTAAACTAATCATTTAGCACAAAACCCATAAAAGATTAGGGATGAAAATTGCTTACGAAGAGAATGGCTTTGATGTTTTCATGAGTAATGACAATAGTGCAAGATTCAACTTGTTTTTTACTAATAGCCAAAAGCACATCAATGATATCATCTTGCTCTGGTTTAGGCCTTTCGGGACGAAGATGTTCATCAATCACCTCTTGAAATAGAGAATCGATCTCATTAAAAACTCTCTCAAGTCTAGCTTCTCGTCCATTGAACCAATCAAAGACCTTTCCCACAAAAGGAACCGGAAAAGACTCAGAAGCACTATAGCTTCCCAACAAGGCCTGAACTTCACTCACAACTTCATGAAATCCATCCCCTTCAAGCCTCTTCCCAAAAGCAATTCTAAAAGTAATAGCAGCAGTGAGAGCAAGTGACTTCTGAGTAAGATCAACAATGGCTCCACAAGAAGCCAATTTCGAAATCGATTTAATAAGCAAATCAACTTCTTGCACTCTAACAGATTCATAAGATATCACCCTCTTCATATTGAAAAGCTCAAGAGTACAAATTTTACGCATCTCTCGCCAGTAATCGCTATGAGGTGAAAACGCAATGTCAAGAAAATTGTAAGTGAATTTTTTGAAAGTTTGGGTTTGTGGTCTACTACAACTTTGAAGATCATGAGTTTTCAAGAGGGCTCGAGCAGTCTCGACAGAAGATATGACGGTGGTTTCCATACCACCGAGGCTGAGGCTCATAACGGGACCGTAAAGCTGTGAGAGGTGCCTTAGGGATTCGTGTGGGAGCTTGCCAAGTTGATGCAAGTTTCCAATGATTGGAAGCTTCGGTGGGCTTGGGGGAAAATTACGCTTTCTTCTATTTGCAGCTGCTTTCCATTTTAGGATGATGAAAAGCGAAGAGAGGAAGAGGATGATGGGAAGCATTGGAGGGCAACGAAGGAACGACATTGAAATTTAGAAAGAGTTCAAGTGAATAAAAAAAGGTCATTCTTCTTTAGATTAAATAGACATAAAATAAAACGTCGAATATTATTTAATGTTTGTCAATAATTATTTAGAAAGGAAATATGATTGGTCAATATGTCATGATATCAATCTTGTGGTGCTAAAAAGAATGATACAAAAAAACAATGAGGGCCCAACTCCATGAAAGCAACATGCTGCCATCCTTTGGAAGCAACAATTGTAATAGTATTTAATTTTAAAGTGTTTATTAGCGTAAATATGTTTAAATCTTTAACTTTCTGGTAGATGATATATCTTAACCAGTTAAAATAAAATAAGTTTAGAATCTATGATCAGATCTTATTTGATTGCACGGTTTTAATCGATTGGGTTTGATCCTATCCGACTCAACTCCACAGCTTCAATCATTCAGTGGTCTCTATGTAGAAGCCTCTCAAAAAGATAGTTTCCGTGAAAGTTTGGTAGAATTATTGAAAAGTATAGGTTTTCAATTTTTTTTTTTTTTTTTTTTCCGCACAATGTTTATTGTATTATAGTGAAAAACAAATCAAGTATGTATGTACGAAATGTAAAATTTTAAAAGAAGGGGTATGGGAATTAGGATACATGGTGAATTAAGAAATACGAACTACACAACTCCTGCACTTGACAGTGCAGACGCCCTGAGTCCACCTTCCTCTGTGACTACTAAGCTCTTGAATGCCCCTTTGCCTCAACCAACAATATCATGGACTTGAAAAAGAAAATGTAGAAAGGGTTGAGTGTATAAATATACCGAGTAACCAACCTAGGCTCTCGTCGCAAGCTTGGTCTAGAAGGTGACTACGAGTTATAACTAGGGTCTAGGCATGTCTTTCTTGTTGTGAACAGTCTTAGGTATCTTGTTAGGCTTCGCAGCGATGTTTGGTGTCTGGAGTTGAGGTGCTACATCAAGAAAACTCTCACAATCAGGTGGAGACAGCGTCGTGAGTGCTAACCTGCTCGTCATCCACGGGAGATAGCTGACAATCCATCCCACAGACCATGGAGTTGCCCAAGGTCAGGGGCACTACCCTCTGCACGTATCAACTGTGCTGATTACCCGCATGATCAACGCCTCCCATAGGTCAAATCTTCTGCGAAGGATAACCCAACTAAACTCTCTCACTAAGGTTGCACAAACCCTAATTGGCCTCATGCCTAGCTCAACGATACCAAATCGTAGCAGAAAGGCTTGTGGAGGCTCCTAGAATGTCGCACCGTCGGCTACCAACCTACATGCTACCTTTATTTCCTTTGGGGTCGCCGTGGTGGTTGTCTAGGCCTCTAGGGCAGTTTGGCGGTTTATCATCTATCACGATTCCATTGGGCTAGTCCTCTATAGGCATTCCGTCCTAGGTCGTAGACTAGTCAAACCAACACATGCGCCCTAATATAAGGTCGATTCTACTGCCATCCCTCTACTGGAAGAGTCACACAATCAACCACCTCGAGCTAATATACATATTATCATGTAAGCAGATATACAATTCTCAATGGGGAGATTACATCCATCAAGCACCCAAAGCGCATATTTCACAAAAAATTTCCTCCAACACAACATGATATTGTACAAGCAATATAAAACGACACTGTACAACACACAAGTTCCAATTCATCCATATACACATACACTAACATATAATCACACATTTAAACCTTAAACTTAAATATAGACCATACCAACTAATTATAGGGTCAGTTTTTCTAGCTTGGTGTAAATTCAAGCGATCCCCACAAGTATTACTTTCTAAGAGTCTTGTGGGTTTCTTACAAGTCTGATGCATGTCTTTCCAAGTTTCAATTTTTAGCCACAAAGGTGTCCAAAAATTATAAATTTTCTTTGGAGGAGCCTAATTCACATAAAATGAGGTTAGTATCAAAATCGGGACAAAAAATAGACAAACAGGCATCGAACGGGCGAAAAAAAAGGACCCCACGCGAGGTCAACACACATGCAGATCCCCGCTTCGTACACTGGTAGTCGTAGCGTGTCACAATCGTGGTTTCTAGGCAGCAGATTTGGCGATTGTGCGACACCCACTCTCAACACTGAGTGAGTCAAGCCTACTTCGAGTCACATTGCCTACGGTTGGGCAACGTGAATACGAACCTTGGGTCTCAATTTCAAGAGAAGATTTTAGAAAGCGGGAAAGAGAGGTTTTGGAAAAAGAGTTTTGAAAGCCAGAGAGAGAGATTGGTGTTATATAGCATGTAAGCAAAAAAGCAACAACAACGGCTTAAACAGTATATAACTATTCCGGGTAGGGAGAATCTGACAACTAGTTGCATCCCCCTATAGTACATTTTGAGGCATTTCGTGTCTACCAGGCGTAGCCATGACATCGCTGAAACGTCATACTCTTCAAGAAAACAAGAAAGAAATAATACAACATGAAAGCGGTAAAAGAAAGCAATAAAGTAGTACAAGGCAAAGGTTTCGGTGTGTCACGGGCATGCGGTCATGGGTGACATGCCTTGGACAAGCATGCGGACACAGCGCTTACCCTCGATTTTTTTGGGTGTGGCACGTGGCGCCCTCCAATTTGCATTAACTCGAATCGGTCTAGACAAAAGTCATAAAACCTTACAATTAGAGTTTAAGCATTAATATATTACATATAAAAATACCCATTATTACTCTAAGCCATAAAACCTTAATACTCATGGATGGTATAAAATCGGTACAAGTTCGAGAGGCAACTTTTTGTGGACGGTGAGACTCACACCCGAATTCTCTTCCATGTCCAACTCCTCCTCCTTCATCCCATTGGGCAACTTCCAATCAAAATGTTACAAAAGATTTGCTAAAGCCAACTCCACATTTTTCACCCCCATATTCAACCCCGGGCATATCCTTCGACCAGCCCCAAACGACAAGAACTCAAAATGTTGTCATTTGTAATCAATCGAGCTCTCTGCAAATCTCTCTGAAATGAACTCTTCTGGGTCTGTCCAGCATGTGGGGTCTCGTCTAATTGTCCAAACGTTCACTTGAACCATTATTTTTGGGTAAAAATCGTAGCCTTCAATTTTGAAATGAGAATGGTTTCTCTTGGAATAAGAAGAGGTGGTGGTGGATGTAGTTTCAGTGTCTCTTTCACTATCATTTTCAGATATGGAAGCTCTTATAAGTCTCTCTCTGTTACCTTTGCCTCGTTTCCCACATGATTTCTGATTTCTTCTTAAACTTTCTTCATCAATGTTAGGTTCTTCGCGAGTTCTGTCATTGCCCAGACTAACATAATTGAACTAGTGTCTATTCCGACTAAAACTAGGTTCGGTTGATGTACATCATAGGATAAAAAAAAATGTTAGAAGTCTATGAGAGAAGGCATGAAGGATATAGACAAAGCAAAAAAGGCTCAATATCTCAAAAACTTAGTTAACCACTCGATTGAAAATTTAGGAACTAAACTAAAAATTTAGCATATTGTCATTAAAGATTAGGGATAGAAGTTTCTTACCAAAAGAATAGCTTTGATGTTTTCATGGGTAATGACAACGGTACAAGATTCATCTTGCTAATTTTTACTGATAGTCAAAAGCACATCAATAATATCATCTTGTTCTAGTTTAGGCCTCTCAGGACGAAGGTGTTCATCAATCACTTCTTGAAACAGAGCATGGATCTCATTAGAAACCCTCTAGTCTAGCTTCTCGTTCACTGAACCAATCAATGACCTTACCTACAAAAGGAATAGGAAGGAACTCAGAAGCACTATAGCTTCCCAACAATACCACAACTTCATTCACAAGCTCGTAAAATCCATCCCCTTCAAACTTCTTCCCAAAAGTAATTCTAAAAAAAACACCAGCAGTGTGAGCAAATGATTTTTCACTAAGATCAACCGTAGCTCCACAAGAAACAAATTTCAAAATCGATTGAATAAGTAAACCAACTTCTTGGTCTCTAATAGGTTCGTAAGTATCACCCTCTTCATACTGAAAAACTCATGCATAAAAATTTTGCGTATCTCTCTTTGGTAATCACCGTAAGGTGAAAACCCAATATCAAGGAAATTATAAGTGATTTTTTTGATAGCTTGAGTTTGTGGTCTATTGCAACTTTGAAGATCGTGAATTTTCAAGAGGGCACGTGCAGTCTCGACATCGATGATATGATGATATGATGATGTTTTCTATACGGCGAAAGCTGAGGCTCATAATAGGACCGTAAAGCTGAGAGAGGCGCCATAGGAATTTGTGTGGGAGCTTGCCAAGTTGGTGCATGTTTCCAATGATTGAAAGTTTCGGTGGGCTTGGGGGGAAAATTACGCTTTCTTCTATTTGCAGCTGCTTTCCATTTTAGGACGATGAAAAGTGAAGAGAGAAAGAGGACGAGGGGAAGCCATGGAGGGAAATGAAGGAAAGACATTGGAATTTAGAAAGAGTTCAAGAACAAGAGGAAAAATACTATGAATAAAAAAAAGGCCATTCTTTCTATTAAATAGTGTTTCAATTCTCATTCTCTTATATAATTATATAAACGAAGACAATGAAATATTTTCAAATTTTCAAATTTTTAGTAGTTGTCTTTAAAACCGATAGTTTAAAAAATTATTTAAAAAGAAAATATGATGGTCCATAAAAGTACAAGGTTTCTTGATATTATTTTTATGTTGCTAAAAAGAACGAGAGAATTTGGCGGTCCCTCCATGAAAGCAACAATATCTCATCCTCTCACGGAAGAAAATAAAAATTAAAACACTACTTAGCATCAAAATTTAGTTTCTTTTAATTTAATTTTGTATTTTAAATTTTTTATTCCTCTAGATAGATTTGTTTAAGGTTCGAGTAGATATTAGGTACCTTTACAAGTGAAATCAAGCTTAGAAGCTGTGATTTCTATAAATCTAGTTAATTGGGTCTAGTCCTATCCAACCCCACTTTAGAGGCTCGATTGCTCAATAAATCTCTCGAAAAGAATGATACAAGCTGCAATGGAACAAACTCAAGAGATTTTTATCTCAATGCAATGGATGTGGAAAGTTGTCCATCCCTTCTTGTTCTTTCATTTTTTGTTACGTGTTCTTTCATTTTCATGCAATTCTCGATCGGTTCCATGCCTCAAAATTCAGGATGTGTGAGATAAAATATCTCACATAAATGATAAGAGAGAAACCCATATAAATTTAGTACATTAAATTATTGATGACCCATTATCTCTAAGTTTATTGGTTTTATTGGTTTTCATTATATCAAGAATGACACTTGAATTTGACATTCATTTATGATTTTGTATTTGTTTTAAACTTTCGTAGACTTTAAGATTTAAAGAGTGGTACAAAATGAAAAACATAAACCCACATCGCCCAGCTTTCGGTTGAGTTATGAGATACATCAAAGGTACTCCTGGTCAAGGACTCCTATTACCATCTAAAAAACAACTTTAAGCTTAAAAGAATATTGCGATTCTGATTGGGGTGGTTGTCGAATTAACAAGCCATCTATTTCTAAGTTTTGCATATTACTAGAAAATTCAATTATTTCTTGGAAGTTTAAAAAGCAAACCAATGTGTCCCGATCATCTGGGATTTGCATCTTCACGGTAATTTCAATTATTTCTTGGAAGTCTAAAAAGAAAACCAATGTGTACAGATCATCAGTAGAAGCCGAGTATCGAGCTATGACAAATACTTGTTTAGAGTTAACTTGGCTGAGATACATTCTTCGAGACTTAAAAGCTCCGCTGTCCAAACCAACATTGTTGTATTGTGATAATCAAGCATCATTGCATATAGTAGTCAATCCAGTTTTTCACGAACGTACGAAGCACATTGAAATAGATTGTCATGTAGTTCGAAAAAAGTTAAAATCTGAAATCTTCAAAACATGTTATGTTTCGACTAAAATGCAATTGACAGATGTTTTCACTAAAGCTTTGGAAAGACAACATGATTTTATGAAAGATAAGTTGAGTGCGATTGACATACAGTCCCACAGCCTCGAGGAGTATTATGAAATTTGATTTAAGATATTAATTTTTGAATATATTTTATATAAATGTAATCCGTTAAGATTTTTCCTTATTTTTTTACTAAAAGTTAATTGGGAGCTTGTATCCTAGTTACGAAAGTTAATGAAAATCGGACTTTTAATCCCACTTATGTTTCTCGTTCTTTAACATTTTCACATAATTTATTTTGTTAGTCTAAACAAAAGCCATAAGACTTTACAATTAGAGGACTCGACTTTAAACTTAATACTCATGGATGGTATAAAATTGGTACAAGCTCAAGAGGCAATTTTTTGTGGATGGTAAGACTCAAACCCGATTTCTCTTCCATGTCCAAGTCCTCCGCTTTCATCCCATTGGGCAACTTCCAATCAAAATGGTACAAAAGATTTGCTAAAGCCAACTCCACATTTTTCACCCCCATATTCAATCCCGGGCAAATCCTCCGACCAGCCCCAAACGGCAAGAACTCAAAATGATGTCCTTTGTAATCAATCGAGCTCTCTGCAAATCTCTCTGGAAGAAACTCTTCTGGGTCTTTCCAACATGTGGGGTCTCGCCCAATTGCCCAAATATTTACTTGAACAATCGTTTTTGGGTAAAAATCGTAGCCTTCAATTTTGAAATGGGAAATGGTTTCTCTTGGAACAAGAAGAGGTGCTGGTGGATGTAATCTCAGTGTCTCTTTCACTATCATTTTCAGATAGGGAAGCTCTTCTAAGTCTCTCTCTGTTACCTTTCCTTCGTTCCCCACATGATTTCTGATTTCATCTTGAGCTTTCTTCATCAATGTTGGATTCTTCGTGAGTTCTGCCATTGTCCAGACTAATGTAATTGAACTAGTCTCTATTCCTGCTAAAAATATGTTCTGTTGATGCACATCGTACAATAAAAAATGTTAGAAGGCGGTGAGATAATGGTTAACCACGAAATTGAAAGTTTAGACACTAAACTAAAAATTTAGTGTTAAAACCATTAAATAATAGAGATAGAAGTTGCTTACCAAAAGAATAGCTTTGATGTTTTCATGGGTAATGACAACATGGCGAGATTTAACTTGCTTTTTACTTATAGCCAAAAGCACATCAATGATATCATCTTGTTTTGGCTTAGACCTCGTAGGATGAAGATGCTCATCAATCACTTCTTGAAACAAAACATTCATCTCATTAAAAACCCTTTCAAGTCTAGCTTCTCGGCCACTAAACCAATCAATTACCTTCCCCACAAAAGGAATCGAAAAAAACTCAGAAGCACTATAGCTTCCCAATAGGGCCTCAGCTTCACTCACAAGCTCATGAAATCCATCCCCTTTAAACGGCTTCCCAAAAGCAATTCTAAAAATAACACCAGTAGTGAGAGCAGTGAACTTCTTAGTAAGATCAACAACAACTCCACAAGAAGCTGACTGAGAAATCGATTCAATAAGCAAACTAACTTCTTGCTCTCTAATGGGCTCGTAAGATATCACTCTCTTCATACTGAAAATCTCAAGAGTACAAATTTTACGTATCTCTCGCCAGTAATCACTATAAGGTGAAAACGCAATGTCCAGAAAATTGTAGGTGAGTTTTTTGAAAGCTTCAGTTTGTGGTCTGTTACAACTTTGAAGATCATGGATTTTCAAGAGGGCTCGAGCAGTCTCGGTAGAAGATATGACGATGATTTCCATACCCCCGAGACTGAGGCTGATAATGGGACCGTAAAGCTGAGAGAGGTGCCTTAGGGATCTATGTGCGAGCTTGCCAAGTTGGTGCAAGTTTCCTATGAATGGAAGCTTTGGTGGGCTTGGGGGAAAGTTACCCTTCTTTCTATTTGCACCTACTTTCTCTTTGAGGATGATGAAAAGTAAAGAGAAGAAGAAGATGAGGGGAAGCCACGGAGGGAAATGAAGAAAAGACATTGGAATTTAGAAAGAGGAAAATGTTTATGAATAAAAAATGGTCATTCTTGTTCAAATTAAATAGACGTAAAACAAAATGTTAACAGTTCCAATTCTCATTTTTATATATTATTTGAATGAAAATAATTAAATGTTTTCAAATTTCTAATGGTCATCTTTCAAAACTGTAGATGAAAAAATTATTTTTTTTATAAAAATGATGGCTTCTAGCGTCCACGATTTCTTGATATTTTCTTAGTGTGGCATAAAGAATGATTCCAAAATATGACGGTCCACTCAACAAAAGCAACTAGCTATCATCTCTCACCACGAAAAATTAAAATTGAAACACTACTTGTAACAAAATTTAATTTGGTGGACAAATTTGTTTATCCTTATGGCAGATTTCCTTAGACTTAGTTAATTATGTCCAGTCCTATCCAACCTATAATTTTGATTGCCATGTGGAAAGGATAAAAGCTGCAATAGAACAGATTAATAAACGACAAAAATCGTCTTCAATGATTTTTGTCTCAATGCATTTGATTTGGAAGGTAGTCCATCCCTACCTGTTCTTTCATTTTCTATTACACTCTCTTTATACATGACATGATAGCGGTCCCGGACATCGAACATCAATGCAAATAATGGAGATTACTTTATTTTGTATTGTTTAAATAACTTTTGTATTCTATGAAATTACTGAATACTCATTTTGTAATGTAAATAGATGAAATCTATTTGTGAATGGAAGTTATGGTATATGTATTTATCATATAGTAATTTATATGTGAATTTAGTTAAAAATGAATACTTGAATAAATTTTTATCCAAATATAATTAATAAAATTATCGAATAACATGCTTATAGCATAAGATTAAAGCTATGAATACTATATTATAGCGTTAAAAAAATGCTACAGTAAGTTAAAGATAACATAATATTTTAGCTATATTAAATATATTATAACTTTAATAAAACGCTATAAAATGTTTTTATAACAACGTATAAAAGCTTTAGTTTTATACTCTATTATAGCTATAAAATGTTTTTATAACAACGTATAAAAGCTTTAGTTTTATACTCTATTATAGCTATAAAAAAACGCTATAAAAAGTCTTATACTTTTAATAACATGGATTGTCACGACGTATGAAAAACGTTATAAAACGTCTATGATAACATTTTTTGGTACGCTATCTTATCTATTATTTCATCTTAAAATATAAACAAACGTAACGTTAATTTTTTTTTTTTTAATGGGGTAAACCTAATTACAATTTAATAAATTTTGGAGAGTTAATTTCTCAAAGGACAATACTACCCTCTTAGTCACTAAATATTACTTTTTGAGGAATTGTTTTTTTATGGGCCTACTTTTATTGAACCATTTTTTTTTATATAAAATATAATTACTTGTAAAATACATTCCTATGGTACGACTTGTTTTTGTCTATTTCTTTATTGTCAGTCATCCAAATACTTAAATTTAACGTCGATATATGTGGATGAAAATAAATCAATAACGTTCTTTGTGTATACTACAATTATTTGGGTCAGGTTTTGATAATTTAACGTAAGAATGTCAGAAAATTATCCACAAAAGTTATTTCTTGGTTACTTTTATTGAGTTTTTCATTGCAATACATCATGACATCTCGTACATACACATCATCTTAAAAATCTCATCATATTGAGTCATATCATTATCATGCATCTTATATCATCGTCATTATGTCACCATATCATCATCATCATGTCATCATATCATCATATCATGATATAACAACATCACATCATACTAGCTCACATAATCATCATAGTATATAAGCATAAATGACACGTGCAAGGGCCATTTTTTGTGGACTTTACAATTAGAGGACTCCACTTCAAACTTAATACTCATGGATGATATAAAGTTGGCACAAGTTTGAGAGGCAACTTTTTGTGGAGGGCGAGACTCAAACCCGAATTCTCTTCCATGTCCAAGTCCTCCTCCTTCATCCCATTCGGCAGCTTCCAATCAAAATGGTACAAAAGATTCGCTAAAGCCAACTCCACAGTTTTCACCCCATATTCAATCCTGGGCACATCCTCCGACCAGCCCCAAACGGCAAGAACTCAAAATGTTGTCCTTTGTAATCAATCGAGCTCTCTGCAAATCTCTCTGGAAGGAACTCTTCTGGATCTTTCCAATATGTGGGGTCTCGTCCAATTGCCCAAACGTTCACTTGAACCATCGTTTTCGGGTGAAAATCATAGCCTTCAATTTTGAAATGGGAAATGGTTTCTCTTGGAAGAAGAAGGGGCACAGGTGGATGTAGTCTTAGTGTCTCTTTCACTATCATTTTCAAATATGGGAGATCTTTTATGTCTCTCTCTGCTACCTTTCCTCTATTTCTCACATGATTTCTGATTTCTTCTTGAGCTTTCTTCATCAATTTTAGATTTTTCGCTAGTTCTGCCATTGCCCAAACTAGTGGATATTCCAACAAAAATTATGTTCTGCAATAGAAAAATGTTAGAAAGTTGAATGAAGGATGCATGAACATAGGATAAAAGCAAAAAAAATGCTCAATAACTCTGTTGAAAAATTAAACTAAAATTTAAAACTAAAAGCCTTTAAAGTTTAGGCATAGAAGATGCTTACAAAAAGAATGGCTTTGATACTTTCATGTGTACTGACAACCGTATAAGATTCAACTTGCTTTTTACTGATGGCCAAAAGCACATCAATGATATCATCTTATTTTGGCTTAGACCTCGCAAGATTAAGATGTTCATCAATCACTTCTTGGAACAGAACATTAAAAACTCTCTCGAGTTTAGCTTTTCGGCTACTAAACCAATCAATTATCTTCCCCACAAAAGGAATAGGAAAAAACTCAGAAGCACTGTAGCTTCCCAACAGGACCTCAACTTCACTCACGATTTCATTAAATCCATCCACTTTAAACAGCTCCCAAAAGCAATTCTAAAAATAACACCAGTGGTGAGAGCATTCGACTTCTGAGTAAGATCAACAATAGCTTCACAAGAAGCTGATTGTGAAATTGATTCAATAAGCAAACCAACTTCTTGCTCTCTAATGGGTTCGTAAGATAACACCCTCTTCGTACTAAAAATTTCAAGCATACAAATTTTTCGTATCTCTCGCCAATAATCACTGTAAGGCGAAAACCCAATATCAAAAAAATTGTAAGTGAGTTTTTTTGTAACATCGGTTTGTGGTCTGTTGCAACTTTGAAAATCGTGGGTTTTCAAGAGGGCGCGAGCAGTCTCGGTGGAGGATACGATGATGGTTTCTATACGGCATAGACTGAGGCTGATAATGGGATCGTAAAGCTGAGAGAGGCGCCATAGGGATTTGTGTGGGAGCTTTCCAAGTTGGTGCAAGTTTCCTATGAATGGAAGCTTCGGTGGGCTTGGGGGAAATTTACGCTTTCTTCTATTTGCAGCAGATTTCCATTTTAGGATGATGAAAAGTGAAGATAGGAAGAGGACGAGAGGAAGCCAGGGAGGGAAATGAATGAACGACATTGAAATTTAGAAAGAGTTCAAGAACGAGATGAAAAATATTATGAATAAAAAGTGGTCATTCTTCTTTAGATTAAATAGACATAAAACAAGACGTTAACTGTTTCAATTCTCATTTTCGTATATTATTTGAATGAAAACAATGCAATGTTTTCAAATTTTTACTGGTCGTCTTTAAAAACCGTAGATAACAAAAGTTATTGGAAAGAAAATATGATGGTCCGTAAAAGTCCACGGTTTCTTGATATCATTCTTACAATACCAAAAAGAATGATACAAAAAAAAAAAATAATAATAATGACGGTCCACTCCATAAAAGCAACAAGCTATCATTTCTCTCCTTGAAAATAAAAATTGAAATAGTCTTTCAAACTTGAATTTTTCTTTTATTAAAATTTTTATTTCCATGGACGGATTTGTTTAGCCTTCTAGTAGGTAATATATACCTTTGCTAACGAAATCAAGTTTAGAAGCTATGATTTTCATAGATCTAGTTAATTGGGTCTAGTCCTATCCAACCACATCCCAGAATTTTGATTGCACGGTGGTTCTCATGAGTAGCCTCTTTGAAAGAATGATACAAGCTGCAATAGAATAGACCAATAAACGACAAAAATCATCTTCACGGACTTCTGTCTCAATGCTTTTAGAAAGTGGTCCATCCCTTCATGTTCTTTCATTTTCTATTACATGTTTTTTTTAATTTTCAAGCATTGCATAGTATGTTTGAGTTACTCCCAATCTTTCAATACATCGATATTCAGAGTGTCAGGTCAGATCTCTCAAAAGAAGTGAAATGATAGAAGAAAAAACCATTTTTTAATTGATTTAATTTTACAAATGAGTAGTAAAGAAAGGTTATAAATGTATTAACATTCTTTTTAAAATATAAACAAAGGTAACTTAATTACAATTTAATAAATTTTAGAGAGGTAATTTCTCAAAGGACAATACTAGCCTCTTAGTCACGGGCCTACTTTTATTTAACCATTTTTTATATAAAATATAATTACTTGTAAAATACTTTCATATGGTACGCCGTATTTTGTCTAATCTTTATTGTCTTGTCATTTCAAATTCAGTCATCGAAATGCTTAAATTTAACGTCAATTTGTGTGGATGAAAATAAATTGTCGATGACCCATCAACACAAGCTAGCTAAGCCAATACACAATATATATATATATATATTTTTGTGTTAGTGTAGTGTAAAATTATCGGATGCAATAATACAATTATTTGGATTAGGTTTAAATAATTTAGTGGAAGAATGTTAGAGTATCATCACAAAAATTATGTTCTAATTCACTTAATTACCCAATATAATCACTCAATTTTATGTAAAGAAAAAAAAACTTAAAAAGATAAATGAGACCAAAATAAAATAGCACAAATATTAGTAGATTAATGAAAAATTTAAAATTTTTATTAAAAAAACTCATAAGCAAGTTTATTTTTGAAATATTTAAAAGGTTAAAAGCAATTTTAAGAATATTATTGAAAAGAAACTATATTGTTTTTTTAATATGTGAGCAATATTTTGACAATAATTTAATACGCGCGGTCACAAAATTTCTAATCTATAATATTCATGGACGGTATAAAATTGGTACAAGCTTGAGAGGCAACTTTTTGTGGATGGTGAGACTCAAACCCGAATTCTCTTCCATGTCCAAGTCCTCTTCCTTCAT
Source organism: Cucurbita ficifolia (assembly GCA_033971965.1). Taxonomy (NCBI): domain Eukaryota; kingdom Viridiplantae; phylum Streptophyta; class Magnoliopsida; order Cucurbitales; family Cucurbitaceae; genus Cucurbita; species Cucurbita ficifolia. Next base: position 9,945,527 of record CM066979.1, read on the forward strand.
CCCATTCGGGAGCTTCCAATCAAAATGGTACAAAAGATTCGCTAAAACCAACTCCACAGTTTTCACCCCCATATTTAACCCCGGGCAAATCCTCCGACCAGTCCCAAACGGCAAGAACTCAAAGTGTTGTCCTTTGTAATCAATCGAGCTCTCTGCAAATCTCTCTGGAATGAACTATTCTGGGTCTGTCCAACATGTGGGGTCTCGTCCAATTGCCCAAGCATTCACTTGAACCATTGTTTTTGGGTAAAAATCGTAGCCTTCAATTTTGAAATGAGAAATGGTTTCTCTTGGAAGAAGAAGAGGCCCGGGTGGATGTAGTCTTAGTGTCTCTTTCACTATCATTTTTAGATATGGAAGCTCTTCTAAGTCTCTCTCGGTTACCTTTCTTTTGTTTCCCACATGAATTCTGATTTCTTCTTGAGCTTTCTTCATCAATTTTGGGTTCTTTGCGAGTTCTGCCATTGCCCAGACTACGGTAATTGAACTAGTGTCTATTCCTGCTAAAAATATGTTCTGTTCATGCACATCATACAATAAGAAATGTTAGAAGGTTGTGAGATGATGGAGAAGACATGAAGGATAGAGACAAATAAAAAAAATGCTCAATATCCGTTGATGATATTGAAAGTTTAGAAACTAAACTAAAAATTTAGCATAAAAACCATTAAAGATTAGGGATAGAAGTTGCTTACCAAAAGAATAGCTTTGATGCTTTCATGGCTAATGACAACCCTACCCGATTCAACTTGCTTTTTACTAATAGTCAAAAGAACATCAATAGTATCATCTTGTTCTGGTTTAGGCCTCTCGGGATGAAGATGTTCATCAATCACCTCTTGAAACAGAGCATCGATCTTATTAAAAACTCTCTCAAATTTAGCTTCTCGTCCGTTGAACCAATCAATGGTCTTCCCTATAAAAGAAACAGGAAAAAGCTCGGTAGCACTATAGCTTCCCAACAATGCCATAACTTCACTCACAAGTTCATGAAATCCATCCCCTTCAAACCTCTTCCCCCCAAGAGCAATTCTAAAAATAACACCGGTAGTGAAAGCAAATGATTTCTTAGTAAGATCAACAACATCTCCACAAGAAGCAAATTTCGAAATGGATTGAATAAGCAAACCAACTTCTTGCTCTCTAATGGGTTCGTAAGATATAAACCTCTTCATACTGAATAATTCATGCACACAAATTTTGCGTATCTCTCTCCAGTAATCACCATAAGGAGCAAACCCAATATCAAGGAAATTATAAGTGAATTTTTTGGTAGCTTGGGTTTGTGGTCTACTGCAACTTTGAAGATCGTGGGTTTTCAAGAGGGCACGAGCAGTCTCGGCAGATGATATGATGATGGTTTCTATACGACCTATGCTGAGGCTCATAATGGGACCGTAAAGTTGAGAGAGGCGCCATAGGGATTCGTGTGGGAGCTTGCTAAGTTGATGCATGTTTCCAATGATTGGAAGCTTCGGTGGACTTGGGGGAAAATTACCACGTCTTCTATTTGCAGCTGCTTTCCATTTTAGGATGACGAAAAGTGAAGAGAGGAAGAGGATAAGGGAAAGCCATGGAGGGAAATGAAGGAACGACATCGAAATTTAGAAAGATTTCAAGAACTCGAGAAAACAATAATTATGAATGAAAAAATGTCCTTCTTTAAATTAAATAGCATTTCAATTCTCATTCTCTTATATTATTTAAAAAGAAAATATGATGGTAGAAGTACAAAGTTTATTGATATTATTTTTATGGTGCTAAAAAGAATATACTAGAATTTAGCGGTCCACTCCATGAAAGCAACAAGCTCTCGTCCTCTCACGAAATAAAATAAAAATTGAAATACTACTCAGCTTCAAAATTTAGTTTTTTTTAATTTAATTTGTGTATTTTAAAGTTTTTATTCGTGTGGACTGATTTGTTTAACCTTGAGTAGATATTATGTACCTTTACAAGTGATTTCTATAAATCTAGTTTATTGGGTTTAGTCCTATCCAACCCCACTCTAGAGGCTCGATTGCTCAATGGTCCACATGGAAAAGTCTCTCGAAATGAATGATACAAGCTGCAATTGAACATACCTAAATCATAAAAATCAACTTCAAGGATTTTTGTCTCGATGCAATGGATGTGGAAAGTTGTCCATCCCTTCTTGTTCTTTCATTTTCAGTTACATGTTCTTTCATTTTCATGCAATTATCGATCGTTCCATGCTTCAAAATTCAGGATGTGTCAGACAAAATATCTCACGCGAAGTGAAATGATAGGAAGAGAAACCAATATAAATTTAAAGAGTAGTACAAAACGAAAAACATAAACCCACATCGTCGAGAGCAAGCTTTCGTTTGAGTCCTGAGATACGTCGAAGGTACTCTTGGTCAAGGACTCCTATTACCATATGAAAACAGCTTAAGATTAAAAGCATATTGTGATTCTGATTAGGGTGGTTGTCGAACTAGCGAGCTGTCTATTTCCGAGCTTTGCATCTTATTGGAAAATTCGAATTATTTTTTGGAAATCTAAAAAACAAACCAATGTGTCCAGATCATCTCGGTTTTGCATTTTCAATTATTTCTTGGAAGTCTAAAAAGAAAACCAATGTGTCCAGATCATCAGTAGAAGTCGAGTATCGAGCTATGACAAATACTTGTTTAGAGTTGGCTGAGATACATTTTTCAAGACTTGAAATCTCCGTTGTCCAAACCAGCATTGTTGTATTGTGATAATCAAGCATCATTGCATATTGCAGCCAATCTAGTTTTTCACAAACGTACGAATCACATTGAAATAGATTGACATGTAGTTCGGAAAAAGTTAAAAGCTGGAATCATCAAACCGTGTTATGTTTTGACTAAAATGCAATTGACAGATGTTTTCACTAAAGTTTTGGAAAGACAGCAAATTTATTTTATGAAAGATAAGTTGAGTGTGATTGACATAGAGTCTCCAACCTCGGAGAGTATTAGGAACTTTGATTTAAGATATTAATTTTGGAATATATTTTATATAGATGTAATCGGTTAGGATTTTTCCTTATTTTTTTAGTAATTTGTTTGTAGTATATTTTATATTATTTTAAGAGGTTTGTACGTTGAATATTTTATTTGTTAGTAAAAGTTAGTTGGTAGCTTGTATTCTAGTTGTGAACATTAATGAAAATCAGACTTTTAATCCCACCAATGTTTCTGGTTCTTAAGATTTTCACATCATCTGTTTTGTTAGTCTAGACAAAAGTCATAAGGACTCGACTTTAAACTTAATACTCATGGATGGTATAAAATTGGTACAAGCTCGAGAGGCAACTTTTTGTGGAGGGTGAGACTCAAACCCGAATTCTCTTCCATGTCCAAGTCCTCCTCCTTCATCCCATTCGGAAGCTTCCAATCAAAATGGTACAAAAGATTCGCTAAAGCGAACTTCACAGTTTTCAATCCCATATTCAACCCCGGGCATATCCTCCGACCAGCCCCAAATGGCAAGAACTCAAAATGTTGTCCTATATAATCAATTGAGCTATCTGCAAATCTCTCCGGAAGAAACTCTTCTGGGTCTTTCCAATATGTGGGGTCTCGCCCAATTGCCCAAATATTTACTTGAACCATTGTTTTTGGGTAAAAATAGTAGCCTTCAATTTTAAAATGGGAAATGGTTTCTCTTGGAGCAAGAAGAGGTGCTGGTGGATGTAATCTCAGTGTCTCTTTCACAATCATTTTCAGATATGCAAGCTCTTCTAAGTCTTTCTCTATCACCTTTCCTACGTTTCCAACATGATTTCTAATTTCTTCTTGAGCTTTCTTCATCAATGTTGGGTTCTTTGCAAGTTCTGCCATTGCCCAGACTAATATAACTGAACTGGTCTCAAGACCAGGCAGAAGGCAGTGCCACAATGGATATGGCATGAAGGATAGAGACAAAGCAAAAAAGGCTCAATATTGCTAAAAAAAACTTGTTAACCATGAAATTGAAAGTTTAGAAGCTAAATATTAGGGATAGAAGTTGCTTACGGAAAGAATAGCTTTGATGTTTTCATCGGTAATGATAACCGTGCAAGATTCAACTTGCTTTTTACTAATAGCCAAAAACACATCAATGATATCATCTTGTTTTGGCTTAGGCCTCATAGGATGAAGATGCTCATTAATCACCTCTTGAAATAGAACATTCATCTCATTAAAAACCCTCTCAAGTCTAACTTCTCGGCCACTAAACCAATCAATTACCTTCCCCACAAAAGGGACAAGAAAAAACTCAGAAGCACTATAGCTTCCTAACAGGCCTCAGCTTCACTCACAAGCTCATGAAATCCATCCCCTTTAAATGGCTTCCCAAAAGCAATTCTAAAAATAACACCAGTACTGAAACTAGTGGACTTCTTCGTAAGATCAACAACAACTCCACAAGAAGCTGATTGTGAAATCGATTCAATAAGCAAACCAACTTCTTGCTCTCTAATGGGTTCATAAGATAACACCTTCATATTGAAAAGTTCAAGTATACAAATTTTGCGCATCTCTCGCCAGTAATCACTATAAGGTGAAAACGCAATATCAAGAAAATTGTAAGTGAATTTTTTGAAAGCTTCGGTTTGTGGTCTGCTACAACTTTGAAGATCATGGATTTTCTAGAGGGCTCGAGCAGTCTCGGTAGAAGATATGACGATGATTTCCATACCCCCGAGACTGAGGCTGATAATGGGACCGTAAAGCTGAGAGAGGTGCCTTAGGGATCTATGTGCGAGCTTGCCAAGTTGGTGCAAGTTTCCTATGATTGGAAGCTTTGGTGGGCTTGGGGGAAAGTTACCCTTCTTTCTATTTGCACCTACTTTCTCTTTGAGGATGATGAAAAGTAAAGAGAAGAAGAAGATGAGAGGAAGCCATGGAAGGAAATGAAGGAAAGACATTGGAATTTAGAAAGAGGAAAATGTTTATGAATAAAAAAATGGCCATTTTTGTTTGGATTAAATAGACTAAAACAAAACGTTAACTGTTTCAATTCTCATTTTCATATATTATTTGAATGAAAACAATTAAATGTTTTCATGAAAAAATTATTTAAAAATAAAATATTATGGTGTATAGAAGTCTACGATTTCTTGATATTATTATTACGGTGCCATAAAGAATGATACCAAAAAAATGACCGTCCACTCCATAAAAGCAACAACCTATTATCTTTCACTATGGAAAATAAAAATTAAAATACTACTTGTATCATAATTTAATATTTCTTTTATAATTTCTATATTCCAAAATTTTTATTCGTGGACAGATTTGTTTAGCTTTCTCGTAGATTTCCATAGACCTAGTTAATTGGGTCTAGTCCGATCCAATCGCACTCCAGAATTTCGATAGCTCAGTGGTTTACATGAAGAAGCCTCTCCAAAAGAATGATATAAGTTGTAAGCCGACCGGTAAACAAAAAATATCATCTTCAAGGATTTTTGTCTCGATGCATTTGACTTGGAAAGTGCTCGATCTCTTCCTATTCTTTCATTTTCTGTTATACGTTCTTTCATTTTTGTGCATCGCATAGTATGTTTAAGTCACTCCCGTTCTTTCGTTGCCTTGTCATTTCAAATTTAGTCATTCAAATGCTTAAATTTAACGTCAATTTGTGTGGATGAAAATAAATTGTCGATGACCCATCAACACAAGCTAGCTAAGCTAGAACACAATAACTTTCTTTGTGTTAGTGTAAAATTATTTGATACAATAATTGTGGATAAATTTTAATAATTTAGTATAAGAACGTCATATTATCATCCACAAAATTTATATTCTAGCTCACTTAATTACTACAAATGTAATCACTCAAATCTTATCTAAAGAAAAAAAATGGGACAACAAAAAAATAGAACAAATATTAAATGTTAAGTAAATTAATGAAATTTAATAGTAAATTTATTTTGTAACGTATTTGTAACAGTCAATGGCCCTAAAGAGAAAGAAATGGGTCAGGTGGAACAGTCGACGACCGTAGTCTTGCCCGCGACAGAAGATTTCGAGAGGGAGAAAGCAGAACCGGCCATCAACTCAGGGTTCCAGACCTGATTTCAGGGGGTTTGGATGGATAAATCTTTCTCATCTTTGTCCACTACCACGATTCCTTGTTCTTACACTTGCGTCAGCCGAGTTAACAGGTCATTGGTAAAGGATCGGTGTTCCACGCAACAAGAGACGTAAGACGGTTGGTAAGCTCCCTATTCACAGAAATAGAAAAACCATCAATATCTTTTCAAAAAAACATTATTCTCTAACAGATAAACGTTATACTCCAACATCGTGAAGATATTAATTACCTTCATGTAGGACTTGTTCGTATTGCTGTCAGACCCTTATTTAGACTAGGTCTGGATATCCTTGTCCTTATCTCCCTTCGAGATAAAGAGACATGAAGACTTCTCAAACTTCTTACTAGAAATGGTTCGATCCAATATTTCTCCAAGAACACTAAGATCCACGCCTAAAGGATCTACCATGTGCACGTGAATCTCACACGCCTTCAAGCTCGAGCAGCTTCAAATTTTCCAAATCTTTTATGCCATCCCCTTTATGTCCCAAGCTCGATTCTCCTTCTACGGTCTTTTATCTCCTCGCGATTCCTTCTTCAAAGTAATGGATCGCCAACAACATGCACGTTCTCCTCTCCTTTTTTCTTATTTGTTTAATTCATTACTCATTACTCTTATTTATTTCCTTACCTTTTCTTATATATATCAATATTCAAATATTGGTGTTACACGTATGCTTTTCACATCATCTATTTGGTTGGTAACAAAGAGTTCAAACATTATATATATTACATATAAAAATACCCATTATTAGTCTAAGCCATAAAACTACTCATGGATGGTATAAAATTGGTACAAGCTTTAGAGGCAACTTTTTGTAGATGGTGAGACTCAAACCCGAACTCTCTTCCATGTCCAAGTCTGCCTCTTTCATCCCATTCGGGAGCTTCCAATCAAAATGGTACAAAAGATTCGCTAAACCCAACTCCACAGTTTTCACTCCCATATTCAACCCCGGGCATATCCTCCGACCAGCCCCAAATGGCAAGAACTCAAAATGTTGTCCTTTGTAATCAATCGAGCTCTCTGCAAATCTCTCTGGAATGAACTCTTCTGGGTCTGTCCAGCATGTGGGGTCTCGTCCAATTGCCCAAACGTTCACTTGAACCATCGTTTTCGGGTAAAAATCATAGTCTTCAATTTTGAAATGAGAAATGGTTTCTCTTGGAAGAAGGAGAGGTGCTGGTGGATGTAGTCTTAGTGTCTCTTTCACTATCATTTTCAAATATGGAAGCTCTTCTACATCTCTCTCTGTTACCTTTCGTTTGTTTCCCACATAGTTTCTGATTTCTTCTTGAGCTTTCTTCATCAATTTTGAGTTTTTTGCGAGTTCAGCCATTGCCCAGACTATTGTAATTGAGCCAGTGTCTAATCCTGCCACAAATATGTTCTGTACAATAGAAAAAGTTAGAAGGCATGAAGGATAAAGATAAAGCCAAAAAGGGTCAATACGTGCACAAAAACTTAGGAATAGAAGTTGCTTACAAAAAGAATGGCTTTGATGTTTTCATGGGTAATGACAATCGTGCAAGGTTCAACTTGCTTTTTACTAATAGCTAAAAGCACATCAATGATATCTTCTTGCTCTGGCTTAGGCCTCTCAGGACAGAGGTGTTCATCAATCACCTCTTGAAACAAAGCATTTATCTCATTAAAAGCTCTCTCAAGTCTAGCTTCTCGACCACTAAACCAATCAAATACCTCTCCCACAAAAGGAACGGGAAAAAACTCAGAAGCACTATAGCTTCCCATCAAGGCCTCAACTTCACTTATAAGCTCATGAAATCCATCTCCTTTAAACGGCTTCCCAAATGCAATTCTAAAAATAACACCAGTAGTGAGAGCAATGGACTTCTCACTAAGATCAACAACAGCTCCACAAGAAGCTGATTGTGAAATTGATTCAATAAGTAAACCAACTTCTTGCTCTCTAATGGGTTCGTAAGATAACACCCTTTTCATACTGAAAAACTCAAACATACAAATTTTGCGCATCTCTCGCCAGTAATCACTGTAAGGTGAAAACCCAATGTCAAGAAAATTGTAAGTGAATTTTTTCATAGCATGGGTTTGTGGTCTGTTGCAACTTTGAAGATCGTGGGTCTTCAAGAGGGCACGAGCAGTCTCGACAGATGATATGATGATGGTTTCTATACGGCCTACGCTGAGGCTCATAATAGGACCGTAAAGCTGAGAGAGGCGCCATAGGGATTTGTGTGGGAGCTTGCCAAGTTGGTGCATGTTTCCAATGATTGGAAGCTTCGGTGGGCTTGGGGGAAAATTACGCTTTCTTCTATTTGCAGCTACTTTCCATTTTAGGATGACGAAAAGTGAAGAGAGGAAGAGGATGAGGATGAGGGGAAGCCATGGAGGGAAATGAAGGAAAGACATTGGAATTTAGAAAGAGATCAAGAACAAAGAAGAAAAACATCACCAATATAAAATGGTGATTCTTCTTCCCATTAAATAGATATAAAACAAAACATCATATGAAAGAAACTAATGAAATGTTTTTAAATGTTTAGTGGTTGTCTTTAAAAACGGTAGATTAAAAAATTATTTAAAAAGAAAATATAATGGTCCATAGAAATACAACGTTTCTTTATAGTACCAAACAAATGATACTAAAAAATGGCGGTCCACTTCATGAAAGCAATAAGTTGTCATCTTCTAACAGTGGAAAATAAAAATTAAAACACTAGTTATTAACGTGATAGGTTTGAATACTAATCTTCTAGTAGATAATCTATATTTTAATCAATGAAATCAAGTTTAGAAGTTATGATTAGATCTGGTCGTATCGTAGAATTTCAATTAAAGATGGAAATTGAGACAATGATATAAGCCGCCATAGAACATAACACTAAAGGGCGAAAATCAACTTCAAAGATTTTTGTCTCGATGCATTAGAGGTGGAAAGTGGCCCATGCCTTCGTGTCCCTATGGTGACATCCAATAAGATCAAATATCACAAAGAAAAACTCTTGTAAATTTAGTACAAGATTCTTTTTTCAAAAGCTTAGATTTTTTTAATTTATTTACTTTTGAAATTAGTAGTAAAAAAATCTATTAAATTCTTTTTAAAGGATAAACAAAACTCCTTTTACTAGTGAACGCTTACGTAGCCAACATTTAAATCCGGCTCTACCCAAACATTTCTGGTTTACCGCAGCATTCCCCACTTGTCCAACTGTTGCTGAGCAATTTTTGAATATCAAACAGACCTCCCTAGAAGGTAATTTTAATGTGGCTGATTTCCCCTCTTTTGCAATCAGCTTCGCTATAGCATCTACTACTTTAGCTAATTGTCTCCCCTTCTCAAGTGTGATTTCTATGTTATGTATGGTCGTGCCTAAAGGCATATCGGTTGAAGTAGATTCTTATTTTTTATCAATCAAAATCCCTTCTCAAACTGTACAAACTTCTTCCAAAACATACCGCTTTCTGTGTAATTTTCAAAATTTAGGTATAATCACAACTTTTTAGGGAGAAATATTTTTAAAAATGGGGTAAAGTTAATTACAATTATTTGATTTGAATTTATCCTTACCTTGTTTTGGGATCAATTTCTAACTTGAATTCATTTCAAATTTAATTACCCAAATGTTGAAATCTGACGTCAATGTCAATCGTATGAATGAAAATAAATTTTCGATGACCCATCTGCCGCTTTCATCTTTAAATTTGTTGTTTGTTTCAATATATCAAGAATAATACTTGAATTTGACATTTATTTATGATTTTATGTTTTTTTTAAATTCGAACCGCTCTTTAACAATAAAAAATGTAGTGTTAGACTTTAAGATTTAAAGAGTATCACAAAACGAATTGAAAAGTCAGCTAGCTAAGCTAGAACACAAGTAACTTTCTTTGTGTTCATGTAGTGTAAACTTATTGGATGCTTAAAGTTTTAATAACTTAATGTAGGAATGTTAAAATATCGTCTACAATACTTAACGAAACTTTAACAATAAATGTCATTTTTATGGTATTTAAAAGGCGAGAGATTTTAAAAAAATGAAGAGTATTATTGAAAATACATTTTAGCGCTCTTTAAAAAAAAATGTATATATATGTTACTATTGAGTATTAGTAGTCAATAATTTAATAGGCAAAGTAACAAAACATCTATCTTATAATATCAAAATTTGAACGAGTCGAGTTTATGCTTATTATTTAATTTTAAGCATTATATTACATATAAAAACACTCATTATTTGCGTAGACGAAAGCCATAAAACTTCACAATCAGAGGATTCGACTTGGAACTTAACTCATGGGCGGTATGAAATTGGTACAAGTTTGAGAGGCAACTTTTTGTAGATAGTGAGACTCAAACCCGATGTCTCTTCCATGTCCAAGTCCTCCTCCTTCATCCCCTCTGGCAACTTCCAATTAAATTGGTACAAAAGATTCGCCAAAGCCAACTCTAGTCTTCACCCCCAAATTCATCTCTGGGCAAATCCTCCGACCAGCCCCGAACAGCAAGAACTCAAAGTGTTGTCCTCTGTAATCAATTGAGCTCTCTGCAAATCTCTCTGGAAGGAACTCTTCTGGATCCTTCCAATATGTGGGGTCTCGTCCAATTGCTCAAACGTTCACTTGAACCATTGTTTTTGGGTAAAAATCGTAGCCTTCAATTTTGAAGTGGGAAATGATTTCTTTTGGAATAAGAAGAGGTGTCGGTGGATGTAGTCTCAATGTCTCTTTTACTATCATTTTCAAATATGGAAGTTGTTCTATGTCTTTCTCTGTTACCTTTCGTCTGTTTCCCACGTAGTTTCTGATTTCTTTTTGAGCTTTCTTCATCAATTTTAGATTCTTTACGAGTTCTGCCATTGCCCAAACTAGTGTAATTGAGCCCGTGTCTAATCCTCCCAAAAATATATTATGTTGATGTACTATATACAAGAGAAAGGGTTATAAGTAGGTGAGATAATGAAAAAGGAAGGATAGAGACCGCCAAAATAAGCTCAATATCTACTAAAAAACTTATTAACCATACGATTTTATTGATATATTAGCTACTTCAAAAAATCTTTAATTACGAGATTGAAAGTTTTGAAACTAAACTATTAATTTAGCGTAAAAACCATTAAAGCTTAGGAATAGAAGTTGCTTACTAAAAGAATGACTTTGATGCTTTCTTGGGTAATGATAACAGTGCAAGATTCCGCTTGCTTTTTACTCACAGCTAAAAGCACATCAATGATATCATCTTGCTCTGGCTTAGATCTCTCGGGACGAAGACGTTCATCAATTGCCTCTTGAAACAGAGCATTGATCTCATTAAAAACCCTCTCAAGTCTAGCTTCTCGACCACTAAACCAATCAACTATCTTCCCCGCAAAAGGAATAGGAAAAAATTCAGAAGCATTGTAGCTTCCCAACAGGGCCTCAGCTTCACTTACAAGCTCATGAAAATTCATCCTCTTTAAACTGCTTCCCAAATGCAATTCTAAAAATAACACCAATAGTGAGAGCTATCGACTTTTCAATAAGATCAACAATACCTCTACAAGAAGCTGATTGTAAGATTGATTCAATAAGCAAACGAACTTCTTGCTCTCTAATGGGTTCGTAAGATAGCACCACCTTCTTCATACTGAAAATTTCAATCATACAAATTTTGCGTATCTCTCGCCAATAATCACCGTAAGGTGAAAACGCAATGGCAAGGAAATTGTAAGTGAGTTTTTTTATAGAATGGGTTTGTGGTTTGTTGCAGCTTTGAAGATTGTAGGTTTTCAAGAGGGCACGAGCGGTCTCGGCGGATGATATAACGATAGTTTCTATATGGCCTAGGCTGAGACTGATAACGGGACTGGAAAACTCAGAGAGGCGCCATAGGGATTTGTGTGGGAGCTTGCCAAGTTGGTGCAAGTTTCCTATGATTGGAAGCTTTGGTGGGCTTGGGGGAAAATTACCCTTTTCCCTATTTGCAGCTGCTTTCTCTTTGAGGATGATGAAAAGTAAAAGAGAAGAAGAGGATGAGGGGAAGCCATGGAAGGAAACGAAGGAAATACATTAGAATTTAGCAAGAGTTTAAGAACACGAGCAAAAGATGATCTTTCGATTAAGTAGATATATATCGAGCCTAAGGGAAAGCAAAAGGTCACGTGTTTGAGTTCTCATTCTAGTATATTTGAAATAAACGGTAGATTAAAAAATTATTGAAAAAGAAAATATGATTTTCGGTATAAGTCCAAGATTTCTTGATATTATTCTTATAGTGCCAAATAGAATGATACCAAAAAATGGCGGTCAACTCGGAAAAACAATTTGAAAAATTACCTGCATCAAAATTTAATATTTTAAATTGTTTACTAACGTTAGACAGATTTGAACCTTTAATCAGATCTAATTGGATTATGTTCGGTCTTATCCAACTCAACCACAAAACTTCGTTTACTCGGTGATCCGTATAGAGAAGCCTCACAAAAAGATAGAGATTGAGACAATAATACAAGATGAAATAAAACATGACAATAAAGGACGATAATCAACTTTAAGGATTATTGTCTCAATACATTGGACCCGACATCCGATGAGATTAAATGTCTTGAACAAAGTGAAGTGATAGGAAGAAAAATTCTTATGAACTTAGTACTTTTGATTCTTTTTCTAAAAGCGTGGCAAACTTAATTACAATCATACTGTTCTTAATTTCTTGGGATTGATTTCTAACTTGAATTCATTCCAAACTCAGCTATTCAAATGTTTAAATTTGACGTCACTCGTGTGGGTTGAAAATAAATTTTCGATGACTCATCTATCATCTTTAAATTTATTGTTTTTTCAATTTATAAATAATAATATTTGAATTTGATATTTATTGTGATTTTGTGTTTATTTTAAACTCGAAGTTTCTCTTTAGCAATCGCAAATGTAGCGTTAGACTTTAAATTTTAAAAAGTATTATAAAACTAATTGAAAAGTCGGCTTATAAACACAAGCTAGCTAAGCTGACCCACAATAACTTTCTTTGTGTTCGGGTGCAGTGTAAAATTATTCGATGCAATACTATAATCATATGGGTCAAGTTTTAAGAATTATATTACACATAAAAACACCTATTATTTGTGTAGACGAAAACCATAAAACTTCACAATTAGAGGATTCGGCTTGGGACTTATACTCATGGACGGTATAAAATTGGTACAAGTTTGAGAGGCAACTTTTTGTAGACGGTGAGACTCAAACCCGATGGCTCTTCCATGTCCAAGTCCTCCTCCTTCATCCCCTCCGGTAACCTCCAATTAAAATGGTATAAAAGATTAGCCAAAGCGAGCTCCACAGTCTTCACCCCCAAATTCATCCCTGGGCAAATCCTCCGACCAGCCCCGAACGGCAAGAACTCAAAGTGTTGTCCTTTGTAATCAATTGAGCTCTCTTCAAATCTCTCTGGAAGGAACTCTTCTGGGTCTTTCCAGTATGTGGGGTCTCGTCCAATTGCCCAAACGTTCACTTGAACCATTGTTTTTGGGTAAAAATCGTAGCCTTCAATTTTGAAATGGGAAATGATTTCTCTTGGAATAAGAAGAGGCGCCGGTGGGTGTAGTCTCAGTGTCTCTTTCACTATCATTTTCAAATATGGAAGCTCTTCTATGTCTTTCTCTGTTACCTTTCGTCTGTTTCCCACATAGTTTATGATTTCTTCTTGAGCTTTCTTCATCAATTTTGGATTCTTTACGAGTTCTGTCATTGCCCAAACTAGTGTAATTGAACCTGTGTCTAATCCTGCCAAAAATATATTCTGTTCATGTACAATAGAGTGATATATTAGCTATGAGATTGAAAGTTTTGAAACTAAACTAATAATTTAGCGTAAAAACCATTAAAGCTTAGGGATAGAAGTTGCTGACCAAAAGAATGGCATTGATGCTTTCTTGGGTAATGACAACCGTGCAAGATTCAACTTGCTTTTTATTGATAGCTAAAAGGACATCAATGATATCATCTTGCTCTGGTTTAGGCCTTTCAGGACGAAGATGTTCATCAATCACCTCTTGAAACAAACCATTGATCTCATTAAAAACTCTCTCAAGTCTAGTTGCTCGTCCGTTGAACCAATCAATGACCTTCCCTACAAAAGAATAGGAAAAAGCTCAGAAGCACTATAGCTTCCCAACAGTGCCTCAGCTTCACTCACAAGCTCATGAAATTCATTCCCTCTAAACCGCATCCCAAAAGCAATTCTAAAAATAACACTAGCAGTGAGAGCAATGGACTTCTCAGTAAGATCAACAACTCCACAAGAAGCTGATTGCGAAATCGATTCAATAAGAAAACCAACTTCTTGCTCTCTAATGGGTTCGTAAGATAACACCCTCTTCATACTGAAAAGCTCAAGTATACAAATTTTTCGTATCTCTCGCCAATAGTCACCATAAGGCGAAAACACAATGTCAAGAAAATTGTAAGTGAGTTTTTTGACTGCTTGAGTTTGTGGTCTACTGCAGCTTTCAAGATCATGGGTTTTCATGAGGGCACGTGCTGTCTCGGCAGAGGATACGATGGTGGTCTCTACACCGCCAAGGCTGAGGCTGATAATGGGACCGTAATGCTGAGAGAGGCGCCATAGGGATCGATGTGGGAGATTGCCAAGTTGGTGCAAGTTTCCTATAATTGGAAGCTTTGGTGGGCTTGGGGGAAAGTTACCTTTCTTTCTATTTGCTGCTACTTTCTCTTTGAGGATGATGAAAAGGAAAGAGAAGAAGAGGATGAGGGGAAGCCACGGAGGGAAATGAAGGAAAGACATTGGAATTTAGAAAGAGTTCAAGAACAAGAGAAAAAGCTTTGGATTCTCGTTCTCATGCATTATTTGAGCGAATGATACCGAAAAAAAAATGGCACGTCATTCTATGAAAGCAACACGTTGTCATCTTGTCACCTCAAAAAACAAAAACGAAAAACTACGTGCATCAAAATCTAAATTTTTTTAATTTCTTTATTTTAAAGTGTTTATTAACATGAACTTATGAACTTATTTAAGTATTTAACTTTATGGTAGATAATACATATCTTAACGAGTTAAACTATTAGAAACTACGATCAGATTTGATTGGATTCTACAAACTCAATCAATTAGGTTTGTTCCTATCAGACCCAACCCTAGAACTTCGATCATTTAGTGGTCTCCATGGAGAAGCCTCTCCAAAAGATGGAGATATCACCCTCTATCGTAAGGCGAAAACTCAATATCAAAAAAATTATAAGGGAATTTTTGTATAGCTTGAGTTTGTGGTTTGCTACAACTTTGAAGATCGTGGGTTTTCAAGAGGGCAGAGATAGTCTCAACGGAGGATATAACGATGGTTTCCATACTGTCAAGGTTGAGGCTAACAATTGGACCGTAAGCTGAGAGAGGTGTCATTGGTATCTGTGTGGGAGCTGAAGCTTTCTCTGGAAAAATAGAGATTGAGACAATGATACTAGCGGTAGTAGACGAAACCTACATGAGAGGAAACTCAAACTCAATGATTTTTGCCTCGATCCATCGTATGGAAGAAAATGATTTCATGACTAAAAACATAAAGAAAAAAACAAAAGGTGTTACCAATTTTTTTATTTATTTATATAAACTCTAAAGTTACATGTTTATGAGCTGCTTAGTTGAAAGTTTTGTTTATGATTCTTGAGAAAGTCTGAAAATAAAATATCTGTATTTGATGTTACATAAAAATGTTATTAAAATTTCATATAAATAAAATATTTTCAACAATTTTATATAAATAAAATATTTTCGACAATTTTATTAAATTATTTAATTTTAGATAATTAATCGTTGATGAAATAAACTTTAGTAAATACATACTCATTTATTTATTTATTTATTGTCAATATAATATATATATATATATATATAACTAATTGTTATTGATTTATTATAATTAAATAATTAATTATAATGGTTTCAATTAATTTTATTCCGAATAAAATAAATTAAAATATGAAATGTTATCAAATTTTTATATAAATAAATAATATTTTTTTAGTTTTAATTTAATTTTTCTTAACTAATTAATTTTAATTAAATTAAATTATTAAAATAATTTTAACTAATTCAATTTTGATTAAATTTTCATTTATTAATAAATATATTATAAATAATTATATATTTTTTTTAAGTTTATTGTGCAATCAATATTAATCATTATTCATAACTAACCAAAAAAAATTAAATTTATATTAAAAAATGAATAAAATAAATCGAGATAAATAAATGATTTTACGAAGAAATATATAAATACAACAAAAAGAAAACGATTTCAATGATTATTTACGATGTGGGTTTAGATGTCCATCCCAGAGTCAATATCTCCGGCAATGGCCTGGAACTGTTGTAAGTCGCGCTATCTTTCGGTTTGAAATGGTGAAGATTGAGAGCAGGTTAACTGGATGGCCCAGTTGACTGGAAATTTTGGCTTTGATCTTGACCTAATGGTTGTGGGAGCTTGCATCTTGCTTGACATTGATGGCCTTGTTTCTCGAATGTCATACCATGTCGTGCGAGAAATTCCAGGGTTTGTCTGACTCAGCGCACTGCAATTGCGTAAGACAATTGTCGATTGAACACCGAATGCGGACGCCTCTAAGGTTCGTAAAATCTCGTTCAATTTCTCTACTGTAAGTGAGGATTTCGGTGAATCATGATAGGATTTCGTTAGGATTTGGAAGTTTTCAGAGTTTACCATCTTGAAAACTCGATGATCGTTGGCTTATGATTCAACAGTAACCTTTCGTTATCTTGCTTGTTATATTACTAATTAGAATTTTCAAGTGATGCTCTGTTTCTATTCCTGTTCTTGGAAGATTAAAAGTCTGATATAATTGTATGAGATAATTCTTCGAAAATTTAGTGTCTTCTAGATGGGAGATTCTCTAATGTCTGCAGACATGTAGAATTCCACATTACTCTGACTTAAAAATTGGACAGGAACCTTCAGTTTCATGTGCCTTTTTGGTTTCTTACGTATAAGAACTTAATACTAATGATAGGCTGCAGAAAAGAATGCCACTGTTTACCATCTTTTCATCCATTGCCACTTGCGAGTTGCTAATAAGTGTTGATCTACTCTTTATGGGAAGTTTGGCCTCTCATTCTGCTGTACAAATTATGTCTCTATGTTTATCCTTGGGGTTCTCTGCCTGGGGGATTCATGGTTAAGCTAGAATCTTTTGGAGCAATACAACTTAAGTTCTTCTCTGGCTTCTATGGATGGAGAAAAATAACTGTATTCTCAAAGACAATTATAGTTTATGGGGTTCACTGCATTTTTTAGAGACTGTTCTATGGGACCTCTATAACTTTGTCTCTTTTTTTTATTAATCATAATGGGTGATTTCTTTTACGGTCCTGTTAGGTAGTTTAGGCCTGGAGATGTTTTGTCTCCTTGGCTTCACTCCCATATATCCTCCCTTCTTATCCAATGAATGTGTTATCGGTTCCGATCCAAAAAAGAACAGTGATTCGTGTGCCTTTCTTGGTCGCTGCTGGTATTTGACTGTAACAGGTTTTTAGAGATCCTTCCTTTGGAATCATAGACCAATTTCCTTTTTTACATAAATGTCTGTTTCGTTCCTTCTGTTTGGCAATTTTCCATCTAAATAGTTAGAAAGATTTGCAGGTATTAGCTTGCCCAAACTTTTCCTTGTATTCGTGCCAGGAAATTTGTATACCAGCCCTTTTAATGGCCATATCTTAAAGTTTTGAAGGTTTAGAGAGTTGTCGAAAAACGTCTCTAGAAAGAACTTCAAGTCTTTGGGAAAACATCTTCTAAATTTGTGACTTAAATTTGGATAGTCCATGATCAGGTTTAACCTTTCTCAAGCCACCCCTCCTGGCTATTCCTAGTCAGTGTCAAGTAGGAATGGAGGAGTCCATAGTTGATACCCCTCTTTCGTCTTCCTTGCATGACCATTAGACTTTGTTGCTGTTATTCCCAAACATTTTGAAATTTGAAATAATCTTCCATTTTCATATCCGCAACTATCCAAATTTGGGATTACATGATTAATTATCAAAATTTTAAAAAAATATATATATATGAATGATTACTTTCAGGACGTAAAAAATGATTTTAGACATCATTGTTAATAATTAAGTATTATTTAAACTACTAGTAAAGATATGCATAGTTTATCATAAAGATGCAAATACTATAATAAAGGAGAGAAACAAGATGAATATATGAAACCTCCTATTTCTGTTACTGAAAGTGCTTTTGTGAATTTTGTCCCAATAAATTTTCTAGTCATTTAACAGTTTTATTCGTGGACATTTGTAGGTGCTCTATCTCTCTCTCTGTAGACCTCGAAAGTTGCAGCTTTGATCATCAACCAAATCGATAAAATTCAATACCAACAATATATGAAACCTTGATCGTATGATGCATAGCCTTTTCATCTGGGTGGTTTCTCTGCTCTTACTGCTGTCTTTCTTACTGCTTAAAACAAAGACACACAAGAACAAACTTCCTCCTGGCCCTCCAAAGCTTCCTCTGTCGGGTCACTTGCACCTTATTGGCTCCCTCCCCCATCGCTCTTTGTGGAAACTTTCAAGAACATATGGCCCCATCATGCTCCTCAAACTCGGCTCTATTCCAACCATCGTAATCTCCTCTGCTGCAGCTGCCAGAGAGGTGTTACAAGTACATGATCTTGCTTGTTGCAGCCGACCTCGCCTAGCCGCTAGTGCAAGATTTTCATACAACTTTTTAGACATAGGTTTATCTCCATATAGTGATCATTGGAGGGAAGTTCGAAAGATTTGTGTTCTTGAGCTCTTCAGTGCTCGGCGGGTGCAATCGTTTAAGTTGATCAGAGAAGAAGAGGTCGCTCTACTTTTAAAGTCGATCTCTCAATCTTCATCTCTTGAAATTCCCGTTGATTTGAGTGAGGAATCGTATACTTTCACTGCAAATATAACAACACGAATAGCTTTTGGGAAGAGCTTTAGAGGGAGTGGACTAGATAATGGAAATTTTCACCAAGTTATCCGTAGAGCAATCGCAGCATTGGGAAGCTTCTCAATGACTGACTTCTTTCCTAATGTGGGTTGGATCATTGATCGTCTCAGTGGGGTTAGTGGGAGGCTGGAGAAGAGCTTTGCTGAGTTGGATGCTTTTCTTCAGCAAGTAGTTGACGACCACATCAACTTCAAAGCAACTTCTCAGAATGAAGAAAATATTGTTGATGTTTTGTTGGAAATGGAGAGAGATCGCTCTAAACCTAATGCCCTACAACTCTCTAGAGATTGCATCAAGGCGCTTATCATGGTAAGCTCTAACCATTTTTCTTTTACCATTTTTAAGTTCAAGTAAGTTTACCACCTCTAGTTTCAGTTTTCCAACTTATTTGTAAGATCCCACATCGGTTGGGGAGGAGAGCGAAACACCCTTTATAAGGGTGTGGAAACCTCTCCCTAGCAGATGCGTTTTAAAAACCTTGAGGGAAAGCCCGAAAGGGAAAGTCCAAAAAGGACAATATTTGCTAGCGGTGGACTTGGGCCATTACAAATGGTATCAAAGCCAGACGCCGGGCGATGTGCCAGCGAGGAGGCTGTTCCCCGAAGGGGGTAGACACGAGGCGGTGTGCCAGTAAGGATGCTGGACCCTGAAGAGGTGTGGATTGTGAGATCCCACATCTGTTGGGGAGGAAAACGAAACACCCTTTATAAGGGTGTGGAAACCTCTCCCTAGCAAACGTGTTTTAAAAACCTTGAGGGGAAGCCCGAAAAGGAAAGCCCAAAGAGGATAATATCTGTTAGCGGTGGATTTTGGCGGTTACATTATTAAATAAACCAACCAAGCTCTTCTGTTTCTTTGGGGTACTTCTGCTTTGATTAGGATATATTTATAGCCGGAGTAAACCCAGGGGCAGGCACCATTATTTGGGCAATGACAGAGCTAGTTAGGAATCCACGGGTAATGAAGAAGCTACAAGATGAGATCAGAACCAGCATAAAAGAAAATCAAGTGAAGGAAAACGACCTCGAAAAACTTCAATATCTAAAAATGGTGGTGAAAGAGGTTCTAAGGTTGCATGCACCCGCCCCACTTCTCCTTCCAAGAGAAACCTTGTCCCATTTCAAGCTCAATGGTTACGACATTGATCCCAAGGCTCATCTTTATATCAATGTATGGGCTATCGGACGAGACCTGGATTACTGGACGAACCCTGAAGAATTCTTGCCGGAGAGATTTATAGGAAGCACTATTGACTACAAAGGGCAAAATTTTGAGTATTTACCATTTGGAGCAGGTCGGAGAATCTGTCCCGGGATGAACATGGGAATTGTTACAATGGAACTGGCCTTGGCTAACCTATTGCTACTTTTTTATTGGAAATTGCCAAATAGTATGAAGGATGTAGACATGGAAGAGGATGCTGGTCTAACAGTTTCAAAGAAATCACCTCTTAAACTAATACCAGTTGGCTACTAAGTTTAGCTCGACTTATGAATAAATTTTGCTGCCAAGTAGCCTGTAATTATTCTGTAAAACTTGAGTCTGATGAACTACAACTTTTACTTGGTAGAATTTTGATAGTTGTATATATTTAGTTTATATGATTACGTTACATGTTAATTGAAATAACATGTGATCTTTGGCATTTCATATTCATGGACATCTTGGGATAGGTTAGAATATAGTAGCAGCCCAAGTCTACTACTAGTAGATATTGTTCATTTTGGTCTGTTACGTGTCGCCTTCACGGTTTTAAAACGCGTCTACTGACATGGTATCTCACAATTCACCCTCTTGAGGGCCCAATGTCTTCATTGGCACACCGCTCAGTGTCTAGCTCTAATACCATTTGTAATAGCTCAAGTTTACCACTAGCAAATATTGTCCACTTTGGTCGGTTATGTATTGTCGTCGGCTTCATTGTTTTAAAATGCGTCTACCGATGTGGGATCTCAAGTTACCAATTTTGTTGAAAAATTGGCACAAAAGAAAAGGGGCAAATACTTGGAAGAAAGAAACTTTTGTTAAGAAGATACTTTGAGAGAGAATACTCTTTCCACTCTCTCAATACTAACTTTACTGACTTTTGAAAACATTTTCTAATTTTACTTACTTAGGAGGCACGCATTCTATTTTAGATATTTCTAGTTCTTTCTTTTGAGATATTTATTTGTATTGATGCCTTCTTCCTACCCTGTAGAAACCAAGCATGTTCTTGGTGTTCCATCTTTTCATGAAAGGCATTGTCAAAAAATCTCTCAGTCTTTGTTACATTTCATCCCCAGGAAACCAAATACAGACAGAATTTAGCCAGAATTCAGCTATGCTAGTGCTATTTGTTCCCCCAAGAAGCCAGAAAACTAATGCAAATCCTTCAAATGAAAAATATCCAGATGATTCAAGAAGAAGAAAAAAAGAAACAAACTCCATGAGACAATCAGACCCAAAGCATAACACTTCCTTTAGATGAAATCTCAATGTTTTGTCTTACATTTAATTCTGAGAAGAACCCCACCAGGAGGGCCACCAATAATCAAAGTGCAATAACTGTGTAACCAATAAGAGTATCTCATCAGAGAACCAAAGTTGGACCTTGCCCTGAAAATCCCTCTTAATTCAAGCTTTATCCCATTATTTTCAATTTGCTTCTGCAGCCTTAAACTCTCTAAAATGGGTAGCCTTACCTGACTGGACACCATATGAACATTCACCAAATGGGATCCTTGTTTGGATGCTGAGAAAGGAGCTATGAATCGGGTAGCAATCAGTGTGTTCCCATAGTAAAGATCCAAGATCATTGAACTGAAATCCACACTAACTTTCTTGTTTGGATTTGTGAAATTTGCTAGCAGATTCACATCAGCGTTTAGCAGATACCCCATGTCGAGATATGCTGCGTTTAGATTGGCAGCGGCTACATCAAACCGTGGGCTTTTGGGACGAAAAATGAGGTAAACAATGAGGATTACTAAGCCTCCAACAATTACAAGCACCCAAAAGATTGCACAAAAGACTGCACCAAACCACATTAGTGGATTGGTTTGGCGGGGCAATGGCATATGAAGAATGTTCTGCTGATTTCGTCTGTTGTGATCATCTCCATCAGCCCTTCGACGGGGATGGTGATGAGGCTCCTGTGAATCAGATGGGTCTTGAATTTGCACTCTAGGACGTGATTGATGCACATTTTGCTCCGGTAACTTTGTGGCCGCCTCTGCATCTGGAATTTGATGGTGCCTCTTTAATCGTGGCGCTTTCCCAGGTGGGTCTCGTGTTTGAGATTGTGATCCTTGGCCGGATTGTGGCGGCGGTGGATATATGTTTTGACGATTTTTGTTTGAACGTGGTGTCTTGCCACTAGTAGGTTGGGCTGAGGACGCTGAGGACGGCGGCGGAAATGGAGTGGTTGGGTCGGAATATGGGTCGGGATGGGGCTGTGGTGGAAGAGAAGGGTCTTGAGGCGGTGGCTGAGGGCGGCGGTCAGGCTGCAATGGGCGGTGGAAATGAGGGTTGGTTTCAGGGTGGTGCATGATGGGAAGAAGAGGAGGAGGAGGGAATGGAGATGATGAGTGAGGGATTGATGTTAAGCCCATAAGAAGCTTTGATTTTGGTTAGAGAATGACTTGAATTCAACTTCAAGAATGATTTGTGGAAAGGGAAAGTATCAAACACAAGCAGAGAATCTGAGGCAAAGTTGTGATTTTTAGGGGCATATTGCCTTTACGCTTACTGGGTTTAGTTACACTCCAAGTAGAGAACATTGCCATGGATTTTATAATCATTGGATTATGGATTATATACTTTTCTATCTTGCATGTTTTAACAAAGAAGATGAAGATAATTGCCAACTTTGGTGTATAATTCCAGTTTTTAGTTGAATTATAACGTGTAATTTGAGTTATATGTTAGACTTAATAAGGGTGTTTGTAGGTTGGGTTCGATAGACAATGACCTTTAAACTCAATCTAATTGTTTTAGTTATAAATTTTTTAATCCAAACAACTCGTCGCTGGTTGGAGAAGGGAACAAAATATTTCTTATAAGAGTATGGAAACCTCTTCCTAATAGACACGTTTTAAAATCGTGAGCACCTAATAGTTAGTGGTAAGCTTAGACGGTTACAAATGATATCAGAGCCAGACACCGAGAGGTGTGCCAACGAGGACACAAGCTCCCAAGGGGTGGATTATGAGATCCTAGGTTGAAGAGGGAAACGAAATATCCCTTACAAAGGTGTGAAAACCTAAATAATAAATCCAACCTAACCATAAAAAATTTTAGTTTTATTGATTTGGATATGGTTTGAATCGTTTATTCAAATTTTTATTTTTATTAAATTAAGATATTTATGCGTGGTATATTTACCATTCAATTTAAATAAATATTTTTATAATATATCTTTCAAATAATTAAAAATTCTTTTTGAGAATTATTAGAGAATAAATAATAAAAAACGAAATTAAATAAATAAAAATAAAATAAATATGTATAAATAATTGTATACTAACCAAAAACATATTTATTTAAATTAACAATAAAAATTAAAATTTAGACGAACTTCCTAAAACATATATTTTCGGTCAATTAATCAAAAGATTAAATAAAGAAACATGCGGTGTTTTTTGAAAAATAAAAAACATTCAGTCTGACAAAAAGATGAAATCTCATCATTTAAAATAATCACCAATGAACCTGGAAGAGTCTATTTATTTGTTTTTTTTCTTTTGCAAATTGAGGCGAGGGCAAGGTATCTCTATATTGAATCCAACTTTCTGAATTGGACTTCTATCTTTGCTGTGATTCACCACTCTGTCTAGAGTTGTAACAAAAAGAAAACTTGATGAAGAATTCCATGAATTCAATTCATGGATTTTCATTGCAGTTACATGATATCTAGACAGTTTATGAACAGCTCTAGCATATATAAATACACATCGACTTATCGTGCAAAATTTTTGCCATCGAAAATTACACAACTCACATTGCCTTGAACGTGTTCGTGTTTAGCGCAAGAAAGGGCCTTAACTAGATCTCAAGTCACAACTGCACTGCTATTGTTCTTATATTCTGCCATCAATGTGATGAGAAATACAATCCTCGATCCCGGTAGTTTTCGATGCTAAGCAGGGCTTCCAAGTCCTAGCTTAGGAGGAAAATAAATAAATAAGAGAGAATA
Organism: Cucurbita ficifolia; assembly: GCA_033971965.1. NCBI lineage: Eukaryota > Viridiplantae > Streptophyta > Magnoliopsida > Cucurbitales > Cucurbitaceae > Cucurbita > Cucurbita ficifolia. The sequence continues at coordinate 9,969,747 of CM066979.1, forward strand.
TATTACAAGTTAGACCTTTTGCTTTTGTGAAAGAAAAAAAATTAAAATAACAGTAAGAATAACCCGAGGGAAAATGGTACAACGGCATCATGTTTGACATCAGACAGATACAGACATGACCATGCAACCTTCTACAGTATACGTGTGTATACATATATATTTTAGACTAAGTGGAACCTTCTACAAATAATGTAATCCATAATATGAGATCACGACATACATTTCATATTGACAAAGTGATGATAATGTTTTGTTCAACAAGCTTCAATCTAACAATCTTCATTTCTCCCTTTTTAGAGCTCCATGCGTGGTTTGTAAGAGTATTGAGAAGCTTATATGAAGTTTCCTTTGGGAAGAGGTGGAAGAAGGAAAAGGGTCGCACTTGGTTAGGAGGACTCATAAGAAAGCTTTGTGAGCCAAATGGCTTTTGCATTTCACCCTTGAACCCAACTCTATCTGGCACAGGATTATTGCAAGCAAGTTTGGCCCTCGAATGGTTGTCGAGTGGGGTTAAAGGCAGTTACTGGAATTTATGGAGGGCTATCTTCTTGGAGCTCTCATCTTTTTCTCACTTGGTTCATTGTGTGGTGGGGGAGGGAAAGGAAACGTATTTTTGGGAAGATCAATGGGTGGGGGATAGACCGCTTTGCTTTGTGTTCCCTCGTCTCTATCATTTGTCTTCCATCCAAAATCGTGAGGTGTCTGAGTTTTTGGTTTAGTCAGGGAGCTCAGTTTCCTTTTAGTTCGAATTTTGTCGCTCTAACGCCAAAGGGAAGCGACGGATGTTGTCTCTCTCTCTCTTGATCTTTCTTGGGGAGGTCGTTTTCAAGCTTGGGAGAAAGGATGTTCAAGTGTAGGGTCCCTCCCCGACCCTACGGAGGGTTTTTCTTGCAAATCCTTTTTTTGTAGTTTGTTAAATCCCTACATGAGAAACTTTGTTCTACTCTATGGACAGTTAGGATTATGAGGAAAGTGAAGTTATTTATATGGCAAGTTTTACATGGCCGAGCTAATACTATGGATCGACTTGCGAGAAAAAATGTCATGGTTAGTTGACCCGTTTTGTTGTATCCTCGGAAGGCAGAGGAAGACCTAGATCAATTTTTTTTCTTTTTTTCTTTTTTTGGAGATGTGATTCTGCAAGATGCATTTGAAATATTTCTTTCAGACATTTGATTTTTCGTTAGCTCGGCACAGGAACGCTAGTGATATGATCAGGGAGTTCCTCCTCCATCAGCCCTTTCGTGAAAAGGACCAATTCTTATGGTTTGCTAAAGTGTGTGCTACTTTGTGGGATTTTTAGGGTGAGTGGAATAACAAAGCTTCAATCTAATGAATAACAACGACAATACCTGACTTTTGCAATGAGCACGAGTCCGAAGATAGGGTCGTATAAGAAATTTGAACACTGTATCAGAAGGGAAATTTCTCCAAGACAGGTGCAATGCCTGGAAAGCTAAGCGCCTCCATGTCTGTTGTACAATTATAACCAAATCCCTCTTGAAAACTCCAATGGATTAGATGGATGTATATGTATGCAAACACGGCATGGAGCACCAGAAGTCAAAGGGCTGGTCCAAGCCTCCAAGAAAGAAAGATTGAATCTTTTATTATTACATACAAACTTCAGATTCCATATTGAGTATGCTTTGATGAACGTGAAATATACACCTTGATAGCGGAAAAATGCCCCACTGATTTGACAAATACAAGATTAGAGTGCATATGGAAGAAAATAAAGTGGCTAACCTCGCAATTGCCAGAGGATCTTCCAGGGATCCCACGGATGAACAGTCGTATCAAAATGTGATTTATATCTTTAAGAGGTTTATTTGATTCCTGCACAAATTATTACTCACCGAGTCAAATCTCGCAACATTCTTCTACTCAAAAGTTCGTTTCAGTAGCATTCAAAGATAAGGGAGAAAACATTCAGTTTCTGACAAGTTCACTTAGTATCCCTCTTCATTCCAAGTACCACCAATTAATTCAATGTAGACTGATGAAAGGGTAATGATACTCTTAGATAATTAGGATTACACACAAGATGTTAAGAACACAAAAAAAGGTTAAGATTAAGGAGAAAAAGACTGGCGACTCTAACATAGGATAAAGGAGTTCTAGAAAAGCTCGTAACTTCAGCAAATTCTTAAGCCATTAAGTTCCTTGAATAAAGGACAGAAATTAAGGGGACATCCTTCACGTATCAATTTCTCTATCAATACCAACATCATAAGTGTGAAGTCAATTATGCATCCCCCATGCCAATGTCTCAACAAACCACTAGCATATGAAATTTGTATGGATGAAAAAATGATCAGGCAAAAGAAAGACAGCCATGGCTCCATGCACTTGATGACGGTTATCCTAATTAGATCATACAAAAATTTGTCCCCTCATGTTTTTATCGTGTCAATACACATAGAATCAGGCAACATAGTATTTAAGAATTGGGAGCTACTTTTAAGACAAGGAAAATACGAAGGAAGGATAGAGTACAACCTCGTTCCATGGTTAACCAGCATCCCTCGACTGAATGGCATTGATAAGAGCCTCGGATAGAAATCTGTCAAGCGTATAGCCCTTCTCCATCATCTGATCCCAGACTTGACAAGCTAAAGGAAGATTCTTTTCTCGTAAAAGTCCTCCAATTATCAGTTTGAAAGTTACCTCGTCAGGACAGCATCCTCTCATTTGCATTTCTTCATACAGTAACATGGCCTCAGTAACTTTAAAGGCCTTGCAAAGACCATTTATAAGAGCATTATATGAAACCACATCAGGGGAGATTCCTATCTCTATCATGTCATGAAAGACGCCTTGAGCCATCTCAATCTTCCCCGTCTTACAAAGGTAATCTATGACCGTTGTATAAAATATGTGATCAGGTAACAGAATTGTCTCGGTCATCTTATGAAGAAGTCTCTTTGCTATATGGGAGCTTCCTTCTCTAAGAAAAGCTTTTATAAGAGTTGCAAATGTTCCCACATCTGGAGCAACACCTTTCTGGCCCATTTCCTCAAATAGCTTGTATGCCTTTCTAGTTGCCAATGCTTTGCATAGAGCACTTATCAAAGTGTTGTATGAAACAGTGTCACACAACCCTTTCTCCCACATTTTATTCATCAATCTATATGCTTTATCCAGCCGGTTAGCCTTGCAAAGACCCTTAAGAAGTTGATTGTAACTGTACACATCAGGCTCCATTCCTATCCTCTCCATCTTCTTCATCGACTCCCCTGCATCCTCTAACATAAGCCCATCGCAAAAAAAATTCAGCAAAATATTGTAGGTAACCAAATCTGGCTCACAACCATTCTTACTCATAAATGACTTGATGGCCAGTGCCTTAGAGATCCGGCCAGCTTTACAAAACCCACTCATCAGAGAATTATAAATCAAATTGTTGAACTTCGTCTGACCCTTCATTTTACCAACCATAAGCTCATATGCTAAATCAACTTTCCCACCATCGCAGAGTCCAACAACAAGAGCCGTACAGGCTTTCATGTCTGGACTAATCCCCTTCTGAACCATAAAACGCCAAAACTCCACAGCTTGGCCATATTGCTTGGCTTTGCACAATCTATCAACTATTATGGTGTATGTTACAACATCCGGTTCCCTTCCTTTCGAAACCATTTCGTTAAAAAACTCTAAAGCCAATTCTAAAAAGTTTTCACGGAATAATAGATTCAAATATATATTAAAAGCCCAAATATCAGGAATATAGCCAAGCTTTTTCATATCTTCTAACAGTCTTGCTATGAGGCCGAAATTCTGAACTTCACACAAAGCAGAAATGAACCTGGAGTAAGTAAATGGAGTAAGAGAAAAACCTTGAGGAATCATTCTCGAGTAATAACTTTCGGCCAAATCGAAACGCGAGCGGCTAATCAGAACACCAATAAAGCGATTGTAATCTCTGCTCGTTACAGGACAATTCGATTGAGTCATTTCATCGAATATCCGGATAGCTTCATCAATTAAACCAACCTTGACACACTTGGTGATACTAGCTCGAAAGACGAGGCGGTTTACGCTGTGATACATATCAATGCATGTCGGTCGGAATGCTAAAGCAAGACAATGCTGAAGCATTCCCGAGAATCCATTGGAGACAAATTTGGAGATGCTTGAAACTGTTTGACCGTTCAGTGAAGGAGAGGTGAACGCTCAGTTGAACGATGGCGAAGGAACCTGGCGATGGCGTAGTAGCAGCTTTGGGAAGTGCTTGAGCGATTGACATTCACAAAGAATGGGCCTTTATTCGGGGGCTCAATGCATTTTGATGGATTATATGGGCTCCGCTTCTAGGCCCAATACCTTTAAACAATGGGCTTAAACTTTTGGGGGCCCAATTCATCTTTGTGGATTGTAGCGATCAATGGGCCCGTCATTTTGGTATATTCTATTTATTAATATTTCTAATTTTGAAATTGTTAAAACTATTTTTGTCATTTTTAAAATTATTTTTTTATGTATTTATTTAATAAATTTTGAATTAATTTTGATGATTTAAAAAATCATGTTTAAAAGTATAAAATAAAAAATTAAAGTGACTATATTAAAGTCGATTTTATTAAAACACTTGAGATCTCGGTAAATAGCATTTAACTCCCTTGTTCATTGTGGCACACCTCCCACAAAAATACCATCCGACTTAAAGGGACTGGAAAACGCCTTTTGTTTACCACCCTTCATTAGCCCTTGTTGTCTTCGATCTTCGAGCCTCCTTTGTGTCGCATTTCTCATAATAGAAGTCACCAGGCTTGTGAGATCTCATATTGATTGAAGAGGAAAATGAAGCATTCCTTATAAGCATGTAGATGCGTTTTAAACCATGAGGTGGAAGGCGTTACGTAACAAGCTAAAGCAAACAACATATGCTAGTGGGTGGCCTTGGGTTGTTACAAATGGTATCAGAGCCAGACACTGGGAGGTGTGCCAGCAAGGGACGATGAGCCTCCAAGGGGGAATGGATTGTGAGATCTCACATCGGTTAGAGAGGAGAACGAAGCATTTCATAAAAAGAGTAACATACGCGTTTTAAAACGGTGAGGCTAACAGCGATACGTAACAAGTCAAAACGGACAAAATCAAAGCTCACCGGTACTAGTTATTAGGTTAGAGATCCTTTGTCCCTTTGCATTTCACCAATAGCTACTGTAGCATTCAAGCTCCCACCACATTCCCACTTGCTATTGTGTGTGATCTGTCTTTTGGGCCGGATTCTTCCCCGTACATGGCCCAACACCATTTGGGCCCAATGTCTCCACAAACGGCCCATTTAGGGCCCAACTATTTAAATATTGAAACAAAATAATATTCAAATGGATTTTATAAACACTGTCAAAGTTGATCAAATGTACAAAAATACCCCTACCTCACAACCATCAACCAAGGATAATTTGGTAATTTCTGTACCATCCTCTAGGATTACATTGTCAAAGCATCTAATCCATTTAAGCATCTATTATTATAATGGTTTTCCAAAAATGGAAAAATGATGAAATTAGATTAATAAATTCCAATTATTTGTTTGGTCACACAAAATTTTCTTTAAATATTTAATATTTTCCATTCAATATTTCACATTAAAAAGAACGGTAATAAATTATAATATAATTTTTATTTTATTATTTTTATCGTAAAGTTCAATAAATATGATTATACATATCAAATACTCCTGAATTATTAAAAAAATATATTTTTATTAACATTTAATGTCACTAATATCAATTTAATTATGATGTTGTAAAAAATAATTATAATTAAAAAATCCAAAAAAAAATCCAATGGGATGCCCTACAATATGAAAGTTTATTAATTATAGAAATTAACTGCTCCTAATATTATATTATTAATGAAACTTTATATGAGACCCATTATTCAAAATCATCCTATTATTTAATTTAATTTATTATTTGATCTATTTCCTAAAAAATATCTGTGACAGTAATTAGATTACGAAATCCATAGAAATTTTCTATATGATATAATAAAATAATTACATTCTTAAATATGATTGGATTTCAAAATTTGACAAAAATAAAATATTGGGTACTTTTTTGAACATGACGTGTGAAGAGCTATTAACTATTTTTTGTAATTTTAAATTTTTGTAATTTTAAAATACTAAAAATGTAATACACAATTTAGCATAAAGATATTCCTCCGTGCAAAAATAGTAGACTTTATACAAACGTCTTGTGTTACATTAATATTCACAAAAATTAGGTATTTATATAAGGAAAAGTTTCTTGTAAATTCTTTTTTAAAAATTAAATATTTTAATTCACACGAAAAAAATTATACAAAAATAAGTAAAATAGAGATATTAAATTACCAACCATGTTTTTTCTGTCAAAGCAACCGTCAAGGAGAGAGGTTGGTAAACAATCTTGACCACCAACTAGAATCTGCCACGTGTAGGGATCAAAAAGGGAAACCTGAAGAGCCGGGTAAACATAGCGTAGCTCCCTCCCATATTGAATTTCTTGATTAATAGTTCCATTATTATTTATTTGTTCTCTTTCGTTTTTTTTTTTGTTTTTTTATTTTTATATAAATTTTAAAAAAAAACAATAATAAATGGCATCACAAGACTTGACATGCATGCATTGTCTGACCATCCAACACCGACGTGGCGGTTTGACTCTCTTTCTCTCTCCTCTCTTTCTCTCTCTACAAAGCCAAAGCAATTTCTTGCCATTGGCTTGGTCCAATTTGTGCTTCTAAGACGCCACTTTCTGTTTTTGTTTGCTCTTAAGTGTCAAAACTCTGCAACTTTTGTATTCGAAGCCCCAAGGTTTTCGATTCTTCAAGTAAGTCATCTAGTTTCCTTTTTTTTCCTGTTTCATTCGGCTATTTTCTGTTTGATTTTCAATATCGGAATTGAAAATTTGTGTCCAGGAATTGCTCGTCGTGGAATTTGATGGACTGGGTCGAATCTTGATTTTTCTTCTCTCCATTTGACTATCTGGGCAGCGAATTCAACAGTTCTAGAGAGAGAAAGTGGGCGATTGTTCTTGTTCTGTACCTAATTTCTCTAGGAATAAGCCTCAAATGGATACGAGTTAAGTGGGTGTTATAGACTTTTTGAGATGGATGAAGAGAGGGTGGCCGGTTGTACTCGTAAGGCGTTTTTCCGATCGGTGTCGTGGTCGGACCGGTCACCGTCGAAGCCGTGTGATAATCGGAGATTAGTGTCTAATAGTAATAAAGCTCGGTTATGTTTGCCGCCGCTGCAGCCGCTTTCAATCAGTCGCCGGAATGTTGAGGAGTGGCCACCGGCGGGTTGTGATGATCTTGGCGTTTGGCCAAACCCAGAAACTCCGAGAGAGGTTGTTGATAATAAGCCTGTGAGGGAATTTGAGTTTAAGAAGGATAAACTTGCGTTCTTTGATAAGAAATGCTCGAAAATTCTTGATCATGTGTATTTAGGGAGTGATTCTGTGGCTAAGAATCGAGAGGTTTTGAGGCAGAATGGGATCACTCATGTGCTCAATTGTGTTGGGTTTGTTTGTCCTGAGTATTTCAAGGGTGAATTTGTTTACAAAACTCTTTGGTTGCAAGATACTCCTTCAGAGGATATTACTAGTATTCTCTATGATGTTTTTGATTACTTTGAAGATGTTTGTGAGCACGGTGGTCGGGTTTTCGTGCATTGTTTTCAAGGAGTGTCTCGGTCGACTTCCCTTGTAATAGCGTACCTTATGTGGAAGGAAGGTCGGAGCTTTCAGGACGCTTTTCAATCTGTAAAGGCCGCTCGAGGGGTGGCTAATCCGAACTTAGGGTTTGCTTGTCAATTATTGCAGTGCCAGAAGAGGGTACATGCCCTGCCTGCTAGCCCGGATTCAACTTTGAGAATGTATAGGATGGCTCCTCATTCATCGTATGATCCACTTCATCTTGTACCTAAGATGTTGAACAGTCCGACTGTCCAAGGGCTTGATTCTCGTGGGGCATTTGTCGTGCACGTTCCTTCGGCTATCTATGTCTGGGAGGGGGAGAAGTGTGACTCTGTGATGTTGAACTCGGCTAAGTCAGCAGCGTCGCAGATCATTCGATATGAAAAGGCAAAAGGCCCCGTACTAAGCATCAAAGAAGGTGATGAACCATTGGGATTTTGGAAAGCTTTGATGGATGGCCAAAAGTTGGCTGATAACTCAAGTGTGAAGGTGTGTGGCCGGACGGTTGAAGAGTATAATCCAGATTTCGAAATTTTTCACAGGGCGATTTCAGGTGGGGTTGTTCCACCTTTCGATATATCTAATACCGACTCGGAAAATTACCTTCCCGTTAGAGAAAATGAGTGGGACATGACCAAAAAGAAGTTCGAAAACGAAACTACAGATGATATTGTGACATCCTTTTCAGAATTGGATTGTGATACTAAAGGAGCATTTGATGATATGGACATGACTGCAAATATTGATGAAGATCCAAATGCACCTGTTCCTTCAATTGACCTTGCATCTCCACCACTTTCACCCACAGCCTATTTGTGTGACTCACCTGAATCTTTTGACTGTTTTCCAGCTCGTAGCTTGGATCAGGAAATAGAAGATTCTAAGGTGAGCTCGATCCCAGACGATCCTTTATCGATACCGATTCATCCTCTGGGATCACCCGATTCATTTTCGAGTTTTCAAGGAGGGACTAGTCCAAAGTTCGGCACCAAATCCCCTTCACTCTCTCCTTCTACATCTGATAACTCGAGTTCATTTACCTTTTCACCATCATCGTCTAATTGGTCTGACTTATCGTATATGTCTTCTCGGCAACCATCACCGTCAGACATGGATTCAGTGCATCCAGCTGTTAAAAACTCTTCCATCATAGATAATTTTTGTTTACACCACAAAGAAACTCATCCTATCTTTGTAGAGTCCTTTCCCTCTTATCCCATGTTTAGGGCGGGAAACACCAATTTGGCATCCAGAGGAGCCTCCCCTTCAATTGCAGAGCGTCGAGGGAGTCATCCTCCACCTGGGATGTTGTTGCCCTCCATTGAAGAAGCCTGCAAGGTTCAGAGGAAAATAGTTCGGTCATCATCGTTTTCTTTGCTCAACTTAGATGACGATGCATTGGAGATAGCTGGGTGCAGCCAATCCAATAATAAAAGCAGTAGTAAAGATATAAATTTGGACATTGATAGATTTGAGGCTTGCACTGAATTAGAATACAAGTTCACAGAAGCAGAAACTCCAGTCTTTTACCAGTGGCCTTCAATGAATACAGTGATGATCAATCAATTTGGGAATCTCAATTCTAGATCAGTGTATATATTGTTTGCTCCAGATACAAATTTGGATTCAAACGGCTATAACAACTTATTTATCTGGCTGGGGAGTGAAGTTTTGCATAAAAACGATGACGGTCAACTAATGAGCGACGACAAAGAAGATGGACATCTTCACTGGGAGATGATCGGACATATATTCATTAATAATAAGGGAATTCCTAGAGATACCCAAATACAGGTACGTAAACAATTATTTCAGAAGTTCTTTTCTCATAGAGAAAATAGTGTGCTGAACATGCTAGACTGAGTAGCTAACGGGAGACAATCTTTTATGTTATTTCTGAGAGGAAAATGTTTTCCTAGAAACAGAGGATCTCAAAAGTGTATATTTCATGCTTATAGTAAATTTCTAATGACACCTCCTTTCTCTGTTTTATTTGCTAGTAAAGCATCTACTTGCATAACTCAAAATAGAAGGCAACTTGGAGGGTGACACCTAAAACCTCTACATGACTTGCTAAATATTGGGATTTCTATACTAGTAGCCATATCATTCAACATAAGCTTAGTAGATTAATCGTCATTTTAACTCTCAAATTCCATGTTTTGAACAGTTTTGTTTTGATGCTATTTGAAAGTAAGCAATCACCTTAGCTCATTTTGTGGAGTATCCTATCTGTGTGCAGATAATAAGAGAAGGTGAGGAGCCAGAGGAGTTCCTTGCACATTTAAGCCATTCATTACCTCATAAAACAGAATGTGTTGATCTATGGTCTGTGAAGACTTGATGGACTGTAGCGGAAGGCCTTCCAAAAGGTAAACTGGCATCCACGGCAAAACTGATGAGAGCTGCTTGTGAGATCTATATATATACGTAGAGAATCCAATCCTCCAGAGATCATGTATAGACAAAAACGCCACCAATAGTCTGAGTTTTACAGAGTAATCAATGATTTCACCTGCTTTTGAAGAAAGTAGAAGTTAGATTAAAAAATTCAATTAGACTTGCGATTAGTTCCCTTTGTTGTCGAGGGAAATTTTCAGATGCTATTTTTTTAAACACTGAATAAGATAAATTTCTAATTAGACTATTTAAATAGTTTCACGAGATATAAATGTTGGAGCTACCGAAATTCCCATGCATTTATAATTTGAGAGAGATGCTTTCCATTGTGACAAAACTACAGATAACATCCTTGGATGCTCCATCATCAACAGCTTATATAGATTTGGCAGTGCAGGACGTATAGTTGGTCTGGCATGCAATTCTATTGTCACCTAATTCCAACCAAAAAATGCCATAACCAAAGTTCACTAACGAGTCTGAGCTTGACGGTAGAAGGCAGCACCATCAAAGTAAATTAGCACCTGCAGATTCCAAACTATACAAGAGCGTGTCTTCTGACTTCTGAGCAGCAAAAATACACGGACAATGATTGGACCCAGAAGATTTTTCTTAGATTTCGTTACGAGCTCTTAATAGAGCCATGGTTGGACCAAGGGCGCTGCCTCTGAGTGCCCTACAGGACCTTGACCTCTTTCCTGAACTTTCTTCTTGATTCCTACCATCTGGCCTCCTTCCTGAACTTTCTTCTCGATTCCAACCATCATTCTTAGAAAGTTCCGCTTTCTTTGCACTCAGAGACTCGCTGATTTCATCCCACGCACTTACTTTTCCATTACCTGAAGACCAATTATAAAATAAGCCCATTAAACGTAACCAGCTCCCAGTAAACTAATCCTACTATGGCTACAAACTATAATGGATACCTTGTTTAGTGTCGTTGGCATTTCCAATGCTATGCGCAAATTTGGAACTTTCAGCACTTTGTTTAGCAGAAGTGTTTTCCTGGTTAGCCGTAGTTTTTGAAGAATCCAAGTTGTTTCCTTGCCTGATAAGGCGAAGATCAACAAGAGAGGCAAAATGTATCTGTTGAAGACCTCTATTTGTCAGTTCGTTGTAATCAAGGATAAGCAACAGATTAGGCATGTATGCGTATAGTACAATTAGTAGTTCCTATGAATAACTATAATATTGCTTACAAAGAAAACAGGTGAACATAAACTATAGTCCGGTAGTTTATGTATATATTATATATACACATAAAATAACTTCACTATGTGACAAATTGTAGAGAGAGAATGATTTGGATGATGGCAAACCAAAGACTATGCTTGGCACTAATACCTTTAAAGAGCCATCTTCACCATATGGGGTTGAATCTAAGTGAAATGCAGAATCCTCGTCTATCTCCTTTTTAACAGGTAATGGGTATTCTGGAACTGGATTTAGCATAATTCGATTCGATTCAATGTCGTACCATGATACTTTACCAGCCTGAAATAAGAAAAAGAAATAGAATAACATACAGGCTGTGGGAATAGGGAATCTGACAGGAAATTTCAGTGAAGACGAATTTTACTCGGAAGGAGGAAATCTCAGGTGTCCAGGTTGATGATAACTCAATCAAACGATATGCAACTATATCACCTTTCTGCAATAAATAAAACACCAATTATATATAAAATAAAATTTAATAATTAATACTATAACTACATAGGTAACACCTGTTGCTGCCTCTATAAAATTCTATATAAACTTTGTGACTTATGAAATTGGCCCAAAAGAAAAAGTTAAGACTTGGGAAATGATAAACATTTAATGTGATGGAAACTGTTAACATGACTTTATCCTTCCACTTTGCAAGCCATTCATGCCCAACTAAAAACGTAACAAAGCAAGCAGATGAATCAAACTGTGGAAAGCAAACCTGAGGTAAGCCACTGCACGGTCCAAGTTCATCAAAATTTATGGGACCAACTACAGGTGCTGAAATTGTATGTTGCTCAGCTTCAGTAGTAGGCAACTGAAGAGGTTCGCCTGTACGATTGTTAGAATTGTTCCTATTCCAAGATGAAGTTTTCTCTTTGCCCCATTTCTGACCCTTCTTCTTGTTGGTTATGCCATTCCAGTGTAATGTCTCCTAAAGCATAACAAAACAATAATAATCGGCTACTGTGAACTTCAAGAGGCGGCATAAGACAATGGAACAGTATAGATACCATAGGGAAGTGGTTTGGTTGTTTTTCAATCTGATCCGCAGCCACTGTAATGATATAAGAGAAACCGGGGAATTCATAATTGTGAGATCCATATTGTAAAAAACATAAAATCAAACAAATATAACGGGCAAGCCTGTGCAAGACACTTTCCCACTCCTTTGAGCCTCACAAAATACTGTTCCCACCAATGCACAAGCACACTGTCTAAATAGAAAGAAATCATCAGACCTTTTCCAACTGGCTCAAAGCGAATGTGTCCTGGCTTAACTACCACAGGAATAGTGTCATCATCCATATCAGCATCATTATTCTGACTAGGTCCTTGATCAATACTTGTTTCCAGAAACAGCGGCTGTTGCTGCAAAACTAAAGGAATCAGGAGACCACACCTCAATACAATTATAAGCATATTTGCCAATGCAAATTCTAACTTCACACGAGCATATTTGTCAGTTCAGAAGGACATACACACTGAAATATATGTATGATGAGACCTGATAGAACTTTAGCTTTTCGCATTCAAAATGATAAAATAAAGAATTGATACATGGTAGAAATTTGAAGTAAAGATGGAATTTTACCCCCATGACAAAATACAATAAACAATGAAAAACTACCATTTACAACGTCAATATACCTCATTTTGAGCTCTTTCCCTCAACCAATGTCTTTTTGCCTTTTTACGACGAGTACTTCTACTAGGACCCTGACAAGAAAAGAAAAGAACACAAGAAAGAGAGATAGAGTACATGACTGAAAATTCAACAACCAAAATAGAATAAATGATAAGACAATTGAATCTTTAATACTAATTTTCTGAAAGAAGAATTCAAAATTCTTGGATGGATCTAGTTACAAAATATTTCATCTTTCTGTTACCAAATTCCAACAGGAGGAAATAACAAAGTCAAAATTTTCTTTTCAATCTCTTCATTCGTCCTAGAGTCGTACCTTGATAGCAAAAAAAAAAAGAAAAAAAAGAAAGAAAGAAAAAGTAAAGCCAGTCAAAGAAACAATATTCTAAATTCTCGTCAAATCAAAATGTATCAGATCTGATATATCTACAAGCACAGCAGTAAAATTATCATAATAGCAGGTGTAATACTGAAGTATAACAAAGGCAAATTACAGACAATCATTGCATACCGAACAAATTATAATGAACAAGTGCAATCAAAAACAGAATTAAAAATAGTAAAAACTACTAATAGATAATCACGATTTCTTATAGCTATATAATGATGATAGTAACAATAAATTCCCATAAATAAAAACCTTTTGAGTTTCACCAGCTTTGTCGGACAACTCAATATGTTTCCCGCCAACTCCAATCTGATCAATCCTAAACAACCACGAGTTGTAAGACATTTTTCTAACAAACCAGGCAGATGAAAAATATTGTTGTAAAAAAAATAAAAATAAAAATAAAAAAAGAGGTCCAAACGTTTTAAGTGTTACATTATCTATGAGACAAATCTGTTAGGATTGTGGCTGTTAATCAGAGAAGGGACAAGAGAGACATTTCAGACTCAACGGGTTAGCATGGGTCAAGTTTTTGAGAGTGAGCCTTTGCTGGGGGACCACTGAGATGGGAGTGGGGGTGGGGGGTGCGGATGTGGTCAGTGAGTAGTATTTAACCTTCAGTATCGTTTATTTTCGTTTACTGCATTTTAAGAATTGCCTAGAGAGAGGAAGGAGAGATTACCGACCCTCCTCAATTGGCCTGGGAGGTTTTGCGTTGCCATAGGTCAGAAGTATCTTATGTTAATCAATACAATTAGGCATCAATGTGAAAAGAAAAAAAATTGAAAGTTCATTGCCATTATATAATAAAGCTGCAGGAACCACCTCTCTGCATTCCCAGTTGACTTAATAATATTGTTGTTTCTTCCATTGATATCAATGCTGCTGGATGTATCCGATTCAGATGCACTAGAACTGCTGGATGAACCATTTTCGCTGCCTATGACCTTTTGTGGGAGGTCAGACTTCAGAAGATTTCTTTCTTCATGCATTTCATTAGCGTAATGAACATCTGCTATGATAGTTGGAAATTCTTCACTAGGGAAAGAACTATTTTTCTTCCTCCTGCAATTTTAAAATTAGAAATAAGGACCAGAATAAATAAACTGGTTGCAAAAACTATAAGCCTGAAGGAGAAATCAGAGTTAACTCGGGTAAATATACCAGTTGTAATAATTCATCTATAAGCACAGCAGGAGAAAAGGAGTTAGACAACAAAGTATAACACTTCAGTTATGTTAAAGAAGATGGAACACGAGAGTTATATAAAATCGTCAACGCATGGAAGTACGGCTAGAAAGGATAATAACTCCACAGCCATATTTAGTAGGAGCATCAAGCTTACCAAGTACCCATCTTCTAAGCCAGACAAAATGTACGCTAGATAATCATGTTTTCTCTCAGTGTTGTTAAAAGAAAACCCAATTTCTAAGTCTCCAACAGGCATAAGAAATATCACAGTTGATACAGGCATTATACATACTTCGTGTTGCGAATTATCTTCGAAGCTTTTCTTTTCTTGGACACTTTTTTTTCAACTGGGGCAGCTTTCACCGGCAAAGGAGCCTTAAGTTCATCTTCCTCTGATTCACTCTTCCTGAATTCCTCAGTTTTGATCAATTTGTTACCAACACTGAGACAGATTGCCTTACTTTTTTTCTTCTTCACTCTGGTCAACAAAGAATCTTTTAATTACCAGTAAAAATGTACATAAAAGCAATTGAAAATTCACAAACAAAAGTCACTCACAAACCAACCTGACAATGTCCTTATCCATCAAGATACCAACCGACTCCAAAGGAGGTAACACAAAGCCATCCATCTACCAGAAAACCAAAATTAGGGCAATTTGCCGCCATTATGAAGAGTGAAAACAATGAAAAGTAAAGGCAGATAAGAATGAGGGGAAACTCATTCCTTCCCCGGCGCAAATGTTCGTTTCTACAAGCAATTGAAAATTTCAACAGTAAACTTCTAAAGACAATTCATTAAGGCCAATGCTACACTACTACAAGCAAATTCAATAGCAGATACTTCCAGGACTTTCATCCACAAACAATCGTTCAGTAAGGTAATTCAATCAAAGCAAGAGATCTTACAGAAAGAATGAGACCGTTGGGGCAAGCATCGTGAAGACGAAAAACGGAAAGGATGTAGGACGAGAGATCGGAAATAGTTTGGAAATGAGGTTTAAGGACAATCCAGCTCCGGCTCAATCCCGAGAGCGACGCCGTCAATAGGTCCTTGTGTTTGAACAGAACTCGCAGTCTCACAACCTCCATTAAGCACCAGTGAGAGAAACAATGGCGGCGAACAACGAAGAACTGGAAACTGGAACAATGGGGTTCGGAGTTTGGAATTTGTTAAACCCCGTTGCGGATGTCAGTCCCTCGTCAGTCGTCACGCGGCTACAGGCAGTCGTAAACGGTTCGGTCGCTGTACAATGTCCTTCGCTCCCGCCGCACCATTGGCGTCAAAATTTCCGGAACCGGCCCATATTGAATAACTTGGGTGGTTCGGCTCTGTAAATTAAATTTAATTATTTAAGAAATAGTTTTAGACCGCCCACCCCCATATATTTTAGATAAATAATTTCTTTAATATATAATCTCGTTGAAGAGAAAAAACTATAGGTTAAAATATATAATTTGGCCATCTAATATCATATTATAAATTTTAAAGTGTTCAGTAATTAAAGCTTAATTTTGTATCTAATAAATTAATAAATTTATTATTTAATATCTAATAAATTAATAAATTTTTAAAAAGTGAAATTTCTATTTTGTGTAAAATAAATCTGTAATTTTAAAAAAAATTATAATATGTCATAAACCATTCGATAAAAAATTAAAAGTTTTAGAATATATGAATTATTTTTAAAGTTAAAAGAACATAAACAAAAGTTAATAGGCTGAATTACGGATTTGATATACACAAAATTAAAAATTCATAAACTATATTAGAAATGTAATTGATATAACATTCATCTATTGAGGGTGTTAATAGATCGTGAACATTAAAGCCAATTTATTTTTGTTAAATAAAAAAATATATTAACATAAAATACTATAAAAACGATGGTACAAAATTTATAACAAAAAAAAAACATACGGATAAATTAATCAATTACCAACTCAATATTTAGTTGGAAACTACTAATGTCATGATCTATGAAAATACGAAACACATATTGAACAATTAGAATGTAATTTCTAAATCAGCTACCGAACACAAATGTGAAAACATGAAATAAACTCGATTCCCTTGTTTACAAATTTCACGAACCAAATGGAGGTAGATTTGAGCTTAAGACCAAATTTAGTTGAATACTTTCAGAAGCGTTTAAGATTAGTACTCACTAGGTGTCATATTACCATGATCAAAGCTAAAACAACAAAGTGGACCTCAAGGACCGACAACCTCTTCATGTTCATGCTGTGCGATCCATCACTGACAACGAGATAGGAACAAGTTCAGTGCCTGCAGGGTTGCCATTTTTTTAACTTACTTCAAACTGTAGAGTTCTACAGAATCTAACTAAATTGCATGGAATGGAAGATGAACAAGGAGGAAGACAGAAATTTAAGAAGGATCCATACATAGCAGGCAGCTAAATTGATCAAATAAGAAATAACAGAATGATAAACAGCTTATTGGAGCCTTCCAGCTGAGTAAAGGAACTTGAATTGTACTGTTGAAAGGCAGTGGGAGTTTAAGAAGAGATTCAAAGAAAGAGATTAGTAACTACTGAGTTCGTGTCCAAGGAGCAAGATGTATGTGAATTCTATACTGCAGAGCCCTCTTTTCCACCTGCCGATTGTCACGAGCTCACAGACCCCTGCAACATATCGTATGATAAATTTGGAGTTAGAAGAAAGATACAAAGAAATCATAGGAAAAAAAAAATCACCTCATTACAATCATTTCCTCGTTTAATTCAATCAATATGAGATCTCACATCAGCTGGAGAGGGGAACAAAGCACTTTTTATTAAGGGTGTGGAAACCTCTCCCTAGCAGACGCATTTTAAAAACCTTGAGGGGAAGCTCGAAAGGGAAAGTCCAAAGAGGACAATATCTGCTAGCGATAGGCTTAGGATGTTATAAATGGTATCAGAGCCAGACACCGAGCGGTGTGCTAGCGAGGACACTGAGCCCCAAAGGGAGTGGACACCGGGCGGTGTGCCAGCAAGGACGTTGGGCCCCAAAGGAGGTGGATTGTGAGATCCCCACATCGATTGGAGAGGGAAACGAGTGCCAGCAAAGCATTCCTTATAAGGGTGTGAGTCTCACATCGGTTGAAGAGGGAAACGAAGCATTATTTATAAGGGTGTGGAAACCTCTCCCTAGCAGACGCGTTTAAAAAGCTTGAGGGGAAGTCCGAAAGGGAAAGCCCAAAGAGGACAAAATATCTGCTAGCGATAGGCTTGGGCTGTTACAAATGGTATCAGAGCCAGACACCGGGTGGTGTGCTAGCGAGGAGGCTGGACTCCGAAGGGGGGTGGATTGTGAGTCTCACATCGATTGGAGAGGGAAACGAAGCATTCTTTATAAGGGTGTGGAAACCTCTCCCTAGCAAACGCGCTTTAAAAACCTTGAGGAGAAGCCCGAAAGGGAAAGCCAAAGAGGACAATATCTGCTAGCGGTGGGCTTGACCCGTTACAATCAAACCCATTTTTCCTGCTTTAATCATGGAAATAATGCATATTTTTCTGTTCAAGTTTTGTCCAAATCGTTATCTCCTCTTGACTAGAGAAAATAAGAAGGTGCTGCAGTACTAAAAGATGCTAGAAATCTCTGGTTCGATTCTCTTTAACCTAAAGATCTAAAGATGCTAATATATAACCTTTGAAGCTTGACGTAAATAATAGATGACCATCAAAGGATTTCCTGGATGGACGATTATCATTAATATCGCCAATTTTACCGACCAACAATTTGCAGAAAGAATTTCATTAGGGATACATGTTCGACGGATTTCCTTCAGCATTTTGACTCTACTCTAGAACACAAATCTTGAGATGGCAATACAGTTGTTCGTTAGCAATAAAGTTGCTGATGCTTAGGGCAGGAAGTCTAATTTTCTTACAGTTCTACGGGCAGAAACTTGTTGCATTTGATTGTACTAAGAAATGTAAAGAAGATCGATATTCTTTACACTCTTCAATTATCGAGAAGTCCCTAATTGCTAACAATAAGCAAGCAACAAATAAACAAAGCCAGAAGATCCATGCACAATTCATTCAAACACATACATCCTTAGATTACTCAATAACTTATTGCGGAACGAAGATATTTACGCTAGAGGTGATTTCCGAAGGATATACAAATACCTGACTTTCTTGATAAGAATGGCTTTAAGCTTGCGAGCAAGGTCCTGCGATCGAATTTTGCGCTCCAAATTCTTTCGGGCCAAAACTCGCTTCTCGGAGTTCTTGATGTGGTGAGTCTGCTCGCGCTTAATCAGCCGCTCGATTCCGCTCGATTGCATCTTCCTTTGCAAGAATGTTATTGCCCGTTCAAGATTCCCGTTCAGTACCTTCACTCGGATCCCCCTCCATTGCTGCTGGTAGCAATGTAGCGAGGCAGTGGCGTGAATCGAAGACCTGATGGAGCACGATATGTTCCGCGCCAACGAGTTCATTTCTAGGTTTAGCCACTCAGTTTGTCGTCCTTACAAGGCCACTTTCGAGTTTCATTCAACTGCCTTTTTTTAATTTTTTTTTGGCCATCCGTGTATTTGAAAACGGGTTTACTAGGCCGACTTGAATCAATCAATTTATGTCCTTCTTTTCACTTGGGTCCATTTTTTTACACTCATTAGCTCGTGTAGCCTGATATCAGTTTCATACACTCATATAACACATGTAATGAGAATTGTTAGCAAGTACATGACAAACCCAGAAATATAACACCACCGAAAAGTTGTGAAACGACTCACTCTCGTGGGGCTTTGTTTTGGGCTTCTCCAAAATGCCTCATACCAATGGAGATAATTCCCTAAATTAGTCGAGGACTTTCATTATCCAACACCTCCCCTCGAACAAAGTACGCCTCAAACTAAGTTTAGGGCATAGCTCTGATACCATGTTAGACGAACATGACTCTCCACAATGGGATGCTATTGTCCACTTTGAGCATATGCTCTCATGGTTTTGCTTTGGGATTCCCCAAAATGTCTCCTACCAATGGAGATAGTATTCCTTGATTATAAACCCATGATCATTCCCTAAATTAACCGATGTGGGACACTTTCATCCAACACACTTTACTATGGTAATGGAGCCTAACAGCAATATATTAGTAAAATTTGTCAATTTTGTAATTTCATATAAGATATATTGATTAGGTCCAAATACGCCTGCATACAGATTGCATTTCACACGTTGTCTAGCTTCGATTGACATTTTCCTTTTGATTTCATATGTGGTGGCATCATTAAGCATATTTCAATTCATTGGATAGTTTTTACACAATAATATAAAATCTTAACAAACTCATTAAAAAAAACGACTTCTTTTACACCAATTTCACTCGTTGGAATAAATCATGAATACAAATACACGTTTATACTTATTTTTACTTAAAATCATTCTAAACGACATGAAAATTTGACGATGAGAGCTCACTTTCCAAACACTAAACTTGATTTTTAGAACCAAATAACTCTCATAAATGAGTGTTGTCAGCTTGTTATTACAGGCCGAATATATGAAACCTGTTTTAGAAGGATCTCCCTTTAATTTTGAACCTACCTTCTTTTAAACAACTTTGATTTTGTCCATAACTTATCTGAAAGCAACTTATCGTAACTTGCATTCACGCAAAGTTGTGATCTTCTGTGATGGGTCTTGAACTATCTGTAGGATCATATGTCAAATTCCACGAGAATGACTCTAGGTTTCTATAGGCGAAAATGTCTAGAGATATTCCTAGATTGTTTTCTTAAACCTATTTCTAAAAAACAAAGTACTAAAAATGGTGTTATCAAATTTAGGTTCAATTTTTTTTTAATAATATACTTAAATTTTAAAAAAAAAAAATTTTAAAAACTCTTAGCTAATTTTGGATGGAAACAAAAATAAATATATTTTAATTTTTAAGAGGGTTTCGAAAATACCCTTTATATACTTTAAAAAATAACATTAATACCCAAAATCTTAGAAAAAATATATAAATTTGGAAATTAAATTGTTTCTTTCCCTATATATATTCGCCATAAAAACTTTTTCATTTATTTTTTAATTAAAGTTAAATATACTAATGTTATTTTAAAAATTTTATGAATATTTTAAAAAAAATATATTTTTGAACTAATATTAATCGAATTTTATATATATATATATTTTTTTGAAAGTTGAATGGCATTATTGATTTTTAAAAAAATTTATGAGTATAAAGTTTAAAATAATTTTATTAATTTAGTTAAGAATATATTGCTAAAAATGAAGGGACCAAAAATACAATTTTGGGCAAACAAAAAGTTAAACTAATTCTAGATCCCAAGAGGGATCGTAACTCCACATATTAAATGACAACAATACCCCGAAGTCAAAAGGGTAATTTCACATTTATCCTTTCACGGTCGAGGTCTTGATCCGACTGATATCCACGATTTCACCTGGACCTTGGAAATCTTCCTCAGAAAACAGAGACACGAACCGATACGAAGTGAAGCTCCACGAGATCAAAGCAACTGACTGAACAATTCTGGCTACTCCGAAGCGAGCCATGGTTGAGCTCAGGCACTCGACCTCGCTTGGGAACAGAGCCACTTCCTCGCCAATGAAGCGGGACGAAGATTCATCCCCTTTAGTCCCCGACCGCCAGTCTGATGACGATGACGATCGTGATCGCCATTCGATCCGTGATCGCTATTACTCCAGGCTCAGTTTTCAATCGCTATGCCCTTACTTTGGCGACGATGCTAGGGTTTCTCCGTATAACTCCAGGATCTCACTCTTCTTTGTCTTTCTAGTAGTCGCTGGTGGTTTCATCGCTGTTTTCTCGATTATTAAACGTTTGGTCAGTTCGCCATTAACTCTTTGCCTTACATTTCTTGCCGGATTTTGATTTAATTATTTCTCGTCCCTTTCGTAGTAAGCATTCCATGAGGATTTATGCTTTGTTATCTGATTCGTAGTAACAATTATGTGATTGATAATGAGGATGGAATGTCATTTCTCCCTTTTCCATTAGATTTTAGGGGGGGAATCCACTGCATTTTCTACTTATTACGATGCCTGAATGAGCTAACGAATTTCCTGGTGTTAGATTTAAGAAGCTCGATTGAAATGTGCGACTGATTGCAGATGTTCTGGTGCTAGATTTAGAAAGTTCAATTGGAATGTGCAAATAGTTGAACAGTTTTCTTTTTGTTCCTGAACTGTTTAAGTAGTTGCTGATGGACATTCTTTTATCGTAGAATTCCCCGTACTTGTGTGAAAAAGAGGGCATTACTCTTCATTGTCCACCGGTAAGTTCTTGAGAGATATCTTCTTTTTTTTCTATTTCTCCATTTTCTAAACAAATGGATTCGCTGCTTTAGGTTAAGGAACGTCCTTCACTCTGGGAGAATCCTTATTCAGCCACCATATCTTGGAAGCCTTGTGCTGAGCTTCGTGATTCTGAAATCATAGGTAACCTTGGTTTATTTTGGGAATATATATACTGTATTCTTTCTACTTTAGCTCTCCCTTTCTTCTTGTACCCTTCAAATGCTTTGAAAGGTTTTGGATTTTGACAGATCTTCCACCTGAAAATGAAACAAATGGCTATATATTCATCCATGCTGAAGGCGGTCTCAATCAGCAGAGAATTGCTGTGAGATATCTTCCTGCCAAACTTCATTGTTATTGATGAAGACGCTTTTTTCTTGCTCTCTTTTCAATTTAACTTCATCATTTTCTTGCTTGCAGATATGCAATGCGGTTGCTGTGGCTAAAATACTAAATGCAACACTTATTTTGCCAGTTTTAAAGCAAGATCAGATCTGGAAGGACCAAACGTAAGATATGTACTTTTATCAACCATTTACATCCTCAGTGTCTGCATATGAAAATAGAGCTGCTTGAATACTCTTTTGCTGTTTTTGTCTAATATCTGTACGATGATTGTTTTATTCTTAAGTTGCTTGACTCTTAATGCTTAATCATAAATGTAGAATCGATTATCATTGTTGCGATTGTTTGAAAATCATGAACCAAATGAAGCCCTTTGATCAATGTGGCATATATTCTGCCAACCCATCGAGTCATTACAACCACCCTAAGCCGATGTATCTTTGGTTTGCTGCTTGAGAAATTTTAAGCTTTTTATTGTTCTACCTATATCAAGCTTTATTTGCCTGACCAAAAATTACAATTTTAGTGATATGGATGCCTAAGATTGTAATGTTTGTTGTCAGAAAAGGTTAGGATATTAAAAAGCTTATAGAAGTCTAGAAAACTTAGAGGACCTTACTATTCAACTCTGGCTTTGCGGTTGATTGTCTAAACTAGTTTCAACTAGTTATTCATCTGTGTTTTTCACAGTCCACTCCCTTAACTTCTTTTAGATAAACCGATTAAAATTTATAGTACACATGTTTGAAATTTTCATTTTTGGTGTTACTTTCACAATATTATGAAAACAATGCAGGAAATTTGAGGACATTTTTGATGTAGATCATTTCATTAATTACCTGAAGAATGATGTGCAAATTGTTCGTGATATTCCTGATTGGTTTACGGACAAATCAGAGCTATTTACCAGTATAAGGTTCGTTAGTTTGTTCCAATATGCAGCTGTTTTTCTAGTTTGATTTTTGTTTATTGCTTTTGTTAGCTGCACACAGAATTGAGAGGATTATAGACAACTTTTAATTTATTTCCTTCCATGAAAATATGTTTAAAAATCAGTCAATTTTTTTTATTTTGTCTGAGCTTTTGTTTATTGAAAAATAAACAAAGGATAGGAAATTACTTAGCAAAGAATTCCAATACAACATGGAGATGCTTCCCACAGCCTTAGCTTCCCCATACATTCCCTTCCATTCCCACTCAAATTTAGTTCCTTGGGGAGCTCTTTTTTCCCCTTTCCCCTTTCCCCAAGAAACTGGCTAAATGCACGGCTGTCGTGGAAAAAGTTGCTCACATATTTTACTTTGATCCCTTCTTGGAAGAGGTAGCTTGTAATTGTCATTGATTCTTGGATAAAGTTTATTGCAGACGGACAGTCAAGAACATCCCGAAGTATGCACCAGCACAATTTTACATTGACAATGTACTTCCTCGAATCAAAGAGAAGAAGATAATGGCACTAAAACCTTTTGTTGATCGGCTTGGGTAATTTGTTAACGAATTTATCTTTGTTTATCTGGATACTCACTTTTCATGCATGAAATGTCTATCAAATCAATATTCATGGCATTCTGGTCTCAGGTATGACAACGTTCCTTCAGAAATCAACAGGCTAAGGTGCAGAGTAAACTATCACGCTCTTAAATTTCTTCCTGACATAGAGCACATGGCTGATGTATTAGCTTCAAGAATGAGAAGTCGCACAAACAGTTCAAATCCATATATGTAAGTATGGTTATATCTGGAATGTTTCTATAATTATGCATTGAACTCTTGGGTAATGCAATCTGTCTACAGGGCTCTTCATCTGAGGTTTGAGAAAGGAATGGTTGGACTGTCATTTTGTGACTTTGTGGGGACAAGAGAGGAGAAAGTCAAAATGGCAGAGTATAGGAAAAAAGAATGGCCACGTAGATATAAGGTGACCTAGAAAGTAATTTGTTTTTCCTTGTATATATATATTCAATGGTGACTAAATATGAAAAAGAGAAAATCATTCATTCAATATCCGTCCTTGATTTGCATTATTTGGTTTGCAGAATGGTTCCCACCTGTGGCAACTGGCCCTGCAGAAAAGAAAGGAAGGACGGTGCCCTCTTGAGCCTGGAGAAGTAGCCGTAATTCTTAGAGCAATGGGCTATCCAAAGGAAACTCAAATCTATGTTGCATCCGGACAGGTGTATGGCGGACAGAATAGGATGGCACCACTAAGGAACATGTTCCCAAATCTGGTAAACCATCTTTGACCTCTTTGAAACTTCACTTTTCAATAGAGAAATGTTCGATTCGAGGACTTGCAAAACCATTTCATGTTTCACCACTGCTTAAAATATTTAACTTTAGTAGACGAATGACAGGATGATCGATACCAAGAGTACGATGAATTATATAAAAATAGAGACTCTTTTACGTGTTCGCTATCTTTCCCAACGAACTTCTGTAACTTCAATGATTTTCTAAAATATGTCTGAACATGAAATCTTTGTGTGCTTGAGATCTTTCCTTTCCATTGACATCAACATTCAACATTCAACATTCAACATTCAACTTGTTAATGGTTAGGTACCCGGACTTATTTCATGTTCTTTAGCTTCAAAATCAAACCATACAATCCTTTTCTTGCCTTCTTTTGACATTTTCATTTTGAGTACCGACAGGTGACGAAGGAAGAGTTAGCTACCAAGGAGGAGTTGGATAGCTTCAGGAAGCACGTTACAAGCTTAGCAGCATTGGACTTCTTAGTCTGCTTGAAGTCGGATGTGTTCGTGATGACCCATGGAGGTAACTTCGCAAAACTGATAATTGGGGCACGCAGATATTTGGGCCACCGTCTAAAATCCATAAAACCAGACAAAGGGCTAATGTCAAAATCCTTTGGAGACCCATACATGGGGTGGGCCCCTTTCGTAGAGGATGTGGTTGTGACCCACCAAACCCGTACTGGATTACCGGAAGAGACCTTTCCCAACTATGACCTATGGGAGAATCCCCTCACCCCATGCATGTGCAGAGCTTAATCAAAACATGTGGGATTTGAACCCCCGATTGTTTTGGAGAATCTCCTTCCTTTCATCAATACCCCATTTATTTCTTTTTCTTCCCAGAATTGAAAATGGTGTGGCTATTGTGAAATGGAGATTGAATAGAATAGTTACTGCCCCCTCGGAGCACACCAATCTTTGTGGATCTGTTTTTTGTATCCTTAACGAGAGAAAGAACCAAGTTTGATGAGCAGTTTTGTGCCCTAAGATGGAGTAGATGGTTTTGTACCTGAAATGTCCAAGGTATCCAGTACGTATAAGCAGCTCCTGGGATGAATTATATGAACTGCCCCAACCCCATGAACCATTTAACTTTCTTCTTTTTCTTCTTCTGTTTGTAGTTCCATTTGATTTTGTTCTTAGTAAATATGTTGATTAACGTCATTGCTCACATCTTATACAATAGCAATTTCAAATTTGTCTATCAGGAAGAATGTTTTTCGATTATAGAATTCGACCAATGGCGTGTTATGTCTTCAGTTTTGATGCCAAAGTTGGACGTTTATAATGTGAAGGCTCCCTCGGACTAGGGCATCTGGACCCATCTAGTTAACTTTCAATTTTGTGTCTTATAGAAAACTTAAAACTCCTAATGTTGTTTAGTCCGTCCTTGTCCTTTTCATATTCTAGCATTTTTTGAAACTAAAAAAACTATTAAACTTAAAATATAATTTTGTGCTTAAAACGCATTAAACTTTTAATTTTGTATTTAATGAGTTTTGTGAATTTTAAAATTTGATAATTCATGTTTAAAATTTTAATCATAAAAGTTTATGGGTAGGAATTTATTTGACAAACTTAAAAATTCTGTAATTTAAAATATATTTATTAGTTTTTATGAATATTAGAAGAAATAAATGGGTCGATTAATGATGTTACTTAATATTACATATTCATATAACTTATAAAGTTTATGCCATATTTCTTCATCATTAGTTCACATTCAATATTGGAAAAGTATGCGATAAAAACAAAGGAAAAGTCTATTAAGGTATCCTTATTGTATCAATAATTATTTGATTGAAACTAAATATGGAATGCTGAGTTTTCAAAAGACCAGCTCATTCAAATAAAATAAATAAATTACAAAAGATCTAACTTTTTTTGCGAGGCCTTTTTAAAAAAAAAAAATTAGTTTATAATATTTTTTAAATTTGCCATTCACTAAATTTATAATTTAATTAAAAAAAGAAAAAGACAAAGATACCCTTACTTCTTGTCTCAATAATACCCTTAAGCTTTTAATAAAAGTTAAAAAAATACCCTTAAATTTTAAAAAATTCAAAAATATTTTTACCTTTAATACTTATTTAAAAAATACTCAAAAATATCTTTGAGCTTTTTAATTATTTTTTAAAAACTTCAAAAATACATTTAAACTTTTTAAAAAACTTTTACGATTATTATACGAACAAAATTGTTAGTACAACGTTCAAAAAATATTCACAAACTTTTAAAAGTAAAATTAATAACCTTAAACTTTTATACAATTAAAAAAAATTGGAGATACTATATGGCATATAAATATATATATTTTTAAAGGTCAAATGTTTAACATTTGCTTTAAAATTTTATAATTATTTTTAAAATATAATATTAACATTATTTTTTTAATTAAAAGGGTATAAAGGTCAAATGTTAATATTGCTTTAAAATTTTATAATTATTTTAAAAATATAATACTAACCTTATTTTTTTTTTTTAATTAAAAGGGTATACAGGTCAAATGTTAATATTGTTTTAAAATTTTATAATTATTTTAAAAATATAATACTAACATTATTATTTTTTAATTAAAAGGGTATTAATACAACTGTAGAATTTTTCATGAGAGTAATTTTCTTATTTAATTTAAAAAATTTTGTTTAAACAAAATATAAAATTTAGAAATATTTTTATTAATTTAACTAACCATTTATTTTTCAATTCGATAAAGACTTATAATTCGTTTCTCCAACAAAAAATCCATCCAAGTTCCCAAATGCCCACTGTTTTCTTCTTTCTCCATCTCCAATGGCGCCAACCATTACCATATCGATCCTCATAACCCGCGTAAAAGCAGAGAGGGCTGTAGATTGACCATCTCTAATCGACAGCTCGTTCTATCGATTCTTTCTGGTAACGAAATCTTTCTTCATCTTCCTCTTGGAAATTTTTCTGTGCTGGTTTCTGTTTCAGGATTGTAGTTTCGTTTTTCCTCTTTTCTCTGTAACCTAACAACCATGAGTTTGATCACATCCTTTAGAAATGCTTCTCCGTACTATAACCGCTTCGCGAAATCATCGAAACGCTATAATCGTCCAAGCATTGAGTATCAATTGAAACTCGTGATTAGGAATGTAAAATGCTTCCGGTTCAAATCTCTGAAATGCATTCGATATCCTGATTCCGATTCTGATTCTGATTCAAGTTCCTCGATGATAATGCGATCTCAAAAACCTAGCGCAATGATACCTGAACTCGTCGCTGATAAACTCGAACGGCTTGTGAGCGAATTCAAGGCTCTGGAAAAGCCGATTGATCGTGTGAAGAGGCTTTTGCATTACGCTATGTTTCTGGCTCCAATGGATGAATCGGCTAGGGTTTCTGGAAACAGAGTCGCAGGATGTACGGTTGATGTATGGTTGGAAGTGAAAATGGACGATAATGGAAGGATGAGATTCAAAGCGGACAGCGATTCTGAAATTACGAAAGGATTCTGTTCTTGCTTGATATGGATGCTGAACGGGGCGGAGGCTTCGGAGGTTTTGGCAGTGAAGATTGAGGATTTGGCGGCCGTGAATTTGGGGTTTCCGATCAAAGCGCAATCCAGAGTAAATACTTGGCAAAATGTGTTGATTAGTATGCAACAAAGAACCAGTGATTTAGTTTCAGAGAAAAATGGAGAATCGCCTTAGGAGTTCTTCCTTCCTTCCCACTGCTATTAATGGCGAAGATTTTGGTATAGACAAGCAAGTAAATGTTGCATGAATAAATGGACTTTGAAATTTAGAGAAACTTTTGAACGTTAGTTGAACACGACTCTCCACAATAGTATAATATGATATTGTCTACTTTGAACATAAGTTCATATGGCTTTGCTTTGGTCTTCTCTAAAACACCTCATATTCCTTGATCATTTCCTAAATTAGCTGACGTGGGTTCAACATTGAAAATCTTAAAAGTAGTTTCAAAGTGTGTTTGTCTTTGATGCATCAACCGGGCAAAATCTTTAGTCTTAATGTTATAAGACAAACCTATTGTGGACACATTTGTTTGGAGATTGGAGTATTCTCAGTAATTGTGTGCTTCAAATTAATCTCTTTTCTTGGTTATAATATGATTTAGAATTTGATGCATGTAATATTGTAGAGGGTGTTTATAAAATTTAGGCATAGGGCTGTTTACTTACGTTGTAGTCAAAATTTAGAAAGGGTAATAGCTTCACGTGACAATAATGATAAAATTTATTTAAGAATATGAATGTGGCCAACAAAATAATAAAAACATGCATATTTGTGTGGTGTGTTGTGTTGCCATGTCCATATCATGCCAAAACCTTTTTACTTACTTTCATGTTGTATCGGTTCTTATTACATTTTTTTTATATAACTGTTCGGTGAAATCATGTCTAGGCAGACATGAATTGTCTCAAAATGTTCTACATGGGGGACCAAGTGGTCATCAAACCTCTCCCGACCAAATATTATAATCACTCTTTCTCACATGTTTTCAATATAATTGACTTTCACAATACTTTCTTCCAACTTTCTTTCAATAATTTTCCTGGCCCATGTTTTTAAAAATATTTTCTCTTAAAACGTGGCACGAGGCTTGACCATATGTCTGCATTTTCCATGAAATACGATTTTTAATGACTAATTTGTTTGTTGGGTTAGAACAAGTGTCACATTATTGCTATCGTGCTGCTAGAAAGAGTGTGATCGTGATAAGTGGTATTAAAATTGCATTCGATTGAACATGAAATGTTGTTCCTTAAGGGAAGTCTCCAACATAGTTTGATTCCTGGAATAACGAGTAGTAGAACTAATGAAAAATTTGATGGAATTAGAGCTATGAGCACTATCAAAGAACTAAATATTTAAGGTTGACCCCCTCTAAGAAAAGGCTACATGACCAAGTAGCTTAGAACACAGGGGTATCTCTTGAGAGCTTTGTCGTACACATGAAAGAGCATGACGGAGAGCTAGATATTTCACAAAAGACTATGTTGAAGCTTTTCAACGAGTTGACTGAAGAGTTCAGAGAAACGATAGATGCCATCAAGGTAGAGATGGTCGAAATGGACACCCGAGTAAACTTGCCATGCAGGCCTCAGACCCCAGGTCAAGTCAAAGCCAGACTCAACAAGCTGAAAATCTCGGAATCCAAGGTCTTTAAAGGAAATCGGGATGTGAAGAAGCTTGAAATTTCATCTTTAACGCCGAACAGTACTTCAAAGCCACGAGGACTTGTTCGGATGAGCTCAAAGTTACCCTAGCCACAATACATCTCGTAGACGATGTAAAACTATGGTGGTCTTCGAAGGTGAATGACATACAAAAGGGGTAATACACCATAAATACATGGGAAGACCTCAAGAAAAAGTTGAGTGACTCAGATCTTCCTCGAGAATGTAGAATAACACATTTTGGTGCTAGAATGCCCCATTTTGATGCTAGAATGCCCTTGCTGCGTTACGTACCATAATGTAGTTGTCACCTCGCTATGAATTGCAATCCTTCGACAAAGTAGAATACCTTATCCTTCTCAAACATATCTCTAACGTCTAGCATCAAGATCGATAATTGCTTAATATAGTCCATAATACCTCCAATGTGTTTATGACGCATTTTGGCTTTTGAATTCTTAATAATGCATTTTGGCTCGACGAATGCCCCTACTACGTTATGTACCATAATGAACTAGGTCTTTCACGAGTACCTGGATCAATTCGTTATCGTTATCTCGATGACATAGTTGTGTATAATACCATGCTGGAGGAACACAAGTTACACCTCCGTCTAGTCTTTGAGAAACTGAGACAAAATCAGTTATATGTCAAGAAAGAAAAATGTGCTTTTCACTCAAAAGTGCATCAACTTTTTGAGACATGTCACCAAATGTGGGTAGATCAACATGGATGGTGATAAAATGAAGGTCATCCAAGAGCGGAGAGTCTCCACCTCAGTGACCGAGGTGCAATCTTTTCTGGGACTAGCCAACTATTATCGACTATTTCATCGAAATATTTTCAAGGCGAGCCACTCCACTAACAAAACTTTTAAAGAAAGACCATCCCTGATCTTAGCTAGTTGAATGCTAGAGTGCATTCAAAATTTCAAGGCAACAATGTCGAAGGGGCATGTTCTCGGCTTGGTCGATGTTACCAAACCCTCAAAAGTTGAAACAGATGCATCTGACTTTGCTCTCGGGTATTCTTATCTTGAAAAGGCCACCCATTTAAATAGAAACTAATTTAAAATTAGAAACGAATAGATCTCGCGTATTTAAATTGACAACAAAGATTTTTTCTAC
This sequence comes from Cucurbita ficifolia, assembly GCA_033971965.1. Lineage (NCBI taxonomy): Eukaryota > Viridiplantae > Streptophyta > Magnoliopsida > Cucurbitales > Cucurbitaceae > Cucurbita > Cucurbita ficifolia. Next base: position 10,000,480 of record CM066979.1, read on the forward strand.
CTAACTTTGTTACTCATACCCGTGGGTCTATTATTCTATAGACAAAAGATTAATGATTCAAATTTGAATTATTTAAAATTGACATTCGTGGAATCGTGGGTTTGATGTGACCTCGGAGGGACCAAATGTAACATGATCGACACAGATATCAATGCCAACATAAATCCACATCATGACAAGAACTTCCTTCTAAATCAAACACAAATCAATGAATTTAATATAGAAATGGTAAAACCAAATTCAATACTTCAAATAATTCAATTCCTCCAAACAAAATTACCCATTGAAGCTTAAAAAAATCCCACAACCATTGATCTTATCTCCTTCTGTTCCTAAATATAAACAGAACATCAACACAAACATTTTGAACTCTGTCTCTCTGTCTCTGCCATGGAGTGCCATTCCTTAATGTTTGCTGTCATGGCACTGTCACTGCTTACCTGCTCTGTCCTGGCCCGAAAGCCCTGCAATTTCCCGGCCATTTTCAACTTCGGCGACTCCAATTCCGACACCGGCGGCCTCTCCGCCCTCTTATGGCAGGCCCCTCCACCCAATGGCATGTCCTATTTCCACGCCCCCGCCGGCCGCTACTGCGACGGCCGCCTCATCGTTGATTTCATGGGTATTTCTTTTCAAGTTCTCTGAGATCTAATCATGAAATTTCTTCAATTTTAATGGGTTTTTCTGGTTCATTTCATTTAGCCAAAAGCTTTGGATTACCTTATCTTAGCGCTTATCTCAATGCTTTGGGAGCCAATTTCAGCCACGGAGCCAATTTCGCCACTGCTGCCTCAAGCGTTAGGCCACAAACCATAACTCTTATGCAGCCGGGTGGTGTTAGCCCCATTTCTCTTGATGTTCAATACAATGAATTCTATGACTTTCGTCGTAGATCCCAGACCGTTCGTAATCGATGTGAGTTTGTGTTTCTCGACATGGGTCTGCCTAAATTTTGGCAAATTTTGATATCAATGACCATGTTTTATGATGAACTTCATTGTCAGTGGGTGGTTTTTTTAAGCCGTTATTGCCAAAAGAAACGAGCTTCAATCGGGCGTTGTACACGTTTGATATTGGTCAGAACGATTTGACGAGTGGTTACTTCTCGAATATGACCGTCGAACAAGTTCGAGATTACATCCCTGAAGTGCTCCACCAATTCTCCACTATTGTCAAGGTTAGTGCCATTTGTAAGCTAATAAACTTGATTTAGTAGAATAAGATATACAGGTAACTTTGGTAGAATTGTTAGTAGATTTAATAGAATAAGTTACTGACTTGCAACTACAGTAGAATTGGAAGTAGTGTCATTGTTAGTAACTGATGTAACCGTGTTTTCTACCCTCAAGTTTTTCGTTTACTTCTTTTACTTGTTTCGACCTATTTTGATCTTGGATCAAATCCAACATTTTACACCTTTTTTATACCCATTTTTAACATGCTTTGTACAGACATGACCGACAATTTTTATAAACAATTTTAATGTAATGCAGTGGGTGCACAGTCAAGGGGGAAGGTTCTTCTGGATCCACAACACAGGCCCGGTGGGGTGCCTTCCATATGTATTGGGTCGAATGCCCGTTTCACCCTCCGACTACGACAAATATGGATGTGCCATTCCTTTCAATGACTTGGCTCAAACTTTCAACCGCGGCCTGAAGAAAGCTGTGGTTGAACTTCGCGCCGCTTTGCCCGATGCCGCACTCACATACGTCGATGTTTACTCTCTCAAATACGCCCTCGTTAGCCAACACAAAAAACATGGTACTCCGAAGAGATATTATTAAATTTACCATATTCATTTGGAAACTATATGAGTTTAAACTGAGATGAACTTGAAATGTAGGGTTCAAGTTTCCATTGAGAACGTGTTGTGGGCATGGTGGAAAGTACAACTTTAATGTCAAGCTTGGATGTGGAGGAACGAAACGGGTCAATGGAAAGGATGTTTTGATTGGAAAGGCTTGCAAGAAACCAGAAGTGTATGTGAATTGGGATGGTATACATTATACCGAGGCAGCTAACAAATGGATCTTCAATCAGATCAAAACCGGTGCTTATTCTGATCCACCAATTCCTTTGGAGATGGCTTGTCACAGAGCCTAGTCTTAATATAATCTAGTCCGATTATTGTAATACTTTGCTTGCACTTCTTTATTAAAGTTTGCATTTTTAGTCAAGTGTTCATCACCCTTTTTTCTCGGTTTCTTTTTTGTACCTTTTATGCAAAGATGAGACATAAACTAGATCAACGAGTTCATTATATCATATAAACCTAGCTACTCACGCTCAACTCATTATTCGGCTGAGATGAAACATAATTTGAGTTGGGCTACAGAGAACTCTACGACTTTCTATCTAAAAGAAGTGCATAAAATCTATCAACTTAGTGCTTGGATACGAATCTTTAACGACCCACTTTTCGAGAGATTTGAACCTCAAACGGCCACTAACTGACATAACATTTTGAAGAGATGCAATAATTTAAAATAGTTAAAACATGCATACACTAGTTCTAAATCAATTCAAGTCAATATAAGTTCAAACAAAAGTGACCAATTTATCCCTCGAGGTTGACTTTGACCGATTTTTTAAAATTTTAACTATTTGTTTTTATATTTTTCTTGAATTTTTGGGAATTTTCTAAACATTTCTGCCTCGTCTTGAAATTCAGTCTCTGAGACCCTCAATAAAACTTCGTCTTTAAAAGGTAAAATTTTCTTTTAAATTTCTCGTTGGGGCTCGAGTGTTACAGCTTCCCACGCACAGCCTTTCTCAAGAAACTATCTGCAAATAAGAAAAGGAATACACAGAGAGGAAAAAACAGGGAGAGAATGGAAGACAAACAGTTCCTTTCCTCAAAGTTCGATGCTGACGACACTGCGAATCGAGTGTAACGTCAAACAGAGAACTGTCTCCAGTATAGGAATCGATGACCATCAGACCCGTGTACACAAAGGATAAGTAACTCGTCCTTCATATGACTGTCGCATCGTTTGTTTCCAGAAGGTTGGAAACATAAACAGATCTGTGTTTGTAGGTACTTACGTAGACTTGTGACGTCGTGAGAGTGGATGATACATTGAAACAAAATCACGATAGTCGAATCTCTTCTTTCCTCGCATGGAAAGGGAAGATTTACTTACTCAATAAAAGCCCTAGATCTAATCTTTTAACATCGTGAGATTTTAGAGAACTTTCTTGGAGATTTCGTTTGATGCTTCCTTGCAAGTGCTCGAGCCCCCTTTAGATTTTGAGTAGACTAACTTTCCAAAGAAGACTTCTTACCTTAGCCTTAGACTTGATTTCAGTTTGTCGCTTCTGCTTTTTCTCGATCAGGCTTTGTAGCATGATCTTCTCGTTTCATCTTTTGAAGACTTCATCATCATATCGTCATTACCTGATCAACCTCGACTTGAACTATTTGGTATTGTCTGCAACACACATTTGACTTTGTCGATCCGATTGATCATATTGTCTTTCTTTTTTGGGATCTCAAACGAATTATTCCTCCTCTCGAGTTTTAAGCAGAGGGTGTTTGATTTTCCAACCTTTCTAGGGTATGAATCAAACATTAGTCTATTTAGCTCCTCTCGAGTTTTAAAATCTCACGATGCAATATGTCGTGTATTTAGTGGATAGTCAGTTTGTGAATCTCATGCATGTGTGGAAATGATAGGTCGATATATAAAACATGAGAGTGTAAAAATTAACTATATAATTTCATGAAACACAATGACAAGTGATACTCAGCTACTTCTACCGGGTGCCAATTAGGCAAAGCAAATCGAGGTGAATTGTCTTGTTGGTTATTGACAAACGAAATGAATTAGGTTAAGGTCCCATGGTGCATCTCGTATGCGTACATGCATGTCTCACCTCATTAGGGAGTTATTTTAAGGCAACCACGAAGCCTTTGCTAAAAAGAAACTTAAACAAAGAAGCTGAAGCAACAATAACGAGATTGGATTAGATTGAATTGAGCTAGATCAGACTAGATTAGGCTCTGTGGCAAGCCATCTTCAAAGGGATCGGTGGGTCAGAAAAAGCACCCGTTTTAATCTGATTGAAGATCCATTTGTTAGCTGCTTGAGTATAATGAACACCATCCCAATTCACATACACTTCTGGTCTTTTACACGCCTTTCCAATCAAAACATCCTTCCCATTGATCCGTTTCGTTCCTCCACATCCAAGCTTCACATTAAAGTTATACTTTCCACCATGCCCACAACACGTTCTCAATGGAAACTCGAACCCTACATTTCAGTTCAAACTCGTAAAATTTCATGCTAAACCTAAAAATTCAAACAAACATATTACCATGTTTTTTATGTTGGCTAACGATGGCGTATTTGAGGGAGTAGATATCAACATAAGTAAGGGCGGCATCAGGCAAAGCGGCGCGAAGCTCAACCACAGCTTTCTTGAGGCCGCGGTTGAACTCTTTAGCCAAGTCATTGAAAGGAATGGCGCATCCATATTGGTCGTAGTCGGAGGGTGAAACGGGCATTCGGCCCAATACATATGGAAGGCATCCCACCGGGCCAGTGTTATGGATCCAGAAGAACCTTCCCCCTTGATCGTGAACCCACTGCGAAAATGGTCGGCCATTTGTGTAAAAGGCCATTAAAAATGGGCATCAAAAAGGGGCAAATGGCTAACCTTGACAATGGTGGAGAACTGGTCCAGCACTTGAGGGATGTAGCCTCTAACTTGCTCCACGCTCATGTTAGCAAAGTAGCCACTAGTCAAATCGTTTTGACCAATATCAAATGTGTACAGCGCTCGCCTGAAACTCCTTTTTTCCGGCAATAATTGCTTAAAAATGCCACCCACTGAAATGAAGTTAAATTAATAAAAATATTTTTTAATTTTGTATTTTATTTACAAAAATATTAATGAATTTTTTTTAATGTTTAAATAATACCGTATTAAAAAAAAACTTTAGTTTTAGATTAAAATAAATAAATAAATAAATATATATATATTGTCAACCTTAAAAACCTTGAACGTATTAATGATTTTAAATTTATTAATTTGTTGGGAGGTCCACGTTCACTAATTTAGGAAATAATCATGATCTATAAATAAGAAATACATTTTCATTAGTATGAGATAATTTTTAGAAGCACACAGCAAAACGTTGAGAGCTTATGAATATCATACGATTGTGAAGAATGATTGATTTAAAATTTTGGCAAAATTTTTGAAGAGACATTTGGGAAACTCACGTCGATTACGAACGGTTTGGGATCTGCGACGAAAGTCATAGAATTCATTGAACTGAACATCGAGAGAAATGGGACTAACTCCACCCAGGTGAAGAGTTTTGTTTGGTTGCCTAACAGTTGACGCAGCCGTCGCGAAATTGGCTCCGTGACTAAAATTTGCTCCCAATCCATTAAGATACGCGCTAAGATAAGGCAATCCCAAGCTCTCAGCTAAAATGAAACGAACCAAGACGAGAGTGTTAAGATGGCACAACAATGCACACACTTTAAGATGAACACAAAGAACATGAGAAAGAAAATAAATACCTATAAAATCAACCATGAGGCGGCCATCACAGTAGCGGCCGACTGGTCCATGGAAATAGGACATGCCATTGGGCGGAGGGGCCTGCCCAAAGACGGCGGAGAAGCCGCCGGTGTCAGAATTGGAGTCGCCGAAGTTGAAAACAGCCGGGAAATTGCATGGCTTTCGGGCCAGGACAGAGCAGGGAATCAGTGAAAGTGCCAAGACAGCAAACATTAAGGAATGACACTCCATGGCAGAGAGACAGAGTTCAAAATGTTTGTGCTGATGTTCTGTTTATATTTAGGAACAGAAGGAGATAAGATTAAGGTTTGTGGGATTTTTTTAAGCTTCAATGGGTAATTTTGTTGGGAGAAATTGAATTATTTGAAGTATTTAATTTGGTTTTACCATTTCTATATTAAATTCATTGATTTGTGTTTGATTTAGAAGGAAGTTCTCGTCATGATGTGGGTTTATGTTGGCATTGATATCTGTGTCGAGCATGTTATATTTGGTCCCTCCGAGGTCACATCAAACTCACGACTTCACAAATGTCAATTTAAAATAATTTGAACTCGAATTTTGAATACGAATCTGGAATCTTTAGATTCTACCGAGTGATAAACCCACTCAGCATGAGTGTGAAGATTAGGTAGAAAAAATCTTAATTGTCGATTTAAGAAAAAACTTGATGGAAAGATTTGTATATTATATTCAAAGATGAGAACGAGTGAAAAAAAAAAAAAAGATAAGAATCAAGATGCAGATGTAGCAGATGTACCGGCACAGACACGCCACCAGCAGATATTGTCTTTTTTGGACTTTTCCTTTCGGACTTCCGCTTAAGGTTTTAAAACGTGTCTCTCAGGGAAAGGTCCTCTTTGGGCTTTTCCTTTCGGGCTTCCCTTTAAAGGTTTTAAAACGCGTCTCCTAAGGAAATGTCCTCTTTGGGCTTTTCTTTTCGGGCTTCCCTTAAGGCTTTAAAACGCTTCTTCTAGGGAAATGTTTACACGCCGTCTTTCGTTCTTCTCTCCAACCAATGTGGGATATAACAGAGATGATTAATATTATTACAAAAATTGAGAATAATTGAGTTTATAAGCAACCATATTTGAGTTTTATAAAATTTTAGATATTAATGTACATGTACCGTAGATAAGCAGGATTTTTAAATATTTATAAAAAAAAACAACTCGACAACCCAATTCAATTTTATCGAAAGAAAGTTACCCATGGAAGCTCAATGTGAGATTCCACATCAGTTAAAGAGGGGAACGAGTGTCAGCTATGACGTTAGGCTCTGGAAGGGTGGATTGTGAGATCCATTGTAAAAAAGAACAAATCATTTTTTATAAGGGTGTGAAAACATCTCCCTAGCAAATGCGTTTTAAAAGCATGATGCTAACGGTCATACGTAATGAGCCGAAGGAGATAATATCGGCTAGCAGTAGGCTTGAGCCGTTACAAATAGTATCAGAGTCAGACACTCGGTAACGTGCCAGTGAGAACGCTAGGCTCTGAAGGGAGAGTGGGTTGGGAGATCCCACGTTGATTGGAGAGGATAATTATGAGACTGATAATGATACATAATGAACTGAGACGGATAATATTTATTAGCGATTAGCTTGGACCGTGAACCCATGATCTTATCTTCTTCCGATCCTAAATCTAAATAGACCCACTTCACCGACTCCCTTGTCTGCGTATGCGCACAAACTTCCACTCACATTTTGAACTCTCTCTCTCTCTCTCTCTCTCTCATGGAGTGCCATTCCTTAATGATTGCTGTCTTGGCACTTCTACTGGTTCCACGCTCTGTCCTTGCCCGGAAGCCCTGCAATTTCCCGGCCGTTTTCAACTTCGGCGACTCCAACTCTGACACCGGCGGCCTCTCCGCCGTCTTCGGGCAGGCCCCGCCGCCCAATGGCATGTCCTATTTCCATGGTCCCGCCGGCCGCTACTGCGACGGCCGCCTCGTCATTGATTTCATAGGTATTTATTTCGAATTTTTCTGAGATCTCGCCTTGAAATTTCTTCAACTTTAATGGGTTTTTTCTGGTTCATTTGATTTTAGCCGAAAGCCTTGGATTACCTTATCTTAGCGCTTATCTCAATGCATTGGGAGCCAATTTCAGTCATGGAGCCAATTTTGCGACCGCTGGCTCAACTGTTCGGCCACAAAACAGGACTCTTCAGCAGAGTGGATTTAGCCCCATTTCTCTCGACGTTCAATACAATGAATTCTATGACTTTCGTCGTAGATCCCAGACCGTTCGAAATCGATGTGAGTTTGTGTTTCTCTAAATGGATCTCCATAAATTTGTTAGGAATTACGACATTCTACAATGATATGATATGATATTGTTCATTTTGAGCATGAGCTCTAATAGCTTTGTTTTGGCTTTTCCAAAGGGAAGATATATTTCTTATATTATAAATCCATGATCATGTTCTAAATTAGCCAATGTTGAACTTACTTGGCAGTGGGTAGCTATTTTAAGTCATTATTGCCGAAGGAAACGAGCTTCGGTCGGGCACTCTACACATTTGATATTGGTCAGAACGATTTAACAAGTGGTTACTTCACCAATATGACCGTCGAACAAGTTCGAGATTACATCCCTCAAGTGCTCGACCAATTCTCCACTATTGTCAAGGTTAGTCATTAATTAACTTGATTAAGTAGAATAAATTACTAACTCAATGAATAACTTGAGTAGAATTGTTGGTAGATTTAATAGAATAAGTTACTAACTTACGTAGCAACCACCGAAGAATTGGTAATTGGTAGTAGTTGATATTATTAGTAGACTTAATAGAATAACACGTTAGAATCGGTAATAGTTGCCAAATCGTAGATCAAGTTTTATATTTTAATTAGGAAGATTGTCAGTAGTTTTTTAGTAGAAAGTTTAGGACGGTAGTTAGTACTCCCACCCTAAATACTCGTGAGATAGTATTTTTGTAAACAACTTTACTATAATGCAGTGGGTGCACAGTCAAGGAGGAAGGTTCTTCTGGATCCATAATACCGGTCCGGTGGGGTGCCTTCCATATGTATTGGATCGAATGCCCGTTTCACCCTCCGACTACGACCAATATGGATGTGCCATTCCTTTCAATGACTTGGCTCAAACTTTCAACCGCGGCCTCAAGGAAGTTGTGGTTGAGCTTCGTGCCGCTTTGCCCGATGCCGCCCTCACATACGTCGATGTTTACTCCCTCAAATACGCCCTCGTTAGCCAACATAAAAAACATGGTACTCCGTCTTCCTTTTCTATTGCTTTTGAGGAGAAATTTATTTAGAAACGTTACGAGTTTAAACTAAGATGAAAACTGAAATGTAGGGTTCGAGTTTCCATTGAGAACGTGTTGTGGGCATGGTGGAAAGTACAACTTCAACGTGAAGCTTGGATGTGCGGGAAAGAAACAGATGAATGGGAAAGATGTTTTGATTGGAAAAGCTTGTGAAAAGCCAGAAGTGTATGTGAATTGGGATGGTGTTCATTATACTCAAGCCGCTAACAAATGGATCTTCAATCATATTAAAACGGGTGATTATTCAGATCCACCCATCCCTTTGGAGATGGCTTGCCATAAAGCCTAATTTAATCCTATCTCGATACTGTAATACCGTAGTTGTTGCTTCCTGCAATCCACGATCCCACCCGAAGGGCCTGACACGCACAATTCTATCCTATCTGAGTACGAGTTTACCCCTTCTATTTCAGACATTTCTTTGCACCCTTCCTCCTATGATTTAGATTTTGGTGTCGCTTAAGTTTGGTACCATAATAATAATAGAGATCCTATTATTTGAGGCCCACAACTACTTTGTATGATACTTGAAGATTCTACCGACATCATTAAATTAAATGTATGTGATACCACTTGTTGGGAATGAACGTTTCCCGAACACAACGATAACATTGCAATTGACTTTGACTTTGTTTAAAATTAAACAAAACTGAATGTTAAGCAATTTTACATTGAAGAAATATAGATGAATTTTTTTGCACGTCTTACCTTCTCTAACAGTTGAATTTCATCCATAAAATTTTTCTCACTTTGACTCAAATATAATGTTAATTCTTGTGGGAGCTTCTTACATTGAAGAAATATGTCCTCGAGTCCAATGAAGATAAAGAGGATGACCCGACTTGTTTAACATTTTATAGGAATGGATAACAACAGAGAAAATGATGAAATATTAACGTGAGAGAGCAAACAAGAAAATGACACTAAACAAAACAGAAACAAAAAAGCACAGTGTAGTTAAAAGGGATTCATCACGAGTATATATTATTATACTCAACACAAGCATGATAACAATTATGGATTGGAACCTATGACGAGGTCGGGTCTCAAGTGCCTATGATGTATAAGTTGATGATGATAAAAGGGATTAGTAGATAGTTAACCAAGATGTCCTAGAACTTCAGGAACGAAGTTATGGGAAAGTGAGCTCAAAATAGCCCAACTCTGAAAATTGACGGCCTAAATAGAGTTAAGAGAAGATAACCTAATGGCTTCTACATCATTAAGTCGAGCTTAGGTTGAATAAAATTAACCTAGGAGATAGCCTAGGAAAATCTACTTACGAACAAGATTTCGAAGTACAAATAAGACACGGAACAAACGAACAAACTAAGAAACTACAAACAAGTTACCTATCATGCTATTTTAATCTTTTTATATGAATGCTAGATGGAGCGGTTGAGGCAAGATTGTGCACGAGCTCAAGAGCTTAGAGGTCAAGATAGGTTGGTGTCTCGATAGGTTGGTGTCTCGATGAACCCAATTATTTTGTATTTTTGTATTTTGTGGTTCGTTATTTTGTAATACTATGTGCTGTGTTGCATCATTTCCAATGGTAATGTAATTGCCTTGCTGGCATTCGTTCCTCTCTTTAATCAATGTGGGATCTCACAATCGACCTCCTTTCGGGGCCACCATCCTCACTGGCACACTGCCCGATGTCTACTCCCTTCAGGCCTCAGCGTTCTCGTTAGCACACCGCTTAGTGTCTAGCTCTATTACCATTTTGGTGAATGGTCATACACCCTTGAATTGACACAACGTGAAATAGTAAAAGCATATCTAAGATGAAAGCATGTAAACGGGGTTTGGAACAGGCATGCGGCCATGGATAACACGTCATCGACAAGCATGACCGGGACATCCGACATGCAGCCATAGACAACTCGTCTTGAACAAGCATAACCGTGACACAGTGCACAGACAAGATGAGTTTGGATTAAGACATGGGGTCATGGACAACACGTCTTCGAAAAAGGCTTGACATTTCACCCTTTGTTGTGGGATTGTCACGGATTAGTCGACTTTCTTTCTTCTAGTGAGTTCTTCCACAAAATGTCTTTTAGTCTATCACTTATAAAGCATCCCAGGTAGTTCTCTTAGTGATTTGCTCGACTTAGTCTACCCCTCTTCAACTCCATTAAAAGAAAATTCTTTGAAACTAAACACATGGGGTTAGTTCACCTGGAAAAATTCCTGTCTATGTATGGTATTAAAAACTGAGATTGAGATGTTCATTTCAAATTTCATTTGGTGTAATACTCAAGTTAGGGGTGTCCTCTTCTAGTGCAATGAATGCGACCCTTTGACCCCTTCTGAATGATTGACCACTTGGGGTTCCTTCTTTCTCTTACATTAATGAATAACATGTTGCCTTACGCACTTGCCCACCACGACGAATCAGCCTCATTGTGCGCATGCCCGACTTCGTTCGTGGAATAGCTCGGGGGCATACCTAAGAACAAATGAGTATCACATTCAAAGAAACGCCTTCTGAATTTGGTTGTCCTTTTGCTCCCATTTTAAGTGAAAAAAATGAAATGGGTATCTTTTATAGAACGCAATGTCAATTTCTTTCCTTATTTCGCTGTCTTCTTAGTTCTTCTTTTCTCAAATTGATTGAGAAATGTGCCGCCATATCATTTCTCTGTTCGTCAAGTAATGGGTTGCTTGCTTTACTCAAAGGGAGCCCATGGAATCGTCAAATGGAGGAAAAGGGCTTCGTTTCATTGAGTACTTATGAAATTTTGTAAGCGAACCTGTTTGACATAGCAGCTTCAGCTTTTGGAATGCGAGTTCTTGATCTATGCAGACTGGTTCGTAGAAATCATGGGAATTCTTCATCGCAGGTTGAGTATTTCAAATGGGAAAAACGAGTTTTTAATCCTTTGTGTTCTGTAAATATGTATTTTTTTTTGTTGCAGTTCTGTGATTAAAAGGCCAAATGACAGCATGAGGGTGATTTTGACAACGTTTGTGGGAGTGTTTTTGGGGTTCTTGATAGGAATATCTTTCCCATTGCTATCACTAACAAAGGTTGATGTTGATGAATGTTCTTAGTGTTCATATTAGATTCTTAGTGTTCATTTACATTGGTAATCATAAATGTTCTTTGTTTTTATGATATTGGCAGCTTGGTGTGCCCCCTGGTCTTGTCCTAAAGGTTGATCAAATGTATAATACTGACATGAAATCAGGTGGATCTTCACAAACAGCTGAAGATGTTGCATTTGATAGAAGGAGTGGTAGTGGAGAGTTGAATGGTTCCTCAGAGGTACTCTATTTCCTCGCTATGTACTTGCAAGTTTTGATGAATTACTAGTTTTTAGCTATTGATGGTGTTCTAAATATTGTGGTTTCTTAATTATATGTTTGGGGTTAGACCCATAAATGTCGTGAAAAGTAGGTTTATTACTGGTTTGATCTGTGAGATCCCACATTGGTTGGAGAGGGGACGATATATTTCTTACAAGGGTGTGGAAATCTCTTTGTAGTAGACGCGTTTTAAAACCGTGAGGCTGATGACGATACGTAATGGGCCAAAGCGGACAATATTTGCTAGCGGTGAGCATGAGCAGTTACAAATGGTATTAGAGCTAGATATTGGGCAGTGTGCGAACGAGGACGCCGGCCCCCAAGGGAGGTGGATTGTGAGATCCCACATTGGTTGGAGAGAGGAACAAAGCATTCCTTATAAGGGTGTGGAAACTTCTCCCTAGTAGATGCGTTTGAAAATTGTGAGGCTGACAGCGATACGTAACGGGCCAAAGTGGACAATATCTATTAGCAGTGGGCTTGGGCTGTTATAAATGGTATTAGAGCCAGACATTGCACGGTGCGTCAGCGAGGACGCTGGCCCCCTAGGGGGGTGGATTGTGAGATCCCACATCAGTTAGAGAGGGGAATGAAACATTTCTTATAAGGGTGTGGAAACATCTCCGTAGTAGACGCATTTTAAAATCATGAGGCTGATGTGCTTGGGCTCTTATAAATGGTATAAGAGGTAGACACTGCATGGTATGCCAACGAGGACGCTGGGCCCCCAAGGGGGTGGATTGTGAAATCCCACATCGGTTGGAGACGGGAAATCCCACATCGGTTGGAGACGGGAATGAAACATTCCTTATATGGGTGTGGAAATCTCTCCCTAATAGACGCGTTTTAAAACCGTGAGGCTGACAGCGATACGTAATGGGTCAAAGCAGACAATATCTACTAGCGGTAGGATTAAGTTGTTATAAATGGAATCAGAGCTAGACACACTGTCCGTATCTGGCTCTAATACAATTTGTAACTGCACAAGCTCACGGCTAACAAATATTGTATGCTTGCCCATTACATATCGTCGTCAACCTTACAGTTTTAAAACGCATATGCTAGGGAGAGATTTTCACACCCTTATAAGGAATGTTTTGTTCCCTTCTCCAACCGATGTGAGATCTCACACATAACAATGCTAGAGAGATCTCACACATAACAATGCTAGACAAACCTTTATATAGGCATAACAATACTAATTCTCATACATGAATCAAGAAGCAGACAAACATAGAATAGCCTACAGCAGCAATCAACCATCTTAGACTCATGTACCAATATAGGAAACGAACCAAATGAATCCAATAGATTCATGAACTGACGTTTTGATTTTTGCATTACTACGTGCCTATTGCTTGTATTTGATCTTCTATAACTTGAAAAACTGGTATGATATGATGCAGATTTGGGTTCCATCAAATCCTAGAGGAGCAGAACGACTAGCCCCAGGGATCGTTGCGGCCGAGTCTGACTTCTATCTACACAGATTATGGGGAGACCCCAACGAGGTGTGTTTTGAGAATGTCTTTTAGAAACACGACATTATAGGACATCCTTAAATATCAGTAGTTAAGGTTGTACTCAATCAGCTAAATTCTTGCAGGACTTACCTAGGAAACCAAATTACCTTGTAACTTTCACTGTTGGTTATAACCAGAGAGACAACATTGACAAAGCAGTAAAAAAGGTCCCTTTTCTTCCTCTAACACTGTATTTACTGCCATCCTTCTCTTCATGCTTGTGAGAATCTCACGTTGGTTGGGGAGGAGAACGAAACACCCTTTATAAGGTTGTGGAAACCTTTCCCTAGCAGACGCATTTTAAAGCCTTGAGGGGAAGCCCGTAAGGGAAAGCCCAAAGAGGACAATATCTGCTAGCGGTGGGCCTAGGCCGTTACAATGCTCTTACCAGACTGAATGTAATTCCTCACAGTTTTCAGAGAACTTCACAATTCTTCTGTTTCATTACGACGGTCGAACAACCGAATGGGACGACTTCGAATGGTCGAAACGAGCAATCCACGTGAGTGCTCAAAAGCAAAGTAAATGGTAAATCTTGTTCTGTTACAGACTTGTAGAGAAGATTTGTTGCATATTATAAATGAAAACTTATGAACTTCCTTTGAAGGTGGTATGCTAAGCGGTTTTTGCACCCGGACGTCGTGGCGCCTTACGACTACATCTTTGTGTGGGATGAAGACCTGGGAGTTGAGAATTTTGATGCAGAAGAGTGAGTTATTTAGAGATTAGCTTAAATGACATATTGGTTTCATTTGAATGTTTATAATGCTCTTTCAATGCAGATATATAAAGTTGGTGAGGAAGCATGGATTGGAGATATCACAGCCTGGTTTGGAGCCTGTCAAAGGGTTAGCATGGCAAATGACAAAGAAACAGGATGGTCTTGAAGTTCATAAGTAAAACTTCTGGAATAACTATGTTCTGTTCCTTAAAAATCTGTGTTATTTATCATTTGTTTCGGCGAATTCCCTGCAGGGATACGGTGGAAAAGGCGGGATGGTGCACCGGGCCGAAAATGCCTCCCTGTGCCGCGTAAGATTACTCAAGAAATAGTTGTTTTTGTTCGGTTGATAGAGTTTTAATGTAACAGCTCAAGCCCACCGCTAGCAGATATTGTTCTCTTTGGGTTTTCCGTTATGGGATTCTCCTCATGGTTTTAAAATGCCTCTGCTAGAGAGAGGTTTCCACACCCTTATAAAGAATGTTTCGTTTACCATTTGTAACCGCTCAAACCCACCGCTAACAGATATTGTCTTCTTTGGGCTTCCCCTCAAGATTTCTAAAATGCTTATGCTAGAGAGAGGTTTTCATACCCTTATAAAAAATGTTTCGTTTACCATTTGTAATAGCCCAAGCCTACACGCTAGCAGATATTGTCCTCTTTAGGTTTTCCCTTTCGGGCTTCCCCTCATGGTTTTTAAAACGTGTCTGCTAGGGAGAGGTTTCCACACTCTTATAAAAAAATGTTTCGTTTACCATTTGTAACAGCTAAGTCCACCGCTAGTAGATATTGTCCTCTTTGGGATTTCCCTTTCGGCTTCCCCTAATGGTTTTAAAACGCGTCTGATAAGGAGAGGTTTCCGTCCCTTACAAAGAATGTTCCGTTCAGCCTAAGTCCACCACTAATAGATATTGTCCTCTTGGGTTTTCTCTTTCGGGCTTCCCCTCATGTTTTTAAAACATGTCTACTAGGGAGAGGTTTCCACACCCTTATAAAAAATATTTTCTTTACTATTTGTAACAACCCAAGCACACCGCTAGCAGATATTGCCCTCTTCGGATTTTTCCTTTCGGGCTTCCCTTCAAAGTTTTAAAACGTGCCTGCTAGGGAAAGGTTTCCACACCCTTATAAAAAATGTTCCATTTACTATGTGTAACAACTCAAGCCCACCGCTAGCAGATATTGTCCTCTTTGGGTTTTCCCTTTCGGGCTTCCCCTCAGGGTTCTAAAATGCGTCTGTTAGAGAGAGGTTTTCACACTCTTATAAAGAATACTTCGTTCCTCTGTCCAACCGACGTGGGATCTCACATTTAATGTCTGTCCATGTCTCCTTGTACAGTTTTGTTGAGATCATGGCTCCCGTATTCTCACGAACTGCTTGGCGTTGCGTCTGGTATATGATTCAAGTAAGAACTGACTGTATTCTTATTGAATTCTAGCTTCATCATTGCATAAGTTCTTTCTAATTCCTGTTACATTGATTTGTAGAACGATTTAATCCATGGTTGGGGCCTTGATTTTGCTGTGAGAAAGTGTGTAGAGGTCTCACTTACCATTTCCCTTAGATGCTACTAAGTTTTATTACGAATATCTACCGTAAACCGCCCATGCCCACCACTAGCAGATATTGTCCACTTCAACCCGTTACATATCGTCATCAGCCTCACGGTTTTAAAACGCGTATGTTACAAAGAGGTTTCCACACCCTTATAAGAAATGTGTCGTTCCCGGGTGTGGAAACCTCTCCCTAATAGACATGTTTTAAAATCGTGAGATTGACAGCGATACGTAATAGGTTGAAACAGACAATATCTACTAGCGGTGGGTTTTGGCTGTTACATCCATGGACTTTTTCTAACACAAAACCGTGTATACCAGCCCGCACACGAGAAGATCGGAGTAGTAGACGCTCAATGGATAGTTCATCAAGGCCTTCCCTCGCTCGGGAGCCAGGTAAACTCGAATCATTGTGTTCCTTCCTAGAGCAGTTCAAACACCAACCCAAGTCTTGTGTTGATCATATCTTTGTCTGCAGGGAGAAACTCAACTTGGGAAAGCGCCATGGCAAGGGGTACTCTTTCTTTATCTCTTCCTTCTTTCATAGCTCCAAAATGATGTGGGCTTTATATTGATTATCAGGTAAGAGAACGATGCAAGAAGGAATGGACAATGTTTCTGCGTCGGCTAGCAAATGCTGAGAAAGCTTATTTCAATTCATTGGAGAATCATCGTTCAAATATTAGTGTTCGGCTATAAAACGTTCTTATATATATATGAAAATTTGTGATAAACGACTATTTATAGTAAAAAGCGGTAGATAGTTATACCAAACTCAATCATATATATATATATCATTAGTTATTACATTTTCTAGTAACAATAAGGACCCAAATTCCTACTTAGATTTTCTCTCTCCTGTTCTTTGTGTTCATCTTCTCTCATGTTCTTTTGTTCATCGAGTGTATTATTGTGCGATCCTAACAATTAGGACCCAAATTCCTATTTGGATTTTCTCTCTCCTGTTATTTGTGTTCATCTTCTCTCATGTTCTTTGTGTACATCTGAATCGAGTGTGTGTTATTGTGCGATTCTAACAATTAGGACCTGTTATTTATGTTTATTTGGATCGAGTGTGTGTTATTGTGTGATCCTAACAATTAGGACCCGAATTCCTACTTTGATTTACTCTCATGTTATTTGTGTTTAGGTGGATCGAGTGTGTGTTATTGTGCGATCCTAACCATTAGGACCCAAATTCCTACGTGAATTTTCTCTATCTTGTTCTTTGTGTTCATCTAGATCGAGGGTATGTTATTGTGGTATCCTAACAATTAGGGCCCAATTACATTCATTACACGTACTTGTATTGAATTGAGAGGTGAGACAGCTGATTGTGAAGCACTTAAGGCTGGAAAATGGAGGCAACATGACAGTACTTGGAAAGATGCATTTGGAACAAAGAAAGGCTGTTACCACTCAAGAACATCCATTCCGAGGTTGTCTGTAACTCTCTCACAGCTGTTTCTCTTTTTTCTATGCCCTGGATCACTGACTATTCAGACCACAATAATATATAGAATATATAGAATAAAGAGAAAAATATATAAATAAATAAATAGTCTCGAGATTGTTACGATAACATGTGACATGTTTTTTTTACTTTTGGGTCGATAGTAGTTGCAGTTTTAACACTTTCATAGAACGAAACTAGTATACGCTTTGATCTTGCAAGTAATAATAGACCCTTTAAAAAAAGGAAAGAGTAAATTGAGCTGGTGGCGGAGATGGGTCGATAAGGCCCAAACAATTGAGGATGAGGATTTGCAGGGTCCTGTCCAGTGGATTTCGGTCACGGGAAGCCACCACGAGAAAGAAACCTTCCTCTAACGCTCGTTTATACTACAACGAGTGGAGTGACAAAATCTATATCATCATTGGTGTCGTATTGATCCATGACGGTTTAGCGGGTTCATAAAACTAATAAAGTGTTACCTGTTGGTAAAGTCAACGATGAAAGTTGGACTCGTGTTTATTCATTTTTTTTAATTGAAAAAGAAAAACAACTTTTACTAATAACTATTACTTTTTTATTTTAAATTTGAATAAATATTGCAACTTTTACCTCTAAACATGTTTTTTTTGTTCGAGAAATTGTTAAAAAAAATTTTTTTTTATCTAATTAGTATTTTTTTTTTTTTTTAATTATGGATTTCAATAAAACTTTTAAATGTTTAAAAGTATTTTTTAATATGCTTTTAGAGCAAATTATTAATAATTTTATATTTTTAATTTTTTTAAAATGAAATGGTTAGCTAATGAACCATGGTTAAAGATTGGTGGTTAAGATAACCTCAGTCAATATAGAAATGGTACAATTGTTGTCTAGCCCAACCATTTGGATTGATACATTTCGAGCTTTTTAAGCCCAAACCTATTTCTTCATTTCTCTTCGTTTTCGCTTCTTCCGCAACTCAAAACCAAACCCTGAACGGATTAGACTTCATTTTTGAGGATTTTTTAAGATGGGTCTCTCAAATTTCCCCCCTTCAGCTGAAGGAGTATTGCTGTTACCAATTCTAGTGATGAACACAGTAATGTCGATGGCTTTCTTGAAGAACTTGGTGAGATCTGTGCTACAAATGATGAACGCGAGTGCGAGGGGCAACCCCTCGAGTTCTGCGGATGAATATGAACAGGAAAGTGGAAGAGAAAGAAGAATCTCAATTACCCATTTCAAATCCTTACGCCAAAGCTTCAATGGCGGAACAGAGACTGAAAATTGCTCTGTTTCGAGGTGTGCTGTGGCAGAGTGCTCTGTTTGTCTTTGTGGATTTGAAGCCGATGAGGAAGCTAGTGAGTTGTCTTGTAAGCATTTTTTTCATAAATGTTGTCTTTCTAAATGGTTAAATAATCAGCATGTTACTTGCCCTCTCTGTCGCTCAATTCAATAGAGTGCAACTTTTTGGAGGAAATTTTTGTGTTCATTTCAGCTTTTTGTGTTCTTTTCTTTTCTTTTTCTTGCTGTTTGAGCTAAAGGGTATGAAAGATTCACTGTTTTATTGAGCTTCTGGCTAAACTGAAAACACCCCCGAAACGAATTAGAATTATTCCGGCATTGGCCAATTAAGAGGAAGATTATGGATAAGTACGGAGAATTTTTGGAAAAGCAAAAGCAAAGTTATGTGAGTTTATGCTCAAAATGGACAATATCATTGTGGAGAGTTGTGATGTCTAACATGGTATCAGAGTCATGCCCTTAACTTAGCTCGGTCAATAGAATTCTAAGTATCAAAAGAAATTGTGAGTTTTGAAGGTGTAGTCAAAGGTGACTCAAGTGTCGAACAAAGGGTGTACTTTGTTCGAAGGCTCGAAAGAGTCAAACCTCAATTAAGGGAAGGCTGTTCGAGAGCTTCAGAAAAGGAAGTCTCAGGGGAAGCTCTATCGTTTTCTTGCTTCAATTCTTAACCTTGTGGCAAAGATCCAATCTTTTTGTGACCCCTAACCCTTGGCTACTCATTTCATGCACTAACTTTAATGAAGATCTTGATATGAATGACTGTAAATCTATGACCAAAATACTTGTCATCTTCGTCACTTATATTAGGATCTCTCACAATCTACCCTTTTTAAGATACAACGTCTTCGCTGACACTCATTCCTTTCTCTAATCGATGTGGGATCCATCAATCTCTCCCCTTCGAGCTCAACGTCCTTGCTGGCATACTCCCTCGTGTCCACCCCTTTCGAGACTCAGCTTCCTCGCTGGTACATCACCTGGTGCCTTTCGGGACTCAGTCTCCTCACTGGTACATCACCCCGGTGTCTAGCTCTGAGGGCCCAGCGTCTTCGCTGGCACACCGCCCGGTGTCTGGCTCTGATATCATTTGTAACAGCCTAAGTCCACCGCTAGCCAATATTGTTTTCTTTGGGTTTTCCCTTTCGGGCTTCCCCTCAAAATTTTATAACTCGTCTACTAGGAAAGGTTTCCACATCCTTATAAAAAATGTTTTGTTCTCCTCTCCAATCGATGAGATCTCATGTGGGATCTCCTTCCTAACCGATGTGGGACATATATGAAACTACATAAATGAAGTTCTAACAGGATTATAACGAAATATGGACAGAAAAATTAATCAAATCCACAGAAATTAAGAATTCTTTGTATATTTCTCCCAAGTTTAGTGCCACAAAAGCAATTCTCCATTCATACGTCTATATCTAGAAGAAACTGTAAAGAAATTGATAAATACGACTTGGAACAGTTCGTTTTATTTCTTTGGAACTTTGAAATGTTCACATACAAGTGTAAGCAGCTCAGGAGCATCAAAACATTATTAGGCTATAATTTAGTCACTAAACTACCTCTGATATGATAATCATACAGAATCAGAAGCCACAGTTTCTTTCAGTTAGAGTCCATACACATCTGGTTGTGCTTCAGCCTAATGAACTCCTCAGCCACATCGTCGATGTTTTCGGTACGGCAGTGTCTAGAAGCTTTGTTTACATCAGATATTTCGTTGATGTCGTCACTGAACGTTACGTGAGATCTATGGTTTTTGCGGTGTCTTCGAGTCACGAGCATAGAGTCGGAAACGTAACCTCCATAGTTGTCTGAGGAATGAACACCATGATGAACATGGAACGACTTGAGCTGAGAACTTCTAAAAGACATCTTTCGATCTGCCAGAGAACACAAATCTGTTAGTTTTCTTGTTTGTGAATGCGTGATTGAAATGTGTCAAAGTGCATATATAGAACAATTGTATTCCTTAGGGATGAGATTCGAATCCAATGCCTTATTTTGGGAGATGGGCCACTGAGGATTTTGATTTTAGGTGGAACACGAAAGAGATATCACTTAAAATGCTCGTGTAAAGTTAAAGGTATTTTTTAATGGGAGAAGTAACTTGAAGAACAAGACAGTTCTGTTTCTATACCTAATAAACCTTTCGAGGTTTCCCAGATAACAGAAAATCTTACCCAGATTTGTCTCAACTTCATGTCCTTACTGCCTATAGCCACATACCTGTAACATGCCGAAACCCTTATCTTTTACTGTTTTCAATGATGTATAATTTCCTTCTTGTTTTTTCTAAGTGTATGACGTTTTAACAGATTCAAGTCACGCCGGTTAGATATGAAATGCCCCAGAATGTACTATAAGGGTGTGGTTTCCTTCTTGCTTTTTCTAAGTGTATGACGTTTCGACAGAGACAAAATCATGTCTATGCTTGTTAGACATGAAATGACCCAAAATGTACTAAAGAGGGGTGTGGCTAGTTGTTAACTTCTCCCTTGATTTTGTATGACCGTTCGACGAAATCACGTCTAAATCTACCATACCTGAATCGCCTCAAAATGTAATGCGACTAGTTGTCAAATTCTCCCTACCTGAAAAACTATATACTATTTAAGCTGTTGTATTCTATTTAAGTTGTTGTATTGATTTTTTGTTTGTATGTTATATAACATCAATTTCAATTTCTCTTAACCGTGTTTTCAAACTCTCTTTCAAAATCTCTCAGTCCCGTTTTCTAAAACATTTTTCTCAAATCAGGGTGCGATCCTAAATTGGTTTGACTGACTCACAATCACCAAATACTCTTTATTAACGAATACTCTATGTCAGCACTCCTCAACCTAAAAGGTGGGGAAACCAGAGAACAAGTCACAACGACGAGTAATGATCAGAAAGAGACTAAGAAATCAGGCAATTATAGATATGAATACATGATACAAGTAATGGTCGTGTATACAAAACTTCCCAGTAATGGGAACAAAGCCAACAGCCTCAAATACAATGCCAATGCGCCGGGGTTCTCTAATTTGCTGCTCCCGTGGCAGCAACTTCAACCACCCAACGAATAGATCAACTCCATGAATCAAACCAACTCAAAGAAAATAGATATCTACACATACTTTCCACCCATGGAATTAGTTCAACTTTCCAACCATTTGCAACCTCCAAAAGAATCAACGTTAGCTTATCTGGAGGCAATCGTCATCGACATCGGCCACATATCGGTCAATGGCTGCCGGGATGGAGGGTCCACGAGGTGTCAGATAAGCTAAAGTAGAAGTAACCTTCACAGGTAGATATCAAAGTTGGAGAAAGATTAACCACTCTTTCGTACGCAATTCCCAGGCAAAAGGAATTTGTAATTTTCTGAACTTTCAAGAAGATAGGATGGCAAGTGAACTGCCGAGTAGGAATGAGGAACAGGTCCCATTTTTCCAATAATTTCCTTGAAAGTGTATTCCTCAGGAAGCATGTCGAATAGATCAGCACCCTCACATATAATCTTCTGAATTCGTTCGGGATTCAGATAACTCGAGAATCTAACTCTGTCGTTGTGGCTGTAAGCTTTCATCTTAAAGACGAAGTCGCTGATACGACGAAAGCAGAAGCTGCAGTGCCACCCTGAATCTGCCAACAGGTCGTCCGATTGGCGATAATGAACATACCTTGTCTTCCCAGGTTTGTATCTATGAACTGAAGCTCTCCAGCTATTGTCATCAACATGGAACTCAAAAGAGTACAAATAGTTTCTAAGCTGTAGATGAAGAACATCCGGGATGTCATCACACCATCTTAAGAGATTAATGGTGTGCCTGCTTGGAATTTCATCAACATCAGACATTATCAACAAATCATCATCAGAGATTCCAGCAATTTTGAGAAGCTGATCGAGTGCTACTCGTTGAAATGCCTCCTCGACGAAAGGATTTTCGCCTTTCTTAAATCTCCCTCCGACAGTACCGTAAGTCAACCTTGGCTCGACAAATTTGAACTGATCTCTATTGCGAGCGAAGTACAATGGCTTTGGCTTCCCAGTAAATGTTGAATTTACCTCAAGAAGAACAAACTGTGTAATGTAGGGGTAGAGTTCTTTCCATCGCAAGGTGAGCATCTCGATCTCGTTACTGAATAACACAGCATCGTAAACACGTCGTGGGAATTCACGGACTTTCCAACCATGGAGCTTGCAGAGGTTCTCCATGGTTACATTTTCATCATGGTAGTGAGTAATCATATTGAATTCTTTTGGTGGAGATTCCCATAGTGGCCGTAGGAAGTATGAGATCTTCTGTCCATGCAGGTAGATGATCAAGATGCACGCCGGTACCAGCGCAAAAAGAATAAAGAAGGTTTTTACATCCCATCCACGAAAAATGCAGCGAAGTCTAGACATGCCCAATACGCGATTGGATTCCTGCATACAGAAAAGAAGCCTGGTTAACATCTTAAACAAAACTTGAATTATGAACAGGACAACTTCAAAATCTCCATTCCTTTCAGAAACAAAGCAACAAAACCAAAAATGAATATTATGATTTTGATACATATAAATTCCTCATAGATTCTCAAAGTGCATGCAAAATTATGTCGCAATCTCTATGCAGTAAGAAAAAAATTCTGAAAACCAGAAGTTCGCAAGGTTTGAAGTTAAAAAACAATCCCAAATGCTGAAAAATCTCTTCTAAGGACGAGAAATTTTTAAAAATTGTAATATCAAATTCACTTCCGCTAGAACAGATTTTACTCTCCAGAAATCTCTGTTAAATACGGCGAAGGAATGCGCAGTTAGATGAGCCATTCGAAATTCCGGCAATCAGAGTTCCAGACTAAATAACACCAATAAAAATTGCAGACCTATCGGCCTCGCATTTGATAATGAAAATTTCCCCAAAAACCATCAAATAAACGAAGAACAAAGCCCTAATATCAAAGAAGTCAATCAAGCGCCCAAACAGTCCTAAAAAACGATTTCTCAAAAGACTAGATTCATACATGATCAGAAATAACAAACTAGAACACAAATCATAAAAGAAAATCCATGAACGACGAAAACAGAATGAAAGTGCAAAATTAGTAAGTACCTGATCACAAATTTCACCACAGATATCATCAGATTTTTTGGAGCAGTAATGGTCTCCACCTTCGCCCATCATCCAAGACATTTCTAGGAAGTTTAAGTATCCCCTGCAAAACGCCGGTTGAAGAAACAGAAAGTAGACTAACCACGAATGAGCAACCGGCGGCGGCGGTTCAGTTAAACAAGAAAATGAGTAGATTCAGTCGGAAGTGCGCTTCAATCTCCGTCTCTATCCCTCTAAATATACAGATTGCATAGAGAGATCCGTAAGAATCAGAGAAATTAAGAGGGAGAGATTGAAAGAAACGGTCAAAAATCGAAGGCGGAGAAGGAAAGGATGTATGGGCTGGCTATCTATCTGTCTTCGACAATGATTGGTGCCGAAGCTATAACAACAATGGAGATGAATCAAATAAGAAAAAGAAAATCAGAGAATCAAAAGACGAGAAGACCAAGAGAGCCGTTTCCCTTTGTCGTCGTCGTCGCCGTCGTCGTCGTTTCTGAAACAAAATGGTTATGGCGATTCTCTGTGTTTCTTTTTTTGAAGTATCTGTTCTTCTCTGTAAATTCTGCTCGATAACGTGGGTATAAATACTGAATGTTTGGAAGTGGGGGCCACGCGCTCCATTTTTTGGTTTGACTCGCTCAAGCCGACCCAAATCCAACCGAGTCGTGGACCGTGTCCTGCTTTTTTTCGGTTCTTAATTTGTTCATCTAATTTTGAATTTTATTTATTTTTTAATATTTATATATTATGGTGGTTTTGATTAATTCTTCCTCCGGCCTCTCTTATTTTGTTTCCTTCTATATTGTCTTTACTCGCTTCCATTTTGGGCTTCTTTTGGGCCTTATCTCTGGCCCATGTAGGCCCAATTTCTCTTTATTTTTTTCTAAAAATTCACTCTTTCTAGAAATTAGTCCACCTACTTTTAGAAAATTAGAATTCCACGCATAAAATTAAGGACTTTGGAGTACGCATTTATAAGATAAAATATTTACAAAATATTTTATTTTATTAATTTAGACTAAATTAATCAAATTTAAAAAATACTCTTAAATTTTTAAAAAGTTTCAAATATATATATATATATATTTACCGATAGTATCTCGTTTCAAAAATATTCGAAAAAAAATTTCAAGAGTAACATTATAAAAGTTTTAAGATAATCTATAAAATGTCGATATATGGTTTTTATTTAAACTTAACCGGAGGTTAAAAAAATTATTTTATTTTATTAATTTAGCCGTTATTAGTTTCTCTTATTTATTTTTATTTTTTTACTTTGTTGCCTTTTACATCATTGCATAAATTATTTAAATAAAATATTGATAGATTATTTCCTAATATAAAATCTTAATTTTATTCGATTGGAAGGGAAAATTTAATATCTACGTTCAATTTTAGAATTATTACACATTTTATATGGAAGTAATTGGTTGCATTTTAGATTTATTTATTATTATTATATGTATGTTGATTTTAATAAACATTATGCCTTATATAAGTAAGTAATATACCCATATATCTATTTAGTATATTTAATTTTCTTATATTTTCATTTTCTAAATAATTATTTATTGGGAGGCCTTCCTCCTCTAATTTACTGGTAAATTTAATTATAATAAATAGACTAACTTGAGCGGTAAAAAGAATTAACAAAGTTTTCATTGTTACAAATTTGGTAATGCGCACGTTTTTTTCTTCTTCTTATTGATTGTCCTTAAAATTAGGTCATAGGTGCAGTAGACGAGAGAGGGAATGGAAAAGGATGGCGATGGAGGTAGATAAGTCGTTTATGTTCGTATATTAACAGTATATACATCTGTTAAAAATAGTTTCTGTCTTTATATTAATAAAAAATAAATAAAATGATTTTGAAATGATTTTTGTCCAATTTTTTTTTATTAAAAGTTAATAAGTATTTTTTTTTTAAAAAGAATATATTATTTATATCCAAAATTAATGGAAAGTTCATTCATTTAAAATAATAATAAAAATACTGTTAATGTTTTTTTTTATATGGGAGAAATAAAATTGGTAACAATTTTTAATTTTTACTTTTAATTTTTTTTTTTTTTTTGCGTGGATAATATCATATAACTCGTAATTACTTCCTAAGTAATTGATATTTGAATTGGACGCTTGTAAAAATTTAAAATTAAATCCCGATTAAGATTTGATGTTTGGTTTTTTCTCGTAAATGTTGAACTTTGAACCCGTCCTTTTCAAAAATATAGGTCAAAATAAAACAATTTTTCACTTCTAATTAGAAAGTTGATTATTGAAAGTCAATTAATTAAGTAATGATATATTTGTAAATATAATGAAAACATTGTAGGAAAAATAAGTTAAATAATGAGGTGAAATAAAAAGTATTATTTAAAAATAAAAAAAAAGGTTTAGAAAGTACTTTATTAGTGGGATGGAGATATGATTAATGAAAATGATAGGGCACGTTGTGTGGTCGTGTACGATAATTCAAAAGAAGCCGTCTACTTGCTCCCAAGTCCACGCAAAGACTTCTCCAAGTCAATATTTTAACCCCTACAAATATATATATATATCTATATATATATATAAATTTAACGTTAAATTATAAGTTTAGTTTTAAAATGTTCGTCATATTTATGTCTAATTAGAGATATTCACGGCGAACATTTATTTTGCACTTCACACCTTGGAACGCACCGTTCTTATAGAGAGAGAAACGTTTTTACATCTTCTTAACTCGAAATGGCAAATAGTTGAGGAGATGAAATGTTCCTTTTTTTTAGGGTACCTCATAGAACAGATCCAGTGGAGATGGGGTGGACTTTGTAGCTTAGAGGATTAGGGCACGTGGCTAACAACCACGGTGTCGGGGGTTCGAATCCCTCCTCGCCCACAACTGTTCCAAAAAGGGAAGGACTGGACTTTTTCCTCTAGAAATAGGAAAATCATGATCGGGATAGCGGACCCAAAGCTGTGGAACTTGGGTATGGGTCTTTTGTCGAAGAAATTAAGGTGGGAATTCTCCATGGGAAATTTGCGAGGAGAGCAAATTCTCTTTAATATTACAGCATAGTCTTTAACGACTTTAATTTAAATATTATAATAGAGTCTAAAAATTAACTAATTTATTTTTAAATTTAGTTTGAAAATTAAACATGGTGGGGATTTGTGAAGGGTGCGGGTGGACAAGAATGGGAACGGGAAAAAAGTTCTCACTCCCTCTTCCATTCTCAGTCTAAACACGGAATTCTCTCCTTATTCGGAGCGGCCCCGCAGATCCCAGACCCCACCAGTAGAATGAACATCTTTAATTCTAATACACCTTACCGTTTTAAAATTATTTAATAAGTTTAAAGTTGGTAGGGAATAATCTGGATACAATTTAAAATTTTATTTATTTTAGAAAATTCTAAACTTTTAATTTTAAATAAAAGTATAAAATAGATAGAATAAATATCTCATTTAACTAATTTTATAAATACAAAATATTAATTCTTCACCCGCATGGAAAAATCAAATGCGCGTTGACTTCAAGAAAACGGAAACCACCATATGATCGTGACCCGTTCTCCCCTAACGGCAGCCATGCGACGACTTCAAATCAACGGCAAATCCAACGGCTGCAAAATTGTTACACGGCACGTGGCTTATATCATTCAACATGCCACGTATCCTTCCAAAAATAAATATCAAGGAAAATTTTAATTTTAGATTTTTATCCTAATTTATCCAATTATAATCACCA
The DNA here is from genome assembly GCA_033971965.1 of Cucurbita ficifolia. NCBI lineage: Eukaryota > Viridiplantae > Streptophyta > Magnoliopsida > Cucurbitales > Cucurbitaceae > Cucurbita > Cucurbita ficifolia. Next base: position 10,027,994 of record CM066979.1, read on the forward strand.
TTATTGTTCCAAATATTTAATTATTAAATTATTTTCACATTTATTTATTAAATTATAAGCGTATTTTTTATAAATTTTTTATTTTAAAAAAAAGATAAGATTTATAAAAGGCTCAACCTTATCCATTTAGTAGACTTAAGTGCAAGACCTAAATTCTATTATAACATGTTTTTTCTTTTATAAATATTCAAATTTTATTAAACAAAATTAAAAATTTAAGATAAAAATATATTAATTTTTTCGGATTTCATCGGTTTATTTTTTAAATATTATTTTCTTAATAAAATAGCTTAAATTCCCATTATTTATTTATTTATAAAAAGATAACATGAAATAATATATTTTAAAAAATGAAGATATTTTCGGGAGTCGATATGAAATTATCCATTGGATTTCAAAAAATTATTTGTTTTTTTAAAAAAAAAACAAGTTGACAAATTCGCATTTTTCCTAAATATATAATATTTATTTATAAAAAATAAATAATAAGAAACTGTTTTAATTGGTCAACGTCAACGTGTTACATGTTTGGTTGCTCGTAATTATGAATTAATGATACCATGAAATTGATATTATTATAATTTTAATTCTTAAACAGCATTAATTAAGTCTACTTGCATGTGAGAGCTGAGTTGGATTTTAATTTTATAAATTTTTAAAATGCTATTTTTAATTGATCATGAAATTTGATTTAATAAATTATTTATTTAATTCATGAATGCCCAAGTGCTACCTACTTATGACAACATTTAATTTATTATTGAATATTGGTTGGAGAGCTTGTCTGTGGAATTTAATTATTTTTTAATATTAGAATTCTATTTTGAAGATAATGCAATAAATAATGAATAATTCAACATATTGTTGGCTGATAAATAAATATATAATTTCATTAAATTTTATAATTTTTCATGGAAAAGCTGAAAATGACAGAATTTTCTGCATCTACTTTGAATTAATGTCAGCTTTGAACTTTTATTTATTAATTCAACCCTTGTCTTAATAGGAAGCTAAATTAATAAAATATTTTAAATTTGTATTTTGTTAAAAATAATATTCATTAATATTTTTAAAAGTTTCAAAAAAAAAAAAAATTATAATACATTTATGGATAGCCGGGAGGTTTGAACTTTAAAAAGTTTTATTAATACTCTTTGAATTTTTAAGATGTTTAGCATGATCGTTCGCCAAAATAATGTCTATGACTGATGGATTAAAAATTGCTTAAAATGTACTATAGGGATACCATGGTGTCAGCTCTCTACCACCCCTGGACCATGTGGCCTAAGCGAGCTACCCTATGTATGGCACATACGTGTGTCACAGCGTGGGCGAGCTTGCCGAGACGAGTGTCTCGGGCGACTTCCTTTGAAATGGGTTTTTCAAGGAAAGTACGAGCGCTACGGGTGTGCCGGACAGTTTGGAGGCTTTAACTCTAAAAAGTTTTATTAATACTCTTTGAATTTTTAAGATGTTTAGTACCATATTTAAAAAATACTCATAAAATTTTAAAAGTAGTATTAGCACTCTTTTTATCTCTATGAAAAAAAGTTTTAAAAAAGTTATTACCGTCAATACAAGGACGAAAACATGCATGACAAAAAGCGGTGGACAAAGAATTTATAGCATTGGAGCAAAATCAAACTTAAAAACTAGTGTCAAGACTAGAAGACGTCAGACTCATCTTTTGCAAGTGGGTTTACGAAATAAAATATCTTTCGAATGGATCAATTGCGAGATACAAGGCTCGGACTGTAGCCTAGGATTCTATCAACAATATGGACTAGACTATGATGAAATGTTTAGTCAAGTAGTGTATATCACTATCGTACGAGTCCTGCAAGCACTTGTTATAAGTAAAGATTAGAGACTATGAGAGATGAATATGAATAATGATTTCTTACACAAAGAGTTAGATCTCAGCTTCGTTTAGATGTGGCTCGACAAATCCTATGATATGTCGAAGGGACAATCAACTATTGTCTTTTGTATAAAAGAACCGAAGACTGCAAGTTAGTCGGATATTGTGATGTTGACTATGCAGGATATCACAATACCTGAAGATCAAGCACCAGTATGTGTTCAAACTCGATTCATGATTAATTTCTTGGTGTAGCAAAAGATAACCAACAGTATTATTGTCAATTACAAAAACAAAGTACAGAGCAGCTCAAGAAAAGTACATGACTAAAACTCTTAGGATTTGCACTAGAAAGTTGACTATCTAGTACCACTTGATTGCAACAACTAATTTGCCGTTCGTCTAGTAGAAAATTCGTTATTTCATGCTAGAACAAAGTACGTGGAGTTGCACTATCATTTTATTAGAGAAAAGGTATTGAAGGAAGAATACAGATGGTGAATGTCATACTAGTAAATATAAGAGTTTTTGTTGTCCGCTCAACATGGTGCAACGAACGAGTACTAGTGCTGAGCGGGAGTGCTAAAAATATCATCACTAGCCCGAAGGGTAAGTCCAATAATTATACGAGCACGAAATTTGTAAAAAATTGTGTTCAACATAATATAACATAACCTAAGTTAGTCAAGTTATCAACGGAACGAACACGAAATTTTGGATCGATCTAATTTTTTTAACCCAATTTGTATGTATTTCAACTCAAGTTGAATTAAAAAGGAAAAAAAACAATCTTTTACATAATAATTATGAGAAGTCTACTGTTTTTTTTTTTAATGGAATAATGAATTCTATCAACTAGTCCACATTTTAATTATTAATTATTAAGTCAATGGTCTTTGTAAAGTCTTCTCCCAAGTTCATTATTATTATTTAAGAATCATTTTTATTTTTAGTAGACTTAGAACCCAAAGCATGGGAGACTGTAACTAAGTGAATTTTTTACTCTGAACCCTTCCCTCGAACAAAGCACGAAGCACGCCTCTCCTTAATCGAGGCTCATAATACTTTGTTCGATATTTGAGCATTCTACTGATATGACTAAGTTTAGGGCATGACTCTAATATCATGTTAGTTGAACAAGACTCTCCACAATGCTATAATATTGTCCACTTTGAGTATAAGCTTTCCAAAATGCCTCAGACCAATGAAGATAGTATTTGATTATAAACCCGTGATCATTCCCTAAATTAGCCGATGTGAGACTTTCATCCAACACTTCTATCTCCGTCTCATGGACATCTCTAATATAATATATATATATATAAAAATTAAATAACCCATAATTTTCTTAAATATTGGGTGGTTCTGCACGTACTAGATTACGAGGAAAAGTCAAAAACAATGTTCAGAAATTTACACCGCAATTAATTGCGATTGGTCTGCAAAAATTAAAAAATAATAATAATAAATAAAATAAAAATAAAAAGTCAATTAATCGCGCCTTTCTATCATTTTCCAAATGCCAATTTCCACATTGGCTACGGGTTACCAATATTTTTAGTTTTATTATTATTATATTATTGCATAATGCGTATAATGGAACGTCCACCAAGACGATGGGACGTTTCCGAAGACTAATACTTTACGACTTGTCGTTCGGTTTGGTTCCGTTGGACTTTTATCCAATGGAAACTGGAAAGTACAAAAACTTCATTTTCCAGGAAAGAATGCTAAATGCGATAATTAATAATAATAATAATAATTTTTTTTAAAAACTTATTTATTATAATATTTTTATTTGGTTATTATTGTAATATCATGAGCTAAGAAGCCCATAACCATTTGGGCTGGCCCAATAGAATCAATTTCAGGTCGTGATTTTAGATATGAAGCCCAATAAGACTACAACCAGGCCCAAAGCCCAAATTCGTTTTTTTTTTTCCTCGTCTTTTATTTTTTTTAAATATTCAATTATTTCACAAGTATAACGATTAAGAAGTAAGATGTTTGAATCTCTCGAATAATCATGGAATAATTTCTTATATATTCTCTTTTGCTCGAGGAGACCCTAGGAGATCTAGTAGATCTCAATTGCACAAAGCCATAGCCCAAAAAATCCTATAATGTTCGAAATGGTTTAAAAGAAGTGAGGTACATTTGAGTTAAACTTGGAGATGAAAGTTTTCTTTAATTGCTCGACTGTGAAATGAAACTAAGTTCACGAGCTCATTATCCTAGATCTGAACAAGTTGATAGTATTGGGTCGGGCTGAGTTTTATTATTTAATAAGAGTTGTTTGAGTTGAAAATATTTATAACCTGAACAATTGAATTGCGTCTAAAAAAACGTCTCAATCCAACTAAACGTTATGGATGCTCATATGACTCGAAGAATCTAGACTATTTGGTGTCACGGTCATGCTTGTTCAAGGCGTCTTACTTGTGGCCGCGTGTCAGATATCTCGGTCATGTTTGTTCAGAATGTGTTATCCATGGTTGCATGTCCGTTCCAAACCCTTTTTTACTTGTTTTCATGTTAGATAAACTTTTACTATTCTTATTGTGTCATTACGAGGTGCATAACTGGTCACCAAAATCATGTCTACACCCGTGAATGTTAAAATGTACTATAGGGGGATGTGACTAGTTGTCAATTCTTCATACCCGAGTTATATGTTATCAAAACCATGGTTGTTGCTTAATCGCTTTTAGCCTAAAACATTGTTTTCTTTATTCAATGTATTTGCTCGCTCACGTTTTCTAAAACATTTCTTTCAAACGTGACCTGAGACTCGAGCATATGATATTGTCCGCGAATTTCGAATTTCACACGGCTGACTTGTTCGTTGGATTAGAATAAATGTTGCCCAGTTACTATTCCGCTGCCGCAAGAGTGCGATTGTGACACCCAACCTAAATTACAAGAGTTGGGTTGGGTTAAATTTTTTTCCCGATTTTAGTTGAATTGAATCTTTGGAAAACTAAAAAAGTTATGTTCCGTTCATGGGTTGAAACTTTTTTAATCGGTACCTGAAAATAGGGTTCACAATCTAACCTTAACCTACTTTTTAAGATCTGTTGTGAATAATAATATTTAACGTTTATAGTAGACGTTAGTGATGTATTGTGACTCGTGAATATAAATTGAGTTAGTTCTAACTTCGGTCACCCGCCCAATTAGTTCTAAATTGAGTTAGTTCAAAAAAAAAAATTCTAACTCAACTGGTGAAAACTTTCATCTTATCCATCTATACCGTGCATGGCTAATCTGAAGAGCGGTTATTGAGAAAGCAGTCTATTGAGTTAAATCAACCCTTAATCACTCATTACTCATAATTTAATTACATTAATACCAAACTTTGATTCATTTAATGTCCCATTAGCTAACTTTGTGTAAGCCACCCACCATTTCTTGTCTTTCTAATCATCATTTCAAAACAAACCCCTTTTTGACATTCTTATCATCACTTTCTATCAAAATGTATATTAAAAAACAATTGAGGCTTAATAAACAAACATTATATTACACATCTTCCGATGCTATTGATAGCTATAATCATTGGAACGACCCATCTTCATTTCTATTTTATTTTAGTATTTCAGTAACTTCAGATTTTAACGGAGATTATTAATCTATTTTGTTCTCGTAGGAATGTTTGTGAGTTGAGTTTAATTGGATTAAGCACAAATCCCGTTTTTTATAGGCCCAAAAATTCTTTCACAAAATAATCCATCTTTTTCACGTTTATTGGTTTTGTAATGAAAAGTATAGGGTTTTGTTACCTCTCCAACGGCCTCGTCATTAGGTAGGGTTTTATTGGCCCAATCACTTATTTATTGAGGAGAAACTAATCCAATTCGGAGTTTTTGATGTTCATACGATCGATCATAGAAAAAAAAATTTGATTCATTTTGATTAAGCTTCCTTCCTATTATCTGGAAGTTTTTCTCGAATACAAGGAAATGATTCAGTTTCAAAGCTAAAGATCGTATACATTTTTTTTAACCCAACTCAACAATAAAATTTTTGGGTTTGGTTTATTCCGTTGGTTCTAGTTATTTATTCAAATTGTTGTTTTAAATAAAAATAAAAATATTAGTTCGTAAAATATTTAATTAAGATTTACCGTTCAATTTCAATATATGTTTTGACAAATACCTTCCAAATAGTTAAAAAAAAAAATATTTTTTTATGAGTATTTGGAGAATAAATAATAAAAAATAATCATTATGAAATTAAATAAAATATATATATATATATAACTAAATCTAATCCAAACCGTACGAATTAGGTTGGGTTGGATTGATCGAGTTTTTTTTTTTTTTTTTTTTAACACTCTTAATTTCTCGGAGTCACATTATATATAATTGCTTTAAGCTAAACATGCTTAATTTTGGAGTTCTAGCTACTTAAGATACACGTAGTAACTATTAATTCTTTTAAGCGTTTTCTAGCTCTAATTTTATATCATACGGATCACTCTTATTTGAGCGTCGTTTCAGTTCATCTACATATTCATCTATTAGTTGAACGGTCTCAATATCATTGTACTTATTATACTCATGATTTTACGATATGATTAGTTAAAAAAAGAAACCTCGTTGAGAAAAGATATTCATATCAAATATAATATATGTATATGAATTCTAATCCTATGATCATATGATTTATTTGCAATATAGTCCCAAACTTATATTATAAATTTTCTTGTGAAATTATATAACAAATTGATTAGTGGGGTAGCTAGAGAAGAAATTATGATGAATTTAAATTAAAATTTGAAGTTTGAAGAGTATAATAATGAGTTATGATTCATTGACCAACAAGCAATGATTCAAACTAAAAGTATTGATAGAGGAACCAAGGCCATGAGATGAGCTCCTCCAATCTTCAACCTTTTCTTATCAATTCATTGTGCAATATTTGCTAAAAATGGAGTAATGTAATTATTAAAAGGTCCCCTTTGGGTACGATTTTGAATTATCATAAAATGAGGGAGGAAAAAGCAATAAGAATTGACCTTCTGTTATCGAACCCTATGAGTCGTTTGACGATCGGACTTGTTTTCCCGTAAAAATGAATTGTGTTAGGAATCACGGATCTCCCTACAATGGTATGATATTGTCCACTTTGAGCATAAGCTTTCATGGATTTGCTTTGGGCTTTCCAAAAAGCATCATCCCAATAGAGATAGTATTAGTTGATTATAAACCCATGATCATTCCCTAAATTAGACGAGGTGGTGAACCTGAACCGAGCACTTCTTCAATTTACTAAGATATCTCGTCTCAAATTTCAAGGTGTGGACTAGGAAATGTCTCTCGCTTTTCGCACGTACTCACTCATCTTTATCAGCTCTATCTCCCTTCTTTCACTCGGTCATAGAAAATGTGAAATATTTGATAGGATTTATATTCACTATTTTTTTAAAATTATGATAATGTATATTTTAAACCCAAATTTGTAGTGAACATGCTTGATTTTTATTTTTAGGTCAAATTAAAATGACTTAAATTTTGCTCTAAAAAATAATCTTAATATAAAAAAAGGTTAAAAAATACCTTTACCATTAATACTTTGTTTCAAAAATACCTTTAAATTTTCAAAAGAATTTAAAAAATACCCTTAAAATTTTAAAAATTTCATTAATATTTATCTTTTTTAAAAAAAAATATAAAAAATACTCTTATAGTCGTTGTTAAAAAGTCTAAAGATAATCTATGAGGTGTCAGTAGACGTTTTCGTCCATATATTGACGATAATAATTTTTTTGAATTTTTTTATAAGAGTAGAAGATATTAATGTTATTTTTAAATTTTTATGAGTATTTTTTAAATACAGTACTAACGAAATTTGTTTTTTTTTTTTTAATTTGAAGGGTATTAATGAAACTTTTTAATTTATATAAACTTAAAATTTAAAAGATTTATTAGCTTCAATAATTTATTTAGAAATAATACAAATTATTATTTAAAAATAAAAAAACAAAAGCTTGCCTAAAATATAATATTATGGACCAAACATCTCTCCCTTTAATATTTTTTCTTTTAAAATTCAATACTAAAAGTCTTTTCTGTGGTCACAAATTTTGAATTTATTTTATTTTAAAATTAAAATTATAAATATTCTACGTCAATTTATGAGTTTTCTTTTTCTTATCTATTTTTTAGATATCCAGGAGCAATAGGCCGTTCCTTTCTTTCCAAGTTTTTCCTCAAATATAATGTAAGAATTAGATGACAAAACCAGAACAAAAAAACAACAAATGGGTATCAAAACAGGTCGAAATCGTTATCTTTTGTATACAATTTTGATACATCTAAGAAGATATCCCGGAGCAATAGGTCGTCCATTTCTTTCCTAGCTCTTCCTCAAAGAAAATGTATGAATTAGATAACAAAGCAAGAAAATGAATACGTAGAGATAGTATTTCCGGACCTAATTTTCAAAAGCCAAGAACAAAAAACGAATGGGTATCAAAACGGGCCAAAATCGTTATCTTTTGTATACCATTTTGTTGCATCTAAGAAGATATCTCAGAGCAATAGGCCGCCCATTTCTTTCCTGACTTTTCCTCAATGTAAGTATTTCTAGACCTAATTTTCAAGAGCCAAGAACAAAAACGAATGGTTATCAAAACAGATCAAAGTCGTTATCTTTCGTATGCCATTTTCTTGCATCTAATAACATATCTAAGAGCAATAGCATGTCCCCTTCTATCTTTGTTGGCTTTTCCCCAAAGAAAATGCCCACAATTCCATCAATAGGGTAAAGTGTGTATATATATATATAGGCTATGGATTCTATTCTAAGTTGTAGCCTTATAGGCTTCACCCTTTATGAAACACAATGGCCCCACGTATCTTATAGCCAAAGATAATGAGTTTCCCCATTTTGTGACGCCAACTCTTCAATCATCCATCTTTTTTTGCGCAAGAGGGGCTTCAACTATTGGCTTATTTCCTGTCGGGACCATCGACAGACAACGATGAAACGAGATTGTGACATTTGAGTATGTTTAGGACATGCTACAAAACTACGATGTCTTTGTTTTGTATTTATGTTCTTTTGAATTGTTAGACATAGAGAATTCAGTGGTTGATGTTTTGGATTATCGTTGTCCATTCATTGCAATTTCCAAGTCGTTTCGTTTTTGACTCCTTTGCTAGGTAGAATCGACATTTTTTTTTTTTTTTTTTTTTGTATTAAACACTTCCACTTGGAAGCTTGGATTGTCTTTTGAATGTATATAGAATTAAATTAGGAATGTCGTGGTTAAGTAAGCTTCTTACCTGAGCTGTTCTAATGAAGTTGAATCTTGTATGCTTTTATTAAGTTTTTTTTTAGTTATGACTCGACTCTAGCTCCTCCAACGAGATTGAGTCTTCTATGGTTCCATACAGTTTTTCTAATTATGACTCGACTCCAGCTCCTCCAACGAGGTTGAGTCTTCTATGCTTCCATAAAGTTTTTTTTAGTTATGACTCGATTCCAGCTCCTCCAATAAGGTTAAATCTTCTATGCTTTCATAAAGTTTTTCTAGTTATGGCTCGATTCCAGCTCCTCCAATGAGGTTGAATCTTTTATAGACATACATGTTATAAGCTCTAATGATGCAAAGTTAATTAATAAACTCTCCAATTGATCAAGTTTCATTCTTTAACTATATGTCACTCTACTATGAATCTAAAGTTGCACTCTTATGCACCGTAGAACTGTCACGATCCAATTTTTGTGATTTCGAGAAATTGGAACGCGACAAAAAGACGAAACCAAACACAAACGAAATAGAATCAAAATAAAACAACACACTTTAAGAAAAGGAAATGAGAATAGAGAGAAGAGAGAAGGTTCTAGAGAGAGAAAGAGTGAAGTAACCATCACCAACTCCGTTCCAGCCACGAGAAGTCCGATTTCAGCCAAGCCTCCTCCATGAAACCTACACAGAACCTAGAGGAGAAGCATACTGGACCTTTCAATCGTCCAAAATCGTCAAGAAACAAGAAAAACCCGGAGAAGAGTTATTGAATTTTTTGTTCTCGAATTTTCCTCAGATATGCGAGAAATACTATGAGTTAGGTTCTGAAATTTGAGTATGTTAATCTAAGGAGTATTGCGCCCATAGACGGTTGAGGAAGTTGTGGACGAATTGGATCGGAGATAAGAGTTTCGACCTTTGTCAAGATTTGTGAGTGTTAAACTTTTGGCTAACTTTGGACTTTGGTATATATGCTAGAAATAAATTACAAGAAAAATATCTACGTATATACAGATATAAACTCTACAAATATATAGATATAAACTCTACAAATCTCAGGAACAAATTGTATTTCTTTCTACGTAGAACAAATTGTGTCAATGGATATAACTATTACATGCAAGTTGATCTTTCACGAGTCCATAATTACAGCTGGATCAAAAGTCTATTTATTCATATAATTATATTTTTTACCTTAATCTTCTGATGAACAATATATTTATGATCCAACCATAAACTAATCCTCTCTCGAGTGAGTGAAATGGTAAGATCCCATTGTTCAAATTTCAAAATCAGCAATTAAAAAAACTACTCATATACTAAACTTGTATAGGTAGAAGTATATTTCATCTTTAAATTTATGTTCATAGCTCTGTATTTAGTCAGGCCTTCAAAAAGTTCCTAACTGAGTTAAGATTAAGATCGGGACACATAAGATTATTGTGTAAAATATTAATCTTACTTAGTGGTTCAATCTTATATAAACTCATTGCATAAGATATCTTAATTCATATATCTCTACACAATGATTAGAATGATGAGGATCAAATTATTTGTAATACTCAAATTCATTCATGAACAGGAATCGGAGCGTGGTGGAGTTGAAGAGAGCAAAAAATTGAAAATGCAAAAATCCAAAGAGCTTAAAGGAGAAGAGGATCCCACCAGAAAAGCCTACGGAGGAAGAGCGGGGCCTCCCCTGTCGGGTGGCACCCCGTTTGGGCGACAGAGCCAAAGCCAATCAACGCAAAAAATTGTGGGTAATGCCGAATCCTTTCCCTCTCCTTTTTCACTTGCGACAACCCAGTTATGTTCATACACCTCTCTTTCTTCTTTACATGTATTCCAACACACTCCCGTTTTCCATTTGTTATCCTCCGTTTTGTTTCCAAATTTCGAATCTGCCACTGCCACTGCCCTTGGCCTTGCCCTTTTGATTGTGCCAACACAGGGATTCGTTTTGGTATCTGGAATGCACTGATAGCGCCAATTCACTCAACATGTAGCCAAGGTGTTTGTGATAATGCCTCAATGGGCTACAAGATTCTGGTTGACACTGCTTGCTTGGACTCTACTTTTTAAAATTCTTTGCCTCATATTTCGCCTTCTTTGCTTGCTTTTTGCTTTGCCTTTACAACATATACCCATCAGTTACTTGTTAACTTCATTGCCAATTGATGATTGAAATTTAGTTCTGTGTTTAGTATAGTTGGGGTTGGTTTGAGTTTGACTTTCTTGTTTTGCATAGTTAAGAGATACCCAGAAATGGAAATGGAAATCTAATCTTGTGAGATCTCACGTTTGTTGGCGAGGAGAATGGAACATTCCTTATAAGAGTGTGAAAACCTCTTCCGAGAAGACGCATTTTAAAACCTTGAGGGAAAACTCGAAAGGAAAGTCCAAAGAGGACAATATCTACTAGTAGTAGACTTGGGTTGTTACAAATGGTATTAAAGCCAGACATCATACGGTGTGCCAGCAAGGACGTTGGGCCCAAGGGGTGGATTGTGAGGTCCCACATCGATTGAAGATGAGAACGAAATATTCCTTATAAGTGTGTGGAAATCTCTTCCTAGTAGACACGTTTTAAAATCTTGAAGGAAAGCCTAGAAGAAAAAGTGAAAAAAAGACCATATTTTCTGGGTGGACTTGGGTGGTTACAAATCTCTTTTGGGTATCAATTTTAATACTTCAAAGGAACTAATGGCTGAGTTGTTATTAGTGCAGGCAATTCATTAGGCTGCTAACTGAGTCAGCCGACCGATTCTTGGGCCAAGTTCAACATGTGTCAGAATTTATGCGCCTAGATTTCATGAGGTGATTATATTCTGACTCACTCACCAGCTTTAGTTCTTAAACGAAATGCATTCCCTTTTTGTTAGATTTCGTTGTCCAATCCATGCTCCAGTCGAAATTGTCCTCTTTTGACTTTTCCTTTCGAACTTCCCCTCAAGATTTTTAAAATACATCTGTTAGGGAGAGATTTCATACTTTTATGGGAAATTTTTTGTTCTCCTCTCCAACCGATGTGAGATCTCACAATCCACCCCTTGAAGGCCTAGCGTCCTCGCTGGCACACCGCCCGATACCATTTGTAACAGTCCAAGCCCACCGCTAGCAGATATTGTCTCCTTTGGACTTTCCTTTTCGGACTTCTCCTCAAGGTTTTTAAAACGCATCTTCTAAGGAGATGTTTCACACTCTTATGGGAAATGTTTCGTTCCTCTCTCCATTGATGTGAGATCTCACACTAATAGATTTACGACCACACAATTCAAGGATCAGGATTTGTGATACATGAAAATCACTTGATGAGAGGCTAGGAAGCGGTTATGTAGGACCCAAATTCGCCTCTCAATCTCATCAGTTGTAGTTGACAAAGGGCATCAAGGAAATAAATTTTAAACATATCAGCAAACCACGAGAATCCGATGCAGAGACAATGTTGAAGATGACTTCCAACCGCCTAATAAATGCAATTTTAAGCATTCATTAATCAAACTTTACGACCAAAACAAGCTTTCACTTACCCCATCCTCTCATCATTTCTTCCGTTTTCAATCAACTTATTAAAAAAAGATCTCTTCTTTCCCCTCTTTCAAAGTCACACTAACGTTGTTCTTCGTTCTTCTCTATTGTGTATTTGTTACTGTTCATGAATTTCTCTCTTTTTGTTTGTTTGTTAAGAATGTTTGAAGGCCATCTTCAAGCAAAAAGCCTAACACATTTTGGCATCCCAATATATTTTTTTACAGTGGGAAAATTGGGGAAAGTTTTCCCTAACAGTACTCTACATCTTCAGCTACACATACTTAAATATATATATATATATCTAGAAGGGGCCATAAATATAGTGAAATAGAGCGTTTTGTTGAGGATTTGATAGGGATAAACATATTTTAATTCCTGCTTTTGGGGACACTTTACTTTCTTTTTTCTTCTTTTAATAATATTTCTAGAAACTTGAAACTAAAGTTCAGGCATAGGTATATTGGAGATTTTAATTAGAAGAGAAATGGAAACTTTTTTCCTTTTAGTTTTGCTCTAATATTTGCCTTTTGAGAATTAATAATGGATTGGAGGACTGTATGAAGGGATACGATGTTGCTTATAAATTAGTGTTTGACTAAAATAATCTGTGTTAGAGAGCCCACTGTAAAAAATTGCTATGGCAATGATGAGGGCGAGGGCCCGGCGGTGGGCGCAGGATAAGCACGTGGGCTTCTCCTTGTGAAGTGCACGCTGGCAGAGCGATGCTTATGGGGCCCTTAAAAAGCAAAACCATATTCTTCTTCAGGTAACATAAAAATATTAACAAAATATTCTCCAGTTTTGGTGTTTTTTCTAATCCCCAGACTTTTCCCTGATGATTGGTTGGCTTATTGCATAATTGGAGTGTGAGATCCCATATCGGTTGGAGAAAAGAACGAAGTATTTGGAAACCTCTTCCTAGCAGACGCGTTTTAAAACCTTGAAGGAAAACCTAAAAGGAAAAGCTCAAAGAGGACAATATCTGCTAATAGTGGGTTTAGGCTGTTACAAATGGTATTAGAGTTAGGCACCGAACGGTGTGCCAGCGAGGAGACTTGGTCCCAAGAGGGTAGATTGTGAGATCCCATATCAGTTGGAGAGGAGAACGAAACATTCCTTATAAGGGATTGAAAGCCTCTCTCTAACAGACGCGTTTTAAAACCTTGAGAGGAAGGAGGAAGCTCTAAGAGGACAATTTCTGCTAGCCGGCGTGGGCTAAAAAGTTTCAAAATCTTAAGCCGCCCGATGGTTTTGTTCATCTTAAAAACCCCATTTCTTTGCATGTTCTTTTTGTCAACATGCTGTATTACCCTTTCTAGTTCGTGTAATTTGCTGTGAGGTAAGTTTTCTGTGCTAATTTTTGGCCTTTGATTGATAAGAGTGGGTGTGCTGTATTTGTATTTTGTTGGGACTGCAGTGACTTCGATTCGTTGTTTTCCTGTCCATATCACATGGGGTAGAGAATTTGACTGAAAGGACACGGCCTTTGTAATGTTCGATCTTCTGGGTTTCTGTCACTTTGACTATTGCTGCTATCATAAATTCTGTATTATATATCAATCCCACATCAACCAACCCTCTTACTTTCCCTTCCTTCTTGGCGCTAATCCCCTGTTCAAGGACAACCGTCTGTGGCTGTTGGTGAACTTAGAGGGTAGCCTTTCATTATCCAGCAGCAGAATAATTTCTTTGATGCATACACATCAAGCGTATCTGATGAACACCGAATCTTAGAACACATTAGGAGAAGAAGCATTCAGCATGAAGTTTATGAAACTTGGATCTCGACCAGACACTTTCTACACTGCTGAGGCTGTAAGGTAAGATCCTTTTTTCAAACCTTTCCAATTGGTGTTATGATCTGAAGGGAATTTCGTTTTTTGTTGTGAATTCAGGTCAGTTTCCTCTGAAGTCTCTAGTGATCTCATAATTCAAGTGAAAGGAAGTAGATATCTGCTTCACAAGGTGAAATCAAGCGATTTTTTTTTTTTAATGAATTGTACTTTGTGAATGTGTGTTAGTGGCATCATTCATTTTGAGCTGATTCTTATGTTCTTGGCATACAGTTTCCTCTTCTGTCCAAGTGTTTACGCCTGCAGAAACTATGCGCCGAGTCCCCGGAATCCTCACTGCATCAAATAGTCCAGCTTCCAGATTTTCCGGGCGGCCTCGAGGCGTTCGAACTATGTGCGAAGTTCTGTTATGGCATAATGATTACTCTCAGCGCTCACAACATTGTATCGGCTCGATGTGCGGCCGAGTATCTTCAGATGACAGAAGATGTAGAGAAGGGGAATTTAATTTACAAGCTTGAAGTGTTCTTCAGTTCTTGCATTCTTCATGGATGGAGAGATACAATTGTGACATTGCAAAGCACCAAAGCATTTCCTTGGTCAGAGGAGCTTGGAATCACAAGCAAATGTATAGAAGTGATTGCATCAAAAGTCCTTATTCATCCATCAAAAGTGAATCTTTCACATAGTCATTCCCGACGACTTAAGGACGATATCTCATGCAATGGCGTCGATAGCCAGCGACACAAACAGGTAACCAGGGGTTGGTGGGCTGAAGATGTTGCAGAATTGAACATAGACCTCTACTGGAGAACCATGATAGCTATTAAATCACATGGGAAAATGCCCTCCAATTTAATTGGAGATGCACTGAAAGTTTATGCTTCGAAATGGCTACCGAGTATATCGAGGAACGATTTTGTCGATGCATCTGACTCGGATTCAGACAAGGCCAATGAGTTATCTGCAAAGCACAGACTGCTCTTGGAATCACTAATAAGCTTACTCCCAGCAGAGAAGGGTTCTGCTTCTTGCAGTTTCCTTCTCAAACTTTTAAAAGCAGCCAACATTCTTAGTGCCTCGCCTGCTTCAAAAATGGAACTAGCCAGAAGAGTGGGAGTCCAATTAGAGGAAGCAATGGTCACAGATTTGTTAATACCTTCCCTATCATACACAACTCAGATTGTATATGATGTAGATATAGTAATGACCATAATTGAGCATTTCATGTTACAATGGCAGAGTCCCCCGACAAGTCCTCCGAGATCAAGGATCGGTTTCGAAAGGAGAAGGTCTCGCTCGGCCGAAAACATTGATTTTGAGTTACAGGAAAGTAGAAGATCTTCTTCAGCTTCACATAGCTCAAAGTTAAAAGTTGCTAAGCTTGTGGACAGATATCTTCAAGAAGTCGCTCGAGATGTGAATTTGCCGTTATCTAAGTTCACGTCGATCGCCGAGTCGGTGCCGGAGTTTGCAAGGCTGGATCATGATGATTTGTACAAAGCTATTGACATCTACCTTAAGGTAACTCAACTGTGGTAGCTTCATGCTTTACATTACCTCTACCATTGACATTATTTCCAAACAAATAGTTCTGAAATGTTTCAACATCATACTTTAGGATGTGGGGGCACCAATGCAAGTAGATAACCAACTCTATTGACCTTAAAATCTTGTCATTCTCACCATTTATTAGCAGTTGGGATAAGACTGGCCCATAAGAAACAAATTAGTGGGGATTCATTATTCTAAATTTAGGTGTAATATCTTTGGGTCCTAAGTTCATAGACCTAACAAGAAAATGTTTGGTTGATGTTTTAAAATTATTCATGTAACAGCTCAAGCCCGCCGCTAGCAGATATTGTCCTCTTTAGACTTTCCCTTCTGGATTTTCCCTCAAGGTTTTTAAAACGCATCTATTAGGGAGAAGTTTCCATGCCCTTATAAAGAATGTTTGGTTGAAGTTTTAAAATTGTTCATGTAACAGCCCGAGGCTACCGCTAGCAGATATTGTCCTCTTTGGGTTTTCTCTTTTGAACTTCCCCTCAAGGTTTTAAAACGTGTGTACTAGGGAGAGATTTCCACACCCTTATAAAGAATACTTTGTTCTCCTCCCCAACCGACGTGGGATCTTACAATTCTAGTTTTTGGTTGCCTATCTCCTAACTTGCCCTGTTCTTTGTTTTAATGTTTCAAACATACATTTAGAATCCATTATGTTTAAGGATTTTCCTTCATGCTTACTCTACTAAGAGAATCATTGGGCTTCATAGCTGAAGGGATTCCTTTTGAATCTTAACTTTGAAGAAAAGCCTAAGAGCTTTATCAGGAGATATGTCATCATTGAATAACCAGAGCTCACTATGCTAGATTTCTGAATTATTTGCTTTGTAAAAGTTCACAAAGAGGTCAAATAACAGTTATATTATTGAAACTAAAAATCCAGGCACATCCAGACATGGGAAAGAGCGAAAGGAAGCGATTATGTCGAATTCTCGACTGCAAAAAACTCTCCATTGAGGCTTGTATGCACGCTGCACAAAACGAGCTACTCCCTTTAAGAGTGGTGGTACAAGTCCTCTTCTTTGAGCAAGCAAGGGCAACAATGGCTGGTAGCAAAGTTGCCGAGCTGCCACGCAACATAAAGGCACTTTTGGCTGCCCATAATATCGACCCGTCGAAGCCACCAGCGCCGTTAAGTACTACCACGAGCGTTCAAGCAGAAGACCAACTGAGCATCTCAGGGTTGAAATCACCAAAATCCAAGCTTTCTACCTTGCAGATGAAGCTGGCTGAAGAAGACTACTTGAATGAAAATGATATGCACCCTGATGGCATGTCAAGGCCCTCTAAGTTCAAGGCTTTCTGTTCTCTCCCGACTCGACCGAAACGGATCTTCAGTAAGTTATGGTTTACTAACAGAAGTATCATGGAGAAGAATTGAGTGAATTTTGTTCCTTTTGGGGTTGAACATATTCTCTGATCTTTTGGCTTTTGATATTAGATAAGTTCTTTGTAAGAAGTTGCAGCCTTTTAGACAAGAGATTTAAGAATCTCAATGAGTATTAGTGGTGTAATGTATTATAATAAGAACTGAAATTGTAAGAAATGTGGATCTGTTTGTGGTACTTGGCCACGTGAAGCCAATGTTCTTGTTCTTGAATATGAACAAGAATCCATTGTCCCATTGGTTCTGTAAAGTTTTGGACTTTCAGGGCTATCACTTGCTTTCTTCCTGTTTTGACATGTTGTAGAGCCTTGTAATGGAGCATTACCCTCGTGCTTCATTTTTGTCTTTAATATTATTCCAAAGTAGGTGATCGAATATGAATTAGTGGGCTGATTTGACATGTTTCCTCGAGTGCCTGATAGAAGTCGGTGGGTAAAACTCGTGAACTTTAGTGTAACAGCTCAAGCCCATCGCTAATAGATATTGTTCTCTTTGGAATTTTTCTTTCAGGCTTCCTCTTGAGGTTTTAAAGCACGTTTGTTAGGGAGAGGTTTTCATACCCTTATAAATGATGTTTCGTTCTCCTCCCCATCCAATGTGGGATTTCACAATCCACCTCTCTTCGGGGCCCGGTGTCCTCGCTAGCACTCGTTCCCCTCTTCAATCGATGTGGGGTCTCACAATTCACCCCCCTTCGAGACCTAGTGTCCTCGTTCACACTCGTTCCCCTCTCCAATTGATGTGGGATCTCACAATCCACCTTCCTTCGGAGCTCAACGTCTTCACTAACACTCATTTCTCTCTCCAATTTATGTGGGATCTCACGTTTAGTCTTTTCACTTTTCGATCTACGATCCTTCGAAATGAAGAGTTAGGCTGGTTAGTTACACGACCCAAGCCATTAATTTTTTTCCTATTAATTATCATCTTTATTAACAAATCGATCCATTTAGCCAAAAATATATAACTCTATGAATCATTAAATCTTAGAAATGTGGTCAGACTCACAACTTTTTCAAATTTATATATGGTAAGATGAGGACAAAAAATAAAATTTTTTTTTCACAACTCATTAAGAAATGACACATTTTAAAGTGCTATCACTAATTATTTTTTTAATCTCAAAGATTATTTAAAACTATTTTTAAAATTTTAGAGATTAAAATATTATTTTTAAAATTTAGAGACTAAAATAATGTTTTTAAGAATTAAATATAAAAAAAATAGTAAGAAATGTTAAATATATTAATTAAATATTAAAAGCTTACCGTGAAAACTTCTAAAATCAATATTGATTTTTAATACTAAATGGCTTGTTAAACTGTAATCTATCTTTATCCAACTCTAAAAATTATAAATACCTATTAAATTTAAGATTTAGTTAGATAATAGGCTAATATATATATATATATATATATATATATATATATATATATATATTTAAAGCATTTAGGTTCGTTGGTACAATGTAACTTCTATGATAATGTATTCTCTCACATAAACCATTGTTTTTTATTTTTTACTTTATTACATTAGTTTAAACTAAAGGTAATGTAACTCATAATGTATTAAATTCTAGAATTATTAAGATTTATATTGTCTTTTTCAGTAGTATCTTTGACAAATTATGTTTATTTATCACGGCGCGAAGTTGTCAAAGAAAAATTTAATAATTGCATGTTTTTTTTTTAAGGTTAAAAGTAGATATGTTTATTTTACTCGTGGGGTTAGGCCTCGTGAGTACGCGCCTCAAAGGGGAAGGAAACTCCTCATTTAGATGGGGAATGAAATTGGGAGTGGAAAACATTTTTTTTCTTTAGATAAATGGAGCCGAAGACGAGATAATATTCTTCGTCTCCGTCCTTGACTAAATTCCCGCTCCACTTTGTTTAATATAAATATATTTTCAACGGATATTATAGCCCAAACAAGGAGAGAAATGGAAGGAATAAAATAAATAGCCCAAACAAGGCCCATGTGTTGGCCCACATCCCAATTTCAAGCCTCCCACCATCATAGTGGACCAAAAAATGTCGGAACTATCAAATATTAAATTTTAGAGTATGGGTTTTATATTATAAAGGTATTAGAGCCAGGTTTCGATCCTGGGACTTGTGGGTTATGGGCCCACCACGCTTCCGCTGCGCCACTCTGATGAAGATTTGAGGAGTAAGTAAATCCCTAAATCAAAATAAAAAACTACTTCTCAAGGACGAGAATTTTCCAAACGATCACGAGGACGAAAAGTTTTATAGTGATAATTTTCATAGTTCTAGAGGATAATAATATAAAGCCAAACAAAAACATCAATGGATAGGTAAAATAAAAAAGATTACTCCCAAATTAAACTACACCTACTTCTTATCTAATATTGAAGTCAAACAATGAATCTTATCAAGGGAGATGCAAACCCGAACTACAAGAACAAACACGAAATATAGAAATTCAAGGGACTAACAAGACTACAAAAAAGTCAACACATAATAAAACAAGAAAAAAACAAGAACTTGAACATATGGGACACATATCTAATGTGTCTTATGTTCTCGTCACTTGTAATCTTTTTTCTTAACCCTAATCGAATCAAAGCACACCTACTAAGCACATCGATATACATATTTTCCGCATCTTCTAAACTACACGCTTCAAATAAATTGATCTTTGTTAGCACGTAAATGTTAGAAATCACGACTCTCCACAATAGTATAATCTAAGCTTTGGGTTTTCTTAAAAAGCCTCATACGAATAGATATATATTCTCATTCCCTAAATTAGCCAACCGAGAACTCCCTCCCAACCACTCTTAAATACTTTCATTTGTTACTCATCAACTATCCTGCTCATATCACCGACGTTAGGTTGCCTCACATTCACCTTTACAAAGACAAGTGCAGGTGCAGTTCGCTCGGCCACATGATGATGGCTATTTCTCATAATTTCTCCTCTTTTTTTAAAGCGTGCAAAAGTCAACCCTATACAAAAGAGGGATCGGGAAGTCGGGATGTACCTTTCAAACTAGAAAAATTGGTGATATACATCTAGGGTTTGTACGTTGCAAATTGAAAAGGCAAAACCACAATAGAAAATACAATAAAAAAAAAGATTACATTTTTTTTTAAATCTATAAAAAGCTACAACAGTACTAAAACCCTAAAAACATGAAAGTCAAAGCTTAGCATAATACGATAATGTCCTTTGTTTCTTTCCTCTATAATTAATTCCACGTACAAACCCATATTCATGACACGTGGTCAAATTAATTAGTTTAATTAATTTAACCTTAAGCATTCTGCATGTTGGCCGTAAAAGCATTCAAGAACTCCGGCTACTGAAATATATTCTCCATTATTCATCGCCGGTTCTTCCAACCCATACCCATACGACGCCTGGTTCAAATTCCCCAACTGAGCCGCTCCGGTTTGGTAATTGTACGAGTATCCGGTTTGTTGCTGTTGAAACCCGGTTTGGTGGTAATTCGTGTCGGAAACGACGTTTGACGGTTGTGGATTCTGTGACTTCTTCGTGGGTTTAGGGAAAAAACCGTGAATGATCTCTTCTAGAAGACCGGAATCCGACGGTTCTTTTGGAATGAACTCGGAATCGCATAAGAGATCGTCCTCGCCAGGTGGATTTTCAGTTATGGGGGGAGAAGTAAAAGACGGTTTTGGACATGGGAAATGGTCGTCTATTGAAGGAAACTGAGGGGTAGATGAGACAAAGTTAGCGTCGTATGGAAGAAGCATGTTGAGGAAAGACGGAGGGTCATGATAGTCAAACGACGACGTTTCAAAACGCCGAGGAATTGGCGATTGTTTGGCGAAGTTTAAAGGAGGAAGAAGTTGATCGGAGAGGGAATGCGGCGGCGGCGGAGGAGTAGGAGGAGGAGGAGGGTACACAAAATTAGTACGAGCTTTAAGTCCACGCATGGCACGTGCAGCACAATCATAAGCACGTGCAGCTTCTTCCGCCGTATCGAAGGTACCAAGCCACCGCCGCTCTTTCGAGTGCGGGTCACGAATCTCAGCTGCGTAACGACCCCACGGCCTTCGCCGGACGCCACGGTATCGCAACGCACCGGAAGCGGAAGCCTCGCGGAGGATGCGACGGTCGGCGTTACTAGCTGTGGCGGTGGGTTTCTTACGTGTGTCAGTGGGAGCGGCGGTTTCGTCGTCGAACTGCGACGCCGGTAAAGGCATTCCGTTGAGACGCCGTAGTGCTTCCTCCATGAAATGATCAAGAATGAACTGTTTTGGTTTGAGTTAGACGCTCGTGCATTGATACGGTGAAATCACTGCTTGGGGTTAAATTTATAGAGAAATTTACGACGTCGTTTAATTAAACGGTAATCTTTATTAGAATGGTTAATTATAAGGTGCAAACGGCGTCGTATGAGAGGTGAGGATTAGGAAGGGGGTTTATTAAAATTAATTATTTTATGGGAAGTTGGAGAAGACAGGAATGGTCATAATCTATCAGAATGATTACACTGGCGGCGCTCAGAAGTTGTTCCTCCTCCTTTGGCCTTTTCTCTGTATGCTACTCCATTTTTTGTGTGCCCTTTTTTATTTCCTTAATCATAAACCCCTAATCTTCATATTTCATTATCCTTTTTTTTCTATTTTGTTTTCATATATATTTTGGATAAGGTGACGATGTTGAGAATATCGTTGTAACGGTCTAAGCTCACTGCTAGTAGATATTTCGTTTTCTTCTCCAATCGATGTGGGATCTCACAATTCACTCTTTTGGGGGCCTAACGTTCTCGCTAACACACCGTCTCGTGTCTACCTCTTATATCATTTGTAACAGTTTAAGCCCACCGCTAGCCGTTATTGTCCTCTTTAGGGTTTCCCCTCAAAATTTTAAAACACGTCTATTAGGGAGAGATTTTCACATACTTATAAAGAATGATTTGTTCTCATCTCTGACCAATGTGGGATCTCACAGTTGGAATCCGACATTGGCTAATTAAATAAAATATCATGAGTATATAAGTAAGAAGCGTTGTCTCTATTAGTACGACACCTTTTGAAGAAGCCAAAAGTAAAGCTACCGAAAGCTTATAGTTATACGGAACAATATCACATCATTGTAAAAATTCGTGCCTATCTCTATTATTAAAATCATGTCCTTATTTTTACTTAGTCATGCCAATAAAACCCTCCTAAATTATGGACATTATAACTACTACATTTAATCCCGTTCTCAAGTTGCCCAATTTTCTATCCAATTTGGAGAAATTTTTATTTTAAGAACTCATTCATCATTTAGTCCAACAAACTCTCGTCAATTATGAGTTTCTCATCGCCCAACTCGTTGGAGCCTTTGAGTTCTGTGGTGTTACGACGACCTATTTGTTTTCCGTACTTAGAGGAGTGACCCCAATCTAGTATAATTCATGGGTTCATCATAAGGCATGGACATGGTCATAATGGACAAATACACTACTAGAAAGCAACTTTCTAATAAACCCTAAATATTTTCGTCAATAAAGAGAGAGCGACCTCGTATATACCAACTAAAATATTAGATATAATCCATGAATGTTTTTTAAATAAATATGTTTATATATATAAGTGTAGAGTAAGTATATTTTAAAATTAGCACAAAAAAAAAAAAAAAAAAAATTCAAATTTAACTTGACGGGGTCATTTGGATATCTATGAATTAACTAAATCCATAAATTTTTAATATATTTGATTTTAACCGAAATAAAGTTTTTATCCCAACCCAACGTATAGATTGGATTGGATTGGATTGAACTATCGAGATTTTTTTATTTTTTTTATTTTTTTTATTTCAAGACAGGTAATGTTCACACATGTTTTTCTTCTCTTCCTTTTGGGTCTGCAACACTGCAAACTTTTTTCAAAACTTTTCTGCAAACCTTTTTAATACACATGTCAGCCACACGTCCAACCCCAACTATTTCGTCCATGTTTTACAATACTTCTCTCAATTACCATCATCAATTTTTGAAGCAACACAAATTGCATCACCACCGTCCGATCCTCTTCCCAATTTCAGCCACACCCACCTCTGGCGCGGTGGCGGTGTGGGTGACGGAGACGGTTGAGGATTATTGGGAGTGAGTCCCACTTTGGTTAATTTAGTGGAAGATCATGGGTTTATAAGTGGGGAATACAATGAGACCTTTTGGAGAAGTCGAAAGTAAAGCCATTTTGAGTGTAGCTTACACTCAAAATAGACAATATCATATCATTGTCAAAATAGACAATATCATATCATTGTAAAGAGTCGTGATTCCTAACAAAAGACAGCCATATAAACAAAATATAAATGAAAAGAGGGTATGAAGGACAAGAAAATATTTGGTCAGAGACAAAGGAATCAGAAGGAATTAATGTAATAACCCGATGGATGTTTAGTAGTGATGGTTGGGAGGGGCATAAGAAAAATCTGAGGGTTAGCAGTGGGGTTTTAATAACGGTTCTTAACACCAAATATATTGGGTCTGAGTGGTCGTACCAGACCATATCCTGTTCCTCATCGCTTTTGCAGGCCATCCAGATTTTGGTTACTGCTTGCTTCCCAAATAAATTCTGATCCTGCCTTCCTCAAAAAGTGTAGTAATATTATCATATTGTCTAGTAATCTCTTCTCGATTGTTCTTAATAAAAAATGTGAGTACTTTCAACATAAAGTTGTATCTAACAATCTAAAGATGTCTGAGAGAAGTGGTAAAAGATTTTTTTTTTTTTATGTGAACTAATGAGGTCGAGGACGAGCATTTAATGTTTTGTTATTACTTTATACCATTAGATTATAGATATGGTAGTCTCTAACTAATTAATTGATATTAATGAACTAAAGGCTTAAATATCAAAATTTAATAACTTAAATAATTAAATAAATTTAAAAGTACAATATTAATTTCTAGTTTTGTAATTATTTAATTTTTATTTTTATTTTAAAAAAATTTCCCAAATTAATCCAAATTTTGAATTTTTTTTTTTGGGAAATTGTCGAAGAATCCCAGTGTTTTCTATCCAAAGATAAAAGAACTATCGGTAGAGAAATGATAAGGACGCAGTAAACACATCAACACTCGCAACACTCGCATCTAGTTCATCTTTGATCGTTACTCTCGAGTACATATGAACGCTAGAACGTGCAAATATTCTTTGGGCCCTAATAATCCCAAAATGGCGGGGCTAAGTGTATACACATTGGCATATGGGAGTTGGAAAAGGGTTAAAAAGGGTTTGGAGAGGGAATGTGAAGATTGCCCTTTTGGGGGGTTTTCCTTTTGTGCTCTAAAATAGGTAATCTATTATACCCAATTCAATACCTTCTCCTTCCTTTTTACGTCAAAACTCTGACACAATACTCCCCTTTCCATTCACCCTCTCCCTCTCTCCTATTTCCCGACTGTTTGTGTTAATGTTCTGATACCAATTGTTATAATGGAAGCGGGAGTAAGATTGATCGTACTCACACATCCACAAATATAAACTAAATAAAGAGACACAAAGATTTGCTGGTTCGGGGAGAATAAATTTTTCTATATCCACGGGTGGCAACCAATCACAATAATCAAAGTGTTTATAAACTGTATATCTCACACTCTCACGTTACAAAGTCTCACCCAACAAAGTTTCTCCCAAATGTTACTCAATAAATACAAAATGACTCTCCGTTTCAATTTAAATGCTAGACAAAATTTTATATTGGCATCTCGACAATTATATACCTGCTAATCTGATGCCTACTCCGTCTCATATTGTGCCGGAATGGTATTTCCTACCGATCCATGTCATTCTTTGTAGTATACCTGACAAAGCAGGAGGTGTATTATGACGAAAGGGGAGTCGGCGTGACGTTAAGTGAAGATTGAGGGAAGTAGAGAAAAATTCCCTTTCAGGGGTATTCTGAAGGTGAAATCTAGGCAATGAAAAAGGGGCCCGATACTGAAACTAGAGGAGCGAAGCTGCGAGACTGTAAAGGAGAGGAGCGACCAATTGGTTCACCAAACCCTGACCCAGCGTCCCACGTTCTCCAAGTCCGAAGGGATCCAATGCCAAACTACCGACTCCTCCATATTAACGTAATACATGAACAAAAAAAAGGGAGATGAATCAAATGAATTTCATTCTGTGCATGTATAGGAGAGAGGAATGTACAAAAAATGTTCACGATTCTTGGTGACAATTTACAACCACTTGCTCTACATAGTGTTCTGAGTTTAAACATTTTTTAGATTCAATTTAAGTTTAGGTTTTTCAAAGCAAGCAATTCTTATTAAATAACAATCCAACTCAACCCAATTGATTGGAGCGGTTGAGATCATTTATTCAAATTTCTATTTACTTATTTTTAAACATTTAACTAAAATTTACAATTTAATCAATTAATTGTTATTATGAAAATAATTAAAATTAAATAAATATATGCATATATAATTTTATCATAAGTAAAAGTGAATGTCTGTATCCTAAGTTTACTAGCCAACCTTCGCATCAAATTTTTTTAAAAGTTTAAAGATATTTTTTAAACAAAAATATTAAATATTAGAATACACGCCTATTAAATTTGAAAATAACTTGATAAATACTCAAAATTTTATTTTTAATTTAATAAGATAGTACCATATATTTGGCAGTCACGTGTGGCCCACATGCGTTGAATTTTCTGAAAGCAATATCACAATTTTGTCTGTATAGAGACGACAATCATATTTATATCATTGTAAAAGAAAAGTTTTATTTTGATTATCAAATTAAGTCATGATTCGGAAAATCCGAAATAAATAAATAAATAAATATTATATTGTAATGGTACAAAGTCCTATGTGCTAAGGAGATTTTTTTTTTAATTTAATTTAATTTTTTAGTCCTTTTCACAGAATCATAGATATGGAATTATTGAAGTAGATTTGTAATAAATATACACAGCATTTTTTGGTGGAGAATGGAAAAGGTAAATATTACTACTAGACATAAGAAACACTCGTGTTAGTTTGGGGAGATATTTTTAGAAGCTTCTTAAGACAAGTAATTACAATCCAAATTTACTGTAAGTAGATATTCTCTTATTTGGGTTTTTACTTACAGACTCTCTCTCAAGATTTTAAAATAATCTATATGGAGAAGGTCTAACCCTACCATTTGTAACAGCCTAAGTCCACCCCTAATAAATATTGTCTACTTTAACTTGTTATGTATCACTATTAGGGAGAGGTTTCCACACTTTTATAAAAGAATACTTCGCTCCCCTCCCCATATCAGGAGAGAGGAAGAATGCTGAGTCTTGAAGGAGGTGGATTGTGAGATCTCACATTGATTGGAGAGGGAAACAAAACATTTTTTATAAGGGTGTAGAAACCTCTCTCTAGCAAACACGTTTTAGAACCGTGAGATTGACGGCGATACGTAACAAGTCAAATCGAACAATATCTGCTAACGACGGACTTAGGTTATTACAAGTAGGTCATGTGGTCATGTCGTAAGAGAAGGACAAGGCCATCAAGTGATGAATCAAAATATTTCATGGTTGAGTTTGGTTAGAACAAATAAGCCACGTGGTTATGTCAAAGAGACTATTAAATGTTAAATCCAGATTCTAAATACTCGACCCCGAGCCATTATAAACTCGAACAACCCAACTGAAATAGTTAATTATTTGGTTAAAGTTGTTCGAGTCTAAAAAATGTGTGGATCCATCTGAATAGGAAGGAAGAGAGAAAGTGGGGTTTAGGAAGGGAGGAGGGATATGAAAAGGGGACTGCAAAACACAGAGATTTGAAGAGAAAAGGTAATGAGTTTGTCCCCTTAAGACACCGCCCAGCAGCAAACAAAATCCTAGTCTATTGCCCCCACATACATCACTTCCACTCAAACCCTAAACCCTAAACCCCAAGTAGGCCACAGCTTTTGTTCCCTCTCTTCATTAATAAACAACAACCATCCCTTCCATTCTCTTCTCTTCTTCCTCTAATGGCAACTCCTCTTGTTTATGAATTTTACCATTTCAACCCCGAGGCAGGGTACTAAAATTAAAACCCATGTCGGAATTAGAGCGTTGAGTTATAAGGTATGGTCGTTTTCAGAGATTTGGGAGCAGGCCATTAATGGGGGTAATAATGTATTTGCATCCATTAATTTTGTAGCTTAAGGTTAATGTTAATGGGGGGCCAGAAGAGGAGTTAGGCGGGTGGGGGGAGGGGGGGGGGGGGGGGGGGGGGGGGGGGCTGGTCGGGACAGACTAATGTCGTGGAAGATAGAGGCCAAGCGTGCAAGAACAAACCTGCAACCATTAATTAATTATTGGGTTCAAGCGAGGAGGAAGAAGTATGGAATGTTTAATGCAGTGTAGAGGAAGAGGTATCTAGGGTTGGTTTGTTTGTGGGAGGCTTCCATGGAACTCGCGCTGCTTCTTTCTCTCTGGGTGCGCTGCTTGTTTTCTTTTACAAACAAAAGCATTGCTACTTTTGGGCCCTTCCAAAACCATCTTACAATATCATTTCTTTAATCTTTTCATTATTCATTTTACTAATTATTATTTTTAAATGATTAGTTAATATATATTTGAGTCAAATAAAGATACATGATAATTCAAAAATATTTGAAAGAATTGAAAGTCGGTAACTCAATCATAAAAACTTTATGTAACAGTTCAAGCTACTTGTAGCATATATTATCTTGGCTTGTCTTAGTGGGATCTCACAATTCACCCCTTTGAAGCCTAACGTCCTTGGCACACTGCTCAATGTCTGGTTCTCATATCATTTGTAATAGCCTAAGGCCATTGTTATAGTCAAGTTGGAGAGGGAGAATTCTCATTCGTTCCTTCGATCACATAGAAATGAGAAACCAAATATTGTCTTATTTGGACTTTTCTTTTCGGGCTTCCTTTCAAAGTTTTTAAAACGAGTCATAGGAAGAGGTTTTCACACCCTTGCACATAATATTTTGTTATCCTCTCTAATCGACGTGAAATCTCACACTTCATAGTTAAGCGTATTTTACTTAAACCAATTTTTAATTGGACGACCTTTAAATGAAGACAAAACATGGTCTCTCCTGACAAAGAAAGCTTGAATAATTAGTGGTATCTCACACAAAACTTAAATAATTAGTAAAGCCTAAAACTAAGTTTATTTATTTATTATTATTAGTTGAATATAAATAATTAGTAAAGCTTAAAAAATATAAGAATATTATTTATAAAACATGGAATTGATACGTGGGAAGATAGAGAGAAATTCATTCATTAAAAAGTTGTGGAAGTATTTTGTTTTACAATAAAATTTCAATTCATATCTAAAATAATTTTATATAATTTATATTTAAAAATTAAAACTATAGAATAAAAAAGAATAATATGTTTGCAAAAAATTATAATTTAATATATTCCGTTGCCTCCATTATTGTCAATAGTTTAAAATTAACTGACGTATTATAAGTATATTGAAATCTCCCGTTAGGAGACGCGTTTCAAAATCTTGAGGGAAAGTAAAAAAAAAAATACTTAAATAAGACAATATCATAGTGGGTTTGAGATTATAAACGGTGAACCAACTGGGTGGGTAGAAAATAAAAATAAGAGGACAAATTTTCTCTATTTTTTTCCGGCACAATTTTTAAATAGAAAATAAAATTTGTAGAAAGATAATTTATATTTAAAAAATGTGAAGCAGGTTAATAATTCAACGTAATTTATTTAATTTGGGGGGGGGGAGATTGGGTAGATACGCCGCCATATCAGAGGATATGCTTGTCCACAAGTAGACGGTTCTGATCGTTTCAAGGAATGAAGGGACGCGTCATTGGAAAATGGGTAAAATAGTTTTCAAAGCTACAGTTGACACGTGGCGCTTGGAAGTGAAGGATTAATCTGGCCCTGACCGTCCATCCCCCGGGACAAACTCTTCGGTCTTCAGATTTGCCCCTCTTTTCCATGGCTGTGATTTGATGTTGGGCCCTGCGATTATTGTAATCTGACGGCTACCATTGTCACTCTCCTGATTTGAAGTTTGACTATTTGTTTGATCACTTTTCCCTTCATTATATTTCTCGAGAAATGGAAGTAAAGTAACATACATCCATTATTCTCTCTCTCTCTCTCTCTCTCTCTCTCTCTCTCTCTCTCTCTCTCTCTCTCTCTCTCTCTCTCCTTTTATTTATTTTCTTTTTTCCCTTTTTCCGGTGGAGTTGACTTTTGTTTGTTCAGAGCCCCTCTAGGCCTTATTGATGACAGATGTTTATGCTGGCCCAATAACATTGATGGGCCCACTTACGGGCCCATTTCAAGATCTGAATGGGCTTTGTTTATGATGGAGAGAGGCCTATGGGAGGGTATTTTAGTCATTTTGAGGCCCATTTCAAGATTCTGAATGGGCTGTTTGGTTATGAATGAGGGGAGAGGCCTATGGGAGGGTATTTTAGTCTTTTTGGGGCCCATTTTAAGAATCTGAATGGGCTGTTTGGTTATGAGGGAGAGAGGCCTATGAAAGGGTATTTTAGTCATTTTGTTAACGTATATATATAAAGGGCAACCTGTGAAGCGGTTAAGTGATGCTTGTTTTTTTTCGTTTTCCCGCGCGTGGCTGGGGGGACTCTGATCTCTTTCATTATTATACAGGTATTGCTGATTGTAGATTGGATTACTAATTTTTGGGGATTTGATGATACTTGCATTTGTTTGGTTCTGTGTTTTCGACTGATGATTGTTGTTTTTGCAAGTTTTAGTGTTTAATCGAAAGCAAGGAATTGCGTGATCTTGCATCGTTGTTCGTTATTTGAATGATTTTGATCTTTGTTGCATTTATGTGATAGAGAAATTACTGCGATTTTCCTTTACAGTTTCTCGTTTCCTTCACTTAGCATGCCTTGCAATGTGTGATAATCTGTTGCAATCTGTGATTTGCTCTGAGATTTTAGCATCGGCTTGAATTTTTATTTGTGATCGCAAGAAGTTTCAGTTTGCTGGATCTTCATCTCTGTTGCAATTTTGTGGTTGAGAAATTCTTGCGATTTTGTTCTGAGGTTTGTCGTCTTCAATTTCTAATTTTCTTTGCTTAGCGCTTTCAATTGGTGATGGTGGCGATCTTTGGCAACTTGACATTTGCTAAGAGATTTGAGCATTTGTATGCATTTTGATTTTGATTTGTTAGAATTTTCAATTTGCACGGTTTTCGATTCCATTGCATTTATGTGATTGAGCAATTCTTACTACGAGGTCTGTCATCTGCAATTTCTAATTTCCTGAAACGATGATTGGTTTGCGAGTGATGTCAATCTGTGACGACTTGATTTGTTCTGAGATTTGATCTACGGCATGCTTTTTTGATTTGCAAAAAAATTCAACTCGTAAAAAACTTTTGGCTTGATACTTTCTTTGATTTTGTCCGAATGTATGAATTTTGTTCCTTTTCTTATAGTTGATGAAATTTTTTTAGCCGAGTTGTCTGATCTTGAGGTTCCTGTGGCATCTCTCATTTATTAAGCGTTTGTTTATTAGCTACCATTAATAATTCCATTGATTCCTCGTTTATTGAGTGGTATATTCGAGAGCAACAATTCATATTAGTAGTTCCATGCTCTATTTTTCTGTTTGGCAATTGAACGAACTCTAACCCTATCTTTGTCTAATTTTCACACAGTCGTCACTAGAGAAAAATGTCAATCTTGTTAATTTTATGTGATAGAACTATGTAACTACATGTAATTGACGATTAAGTGAACAATATCATTTTTCACTAATTTTTTTAGGTTTTTAAACATTGATGAACTACAAATATATATATGATTTTGCAAGGATGAAACTAGATTTTCTTATATATATATATTTTAAAAAGGGGATGAAACTAGAATTACGAGTACTCAAACCATATTTTAATCTATTGTTTTTTGGCCGTCAGTGCGCTCGCAAAAGAAAAGATCCTCTCCAATCTCGGAAGGTTATTTCATGGATCCTCCTCCCACAGGGACATAAAGTTGGGGTTATATAGGGCAATTTTGATAGTTCACAAACAAATCTTTTGGTCTGTTTAATAATAGAGTTTATTTTCAGTTTACTTCTGTTTACAACCTTAAATCAGAACTTCATGCACCCAAATCGTATTTTAATCCTTCGTATGTTTTCCGTCAGAGCATTCACACAAAAACAAAAGATCCTCTCATATGTCGAAGGTTTATCTTATGGCGGAAGGCTGGAATCCTCCTCTCTACTCAGGGAAAAGGTACGTAGGATTAAATAAAACAATATTGAAACTTTACAAGTACTTTATTTTATCCTTATTTTTTTTTATCGGAGTGGACACCAAATTTTTTGGTCCGTTTAATAATAGAGTTTACTCAGGATAATGCTTGAAACAGTTTTTTTTGGGTCATTATTCTATGGCTTATTAAAATTAATGCTGTTGTACATGTCAGAATTTCTACATGCAAATATATAATTTTGAATGAAAAATAGTTGGATAATTTCTAAACAAAGCATTAGATTTCAAAAATTAGTAAGAATTGGCAAAAACAATACATAAACAATCCTCGATAACACAGGGATACTTCGTAGAAACAGAAACATACATGTTTTAGTTTAGAAAGTGTACATGAATCTCTCTTCAACTGTTTTATTTCAATTTCTAAAGCGTTTTGTCTTTGAGAGTATGGTTGATGATTCCACATTGAGTTCTTAGATATAGAAGCATATTTATACCATATAGGTAAAAAGTCCAGTAGTATTTGCAGCAAAATATATATATATCGATATTATGTGTGTGTATTTATGTATTGTACTTCTATATATAGACAAAATTTCTTAGAAATCCAGGTTGAGAAGAAACCATACGATCCTCCACTCACAATTGTTGATACAACCATGGGTCTTTGTGAGTTTCGGTTCTTCCTCCTGTGTATTCAGAAATAGTTTGCACGACCCCAGAAGTAACGTTATTGAACATGGAGGATCCCCACGCAAACCATCCAATCTGATCTCGAGGCATGTTTGCCTCATGCATGGTCTTCTGTTTCTCCGCAACTAAATCAGCCCACCTCATGTCCATGTAATCCTTCACCGCTTGGGTCCCTCTGTCAACAATTACTATTGGAGGTATCACTAGTGGATTTTGATCCATATTAAGCTTCAATAGTTTTTCCAACCGGCCGAATCTGTCAGGAAGAGCTCTAATCTGGTTGTCACTAAGATCTAACTCCCTTAGGTTGCAGAGATCACAGATTGATTCAGGAACCTCTGTGAAGTTGTAGAAATTACCACTGAGAATCAACACCTCAAGATTCGTTAACCTTCCAATGTCAGGAGGTAAAGCATGGAGTTGATTGAAGTGTGCATCGAAATATCTAAGAGACTTGAGCTGACATATTGACGCAGGAAGATAACATATCTTGTTAAGCTGGATTGATAGCCTTTCAAGATTAACCAATCCATACCCAATATTTATTGGCAAACTTCGTAGATCGTTAAAGCTTGCATCCAACTCCACCAACGAACTACAATTATGAAAAAAAAACCCACCAAACCATCAAAACTTAGCAAACTCAACATCATTTTCCAGGTGCTGTTGGTTGACAACAGAAACCAAAGAAAAGTGATTTAGTTACCTGCAACCAGTAAGGGTTTCAGGAAGCGTATACAGCTTGTTTCCTGTTACATTCATGACCTTCAAATTAACCAATAGCCCGATCGAATCAGGAATTGACTCCAAAAGATTTGAAGAAATATTCAGGCGTTCTAGTTTATGAAGCCCAGCTATAGAATCAGGAAGAACCTGTTTCCACACGTACAAGAAATAGTCAATCTTTTAGGGAAATTATAAGGGAGTTGACCATTTAGGATGAGAACCCATTGGAAAAAAGAATAAGGAAAAACAGAGGAGCCAGAATATGAACATTACCTTTAGTTGATTGTGCGATAGATTAAGCTCAATCAATCGGCGAAGTTTCCCAAACTCCTCAGGAAGAAACTTGATTTGTTGCCCAAAAAGGTCAACCTTCTCCACCACACCACTCTCAGCCTCTTTCAAAATTCTAATGATTTCTTCGTTAACTTCCAAGTCGGTCTCCTTTTCCAACTCTGCAGCAGCCGATTCATAAACTTCGACGAGACGATCCTCGGCAGCACTTAACTGTTTCTCATAGGCTTCATGGATCTCCACGACCCTATCCACCATCTTATAAATCTGCGTTTCCTTCTCTGCTGCTTTTCTCAGCTTGTTCTGTCTCTCAACGAGATCATCAATGCCTTCGGCCTCGATCTCTTGTAGACTCTTTTGGAGTCCAGATTGGATTTCACTGATCTTCTCACGAGCGGCTGCAATAGCGGAGGGATCGGGGCGTGGGCCGAGTGAAATGAGGGCTGACAGAGTGTTGGTGAGGTTGTCGGGGATTACTTCGATCATAGAGGCCAAGACTTTAGGATTGTTGAGATGTGACAACTGGGTCAGTACCGATTGTTTAGTTTTGGGAGGAAGCTGTAAGTTGGATGTACCAGAATTAGAATCGAGTTGGTAAAGAACGTAGTACAGGATGGGATAGTGCTCGGAAATAGAATCCGGTACTGAATCCATATCTCAACGGTGGGGCAATTGCTGGAATTGTAAGAGACAGGGAAGGCCAAGGGGGAGTTTGAGCTCGCTTAGTTCTGTAAAATGATGAAGGACATAGGGCTATTAGAGAAGAAAACTGAGGGAAGTTATGAGGTTGACCGTTGAAAATTCTTAATGTCCAAATTTAAATTATATAAACTTGTATATATGCAGTTCAATCATGGTGGATGGAGGATCTAATTAGTAGTGACTTATCCCCTAAATTCTATTCGGATTAAAACAATATAAAAAGATATTTAAACCTTAAAAACTGTAATTAATAATAATAATAATGTATATGCTGAATCATGAATTAATTTGACCCATTGAAATTGTTTCTGTTTCAATTACTTTGAGGAGATTAGGATTTAAGTTGGATCATGTTTTAATTTTTCAATTTTTGTGATGATTCCATTCATTCCTTTGTTGTTTTCGTTTCTTTTCTGTGAAATAATCTTCTTCTTTTCGCTAATGTAATCTTAGATTTTTTAATATATAATATCATGTTCGGAAATGAATTTTAATTTAGCAATATAAAAAGTAAGTCGAATTTATATAAATATATATTTTTAATTGGAAAAACAATTTTTTCTTCGACGACTTTTGATGAGGATGTAAGCATGCAACCACTAAATTGAAGACTTGGTAAAACAAGAACAATTGAATATTTCCAATTCCCATTCCCATTTGCAATCTAATGTATGGTTCAATGTTCGTTGTCCTATTTCTAGACTTAGAAATTAACAATTTCATTTAATTATTATTTTCAATAATTATTTCAGTACTTAGCGGACGATATTATATTATCTTGTTGAACACGCCTTC
The DNA here is from genome assembly GCA_033971965.1 of Cucurbita ficifolia. Classification (NCBI taxonomy): domain Eukaryota; kingdom Viridiplantae; phylum Streptophyta; class Magnoliopsida; order Cucurbitales; family Cucurbitaceae; genus Cucurbita; species Cucurbita ficifolia. The sequence goes on from CM066979.1 coordinate 10,062,776, forward strand.
ACAAGTGGCTCTTGTCGACCATCCGAATTATCAATAGTCGGATGAATGGCTTCAGCTTGATTTTCCACTTTTTTCTTGTTGATTTTTCTATTTCTAATTTTTTGTTTCAACGTCTTATAAGTATTTAGTACTGATATTCTGTCCTTTCTTTTCAAGAGATGAGAACAAAACGTATTACTTGAGTAGAAAAGCGAAGGAAAATATGGTCCTGGGAGACACAAGTTAGAAAGGGAAACTGAAGAGTTATATACCACCAACAAAGTTACAAGAGAATTTTTAGAGCATGATAATATTTGAGATTCATAATTTAGCTTTATTGTTCTATGCTAGAGGCTAGGGGAGACAAAATGGAGCATAATAAGCTAAAGGAACATGAAAGGAAGCTGCAAACTAAACGAAATCAAACAAATGCAATGGGTTGCTTGGGAAGAGGGGTTTCAGACACTTTGGGTCAAGAAGAATTTTGGAAGATGGGATTTTTTTGATTGATTCATTCATGATGGCAGATGATTATACTCTCAATGAATAATTAGTGTTTTTATATAATTTTTAAGACCATATTTTATGGCTCTTTAATCAAATAGTTAAAATTTAATTCAGTAAAATTGGGTCAAATTTACAAAACCCAAAGGAGTAGGCCTATTCCGAAAAAGCTCAAGCCCAAAGGGTTAGGCCCAAAGTCATCAAAGCCCAATAAATAGAAGAGTCTAAATTGTCCATTTGAAGGATTCAAGAATCACTCTCTAAAAGATGAAGAAGATCAAGAAGACTTTGAAAACCATAACCTCTTTGAAGGCACACAAAACACATAATCAAGAACAAACTAAGAGTCAATCCCAACAAGATCAAAAGTTGAAAAGCTATTCAAGAACAAGAACAATTATAAGCTCTCTAGCCCTTCCAGACATTGAGAAGGTATTATAGGATAAATTTTAGATGTTGCATCACACCCACATAAATCTATACAAAACAAATACCAATTTGGGTTCAACTATACCATTATATCAACAAATAATTTGAATTAATGTAAATTGTTATTTCGCATTTCAACGGATAAATATGTATATATATTCTAATATGTTCATACGTAACCCTACTATCACGTAATCATGGGTCTTATTACAAACATAGGCTAAGTAGATAATAGATAATGATATACACACAATAAAAATGAAGTCATAACTAATCCAAAGTTTGCCAATTATGAAACTATGGGTTCAAAGTTGAAAGAGATTAGGTGATGTTGGAAGCCATTTCTATTATGTACGAAACATAAATTATGAGCCTTATCATCTTATCTAACTCCTACTTTATGGTCCACCAAATAAGTCAAATTTACATTTGTTTTTTCTTACGAAAACATGAACTATTTATGATGTATTAAAATAGAGAATTAAATTATAATAATATAAATAATTATGGCCATATCCATATCCATCAGCAATGAGAATTAGATTAGCATTATCTGAACATTATCATCACTTTCACTTATCCTAATGCATTATGAAATAAAAAAAAAGATACAAAATAATTCAAAACACCCATCTCTTAAGATTTAAAATGCATTTAGGGCATAATAATTTTTTTATTTCTATTTACGTATTCAAATATTATACTTGAAAAAAAAATTAATGCCTAAATTAAAATGAAAGGCAAGCATAAAGACAAAAATTGATATAATAAATAAAAATATGAAAGAGTGGGTTCATGTGATAATGATTGATGGTGTTTCTCACATTTTGGAATAAACTATCCACTCCCAAATTCCTAATTACTCATTCACCTTCGACATCTTATCATCAAAATGTTAATACATTCAAGGGTATTTTTTTTTGAAACTCTTGAATGGTATCTTTGCATTTTTTTTTTTTGGAAGTATTTTTAGAAATTTAAATGTATTATGGAAACTTTTTTAAATATTGTCATAGCCAAGTAATTTGGTTATGTTGGTATAAATTTACTTACTTTAACGTCGATTAGTCATTCCCATATATTCTAATAATCCTAACCTTAAGCTATCAGACATACGCTCTCCACGCACAAATATATATTCTTGTATCCAAAAGTGTACATGCCCCACACACATGTTATCTTCCTTTTTCTTATTTAGAACGGAAAATTCTATCATTTTTTTATTTTAAAAAAAGAAAATATTGGTGCCGTTGAAAATAATTTTGTAAATGGCATTTCGAAGAATGGAATCAATTTCCACCCTATTATTGGAACCTTTTTTTGAGTTCAACAGCTAGTGTTGGACCTCACTGCATCACATAGGGTTTAGGGTAATTATTTATTTATTTACTTACTTTTTCAGATGAAATGAAACATAATTCCATTTCCAGAGCATTCCCTTCCTCTGGTTCCTACCGGTTTCCCTGTTGGTGACACAACTAGATTCGGTAACCCAGAAGTCTTTTATCTTTAATGGTAGGGGTGGGGCCCGTCCTCTTCTTCTTTTCTTTTTTAAATTTTCCTTCTTTTATCGGTATTAGTTGAACTGATCCTGATCTCAATCTCATCATGGCCCCCCAAATTCATTCTCAGCCATTGTTCTTGCTGTCCACTTTGGATTTTTCCTCCAATTTTCAGTCATGGTATTGATTCAATCTCCTAACACAAACAAATCAAACCCCATCGTAATCGCCACGCCATAGGAGCTTGCAACTTGCTCCTACTACTATCATTATATTACTCCCTATTTGAGGTCTTTAAATTTTGGTGTTATTTTCCCCCAACTTCCCAGACTATGCTCTTCTCTTACTTCATTTATAATGAATGGGAAAGAAGAAAGGTGTACCTGTGATTGGGAAAGAAGATACAGAAAACAGAGCAAACGCCGTCACTGATTGACCTCTGGTTCTGCACAATACCAGATTTTCTTCACATGTGCCCTGAAATGCAAATATTTATGAACTTCACATGTTTAAGATAAAATTCATGTGGTCTTTTGTAACCAGAAAATGTAAAAGAAGAAATATGTGTGTGAGAATGAACGATGGCCAAAAAGGAACCAATACTTGTGAACATACATATACATATGGCCTCCAGTGGCCGAGTAAGAGGATAGTTTCTATGTCAGAAGTTATGAACGAACACGCACATACATCTTTGAATGATATATATTAGCTAGGACGGACATCTTACAGCCAGTTGCTGAAGCGCAGCCACAGTCCCTTTTCGTCTTCAACTTTTAGTTTGATCCAATGTGGTCATCTCTTTAACCCTGCAAAATCGGTTTCGTATTCATTATAAATCTATAAATCGTCTACTGGATCAAAGACTATGGAAATTGTAATCCATCATACAACATTCATAATAGTTTTGAAAAACAGAACAGAAAAACTCATTAAAACCGAGTTCTTAAAGGAGAATGATGGAAGGAAAGAACAGATAATGATGCCAATTCTGCTAGATTGAGAATACGTGTTGTGCTCAAGCAACAATCAGATCTAAACTATGGACACTCGGAATGCACACACTGGACATAGAGAAAACGGTGGCCATTTGCTCGGACTCTAACTGGCAGAGAGGACAAACGTGATTGACGGACCTAAAGATAATGGAAGCTGTAATGCAAAGTTGGGAAGGGATCCTGATTCAATGACGAAGAAACTCACCGTCACAATAGCTATGGCTGCAAAACGAAATAGAACCAAATTTCATTGATGGCTAATGGATCAAAAACCAATCCTTAGCGACTTATACAGTCTCCTTACAACATACATCCTTTTTGGTGCTTGGAATTTCCATCTTCTATTTCGTTATATCTTATATTTATGTTTGCTTTGGTTTCGTTCATTCTAGTTGGTGTTATTGCCAGTGATTTCCATTGTGGACAAGGTAGACATGGCTAGGCTTCCCTTGAGGATAATATGAGCAGTGAGGAACCTTCGACGGAGAGTTCTTGAGACGGTACGAAAACCTCACTGGCGTCGGGATCTGGTGGAAGCAATGATCAGGAACCGGCGTCGGGATCCTTGGAGAGGACGCAGCAGTTGTCGGAGACGAAGATTTTGAGGACGACGATGATGAAGAGGTCGAGGAACAAGAGAGAGGACTTTTTTTCACAGATTTAGGCTGTGAAAGGAACGCTCTGATCTTCAAAGAAGACGGCGGCGATGCTGCTCGATCGTATTCCTCAATGAGATTCGCTAGGTCCTCATCGGAGGTTATCGATACCAAAGCATCCAGATCCTCTGAAGGCAATTGACAACGAAGACTCACACATGTTCCACACAACTGTCCCAGCTTCAACAACAGTTCTGTAACCAGACACAATCATAAATCTTACTCTCAAGAAGTTCAAATCAAGACTTAAATTACACAACGAACTCCGAAATCAACAAATCACAAAACTCAATCACAACATTCGCGATACTAATCCACAGATAATGAAACATAAAGTCGGAAAAGAGGCCAATACTAACCAGAGAAAGAAATGGAACGATCAACAGCGAGAACACGAGTTTCACCGCCAAGATAACGAAGTTTGCCATCCGGATAACGAGGAAGGATCTTGCCGCCATAACTGCATAGAAACTTAATCGTTGCAGTTCTATCAGATCTGGCGGCGATACCGCCGGCGCTGTGGGAGGCTCCAACCATTTTTCCTCTTAGCTTCTTGGATTTGAAGCCAAAGTTATCGGTCGAATTTGGATTGAAAAGGAGAGACTAAGAATGTAGAGAAAAGAGACCTAAGAAGAAGATTTGGAGTTACTTCTCCAAGCCTGGAATTGGAACGCCTTGCCGACTATAAATAGAAGAAATTGCTCCGTCTCGAATGGCAAAAGCGTAATTAAGTGAAACTCTATGGGCTGAATTTCTTCGATTACAGATTTTATTTATTTCTTTTCCGTGAAAAGCTTTAATTGTATTCAATAATCTCTGGTTAAAAGATTCCTTCAATCGGGAATATTGTTAAACGTCAACGTCGTTAATGTTAACAGTTATTCTGTTGAATTTGACGGAAGACGGTTATGCATAAAATGTCAATTTGACCCAGTTGCTCTCAGTCTACGTGGCATAGCGTGTTATCCAATTTTAACGATTATGTGCCGAAATTATTTATTCCATAATTTAATATTCTCTCCATTAAATAATTCCTTTTTTTAAAAATAAAAAAAACTCCAATTTACCATGTAAATCTTGGTAATTTATTTTTATTAATAAAAATTGTAAGATACATGTATTTATTAAATATAAATTAAGGTCAGAAAAAGAATGAGAGAAAGTCAAATTTAAGATGTAACAGGATAGCGTTGTGATGCTACAATTATTAAGCCAACATGCATTAGAGGTATTGTCAAGATGCTAGTTGAGAGTGTCGAGATTCTACACCTTTCCATATCTATCCACGCAATTTGGGGTAACGTTTTTCTATAACAAAAATGAGATATCGTCACACCAAATGAGATATCAGCACACCAAATGAGAAAGATTTTTGAAACTCGAGAACGTAGAAATAGAGTAACATAATGAGATATCGTCACACCAAATGATAAATTAAATGTGAGATCCCGCAATCCCACATTGGTTGGAGAGGAGAACAAAACACTGGTGTGGAAACCTTTACCTAGCAGACGCGTTTTAAAGCTTTGAGGGGAAGCCCGAAAGGGAAAGCCCAAAGATGACATATCTGTAGGCCTGGACAGTTACAAATGGTATCAGAGCCAGGCACCAGGCTATGTATAAGCGAGGAGACTGTTCCCCGAAGGAGTAGACACAAGGCGGTGTGCCAGTAAGGACGCTGAACCCCAAAGGGGGGTGGATTTGGCGGGGTCCCACATCGATTTGAGAAAGGAACGAGTGCCAGCGAGGACGTTGGACCCTGAAACGACAATCCCACATTGGTTGGGAGGAGAACGAAACACCTGTGTGGAGCTTAAAGAAGACAATATCTGAAAAGTGGTGGGCCCAAGCCATTACATTAATATTTTTGTACCGGAATTTTTTTGGGTTGAGTTTGAATGTTATATAAAATTTTAGGGTTTGATTATGAAAAAGAAAAATTAGGTTGAAAAGGGTGGGAAGGATATTCCTTGAAGTGCAAATATGATCCACTAAAAGGGGGTTATGGGGAGAGGCGTGGGGTAGCCCACGATTAGAGTTAGGAGGGGTCATTTTCAAGTAATTAGAGGGGGGGGCATGGGGATCCATTGCCATTTTGCTGGCGATGCCTGACCGCTGGGATGCGCCTGGGCCCGTTTCCCGGTGCTTTCCTTCTCACCTTAACACTCAAAACCATTCCATTAGGTCTACGCTTCAATTCAACCTGAAAATAGAAGATTAGGTTAAGTCGAACAATCTTTTGGACCAATCCAAAATTACGGGTTGGTTAGATTGGTGACTCGATCAACTTGAATAGACTTCACAACCCAATCCAACCCAAAAAATGGAAGATTGGTGGGGTTGGATAAACTTTTGAACCGAAATCAAAATGATGGATTAATTAGATTGGTAACTCAAGTAACTCGACTAGAGTTCACAACTCGATCCAACTTAAAAATAGAAGAAGATTGAGTTGGGTCATCAAATTATTATTATTTTTTTAATTCTTAAAAAAAATATACTTATCTTACCGAAATATTATATTAATAACTAAAATCTTATAAATCAAATATTCGAGATGCACCGCACTAATATTGGTTACAAATATAAAACATTTTTACTTTTTCATAATAATCTTAAAAGTAGTATTCCGTTGTATCCGAATTTTTGGGTTGGTCGAATCTCGACCAAAAATGTCATCCGCAGATTGACTTGAAAAAATTCAACCCAACCTAAATCGAAAAAAGAAAATCTAACTCAAACTAATCTTTATGGATTGTGTTGGGTACGCTACATTGGCGGGATTCTTGAGTTATATTAACATCTCTAATCCTTCACAGCTATTTTATTTTTTTGATTTTACAAATTAAGATTTTCATATACATAAATTTGGAATACACCTCAACAAGTTAATAAATACATCATTTATAACAAATTTTTTTAATTAATTTACAAATTTTTAATTTGTTAGGTAATGGATAATATTGTGGTTATTTAATTTTTAAATTCTGACAAATTTCCTTTTTAATTTTATAAATTTTGTGCATATTAAGTGACAAAATATAAAAGTGACCCTTGAGATAAGGTAGTATGATGTAACCATAAAAATGAACAAATAATTGGACAAATCAGATTCCAATTTCATTTTATTTACGTTTCTTTATCTTCTTTTTTTTTTTTTTTGTATTTTTTTTTTTGCATAAATAATCCATTTTCCAACTCATCCAATTATTCTCACGTCACCAAAAGCTTAAAAATAATTCTCCACGTTTACATGTTCTTCTATCCTAATAGGATAATCTCAATTAAATTTAACTTAATTACTAAATAAAATACTCAAAAAAGGGTTTTTTTTATTTAATTTAAATGAGATAAACATAAAAGATTAATTTAAATAATTGTATATTATAATAGAAGCAAATAAGTGTCAAGCTTATCAATGTAATTATTTTTATTAATTAAAATTTTTTGATTTAGTTGAAGTGATAATTCGAATGACTTAAATAAAATTTACGGCCAAACTCAATCCAACCTTTTAATTGGGTTGGATCGGGCGGTTAAATTATTATTTTTAATTATTTAAAAATTTTATTTTTATTGTCACGTCAATAACTAAAATATCATAAAATTCAAATATTAAATATTTATAAGTCACAACACATCACTAACATATATCACAAACGTCAAATATTTTAAATTTTCATAACAATCTTAAAATTGTGGTAAAGTTGGATTAGGTTGTGAATCATGTTTTTGGATTGGTCGGGTTGGCCAAGATGACCTAACAACAAAATTTCGAACCCTTCAACCGAACCAATTTTTTGGTTTTTCAAAAATTCAACCTGACCTAAATTGAAAAAAAAAAAAAAGTTAACCTGACACAGTTGCATAGTCTAAGTTATTTTGATCATAGAATCAAACATCTAATTTTGGATGATAGCGACATAAATTTTTTTTTTTTATTTTTCAAAATTTAATATTTTTTTAATATTTAAATTTATTGTAATGTTTAAAATGAGAGTAAATAAAAATAGAATAAGAATGAGAGTAACAAAAAAGAAGAGGTAGCGTTAGTATTTGCATTTGGGAAAGGGATGCGTGGTTAAAAAGGCTTGAGCTTTTTAAAAATCTCTTTTACACGTGGCATGGGCCCACCTGAACATTCGATGAATCGGAATGCTGACTCAGTGGTGTCGAGGATGCAACTATTCATCCAAGTCGATGGGTTGGGGGATCGTTTACGCAATGGGTTTGTCGTTTTAGTGTGATTCTCACTGTCGTACGAGATTCCACGCGTCAATGCTGACTAGACGCCTGGATTTTGTTAAAATTACTTTTTGTTATTTTCAAAATATTTTTTTTAAAGGAATTTATCTTTTGAAATAATTTTCCTTAAACTCGATTTTTATTCCATCATTAAAAATAATTTTGAGTAATTAAATTATTTTTAATAATTAAAAATATGTTTGAGAAATGATTTAATTTAAAACTTTTTAAACGACGACACACACAAAAACATGTCACAGGTAGTTCATAAAATTTCGAAAAACAAAAAATCAAGAGTTCGTTAGAGAAACATATGAAAGGAGTACAAGACACTGATTTAGCCCAAAACTCTATAACTCCTAGTTTGTGTGCGCCTCTGCCTCGACGGCTCTATCAGGAGTCATTTAAAAAATTTAAAGTAGCAGAGATGAGTGTATAAAATATACTTAGCAAGCAGCTTACTAGTAGTTCATAGTTCATTATTAATTTTTATTGATCTTAGTTCATTCGTTCGATGTCTTATTCTCATTTGGGGGTTCCTTCTCAAGGATAGGCTCTTCTTAGGCTACACCCTAGGTTTACTCATTCTATTTTCTTGGTTCTTGGTCATATCTAGACCTCCAGCTCTTGAAATACTCTTAAGTTCTTTAGGTCTCTTGGTTAGTCAGTTATGCTAGTCTCTTTCATCATCATAGCTCTAGTCCCTCGAGGAGCAACCTCAGTATCAGTCTCATAGGAATTTGAGCATGAAGTGAGTTGGTTTGATGCATGTAAGAGCACGTTAAATACTATGATGTATGTTTATCGAGGAATACACTGTTGAGTTGTGATTTGACCGAAACTAAGGACATGCCTATAGTATGATACAAAGCATGCTTAGGAAACCTATTATAAATGTTTGAGCATAGAATGAGCTGAGATGACACATGTTGAATGCTATTATGTATGTTACTAAACACATACGCACTATCCTATGAACTGAAATTCATGACAAGGTATCCATGTTAGATCGCTATGCTATGTCTCTATTGCATATGTTTGTGATGTATGCGGTTATACGAGGACGATTAGGGGCACGCCAACTAACATCTAATTGGGAATGTGACTCGATTCTCAGGGGTCCAAATAACTATAAAACTGACTTACGATATTTTATGACTTATGACTGTACCGTGTGAGGACTACTGTTAAGTTTGCCGGTTAGCTTCTTGTAGTGAGTCTGTCACGAGCGATCCACAACTGTACTTTAAGAGTTAGCCATGATTATTGTTCATGCATGTGAGTTATGCAGTTATACAAGGGCGATAGAGGTTTCGTCCCCCATTGTTGAGGATTGTTGGGAGGGAGTTCCACATTGGTTAATTAAGAGGATGGTCATGGATTCAGAAGTAAGGAATACATCTCTATTGGTATGAGACCTTTAAGAGGAACCAAGAGCAAAGCCATAAGAGCTTGTGCTCAAAGTGGATAATATCATACCATTGTGGAGGTTCGTGATTTCTAACACCCACAGATCTTAAGCTTCAACGATTTTAATAATGTCTTAACGATTTAGTCTCGATAGGCCTGTACCTCACGGACGAAAAAACCCATATTAATATGAAATAACGGGCGCCGGTGGTGCGGTGAGAGATGGGTCCCATGGGAATGATGTTTTATGGCAAAGGAAGTAGAACACTCACTCACTCCACCTACCTTTCTTTTCTCCTTTATGTGAACAATAAGATGACTCGTGTTTGATGAAGAGATGGGTCTTTCTATAGGCTCTACACTTTTAACGAGCCACCGAACCATTAGTTGTGCTCGGTCATATTTGTTCAAGGCATGCTATTTATGATTGTATGTTCGTTTTAAACCATTTTGCTTATTTTCATGTTAGTTACATTTTTATTATTCTTGTTATGCCAATCTGAGAGTATACGAGGTTTGCCAAAATCATGTCTATCTATCAAGGCTAAAATGCCTTAAAATGTATCGAATTTTATGCTATTAAAGTTGTGTGTTTTAACAGTGCGCGATTGTAATGTCGTGTGTCACAGTCATGCTTGTCTAAGACGTGTTGTTTACGGCCGCATATCGGATGTCCCAATCATGCTTGTCCATGGCCGCATGCCCGTTCCAAACCCCTTTTAGATTCTTTCATCTTACATAGGTCTTTACTATTTCATGTTATGCCAATACAAAGGTGTACGGTTGTTTACCAAAATCATGTCTATACCCACCAAGGCTAAAATTCTCCAAAATATACTATTGGGGATATGTCTAGTTGTTACTTTTTCTTACTCGTGTTATATGTTATCAAAGTCGTTGTTTGTTGCCTACTCGCTTTTAGCTTATAACATTGTTTCTTTCGAATTGTTTTCAACGTATTTCCTCGCTCAAGCATATGCCGACGTTGACCGCGAAATCCAAATTTCTCACTGTTGACTTGTTCGTTGGGTTAAAAAAAGTGTTGCACAATCACTATCCAACTGCCACAAGAGTGCGATTGTGACACAGTGCCTACAACATAAATGATTAAATCTTAAATTTACTCTATTTCATTCGGATTAAAGTTATAAATTTCGTCTTTTCTATATATCCATTTTCTAAACACATTTTAGTTGTCAAGCATGGTTTAAGTTACGTGGACTTTCCAATTATATATAATAAATTTCTTAATATAACTCATTTAATTTTTTTAAAGATAACATATTTTTATGTCAAAAATTCACACATTTATTATATTTATTAAAATTTCAATATTTTTAAATTTTGTAACTCCTCCATTTGTAAAAATATTAATAGAGTAGGAACATATTATTACAATTAAAAAAACTTTTAAAAAAAATAAAAATGAGGATAATATTGTTTTAAAAATATATAATAAATTACCTAAATTGATTAAGATAAGTACGTTGATATTTTGGAAGCATAATATTAAGAACCAAAATAATTTTCATTTTGAGAGAAAGGACAAAACAATAATCATTACTATAATTAAAATATTATTGGATGATTTGATTTTTCCCTTAAATTTTATTTCGACTTTTCAATTAATATATTTTGATTGGTGTAACTTAAAAAAATGATTGATTTATCAATTTATCTCATTTATATATTTAAAAGTTGAATTTCTAAAATATTTTTCTTCTCTTATATATAATTTTAAAATTTTTAAAATTGTAAAGATTGAGTGCAAATTGAGATAGTTTTTAGATTCAACCTGTTTTGATGGTAAATTTCAAATAATTTTTATTAAATAATGAACCAAACCCAACTATAAATTTTTTGAATTGGATTGGATTGACTAGGCTTTGTTGGAATTGTTTATTCTAACTTTTTTTTTTATAATAAAAATAAAATATTAACTTAATTTTAAAAAATTACCTTACAAATAGTTAAAATTATTTTTAAAAATTGTTGAAGAATAAATAATTATAAAATTAAATAAAAGTAAAATAATCAATTTTAAAGTTTTCATTTATTTAAGTGTAAAACACAACTGAAACCATACCGATATTTACTCCTATTCAAATAAAAATAATAATATTAAAATGTAAGATATATTTAAAATCTTGTTATGGTTTCATTATGATTAAAAAAAGAAATATAAAATTAAATAAAGGAACTAAAATGATCATTTAAAAAAGATGAAAATACAAGTTAAAAAATAAACTTAAAATACACATGAAAATTAGTGTAGGAACTAACTAAATTTAAAATCTAAAAATAAAATGTTAATTAAATATAAATCTTCTCCTTATTATTATTATTATTACTATTATTATTATTATTATTATTATTATTTTGGAATAAGGGAGACAAACCAGCGCTCTTATTTCTCAAAAGGAATCGAATCTAAATTAAATAATAAAGTAATTAAATAATGTAGGATTCTTCCCAATAATTTTAGTCTAATAATGAATAAAATAAAATACGACCGAATCCTTTATTTATTCTTCATTTTTTTAGACAATAAACGCAGACCTATTATTCTAAAAATAAATAAAAATATTGATATAATTAAATGATACATTAATTTATTTAATGAATTAATGAATACAATTAATATGAAAATATTTGTTTAGTTCTACTAAAGGATCGACCTCGTTTTCGAAATCTCTTGGTAGTTATGATGTGGCAGATCCTCATTAGTGCACTTTTTGGACCCACCTGAGTAGGACGCCAGCTCATCTATTCACGTGATGTTGCTAAACTGGCGGGCCAGGTGGACCAAGAAACTGATGTTGGTCATTAATATTTTTTTTCTGCTTTTGAAGGTTAAATTAATTTAAATTAAATTTATGATTTTTTTTATAATAAGACATTCTTACCATTCAATTCTATCTACATCGTTTTTTATGCTAAATTAATATAAATACCGATAAATATATTTCAACCTTTACAAGTTTATAAAATATCCTTAAACTTTTAAAATTTTTTTTTTAAAAATATACTTACAATTAATTTTGGATAGAAATTATTAGTATTTTGTTTTAAAAGTACTCTTAAACTTTAAAAAGTTTGATCGATGCTCTTTCTGACTTTTTAAAAAGTTCCAAAATATCGTTACCATTATTAATATGTTTAAAAAATACTAAAATTTTAAAAATAGCATTAACACTATTTATCTTTGTAAAAGAAAGTTAAAAAAAATATTATCAATTAGTATATGAACGAAAAGCTTCTATTTATACTTTATAAATTATATCTGAATTTTTTAATGTTACTTTCGAAAGATATTTATGAAATGTGATACTAATGCTAAGGGTATGTTTGATTTTTTTTTTTTTTAAATTTAAAGATGTTTTCAAAATTTTTAAAAAAGTTTTATGGCATTAATGAAATCTTTGAAATTTCAAGAGTATTTTTTAGACACTTAAAAATTTAAGAATATTTTTTGAAACCGGTAGGGAAGTTGTACGTATATTTTTAAAACAAAATGATAACAGTATTCATGTTAAATTAACTGTAAATATATTTTTAAATTGTTAAGAGTATTTTTTTTATATTAATTTAACCTTATTTTTTTAATTAATTATTCTTCGACTACTTTTAAAAATTTTAAAATATATATTAAAATTGAGCCGGATTTATTTTTATAAAAAAAAATTAAATAAATAATCTAAATAATTATATATATATATTATTGAGTTAGTTTTATTTAATAAGATTGCCAAATAATTGACGAACACTCCTACAATTATATTTATATTTAAAAAAAATATTGGAGAAAATTGGGTCATATTATATATACGTAAAATAAAAGTTTTTAATAATTTCTTTGTTTTTTGTTTTTTTTTAAATTTATAAATTGAAAATCACGGGCTCTAAGATAGAAGGCCATTAGAACTTGAGGTACTTGAGGTGGGCTTTCACAAAATCTTAAATTCTGAACAATTGGGCTTTAAATTCCCAAACAAAAATGAATTGTAACTTTTTAACTCGTTTTTGTTTCAATTATTAAACCCGAAAAGTCTAATTAATTTTTCCTCTCATATTTCGAAATGACATTTGCTTCACATGTTTTTAACTCGTTTAGTACGGTAAGAGAAGAAGAATGAATGAAGTGTTAAAACGAATACGTACTAAGAGGTTTAAGAATTTTCTCTTCTAAAAGAAAAAGAAAAAAAGAAGAAAAAAAAAGCCACAATCTAATCCAACCCATTGGAAAATAAAGATTTTATTGAGGAAATTGAAGTTTGAGGAGAATTATCCAAAAATGAACTGTCGTCTTCCAGGCTGCCTCACACGCTTGAGTTTGGCGGCCATGGAAGAAATGGCAGAAATACAAAAGCCACAAGAACCACTCATTTGAAATCGTGGACGCAACCCAACTGAGAGCTCGTTTTTAACTCCAACAAGAAGATGCAGCGCTAAGCCCTCGATCACCATGGCACCCTGTTCTTCCTTTTCTGTTCTCCTCCATTGAAATCCATGCTCAAGATTCTTTCTGGATAATCCTCCTTCTCCATCAGCCATGTCTCTCGCTCATTGCTTGTTTTCAACTTCCAGGACTATCACCAAATCTCAATCTCCTTCTCCCTCTGTTTTACCCAACAATCGCCCATCTTTCCTCTTACTCCAAACCCAGATTCTCAATAGACATTATTTCTTGGCTCACAAGCCTTACCACTGTTCTTCCACCTCCAGATTCAAGCACCCTTTTGCCGGAATATCCTCGTTTGCTGAAGCAGATGGCGAAGGAAAACAGGAAATCATTCAATTCAGCAAGAATCATGAGGTTGAGAAAGCTGCAGGGGAAGAGGAATTACCCGGGATGGCTCAGGCTTTTCACATTTCTTCAAGGACTGCCACTGCTATTATAACATGTATAGCATTTTCAGCTCTCAGTTTCCCACTTTTCATGAAGTCTTTGGGGCAGGGTTTGGCTTTGAAGACCAAGATTCTGTCGTATGCCACTTTGTTGTTTGGGTTTTATATGGCTTGGAATATTGGAGCCAATGATGTGGCTAATGCCATGGGGACCTCCGTCGGCTCTGGCGCACTGACGCTCCGGCAGGCGGTGGTCACAGCGGCGGTTTTGGAATTCTCTGGGGCGTTACTTATGGGAACCCATGTGACTAGCACAATGCAAAATGGGATTCTTGTGGCTGGTGTGTTTCAGGGAAAGGATATGCTGCACTTTGTTGGGCTGCTTTCGTCTTTGGCTGCCGCTGGTTCTTGGCTGCAGGTACTAACATTTAGTCAAATTCATTGCTAACTTCTTTTTTGCCATAAATATGACTCTTAATAGCTCAAATAATAGCATTTCATAGTGAAAATTGAGAGAGGTATATTACAACTCTTAGTATGATTTTAGAGAATTTAAAAATAGTAAACAACCGTTAAAATTCTAACAAAATACTACCATTTAAGTCGGTTTTGTTAAGAATCATGATTCTCTACAATGGTATGATATTGTCTACTTTGAGCATAAACTTCGTGGCTTTGTTTTGAGTTTCACAAAACGCCTCATACCAATAGTGATGTATTCCTTACTAATAAACCCATGATCATTCCCTAAATTAGCAAACGTGAGACTCTCTCCCAACAATCTTCAACACGTTTGATCTTGAAAATTAGTATTATAAATGCTATATCTTTGTCTTTGTGTTTGTGTTGTTATCCACTTTTGACAAATATTTTGAAAACTAAAAAATGTTCAAGAAAAACGTTTTTAAAAATTTAGCTTTTCATTCAAATATTTTCTTAAGAAAGAAATTAGCAAGAGATAATTGTCAATGCAAGAATAAAAATAGCAAAAGAATCTCTAACTTTACCTGTTTATCTTTCAATATTTCTGCTAAGATTGCATCATATTATGGATGGCCCGTCTCGACCACGCATTGTATAGTGGGATCAATGGTTGGATTTGGTCTTGTCTATGGCGGAGTTGGAGCTGTCTTCTGGGGCTCATTGGCGAGAGTTACTTCTTCATGGGTGATTTCTCCATTAATTGGAGCACTGGCTTCATTCCTTGTCTACAAGTGCATTCGTAGGGTGTGTTCCTTGAGTCCTTGCCTTGATTAAGCCATTGCATTCATAGGAACCTGAAAGATAATTAACTGTATGTTATTTTCAGTTTGTGTACAGTGCAAAGAACCCAGGACAGGCAGCTGCAGCAGCTGCACCGTTACTCGTATTCCTCGGCATAACTGGAATATCATATATATCATTTCCATTGAGTAAGAATCTTAAATGGGTTGTAGCACAGGCAGTAGGCTTTGGAGCAGTAGGAGCATTCCTTGTCTACAAAATAATTCAGAGACAACTTGGCCATTTACTCAACAAAGCTGCTGCTTCCTCTTTGAAGAAGACAGACGAGAGTACAACTGAGGAGAAAAACATTGGATTTCTAGATGAGATTGCAGGTCCAAAGGGAACTCAGTTGGAGATAGTTTATGGGGTATTTGGATATATGCAGGTTCTTTCTGCTTGTTTTATGTCATTTGCCCATGGTGGAAATGATGTATCAAACGCAATCGGTCCCTTGGCTGCTGCGTTGTCGATACTTCATGGCAGTGTCGGTGGCGCCGAGCTTGTCATTCCACTTGATGTTCTTGCTTGGGGAGGGTTTGGAATTGTCGCCGGGTTGATGATATGGGGCTATAGAGTGATAGCAACCATTGGGAAGAAGATTACAGAACTCACACCAACCAGAGGATTTGCAGCGGAATTTGCTGCTGCTTCTGTGGTTCTAATTGCTTCTAAACTGGGTTTGCCAATCTCAGCAACACATACATTGGTTGGTGCAGTCATGGGGGTTGGCTTTGCTAGGGGACTTAACAGTGTTAGATCAGAAACTGTGAGAGAGATAGTTCTTTCTTGGGCTGTGACCATTCCTGTTGGTGCTTTCCTTTCAGTTCTCTATACATGGATCTTGACCAAGCTTTTGGCGTTTCTTTTATGACGCATGTACGTCGAGAATTTCAGATATGCCTCTTCAAACAATTTGTGTGTTTGGTTCATTCAATATATCTTCTTCCTTTCCCAAATGGGAATCGCTTGTTTATATACAGCATCAATGAAGCAACTGGTGTGTTGCTTGCTTTCAGCCTCTTTTTCCTTCTTGCTATTTGGATCCTTGCAGAAGATGTCTGTAATACTGCAGACTGAACTAAGAGAAATGAATTTTGTGTTATTCTGGAAGTGTAATCATTCTTTCAATGTATCAAATAGCCCCACTCATTTCAAACACTTGATAACGAAATCAACGGCTTGGGGAATCAAACACCCGAGTGCATGGTAGGGGTAAATACCAGAATTGTAGAGTGCTCACTGTACATAAACACTATTGTGAGATCTCACATCGGTTGGAGAAGGAAACGAAGCATTCTATATAAGAGTGTGGAAACCTCTTCTTAGCAGATGCGTTTTAAAAATCTTGAAGGAAAACCCGAAACTCAAAGAGAGCAATATCTACTAGCCGTGGACTTGGGCGGTTACAACTACCATTTCACAAACTCATAAACAGTGATTTCTCATCCAACATATTGTTTCCTTCGGAGGATCTTTGCCTTTAAACGTTCTCTGTGTTGCTTAACTTCAGTTTCTGTGTTGGCAGAAGGAATGACAGACTGTGGCTGACAGAGTGACAAGAACATTGATATTCTTGACTGGTTTCACTGATATTCATGGCCACATGGAATGCTGAGCTTTCATCAATAAACGAACAGAAAGAGCATTTGATCGAACCCTTAAAATTCATCTGAAGAACATGTTCTATGCACCAATGGTCTAGCCACAAGCTCAACGTTTACCTTCCAATAGTATCTCTCTTCCAAATTCATGCCTGTGGGAAGGCAAAAAGCCATCAAATTTGAAAGTAGTTTCTTCAAGTCCTCCGCTCTACTGAAGGAACTCACCAAATTTTACCTTGCAAGTTATGCTTGCACATCCTTGTGCTCGTGTCATACTCCCAAAGGCCTAAAAACATTTGACGTTCTAGTTTCTTTAGTCTTCCACTAATCCAGTTATTGTGGAGAACAAAACAGCCCTTCTTCCTGCAGGCTGTTTTGATATTTTTCTTTTTCCAAAGTTCTTGGTATGCACCGTTAGGGAAGAGGTTTCTATCCAAAAAATGAACAGTTAAATTCGTTTCAGGTTCCAAGCATTTAGTACTACCCTTTCGATTAGTACCTCCCTCCCCACAAAGGGTATCGTAGAAGCTTGGCTGCTCCGATTGGCCCGAAGTTGCTGCATGCTTCACCACCTTCTCCATGGCAGCTATTGTTGATTCATCAGAACGAGCAAAATAAAACCCAGAGTTCAAGCGTCTAGGTAAGTTAATTGGTCCTGCATATACAATCAAACCAGAAAGTGCATAAATAATCGGATAAATTGGAATATAAATATTTTACATAAACCCCAAATAATAGTTTTTAGTTTAGAATATCTCTGTGCATTCCAAGTTTCATGTTCCCTTAATAAATTTAAACTGTTTTCAATATTGGTCGTGTACTTCAATAACAATAACATATGAAAAGAGAAATTTTCATTTAAAGGTTAGGAATCACGACTCTTCACAATGGTATTCACAATGGTATGATATTGTCTACTTTGAGCATAAACTCTTATTACTTTCCTTTGGGTTTCCCCAAAAGGCTTCATACAATGGAGATGTATTCCTTATTTTTAAATCCATGATCATTCTCCAAATTAGCCAATGTGAGACTCTCTCAATAATCATCAACATTAAACGCATGCTAGGATAGGAATGAAACCTGTCTTCTTGTATTCATCAGATTGTGCAGCAAGAACACCAGAACCAAAACTGTAAAGAAAAGGCAGAGGGTTTTTAAACCAATATATATCAACGTCACTAAGAAGTACGTTGTAACCCAGCTTCAATATTCTTAGAACCATTCTGGACTTCACTTTTGTCACCCTCTGAAAGCACTCTGTTCCAAAGTGACAGTCATTGAAACTGATATTGGTCGGAGCCAATGGATCTCTATAGACAGGCAAGCCCTAGCATAAAAAAATAAAATCTAATAAAAACCATAGCAGAGAAGACTAAAGCACACAAAGAACAGAGAGCAAGAAGAACCTGCAAGACTGAGAAATGATAGGTGTCAGAATCAAGGGCACAAACTAAATAATTCGGGATCTGTAGGTGGCGCAATCTGCAAACCCAGCTCATTAACATGTCCTTGTAACTATATCCCGCAACTGTCAGTACAATTGTCTTAGTCTTGTCTGCAATTAGGGGAAGGAGAAACTCCAAGGAAAATGGAAGCTCTAAAGTTTCTGAAGATGATACCCCTTTTTCCAATGAGCAATCATGTAGTCTATCAAGTGATCGAAAGCCATGGTCACAAGCCGTAGGCTTCTTCTTCTTCTTCTTCCCAAAATGCAACAGCTGCGTGTTCCATAAACTGAGGATTATCTGGTTCTTTGGCAGATAAGTTGCATTTTCTGTTGTGTTGGGCAGAATATATTGCCCATTACACTTGAGAAGTTTCACCAGACTAGAATATTTAGCATCCGGATGAAATGAAGATCCATATAGTGAACCAAGAAGGAAATTGCCAGAATATTCCCAGCTTCTTGTTTCGTTATCAGATGGTTGCTCTGGATCTTGGAGATAGAAACTGCTGATGGTCCAACTGGCATCAAACACAAACCTGAATTCAGATGCCACAGCTTCATTGATGACCCAATTGTTATGGATCCCTCTTCCATACAGGAAAGGAGGAAGAACTCCACTGTGCAACGGAATGTCCTGGTTGTTCCACGCCAATAGTTCTTTCCCTCCACAGTGACTCCATCGCCAATGCTCATTGAGCAGCTCCTGGAACCAAAAGAAAGCAAGAAAATAACGAGTTGCCCAGTTGTTGTCTCAATCCCAGAAAAAAGTCTGCAAGATGCTAGTTAGTACCTTCTTTATTCTCGTCAATTTTTTATCCTCCGTTGGGAAATGTCTCTTGGACTCATCAAAGTAGAATGGTATGTACGAAATGTTTCGGGACGAAGCAACCAGCAACCAATCACGGTCGAGTTTGTAAGCATAATTCAGAGTGGAAATAAAATCAGGAAGAAGAATAGTTTCAGGATCAACAAAGGCACAAATGTCTGATGCAAATGACTGAGATCTTGCCATCATTGAATGGAAATATGGGGTTCCAAGGAATCTAGACAAACAAGACAAAAAGAAAAATGATCAATATCATGTGCAGTTATCATGATGTATCATATTTCTTCACGAGGGCTAATGCAGTATCTCCTCTTCATGGTGATCAACATTTTAATCTATGATAAGCTTCTCTTCTGAATTTAGCCAAAGAAAGAGCAGATCTTCAAATTGTTTTCAAGTCCTAATCCAGTAGATGTTTTTACCCTTCATCAATAGAACTAACCAAACCAACAGGTTTTGATGACACCAAAATTCCTAAACAAACACCAATGAATACTGATATGAACAAAAGCAATCGACGAACTACATCTGAAATTTATAAGCACTTAGAAATTCCTTTCTACACAACTTCTAACAATTTTACTTACGTAAAATCAATGTCGCTATCGATATAAACCCGCGAACTGAGAGAACGTGCATATGCGACAACGGAAAGGTCTTGGCTGAACAGAACGACGGTAATTTGTGGGGACAGAGCAAGCCATGACCGAATAGCCAAGCTCTGTCGAACTCCAATATTACCAGAGAAAGAGCGAGGCGCAGAGAATATGGAAACCGAAGGATTACGTCGATCGCCGAAGGCTCTGTAGCGAAGCTTGGAGTTCACAAAACGATCCTTGAAGGAAGGCAAACTTTGAGTAGCGTATAACGAGAGAGCAATCAATACCAATCCGGAGAGCCAAATTGACCAAAGTCCAGCCTCAATCGCCTGTCGACAAACAGAAACAACATCAACAGAAGAAGAAAGCAAGATTTAACAGAAAAAAATCGAAAACGCCAAAGACCTTCATACTGCGCAATGTTCGTCACTGAAGATCGGCATGAACATGGAGAGGTAAAACTTATTGTATCTGAGAGCCGAGAGAGAGAGAGAGAGAGAGAGAGAGAGAGAGAGATTTTGTGAAACTTTAACCGAAAGAAATGCAATGCAAAAGTAACAAACGCACCAGTTCCATTAGCGCGCCATCAGAAACGGAGCACGCCACCGGCCATGTGAGGGCTGTCGTTTTCTGAAGCTAATAATACTTTAATGCCCACTGAGATTGCTTCGTTTATCCCTTCCCTTCTACCTATCAATATGAAATATGATTATCGAAATTCGAAAGCGCCATTTTCTGCATTCCACCATTAATGAAGCTATGAACCATTTACGATTTCAACAGACAAGAGAGAGAGAGAGTCGAGCTAGATTCGTTCATCTTTAAATCCTATGATTATTTTTTAAAAATATTTTTTCCTCTCAATCAGATTGTTTATTTTTTTAGTTATTTCAAAAAATCTTATAATATATATAAGGTTAATAACTAAATTCCGTAAAACTTAGAAATATTAAAAAATTCACTAGTTACAATATATCACTAAAATCATCACTAAAATCAGTTACAAACGTTAAATATCTTTAATTTATATAAGTTTGGTTTATGAATCCATATATTTAATTTTTCAAAAATTCAACTCATTAAACCAAAATATATATATATATATATATATATATATATATATATATAACATAATTCACCGTTTAGATTGCTCGGATCATATATTTAATTTTTTAAAAATTCAACTCATTAAACCAAAATATATATATATATATAAAACATAATTCACCGTTTAGATTGCTCGGATCATTAAGTCATATAAGCACTCTTAGTTCTTACTCAGGCTCTTTTAAACTTTTTTTCATAAGATTATTAGACAATTAATTATTCTTTAGCATAAGATTATTTATATTTGTATAATATATTAATTATATTAAATATGATTAAAAAATATATATCGACCATCTTCAAAATTTGATAGGTAAGGCTACATTATAAATAACTTAACTCTCTTAAATCAAAACAAAAAAACAATTAAAACCAACCAAGTTTGCGCCACAGAAGTTCAACCATTGCAAAGATAAAGGATTTTGAGATGATAATTAGTGTTTTATCCTAATACGCTCGGACCAACACTCAAATTAGACACCAAGAGGAGAGAGAGAGAGAGGAGGTAGTCAAATACATGCACAAAAATTCAACCCTTTTGAGTTATATTTCTTTTCCCATCATACAACACTTTTTGCTCCTCATTCCCAACTCGGGCAACCAACCCTTTTGAGAATCAAAACACCTTTCTGAGGTTCTCCCCTTCAAATCCACGCTCCTCATACATCAAAGGAAACTTAGCTAGAGTAACCAATATCGCTATATTTAAAGCGGCAGCTCCTAGACGAGTATGTCGAGTCTATCGGTTTAAAACAGATAGCATCGATGGCTAACGTCCATGGCCATCGGAGTATATCGCAACCACCTAGTGAAGCCATTGAAACAGACGTTCATAACATTGCCACCTCTTCAAATTCAAAAAAGATTTGCAGCTTAGGCTCAGATTCAGGTACTGAAATCAAGATTACGAGTCTTCAAACGAGTACAATTGGTTCGAATTCTCTTAATCATTTGACAATCATCTGCGCCGTCTTGCAGGAGACCGAGACCTTGACCTCCTTGCCCTGCATGATATGTGTAGTTAGTCCTAAAGAACAATCAGTGACGAAGAATCTGAAGCATCCATTGGAGCAGCTTACTGTTATGAAGATGAGTGTGCACATGTCCTGAGAACACGTAACACAAACTTAATCTATGAGACATTGCGGCATACCTGGTGGTTTCAAGAGAAGAGAAGGGAGAATGCCTGCGCTGAGAGTGCTTGCTATGTGGTGACCGCGATACTTGTCTAGAAATGAAAGCATCCATTATACTGATTTGGTGAGTTAAACTTGCAAAAGCTTATAACAGAGATGCTCAGCCTCGTGCAGTGTAAAACTTGTCAAGAAACTATTTGTTAGCATACACCATACAAGATAACCTCAATCTTTATGTGAAGGAGAAGAGCATGGATCGGGTATCACAAGAAAATATAAACTCGATAACAGGACAGTGACGATGCCCATATCTTCCAATTTCCTAAAGATGTATTCTATTAACTGATTGAATCATTAATATCCTTACTTTTGATCATCATGATTAAAACCACAAAGTATAATCATGAAATAATTTGGTAAGAATGTTTGTTTTTTAGTCCGACGATAAAAAGAAAATAAAATTACACAGACAAACCTCCATGGAATACCAAAGATGCAAAAGTGAATTAGAGGTTTAGGATTACAATACCTTCTCCTAGATCTGATTGGAGATGGGGATTTATCACGCTTCCTGGATTTCACCTTCCTGCAGAAAGGGGATAGGATTGAAGTCCTATATAACTTTTTCAAAAGGGAAAAAGAATAGGAACATCCATAAGAAATACCTTTTAGAATCATCCGAGTCATCACTTGAATTGGTCGAATGATCGACGGCCTTGTCTTTATTTCTGTCTCTACTACTCTTGTGCCTACTCAATTCACTTGAGATTTTCTGTCTCGTTCTGCCTTCGTCGTCTTTTGTGTACACCCTGTTTCTGTCGGTTCCATCTTTAGTGCTGGCTCTCAGATGCTTGTCTTCTCTCCTTTCCTCCTTTGAATTGTGATGTGTAGACCTGTGTCTCGAGTCGGAATCCTTACCTTTCTCGCCAGACTTAACACCTTGGTCCTTCAATTTTCCCTTTTGAACAGTCTGATCATCTGCCTCTTCCTTCCTCGGGCGCCTGGCATCTTGCTTCAGACGACTCTCATCTGCTTTCTCATTTATTCTAGTTTTTACCTCCCCTTCTTCCTTGACACGATCTTTCAATGAAGAACCCCTCATACTTTCCTGCTTACCACTATCGAGCGGTTTTATTTTAGTTCCCCCATCATGCGGATCTTTAGATACATTTTTACCATTCACATTCTTTCCTTGCTGTTCAGATACCATGCCTAAAACATCCCTTGTCCCAGAGGCAATTCCATCCCCAAACTTTGTCTCATTATCTTTACCTTTAGAGCTTGGCTTCAATGAATGTTCTTGACCCATTTCTCGATCCATCCAATCATCACTCAGCTTGCTGAAGCCTGTGCTTTTACTCATTTCATTAACAGAACTGGTTGAACCATCATTGATGTCACTTATTACATGATTTCCACTGTGGTCTATAACATTTCCTCGAGTGCTAGCATTTCCAACTGCATCTTGAATATCTCTCAAATTTCTTTTTGTACTGGATAGCTCAACATTGAACATTGTCTTGGAACCTTGCATATTTGAACTCTGAATTTCACCATCTCTATCATCATTTTTTTCATCATCAGAAGCATAATTTCCAAGACCAAGTACATCTCCAGGTGAGCTGGAACTCGACTTTTCACTAGTATCATCATTATCAGGTTCCTGAACTTTGACTGGCAACAAAACCTTGGCAGAAGTTTTGGGAGTTGAGACTGGAAAGGGAGATGAAGAGACATTCTGATTTGAAGTGACTACATTGAGCTTGGCTGAATGGAACAGGAAAAATCGCATTGTAAGAAAGAGAGGGAGAGGAGAAAAGCAGGGAGTAAGAGCATAGATAGTTACCTTCAACAGCGAGATCATCTTCATCAAGAACTTTTGTAGCAATTTCATCAAACAGTTCATCAGTAACCTGTGTAGAGATCATATAAACATGCATACACATAAGCATGGTAAGTATATAGATGTTTCGTAGTAATTTCATAAGTCAGCTATGCTGCAGATTAAGTTCATTGACATATAAACATGTTCTTCACACATTTATTGAGGAAAGGAACGGCAGATACAGAATCCTCCCCTCATCAAATAGCAATAAGCAAGTCATGACTGAAAAAACGAGACACCAAAGGTCTCAACTTCCTATGCTTAGACCAACAATATTAAGACATTTCTGAATCTGGCCAATTCGAATCCAAACTTCTTTTGTTTCTTCCCAACCATACTAATGAATGACTTAGAACAGCAGTCACTTTACGGGATCAAAAAGTCCTCCCTTCTTTAGTGACAATTCCCTCAATAAAATCCCAACTTAACTACGAGATGACAATCCAACATGGATCAACTTCAAAAAGTAATTTTAGCTTCCTTACAAATCCACAAAATATATAAATGAATTCAAAAATCCGTGCAACAGAACATAGAAATGAATATATATGTGTGTGTGGATGTTCCAACCCCTATTGCAAATGTCAAAACCCAAAACTAATTTTCAAAGAAATAATTGATTTCCAGAATGGCTTTCTAAGTTGAAAAGTTCCGTCTAAATCAACCAAAAGAATGGGGAAACAAAGTACTAATTCAGAGTTTAAGATTGTACGAAACCAGAATATGTAAGGAAATGAAATTCAAGAATGGTTATCAAGTTTTTAAAACATGTAGGTCAGATTTAGCAACAAAACCTTTAAGAGTACTTCGGTCAGCACGCGCTTGATTTCTTGATTTGTTGCTGCAGTTCTTGCTCCTTCTACAACATCCTGCATGGCACAAAAGATGAACTCCATAACCAAAAGAGAACATAGAGGAAGTCTCATCTGGATAAACCAGAAAAGTATTGATTCTATGCCCCCACCCACAAGATAGTGCATGGAAGAGCATGAATATTATCCTGAAAATAATATATTATAGAGAACCTCATCATCTTCTTCTTCAGTCGACCTAGAAGAATCAATACTTTTACTATCAGCTTGATCACCCTTTGTATAAGACCTGTCAACTCCTTGATCTTCCATGAGCTCAGCATCCTCCTTAGGATGGTCAGCAGAAGAACTTGTGATCACTGCTTTTTTGATTTCCTCTCTGAGCCAATTTGGCACAGAAGCCTAAAATTACAGGATCAGTTAACTAGCTGTTTATCATATTTCCAATATCAGTTGTTGTCGTTGTTTACCTTTTTTGGACGTTCAGACATAGTTGACATGCCATATGCATCACCAGATAAGACTGTGGCAGGAAGTGCAGCACCAGGAAATGGAGCAGCGGCAGCAGGAATTGCAGGGGTGATGCCAGAACCAGCAAACCTTCCAAATGGGGGCGGTGTGTGTCCAGGAATGGAAGAAGGTACAGCTACAGGAGGATCAAGCTGAAAATTTATAACAATTTTCAGGAATTTATCTTGATGACCTAGAACAAAAAGAACTTTAAAAAAATCCAGAACCTGTGCTCCAGAAGCCAAGACAGGAGGAATTGGTGGATAAATCATGCCAGGAGAAATAGAAGACCATGAATTTAAGGACGGCATTGGGACGCCTGAATCATTGCCTCTAGTGGATCCGGCTGAATCATTGCGAGGAAAGCCAGAATGCATTCTTAGACCATGATCGTGACTGAACCTAGGAGCAAAATCTAAAGGCTGATCTGCAAGATTGGTCATGGGGCCAACTGGCCCTGGCTCATTGCTATATGCATATGGCGGAGGAATAGGTGATTGGAAATGCTGTTGTCCACCATGAACCGATGAATTTTGCAAAGGTAGTGATTTGAAAGACTGTATATTTTGATCTACAGTATCTTCTTTACCTGCCATTAGGTGTTTAAGATAAAATTGAACTATTAAGAGGAAACAACAGTAGCATCGAGAAATAAGGAGCCGTAAGTCTAAGTGAATAGGACTCCTAGTATTTAAAATGTAGAAACAAATCTCTTCTCCAAACAAGCTTTTGCTCTGGAGGATTTGAATGTTTGTGCAAGTGTACAATTGGCGACTTAACTCTGAACATGATTATGATCCTGAAAAAGTTGATCACATTCTTGATTGTGGTAAAAGCTGAATATGAGACGCAACTTATACCTAAAATTATTTGTCGAACACTTGCAAAAAAAAAAAAAATTATTAACACGTCTAGGTGCTTCATTCGAATACCAGCTTTTCTAAGTCTTGGAATCTAGACTGAACACTGATAATGAAGTATGAAGAAGAGGGATCATTCTACCATTTCTTTTCACTTTATGCGAGCGCATGCCCTGGGGTGGGGAAGGGGGAGGGGGGAAGGTTCTTTCATCCTATATTCCCAAGCAGGAACTTGTTAGCCTTTCGTGATTGTAACCTCCATCAGTCTATAAAATAGGGATTAAACTATAAGAGAAGCAACGAGGCACAACATAACAACAGCAATCCAGCTTCTCTTGAGCACTCAAAGAGCTCCCCAACCAACCAATTATATATAAAAATACATTGACAAGCCAGTAGCAATTATCTGTTATTAATAATAATGATAAAAACATTAACAACAATAATACCATAATAATAGTAATAATAAATTCATAGTGATAGATGCCCACAGAGAATCAATTGTGGTTCAATGACAAGAAGGATATAAGCGTTGAATATAATAACAATTAATCAAACAAAAAGAACATCAATTTTAATACTAAATGAGTTTCAAAGTAGGATTCTTCAACAATAACTACACTCATACACAAGTGAATCATTACCTGTAACAGAATAGTTACTAGAAGGTACCTCCTGCTGATGAACCGATGGACTTGAAGATAATTTCCCTTGGTGATGTAAAACAGAGCTCATGTTGCCTCCATAACTACCATCAGTGACAGAGTAAGTTAGACGCCCATCTGAAAAATAAGAAGATTGTTCACTGCTAATAGTAACAGGTGTGGACTCCAAGTGATGAGCTGCTGATGGCCGGGCAACAGTTGTTGCTGAAGCTGGATACTGTTCATAGGTTGTAGGAGGAGGTTGATGAGACATATCTGGATGATTTGAATTAATTGGTTGCGAGTACTGATCCTGATAATAGTTATGTTCCTCAAGTCTCCCTGTAGGTGCAAACTGAGATTGCTGACTGTCCATTGCAGTCTTCGCATCCGCCCACGCCCTAGCTCTGGCCGCCCAATCTTCCTCATTGCCTTGGGCTGCCATTAAAATATTTAAAAGAAGGTGCACAGAAGAAGTAAACTGAAGGGGCACAAAGATTTCAAAGGACCAAAAAGAAATCCTAAAATTTGCATCACAGTGAAAAAAAAATCATAATAGAATGAGACTGACAACACAATAACACAACACAAAAAGTGTAAGTGGAGAAATTGTTTCACGTAATGATGCAATATGGATAAACCAAGCAACCCATCGACAATAAGCAGATCGTTATTATAAGCATTTCATACAGATCGTTATTATAAGCATTTCATGTATAAGAACAGCAAGAATGGCATCTATACTTTGTAAAATGACAGGTAAACTCTTGCAAACTAAAGAAAGTTCAGGTAGAATCAAACAAAAAGATTCATGAGGAAATTAAGAACAAACCTCGATATTCCCAACCTTGATGCGGAGCCCAATTCGGGTTGTTCCATTCCTACAACGATCAATATATGGTAAAGACATGGCATATGGACGAATATAACATATAGAAAGTACATTGACGATCCTCACAAGTTATGAAAAGGTTAGAAGATAGATAAAGAAACCTAAATGAATTCACTCCCACTCCAAGAACCATCAAAACAATGACAAATATCCTAAACCAGTTGATGGCATTAAATTCCGACAGGTCAAGAAAGTAGTCCGGGAACCAGAAGTTCCATAGATAACAAAAATATAACCGAAAGATGACGAAATTCGCCTGAATCACCTGCGAATGAGGAGGGAGTTGCTGAAACATAGGAGGACGAGGAGGAGGAAACTGGTTGTGATGCATAGGCTGCGAAGGATAAGGATGAGGAGGTGGAGGATAAGCACCGGGAGGAGGAGGAGGAGGAGGAGGAGCATGTTCGGAATGAGGCGCCGGCGGTCCCCACTGCGACGGAGGCGGATGAGGAGAAGGTGACGCAGAATGCGAAGGGTGGTATTGAAATTGGTTGTGGAACCATGGACCCTGCGGAGGAACTGGTGGCCTCAACGACGATTGCTGGTGGTGGTGGTGGTAATAGGGATCGGCAGCGGAGGGGGGCGGCGGAGGTGGCGGAGCCCCCGGGAAATGGTGAGTCTGATGGTAAGAATCCATATCTCTGTGGATTAATGGCGGGTTGTTCTTCAGATATGGTGATTCAGTGGAAGAATACGGCGGGGTCAGGGTTCAAGCTCCGAATTCCGGCATTGTTACTACGCCCTGCGGCTGCGGGGAAAGAAAGGGGAATTTTCTGAGGGAAGAAATCCAGTATGAATTGCAACCGTTACGTCGCCGTTTCCTTGCCGTCGGTAGTGGCTAACCACGTCGACTTCGATTTTCTTTCTTCCAAAACTGGGCCTAACCTTCAAAAGCCCATAATAATATATTTTCTCCTCAACTTACTGAATTTAAGCATCATTTTTTCTTTTCTTTTTTTTTTGCTCGAATAAGAAGTGTAATAATTTTATTATTATTATTAGAGATGTTCATTTGTTCGTCGGGGCTACGGACCGTCTTGAATAGATTGAGAAATCCTCATTTAAAGAGGAATGTGAAGAGATTTCTCTCAATTACATTAATGGAAATGAGTATTGTATTCTCGGTCACCATCCCGTCCTATTCCATCTCGTCCTATATTTTTACATATAAAAAACTAAATTTATTTATTTATTTTCTATTATAAACCATAATAAATAATTTTTTAAATTTTTTATTTATTTTACTATTATATTTTCATGGTGTTTTACACATAGACCCTCATTTTATTTCAATCTATTATATTATATTTTTGTTTAAAACATTTTTAAATAAAAATTATATGAGAAAAATAAAAAATTATACGTTAGAAAATTTTCTTTTGAAAGAATCATTTTTACTAAACCCTAAACCCTAAAATTTTTTTTACAGGGAACCCGATCCCCACACATTTCCCGTGGGGTATCCTAGCAAAAATAAATGAAAAATTTCGAGAGATGTAGAAGCCTTTCTCGTCTCCATCTCATGAACATATCTAATGATAGTAATGGTATTAATGATAGCCGCATGGTGATTTGACGACAATTTTGATACGAACTTGGAGCTTCTAACTGCGATGAAGGCATTAATTATGGATATGATGCCAAAAATAGATCAAATTTATATCAACAATAAAGTTGAAAATCGACCCTTCCATCTTGTAACGATTAGCTTGATAAAAAGGCCTTACTCAAATGGACTTAAGTTTGAATTATATATGTTAAATTTCTGAAAAAAAAACTTGGCATAAGATGAAAATTTAAAGCTTCAACCTCGTGAAGATAGTCAAGATGGGCAAAGTTGAACCATGATGAAATGAACACTTGATTTGATACAAGTAGAATTCATCAAACCCTAACCATTAGGACCATGTGTAAGACTAAACGAAAACCAGAGAAGCTATTGCATTCATATTCATAAATTAATTGGACACCAATAAGCACTACAAAACTGTACCAAAAAGGAATGATACAAGCATATGGAAACTAGGATTCTAGCTTTAAAACATTTGAATTTTTCATACAAATGGAATGTTACATGGCATTTTGAATTGCTACAATTTCTTAGGTATACAAATTTTTTTACCTTTTCCAAATGTGTAAGAATTCTGAGTGGGTTAGCAGTTGAAATTTTGCTTCACCCCTGCAAGAGCTAAATAGGAAATAAATTGGCATCCTCATGCCACTGCATCAGCCTGTTTTCTAATCAATCTTGCATATAACCCATCCTTTACGAGAAGCTCATTGTGCGTGCCCATCTGTGATATAATAATCGACCACACAAGTTCATCGATAAGACAATTTAGTCGATAGCTTAGACCCTATTTGATAGTCATTTTGTTTTTGTTTTCTAGTTTTAAAACTTAAAGCGTATAAATACTACTTCCACCTATAGTTTTCTTGCTTTCTCACCTACTTTTTAAAAACGTTTCAAAAACCAAATCAAATTTGAAAACTAAAACAAGTAGTTTCTAAAAACTTCATTTTTTTCTTCAAAATTTAGCTTAGGATTCAAATGTAAAGCTCATTAAGAATCGAGTGGAAGTAAGCATAATTGCCAAAACATAGAGAACCTAAGAACAAAATGGTTATAGGAAGGGACTTCAAAGATTCTAAGCTCAATGTAGATGTGTTTGAGCAATAGGTTGGTTAAATAAAAGGAAAGTATCAGGTTATCATGGGTTTATCGATCTCTTAAGTGGGATAATGGGTGGTTGGTTGGCTCCAGCTTTCAAAAGAAAATGAACATAGTAGAAAAGTATGCAAGCTAGAATTTCCATGAATGCTGTCAAAAGCTTAAACTTAATAGGGAGCAGAATAACCTCTACTATCTGACCGCCATCCATAACCACTATCCTGTCAGCAGCTTGAATAGTTGAAAGCCTGTAAAAGTGCAAAGGTCGAACTATCAACCCACAAGAAACATATGCAATGGAGGCCATATTAGAGAGCTTACCTGTGCGCAATAATTAAGACAGTTCTCTTCATCTTCAAGTCATTTCTTACTGCACGAAGAACGCCCTGAATAACATCACAAGCAACGTGTAAGTAATCGCTCGTGCTTCTCTTTTTCCATATGCATGTGTTCAATGACATGTTTAGAATGACTTTTTAAGTGCTTAAAAATACTTTTTTGATAGTTCAAAACATTTTCTAAGCACTTAAAAAATCATTCCAAGTCGGCTTTAAAAGTTATAAGAGAAAGGAGAAAAGTTGCTGAGAACATTCTCGAGAGGAGGGGAAACTTATAAACTTCGCATGGCTATCAGGTGATGGTAGCAGTAAATTAAGCAAGCAACAAAGGAAGAAGGGCACATGTAGCCAAATGAAAGGAAAAGAGAAAATTAACAGACTAAAGGGAAATAATACTATGGATAGCATGTATTTTAACAGTGTGGGTGACTGTTTTTACAAACCATTAGAATCCTGTTATATATTCCTGCCTGTTTCACCTGATTGTGAGCTTAGCACACATTTTCACCTTAATTTTACACGCACAGTTGTACAATTATTCCTTTTTCCGTGTGCTTGTAATACAAAGTTCTCTGATTCCATGAATATATAGTAATATAGCCAGCACTCGAGCCTACATGTGAAATCTTTCAACCTCAATTTGATTATCTAAGTCTTTTCCATCTATTTCTTTCCATTTTTGTTTCCTTTTGGGAGGGGGAAGGCCGACATCAAGAGCTTTGTCAAAGTATTTACCTTAACATTGTGTTCACTCTCAGCATCCAATGCGCTAGTGGCCTCATCAAGAATCAAAAGAGCTGGATCCCTAAGAATAGCTCGTGCAATGGCTATCCGCTGCTTTTGTCCCCCACTAAGCAAATCATCATCAACAAGCGTTTGATAACCATTGGGCAGCGATAGGATGAAGTCATGAGCATAAGCCTGCTTGGCTGCCCATTCCACATCCTCCTGTCCTACGTCTCTGTGACATCCATACTTAATGTTTGAACTAACATCCATGCGGAAAAGTTTAGGTTCCTGTTCAAAGCTATCGCATCAGAAGGGAAATATGGAACAACACTTAACTTTAAATCAAGTCGGAGGTAGTTAACGGACCTGTCCTACATATCCGATCCTTTCTCTCCACCATACAATGTCCAATTCTTTAAGAGGGTAACCGTCAATTAAAACCTGCAAATAGGAAATATTATCCAAAATGAGAGAAGTCATAAGAGCATGCAAAATATTCTTTGCACTATTTCCTCAAACATAGATAAGTTTCGTGGATTCCAATTCATGAGTGCACACATCAATAGTATGACAAATAAGGAGAGAGGAGCAGGAGGCGGATCATGGAAGAACTCATAGCAATAACTCTTGCAGGTGATGTATACTTTGGCCATTGGTTAACTACTTTTTTCTTTGATCCATTACTAAAATATTTTATTCTAAACCCACACACATTGCTTCAAGAAAAAACAAATTACAGTCGCATTTTTATATTCACTAAAAGGGGTATAACAAGCTAAACACATTACCTGCCCATTCGTTGGCTCATAAAGTCGGAGTAAAAGGTTTACCAGCGTGCTTTTACCACTGCCACTAAGACCAACCTTGCAAAAAAGAAAGCATCAACTTACTGGTCACTGCAGAACCCATAACCAGACATGTAAATAGCGAGAAAATACTTACTATTGCTACAACTTCATTGGGATGCACTGAAAGGGTTACATGTTGCAGTACAGAGACCTATTGAAGTATTTGAATCAACAATCATCTCGAGAATAGGCAAGAAAGCATCCAAAAGTTGAATGATAACAATATTACAATAATAATGGTAATCATCGTCGTAATAATGTGATGCAGCCAGCTCAGCAAAATAAATTAAGAAGAATTAATCATCACAAGATATAAAAGCTTATCATCTGAATTTTACCTAGCAGGAAATTTTAAGCATGCAGCTTGATATTGCAATGCAGAGTAACTCTCAATAAGTCTCTTGCGGAAAGGAGAAAGAAAATAAACTAGTAGATATAATGCTGCTTCTAGGCCTAATTAGTCAAGTAATATCTTCCAGTATTGGCTAACCTATAATGGCGTGCTCCTCATACTGCTAGAAATATGAACTTGGTAAAATGGCAACATAGTCAATTCCAGGTGTATATATTGAGCTGACATTCAGCCTTATAGCTTTAAGCATTATAAAGTTAGCCATAACAACACTTATGAAGCCCAAACAATCTTAAAAAAGGAATCTTCATGAGCAACTACATGAGACTGAATTCTGTTGATATTACCCTTCACTTACCAATGAAAACAGACACTATCATTGATCTTAGCCAAAAGGCTGAGAAAGGTATAGGGTGATATTATTCTTTCACACATGGAATAAAAGTTATCACCCGATTATGTGGGCAATGTAAGGTGAAGGATACATAAGAAATAAGAAATACAATACCAAGCCATCCTAATTTTAAGACTTCAGAAATGAGCAAAATTATTGCATATTCTGCGGTGGATCATTGTAGGTACTACATAAAAAAACCAGAGTGTTGAAAGTAGTGAGTAGATCTTACAACTAAAAAGAAATTTACCGTTGGCCGTGAGGGATAACGGAAAGAGACATCCAAAAACTCGAAGCGTCCTGTCAGTTTCTGCAACTTTATTCCTGCAAATGTTTATCATGTCAATAAAAATTCAACATAAGATTTCGTGCACCTGAGTTCTATGTGATTTCATTTTACTGCTTCCTACACCATATGATAAATGAACAGCTCAAAAACCTTCAGAGATTTAAACAATGAAGACAACAAGTTCAAGGTAACAAAGTACTCCTCACTTTAAAGTGCTTTCTACGTTAAAACAGATCATAGAAGAAAAAGATAAATAGAAAAAACAAGAACGAGAACAAAAGACCAAAGCAAAAAGATAAGCAGCATTCCCAGCATTAAAATTTACGTAAAACTAGTTTTCAAGTCTGGAGCAGCGACTGCCACGCGAAGTATTTTACACAACTAGATTAAAGTAATTTGATGTAAAACAATATTTGAACATTGGTGGGGGAGAGAATACTAATGATGCCTCGGTCAATCAAGAATTGCTCGAGGGGTTTTCTGTCTTAAACTAAAGTCCAAAACTAAGACTCCACAACACAAAAGATATGGTAAAAACACATTTTTAGCCCGTCCTATACTGCCATTGTAATATTTGTAATTTTTTAGTTCTCCATACTTTTAGAAATGCAACTAAGTTCTTGACATTAATAAATGATAGTCAATAAGTCAGCTAACCTTCAATTATTATGATTATTACTGATGAATAATAACCTCGATTATTAGTTTTTTATTTATTTTGGAATATATGTATTTCCTTTTACATATTGGACTTATCAATTCAAATTGCAAATTTTATATTACTCCAAAAATTCTGATGTCAATGACTTAACCATTATACTTCTAAAATTCAAAGACTAAAATTATTGCAAAAGGGGGCCGAGGAACAAAATTGATGACCCAACATCTCCATCACAATTCAGTTAGTAACTTACCTTGTGATGCAAATTGGTCGCTAGGCAAGAGATCCATCAATTGGAAGACCTTTTCACTTGCCCCAACAGATTGCATCAATGAGGATAAATTGTCCCCTACCCACCATGTTGAATAAATTAACCATTCACTATACAATATAAACTTCGTAAGTTGTTCAGCTGTTATACGACCAGATAGAATAAACATTCCTCCTAATAGCACGGCAATGACCTAGAAATGAAAAAGATCTAATGTTAAAATACAAGTAAGAAAACAACTGAAGGGGGGGGGGGGGGGGGGGGGGGGGGGGGGGCAGGATAGTATTACCATTAATTGGCAAAAACAATCTATCTAGACCTCAGCTTCAGTATAAGTGTTCTTAATATTTCAAATATTGTTTTTTTTTTCATTTTATACTTTGTATAGATTTAGCTTTTCAAAAATTAAATAAATTGCATTGGTGTTCATTAAGCAGTGGCTGCAATTCTTGTCAGTATGTTATCATTTTAACACCATGTTTCTATCTTCATTCTAATCTATGAGTATTTTACAATAAAAGATTCTGATATGAACACGATCAAAATGATAACCATATTGAAATAAGAAATAAACAGAAATTGAAAAAGAAATCCAAGATCCATCCCGTACTCTCCTAGTTCCATGTATTTGGTGTGTTTGTTTATGATTTTTGATATTTTCCTTAATTGTATTTATTTGCTGGAATTATACTGTAATAATGTGCAAGTTTTCTTCCGTTTATGTTTTAGGGTTTTTCCACTTAAGATAGGTCTCTTGTCACCATTGTGAAGAAGAGAAATAGACAAGTATTCTTGTCATATTTTATTGATATTTGGCATAGAGTATTTACCAACTGCTTTCCTACCGCCCATATCTCCTAAACTCCTTACACTTAACGAACTGTACTTTCCTCCAACAAACTCAAGGGAGATATTTCACCCAAATCACTTGAGGCAAAATTAATGTCCAGCCAACATTCTGCACTATTCATACCTTTTCAACGTGTCATATGGGTTTGGTCATTTTTAACCCAGCCCTTCGAAATTGGGGTTTTCTACATTCAGTCTTACATATCTTCCTCCAATCAGCTTTCATTTAACACCACCAACTCATGTGAAACATCCCCGCACTTCACCTCCAATGCTTGATCCTCTTCAATGTTGCAGGCAGGAAGATTTTGATATTTGGTAATTTCGGCCAATTTTATGGCTTTTAAATTCAAATTTGTAGCCTTTGCTTTTATTGAATCCATGGTTACCAAAACATTATTCATTGCCATCAACAAACAACATGTCTCCAACTTTGTGGCAAGCCCCGAATCTGTGCCCAAGAAGAATTGCTCTAATACTAATTTTCTAGGAACCAAATTAATATTATATTGCAATAAGAAAAAGGTTACACACTGGAAAATTTTGATCTCCCAATTCCAAGTTAGATGAAATCTTTACCCAATACTTTATCTTTCAAGTTCCACATATCTCCCAACTCACACTACTAATAACTGCCTTACTCTTCAAACTATGCTTTCCTCTTGATCAACTCGAACCAACTCAACCATACAATCACCCCACATACTAACTAACCCAACCTTAAACTAATTAAATCTTTAATGTATTAGATTGCTGACTGGAAAACTCAGACATCAAACTGGAACTAACCTACTTCATCTCCAGATAGAATACGGGTAATAACTAAGTTTGAAAAACATGAGACAAAAGAAAGATCCCTAACAATTGATACCTATTGGTAGTTTTTTACGGACTTCATTTAGCAAATTTTTTTTAAATACAACATAAACAAATAGAAAAAATTTCCTTCAGTCACTTACACAGAAAAATATACATATAATTATTACCAAACTACCAATACAAACGACTTCCAAGGTTTATGTCTTTCCTCTGACAATATATGTTTATTAGAAAAGAGGATGAAACATGAACAAATTGTCATGTAGCTAAATGAAAAGACTTATAACTTAGTTATAAATTTAAGGAAAATAAAAGGGAATATTCATTTTGCAATTGTACGAAGTAAAAACAAAAAGGAATTAAACCTGAGTCGCATGATAAAGAAAATTGAAGCTAAAGTTCCAGAGGCCATATCCTGCACTCTGTCTTAAGCTCACATCAGCTAATCTTTCCAACCACATCTCGTACCTAGGCATTAAGGAATAGGCACTTATCAGTCTGAAAAACTACACACTGTTTGATTTAGAATGATTAATATATATTAAAAAGAAATCTATATTTACTCAGATATTATTGATAAATAAAAATAGATTGTACTTGCAACACTACTCTACCTTCCAAGTTCCTCCTTCTCAGTCCCATAAACACGAACTGTTCTGATCAAAGACAATGTTTCTTGTGCAACCTATAGTGGAAATTAGAATTTCTTCTATTCAAAATTTGGAACAAAACATCATCAAATATGTATAGAAAAGTATTATCATACGTCATTGGAAGAAGCAGTGACATCTTGGACAATCTTTGCTGCCTTCTTCTGATATCTATGATGAACAATATGCATCCAGATATTACTTATACAAAATAGCTAAAAAAATCACACAGGTATAAGGATAACCTCATGAAGGCAAGAAGATATTAACAAACATACATATCGACCATAATGTGTCCAACACAAAAAAAAGAAAAAAAAAAGTGTCTACTGGAATAAAATGGCACTTCTTTGGTTATTTCACTAGTTAACAGGTTCTCGAGACTAAAAAGGATGCAGAAATAAGATCATGAAGCAAGCCAAACTCCAAGTTGTATGATATTGCTTGAAAGAACAGTCCAACTATGAGTAAAATTAATTGACTCAGTTAAGTCCCTTCAAATTTTTCTGTAAAACATTGTCTGTTTTCCCCTTCCCATGCTTACAACTTAGAAAAAAAGGAATTCTTTGAGGGAAACAAGTTATTTTAATATACTGCCAATTACAAGATTGGGAAGGAAAAAATATTACGGTGTCTGGACACTTACCGGCCATACACTAGCATAATTGCTCCTAAAGTGGAGCATATGATCAGTGTGCATAAACCTAGAGGCTTTGACAAAATAAGCAAATAGATCAAAGCACCACCCCCCTAGGAAAAAGAGGGAAGTGTCAGAATAAGAATTTGTAACCTTGCAAGGGATCAGTTATTGGTTCACAAAAGAAAACCTGGAGAATGTTGCGTAGTATCAGATTAAGATCATTTCCAATGACTCTCGACACTTGCTGACAATCAGCTCCAAGCCTACTTGTAAGATCACCGACAGTTTCACTGTCAAAAAACGATATATCCTACAAGCATAAGGATTCCCAAATAAATTATCTTGAGAGAGAGAGAGAGAGAGAGAGATTTGAAGCAACTTGATGAATTGCGCCAGTTGGAAAAGAAAGTTATAGAAGTTGGCTTCTTAATTATTCCGAACCTGTAGAAGAAGAGCAGAATAAAGTGTTTCTCTTGTTCTCTTGACCTGCAGATTATAAGAGACCTCCAGTCATTTTGAAAGTCACACCATATCATGTCAAAGAGAGCTAAAGAAAATATTAGCATTTTACCCGCAAAGCATCTGACAGTTCACTTTGGTTCAAAAGCAAATAAAAAGTAATTCACATATCATGAGGTCTGTTTTATAGCATGTCAGCCCGTGTACGAAATCCTCAGAACGTATAATAAGATATCGGGATAACATAAAATGGAACCCTCATTCATTCAGCTATATTCTATGCAGTAGAGACACTAACAGGCTTAAAAATGGTTTTTTTCTCTGAAAAAATATGAGATGCAACTCACCAGGATCATGTTCGCAACTCCAAAACAGTAACCCCGAACACCACTGAAGTTCAAAAGAACAAATAATCAGGTCAATTCATCAGCATTTCTGTTGCAGAATTCCATAAAAATTGTCAATTTGCAACAAATGGATGAAAACTCGTAGCTTAATATGAAAATTTTAATCTGGTAAAGGCAAATGATGTGAATAAAATTACACATTTAACAAGTTTAGTTTCAAAATCATTAGCATAGAGTTAGCATCAATGCTAGAGAAGGGATCTTTGGCCATACAAGATTTTGACCTGCATATTCCTGACGTGATACATAGGAGCATCAGGACTTGCACATTCCTGCGAAATACTGAGATTTTTCCGCTCTCAGCAGAAAAAATCGTCGCTGTTAAGAAGTGTGGAATGGAGATCTCCGAAAGCTGATAGATAAATGTTCAAGAGTCAGAAAACATTACAAATGAAGCTTGAGACTTAATCATAATCCGTCAAGATGACAATCTATAATTTTATCAATTGTATTGAAATGATGAACATCACGGGATGTCAACCAAGATCAAGCGACTTAACCAAAATTTCTAAAGTAAATGTCGATTCAATGCAGAAAAAAATATGGTGATACAAGAATCAAATTCCATTAGAGTTCCTTCCACATAAATAATTATACGCACTTAAATTTTTCAGAACTCATAATCAGATGCTGAAACTCAGATTCTAGACAAATGCCATGAAACACAATATCAAAAGCTAAAATAGAGAGACAAAGAAAGAGAGAGACCGCTGCAATAACCAACACAGAAAATGCAGTAAAGATTATCCAACGGTCTCTAGCAACCAAGTCCCACATCTTGCCAAGAGCCCGCGTCACAGTCACTGGCTCAACCGAAATTCGAACTTCATCTTCATCGGATAAGCTCCACCAACTTCCACCAGGCAAAAACGAACGTAGATGGCCAATCAATCCCCGAAGCTTATGTAAAATATCAAATTCAACTTCGCCATGGCCCTCTTCTCGCTCCTCCGAAGAACTCGGGACAGAGATTCCATATCCGTTAATCGCCGACTTCGGAGGAGGTAACAGGAACCGACAATTGATTGAGAAATGGTTTGAGCGAAGAATCTTACTGTTGATGAAAGGAAATCCTCGCGAACGAATTCTAGCTGCATGTTGCTTACGATATAGCGAAAGATGGGGCCGAGGAACTTGTAGATTGCAAATGAAGGTCGACATGAATGGAAATCAATGGCTTTGGATTAAATCAATTAGGAGCTCAGATTTGTTATCTGAAGAATCATGGACGACTAGAAATGGCCGCCGCACTGTAACAGCACAAAGACCAAAATGCTCACTCCTCGCCGCGCCAATAGAATCCTTGTCGACGGAACAACTTTTACATTAATAAACAAATAAATAAATAATAATAATAATAACGATATTCAAGAGACGACGTGTCGTCTACAATGATCAATCTTTCTCCATCTTGTATTGCTGGGATATTGAGACTTCCGCGTGGCGCCAAATTTGTAGTGAAAGACGAAAATACCCTCCTAAAATTCAAATATCTTTGTGGACTGTGGGTGGTATTTAGGTCTTTTGGGACTTGTCAGCCATGAAAAATATCTTGCCCTGAACCGTCTGTAGGAATCCGATATCTCAGTTGTTGACGTTGTTCTTGTTCCTCTTCACAGCGTGCTCCTTCTTCGACTATGGCGGTGGTTCTTGGAAATTGGGCTTTGTTGCTGGATGTAACGTCGCCTCGGATTGTATTGGCAGATCGAAAGGCTCGTCCATTGGCGCTTGACGTTGTTTTGAGCCTACACAAGAGAGACCTTAACGCGTATTATGCTGCGATTGTCGGTAAAAGTTTCGAATCAGATGGTGAGTCAAGGAGCCGAAGAATCGTGGCTCGTGGAAAATCGAATTCGAAGAAGAACGGTGGCGTTGAGTTTGAGAGCGATGAAGAGGAAAACTGGGACGGTAATGGATTCGATGAAGAGGAGAAGTTCGATTGGGAGAAAGAAATGCGGAAGAGAGTGAAGGAGATAGAGGAGAGGAAGGAATTGGAGAAGAAGGCGGAAGAATTACAGAGTAAAATTGAGGAAGAAGGGAGCGAGGACGGAGAGGAAACCGAGGAAGAGAAGAGGATGAGAGTGAGAAAGGAGCTTGAAAAGGTCAGTTATCTGATTATTTCATTTGCAGTTTCAGTCGGTTGTTGATTATCCGTTAATTTACTGTTCTTCCATTTCATTGCGCTCTTTATCCAATCATTCTCTCTGCTTTCCTATGCTGAAAATCTATATCGTTTGCTTGATGAACATTCGTGTTTCTGTAAGATGCAAAAATTGATGGCGATTAGATGCTTTTTCCTTTCTGATTACGGCTTAATAGGTCGCTAAGGAACAAGCGGAACGAAGAGAGACGGCTCAGTTGATGTTCGATTTAGGTCAGAAGGCGTACGGCAGAGGCATGTACAGGCGAGCCATCGAGTTCTTAGAAGGCGCGCTTACAATAATTCCTGGATCTACTTTATTCGGTGGTGAGGTCAGTTTACTGCTCCAATGGAGTTTCAATTTAAGCTTCTATTTAGAGCTATGAACCTCATTGTTGCGTGAAACACAAATTTTCCCTCTGGTTTTCAGATCCAAATATGGCTTGCTATGGCTTATGAAGCAAATAACCGCCATGGAGATTGCATTGCTTTGTACCGGCAATTAGAGAAGACGCACCCCAGTGTCAGCATCAGGCGACAGGCGGCGGATCTTCGATATATCTTGCAAGCACCAAAAATCAAGATATCACAGGAGGAAATGGTAACAATACCTCTAATCGGTTCTGAGTACGACAGGTGATCAACTGATCTCTCTTATGTGTTCAACAAATATTTTTCTGATCATTGTTTGGCCTAGTTTCAAGTCCCTTGGAGCCTCATTGTTCTATAATTTCTGCTTTAGCATGACTTAGAATTTA
Source organism: Cucurbita ficifolia (assembly GCA_033971965.1). Taxonomy (NCBI): domain Eukaryota; kingdom Viridiplantae; phylum Streptophyta; class Magnoliopsida; order Cucurbitales; family Cucurbitaceae; genus Cucurbita; species Cucurbita ficifolia. Next base: position 10,104,210 of record CM066979.1, read on the forward strand.
CCTTTTTGCATAATGTTTGTTATCATCGCATCCTTTAGCTTTGATTAAGCATTTAGGCTACCAAGATTTCTGCCTGCAATTTCACTTTGGATTTCCCCCATCATTTTCTAACTTCTTGTCAGAGAAACTTCGTTAATGTCATCTGAAAGCCCCTAAAAGCCTTCTTTTCTTTGGAAGAGAATGCATGTAATAGTCCAAGTCCACCGCTAGTAAAATATTGTCCTCCTTGTGCTTTTCCTTTCGGGTTTCTCATCAAGGTTTTTAAAACTCGTCTGCTAGGGGAGGTTTCCACATCCTTATAAAGAATGTTTCGTTTCCCTCTCCAATCGATGTGGGATCTCACAGTCCACCCCTTCAGGGCCAGCTTCCTCGCTGACACTCGTTCTCCTCTCCAATCGATGTGGGGTCTCAAAATCCCCACCCCCTTTCGGGGCCCAGCGTCCTCGTTGACACTCGTTCTCCTCTCCAATCGACGTGGGATCTCACAATCCACCCCCTTCGAAGCCCAGTGTCCTCCCTGACACTCGTTTCTCTCTCCAATCGATGTAGGATCTCACAAGGAAAATAAAAAACACGTCTGTTAGTCTGTCAGTCTGAAGTTTCTAGCTTCAGTTTGGTAGCCTGTTTTTCTTTTAGTTAACATCTTAAGATACCCATGAACGTTTCAACTCGTATAACATTTTTCTCCTACAATATAGTCTTTATTCTTCCATAAACTTCACATCGAGTAACTCCAATGTTTCATTAAAAGTTTTGATTTAAACGTGTCACATGTTCAGTCAAATGAAATGATTAGACCCGTCAGGATCCTCCAATGGTTCAATTATTTGTCCATTCATATACCCAAATTGCAAATACAACAAGATTTTGAATGTCAATAACTTGTATGAACACCAAAACAACTAAAAAAGTATTTTGGTCCTTTCGTTTTCTGTATGCATCATTGTTCTAACCATTTCAAGAAATTCCTATTCTATACGTAAAATGTTAGCCTAAGACTAGTCTTTGTTCATCACGTTCTGCAAACATGGCGTATTGTACTTGCTTTCTGAATAGAGAAATGTTGAACATGCCTAAATTTTAATGGTCCCTATTCAAAACCATGGCTGTTGCGGGCTTCTAGTTCTAACAAGAGTCGTGAATGATGCAGCTACGCAGCAACGTGGAGTGACAAGAACAAAGACAAAGACCAGAAAGGAAGCTGGTCGACCTCGAATCAGCTGTCGTCGTCTAGAGACTATTTGGGGGACTTCCTTGTTTGGCGACCTCCAATTGGGTTGGGAAAAACCCAAGCCTTCTGGGTGGGGCTGACCTTGTGGCTGGGCTTGGTTGGTGCTGCGCTTCTACTTCAAAAGTGACCACTCCTCAAAATGTAAATATTATAGTTAAGGCCCGATTATTCTCATTCGAATGTGACGGTGGGTTTGGTTATATTTTGACGATCTCTTCATACTATATAGGTTCTTAAACCATATAAATGAATTTGTTTTGTGCTAATCAAAAAGTATTTTCATTTTGTCTTATAGCCTTTATTCTTATCTTGAGTTTGCCTGTTGCATACAAGTTCTTGACAAAAGAACGGTCGAATATCGAAATTTGTCCGAGATGGTGCTATAAGTAGGGTAATCGACATTTCTTGGTTCTTGGTTCACTTAAAGGTGGAGAATGATACATGACTTTAATAATTTGTCTCAGGAATGTTCTTATGACTCGATAATTCAACTAATGAACTATCCAATCAAACCATAAGGTTGGGTTGAGGCTTGGGGTATGTTGAGTTTTTTGAAAACTGAAATTTCTGTTCAATTCGTGCGTTGACATTTTCTTAGTCGAGTTAATCCAATCATTTCAAGAAATAGGGTTACAATCAAATGCAACTTTATCCTGTTTTTATGATTATTATGAATATCAATAATATTTGACGTTTGTAATCGATGTTAGTGATGCATTGCAATATTTGAGTTTTATGAAATTTTAGTTATTTATAACATGTATCGTGGATGATCAAAATTTTTTAAATATTTTTTTTTAAAAAAAAAGAACATTCCACGACTCAACCTAGATATAGAGAGTTGAATTGTAAACTCTATTCAGGTTGCTTGGGTCATTAACCCAATCCCGAATGAGTCTAAAAGATTTCCCTAAATCGGAGATAACACACAAAACAAAGGCATTTGAGTTTTCTTTATTGAAATGTCGATATATTTGGTATGACTTTAAAGTTATATAATTGAGCATTTAGGTAATGAAAACGAGATTGTGATGATCTACCCATCACTAAGTTCGACGTTCGACGTCCAACCTGATTGTAAATTGATTAAAACATTATATATTCTAAACGAAAAAGTCAAAACTTCAAATCTCCACCATATGCCAACCTTTACCACAAAAAATCAAAATCTACCCGAGCAAGATAGCCTACAATCTAAAAGAATCGTTTGGCAAAGGTTTCTTGCTTGCTAGGTTTCAAAGGCTTACCTATTCACGACTCCAAACGTACTAAAGCTGATAACACGATACACCATCTACTACCATCCTCAAAGTCGGGTGGTTAGATTTTCATATCCACAGTAAGAAAACGCTATATTTAAAATTATATTAAAAATATATATATTTATTTACTCTACGTTTATAAACAACCACAGGTACAAATATGTTCGTAAATTCAGCTTCACGTTAATTTTAATAAATAAAAAAATAAAAAAGAAATACAGACACACATGTTTGGGCTTGGGTGGAAAAGAACTGGGCCTTCCCAAACATATTGGGCCTAACACCAACGAAGGCGTTCCAAAGCCCATTACTTATTAATATCTCGAGGCCCAAGTCCAATCCGAAAGATTACTCTCCTCCTTAGATATAATCCTCCGAACCCTACCGTCATTCCATCTCCTCCGAGCCGCCGAAACCCTAGAGAGAGTGAGAGAGTGAGAGAGGGGGAGAGAGAGAGAGAGAGAGATCCGCCATGACGACTCGTTTCAAGAAGAACAGGAAGAAGAGAGGTCACGTTAGCGCCGGTCATGGTCGAATCGGTAAACACCGAAAGCATCCAGGTGGTCGGGGTAACGCCGGAGGTATGCACCACCATCGGATTCTCTTCGACAAGTATCACCCCGGTTATTTCGGTAAGGTCGGTATGCGTTACTTCCACAAGCTTCGCAACAAGTTCTATTGCCCGATTGTCAACGTTGACAAGATCTGGTCCTTGATCCCTCAAGAAGTGAAGGATAAGGCCTCCAAAGACAATGTTCCATTGGTCGATGTTACGCAGTTTGGTTATTTCAAGGTTTTAGGCAAGGGTGTGTTGCCGGAAAATCAGCCTTTTGTGGTGAAGGCCAAGCTCGTGTCCAAGATCGCTGAGAAGAAGATTAAGGAGGCTGGTGGCGCGGTGGTTCTTACAGCCTAGGTTTGAGTTACTTTTCGTTATAATAGGGATTTTTGTTCTTGGTGCATTTGAATGTTGCCTGTTTGAACTTATTGAAGATCTTTTTTATATAATTTAAGCTTTTATGGGTTCATATACTCTTACCTTATGCTATGTTTAAGTTGTTTTCTATATCTCTTTTACTGCTTGATCCTTTGGTTAACTGAACTATTCAACATTGTGCAATAAGAATGCTTATTACCACTGGTCGATCAGATTTTGATGATGATAAATGGGCGTTTCTTTGACTGTGAATTTGATGGATTTACTTATTTTTCTGATCAAGTGATTCGAGAAACTGATCTGGTTTTTTTAAATAACTGTAACAGTATTGATCTAAACTTCCATTTTTTAATAAACCACATATATAGGGGGGGAACTGTTCATATTTTTCTGGAGTTTTTTTTACCAAATGTTGGTGTTCTTATTGCTTGCTCAGGATGCCTAGAAGGTTATATAATTAATACCCATATGCAAGAGTTGAATACTTGGGGGAAAATGCACATTTTGTTTAGTGTAGTTTTATGCTGCTGCCTTTTTCTTTGCTTTGACCAGCTTCATATCTTATAATTTTAATAGTTCAAATTCATAGTCTTTCTATTTAATACGCCTCCCATCTTTCTAATTTATCCTTTCTTCTAGGTCGAATTTGCCTAATATATGATGAGAGTAGTTAAGTGTGGCCTAATTGATTCTCTCATTATGATATTTTGATTATAAGTTTTTATGTTAGAAATGAATTTTTAGAAGCATTTGGGTGTATACATGTATACAATATTCAGTTTATTCTACCGTACAAGTTATATGTGAATCCTTTGATTAGAAAGCTTAATTGTTTATAAATCAACTTTTCTATCAGATTTTTTAGAAAGCTTTTTTATATTTATTTTTTTTACTTTTATTTTACATTTAATCTTTTTCTCTCTTTTTTACTATTTTACAATTAATTATTATTATTATCATATTATATTTACTCCACTGTATTTTTAAAATATGTATAATTAATTATTTTAAATTTTTGTATAATTTTATTAAAATCATTCATGGCTAAACAGAATCTTCAACCAAATGAGTTCTAAATGATTTTCAAAAACTCATTTTTATTTTTGGAAATTGGTTAAATATTTTAATGCATAAGTTGGAAAAATGAAACTGACTTTTAAGAAAAAATGATGTGAAAATAAACACAATTAAAAAAAGAAATCTAATATTAATCCGATATTAACAGTGTTTACCTCCGTTCGAAATTGGAATAAAATGAAATTTTAATACCTAAATTAAAATTAAAATATAAAAATTATATTGTGTTTAGAAATTTTTTGGTGTTCCATGGATGCCCTTTTAAACTTGGTGTATCAGGAAACAGAGTGCCCTCCCCATTTCCTTATTCTATCCTCAGCTACTATATCTTCAGAGTGCCTGCATTTTTCATCATATTCCAGTTTTACTATATCTTCTAAACTAAATCAAACCAAAATCAAAACTCACCTCTTTGTTCCAGTTGGTTCGATAAACTATGAACGTCAAAATGCTCGTTTGTATTATGATCCCGCTAATCATTCCATACCATATTCCCTGTCGTGAACACATCATTAGCTAAACAAAAACTATCACAATTTTACGACATGCAATCATTTACGTGAAAAACTTCAAACCTAACGAGAAGCCATGACCCATCAAAAACACACTCCTTTTACCACTAATATATGGATGTGAAACGTGAAAATTGAAACAATAAACTATAGACTTCTTTGATGGTGCTTACAAATCCAACACTTTATCGTATTGATGGTGCTTACAAATCCAACACTTTATCGTACGTTTTCGAACGTCAAATTTATGCTCAAAACCTATCCTATATTGGTGGCACGATCATGCTTGTCCAAGGCCTGTTGCCGCAGGCAACACGTTGGATGTTTCGATTATACTTGTCCAAGACGTGTTGTCCATGGCCTTATGCCTGTTCCAAACTCCTTTTACTTGCTTTCATGTTACATAGGTCTTTAGTATTATTGTTGTGTCAATACAAAGGTGTATGACCCGTCACTAAAATCATGTCTAAACCCCGTCATGACTAAAATGCCCCAAAATGTACTATAGAGAGATGTGACTAGTTGTCAATTCTTCCTACCCGGGTTATATACTATCAAAACCATTATTGTCTACTCACTTTTAGCTTATAACATTACTTTTTTTAAAATTCTTTCAACCTATTTCCCCCGCGCACGTTTTCTAAAGCACTTCTCTCAAACATGACTCAATACTCAAGCATACACCAATATTGTCCGCGAACTGCGAAATTCACACGACTAACTTGTTCGTTAGGTTAGAACAAGTGTCACACAATCGTTGTCCCATCACCGCAATTGTAACACCATGAAAACGAGCTTCTTAAAAAGCCAGCCCAGGACGGAATTTTTAAAAACAAAAAAGGGGGCATTTTTATGTGGGTGTATGAATTGAAAAACGGAAGTATAAAACTAGAAGAACTTACAGAAACACCCCAATTGAGCACGAAACCCATTAGCAGACCCAAAGGAAGTCCAAACACATAGTAAGAACCAATGTTGACATAAGCCACAAGAGCACAAGAGCCTGCCATCCCGCTCCAACCGCCACTCCTGCACCATTTCATATTCATTTTCAATGGCTCAATCACAAAAACTTCAAAAAAAAAAAAAAAAAATCGAAAACGAACCGGATAGAACGGGTTGAACAATGTCGATTACAATGCATAAACAGAGCAAAGGGGTTAGCTCCTTCACAATTTGTCTCACAGCTGAATCACTTGAAAATAAGAATGGATAATCATTCTTCGTCACAAGAACAACAGCCGCCATTATGAGACCAAGAACAAACGAGGATATTACAGCCACTATCAATGAAAACCTTGCTGTTCTTGGATGAGCTGCGCCCAACTCATTCGAGACACGAACACTGCAAATCTTGTCTCTTAATCACTAATTAATTTGTATTAAAATGTAATTAAGAGAGATTAATCTCTTGTGTTTAGTACCTTATGGCAGCATTGATTCCAAAAGCCACCATCACCATCCACCCCAAGATGTTCATGCTGCATTAAATTAAACACAAAGTAATTAAAGTCCATAAGATTTCAGTGTTCTTCAGCTTTCTACATCTTACAATCTCAACATAATATTTCTGTCTTTTGTTGCTTAAGCATTCGGTGTCGAACATCGTTCATATTAGTTTAAATATTATGTACTTGACAAAAAGTTAATGAATTTAAATCTCGAGTAAACGATGGGTACATGAATGAACCTAGATCACATATAAATGAGAATTATCCCGAGAATATGATTGTGAGATCACACATTGGTTGGTGAAGACGAAACATTCTTTATAAGAGTGTGGAAACCTCTCCCTATGACGCGTTTTAAAAACCTTGAAGAGAAGCCCGGAAGGAAAAGTACAAAGAGAACAATATCTGCTAGCGGTGGGTTTAGATTGTTATAATGATGGTCAAGAAATGGTTAAAGAATTGATAGTTACCACTTATACCAATGAGTTGCACATTTCTTGTCAGTGACTCAATTATAGGAACTTCAAAGTTAAACATGTTTACTTAGAGAAATTCTATATTGAATGACGTCTAAAAGGACTTGTGTTGATTTGTGAGAACAGTCTTCACTAGTGATGCACACGGGTTGGTTGAGTTAGGTTGAAAAAATCTTTTGGATTGACTCGAAATTTCAGGTTGGTTGGATTGGTGACCTAAATAACCCGAATAAAGTTCACAACTCAAGGTTAGGTTGGCTTGTTGGATTGTTATATTAGTAAATAAAATCTCATCAAGTTCAAATATCAAATATTTTTAAGTCATAATGCAAAAACATAGTAGAGTTGGCTTGGATTGTAACCCTATTTCAAGGTTGGTCCCGCCCTATTTTTACAAGTCAAGTAGATGATGTGGTTGTAACGACCCACGACAAGAGAATTCAGATCAGGATTCAGAATCCGAATTTGACACTTGAAGACCCCGACATTCTCCGAATCCCCTACGACATAGTTACATTACCTATTCTTCTAAGAGCGAAGATTATCCCCACAGTCCAACACAAGTCATTCTAACATGTTTTGTCCTCACTCACATGCATCTTAAGAAAATTCCTATGACTTAACTATGTAATTCCTATGATTGAGTCATCGAAAAGAAATGTGCACCTTATTGGTATAAACAGTAACTTTCAATTCCTTTTAAGTCTTTTCCTACTCATCTTATCATTTACTCGAGTGTCACAGTAGTCATATCACAGGATAAGCTTAGAACCATCAAGTGCTGATTCCGACTTCCAAATCTTAAACATTGGTTCGACATCGATTGGGTTCCCCCAAAGTGGTAGGTGTTTTATAAATTTGGTTCGACAAAATTTGACTCAATTAATGAAAGGCATTAATCACCTTTATCATAAATTTGGCTCAACAAATAATAATTATGGCATCTACTTTCCACGGATTTTGTCGTTTTCTATCAACATTTCACAAATCTTATATCAATTCGCCTCTAATTTGCCTCAACAAACACAGCACGTATTACTTAAAATATAATTATAATAATTACCTTTAATTAAATTTTTATTATTTCTACTTTTATTAAAATAAATTTTTATATTAATTAATTAATTAACTTTAAAATTTTCAAACTATAATAATGTTTAAAAATTATAATTTATCCGGTATAAATTAATATATACCATTTTTTTACATTTTTTTTTTAAAATCCAAACAAAATTTTAAAAATAAAAAAAAGTAGTTTTTAAAAATACTTTTTAAATATGACTAAATATATAAATGTTTATTTAAAATTGATTTATTAACATAAATAATTCAGTTCATAAATTTTAAAAATTAAAAAATTATAAAAATTATTTGAAATAAAATTAAAATATTAAAGATAAATTATACCATTTTTTAAATTTAAAGTTTATTAAATACAAAATATTAACAGGTATAAATATTTTAAAATAATAATAATAAATAGACACTGCAAAGTCTGACTTGTGCCCAATGCATAAGGTTTTTAATATGTATAAAGATAAAATAATAATAATAATAATAAATAGTGGTATTAATTACGTACCATATCGACAACGCACCGATAGAAACTTCTGCATTCTTCAGATATCCCGCAAACAGTATCAGAGCCATAAAATACCATATCTCCAAACTGTACAATAATAAACTCTTTTCAATTACTTATTCTACTATGTACAAAGCGGTTATCGAGAATTCCCCGATAACCCTCATATACAAATTCAATATACCGACGGGATGGGTTTTTCAAATAAATTTTCAATATTAGTTAATAAATCTTAGTTATTATGAAATGTACCAAAGCATCACCGCCGACGCCAAAGAGAGTTTGACGAAACCCCAAAGGCTTTGAAACGCTCTCCCCGAAAAACCCGTCCAAGTTTCCCTACAACTCCCACTTATAATATAAACAATTTGAGCCACCACAATCAACCACCACGACGTGTTCAATATCACCGCACCCCCCGCTAGGCCCCACCCTAGCTTCAGCATCAGCAACCAACTAAAGAACGCATGGAATACCTATTGGAGATCGATAAAAAAAAAAAAAAAAAAAAGTTCAATTACAAATTTAGTCTCTCTAATCCGGGTTTATTTAATCATGACATTTAAAAAATACAATAAATTTTCAATTTTATATATATAATACAACTTAATTTTTAATTTTCTATCAATAAATTTTAAAAAATTCAAAAATTTAAGGATAAATTTATAATTTTAAAAATTTAGTGTCAAATCTCACATCTGTTGGGGAGGAGATCGAAACATTTTTTATATGGGTGTGGAAACATCTCCCATACCCGTTTTAAAAACTTTGAGTGGAAGTTCGAAAGGGAAAGCTTAAAGAGGACAATATCTGCTAGCAGTAGGCTTGGGCTGTTACAAATGGTATCGGAGTTAGATACCGGACGATGTGCCAGCGAGGAGGCTGAGCCCCAAAGGAGAGGTGGATTAGGGGGTCCCACAATGATTGGAGAATGGAACGAGTAAAAGCGAGGACGCTGAACCCCAAAAAAGAGTGAACGGTGAGATCTAACATCGGTTGGATAAGAAAACGAAACATTTTTTTATAAGTGTGTGGAAATCTCTCCAGAGCAGACGCGTTTTAAAAATCTAAGGGGAAGCCAGAAAAAGACCAAAAAGTACAATATTTGTTAGCGGTGGACTTGGACGGTTACATTTACTATCGAAATAAATACCATTATCAAAGTAGGGACTAAATTTATAATCTAAAGAAAAAAATAATAATAATAAAAAAATACATAAAATAAAAATAAATAAATGAATTTAGTGTGTAATTTAAATTTAAGCATACCAAAGCGACGGCGGATATGACCGACATGGCCATCATCTTGCTCTGAGCCTGCAGGAACTTGGAGATCGGAAAGTTGAGCGCGTAAGCATACAGCTGAGGGATCATCCAAACCGACATAACTCCGGCCGCCTCTGCCACCTCCGCCGTCTGTCCAATCGCCTTCAAAAGCGGCGTCGCAAATACGTAAAAGGGTGTCAGAATCACAGCCGTTGAAACGAGGATCACGCACGATCTTTGCACGTACACTCCCATCATATCAAGCTGCCCGGCGCCGTACGCCTGCCCGCACAGCGTCTCCAGCGCGCTCCCCATCCCGAGCTGCAGTTCATAATTTTTTAATTTTTCATTAACAATTAAAATTATTATTAATCTACGATTAATTTCATATATGAAAAGGCACGTGCCATGACGCCGAAGGCAAAACCGGCGATGACGGAGTTTTCGATGGAGACAGCGGCGAGGGCGACGGTGCTGACTTGTCCGGCGAAGAGTTGAGTGATGGCGCCGAAAGAGTATTGGCAAACGGACGTGAACACCGCCGGAGCTGCTAAATACCATAGCTTCTTTGATTCAATACGAAACTCTCTGTAGAAATCACGTGCGTTTTTTATCGGAGGGATGTCGTCGGCGTCGGGAGTAAAAATAGGCTCCGTGTCTTCCCGGTTGGATTCCGGTGAGGAGATCCATTTGGTTTTGTCTGTCGGCGGAAGAAGTGGCTGAGAGAAATCCGTCATAGTCGAAGAGATTCGGCGCGGCGGAGGAAGATCTTTCAGTGTTGCAATAAGTGACAGGGTTTTAATGAAACGGTTGGCAGCTTGCGACGGCGGGTGAGCTGTGCTGGAAAATCGTGGGTGTGGCGGCTTCCTTGGACGGTGGGATATGTATGGACTTGCAAAAGTTATCCTTTTCAAATATTCATACTTTCCAAATAAATAATATTCTTAAATTTTAAATATTAAACTATTGTAATATTAAAACATTAGTAGATAATTGATGAGGTGTCAATAAATATTTAATAATTTTTTTTGGAACATTTTTAACCAGATAAATGATATTAATATTATTTATTAAATATAAATTTAATTGTGTATATTTTGACCGATTTTCATATAACAAAATACATTCGCCACACCAGCCCAACTATTCAAGTTAACGAGAAAATTTTGGCGTGGAAAGAGTTTTTTTAATACATAAGAATTTACCTTCTTTTGGTTAAAGATAAGTTTCTATATGGTAAATCGGTACGAGTTCTTACAATTTTCGAGCGAATTAGGTTAAAAATGAACTGAATCAGATTGAATGAGGATATCACGAGTCGAGAGCATGCATAACATTTGGCCCACTTGAGAGGCTGAGGAGATCCATTCGGGTTTCAACTCAAATCCTCCTCTTTTCCTTTGCCTCATGACTCTGTCTTTCTATGTTGGCTCAAATTTTGTTTCGCATTGGGTTTCTTCCTATAAATTTCATCTCCAATTTTCCGTGTAACTCGGATTATTTCTAAAGTCCAAAGTTACTCATAACATTACGTCTTCACTCCCAAGTTGGGATTTTTAGTTTATCTCTTTATGGATTCAACATATAAATTCAATTTGATTTTTGCCTTGAAATCATCGATCAAGCCATGCAGAACCGATAGTCTTGGACAACCCTAAGGATCATCTTCATGTGCTAAGGTGTCTGCCTTAATATGAGTCAAGGTCAGCCTCACGTGGCATGAATGACTCGATATTGGCTTAGGCAGCTCGACCTACCTATCTAGCTTGTCCTCATCATCAATTCAGTGACATTAACCAACTTTGTTCTATTAGTCTAACCGTAATTTAACTCGACTAATTTTACTTGATCAGTCTAGCCTTAGTTTGACTAATCTTGACTAAATAGAGTTTTTTAAATTAGTCCGATGTAAGCTTTGATCATATATTGACTCTAAAATTTTTTAATTTTTTAATTTTTTTTTATAAATGTTAAGGAGTTCTAATAATAACTCTCAATAATATTTTTGAAACGTAATACTAAACATAAAAATATTTTTGATTTTTTTTAAAGAAAATTAAAAGTGTTTTTGAAGTTTTTAAAAAAGTTTAGCAATATTAATGAAACTTTTGAAGATTAAAATGTATTTTTGAAACACTTTTGAGAGTTACACGGAGTTATGTTTTAAATATTTTTTAAAAGTTTAAGGGTAATTTTAAAACAAATTATTACTCGATTCCATCCAAAACTAATTACTTCTGAAAATTTAAGGATATTATTGAAACTTTTGAAAGTTTACTATATTTTTTTAAGACAAAAATGCAAATTTTAAGAGTATTTTTTTAAAAAAAGTTTAACCCAAATGGTATTTCGAACTTGGAACAAGCATGAAGAAATTAACAATACTTCTTTATCTTTTGAGTTGTTCTGCCGGATTGGTCATTCAAGACCTTTGGTCTCTATTCGGACCCGATGAAAAAAATGAGATCACTTCTTATGGACTCGTTGAAAATGATTCTGATCTAGTTCATGACCTATTAGAAGTAGAAGACGCTCTGTTGGGATCCTAGGAAAAGATTGCAGTCGATTTGATAATGATTAAGTGACATTGCTTCTTCGGCCCGAACCCAAGAATTCCTTAGATATGATACAAAATGGATCTTGTTCTATCATTGATTAGAGATTTCTTTATGAACAATACGAATCGGAGTTTGAACAAAGGGAAGGAGAAAGAGTCATCGACCTGCCATAGATAGAGGAGGATTTATTTAATTACATAGTTTGGGCTCCTAGAATATGGCGCCCTTACGGCTTTCTATTTGATTGTATCGAAAGATGTATTATTGAAAATTTTGAAAGTTTTTAATATTTTTTTAGACAAAATGTAAAATTTAAGGGTATTTTTTTTAAAAGTTTTAAAAATATTATTGAAACTTTTGAAAGTTTTAATTTAGCGGAATTTTGATTCCAAAAAGTATGCCAAAGGAAATGCAATTTGTAGGTATCTTTCCAGTGCTTGGCAATGGTGTTCACCAAAAGCTGCTTCTTCTTCCTTCTACAGCTAAACTCCCTGATCATCACTTACAAAGTGCAATCCAATAATTTTTTTGAAGAACAAGAGTAAAATATGATAATCCAATCCAATAGAACAATTAAGTTCTTACGATAAGGATAAATATGTACGCTTGCAAAAGCTTTACAGTAATGGAAGAGTATATCATGAATTCGGAACGCTACTCGGAAGCTGCCCCCGATCCGTCCGATCACATCCTTGAATAGCCCCTATGATCTTCATATTCCTCCATGAATGCATCGTTGAACTTCTTGAAACTTTCCATGATTCCAGCCATGTCTTCCTCAGCTGGTAAAATGGTTGTCCTCAAATGGAACACCCTATATCAAAGAATCAGCCAAAACGTAGTAATATTGTACATTGTCGAGATACAAGAGGATCGTGTTCGAGATATTCAGATTCTAAAAGATTGTTAATGTGAGATCCCACATCGGTTGGGGAGGAGAACGAAACATTCTTTATAAGGGTGTGGAACTCTCCCTAGCAGACTCGTTCTAAAATCCTTATGGGAAAGCCCGAAAGGGAAAGCCCAAAGAGGATAATATCTGCTAGGGGTGGGCTTGGGCTGTTACAAATTGTATCAGAGCCAGACACCGGGCGATGTGTCAGCGAGGAGGCTGAGTCCCGAAGGAGGGTGGACACGAGGCGGTGTGCCAGCAAGGACGCTGAGCCTTGAAGGAGGGTGGATTGGGGGTTCCACATCGATTAGAGAAGGGAACGAGTGTCAGTGAGACACTGGGCCCCAACACCGAGCAATGTGCCAGCGAGGAGGCTGAGCCCTGAAGGGGGGTGGACATGAGGTGGTGTATCAGCAAGGACGCTAGGCCCCAAAGGGGGAAGGGGGTTCCACATCGATTGGAGAAGAGAACGAATGCTAGCGAGGACACTGGGCCCCAAAGGGGGTGGATTGTGAGATCCTACATCGATTGGAGAGGAGAACAGAAACATTCTTTATAAGGGTGTGGAAACCTCAACCTAGCAGACACATTTTAAAAACCTTGAGGGAAAGCCCGAAAGGGAAAGCCCAAAGAGGACAATATCTACTAGCGGTGGAGTTGGGCTATTACAGTTAAAGTGCTTATGATCTTACATACATTGTCGAGATACAAGACGATCATGTTCGAGATATTCAGAGTCTAGAAGACGGTTAAGTTAAAGTGTTTACGATCTTACCCTTCTTTCTGCCCAAAGCCTGAACCAGGAACAGTGGAGATTCCAGTGGCTTCCAAGAGCTTAAGACAGTAGTAAACATCAGGCACTTTCCCCAACTTTTTGGCAGCCTCAATCGCTCTTGGAGGGAGGCGTATTTGTGGGAATGAATACATAGCACCTGTGAACAAATTCACTCGTTTTCTTCATCAAATCTTACAGTAAACACATTCCGGGAGTGCCCAAAAGCATACCTTCAGTGAAATTGCATATCACATTCCTACAGCTATTGAACCCATCAGTCATTATTCTAGCTCTTCTCCTCAGTGACTCAAGGATCCCCTTGCTGCAGTGCCCCAAAAGTGATATCAAAAGAATTGAACTAATGAAAACTATGATCTTGCACAACCAAACAGCCATACCTTTCTCTAATGAACTGATCATATGAGATATCACCAGGCTTTGGTGGGTTAACCATCAACCCCATCTGCAAAGAAGTCAGACAATTCAAGTGTGCTAGATCTAAACGTTAAGAAACAAGCATGGAAAACGTTGAGTGGACTCACGAATATCTGAGCAGGGACGTTCGGGCTAAGTGATATAGAAGCAACCTTGTATATTTCATCGACTGTCTGTAGAGCCGGAGATCGAATCTTACTTTTAAGTTATAGAACATTGAGAGGTTATTGAATTGAAGAGTAAGGTTGTTAAGTAATCAAACCTTTGGAGGAATGTTGGTCATCTCGAAGTATCCGCCACGTTGTCCACATTCTCCCCAATATCCTTTTGACACGGTGTGGAACGATATAAGCTGCAGTTCCTTGCTGATGGGTGGACCCATATCGAGTAGTACCTGAGAGATGCAATGGATCAGATCATTGAGTTGATGTAACAGTTCAAGCCCACGCTCCCCTCTCCAATCGATATGGGATCTCACAATCCACACCCCCTTGGGAGCTCGGCGTCCTCGTTGGCACACCGCCTAATGTATGGCTCTGATACCATTTGTAACAGTCCAAGCACACCGCATATTGTCCTCTTTGGGCTTTCTCTCAAGATTTTAAAACGCGTTCGGAGAGGTTTCCACACCCTTATAAGGAATGCTTTGTCCCCCTCTCCAACCGATATGGGATCTCATAGTTGAAAATGTGGAAACTTAGCTATTATGACCATTTACCTTTCTAGAACTAATGAAGGGGCGTTCATCTTGGTATACGTTTTGCTGATACACCTCATCTCCAAGCAAGACCAAGTTTTCTCGGAAGCAGAAGTTGAGTATCTCTCTCAGATTGGCTTCACTAAGGCATTGCCCAGTGGGGTTTCCAGGATTTATGATCACCATTGCTCTTACCTAACCAAAATCCGACATATAAGATACGAGTTATCGGTATGATTTCAGCCAGACGAACACACTTAGATATGTGAATGTGGGAAATATCAATACTTGGCATATAAATGTTTAATGAGCTATGAATGCAAGATTGACTACGATACTCGGTTTCAAAGTTCGAAAACCGAAAACTTCTATTCCTAATTTCATGTTTCATGAAAAAACTGTTAGGATCGTACAACAACGCACACACTCATCTAGATGAACACAAAGAGCACAACAACGCACACCATCATCTAGATGAACACAAAGAACAATAGAGAA
Organism: Cucurbita ficifolia; assembly: GCA_033971965.1. NCBI lineage: Eukaryota > Viridiplantae > Streptophyta > Magnoliopsida > Cucurbitales > Cucurbitaceae > Cucurbita > Cucurbita ficifolia. The sequence goes on from CM066979.1 coordinate 10,119,856, forward strand.
AATGTAAGGAGAAATATTGACTAAAAATTTATATGGATGACTTCATGTACAATAGTAAAGAAAGTAGTAGAGAATACAGAGAAGGCAAGTACATTTTCAAAGTATTGTCATATATATGGTTCAGTTTACTATATATAGTTTTACTAGATATAATCACTCTATATATGCTTCAGTTTACTATACATAGTTTTATTAGATATAGTCATTTACTATATATAACTATCTAACATATATAGTTTTACCAAATATATAGCTTTACTACGTATAACTATTGACTAAGCTATAAATAAGCAGCATACTCCATAACCTAACAAAAACTACATTCAGGATCGCACTTTCAGCAACAAATGTGAAAAACGAACTAACATTAATTCCTTTAGAGCGAGCTTGAGCAACCGACTGGCGAAGATCATTAACATCAAGACCCCAATTTGCAGTCTCTTCTAGGTAGTATGGAACAAGAGAGCCCCCAAGCAACGCAATGGCAGCCGAGTAAAGAGGGTATTGAGGAACTGGGACTAGAATCTGATAAGATATCAATTTAAAACATGACAACCAGACAAATAAACATTTTCTGAAACAAAAAGCACCCATGAGCTCCCATGAGCTCATGGTTAGTGAAGAAATGGTACCCCGTCCCCTTCGCCACGGATAATAGTATTCAATATCTGCATTACACCTTTACTAGCACCATCCGTGAGGTATATGAGTTCGGGATCGCTGTCACACAAGGAACGAACACAATGAGCATTTTGAGGTCATTGAACCTAACTCGCACACATATGACACACGAGATTCAAATCAATATCATCAATATCATCACTATCACCTTGGATAGCCATCTCGCCTTCCTATAAATTCTGCTACTTCCTTCCTAATTGCAGGAATTCCTCGGGAATCGCTGTAAGCACCTAGAAGTGTTTCAGAAGGATTAAACTTCAATCAATTGAATGAACCTCCACAATAGTATGACATTGTCCACTTTGAGCATAAGCTCTCGTGGCTTTCATTTTGGTTTTCCCAAAAGGCCTCATTCCAGTAGAGATGTATTCCTTACTTATAAACTCATGATCATCCCTTAATTAGTCAATGCGGGACTCCCTCCCAACAATCCTCAACATATCATTCAACGATTAAATCCTGAATCACTCTAACTCGTGAAAGCAAATTAAGAAAGTACCTAGGCCTCCTGGAATCAGTGAGAGGTAATGTTTGGCTCTAGCAATGGCGTCGGCAGGAAACATTAATCCTACATTAGGATCTTCTAACAGAAAGGGAGCTTGGCAAAGAGCAACAACCTGTAAAAGTAAGAGTTCTTGAACTTCCAAATTTGTGTTTATTCCGACCTATCGTAGACTTATTGGACAGATAAAACACATTTTATAACTTTATAAGTTTATGGACTAAACTTGTAATTTAACCAACAAAAAAGATCAAACTCGAGCAAATGAAAGTGGCGGTAGTAACGAACCTGACGTGGAAAAGTCAATGGCTTCTGTCCAAGAGCATGAGGATTCCCAACATTAGTGAAAATGATCTGCAGAAATATTTGAGATTATGAGCAATAGAAGTGTATAGGATAGAGTATCGAATCAACCAAGAACAAAAGTTACTCCGAACGATGTCGAAACAGGAAATGACGAAGGTTTAAACATCGGATCTTAAATTCTCTAAGCTTGAGAAGGGATTGGGATATGCTAAGTTCATTATCACAGGTAACCAAATAATTGAGCTCCTAAAGAACCAAAGGAAATTTTATAAACAGCAGAGGAACTGTTTGATTAACAGATATCTGATTAGATGAAGACGTTATACCTTTTTTCCTTCTTTCTGAAGCTCAGAAGCTCGCAGGTATAGTTCTCCTCTAACAGCATACTGAGCCCTTTTCACATTTTCGTTAATCGACTCGTAGTCGAGTGCCTTGTGTGACATGATTTATTGAACTTCTTTTAGCTGTTACTCCAATACAGTCAAGAACAAGCTTGAATTTACCAACAAAACAAGATCTGCCCTGAACCTGAAATTGAAAAAGAGAGACAGGTTGACAAATAAGAAACCAAATGATGGAGATCTTTAGAAGATACTGAAAGGGTAAACGCACCATGAACTATCAAGTATCAAAGTAAGTTTTACATTAAGCATTTGGATTCATAATGGCTTGACATGTTATCAGAGTTTTATATCAACATTTGGGGCTGAGTTTCGTGAATCCAGTTAATAGTTTTATGTTTACTGGGGATCTATAAACACGAATCCACATAAAACAGCTGAAAAACTGTGAGATCCCACATCGATTGGAGAGAGGAACGAGTGTCAACGAGGACGCTGGGCCTCGAAGGGGGTGGATTTTGAGATCCCACATCGATTAAAGAGAGGAACGAGTGCCAGCGAGGACGCTGGCCCCAAATTGGGGTGGATTGTGAGATCCCACATTGATTGAAGAGAGGAACAAGTGCCAGTGAGGACGCTAGTCCTCGAAGGGAGGTGGATTGTGAGATCCCACGTCGATTGAAGAGAGGAACGAGTGCCAACGAGGACACTAGTCCCCGAAGGGGAGTGGATTGTGAGATCCCACGTCAATTGAAGAGAGGAACGAGTGCCAACGAGGATGCTGGGCCATGAAGGGGGTGGATTGTGAGATCTCACATCGATTGGAGGAACGAGTGCCAGCGAGGACGCTGGGCCTTGAAGGGGGGTGGATTATGAGATCCCACATCGATTGAAGAGAGGAACGAGTGCCAGCGAGGACACTGAGCCTTGAAGGGGGTGGATTGTGAGATCCCACATCGGTTGTGAAGAGAACAAAACATTCTTTATAAGGGTGTAGAAACCTCTCCCTAGCAGACACGTTTTAAAAACCTTGAGGGGAAGCCCATAACGGAAAACCCAAATACGACAATATCTACTAGCAGTGGGCTTGGGACGTTACAAAAACGTTCAATGACATACACCATAAATTTCAAGCAACTGGCTCCTTGACCAAGAATGATTACTAGAAAAGAAGGGCTCAAAAAGAATCCCTTCTTCCAATATTGCAGATAAACAAGTAGAACAGATATAAATGGACTCAATCAGCTCAGAGCAGTCTAATCTATGCAAAAGAACAAACCATGAACCCTATAACTCCTTTGATATCTGAATTCTTGCATTCAAACAACAAGGCATCAACAAAAACAACGAAGAAATCAACGAACAAACAAAACAAAACAGCATGATTTTGATTTCATCACCAGCCAATCTAATATTGTATAGAACAATCAAAAGGAGAAGCCATTACCTAATGATCAAAACCCCCCAAACCTAAACTACAACATCACGGATTCATCAATAAATCAACAGAAAAAAAAAGGAACAATGCTGATTCAACAGTGACAAGGGGAAGAACAAGAACTCGATGAACAAGTAGTACAGGAAAATCGCAGGTAGGTAGCATTCAAAATGGCGTAAGGAAATCGAACTCACCTGCGTTCGAGGCAAGCGCAGCACAAGAGAGAGGGGGGGGAAGGGGATTTTTTGAGCATAAATTGAATGTAACGATGAAGCAGAGCCACTGAAATTTGGAGTGTGGATTTTTGGGTATTGGAAATTTGAAGAGATAAAGTTCTTGCAACTAAAGTGTGGTGCAGCTTCATACAGAGAGTTTGGTTTTGATAGGCTGAAGAAATTTGGTGGCTCTGTTTCTTTGGCTCAATGTTCATAGTGTTTGGACAATGAAATCAATAAGTAGTGGTGGGTGTTCTTCTAAGACACAAAATTAATCCGCTACAGAAACCCGCCAAAATGAGATGATCGGGGAAGCCTCCTCATTCTATTTCATTTTCCATTTCTGTAAAAAAAATTTAATTTATTTCTATGGTGATCGCAGTGTTTCCATTGAAAAAGTTTTTTTTTCTTCCATTTTTTGTATATATTTTTTTAAAATATATATTTATTTTAAAAAAATTACATGATAATTTCTAATATTTTTATTAAAACAATAATATAACGTTAGAAATAATTTCTAAAAATTTAAATTTTAATATTATAACAAACGGCTGAAATGAACAAAATAATTTCACGAGGGTTACGATCAAGTTTGTATAGTTCAACTAATTAATCACATGTCATATATCAAATAACAAAAAAGTCTAAAGTTTAAATTATCCATTCTCACTATGAATAGAATAAAATAAAATAAAATAATTAATTTATACGTATGTGCGTGTGTGTATATATATATATATAAGAGAAGAGAAAACAAGAAATAGAAAAGGGAGCGGAGAGAAATTTTTTTTCTTAAATGAGGTCGGGGATGAAAATTACATTTTCTATCCCCGTTCTCGACCCCAAGCCCGCCCCGCCTCACTTCTCCCTATGTACATATTGTTGGATGAAAGTTCCACATCGGCTAATTTAGAGAATGATCATGAGTTTATAATTAAGGAATACTATCATCATTAGTATGAAACTTTTTGGGAAGCCCAAAGTAAAGCCACACGAGAGCTTATGCTCAAAGTGGACAATATCATATCATTGTAGAGATCTATATAATTCTTTAACACATATAAACTAGGTAAAAACTAACTTATTTTATATATTTAATATAAAAGAATGTATTTTATATTAACCCTTAATATTAGAGTGAAGGTAACTACCTCATCAATCCATACGCGCATTCTTGTCACTACAATGTCATTTTAAGTTACTGGCCTCCTCGTATATATATATTGTATGTATGTTGTTAAGGATTGTTGGCGTCGTATATTGGTTAATTAAGGAAAAAACCTTGAATATACAAGTGAAAGACATTATTTTCATTAGTACGAGGTTTTTTTTGGAGAAATTAAAAGCAAAACTATAAGAGTTCATGCTCAAAGTGGACAATATCATACCGTCGTAGAGGTCCGTTATTTCTAACATGGTATAAGAGTCATGCCCTTATTATAACTTAGTAATGTCAATAGAATCATTAAGCTTCGAACAAAGAAATTGTGAGTCTCGAATATAGATGGTTAAGGATTGTTGGACATCATCTTCATTATTAAAAATAATAATAATAAAAATACCCTTAAACCTTGCATTTTGTCTAAAAAATAGCAGTAAACTTTCAAGAGTTTCAATAATACTCTTATACTGTTAGTTTTGGATGAAAATATTTTATTTCAAAAATACCTTTGAACTTTTAATAGTATTTAAAAAATAATTGAACGTTACAAAGTTTTATTAATACCCTTCAACCTATTTTAAAAAAAATTTAAAAATATCTACCGTTAGTACTATGTTAAAAAAATACTTTAAAATATTAAAACTAATATTGACACTCTTTGCCTTTATGAATAAAAAGTTAAAAAAAAATTATTACCATCAATATAGGGACAAAATCGTATATTGCCACCTCATATATTATCTATAAACGTTTTAATATTATTTCAAAAGTTTATGAATATTTTTGAAACATACACCAACGATAAATGTATTTTTATATTTTTTTTAAGCGTTTGAAGTACTTTTAAAAAGTTTGAGTATTTTTTAAAGTTAATATCTTTTGAAAATTTAGAAAGGTTTAAAAGTATTTTTAAGACAAAATTCAAAAATCTAACGCTATTTTTATTAATTAAAAATAAATGAAATAATTTTTTTTTCTTTTTTAAATATTATAAATTAACAGCCCGACAATTCTTCCTAATCTCCCCTGTATTTCCGGTGAGCACATCCACCCTACTAAGCCGAACCAGAGCCCTCGTAAATTTCTTCATCCACATCTTCGGTTCCGCCGCCATTTTTCCGACAAGCTCCGCCGTTCTCGGATCATCCGCCATATTCTGGTCCGACCGCAGCAAGGTTTTTCCTTCTCTCAGCCTCAGATAAAACGAATTATCCAGCCTGAAAGGCGACGACGGATCCAAATACACCCGTCTATCACCTCCCTCCGCCGCTAAATCCGCCGGAGCCGCATCTGCCGGCGGACACATCGCCGACAGGTATGAAGCGTACGCCGCCTGCAATTTAGGATCTCGACTTTCCGTTTCGCTGTAATTGTAAATTCTGTCTTTGAAAACACTGCATTGTACTTTTCCGTTCGAGTGGGCTCCGGTCAGAGTCACCATTTCGTCTACCGTCATTCCCTTGTGAATATTTCCGCCATTTCATCGACGGTCATTGCCGGAGTTGGGAGGTTGTGGAATACGTCGGCAGCGCGGGAGATGAGACCGTCACGACGGCCAGAGGGGATTTTGAAGTATGGTAAACCGGAGAAGACGGTTGCATCTCTTGTTACATAGGCTGCTATATCGGCACAAGATACAATTTCGGGACATTCGTTCTCGAGTTTGACCTTTATTTCGTCGATCAATTCGTAGCCTCTCATAGTTTTGCCATTTCCCAGTGATGCCTTTGGTTAAAAATGAGAAACGAAGTAGAATGGAAAACATGCAAGTTATCAACTAACTCTTATAAATAAAAGAAAATATACAAAATACTATTAACCAAATTTAGAGAATAAGAGAAAATATAACAAATATACTACTAACTAAATTCTGACAATGAGAGAAAATATACGAAAATTAAAATTATATATATATATTAATCAAATCTCGAGAAAAATAAAATTACAAAATATATTACTAACCAAATCTTGATAATAAGAGAATATAAATAAAGAAATAAAAAAAAACTATATATATATACTAATCAAATCTCGGGAATAAGAGAAAATATATTATTCTGATAATGAGAGAAAATATACAAAAACTAAATATATATATATATATATACTAATCAAATCTCGAAAATAAGAGAAAAAACAAAAGAAAATAACAAAATAATACCACTAATCAAATTCTAATAATAAAAAAAATATAGAAATATATTATTAACAAAATTCTAAAAATAAGACAAAATATACTGATCAATTCCATTCATTCCAAAAAAATAACTGGCTCCTAAAATAAATATACAAAATATACCACGATTAAATCCAGAAAATTTAAAATAAGATAAAATATAATACCACCTATTAAAAGAAAAAATATACTACTAATTAAATTCTAAAAATATACTATTAATAAAATTATTAATAAAATTCTGAAATAAAGTCCACCAATTTTCAAAAAGATAAAAGGAAAAAAATTATAATTAATTACGGTTATATAAAATATATTCTACTACTAACTTTACTATTTTAAATTAAATTTTATATTCTATAAGTAACTTTATATCTTAAATTAACTACCTTATATTCTACCATTAACTTTATATTTTAAATTAAATTTCATATTTTACAACTAACTTTATATCCAAAATTAAATTTTATAATACCTTTTCTATCCGCTCGTTCGAAGGAGTTGAATCCAGTAAAATTGAAGCGTCGCATCCCTGTTCCGTTCCGTTTCAAATCTTGAATGTGAATCTTCAAGCAATGGAAATTAAAAGTTGAGGACTTCTAAAACTTACATTGACAAAGCAATCGTGAAAAAACAGGCGGAGGAGGCTAGCAGCGAGAGTCGGATCTTGACCAAGGGCAGCGCTGGTAAGATCGGCGGCGATTTTCTCCGCCTGCGGGCAGGTATATTGATAGAATCCGGCGCGCAAGTTCCGGCCTTTGTTCTCACCCGCCGCAGAACAAGTTCTGACGGTTAGACAACAAGCAATGAGGAAGGCGGCGAAGGTTACCCGGCCGACCTCCATTGATCGGAATTTTAAGAGTTCTCCGGCGAAGCTGACGGCCTTTCTCTGATAGCGGTAGAAGACGAGGACTTATAATTTGTTAGTTAGTTTTCCTCCCCAATCTTGGGAACTTATGAGGTGTTTTGTCTAAAAATATTCCTGTCGGCGGTTTTGTCGTTCCGAGTCCCATAATAATAAAAAGTTAAAATGGTTGAGAAAAGGGTAAAAAGGGAAAGAAAAAAAAGTTAAAATCGAGCAAAATATTAGAGATTTGAATTATTACCCACAAATGTTGTTGAACTAAAAAAAATTATTTTGACGTTGAAATGAGTGTTGTGAACACAATTGAACATAAGCAGCATGAGTTAGTTTAGTGGTCGTAAGTGTAATGATCTGTTTTTCGAGGGACTCGAGCTACGGACCGTTACTCACTGATATGGACATAAGTAAAATGTGTAAAATAAAGTAGTCAGTGAGTAACGGTCCGTAGCTCGAGTCAACAGTCCACATGCGCCTCCGTCATAAGCACATCTGAAATTCAATTAAAATAGCAGTAACAGGTTACATCAAGCACATCTGAAATTCAATCAACAGTCCACATGCGCCTCCGTTTCGACTGCTACATCAAGTTCCTTCCGAAGAGAGAATTGAAGTAACAGGGTTGAATATATACAATATACTGAGTAAACAGCTTGTTGGTAGTTCATAGTTCGTTCTTAAATCTTATAAAATGAATTTCGTTCATTCAGTGTCTTACTCAGTCATAAAAATTTGTTTTAAGAGTAAGTTTTTCATAGGCTACGCTCTAGATTAATTTGTTCCACCTAAGCTCAACTTAAAATATTTTAGCGGAAGTTAGCTCAATTTCTTAGTTCGTAGACCTATATGGATCTCCAACCCTTAGAATTTTCTTAAGTTATTTAGACCTCCTCATTAGTCGTTTCTACTAGTCTATTTCATCATCATCATCATTGTTTCCACCCTAAATCGTAGGCCCTCGAGGTGTAACCTTAGTATCAGTCTCATGGGATTCATGCATTCTAAGACTCGGCCAACTCTCAAGGGTACTACTGCAGACTCTTGTCGCTCATGATAGGTTCACTAAGAAGAAACTAACTGGCAATATTCCAAGTAGTTCACACATAGTACAATCATACATCATAAGGCATCATAGGTCAGTTCTATTCTTATATGGACCCTGACAATCGAGTTAGGATTATGATTAAGGGTTAGTTGGCGAACCCCTAAGTGTCCCCGAATAACCGTTAATTCACATGCATGAACAATAATCAAAAGTCTCAAGATTGATCAACTCTAAGGTACAACAGTGGACCCCTGCCGCTTGTGACAGGTTCACTAAAAGAAAGCTAACTAACAATTCCCACAAAGTATAAATCATACATTATAAGATATCATAAGCGAGTTCTATAGTTATCCATACCCTTAACAATTGCGCCATGTTTACGATTATAAGGGTTAGTTGGCGAACCTCCAATCGTCTTGCATAACCGCTGAAATCACATATACATGTAATAGAGACATAATATAACACAAGGATACCTAGTCATTGTTTCAGTTTCGCTCGAATTGGAGCTCAAATCATATCTTCTTCAAACAAACGTGCATCATAACGTTCAACATGCTCTTACATATAGCAAATCAACTCCCTCCGTGCTCAAATCTTGAAAATATATTTTCAGTAACATGCTATTGATCATACTAAAGGCATGTTTTCGGTTCCATTCAAATTAGAGTTTAGTAGATCATTTCTTGGGAAACATGTACGGTAACGTTTAACCTGCTTTTTGATACATTAATTCAACTCAATTCATACTCAAATTTGTACGAGCATAACTTAATCAAAAGTTTTAAGGTGCCACTTGATTTTTAGAAATTACGAAATGTCATCACATTTCTCAAATATGCCCTAAATAAAGTCGAAAATAAAATTGGTAAAAATGGCAAAACGAATATTTATTTGAACTCCTTCGTTTTCTACCTTCCTCACAAGTCATAGCAAAACGAAGAATTCAAACCACTGCCATGGCTTCAAACGTTGTCGTTTCAGACTCCATCTTTCTTCAGCAACCTCCATCGCCGCCTCTAGACTATGATTCCGATGGCATGTTTAAGCTAAAGAACTGTGATTCGTTATTCACGTCACACAGAGACCTGCAGCGAGTACACTGCCAATCATCGCAGACTCAAACGATCAAGCGCATATGCGTTTTAAAATGACCTAATTCTGTTAACGACCTGTCCGAATTGACATCATTCAATAATTTATGGAGTGTTAGTTATCACAATCGCACTTTTTCGGAAAGTTCAAAAGCCATTGTACGACACTCACTCTCACCACTGAATGAGTCAACCAATTCAAAATCGTGTAGTCGTTGGACAGACGACGTATACCCAAGCCTTTAGTCTCACTTTGAGAAGGAAATTTTAGAGAACGAGACAGAGAGATTTTTTGAAACAGAGTTTGAAGGCAATGTTGAAAGTAATGATATAAACTAGCAAGTAAGAAACACAACACAACGACTTAGATAACATATAACTAAGAATTGGCGACTAGTCCGTACGAGACATTTCAAGCCTACCAGGTGTAGACATGATTTTGTCGAAACGTCATACTCGTAGAAAATACAATAAGAAAACTATAAATAGGGAATTTTTTTTAATTTTTATAAAGTTTAATTTGCCTATTAAATAATTCAATAAATAAAATCCAATTAAACGTGTATAAATTAATAAAAAGAATTCAATAAAACTTAATTTAAAAAAAAAAAAGAGAATTAAAAAGTAGAAGGAATTAATTTTCAAAGAATTTTCACATCCTTGCGCTGATTATGAATTTTATTTATCAGAAAAATGGAAGGAAAGGGAAATCGCGAGTTCAATTGGTAACTAAAATAACTCGGCAAATTGGAACAGCTTGCCGCAGATCGTCCTCGACTCATGGTTGAGCGTCGTCGGCATCAATAGGATTCAAGTTTCTGGCTCGACGATGTGTCGAATTGATTCATGTAGATCTACCGTTCTAGCCAGTTGATTCTTCTGGTGGAAATCGCGAGATCTCCATCAATTTCTTATGCTCACCTTGTTTGATCTTGAACAACCTAGCTAGCGGAAGGAAGAATTGTTTTTACTAGTGATTTACAGAGCGTTATCGGATTCAAATCAATGGCGGGGGCGGCCTCCGCGCTGTTCCTATTAGATATCAAAGGGCGTGTTCTCATTTGGCGCGACTATCGTGGCGATGTCTCGGCAGTTCAGGCCGAGCGCTTCTTCACCAAACTCATTGAGAAGGAGGTTTTGGATCTTTGTTTAATTTAACCAGTCCCTCATAGAATCAAAGTCTTATTTACATTTTAGGTTGAGTGATTTAGTTTTTGTTCACTAGTTAATTGATGATAAATGCGACTGAATCAGAGAGAATTGGAGGTTCTCGTTTCGGATTTGTTTCTCTAATGTCATTAGGCAGAAGATTCAAATAAGGAAATGGGGAAATACAATGATTTGAATCACTACGCGACAGTTTGTTTAAAATCTGAATTGCATTAGCTTGTCAAGAATCTTGCTATATGATTTCTTATAGTCAGTTCTTTTGATGTTAGGGTGATCCACAATCTCAAGATCCAGTAGTTTACGACAATGGCATAAGCTACATGTTTATTCAGCACAATAACGTGTACCTGATGGTTGCTGCCAGGCAGAATTGCAATGCTGCAAGTCTTCTTTCCTTTTTGCACCGAGTAGTTGATGTGAGTTGTATATATTATCGTAGCGTTCTCCAAGAAATTATTTAGGTATTTCAAACATGTTTAATTTACATAAATGATCGTGCGCACGCTATCTTTGTTCCTGAAGTTTCATGGGTCACTAATAGTTCGGATAGGATTCCTAAAAAACTCAAGGCTACTTATGATCCTTTTTTATTTCTATCAACAGCAGGAGAATTTTTTTTTTGTCCAATTAGTTTATTTTTCTGGGTTGATGACTGTGGCAACTGAATTCCAACTGCGTTCCTTATAATATATATATATATATAAAGTTCACTTTTGGGGCTTCAGAGAAAATATGTATCATGATGAGAAAGAAAAGTAACAAATGGTTTGACATGGATCGCTATGCTACAGGTCTTCAAGCATTATTTTGAAGAGCTGGAAGAAGAATCACTTAGGGACAACTTTGTTGTGGTGGTAAGATGTGCCTATCACAGATTGAACCATTATAAATTTCTTACATTGTTTACCATAGCATATGTTGTGATTTATTTCAGGTGGTTAATGATAATATTGATACTTATATTCTTTGTAGTATGAGTTGCTTGATGAAATCATGGACTTTGGTTATCCTCAATACACTGAGGCAAAGATTCTTAGTGAGTTTATAAAGACTGATGCTTATAGAATGGAGGTTGCTCAGAGGCCACCCATGGCAGTAACAAATGCAGTTTCTTGGCGGAGCGAAGGAATAAATTACAAGAAGAATGAAGTATGTGCTATTTAAACTAATAAGCTGCATATGTTCATTTGTGATTCTTAAAGCTTAATAGGTAATGTCCTGTTCTTATTTTCCAGGTCTTTTTGGATGTGGTGGAGAGTGTTAATATACTTGTCAACAGTAATGGGCAAATAATTAGGTCAGACGTTGTTGGGGCATTGAAGATGAGAACTTACTTAAGGTCTGCTCACTGTGCTTCAAGAAATTTACATATTGACATGGACTATGCTTGTACTTTCTTCACTTGTATATTGCATGCAAAATCCTCAAAAGTACTTTTCCTGTATTCAAGAAGATTTTTGTAGTCATGGAGACATATAGTTATTGGTTTACACTCTTTTTTTACTTCGCAAACTCTGAACTGGGAAAGAAACTGCTTAGAAAGTATGATTTATTTAGTTATAGTAAGCGTAGAAGAAGTGTTAACTTAATGTTAAAAGATCCAAACCCTCAAAAGGATGATATTATATGAACTAGTCTCTTTTTATTATTTCAATGAAAAAATTCTTTTCTCTTTCAAAAAGAAGAAGTGTTAACCTTGAAACACATGATGATTGTCTGTGGTGTTATCCAAATCTTCATTTCTTTGCTTTCCAGTCTCTCCTTTCAGTGATTTGTTGTAATATCCTTTTTCATTCGATTTGTATCTTAGTTAATTGATAAGCAGAATTCAAGATTTGGTTTGTTTGTTGTTAGTGGCATGCCTGAGTGTAAGCTTGGGCTCAACGACAGAGTATTATTGGAAGCACAAGGTCGAACCACAAAAGGAAAAGCTATAGATTTGGAAGACATCAAATTTCACCAGTATGTATCAACCATTTGGTGTTTTTATTTTCTTGTACTAGTAATATATGTGTATTGTGTTCATAGTAAAAGAAAATCTGTGTATTGTGTTGGACATCGACACTAATGTCATAATGTATGACTTTCAAGTGTTGCCCAAGTTCTAACTAAATGTTCAACTTTTTATGTTGCCTTTAGTTCTTAACTAAATGCTTGTTTTTTGTTTAGGTGCGTACGCTTGGCCCGCTTTGAAAATGACCGAACCATATCCTTCATACCGCCAGATGGAGCTTTTGATCTCATGACTTATAGACTCAGCACTCAGGTTGGGTATATCCATGTGAATTCTTTTTTCTAGTCGCAGCTGGTCGTTTCTACTTTTTCTGTCATATGATGTGTTTCATCCTTCTGTTGTCAGGTAAAACCTCTTATTTGGGTAGAAGCTCAAGTGGAAAGACATTCAAAAAGCCGTATTGAGATTATGGTAAAAGCAAGAAGCCAGTTCAAGGAGCGTAGGTATTAAATATGTCTTTGTGTTTACTTTATTTGCAAAAAGAAAAGTTTTGATAAAAATTTTATCTTCTTGGTTCCTTTCTATTAATAAAAAAATTAATCTTACAGCACTGCAACAAATGTTGAAATTGAGTTGCCTGTGCCAGCGGATGCTACTAACCCAAATGTTAGGACCTCAATGGGGTCTGCTTCTTATGCACCCGAAAATGATGCATTGTGCTGGAAAATTAGATCTTTTCCAGGTGGCAAGGTATTTAAAATTTTATTTGCATCTCTGTCAACGACATCTTATGCAGGAAGCTAATATTTTCGAAAAATTAGGAGTATATGTTAAGGGCAGAATTTCGCCTTCCTTCCGTTACATCTGAAGAAGCGACTCCAGAAAGAAAAGCACCAATTCGTGTAAAGTTTGAGATACCATATTTTACCGTTTCTGGAATCCAGGTATCCATACGCTTTCTCTGATTCTCGTTATTCATGTTTGCCATTCAAGAACATGATAGGTCTTGTTTCTCCCCTCTGACTTTTCCATGCATGAAATTCCCTAAAGTTGGCATGTTTTTCTTGAAGGACATCGACATAGTCTTGTATATATTCTGTTAACTTGCAACGTGTGAACATAGTAAGATTTGGTAGATTTGCATTAGTTTCGAGTTCAAATATATGAGCTACATTTTAAATTTTTTTTGTTGCATCATGTTGGTGGAGACTGGACGATATGGATAACCGGGGTTAAACATTCTTTTTGGTGTCGAATTCGTATACATTTTAGGAGATATGATGTTCATCGTGTTAATGTGCAATACCGTGATTTCGTAGGTTCGTTACCTGAAGATTATCGAGAAAAGTGGGTACCAGGCTCTTCCATGGGTGAGATACATCACAATGGCTGGAGAGTATGAACTAAGGCTCATATGAAATCTACGTACTTTGATTTATACACATTTGGTTCTGCAGAGTTCATATGTGGTGAATTATTGAGTTAATAATCACAGGATGAGTTGAAAGATTTGTTGTTGTAGAGGATTTGGTGGGGTGGGGAGGGAATTCTGTTTTCCACTCTCTTGTTTGTGAAGCATATTGCAGCTTTTGTAAGTCCATAGTAACCTTTTCTTTTACTTTCTTGCTACACACTAGGTGGTCTGGTTGAATTCTGTTTTTGCTCATATTGCTTTCAACTAGCTCCATTTCCATCTTGTTCATTCCTGTTATAACCATAGTTATTTCCAAATGCACACTGTTTAACTGTTAAATTTTCTTTATCGTCTTACGTAAACCAAGGTAGATTGATGTCTATTTTTTTTAATTCAACAATAGGTAAGAATGAAGATTTGAACCTTTAACCTTTTAGTGGATGTTTTATTGCCTTAACGATTGTCCGATTTTCTCCACGTTTCAATGGCTCACTTAATGACGTGTGAGGAATTTTCCTCGTCGAGATAGAATCGTAGGCAGTAGTGGTCGAACCGTAAGTCTTTTTGGCGTTTGAAGAGGTAGAATTTGTTTTTACACTATAAATAGTCATAGTGATTTATGCTCGGTCCTAAAGCTTCTTTAAAGATCAGATTCAACAAAAATCTCGCATATTGAAAGCAACTTAGGGGGTTAAGGGGGAAAACTATATTGAAAGCAACTTAGGGGGTTAAGGGGGAAAACTTCAATGAAAAGAAATCCGTTTTTGAAATCCATGGCCAAATGCCTTTAAGAGAGCAAATTTCTTATTCTCATTGTTTTCCTACCATTTTGGATAGTTCTGATTAATATCAAAAAAATTGAGAGAGAAGTTATAGACGAGTGAGCGGTAAACTAACCTAATACATGGTTCTCGAGGTTCGAAAAGGAAAAAAGTCGAGATCTTGAGGTTAATAAAGAAAAGAAGTCGAGACCAAAAGAGTTACAAGATTATAAAGTCGAACTCAAAAGTTTAAGCTAATAGATTGAAACGGATATTTCTTCATTAATCTAAATCATTAAAATTTTAGAAATTAAACCAAAATACAACTATTAGTACTTGAGGACAGTTAAAAGTTTTAAGATGGGGCATAATACGTGGACATCAGAGTTAGAAATGAAATAATTATTCGTATAATAATAACTAGATAAAGTATTTGTTTTAAATATATATATATATATATATAAAGACGCGGATAGGCGAGTATAGCCCAATGGGCTTTAGATTTAGGCCCAATTGATTGGCCCAAATTAGGAGCACCCCCCCTCGCTTTTTGGAACGTTAGGGTTTTGATTGAATTCAGGATCTGTCGTAAAACCATTTCGTCTCTGGCGGAGGGAAGTGCCGGAAAATGGCGTTACTACTACGGCAGCTCAGTCGCACCAAGAATGTGGCAAAGAGGTCGACGAAGAAGTATCTGGAGGAACCACTGTATGTGAGGCTTTTTAAAGATGGTGGCTCAGAGAAGAGCGTTCGGCTACAGTTGAATGATTTCATCAAGAGTCGCAAGCGAGTTTTCAAATGGGAGGTTGGAGATACACTCAAAAAGCTTCGCGATAGGAAGCTGTATTATCCTGCTCTGAAGGTTCGCTGAACTAAATTCTTTTAATTCTGTAGTATTGATGATGGATGCGAAAATGTGGATCAATGTTGTTGTTATGACTATCTGTTCTAGTTGTCTTAGCTTGGCATGATTTCAGTTTTAGGCACTGTTTTAATTCCTCTTGTTCGATCAGTTAAACAACCGAAACCTAAAGAGCTCGAAAATGGCTTCATAATCAATTTTGATTTCTCATCTTTTCCTCCTAGCTTGTTTTCGATGAATTTCCATAACTGCCGTGATCTCGAAACTTGATAGATACCTCATGCCCTTTGATCTAGCTCCATTTCCATCATTCTTCTTGGTGAAAGCATATTTTAGGATTTAGTCCTGTGATTTTAAAAATCTAACAATTAAGTTCTTAGTATAAAGAAAAACATTACAAAAACATTAACGTTTCTGGAGAAGTATTTTATGGTTGAATGGAGCCAAATCAGCAGATTGATCTTGAGTGGTCAAAAACATTTTGTATGTTGATCATATCATTATTTGCTCTAGGAACTTCATTGTTACATTTCTTTACTTGTGCGCAGTGCAAAAATGACTGAATTGAAGCTTCTAATAGCATCTCTACATTTCTGATATAAACGATTATTTTCTTCTATTTCTTTTTCTATTATTATGGCAAATGATCTTATCTTTCTTTCTTATATTGCTTATGTAAAACGATTATTCTGAAAAGAAACTGTGATATAGCTTTCAGAAACTATGGCCAAAAGGAGTATGAACAAAACAGTAAGTGATCAAGCAATACATCTTGATTTATTAGCCAAGGCTCGAGGAATTGCTGCCGCCGAGAGCTTCTTTGTAAGTCTTCCCGAATCATCAAAGAATCATCTTTGCTATGGTTCTCTTCTCAACTGTTACTGCAAGGAATTAATGACTGAAAAAGCTGAAGCTATCTTGGAGAAAATGAAGGAACTCAACCTACCTGTGACCTCCATGCCATACAATAGCCTTATGACACTATACTCAAAAACTGGGCAGCCAGAAAAAGTTCGTGCAATCATACAGGAAATGAAGGCGGCCAACGTAATGTTTGATACCTATACATATAATGTGTGGATGAGGGCACTTGCTGCTTCAAATGACATCTCAGGTGTGGAAAGGGTTATTGATGAGATGAAGAGGGATGGCGGAGCTGTGGGAGATTGGACAACATACAGCAACTTAGCCTCAATTTATGTTGATGCTCACTTGTTCGACAAGGCAGGCAACATGCTGAAGGAATTGGAGAAGAGAAACGCTTGTCGAGATCTTTCTGCGTTCCAGTTCCTGATTACGTTGCATGGACAAATGGGTAACCTGCTCGAAGTCTATAGAGTTTGGCGCTCATTAAGGTTAGCCTTTCCAAAAACTGCAAATATAAGCTATCTCAACATGATCCAAACTCTGATAAAATTGAAAGATATACCTGGCGCAGAGAAATGTTTCAAGGAATGGGAATCAGGATGCTCAACTTATGATATTAGGATTGCAAATGCTCTTATAGCAGCTTATGCCAAGGAGGGTTTGCTAGATAAGGCTATCGAACTCAAGGTTCGAGCCCGACATAGAGGGGCTAAACCTAATGCGAAAACTTGGGAAATTTTTATGGATTATTATCTCAAAAATGGAGAATTTAAACTGGCAGCTGATTGTGTTGGCAGAGCAGTATCCAAAGGTAGAGTAGATGGGGGGAAATGGGTGCCATCGCCTGAGGTTATTAGAACATTCATGAGCCATTACGAGCAAGAAAAAGATGTAGATGGAGCAGAGAGTTTTGTTGAAACTGTAAAGAAAAGTGTAGACAGTTTAGAATCAGAGGTCTTTGAATCATTGATAAGAACGTATTGTGCAGCAGGAAGGAGAAGTGATATGATGAGTCGCAGGTTGAAGATGGAGAATGTGGAGGTCAGTGAGGCGTGCAAGAAGCTGCTCGACCAAATATCGATTGAATGAGGTTTTGTTGAACGAATTTTTTATGATTTAGAGAATTCCAAGCTTTGAGGAATTGAATTTTTCAGTGGTTCTTTGATTTTAAGGACTTCCTCTTCTATTTTAATTCTCATTTCTCTCTTGAATTTTTATGATTTAGAGAATTCCAAGCTCTGTTTCTGTAAGATTTACAATAAAGTGAGATGCAATGAAGAGGGATGGCGGAGTGGTGGGAGATTGGACAACATACAGCAACTTAGCCTCAATTTATGTCGATGCTCACTTGTTCGACAAGGCATGCAACACGCTGAAGGAAATGGAGAAAAGAAACACTTGTCGAGATCTTTCTGCGTTCCAGTTCCTGATTACGTTGCCCGAACAAATGGGTAACCTGCTTGAAGTCTATAGAGTTTGAAGTCTATCGTTCTAACTATCAAGGTCGTTTCATTCCCTTTCTTATTCTCTATTTAAATGTGACTTTATCTCGACATAATTTAGTTATTAGGTCTTTTCACATTCCGATTCTGCCTCGTTCCACCTATATGGTCTTTTCATTCCCTCTTTTATTCTCTATTTAAATGAGATTTTATCTCGACACTGTTTAACTAATAAGGTCTTTTCACTCTCTCTCCCATCAAGAATTTTTCACACTTTTAGTCTGCCTACTTGCTCCGAAGAAGTCTCCACACAAGTTAAGGGTTGATCTTTAATAAATATCACAACTATATACCAACTATATATTTCTTTCATAAAAAATTTACAATGGTTCCACCAATTCTCACGATCTAAATTTTAAAGACCAAAAAAAAAAAAAAAAATAAAAACTCCAAATTGACCCCACAAGAAAATTAAATTAATTAAGGGCACTTCACATTTCTTCCCGGCCCTCCATAGTAAAAGTAATTTCCCCAACCTCCATTAATCCCAAGTTGAATATTATAGCAATTTGGATGATCTGCGAAAACCTTCAAATTCGACGCTGGAATCAAACTATTACCCCAATCCACAACCTTCAGATTCCGAAAATAAGAAGCTTTTCGGAACCCTTCGCCGGCGAAATGCCCACTCCCCATTTCCGTCGCCGTGTGAAATCCCCACGCCCTCGAATTCACCACCTCTCCGCCAAACTGTATCGTCGTTGCGTGGCTTCGAAGGTGAGTGAACAAAAATGCCGGCCAGTACCCGAGCAGCACACCTGACCCGAATTCCAACCACCAATTCCCATGCTTCGGATCCTTTGAACAACAACCCCAATTCAATTTGGACTCACAATCTTCAAGAAAAAGCATGAAATTGAAATGGGTTACCTTCCAAACCAGTACATCGATATCGAATTGGGCGCCATTGTAGGAGGAAGTTGGAGCAATTGCAGCTCCAATGGCGATTCTACGGTTGGTTTGAACGAAGCCTGGACAGAGTAAATTGTAGCAGCCTGTTGCTTGATATGCGTCGGACTGTTCATCCAAAAAGTTACCGTCATTTCATTTTCAATCTGATTTTGTTGCTAATTTTTGTGTTTTAATGTTCTTACTGTCCAATAAGTGAAGAGTCTTGGATTGTTGTCTCCATACAGCTGCGGGCTAACCTGTAGAGAAAAGTTAGGCATAGAGTTGAATTTTGTATGGATTAGAAGATTGAATCGGTTTAGAAAGTTGCCTGCCACCCAGCTTCAATGGTGTTGAGATCATGTGGGAATGAACCGGAGACGAGCCATATCTGTGAGAGGCTGAACTCGTACCGATTGTTGACCCGCGGCTTCCATACGTTCATGCTTGCCTTGGCCCCGTAGTACTGTTGTCCACTTACAGACCCCGCTGCATACTGCCACCAAAAAAATTTACATTTATTTCCATCTGGGTTTCTCCAAAATCTTAAAATTTATAAGGGATGACTCAGATTTTGGAGAGAAAGACGTGAGATCCCACATCGGCTAGGAAGGAGAACATCGGTTAGAGAGAAGAACGAAACACCTTTTACAAGGATGTGAAAACCTCTTACTAACTTAGGCTTTTTAAAAATCCCCAGGGAAGCCCAAAAGGGAAAATCCCAAAGAGGATAATATCCGGTAGCAGTGGACTTGGTCGGTTGGTATCAGAGCCAGACACCGGGCGATGTGCCAGCGAGGAGATTGAGCTCCAAAGTGGGTGGACAAAGGCTGTGTGTCAACAAGGACGCTGGGCCCGAAGGAAGTAGATTGGGAGGTCCCACTTCGATTGGAGAAGTAAATGATTGCAAGGGGGTGGAATGTGAGATCCCACATCCGTTGGGAGGAAAACGAAACACCCTTTATAAAAGTGTGGAAGCCTCTCAGTAATAGACTTGCACTCGAAAGGGAAAAGTCCAAAGAGAACGGGCCCCGAGGGGGTGGATTGTGAGATCCCCACATTGGTTGGGAGAAGAACGAAACACCCTTTTTATAAGAGTGTTAAACTTGTTCCCCGAAAGGGAAAAGCCGAAACAGAACAATATCGACTAGCTAGTTGAGTTTAATTTGGTTAAAGGCTGACCTCATGGCCTTTGCTGAGAGAGTCTCTTCTTTCTTTTCTTCCAAATCTCTGAACCGAACTCGCTCTCAATATATCATTTTTCGTCGTTCTTCTGATCGGAACTGTCCCTTCCGGGCAGAATTCTCCGGACATGCTCCATAATTGGAACGTTTCCGTCTCCACCTCACCGGAATGGCTCCGGTCATATGGTCTCTCCGGCGAATCCTGAAACAAAATTTCCATTGTTAAAAAGAAAACCCATTTCGGAAACTTAGGCTCAGATTTCTGGAATTCACCGATGGCTTCTTTCCTTTTAGCAATGGATGATCAAAAGCAAGCTGGCGATGAGTTTCAACACAATCTATAAGGTCACCATCCGGACTCTGCACCCAAATAAAAGCATCACAATCAAGCTCCAAAACAGAGTAGATTAAACAATAGAGTTACAAACCGGAATGGTTTTAACAGGGAACTTGTTGATTCTGTTGAGATGAGCTTCAATAAGCTTCAATTTCTTCAACTGATTCTCCGACCGGAACGCCGCCGTATGGTTAATGGGATGGATTTTTTTGTGGGGACGACAAAATGATGAAACGACAAGAAGGGAAAAAACAAGAATAGGAAGAAGAGGACGGTGAAAGGTTTTAGAATCCATATTTAATCCAAAAAAAAACATGGGTCGTTGTCTTTTGTGTTTGTCTTCTTCTTTTTCTTCATATAATATATATATATATATATGGGTTTAACTCTCATTCTTTTTGTGGTTTAGAAAGTTGGGTTCTCTCATCTCGTAGCTGTTTCAACAAGAAGAAAAAAAAAATATTATTTTAGCAATTTAAATTCTTAATCAAAATTAAAATTAAAACTGAAATTGAATAGGTTATGGTTAAACTGAATTTGGTTGAAATAACTAATTTTTTTTTTTTACATATAATACCATAAATATTAAAAATAAAATATAAAATCTTTTAAAATATATAAAATTTTAAAATTTATATTAAAATTGAGTTTTGAATCTAAAATTTTGAAAATAAGTGAATAGTGTTTTACGTACCTATCTTAATTCAATATTTAAAATGAAATAAATAAATCGTGATAACAGGATAAAATAATTGGTGAGAGTACTATAAGTAATGTAACATTTGTAATCTTATTAAAAATGTACTTTTAGTTGATGGTTTAAAACATAACTTACTAAGTATTAATTAATTTTGTGATAAAAGTTTTAGAGTAATATTTGATAAAAATAATTGCATAATTGAAAATGATAATGATAGAAAAGTTTTGTTTGTTGGAAATAGAGATGACCATGTGTACACTACTGATTTAAATGATTGTCCTACAAATAATAAATGTCTCTCGGCTTTGCATGATAACTCTTGACTATGACATAGAAGTTAGGACATAGTAGTATGCACTTATTTCAAATATCTCGAAAAATTCATTAGTTAGAGGTATTCCTAAATTTAAATTTAAAAAATATATAATTTGTGATGTTAAGCAAACCTATTCCTCTTTCAAATCTAAGACTGTGATTTCTACAATTACATTTGTTCAACTATTACATATGGATTTATTTGGCCCTCCTAAAATATCTACTTAGGAAGGAAATTACCGTCATTTTTCAAGATTTTCTTGGGTTTTGATGATAAAACATGTTTACAAAAGATTTACTAGTTTTTTATTGATTAGGAGTGACCATGAAGGAGAATTTGATAGTGTATCATTTGAAATTTTTTGTGAAGATAATGGTTTTTCTCAGGACTTCTCGACTCCTCTGCAAAATGGTGCGGTTGAAAAGAAAAATAGAACTTTACACGAATTTGCTAGATCAATTTTAAATGAGTATGATTTACCTAAATATTTTTTTGGACCGAATCAGTTAATACCAGTTTCAAATAGAGTTTTAATTAGACCCACATAACTCTCTGAATTTGGCATAATAAAATTCCAAATAGCAGGTATTTCAAAGTTTTTGATTGCAAATGTTTTATTTTGAACAACAAAGAAAAAACTGGAAAATTTTGATTCTAAGACGGATATAGGTATTTTTCTTCGTTATTCATCTACTAGTAAAGTTGATAGAGTTTTGAGCAAGAGAACTTTAGTTATTGAGAAATCTATGCAATGTGGTATTTGATGAATCTTGTAATAATATTTCTAATGAGTCTATTTGTAGTGATGATTTAGAAAGAAATTTTGTAGTTTTACTTGTCAGTGACAAAGAGAAATAAACTGTTTGAAGAAGTGAACGTAGATGAAAAGAATGAAGAAGGTTCTTCATCAATGCCAAAAGAATGAGGGTATGACTGATCTCATCTCAACGACTTGATTATTGATGATCTCGAAAAAGGTGTGAAAACTTGTTCTTCTATAAATTTATTTAATAATCTTACTTGGTTCTCAAATTGAAACAAAAAATCTTAAGTACGCCGAAAATGATGAGTTTTTGATTTTAGCTATGCATGAAGACGGATTGGGAATTAGTCCATAGGCGCTCTAATATTTCCATTATTGGAACCAAATAATATTTCCAAAATAATATTTCCACTTTTGCACCTCCTAGATTAGAAGCTATTAGAATGTTACTTGCTTTTAATTCTTACAAAAAAAAATTTATATTGTATCAAATGGATGTGAAAAATGCATTCTTAAATGGATATATTACGGAGAAAGTTTATGAAGAATAACCTCCCGGATTTAAAAATTTTGATTTTCCACATGATGTATATAAGTTGAAGAAGGCTCTCGCTTAAAACAAACTCCAAAGCTGGGTATGATAGGCTTAGTAATTTTCTTATTGGAAATAATTTTAAAATTGGTAAACTCGACACTACTCCTTTTATTAAAATTAAAGAAAATGATATGCTATTAGTGCAAATATATGTAGATATATTATATTTGGTTCTACTAATCTTCCCTCTACCAAGAAAGTTTGAGATGAGTATGATGGGAGAACTTAGTTTATTTCTTGGACTTCAAATCTAATATCTCAAAAATGGTATCTTCATACATCAACCGAAATACATTAAGGATTTACTCAAAAGGTTCTAGTTCAATAATGTAAGATTGCAAAAACTACAATGAGCACATCCACTAAGCTTGACAACGATGAAAAAGGTAAATGTGTGGATATTAAATCTTATAGAGGTATGATTGGATCTTTAATTTACTTGACCGCTAGTAGATCCGATATTATGTTTAGTGTAGGTCCTCGTGCAAGGTTTCAATCTTGTCCTAAGAATCTCATTTACATTCAATTAAAACAATATTTAAATATTTGCTTGAGACTATCCATTTAGGATCGCTGTATCCTATAACTGTTGAGTTTAAATTGGTATGATATTCTAATTTGGATTTTGCTAGAAGTTTACTTGATCCTAAAAGTACTAGTGACACTTGTCAATTTCTTGGTAGTTTATTAGTTTCTTGGTTTGGTAAAAAGCAAAATTCGGTTGCCTTAACTACTACTATCGAAGCGGAATATATTACGGTTGCTAGTTGTCGTGCTCAAATTCTTTGGATGAAACAAACTCTTTGTGATTTTGGATTAAAATTTGATAGTGTTCGAATATTTTGTGATAACATTATGCTATTAATTTAACCAAAAATCATATTCATCTTTCTAGAACTAAACATATTGACCATAGATATCATTATATTAGAGAGCATGTGCAAAATGAACATATTATTCTTGTTTGTAAGCTCTAATAATCAATTAGTCGATATTTTAACCGGGCCTTTGAATGAATTTTTTTTTTGCAAAAATAAGCTTGAGCTTGGTATTATTAGTTGTGATATATCTTGAATTTTATAATTTTGTTCATAAATTTTTAAGATTCTTAGGGGAGCTATTATGTCATTCTTAATTTATTATTTTTCAATCGATAACGGATGGAGGTGCACGATTTCAGACATCCGAAAAAATTAGTTCCAAAGGTGACGAAGACGGATGAAAAGAACTAGTGTATGATAACTGATGACTTTTTGCTAACTGACACGCATTACAAACTTGCAAATGTGACTCACTAGCACACGAAATATTATTGAGACGCAAAATTGACTTCACTACTTGAGATGAAGAATGTCCAAGACGTGCATAACATTGGGCATGAGTAGTAGATCTACTCACTAAGGCGTGCTTGAGATCATCAACATCAAATGACTTGATAGGATAGAGACCAGACTCACACCTCCCGTGTAGAAGACATTTCCTCACCGTCGATCCTTAATAGAAAAATGCAAATGATGGTATGTTAGATAAAAGGTTGTGGCTTTTTTTAGGTTATTCACGTTTTACTTAAACTTAATTAGTTGAATCTTTTTTTAGGCTATCTCTTTTTAGGCTATCTCAATTAACGCTACACATAGTGGGATGGAACAGCTTATTTTTAGCTGGCCAGGCCATCTTTAGGCGTATGATGTTGAACACAACTCTCTGTGGAATCAGTGAATTCTTTATTAAAACCAATCGAGAATAGAATACAAGCACTCTTTATTAAAACCAATCGAGAATAGAATACAAGACACTTTGTAGAATACTATTACTTTATATTGGTTGGGATTTCTTGGAATGTAAAAGTAGGTAGGGTGGAGGGGTATTTATACTATACCCTAAGCAATTTAGAACTAACAAATCTAAATCTTTTTCCTAAAATATGTAGATCTCTCCCTAAAATCTCTAAGTATCTTTATTCTAAAATATCTACTAAGATAAATATATAATGGGCTCGTACAATTATTGGGCTTGACTCTATTGGGCTAGTGATGATATTTTAACACTCCCCCTCAACACTAGTCCTCATTCGCTGCACCATGTTGAGCTGACAGCGAAAGCTCTCATGTTAGCCCTTTTGTAAACAAGTCTGTCACTTGGTCTTCTGTCTTGATCTGCTGCATCTCGATTTCTTCCTTTAGGATCTTCTCTCTAATGAAATGGTAGTGCACCTCCACATGCTTTGTTCTAGCATGAAACACTGGATTTTCTGCTAGACGAATCGCATATTGGTTGTCGCAATGAAGTGGTATTGGATAGTCAATTTTCTGGTGCCAATCTTCCGTCAAGATTTTCAGCCATGTACTTTCCTTAGCTGCTCCAATTGCTGCTCTATACTCTGCTTCTCTAGTTGACAATGATCTCGTTTGTTGTCTTTTTCTATACCAAAAAATTGTTCTCGAGCCGAACTTGAACACATACCTGGTGCTTGATCTTCGGGTATCATAATATCCTTTGACATATCTCAAGGTTCGTTGAGCCGCATCAAGATGAAGCTTCTTCAGACTTTGCATATACTGACTAATGACTCCAACTTCGTTTTCGAATGCATTTGGTTGGTTCATGTAGATCTTCTGGTCCAACTCTCCATGCAAGAATACATTCTTCATATCCATCTGCCAAAATTTCCAATCTTTATTTACCACAAGTGCTGAAGGAACTTGTACGATAGTGATCTTTGCCACTAGACTAAACGTTTCCTCATAGTGTAGTTCATATTCTTGAGAGAACCCTGGATCTATAGTCTGAGCTTTGTATCTCACGATTGATCCATCTGGGGTACACTCTATTTTGTAAATCCACTTGCAAAAGATGGATTTGATATATTCTAGTCTTGGTTTTGGTTCCCAAGTTTGATTTTGCTCTAGGGCTATAATTTTTTCCTCCATCGCTTTCTAGCAAGCCAAGTTTTGTGATGCTTCACATGTCTCGAGCTCATTAACTTCGTCTTCTACAATAGCTGCATTAGCATACTCTGGATTTAACTTTTGGATTATTTCTGACTGTCTAAGTTGTTGAGGTGTCATTTCGTTCTCACCAGGTTAGCTTGGTTGAGTCACTTCTTGCTCATCAACATCAGTGTCACTCAAATCTCCAGGCACATTAGCATTTAAGCAAGTGTGTACAGTTTTCTCCCTCATCTTCTGTGGAAGAATTTCTTTAGTGTTGTCCAAGCATGGTAATACTTCCTTCTCTGAGGGCCACCCGTCTTCCATTGCACCGCTTTGATCGTCAATCATGTGGTTTAAGTATCTTGAATCAATGATCCAGTCATCCTCATAGTCGATATGCTCTTCCATCATTGCCAAGAGTGCTAGCTCGTCTTCTTCTATGAGACATATTGCCTCTGCATCTCATTCCTCCTCAATCTCTATGTTGGAGGATGCCACGTTGCTTTCGACAGATTTTTTTCTTGGACCAACAATCCCTGGACATGTGGCCCTTCTTCCCGCAATTGTAGCAATTACCTTCAAATCTCTTTCCTTGAGAACTCTTGTTGTCATTCTTCTAAGCTCTCACAGGTTGTACGGTTCCTTGATGGCTTCTTCTTTTGTCACCGTTTTTATATCCACGTTTGGTAGACGACTTATTATTGCTCCGACTTTCACTTGTGTAGAGTGCTTCTTCTTCACCCTAGTGTGATGCCTCCCATTTGTTTAGCCAAGGCTTCTTGGCTAGCTAACAAATTTTTGAACTCTACAAGTGATAGTTGAGTGGGCCATCCTTGTACAGCAATAATAAAGCTTCTATATTCTGGTCGCAATCCGTGGATTATAATCCTCTTCATTCGAGATTCTACAATGGCGGACTTCGGGTCTAGTTCAGTAATCTCCCGACAGATCGACTTGACCTTGTGGAAGGTTTGAGCAATCGTCATGTCACATTGTGAAATTGACAACAACTCGTTCTCCAGAAGTTGTAGTCTCGTATCGTTCTTCTTTGAGAACAGCATCACGAATGTGTCACATGCTTCTTTCGGTGTCTTGTCATCCCAAATATGTTCTAACATCTCTTCTGCGATTGTGGTCTTCAAGGCAAACATTGCTTTGCCTGCTTTGATTCTCCATTTGCGCAAGGCGCTGTTAGAATCCTCTTCTGGCGGCGTAGTCACACCCGCCAACGATCTCCCAAAGATCCTGTCCTTATAAATAGGACATCATGCATGTTGGCCACGTATTGTAGTTGTTGTTGTTGACTTTCTTGATTTCTCCTACGATTTGGAAGTCACCCATCGTGTTGACAATAACTCAGTAATACCAAACAAGCCTTTTCGATACAAGACTTGCAGAGTCACAGACTACTCACGACACAAAGAAACTCACTCACTAATGATCTCAAGAAATCGTTTCTGATGTGGAAGATCAGACAAAGCTGCAGCCACAGAGCACACTAAGAATTCCAAGAGATCAGACAACCTATACTAACCTCGCTCTGATACCAAATTGTTGAACACAACTCTCTGTGGGAAACACTCGCACCCTTTATTAAGACCAATCGAGAAGAGAATACAAGACACTTTGTAGAATACTACTGCCTTATATTGCTTGGGATTTCTTGGGATGAAAAACTAGGTAGGGTGGTGGGATATTTATATACTATCCCTGTGCAATTTAGACCTAACAAATATAAATGTTTCTCTTAAAATAGGTAGATCTCTCCCTAAAATCTTAAGTATCTTCATTCTAAAATATCTACTAAGATAAATATATAATGGGCTCGTACAATTATTGGGCTTGACTCTATTGGGCTAGTATGATATTTCAACATATGATTTATTAGCCACTTCGGCAAATTTTAGAAGGTAATTTATTTTAAATAGTCAAATTAAATGAGAAACATAAACACCGTGTTTTTCAGCAAAGTCAAATACCAAACTTTCGTTCTCTCTGTTATATTTTCTTCCGCTTTCTGTTTTTTTTTTCTTCCAACAAATTTTCTTCCGCTATTTCTCCTCCGTCAAACGATTCCCTCTCACGCCGATTTGCTCAGTCGAAAGACATCATGGTATTCAAAGAATACGTCATTATCACGGAAAAATTTATGAACGGAAAGAAGATGTTTGGAAATTTCAAAGAACATGCAAAATATTACACAATGCAAGAGCACGATCAACAGTATTAATTGAAGAAAGACCAGTATGCAAAATCCGCAAACCTACTCTATTTCCGACTTGAACTTGTTTTCCTCCATGAGACGATCCAGGTCACTGGTGATATGATCAGAGGCTTTTGTGTCCCTGTACCAATTTGGATCAACCTTGTAGGAGGCAGTAGCCACCAGTGCCGCAAAAGGAGGTTCTTCTTGATAGGACTCATCCATCCTATACCAGCAGCGAACGACAATATGTCCCACTTTACCGCAGATCTAGCAGGAAGGACGAGCATCAGGGTCACAACGATCACCAGTAGGACGAGAGGGCACGCCACCTCAAGAACGGTCAGGAAATCAAGAGATGCAGCTCCAATAATAGAGGATTCTTACTATGTATTGATATAATCTCTTCTACGTTTAACACCCGAATCATCAAAGAATCATCTTTGTTATGGTTCTCTCCTCAACTGTTACTTCAATGAACTAATAACTAAAAAAGCTGAAGCTATCTTGGAGAGAAAGGAAGGAACTCAACCTACCTGTGACCTCCATGGTATACAATAGCCTTATGACACTATACACAAAAACTGGACAGCCAGAAAAAGTTCGTGCAATCGTACGAAGGCTGCCAACGTCATGTTTGATACCTATACATATAATGTGTGGATGAGAACACTTGCTGCTTCAAATGACATCTCTGGTGTGGAAAGGGTTATTGATGAAATGAAGAGGGATGGCGGAGCGGTGGGAGATTGGACAACATACAGCAACTTAGCCTCAATTTATGTCGATGCTCACTTGTTCGACAAGGCAGGCAACACGCTGAAGGAAATGGAGAAAAGAAACACTTGTCGAGATCTTTCTGCGTTCCAGTTCCTGATTACGTTGCCCGAACAAATGGGTAACCTGCTTGAAGTCTATAGAGTTTGAAGTCTATCGTTCTAACTATCAAGGTCGTTTCATTCCCTTTCTTATTCTCTATTTAAATGTGACTTTATCTCGACATAATTTAGTTATTAGGTCTTTTCACATTCTGATTCTGCCTCGTTCCACCTATATGGTCTTTTCATTCCCTCTTTTATTCTCTATTTAAATGAGATTTTATCTCGACACTGTTTAATTAATAAGGTCTTTTCACTCTCTCTCCCATCAAGAATTTTTCACACTTTTAGTCTGCCTACTTGCTCCGAAGAAGTCTCCACACAAGTTAAGGGTTGATCTTTAATAAATATCACAACTATACACCAACTATATATTTCTTTCATAAAAAATTTACAATGGTTCCACCTATTCTCACGATCTAAATTTTAAAAGACCAAAAAAAAAAAAAAAAAAAAAAAAATTAAAAACTCCAAATTGACCCCACAAGAAAATTAAATTAATTAAGGGCACTTCACATTTCTTCCCGGCCCTCCATAGTTAAAGTAATTTCCCCAACCTCCATTAATCCCAAGTTGAATATTATAGCAATTTGGATGATCTGCGAAAACCTTCAAATTCGACGCTGGAATCAAACTATTACCCCAATCCACAACCTTCAGATTCCGAAAATAAGAAGCTTTTCGGAACCCTTCGCCGGCGAAATGCCCACTCCCCATTTCCGTCGCCGTGTGAAATCCCCACGCCCTCGAATTCACCACCTCTCCGCCAAACTGTATCGTCGTTGCGTGGCTTCGAAGGTGAGTGAACAAAAATGCCGGCCAGTACCCGAGCAGCACACCTGACCCGAATTCCAACCACCAATTCCCATGCTTCGGATCCTTTGAACAACAACCCCAATTCAATTTGGACTCACAATCTTCAAGAAAAAGCATGAAATTGAAATGGGTTACCTTCCAAACCAGTACATCGATATCGAATTGGGCGCCATTGTAGGAGGAAGTTGGAGCAATTGCAGCTCCAATGGCGATTCTACGGTTGGTTTGAACGAAGCCTGGACAGAGTAAATTGTAGCAGCCTGTTGCTTGATATGCGTCGGACTGTTCATCCAAAAAGTTACCGTCATTTCATTTTCAATCTGATTTTGTTGCTAATTTTTGTGTTTTAATGTTCTTACTGTCCAATAAGTGAAGAGTCTTGGATTGTTGTCTCCATACAGCTGCGGGCTAACCTGTAGAGAAAAGTTAGGCATAGAGTTGAAATTTGTATGGATTAGAAGATTGAATCGGTTTAGAAAGTTGCCTGCCACCCAGCTTCAATGGTGTTGAGATCATGTGGGAATGAACCGGAGACGAGCCATATCTGTGAGAGGCTGAACTCGTACCGATTGTTGACCCGCGGCTTCCATACGTTCATGCTTGCCTTGGCTCCGTAGTACTGTTGTCCACTTACAGACCCCGCTGCATACTGCCACCAAAAAAATTTACATTTATTTCCATCTGGGTTTCTCCAAAATCTTAAAATTTATAAGGGATGACTCAGATTTTGGAGAGAAAGACGTGAGATCCCACATCGGCTAGGAAGGAGAACATCGGTTAGAGAGAAGAACGAAACACCTTTTACAAGGATGTGAAAACCTCTTACTAACTTAGGCTTTTTAAAAATCTCCAGGGAAGCCCAAAAGGGAAAATCCCAAAGAGGATAATATCCGGTAGCAGTGGACTTGGTCGGTTGGTATCAGAGCCAGACACCGGGCGATGTGCCAGCGAGGAGATTGAGCTCCAAAGTGGGTGGACAAAGGCTGTGTGTCAACAAGGACGCTGGGCCCGAAGGAAGTAGATTGGGAGGTCCCACTTCGATTGGAGAAGTAAATGATTGCAAGGGGGTGGAATGTGAGATCCCACATCCGTTGGGAGGAAAACGAAACACCCTTTATAAAAGTGTGGAAGCCTCTCAGTAATAGACTTGCACTCGAAAGGGAAAAGTCCAAAGAGAACGGGCCCCGAGGGGGTGGATTGTGAGATCCCCACATTGGTTGGGAGAAGAACGAAACACCCTTTTTATAAGAGTGTTAAACTTGTTCCCCGAAAGGGAAAAGCCGAAACAGAACAATATCGACTAGCTAGTTGAGTTTAATTTGGTTAAAGGCTGACCTCATGGCCTTTGCTGAGAGAGTCTCTTCTTTCTTTTCTTCCAAATCTCTGAACCGAACTCGCTCTCAATATATCATTTTTCGTCGTTCTTCTGATCGGAACTGTCCCTTCCGGGCAGAATTCTCCGGACATGCTCCATAATTGGAACGTTTCCGTCTCCACCTCACCGGAATGGCTCCGGTCATATGGTCTCTCCGGCGAATCCTGAAACAAAATTTCCATTGTTAAAAAGAAAACCCATTTCGGAAACTTAGGCTCAGATTTCTGGAATTCACCGATGGCTTCTTTCCTTTTAGCAATGGATGATCAAAAGCAAGCTGGCGATTAGTTTCAACACAATCTATAAGGTCACCATCCGGACTCTGCACAGAAATAAAAGCATCACAATCAAGCTCCAAAACAGAGTAGATTAAACAATAGAGTTACAAACCGGAATGGTTTTAACAGGGAACTTGTTGATTCTGTTGAGATGAGCTTCAATAAGCTTCAATTTCTTCAACTGATTCTCCGACCGGAACGCCGCCGTATGGTTAATGGGATGGATTTTTTTGTGGGGACGACAAAATGATGAAACGACAAGAAGGGAAAAAACAAGAATAGGAAGAAGAGGACCGTGAAAGGTTTTAGAATCCATATTTAATCCAAAAAAAACGTGGGTCGTTGTCTTTTGTGTTTGTCTTCTTCTTTTTCTTCATATAATATATATATATATATATATATATGTTTAACTCTCATTCTTTTTGTGGTTTAGAAAGTTGGGTCCTCTCATCTCGTAGCTGTTTCAACAAGAAGAAAAAAAAAATATATTATTTTAGCAATTTAAATTCTTAATCAAAATTAAAATTAAAACTGAAATTGAATAGGTTATGGTTAAACTGAATTTGGTTGAAATAACTCTTTTTAGTTGAATTGATTTTTAAAGTTTCCTAATATTAGACTAATAAAATTTATGGTTAATTAATTTTTTTTTACATATAATACCATAAATATTAAAAATAAAATATAAAATCTTTAAAATATAAAATTTTAAAATTTATATTAAAATTGAGTTTTGAGTCTAAAATTTTGAAAATAAGTGAATAGTGTTTTACGTACCTATCTTAATTCAATATTTAAAATGAAATAAATAAATGGTGATAACGGGATAAAATAATTGGTGAGAGTACTATAAGTACTTATTAAAAATGTACTTTTAGTTGATGGTTTAAAACATAACTTACTAAGTATTAATTAATTTTGTGATAAAAGTTTTAGAGTAATATTTGATAAAAATAATTGCATAATTGAAAATGATAATGATAGAAAAGTTTTGTTTGTTGGAAATAGAGATGACCATGTGTACACTACTGATTTAAATGATTGTCCTACAAATAATAAATGTCTCTCGGCTTTGCATGATAACTCTTGACTATGACATAGAAGTTAGGACATAGTAGTATGCACTTATTTCAAATATCTCGAAAAATTCATTAGTTAGAGGTATTCCTAAATTTAAATTTAAAAAATATATAATTTGTGATGTTAAGCAAACCTATTCCTCTTTCAAATCTAAGACTGTGATTTCTACAATTACATTTGTTCAACTATTACATATGGATTTATTTGGCCCTCCTAAAATATCTACTTAGGAAGGAAATTACCGTCATTTTTCAAGATTTTCTTGGGTTTTGATGATAAAACATGTTTAGAAAAGATTTACTAGTTTTTTATTGATTAGGAGTGACCATGAAGGAGAATTTGATAGTGTATCATTTGAAATTTTTTGTGAAGATAATGGTTTTTCTCAGGACTTCTCGACTCCTCAACAAAATGGTGCGGTTGAAAAGAAAAATAGAACTTTACACGAATTTGCTAGATCAATTTTAAATGAGTATGATTTACCTAAATATTTTTTTGGACCGAATCAGTTAATACCAGTTTCAAATAGAGTTTTAATTAGACCCACATAACTCTCTGTGAATTTGGCATAATAAAATTCCAAATAGCAGGTATTTCAAAGTTTTTGATTGCAAATGTTTTATTTCGAACAACAAAGAAAAAACTGGAAAATTTTGATTCTAAGACGGATATAGGTATTTTTCTTCGTTATTCATCTACTAGTAAAGTTGATAGAGTTTTGAGCAAGAGAACTTTAGTTATTGAGAAATCTATGCAATGTGGTATTTGATGAATCTTGTAATAATATTTCTAATGAGTCTATTTGTAGTGATGATTTAGAAAGAAATTTTGTAGTTTTACTTGATAGTGACAAAGAGAAATAAACTGTTTGAAGAAGTGAACGTAGATGAAAAGAATGAAGAAGGTTCTTCATCAATGCCAAAAAATGAGGGTATGACTGATCTCATCTCAACGACTTGATTATTGGTGATCTCGAAAAAGGTGTGAAAACTTGTTCTTCTATAAATTTATTTAATAATCTTACTTGGTTCTCAAATTGAAACAAAAAATCTTAAGTACGCCGAAAATGATGAGTTTTGGATTTTAGCTATGCATGAAGACGGATTGGGAATTAGTCCATAGGCCCTCTAATATTTTCATTATTGGAACCAAATAATATTTCCAAAATAATATTTCCACTTTTGCACCTGCTAGATTAGAAGCTATTAGAATGTTACTTGCTTTTAATTCTTACAAAAAAAAATTTATATTGTATCAAATGGATGTGAAAAATGCATTCTTAAATGGATATATTACGGAGAAAGTTTATGAAGAATAACCTCCCGGATTTAAAAATTTTGATTTTCCACATGATGTATATAAGTTGAAGAAGGCTCTCGCTTAAAACAAACTCCAAAGCTGGGTATGATAGGCTTAGTAATTTTCTTATTGGAAATAATTTTAAAATTGGTAAACTCGACACTACTCCTTTTATTAAAATTAAAGAAAATGATATGCTATTAGTGCAAATATATGTAGATATATTATATTTGGTTCTACTAATCTTCCCTCTGCCAAGAAAGTTTGAGATGAGTATGATGGGAGAACTTAGTTTATTTCTTGGACTTCAAATCTAATATCTCAAAAATGGTATCTTCATACATCAACCGAAATACATTAAGGATTTACTCAAAAGGTTCTAGTTCAATAATGTAAGATTGCAAAAACTACAATGAGCACATCCACTAAGCTTGACAACGATGAAAAAGGTAAATGTGTGGATATTAAATCTGATAGTATGATTGGATCTTTAATTTACTTGACCGCTAGTAGATCCGATATTATGTTTAGTGTAGGTCTTCGTGCAAGGTTTCAATCTTGTCCTAAGAATCTCATTTACATTCAATTAAAACAATATTTAAATATTTGCTTGAGACTATCCATTTAGGATCGCTGTATCCTATAACTGTTGAGTTTAAATTGGTATGATATTCTAATTTGGATTTTGCTAGAAGTTTACTTGATCGTAAAAGTACTAGTGGCACATGTCAATTTCTTGGTAGTTTATTAGTTTCTTGGTTTGGTAAAAAGCAAAATTCGGTTGCCTTAACTACTACTATCGAAGCGGAATATATTACGGTTGCTAGTTGTTGTGCTCAAATTCATTGGATGAAACAAACTCTTTGTGATTTTGGATTAAAATTTGATAGTGTTCGAATATTTTGTGATAACATTATGCTATTAATTTAACCAAAAATCATATTCATCTTTCTAGAACTAAACATATTGACCATAGATATCATTATATTAGAGAGCATGTGCAAAATGAACATATTATTCTTGTTTGTAAGCTCTAATAATCAATTAGTCGATATTTTAACCGGGCCTTTGAATGAATTTTTTTTTTGCAAAAATAAGCTTGAGCTTGGTATTATTAGTTGTGATATATCTTGAATTTTATAATTTTGTTCATAATTTTTTAAGATTCTTAGGGGAGCTATTATGTCATTCTTAATTTATTATTTTTCAATCGATAACGGATGGAGGTGCAGGATTTCAAACATCCGAAAAAATTAGTTCCAAAGGTGACGAAGACGGATGAAAAGAACTAGTGTATGATAACTGATGACTTTTTGCTAACTGACACGCATTACAAACTTGCAAATGTGACTCACTAGCACACGAAATATTATTGAGACGCAAAACTGACTTCACTACTTGAGATGAAGAATGTCCAAGACGTGCATAACATTGGGCATGAGTAGTAGATCTACTCACTAAGGCGTGCTTGAGATCATCAACATCAAATGACTTGATAGGATAGAGACCAGACTCACACCTCCCGTGTAGAAGACATTTCCTCACCGTCGATCCTTAATAGAATAATGCAAATGATGGTATGTTAGATAAAAGGTTGTGGCTTTTTTTAGGTTATTCACGTTTTACTTAAACTTAATTAGTTGAATTTTTTTTTAGGCTATCTCAATTAACGCTACACATAGTAGGATGGAACAACTTATTTTTAGCTGGCCAGGCCATCTTTAGACGTATGATGTTGAACACAACTCTTGTGGGAAACACTCGCACTCTTTATTAAAACCAATCGAGAAGAGAATACAAGACACTTCGTAGAATACTATTACTTTATATTGTTTGGGATTTCTTGGGATGAAAAACTAGGTAGGGTGGAGGGGTATTGATACCATACCCTAAGCAGTTTAGACCTAACAAATCTAAATCTTTTTCCTAAAATATGTAGATCTCTCCTAAAATCTCTAAGTATCTTTATTCTAAAATATCTACTAAGATAAATATATAATTAGCTCGTACAATTATTGGGCATGACTCTATTGGGCTAGTGATGATATTTTAACACTCCCCCTCGACACTAGTCCTCATTCGCTGCACCATGTTGAGCTGACAGCGAAAGCTCTCATGATAGCCCTTTTGTAAACAAGTCTGTCACTTGGTCTTCTGTCTTGATCTGCTGCATCTCGATTTCTTCCTTTAGGATCTTCTCTCTAATGAAATGGTAGTGCACCTCCACATGCTTTGTTCTAGCATGAAACTGGATTTTCTGCTAGACGAATCGCATATTGGTTGTCGCAATTTAGTGGTATTGGATAGTCAATTTTCTGGTGCCAATCTTCCATCAAGAGTTTCAGCCATGTACTTTCCTTAGCTGCTCCAATTGCTGCTCTGTACTCTGCTTCTCTAGTTGACAATGATCCCGTTGGTTGTCTTTTGCTATACCAAAAAATTGTTCTCGAACCGAACTTGAACACATACCTGGTGCTTGATCTTCGGGTATCATGATATCCTTTGACATATCTCAAGGTTCGTTGAGCCGCATCAATATGAGGCTTGTTCAGACTTTGCATATACTGACTAATGACTCCAACTTCGTTTTCAAATGCATTTGGTTGGTTCATGTAGATCTTCTGGTCCAACATTCCATGCAAGAATACATTCTTCATATCCATCTGCCAAAATTTCCAATCTTTATTTACCACAAGTGCTGGAGGAACTTGTACGAT
This sequence comes from Cucurbita ficifolia, assembly GCA_033971965.1. NCBI lineage: Eukaryota > Viridiplantae > Streptophyta > Magnoliopsida > Cucurbitales > Cucurbitaceae > Cucurbita > Cucurbita ficifolia. Next base: position 10,156,570 of record CM066979.1, read on the forward strand.
AGTGATCTTCGCCACTAGACTAAACGTTTCTTCAGAGTGTAGTTCATATTCTTGAGAGAACCCTGGATCTATAGTCTGAGGTTTGTATCTCACGATTGATCCATCTGGGGTACACTCTCTTTTGTAAATCCACTTGTAAAAGATGGATTTGATATATTCTAGTCTTGGTTTTAGTTCCCAAGTTTTATTTTGCTCTAGCGCTATAATTTTTTCCTCCATCGCTTTCTTGCAAGCAAAGTTTTGTGATGCTTCACATGTCTCTAGCTCATTAACTCCGTCTTCTACAATAGCTGCATTAGCATACTCTGGATTTAACTTTTGGATTATTTCTGACTGTCTAAGTTGTTGAGGTGTCATTTCGTTCTCACCAGGTTAGCTTGGTTGAGTCACTTCTTGCTCATCAACATCAGTGTCACTCAAATCTCCAGGCACATTAGCATTTAAGCAAGTGTGTACAGTTTTCTCCCTCATCTTCTGTGGAAGAATTTCTTCAGTGTTGTCCAAGCATGGTAATACTTCCTTCTCTAAGGGCCACCCGTCTTCCATTGCACCGCTTTGATCGTCAATCATGTGGTTTAAGTATCTTGAATCAATGATCCAGTCATCCTCATAGTCGATATGCTCTTCCATCATTGCCAAGAGTGCTAGCTCGTCTTCTTCTAAGAGACATATTGCCTCTGCATCTCATTCCTCCTCAATCTTTATGTTGGAGGATGCCACGTTGCTTTCGACAGATTTTTTCTTGGACCAACAATCCGTGGACATGTGGCCCTTCTTCCCGCAATTGTAGCAATTACCTTCAAATCTCTTTCCTTGAGAACTCTTGTTGTCATTCTTCTAAGCTCTCACAGGTTGTACGGTTCCTTGATGGCTTCTTCTTTTGTCACCGTTTTTGTATCCACGTTTGGTAGAAGACTTATTATTGCTCCGACTTTCACTTGTGTAGAGTGCTTCTTCTTCACCCCAGTGTGATGCCTCCCATTTGTTTAGCCATGGCTTCTTGGCTAGCTAACAAATTTTCGAACTCTACAAGTGATAGTTGAGTGGGTCATCCTTGTGCAGCAATAATAAAGCTTCTATGTTCTGGTCGCAATCCGTGGATAATAATCCTCTTCATTCGAGATTCTACAATGGCGGACTACGAGTCTAGTTCAGTAATCTCCCGACAGATCGACTTGACCTTGTGGAAGTGTTGAGCAATCGTCATGTCACATTGTGAAATTGACAACAACTCGTTCTCCAGAAGTTGTAGTCTCGTATCGTTCTTCTTTGAGAACAACATCACGAATGTGTCACATGCTTCTTTCGGTGTCTTGTCATCCCAAATATGTTCTAACATCTCTTTTGCGATTGTGGTCTTCAAGGCAAACATTGCTTTGCCTGCTTTGATTCTCCATTTGCGCAAGGCGCCGTTAGAATCCTCTTCTGGCGGCGTAGTCACACCCGCCAACGATCTCCCAAAGATCCTGTCCTTGTAAATAGGACATCATGCATGTTGGCCACGTATTGTAGTTGTTGTTGTTGAGTTTCTTGATTTCTCCTACGATTTGGAAGTCAACCATCGTGTTGACAATACCTCAGTAATACCAAACAAGCCTTTTCGATACAAGACTTGCAGAGTCACAGACTACTCACAACACAAAGAAACTCACTCACTAATGATCTCAAAAAATCGTTTCTGATGTGGAAGATCAGACAAAGCTGCAGCCACAGAGCATACTAAGAATTCCAAGAGATCAGACAACCTATACTAACCTCGCTCTGATACCAAATTGTTGAACACAACTCTCTGTGGGAAACAGTCGCACCCTTTATTAAGACCAATCGAGAAGAGAATACAAGACACTTTGTAGAATACTACCACCTTATATTGCTTGGGATTTCTTGGGATGAAAAACTAGGTAGGGTGGAGGGGTATTTATACTATCCCTGTGCAATTTAGACCTAACAAATCTAAATCTTTTTCTTAAAATAGGTATCTCCCTAAAATCTTAATATCTTCATTCTAAAATATCTACTCCGATAAATATATAATGGGCTCGTACAATTATTGGGCTTTAGAATGTAATTTACTTTAAATAGTCAAATTAAATGAGAAACATAAACACCATGTTTTTCAGCAAAGTAAAATACCAAACTTTCGTTCTCTCTGTTATTTTTTCTTCCGCTTTCTGTTTTTTTTTCTTCCAACAAATTTTCTTCCGTTATTTCTCCTCCGTCAAACGATTTCCTCTCACGCCGATTTGCTCAGTCGAAAGACATCATGGTATTCAAAGAATACGTCATTATCACGGAAAAATTTATGAACGGAAAGAAGATGTTTGGAAATTTCAAAGAACATGCAAAATATTACACAATGCAAGAGCACGATCAACAGTATTAATTGAAGAAAGACCAGTATGCAAAATCCGCAAACCTACTCTATTTCCGACTTGAACTTGTTTGCCTCCATGAGACGATCTAGGTCACTGGTGATATGATCAGAGGCGTTTGTGTCCCTGTACCAATTTGGATCAACCTTGTAGGAGGCAGTAGCCACCAGTGCCGCAAAAGGAGGTTCTTCTTGATAGGACTCATCCATCCTATACCAGCAGCGAACGACAATATGCCCCACTTTGCCGCAGATCTAGCAGGAAGGACGAGCATCAGGGTCACAACGATCACCAGTAGGACGAGAGGGCACGCCACCTCAAGAACGGTCAGGAAATCAAGAGATGCAGCTCCAATAATAGAGGATTCTTACTATGTATAGATATAATCTCTTCTACGTTTAACACCCGAATCATCAAAGAATCATCTTTGTTATGGTTCTCTCCTCAACTGTTACTGCAATGAACTAATAACTAAAAAAGCTGAAGCTATCTTGGAGAAAAAGGAAGAAACTAACCTACCTGTGACCTCCATGGTATACAATAGCCTTATGACACTATACACAAAAACTTGGCAGCCAGAAGAAGTTCGTGCAATCGTACGAAGGCTGCCAACGTCATGTTTGATACCTATACATATAGTGTGTGGATGAGGGCACTTGCTGCTTCAAATGACATCTCAGGTGTGGAAATGGTTATTGATGAAATGAAGAGGGATGGCGGAGCGGTGGGAGATTGGACAACATACAGCAACTTAGCCTCAATTTATGCCGATGCTCACTTGTTCAACAAGGCAGGCAACACGCTGAAGGAAATGGAGAAGAGAAACACTTGTCGAGATCTTTCTGCGTTCCAGTTCCTGATTACGTTGCCCGAACAAATGGGTAACCTGCTTGAAGTCTATAGAGTTTGAAGTCTATCGTTCTAAATATCAAGGTCGTTTCATTCCCTTTCTTATTCTCTATTTAAATGTGACTTTATCTCGACATAATTTAGTTATTAGGTCTTTTCACATTCTGATTCTGCCTCGTTCCACCTATATGGTCTTTTCATTTCCACTTTTATTCTCTATTTAAATTAGATTTTATCTCGACACTGTTTAACTATTAAGGTCTTTTCACTCTCTCTCTCATCAAGAATTTTTCACACTTTTATTCTGCTTACTTGCTCCGAAGAAGTCTCCACACAAGTTAAGGGTTGATCTTTAATAAATATCACAACTATATACCAACCATATATTTCTTTCATAAAAAATTTACAATTTACAATGGTTCCACCTATTCTCACTATCTAAATTTTAAAAGACCCAAAAAAAAAAAAAAAATTTTAAAACTCCAAATTGACCCCACAAGAAAATTAAATTAATTAAGGGCACTTCACATTTCTTCCGGGCCCTCCATAGTAAAAATAATTTCCCCAACCTCCATTAATCCCAAGTTGAATATTATAGCAATTTGGATGATCTGCGAAAACCTTCAAATTCGACGCTGGAATCAAACTATTACCCCAATCCACAACCTTCAGATTCCGAAAATAAGAAGCTTTTCGGAACCCTTCGCCGGCGAAATGCCCACTCCCCATTTCCGTCGCCATGTGAAATCCCCACGCCCTCGAATTCACCACCTCTCCGCCAAACTGTATCGTCGTTGCGTGGCTTCGAAGGTGAGTGAACAAAAATGTCGGCCAGTACCCGAGCAGCACACTTGACCCAAATTCCAACCACCAATTCCCATGCTTCGGATCCTTTGAACAACCACAAACAACAACCCCCAATTCAATTTGGACTCACAATCTTCAAGAAAAAGCATGAAATTGAAATGGGTTACCTTCCAAACCAGTACATCGATATCGAATTGGGCGCCATTGTAGGAGGAAGTTGGAGCAATTGCAGCTCCAATGGCGATTGCCTGGACAGAGTAAATTGTAGCAGCCTGTTGCTTGATATGCGTCGAACTGTTCATCCAAAAAGTTACCGTCATTTCATTTTCAATCTGATTTTCTTGCTAATTTTTGTGTTTTAATGTTCTTACTGTCCAATAAGTGAAGAGTCTTGGATTGTTGTCTCCATACAGCTGTGGGCTAACCTGTAGAGAAAAGTTAGGCATAGAGTTGAAATTTGTATGGATTAGAAGATTGAATCGGTTGAGAAAGTTGCCTGCCACCCAGCTTCAATGGTGTTGAGATCATGTGGGAATGAACCGTAGACGAGCCATATCTGTGAGAGGCTGAACTCGTACCGATTGTTGACCCGCGGCTTCCATACGTTCATGCTTGCCTTGGCTCCGTAGTACTGTTGTCCACTTACAGACCCCGCTGCATACTGCCACCAACAAAATTTACATTTAGGGTTTCTCCAAAATCTTAAAAATTATAAGGGATGACTCAGATTTTTGAGAAAAAGACGTGAGATCCCACATCTGCTAGGAAGGAGAACATCGGTTAGGGAGAAGAACAAAACACCTTTAGAGAGTAAACGAAACACCTTTTACAAGGATGTGGAAACCTCTTACTAGCTGAGGCTTTTTAAAAATCTTGAGGAAAATCGGAAAGGGAAAAGCCCAAAGAGGATAATATCGGCTAGCAATGGGCTTGGCCGTTTGGTATTAGAGCCAGACACCGGGCGATGTGTCAGCAAGGAGATTGAGCCCCAAAGTGGGTGGACAAAGGCGGTGTGTCAACAAGGACGCTGGCCCCGAAGGAAGTAGATTGGAAGGTCCCACTTCGATTGGAGAAGGAAATGATTGCAAGGGGTGGATTGTGAGATCCCACATCTGTTGGGAGGAAAACGAAACACCCTTTATAAATGTGTGGAAGCCTCGCACTAATAGACTTGCACCCGAAAGGGAAAAGTCCAAAGAGAACGGCCCCGAGGGAGTGTTTTGTGAGATCCCCACATTGGTTGGGAGGAACCAAACATCCTTTTTATAAGACTGTTAAACTTCTTCCCCGAAAGGGAAAAGCCAGAATTCTCCGGACATGCTCCATAATTGGAACGTTTCCGTCTCCACCTCACCGGAATGGTTCCGGTCATATGGTCTGTCCGACGAATCCTGAAACAAAATTTCCATCGTTAAAAAGAAAACCCATTTCGGGAACTTAGGCTCAGATTCCTGGAATTTACCGATGGCTTCTTTCCTTTGAGCAATGGATGATCAAAAGCAAGCTGGCGATAAGTTTCAACACAATCTATAAGGTCACCATCCGGACTCTGCACCCAAATAAAAGCATCACAATCAAGCTCCAAAACAGAGGAGATTAAACAACAGAGTTACAAACCTGAATGGTTTTGACAGGGGACTTGTTGATTCTGTTGAGATGAGCTTCAATAAGCTTTAATTTCTTCAACTGATTCTCCGATCGGAACGCCGCCGTATGGTTAATGGGATGGATTTTTTTGTGGGGACGACAAAACGATGAGACGACAAGAAGGGAAAAAACAAGAACGGGAAGAAGAGGACGGTGGAAGGTTTTAGAATCCATATTTAATCCAAAAAAAAACATGGGTTCTTGTCTTTTGTGTTTGTCTTCTTTTTCTTCATATAATTATATATATATGGGTTTAACTCTCATTCTTTTTGTGGTTATTCTTTTTGTGGTTTAAAATATTGGGTCCTCTCTCTCGTAGCTGTTTCAACAAAAAGAAAAAAAATATATTATTTTAGCAATTTAAATTTGTAATTCAAAATTAAAATTAAAATTGGAATTGAATAGGTTATGGGTTAACTGAATTTGGTTGAAATAAATAAATCAACTTTTTTTTAGTTGAATTGATTCTTAAATTTTCCTAATATTAGACTAACAAAATTTATCGTTAATTAAACTTTTTTTGAAATTAAATTTTGAAAATAAGTTAATAGTCTTTTACCTGTATATCTTAATTCAATATTTAAAATAAAATAAATAAATGGTAATAACACGGTAAAATAATTGGTGGGTACCAATAAGTAATGACATTTGTACTCTTATTGAAAATGTACTTTTAGTTGATGGTTTAAAGCAGGACTTATCATTAGTCAATTCTGTGATAAATGTTTTAGAGTTATATTTGATAAAAATAATTGCATAATTAAAAATTGTAATGATAGAAAAGTTTTATTTGTTGGAAATAGATATGAGAATGTATACATTAATGATTTAAATAATTGTCCTCCAAATGATAAATATTTTGCATGATAACTCTGGACTATGGCATAGAAGATTAGGACATAGTAGTATGCACTCATTTCAAATATCTCAAAATATTCATTAGTTAAAGGTTTTCCTAAATTTAAATTTAAAAAATATAAAATTTGTGATGCTCGTTCAAATACTTAATCAAACCAATTACTCTTTCAAATAAAAAAAATGTGATTTCTACCATTAGACATCTTCACGTATGGATTTATTTGGCCCTTCTAAAAATAGGTAGTTAGGGAGAGAATTACTGTGATTTGTCGGGATTTACTTGGATTTTGATGATAAAACATAATAATGATGTCTTGAAAACATTTGCTAGTTTTGTAAAAAAGAGTTCAAAATGAAAAACGTTTTTTAATTATTTGGAGTGAACATGGTGGAGAATTTGGTAGCGTAGTATTTGAAAAATTTTGTGAAGATAATAGTTTTTCTCATGATTTCCCGACTCCTCAACAAAATAGTGTGGTTAAAAAGAAAAACCGTACTTCACACGAATTTGCTAGATTAATGTTAAATGAGTATGATTTACTCAAATATTTTTTTGGACGAATCCGTTAATACCGCTTTCAAATAGAGTTTTAATTAGACCTCTTGAGATAAAACTCCTGTGAATTTGGCATAATAAAATTTAAATATTTTATATTTCAAAGTTTTTTTTGTTGCAAATGTTTTATTTTGAACAACCTAGGAAAGCTGGAAAAATTTGATTCTAAGACGGATATTGGTATTTTTCTTGGTTATTCATCTACTAGTAAAGTTATAGAGTTTTCCATAAGAGAACTTTTATTGAAGAATCTATGCATGTGGTATTTGTAGTGATATTTAGAGAAAAAAAAATAATTGAGTTTTACCGGTCAATGACAAAGGGAAATAAACCGTTTCAAGTAAAGAACAAGTGAACTTAGATGAAAATAAGGAAGAAGGTTCTTCGTCAATGCCAAAAGAACGGAGGTATGTCTTATCTCATCTCAATGACTTGATTATTGGTGATCTCGAACAAAGTGTGAAAACTCATTCTTTTGTTAATTTATTTAATAATCTTACTTTTGTTTCTCAAATTGAATCAAAAAATATTAAGATGCCGAAAATGATGAGTTTTAGATTTTAGGGGAGACTAAATCAATTTGAAAGGAACAAAGTTTCGGAATTAATCCATGTCGTCTAATATTTTCATTATTGGAACCAAATGGGTTTTTAGAAATAAAATTGATGAAAATGGGTATATCATTAGAAATAAAGCGGCTTGTAGCTCAAGGTTAATGTCATTAGGAAGGTATAGACTATGAAGAAACTTTTGCACCCGTTACTACATTTGAAGCTATTAGAATGTTACTTGCTTTTAATTCTTACAAAAATTGTATATTGTATCACATGGATGTGAAAAGTGCATTCTTAAATGGATATATTATGGAGAAAGTTTATGTAAAACAACCTCCCGGATTTGAAATTTTTGATTTTCCACGTGATGTATATAAGTTGAAAAAGACTCCGGATGGCTTAAAACAAGCTCCAATAGCTTGGTATGATAAACTTAATAATTTTCTTATTGGAATGATTTTAAAATGGGTAAACTCGACACTACTCTTCTTGTTAAACTTAAAGAAAATGATATGTATTAGTGTAGATAATATTATATTTGGTTCTACTAATCCTTCCTTATGTCAAGAAAGTTTGAGACAAGTATGATGGGAGAGCTTAGTTTCTTTCTTGGACTTCAAATCAAACAACTCAGTGATGGTATCTTCATAAATTAAGAGAAATACATTAACGATTTACTCAAAAGGTTCAAGTTCAATGAACATAAGATTGCAAATACTCCAATGAGCACATCCACCCACCTTGACAACAATGAAAAAGGTAAATGTGTGGATATTAGGTATGATTGGATCTTTGCTTTACTTGACGGCTAGTAGACCGGATATCATGTTTGGTGTATGTGTTTGTGCTAGGTTTGAATCTTGTCCTAAGAAACTCTGCAATTAAGAGGATATTTAAATATTTGCTTAAAACTATTAATTTAGGATCGTTATATCCCATACATGTTAATTTAAATGAGTAGGATATTCTGATGCGGATTTTGATGGAAGTTTACTCGATAAAGTATTGGTAGAATTTGTCAATTTCTTGTCAGTTCATTAGTTTCTTGGTTTAGTAAAAAACAAAATTTGGTTGCCTTAACTACTACGGACGAAGCAGAATATATTAGGTTGCTACTTGTTGTGCTCAAATTGTTTGGATGAAACAAACTCTTTTGGATTTTGGATTAAAATTTGATAGTGTGCCAATCTTTTTTAATAACACTATGTTATTAATTTAACCAAAAATTCTATTTATTATTCTAGAACTAAATATATTGACATTAGACATCGTTATATTAAAGAGTATGTGCAAAATGGACATATTATTCTGCAAAAATAGGCTTGAATTGGTATTATTAGTTCTGATATAATCTTGTTTATCATTTTTTAAGGCATGTTATTCTTTTTTTTATGATTCCAGAGCGGGAGAAAATTAATAAACATATGTTCTAAATTACAGGGGAGAATATGCTTGAATTTCAAGTAAGAAATTGATATTATTATTTAGACAGGTGTATTATTTTAGGTTTTATGAATTTGATACTATCTTTCTTCCAATCATCCTAAAAAGGGAGGTGGTTGGCTTGTTGGCCGATAATCTAGTGATGTTTTGATGATAACAAACTTATACTTAATTATTAACAAATTATGAGTATTTTGAAGGGTATGTAAGCTTGGAAATAACGATTTCAACCCATTTTTCAATCACTCAAATCAGAGACAAATTGGAGGAGTTGCAGTTGAAACAAGATGCATGACGTAATGATGTGGCGGTAAAATTGATGGACCAATCAAAGTATGACACTTAAACTTTGAGAGAGTATCGAGATGAAATTTCTAATTATTTTAAGAAATAGAAATAAAATTACTTATACATCGTATGTCATTTGAACTATAATAAGAAAAATTAAAATTAAAATCGATTTTTATTATTTTTACATTATATTATTATATTTTTTAAAAATAAAAATAAAATAATAATGATCTACTTTCATTTTCCTTCCAACACTAAATATAAAAATATTTTAATAGTTTTTTTTTAAATGGTACATATTAATTCCTATTTTTGTCATTTTTATATAAATTCATGTTCTTCTCTATATTTTAACACACAACTTCAAGTTTTTGAGGGTTCTCTCCAACCAATTTTATTTATTTTTATATTATTGTTGAGTAATCTTTTTTAGAGAGTTGTGTGTTACTACAAAATTGAAATACTTGTACCGGTTTGATCCTGAGTCGTGAAAATGATTGAATTTGTTCTTGAACTCGTAAAAAAAGTTGTGTAGCGGTTGGGCTCTTATTCGAGGATAGAGTCCAAAAAGATTTATTCAAAATCCCAAGAGACGCTCGCAGAGTGGAGTAGGTCGAGTTTGACTAATCCACTAAAAATTATATTTTCTAACTCTTTTCTATTTTATCTCGAAATTGTTATTGTGATTTATTGCATCTTTTAAGTTTTTTTTTTTTTAATACAGTTAGAGAATTTTTTTTATCCATTAAGGGTAGGGCGAGTGGTGGCTGGGAAGGGATAGGAGATGAAGATGAGAAATATAATTTATATCTCGACCTCCTTTACCTATCAAGGATTTTTCATTCCTTCTTTTATTCTTTGTTTAAATGAGATTTCATCTCGACCCTTTCAACTATTAGGGTCTTTTCACTCTCTGCCCACTCTCATTTTGCCCGGTTCTAACTACCAAGATGTGATTTTATCTCGACATAATTTAGTTATTAGGTCTTTTCATATTCTCATTCCGCCTTATTCAGCCTTGTTCCACCTATAAAGTCTTTCCATTCCCTCTTTATTCTCTATTTAAATGAGATTTTATCTCCAACCTCTTAACTATTAAGATCTTTTCACTCTCTCTCCCATCAAAGTATTTTCACACTTTTATTGTGCCCCGTTTGAAAGAGGTCTCCACAAGTTAAATGCTGATCTTTAATAAATATCACAACCATAGTCCAACTCTATATTTCTTTCATAAAAAAATTTACAATGGTCCCACTTATTCTCACGTATTAGTGATCTAAATTTGAAAGGACAAAAAAAAAAATTATTAAAAACCCCAAATTGACCCCACAAGAAAATTAAATTAATTAAGGGCACTTCACATTTCTTCCGGGCCCTCCATAGTAAAAATAATTTCCCCAAACTCCATTTAACCGAGGTTGAATATTATAGCAATTTGGATGATCTGCCAAAACCTTCAAATTGGATAATGGAATCAAACTATTATCCCAATCCACAACTTTCAGATTACGAAAATAAGAAGCTTTTCGGAACCCTTCGCCGGCGAAATGCCCACTCCCCATTTCCGTCGCCGTGTGAAATCCCCACGCTCTCGAATTCACCACCTCTCCACCAAACTGTATCATCGTTGCGTGGCTTCGAAGGTGAGTGAACAAAATCGTCGGCCAGTACCCGACCAGCACACCCGACCCGAATTCCAACCACCAGTTCCCATGCTTCGGATCCTTTGAACAACAACCTCAATTCAATTTGGACTCACAATCTTCAAGAAAAAGCATGAAATTGAAATGGGTTACCTTCCAAACCAGTAAACTGATGTCGAATTGGCCGCCATTGTAGGAGGAAGTTGGAGAAATTGCAGCTCCAATGGCGATTCTACTGTTGGTTTGAACGAAGCCTGAACAGAGTAAATTGTAGCACCCTGTTGCTTGATATGCGTCCGACTGTTCATTCAAAAAGTTGTCGTCATTTCATTTTCAATCTGATTTTGTTGCTAATTTTTGTGTTTTAATGTTCTTACTGTCCAATAAGTGAAGAGTCGTGGATGGTTGTCTCCATACAGCTCCGGGCTAACCTGTGGAGAAAAGTTAGCCATAGAATTGAAATTTATGTATATTTGAACATTGAATCGGTTCAGAAAGTTGCCTGCCAGCCAGCTTCAATGGTGTTGAGATCGTGTCGGAAAGAATCGGAGATGAGCCAAATCTGTGAGAGGCTGAACTCGTACCGATTGCTGACCCGCGGCTTCCATACGTTCATGCTTGCCTTGGCTCCGTAGTACTCTTCTCCACTTACGAACCCCACTGCATGCTGCCACCAACAAAATTTACCTTCATTTCGATATAGGTTTTTCCAAAATCTTAAATTTACAATATATGCTAGCGGTGGGCTTGGCGGGCGATGTGTTAGCGAGTAGGTTGAGCCTCGAAGGGGGTGGACAAGAGGCGGTTTGCCAGCAAGGACGCTGGACCCCGAAGGGGGTGGATTGGGGAGTCTCACTTTGATTGGAGAAGGGAACAAGTGTCAGCAAGCAAGGACGCGGAGCCCGGGGTGGATTGGGGGGTCCCACTTTGATTGGAGAAGGAAACGATTGTCAGCAAGGACGTTGAGCTTAGGTGGTAGATTGGGGGTCCCATTTCGATTGGCGAAGGGAACGAGTGCCAGCGAAGAAGTTGAACCCCGAGTGCCAACAAAGAGGTTGAACCCCGAGTGCCAGCGAAGAGGTTGAACCCCGAGTGCTAGCGAAGAGATTGAACCCCAAGGAGGTGGATTGTGAGATCCCACATCGGTTGTGAGGAAAACTAAACACCCTTTATATAAAGGTGTGGAAACCTCTCACTAATAGACTTGCACACGAAAGGGAAAAGTCGAAAGAGGACAGGCCCGAGAGGGTGGATTGTGAGATCCCACATTGGTTGGAAGAAGAACGAAACAACCTTTATAAGAGTGTTAAACTTCTCCCCGAGAGGGAAAAGCACAAACAGAATAATATCTGAGTTTGAGTTTAATCTGATTAAAGACTGACCTCATGGTCTTTGCTGGAAGTGTCTCTTCTTACTTTTCTTCCAAATCTCTGAACCGAACTCACTCTCTGCATATCCTTTTTCGTCGTTCTTCTGATTGGAACTGTCCCCTCCGGGCAGAATTCTCCGGACATGCTCCATAATTGGAACATTTCCATCTCCACCTCACCGGAATGGTTCCGGTCAAAAGGTCTCTTCGGCGGATCCTAAAACAAAATTTCCATGATTAAAAAGAAAACCCATTTGGGAAACTTAGGCTCAGATTCCTTGAATTTACCAAAGGCTTCTTTCCTTTGAGCAATGGATGATCAAAAGCAAGTTGGCGATGAGTTTCAACACAATCTATAAGGTCACCATCCGGACTCTGCACCCAAATAAAAGCATCACAATCAAGCTCCAAAACAGAGTAGATTAAACAATAGAGTTACAAACCGGAATGGTTTTGACAGGGGACTTGTTGATTCTGTTGAGATGAGCTTCAATAAGCTTCAATTTCTTCAACTGATTCTCCGACCGGAACGCCGCCGTATGGTTAATAGGATGGATTTTTTTGTCGGGACGACAAAACGATGAAACGACAAGAAGGAAAAAAACAAGAACAGGAAGAAGAGGATGGTGGAAGGTTTTAGAATCCATATTTAATCCCAAAAAAAACATGGGTCGTTGTCTTTTGTGTTTGTCTTCTTCTTTGTCTTCATATAATGTGTATATATATATATGGGTTTTAGAACCGAACAATGAGAATTAACTCTTTCATTGTTTTTGTGGCTTAAAAGTTGGTCCTCTCTGTCACATCCTGTTCTTTCATGTCAGCTGTTTCACATCATTTTAATTAAAATTAAAACTAAAATTGGGGTATTTAGTGATAGCAACTTAATATTAGACTAACACAAAAGTTATGGGTTAAATTGAATTTGGTTGATTGAATTGATGGTTGAATTTTCCTAATATTAGACTAACAAATTAAATCTTATTTTACTTACTATACTATATATATCAAAAATAAAATCCACCCCTTTTCGAAGTTCAAGTGTCCTCGTTAACCTTCGTTCTCCTCTCTAAACGACTCTTCTCTAAATGACGTGGGATCTAACCGATGTGGAATCTCACAATCCATCCATTTTCGAAGCTCAATGTCCTCGCTGACACTTATTCTCCTCTCCAAACATCGTGGGATCTAACCAATGTAGAATCTCATAATCCACCCTCTTCGGAGCTCGGTGTTCTCGCTGACACTCATTCTCATCTCCAATCGACGTAGAATCTAACCGATCTGGAATCTCACAATCCACCCCTTTTCGAAATTCAGTGTCCTCGCTGTCACTCATTCTCATCTCCAAACAATGTGAGATCTAACCAACGTGGAATCTCATAATCTACCCCTTTTCGGAGCTCAGTGTATTCGCTGACACTCGTTCTCCTCTCCAATCGACGTGGGATCTCCGAAAGTGTCCAAAATCGAGAATGGCCATAGACCCACTTCTTCAAATGCTTAAACAAAAAAAAAAACGTATTTGGGCACTTTGAGTGTTCGTCCACTTTTGTGCACACTTATCTGATCCCACTTTAAAAGCTAATATTTGGGCACTTTCAGTCCCCAATCCCTTTCTCTCTTCCAAATGCTTATGAAAATCAATGATTTATTCCAAAGTTAAAACCAATTTCTAGGCAACCAAGTAAAGAAGATAAAGTTTGTACTCAGAAACTTGAATAACAAACAGTAAAATGAAATCTATACAGATCAGCTTGAAAAGAAGAGGGAAACCTTAAAATAAATCATGCATGAAATGAGCGTTTCGAGAGTCGCTTGTCGAGAATATGGATACAACTCTCATGAACTTGTTAAGGGAACCCATCAAAATCGTAGCAAAAACGAACCCTTATAGGACAATTGTCATTGTTTATGAATCAGAACTCGAACTGTGTTAGAATCGCACAACAACGCGCACACTCCGATCTAGATGAACACGAAAACCAAGAGAGAATACAAAGAATATAGTAAGTACATTTTCAAACCTATATCTATAGTCAGTTTAATACATGTAGTATATAAGCTTTGCCCTTTTACTCTAACTATTTAATATTTATGACACCATGTGATTTACCATATTTAGTTTGACTGCTTATAACATTGATTAAGCTATAAATAAAGTAGACTCCATAACCTAACAACAGCATCCTCCATAACCTAACAAGCCGTACTTGAGATTTTCACCGCATACGGCTCATTATTTTAGACATTTTTGAGATGATTGCTCGATTTGTTCATAATAGTATCACAATCAACAACGAGAATCAACCACTTTGCTTTTAAGGGTATCCGACTCATTTTTATCCAGCTAGAGTCAGCTTTCCAAGGAAAAAAAAGGGATTTTTATATGAGCAAATGGCCCATTTCCATATTCTTTAGGGTTTAAACATGTTTGTGAGCATTGTGCTTATTACAAGTTTGATTGAATTCACCCTTACGCTTTTCAAATTAGAGTTTCAGTTTTACGTCCGTGTAATGTATAATTCAAGTTCCAGTACAGTTTTCTAAGGAAATATTAAGGTATTAAAAGTAAGAAAAGTCAAGATGAATGGTTCTTAAAAATATATTATTTAATTTACAATCTATTTATGGATTTCTTTAAAATATCTATAAGTTTATTTAATATTATAATTATGAAATTTTAAAAAATGTGTTAAAATTTTATTTTGATAAGAGAATTGATGAAATTCGGTGGGTCTTTGTGATCTTTATTGGGCCGAAAGTGCAATTCAAAGGCCCAGTCTCTTTGGAGAAAGTGAATGATGGGCTTGGTATTGGGCCAGGCCCAATTACTACATTTCTCAAGGGGAATTGGACCTGATCGCCAAAAATGGGCTGATTTTGAAAACCAGCAAAATAAATAAATAAATAAATAAAATATGAAAGTTGTTAAAATTTGCTGATGATAAGGCAAGATTGTCTCGACTCTCGTTAAGTCATAATTGGGTAATTTTGGAACATAGTTTAGAGGGATTAAGGCGACTCTCTTTAAGATGCTTTACCGAGGCTTTACGTAACAACTTCTCAGGCCATTGCACCAAAAGCTTGAAGTGAACGATAGTTCATGATCGAATAAGATAGTTGTCGTCCTTTTGAATTTTTCACGTTCTAGTGGACCTTCTTAGCTACTTCTACTAACAAACTAGGGTCACGGTTAAGCAGGTAAGCCAAGGCTCTCTCTTTCACCTTTGTAAGTGTCTTGCGTAAAAGTTTTACCTCTCATTTAAGAAAAGAGCTACTGATCAAACCTGCTGCTACAATTGCTTTAGCGAGAGCTGCTGTCGGTATTGAAAACTATATCTGAACTTTCCTAGTCTCGGGACATGAGCCTGTCTTTCAGTAATATAATCCGAACATATGTGAATCGAAACAAAAATAGTAAACTTTAGGTCTTCGTCTTGAAAATTCTGAAAGACACATCGTTTTCCTCGAACTTTTACGAACATTTGCATGTGGGTAGGTAGAATAGAGGATGATGAGATGGAAAACCATTAGTGTTCAAAGAATCTTCACCAATATGTTAATATCATTTGCAACAGCACAAGTGGCTGCCCAAGGTTTTTTTGAATTGGGTGACAACCTCTTGTGGCTGCCAAACTTTCCAACTCTTTATGGTTTCTTATAATAGGATTCTCTTTCTTAGTGCACCTTTAGGTACACCTCTCCAATTTTTATACCTATTTGGGACCGAGATCGATTCGTTACAAATATGAACTAAATCTTCTACGATACACTGTGCTTAAATATATCATCGATCAAAAGATCGAAGCTATAAATTCAAAGCCATTAAACGTATAGTTACAAATCGGGCTCGAATCAAAAGCCAGTTTGTAGCACCATTGAAGAAAACTGGAGGATGAAGGGTAAGATATTGATGAACTTTGCTCTAACAATATGCTTCTTTTGTTGTAGCTCAGGCAGAGTGATTGAATCTCCACATTATAATGTGATTCATGTGGAGGCAGGATTTGAGATTAGACAGTATAAACAAGTCTCATGGATATCAGCTCTTGTCCAAGGAACAGCCTCCTTTGAGAAGTCCACCCAGCAAGGCTTCCACAGGTATAAGTTGCTATTTTCTGTTTGGTTCCCAAGAAAATTCCACCAAGAAAATGTGGTGGGATTTTCCTTCTGATTTGAACTAATAATCTCTTGTATTGGTTGGCATCAGATTGTATCAATACATTCATGGTGCTAACAGCAACTCTTCTCACTTTCTTATCACTTCTCCTGTCACGACGACCATTATGGCATCGACGCGTGGCCCCGAGCGCTTGGTTAGGTATTATCTTCCTTCTATGTATACCGAAAACCCGCCGCTGCCCAATTCTGAACTGAATGTTCAGTTTGAGAAGTGGAGGAGCAATTGCTTAGCAGTTAGGAGGTTTTCTGGGTTTGCTAAAGATGATAACATCAACAAAGAAGTTGAAGCTTTAAAGAACAGCTTGAACAAGTACCTACCTAAGAGTTCAGCTATCATTTCAGAATACACTATTGCTCAGTATAATTCGTCACGTCACGTGTTGGGTCGTTTGAACGAAGTCTGGCTCGATGTTTCAGCTGTTACTTCAGAAGGCTGTCAACGCCGGTAACGAGTTCCCGGAGTTGGCTTCAGTACTGTTGCAGGCTGTGTGAATGTATATGGCACAATAAAATGTACAACAAAACTAAATAAGAAGCCATAATGTAATGTAACACTGTTCTTGAGGTATTTCTGTTGTTTGTGGTAATATCAATTGAATAATGGATTCCTTTCGCAATCCAGAGCATCATTTGAGAAAGTTTTGGTCAAATATCAGTTAAACAATGCATAATAGGAAGCAGAATAAGCCAATTAATCTTGGTCTAATTCCTTAAGTTTCTTTTGATCTTCACTATATATTATCTATGGTTGGATATCACTTACTTTTAACAATGTTTGCTTCATAAGTATGGTAGCAGATGTTGTTCGTTTTGGCCTGTTAGGTATCGCCGTCATCAGCCTCACAGTTTTAAAGCACGTCTACTATGGAGAGGGTCTAGTCCTACTCCGACCAGTGCCACGCACTGTCCAGTGACTGACTCTGATACCATTTGTAATAGCCAAAGTCCACCACTAGCATATATTATCCTCCTTAGGTTTTCCCTTCCGAATTTTCCCTCAAAGTTTAAAAACGTGTCTGCTAGAGAGAGGCTTTCACACCCTCGTCGTGTCTGCTAAAGAGAGGCTTTCACACTCTTGTAAGGAATGCTTCATTCCCCTCTCCAACAAACGTGTCTGCTAGAGAGAGGCTTTCAAATGCTTCATTCCCCTCTCCAACCAAGGTGGGATCTCACAATCCACTCCTCTAGGGCCTAGTGTCATCGCTGGGTTTTCACACCCTTATAAGGAATGCTTCATTATCCACCCCTATCCTCTCTGGCACACCTCCTGGTGTGGGGCCTCCATATCCTCATCTTGATCCTACTTGAGCAACAGTAATGGTAAAATTATTATTATGCCGATGATGACGAAGAAGAAGACTAAGAATGCAACAGTACGAAAATATCGAATAAATTGATGTTTGTTTGGGGCTACTGGCTTATTGTTCTTGAAAAATCCCCAGGATAATGCATCAAAGCCCTCATCAAGAATTTCAGAACCCTTATAGTTGCTGCAAATGGTAGATCTCTGGTTCCTGTGAATTATACTGATTATAAGAAAGACTTAAAAATTTTGTGGTTTTAATGCAGAAATGCATGTTTGTGAAGGAAATGGAAGTCCCTGAGTGGCTAAATCTTACCACCTGTGTGACGAAAACTGACCAAATCTCATTCAATTACACAATGTAATAAGACATCAATTTTACTCTTTATTTCTGTCAAAATTCACCAATAACTATTACTTTTCTTACTGCCTTTGTTTCAGAACATGGCTTTTTATTTCAGCCAGACATTTTCCTCACAGGAAACGTCATATAAATAGAGAGAGATAGAGAAGATTACATCTGGGGTCTTGTTTGGACGACATATACTTTCCCATCTCTAATCACACCTTCAATGTCTTGAGGAGATCCGTAAAGCTCCTCAATTGCATTTCCTGCACGAGCAATGCTAGACAGAATCGACTGTCTAAAGTTGTCGTCCATAATGAGCGGATCCGTTGTGTAATCTAGCACAACCTTCTCTTCTTCGTCCATTGGTACGCTATGTCAAAAAAGCTCTCAATCAATAACTGAACATGGAATTACATGATGGAAGCTATTAACAGTCATAGAACATAACACTTATGAATCAGTAGGATGAGATTTCGAAACAACGAGGAAATAACTTATTTGACTATTCCTGGTAGAAAGAATATTGTAGGAAAAGATTTAAGATCAGCAGGTTGGTTTGCATCATTGGAGGAGAGAATGGGATTATATTTGAGAATACCTGTCGTAGAGACCGGCCCCAGCATATCCTTCCAGGTCTTCGCCATTGGAATCCGATCGAAAAATAATGGATCGTCTAATGAACAGGCCAATGGGCTTGCTTGGGTAACCCAGAACCTGAAACAGTCGAATCCAAAATTGGTTTTGATGTAGTTACATTTCTCACATCAAGTAAGTTGATAGCAGGGATGAAATAACAAATCTTACCTTAGGAGTATTTAAGTCATTTTTCTTGCATATAAAGCTCAAAGCACGTCCTGGATATGCTCCTACTAGAGTTTCTCCAAGTCCCTTCACAACCTATTGCAACAAGGAGACAAAAATTAATCTCTTAAATCAATTAGACGGACACGTGGTAAGCAAACGAATAAATTAAAGAAAAATAATACCTCTGCGTATATTTCAGACGAGTCTCCAGAAGATGGATTGGTTGTATGGATAACAAATGCATAGTCAGCATTAATGATTTCCTGAACAAGAACAGCCATGCAGAGATATTCGTGATCTAATTTCACTTTTCTCGTGCTGAAGTATGCTCTCTCATTCCACTTTGAAGCCCAGACCTGCACATTACAGATAAGCAATACATAAATCAGGTTAAACTGTGAAAGGTGGATTTTACATGTAGTAGAGTGAAGTCTGTTTGAACAAAATATGTGGCAATAATTTCGAGGGAATATAAAAAAAGCAGCAACAACAACAACAACTCGTTCTGAATATTCTTTTTACGAGTTTAAATTTTACGCGAGGTGAATCAATGACCAGTTATTTGCACAGACCAGCATCATATTTGGTACAAAATGGAGTAGCTCACCTTCTTTATAGCCATCCATGCTTGCTCCCATCGCTTCTCACCTTCATCACCAGGCCAGGGCATTTCCGAACTTTTCATCTTAGATTTTAACTCTAGCACCTGAAAATTGTATTCACATACGAATTATTATCTTCGAAATGGGCTGCACTACCTGGTTGGCCGTCCTTGCATATTGCTGATGCCAACGAATATAAAATTCCATGAAATTTCTAAAAATCTAAATGAAGTGAGAAAATCACGACTGTATTATAAGTTTGAAATCACACATTTATCTATTTCTGGAGTAGGAAAACAGATTGAAGCAGAGATGAGACAAACACTATGCTTTTTCTATGATATAAAATAGAATATGGATACATTGTGCTACAGATACATGTATGCATAATATAATGTTACGCCAGTAGTAGGGAAATCATACCAATTGAGGGGGGGCTGCCAACTGTAGAACTGTCTCGCGAATCTCCTTTAGAGCACTGAACTCCCCTGCTCCTAACTTAATCTTCAAATCATGAACTTTTTCAGCCACCGCCTTTTACGTTATAAGAAATAGAAAAGAAATATTTCAGCTTAAGTAGTTATCTCTTTTAGATGAACTATAGAGCTTCACAGCATGCACTGAAACACTACAAGCCAAATTGAACATGTGAAGACGACTCAGGATGTATGAAGGTAAAAGTATTATTCAAGAATATTAAGTTTTCGAGATCCCATAAACTATTTATATGTAATTTTCTTGACGGTCAATTGATAGATCTTGCACACTGCATCGGATAGAGCTTCATGTCAAAATCATTATATGTAATTGTCGGAAACTAGAAGAAAAACCTTATTTGATTCTTCAGACAAAACTTCTTCAAAAACTCCAAATGGAAGGGCAACTGAGGTGGGGATCCCAACCCACGATGGCACTTTTCCTTTCAGGTAAGAAATATTACGTGATTTTGCTCCCACCTAAAAAAAAACGAAGCAAAAAATAATAAACTAGATTGACATTATAACATAGGAATTCTTATCCAAGCAATATAAATAGAGGGGAATGAGCCTAACCATTTCACTCATGAACTCTTCAGATACAATGGCATATTTGCCAACAAAGTGCTTTCTGACGAGAGTTACAGTTGATGGAACACCATCATTGTCATGGATGGAACTTGCGTCTGGTACCTCATTCTCATTTACCTCGCTTAAGTTAAGTGAAAAAAGAAGGTTATGATTCATTTTTATGCTTTTCTCACAACACTTAATTTGAATTGACTAATTGACTGGGAAGGGAAAATGAAGAAGTAATTGAATATAGTAATTAATTGATAAAATCTCAAAATTCTCGACTACTTTAAAATGGGAAGGTATAAATTTGTTTCGGGCCAGCTAAGCCACAGATGTCTTTAAGCTTAAGTAAGAAAATGCATTAGTTAGTACCTATATACAATATCAGCAGATGTCGGCTTTATACGCAATAACTTCCCTTCTTTAACTTGAAGGTCGGAAAGAATACTTGAATCAAAGCATGTTGCAAAGCAAACCTACCAGAGATGACCAAAATTAACATTATATGATAAAAAAAAATATTGCATGGTACTTTTCACGTAACAAACAACTACCTTCCCATTTCTTGCTCGAACAGAAACGTGAGATAGAACATCTGGCATGTCAGGCGTCAACACAGCAACGGTACCATCTGGAATTTCTTCCTCACCTTTTACTCGGTTAGCGACTAGAATTGTTGGCTTCTCATATGATTTATTCTGAACGGTAAGCAACTCATCCACAACAACTACGTAACCAACAGCTTCAACCGGACTAATAATCTGCCAGCTGTTACATGGGCCAGCCAAGATTATATTAGAAGGTTGTCATAAGATGCAAGTGGCATTACTACATGCTGCAGTATAATATTTGATCTAATTTCCACTTCATTAACCGTATTTAACAACTTTTGGTCAACTACATTAACCCTTTTTCTCTAGAAAGTTCAAATAGGAAATAGTGGCAAACTCAAACCTCCCCAGGTTAGCAGTTGTCCGCAAAACAGGATCAAGTCTATTTAGAAGTGAGGATAAAGAGGAAGCTGATCCAGAACGGATGATTTCTTCGGTAAATATGTCAACCTGCAAAATCAAACCATGAGGAAGAATTCCAAAATCCTGCCAATGTGAAACGGCACATTGTAATTGTGACAAAGTAAGGACATACAGCCCATTCCTCTACTCCAAGCAGTGATCCCAAGTACTCAGCAGATGGCTGCAGGATGCGATGGTATGCTTCTGCCTTGTTTGCAAGTGCAAGGCGGGTTCTATCAAGAACAGACTTTGCATATAATGCCCAATGTTCCTTTTTACTTCTTGTGAGGTTCAACGCAAGATCCCATCCCTTTGAAAAAAAAACAAAAAAAAACAAATATTACAACAGGTTTTCAATATCTTTTGCATGCAAACTGATATTCTCATTCTCAGGGATTTGACCTTAAATCAAAAGGCTGAACTACAAGAACCAACACATTAGACCATATTTCAGCAAGCAAGCGGGCTAAAATTTTGTTTAAGAATTCAACTTCAGGGCTTTAGTTCTCCATTTTTATTACTGTTACCTTCAAGCAGTAGATGAGATCCTCATTATCATCTGATGATAGGGCAAGATTCTCCAGAACGAGAGTGATGAAGTACATAATTTTCTGAAAAATGACGAGATTAGATTATTAACAATATATTTGAACTGCAAGAAAGTACGATAAAGTGCAGGAAAAATGTAGACTTTTACTGTCTAGGTTCAGGTGCTAGCTCAAACAGAAAAAATACCTCCGGTCCTGCAGTATTTAGTTCCTCGTAACCTCTCTCAACAGCAGTCCTAACAGCAGAATCGAGGGCAATATCCAAAAATAAGAGATCCCTTAGACGGTCACGAGGTTTAAGAAGCAAAGGATGTATCTCTTGACGAGCTTCAAGCAAGCCCTGCACTTAAACAACCAGTCAAACCACATTTCGTAAAATTTATAAAAATAGTAGTGAAGAGAAAATGTGATTAAAAAAGAAATTCATGATACCTCAAGAAGTGGTTCAACATTCTTGATTTCAATATGTTCTAAAACAAACTGCAGCAAATCCTGTTTCAAAGACATTGCAAATCAAATATTCAATGGCCAGTCATGTGATATAATAAGTAACAATTAAGACAAAGTAGATAACATCAACAACTCATAATTCAACCAACGAGTGTAAATGAAATAGAAGTTGAAAGTATAACCGTAAATCCAGATGGTAAACCAGAAATAGGATTTATCTGCACCCCAACCATGAATCCTTGACCCTGAAAGTATTCAAGTTCTTTATAATAATTGGAAATACAGGCCATTATACATTAAAAAAAAAAAAAAGCCAATTCTACCTCAGATCTATAGCCCAAGCAGTTTTGAACTGCAGATTCTAGATCTGCACCTGAATGAACTGCCTGCATGTTAACCAAATTTAATTAGAATCAGACATATCATAATCACAACATTATCAGTTAATGTTGAGTAAAAAAGAAAAAGAGAAGTGAACTTTTACATTACTAGAGCGAATACGAGGACAGAAAATATCATATCAATTTTTATAAGCATGAAGTTTTCATGTAACCATTGAACAAAATGCACAGCTTAGGGTCAAGAAAGTTAGAAAATGAACCTTCAGCGTTCTCATGTAGTTTCCTAGATCACGCAAAAGACCATCCTTCTGATCTGCCCTAAAATGTGGCTCAGAATGGATTGCACGATCATAGCTTAGAAGTCGTTCTTTTGTGATTCCATTCTCATTCAAAGTTTTCCAGTAAACGCCAATATCAAAGTTACTATTAATGTAATCAATTAATGCCTGCAATAAAAAATTGTGAGGTAGGTCTTGAATGACATGCAGCACTAGAGGAGGCCAGGACTACTCAGAACTCCAAATACCTGACAGATAACTACATCATCAGGGCTAGTATTATTATGCAATTTCTGATGCCATTCTTCCATCATTCCTCCTTTGCAATCATTGTTTCTCTAATACCAACCAGTACATGGTCAAAATTTACAAACAGTCATTTAACCATAAAGGAAATCAAAAGAATAAAACAACGATAGAAATGCTAATCTAATTCTATCACCTGAATGACTAAAATTTCATCCCGAATTCTCTGCCCAACATCTCCTTCACCACCTCGTCCAACAGTAGACATAATCATCCGTAAAAGCTCCCTATATTGTGGATGGCTTGCATAAATACTCTCTAACAAATCTGTGAGTCTGTCTTGTGCTTTACTGATTTCACTGCGACAAGAGGGAGAAAAGATCAAACACGTGATTTGAAGGGCTGCAAGACCCGACCCACACAGAGAAAACCTTGTTCAGCTTGAGAAAAAAAAGTGAAATGTGGATTGCATGCAATACTGGATCGTTGAGTCTGATTAAATGAATCATTCATGAGGTAAAATATCCCAAAGCCAAAAAAAACACGTTAATGATTTACCGTGGTTTCACATTATAATTTTTATTCCATGTAAGCTGCCTTGTTGCCATAAATCTCATCCACACCAAGATCCCTGCAAGGCCCAATTCACCAGCATCTTTAGCTTGACCCATCAAGTCAGCTGCAATGTTAAATCTGACCAAAAGAATAAGTTAGACCACGCTGCAAGAAAATTTTAAAATATAGTATTTCATGAGCAATATAGAAGAGGGAGGGGGAACCACCGAAAACTTTACCCCATTCTTCATCTTATAGAAGCTGACTATGCAAACAAAAGTTTGTTAACAAGGATAAAGTGAACTTAGGCCAATTATTGCTCATCCTTCACTCTCCCTCGCTTAAATCTTGCGAAGTTCTATAATATGAAGAGAATTGATTTTTTTTTTTTTTTTCTTAAAAAAAAAAAGGAGAAA
This sequence comes from Cucurbita ficifolia, assembly GCA_033971965.1. Lineage (NCBI taxonomy): Eukaryota > Viridiplantae > Streptophyta > Magnoliopsida > Cucurbitales > Cucurbitaceae > Cucurbita > Cucurbita ficifolia. Next base: position 10,181,101 of record CM066979.1, read on the forward strand.
TTTATGGACCATCCAGTAAAGGGATGTGAAATAAGACATAGATGTCACCATTGATAGGCAGCAACTGGAAAAAAACAAAACGTGCAAAAGCTCTAACAGTCATATAATGTGTTTCCTGTTTGTTTCTAAAATATTGAGGGAGTGACAATAAGTGCGTTGTCTTTAAGTTTTAAGAAATATGCAATCTGAGAATCCTGCTTTTTGTGAAAATTACGTGATCCAGCCAGAAGAAAGGAACTAGTTAATCACTAGACTAATCTTGTAAGAGACAATGAAAAGAATATATGTTAGATTCGTTAATACTAGATAACTCAGGGTACCCTACTTGCATGCTTTTGTAATTGTCCATGCTTGAAATACAAAAAAACTTATCCAGGAGATTCATTCTAGTCTCTCTTTAATGGCGCAGAAGGATAGGCTTTTAGATAGAGGCCTCTCATTGGAAAATTTTCTAAATTTTTATGGATGAGCTTTGTATAGCTTTACTGGATTGCATTTGGATGACAAAAATGTTGCAACTCCATTGCTTTGTCCCCACAAAAAATAATTTTCATGAAGCAAGCTCTTGTATCAGTTCTTTCTAACATTAATTGTCCAATATAATGATTGGACACAATAGGGGAGAAAAGAAAAGAAGAAGAAGAAGAAGAAGAAAGTCGACTAGCTCTGAATTCATAATACACAGGACCAAACTGATTTCTTCTTTCCCAATTTGAATTGCAAGCATAGGATACCAGGAAAATATCATCACAAAACTAACCACTGGAACCTGTAATTACTTTCATGAAATGAATATTATGCTCAAGTAAGACATAACTGCAGGCTCCATTTTTATCATTTTAAAAGAACACAAAAATGTATAACAGGATATTTCATAAATAAAGTACAGAAAGCTCAGTCTAACGAAAGTCATCCGAGATTACTAACCGATGCATGAAGGATTTTTCTGCCTCACTCTCCAATTCTGCTATGTTATCCAACAATGACTTTGCAGTACCTTTGCCACCCTCAGTAACCTTTTATAAGGAGCCCCTCTCAGTAACCAATGTGACGAATATAGAAAAGTAAAGAAGGAAAAAAGTATTGCATAGGAATCAGACATAAACTATATTACAATATCAAAGACATGTCACCTTTCGCACTTTCTTTGGTTGGACAGCAAAGGCAACATAAAAATCTGACGAACCTTTGTTCTTGATCCAATTTCCAGAGGACTGAAGAACAAATGGCATTCCCACAAAACCATCCTCTTCAATCAAGATTTCTAGATATTGGACCTATAACATGAGTTGTTGCAAGATCAAGCCACTAAGCATGCGTTTTAAGTTTTAACAACAAAAGTCAAAACTCGGAATTTCAAGAGATAAACTAAAAAGGGAAACCACTCTTATCTTACCTTGAGACTGGAATCATCAGTGTTGAATATAAATTGTGTTTCAGCTGCCTGGCTCAATGGAACTGAACCCAATGGAAGTACATCAGGAGGTGGTGTCTGAAAAGGCCAACAAATTACATAAATTTTCTCTGTAGGAAAAATACATTCGGGTGTGTACACCTTCACTTAAGAAACAGAGGTCTTAGAATATTACCAGCCACTCGCCAGCATTTGTTCTAGACAAACCCCAGTGAAGAGTAACTGGCTCCTGTAAATCTGTAGTCAGATAAACCTTCGTCTTGCTAGCATTTTTTGTTACAAGTACCTAACAAAGTTAAATGGATTAGAAAAAAAAATAGAGTGGCCTCACAAAAGAGCGACTAGAATAATAACATCATTTTCCCACCAGAAGATCCTTGTCACCAAGCTTGTAGATGATTTTGTTTATAACATCTCCACCATCCTGCTCCTCCTTTAACTTCGCAAATTGCTCAACTTCCGTCAAGGCTTTTGGCTTATCTATGTATGTTTCTTCTATAGGTTGAGGAGCATATCTACTTACAAGTTGCACCAAGTCCCTCTTCTTGCGATGAATTTTATCTACTGTAAAGTACTTTTTATTCTGAAACTGCTTTGCTACTTCAGTTTTGATCTCTCCTTTGGAAAGTTTCTTCCGAATCTCATCAATAGTTGCACCTTTAGTTAGCTCTGACAGCAAATCTTCCCTTGCTTTTTCAAATTCCCTCTAGAAAGAATGACCACCAACGAGTAAAATAAGTAATGAAATAGCATATCAGTCGATGCATAAAAGGTACTTAGTATTTAGGGGGAGTGGGAAAACAAACAATCCCACACACAAACAACTATATGCATTGATGGCTGAAAGGGTATTTAAAATTACAAGTTGCTCGTCAGCAGAGTAGTTGGGTTTCCCTGCTTTCTCCCAACGTATAAAAGCTTGAACTTGAACAAGTTCCTCAGGAATTGTCTTTTCTTTGGGAGTGGATAACTCCACTGTTTCACTGCCATCATTTTTTTTGGTCAGTCTAGCTCTGAGATCTTGTATGGTAGCACCCCTGGCTAATTCTTGCAATAACTCAGCACGAGCTGCTTCATACTCCTCCTACAGTAAAATGAAATTTTAATCAAAGTAGATGATCAGCAACCTCTTTTCTAATGTTAGCAGAAAGAAATCCCAAATCAGAAGATTTTTGTGGCATTATAAATGATTTACCTAGTTTTGGAAAGATAATACCCTAGAAAATAATAAGAAATACCAATGTAGTTTTATTCGTCCGATAAATAAATTTAAACTTCCCTGCAATCTTTTCCACTTTAATGTTGAATTCTTGTTATTTGTAATAAAGACAAGTTAAAACAAACATATGCAATTTAAAAGAAGAAAAAGAAAGTAAACTATAAAAAGGAATGTAGAAAGTCCTGATGCAATCCATTTAAAGAAACAGGATTAAATTGAAAAGTTGAAGAGAATTCCTCCTTGCCTGCTCCTGTTGTGGAGTATACATCTGTTTGCCCCTTCTTTCCCATCTCAAATATGCTTGAACTTGTACAAGTTCTTCAGGAACTGAAACATCTGAAATAAACTTCTCTTTCACCCGTAACACAACATGAAAGTTTTTGTCATTGTTCTTATACCTGTGAATCAAAAGTTTTAGATGCAAAAGGACAAGACCTGTGAATTATTGTATTATCTTGCTTTAATTTTCTTTTAAAACTAAAATCGATAAGAAGGCATACCACTTATTACGAGCTTCGTCGAGTAAAAGAAACTCTATCGCTTCTATTGCAGGGTCGTCAACCTCAATTGTTAGGGTAGAATTGGAACCAGACTACCAAAAGAAAATTGAGAGGAAAAGAATAAAGGGCATTCAATTATCTGAAAGAATATGTCGTAGGAACTGTTGAAACTCTTTCAAAATTTGCAGGTTGAACTACTGTTTCAAAACTTACTTTCTGAAAAGGCGTTCTAAGAGCTCTGTTCTTATATGCTTGAGTTCCCTCTGGGCAACGGGATGGAAGCACCCATTTGCTGGAAACATTGAAGTTACACTAATAAGAATCAAAGGCATACAAAACAAAAATGTGATGCAGACTAATACGTGAGGATGGAGAACGATAACGAAAAAATGATCACTATGTCCACTACTCAGCTTACTCTTTTATATCACATATTGCACCCCAATGAAGCAGAAGGGAGCCACTAATGTTTGTGACCAGAATATTTACACGTCTAGTGGATCCTGAAGTAGGGACACTCACATCAACCTGTTCGATTTAGTAGAGATTAATTTAGTGCAAACTTCAACTTTGTAAGATTCAAATACGAAATTGGAAATACTCGACCTAAAAGAGCCAGACATGCAATCATGTATTGTATTAAATGTCTAAAAGGGGAACTTTCAAAATACCTGCAGTTCAATATTCTCATCCAGTTTGAATTTCCCAGCAAGCTGAAAATAAAAACTTGGTCAACAGATGTTTTAGAGAATGACTAGGAACCAAAGGAGGAGGATGTCAAATTTTGACAAAAAAAAAAAGAAAACACCATCAAGAACAATGGTGATAGATGTGTACATATTCTAGTGCAATATAGAATGCCCGAAGAACCAAATCTGATGCTAAATGTAGAGCAAATTGCCACCGTGCGTCATGATTCAACAGCTTGACTCCGTTCCTAATAAGCATTATCACATCCATTGATGCTACTGCCCATTTTCTTTTTCTTTTTGGACACTCTTTCAGGAGCTCAATTAGAACATCGCTATTTGAAGACTTGATATGTCCTTATTGAACACTCGCTAACTAATGAATTCACATTTTGAATTGATATATGGAGAGGGATTTTGATTTCTCTCGCTTATATGCATTCACAGAGAGAGGGAGAGGGAGAGGGAGAGAACTAGTTAAATTTGCACAAGAAAAGGAACGGTCTAATATGAGGAAAGTAACAAATTATTAATCAACTTCATGGCGTTACAAAGACAATCCTTTTAACTACCTAATCCAGAAAGATAATATCACAAATTTTACTTGAAGTACCGTACTGCAAATGATCTTCAAGCTGAAAATGTACCTCGGAAGCAGGATCCGTGGTTAATACCGCATGAGGATTAACAGGACATCTGCGGCGACTTGTTCCAGTGGCCATCCTTGGTTTTTGAACGTTTAGGCTGCTCCCTAAAAACTTCGAGGACATAGGAGATTTCCAATGCTGTGCTGGGACTTGATTGGGTATTGCCGCTTGAAATAAAGTATTCTTATAGGTGCCGGAAGGATTCAATTTATATTGGTTATCGAAAACTGTATGACGAAGCAAACTCTGATGGAGTATATTCTGATTGATGGAATTACTCATATTCGCTGATGCACTTCGTCTGAAGAAATCGTAGAATCAATAACTTCCGTAAGTAACAAAACAACCCAAAAAAATTGCAAAAACAATACCCCAATACTAAACGTCATATAAATTAAACAGGACATCATTTTTCACCCAATCTCTCTGCATCAGTGGTCTGTAATTCATCAATAAATAAAGAAAAAGATCTCGAAAATGAAGAAAACGAATTGAAATTCAAACTCGTGATCACACAATTAATTACATTTGATTCAGCGAGTTTACGGACCACTGAATTCAGTACAAACATTCTATCCTCAACAAGAAAACAAGCAACAATCTTTAAAAAAAAGGCAGAAATCCAGCATTTTTTGTTGAAATAACACAGCAGCATTAGAGATTGTCATACTACTTCAACAAACATGTTCAAGAAAATCAAAATCCCGGAATCAATGACGCTTGAGGACGAGAAATGACATCAAATAAAATCTGATACACAAAATTAGATTGAATTGCAGAAACTAAACCTGCTAAGAAAGATGGATATCGATCAATCCGATTCTCGAGAAATGACGAGCTTTGAGAGTGAGTTCAAGTCCCGCGCAGGCTTCAAAACTGGATCGTGGAAAGTCGAAGAACTAACGTAATTGCGCGGCCTTTTATCACATAAGTATATACGTGGAGGGATTTGAGAGGGCCACGTAAGTCAAGAGCGACACTAATGGATCCTTCACGTGCTGTTTGGGCGTGGGATTACGATGCATCCGGACTGGGAGAGAATGGCGGAGGCTCCGTGAATTGGCTACCGGGGAGTTGATATTTATTTATTTATTATTTATTTTTAGAGTTTCAGTTGATATTAATGGCAAATTTAACAAAATGCCCCTGGTTTTAGAAACTATTTACGAGTCGTGAATGTGATATTTTTGTCATTTTATTCAACTTTCGTTTTCTTTTAATAACATAAAGTTGTTTTTTTTTTAATTAAATATTGTATGAAAAAGTTATAGCAGACAAAGCTTTCTGATCAAATTTAATTTTAGCTTAAAAAAGTGAGAAAATTAATTTTTTAATCAAATCTAATTTTAGCTTAAAAAATCAACTTTTAATTTTAAATATTATATTCTATAAACTATGAATTTTATTATTCAAAATTTTATTTATGATTTTATAATTTTCAAATTTCACATATAGTTGATGTTTTAACACATCATTATCATATTTAAAATGTGATTCTATTTGAATGATAAGTTAGTGTTAGAACTATATAATATAATTAAATTCATAACTAAATAAAAATATCGAATATTAAAAAGATTAGTTAACTTTTTTTAGGTAGATGAACAAAATTGGCAAAACCTAAGCATATGGCCAATTTTTAAATATATATAATTATAGAAATTATTTTATTTATATATATATTGCTTAAAACTTTCAATAATATTCTTAAAATTTTAAAAAGAATAATAATAATACTCTTATATATAATAAAAAAATAAAAACTCAAAAAAATGTTATTACCGTTAATTTTGGATGAAAACGGTTAATAATTTGTTTAAAAAATACAATTTTGAGAAGAATGAAGGTTGTAACAGCCCAACCCCACCACTAGCGGATATTGTCTGTTTCAGCCCGTTACGTATCGCTGCCAGTCTCACAGTTTTAAAACGGGATCTCACAATCCACCTCCCCTTCGGGGCCCAACGTCCTCGCAGGCACTCGTTCCCCTCTCCAATCGATGTGAGATCTCACAATCCACTCCCTTTGAGGCTCAACATCCTCGCTGGCACACAGCTCGATGCCTAACTCTTATACCATTTGTAACCACTCAAGCCCACCGCTAGCAGATATTGTCTACTACGCCCCGTTACGTATCACTGTCCACCTCACAGTTTTAAAACGTATCTGCTAAGGAGAGGTTGTCACACTCTTAAAAAAAAGTTAAAAGTATTGATGAAATTTTTTAAACAAAATATTAACGATCTTCATCTAAATCTAATCGTATTATTTAATTTGAATAAGTGTGTTTTTATTATTTTTAAAATTTATTATTATTATTATTATTATTTTTTAAGTTTAACATTGTATGAGGGAGGGATGCAAACTTTTTAAATTTTTAATAAATGATGGTCATTCAATATTTTAAAATTTTCAAAAACTTATCAGACACAAAATTAATTTAATACATTAAAATTAAATTAAATTATAAAAAAAAATATGTATATATAATTATAACGTAAACAAATAAAATATTTTTTAAATTCATAAAATTTTAATTTATTTAGACTCCAATATAACTCAACTTAAATTATATTAATAATTGGGTTGAATAGATTGAATTGCTCAAATCACTAAATTTGTTGAACGCTCCTAATAAAACGTGACTCGGGTTAAATATCTAACCTAACCGAGTGAACATCACAGTCACCAAAATGGCAACAAATGAATTGGGAGTTGTAAAGATAGTTATGGAAAAGGGGGAATTGGAAGGAAAGCGAAGGGAGTGGCCGAAAACTGCAATGAAAGTGGAAGCTCAAGGGGCTGGGGATAGGCCAAGACAAGTTGGAAGTGCAGGCGTTAAGCCACGCCGCCCTGCTCATTTCTCACGGAACCTCTTTTCCACCCCACTTGGACGCTTCTGCTGTCACTTTTAATGGCCTAACTTTGTGTTTACTTGGTAGATTAAGATATTTTGTTGATTGATGTCGGCTTTCAACCGTTGGATTCTCGATCGTTTAATATCATAATGAACTAAACGACAGCCGTTGGATTGGATAGTTCATAACTTCTTTTGGTTTTGTGTTTATTTTTATTTAATAAGCTTTTTTCTTTTTTTTTTGCTTTAAATTTTGTATTTATTTAATTATTAAAATCTAAAAAGTATATAATAAATCATAAATTAAATTTGAGTAATTTGTAGCCGGCACCGCCAACAAATATTGTCCTTTCTCTTGACCTTCCACTCAAGTTTTTAAAGCACTAGTGAGAGGTTTACACATCCTTATAAGTAATATTCGTTCCTCTTCCTAATCGATGTGGAATCTCACAATCCACCCTCCCCTTTGGGGCCAGCATCCTCGTTGACACTCATTCCCTTCTTCAATCGATGGGACCTCCAATCCATCTCCTTCGAGGGGCAACGTCCTTGCTAGCACACCACCTCGTGTCCACCCCCTTCGGGGCTCAGCCTCTCAATGGTCTCTCGCCCGATGTCTGGCTCTTATACCATTTGTCATCTGTAACGGCTCAAGTCCACTGCTAGCAGATATATTGTCCTCTTTGAGTTTTCCCTTTCCAAGTATGGTCGGGAATATAACGACATAACTTGATCAAGACTAAATTCTAGCATGTAAATCTAAACATAATAAATGCAAAATAACAAGTTTATATTTTTTAATTCTAGACAAATTTTCAATAGTATTGTTTTTAAAATTTTAAATTATAATTAATTATGGTTATTATGGGTAATTTTTTTAATTTTAGAGTATTATTTTTAAGATTTTAATTTATTATAATAGAAATTTGAAAATTTATGGTTTTATTAATTTTATATCTAATAAATTATATAATTTTTTAAAATTTTAAATATATTATAAAATTCATGGATATATTAAATAGTCAAGTACAAACTTCACGAATGAACCACAAAATTTAAACCAACTAATAAAAAAATTAACATATTTATTAGATAAAAAATTCAATATTGTCTCAATTTAATAATCTATTAAATACAATATTAAAATTTTAATTTATTAAATATTTATAAAATTACATAGACACTTGACATTTAATTTAAGGTATATTTTTTCCAACATGGTCTTAAAAAATAACAATAAAATTAATAATAATATTAAACATAATTAGATTATTTAAAGCCAATCCACTAAATAAAGTAATATATTAATTGGGCAGAATTAAAAAAAAAACATTAAAATCAAAATCATAACCTTCATGCTATAATCATAGGTTTATTATTAATTATTTTTAATGAAAATAGAAGGCTAGTAAATACTCAAACAAGGAAGCTTTTACGTTATTGTTTTGTAATTTAATCATTTTATATATTATTTTAAAAATTAACACATTTTTTATTTTTTATTTTGGGAAAATGATTGATTTCTAGAATGTAAAATAAATGTTTTTTTAAATTTATTAACTGAATAGTAATAAATAAAAAATTGGCGATTTTCTTTACCAAATAAAAATATCTGAAATTTATTAATTTCAATATGAACAAAAAAATTGCATAAAATAACAAAATTAGGGAACAGGACGTGCTGAGAAGATAAATTGCGTTACGACAAGTCGAATAATTTGGGATCAAAACGACGCATCGGTCCGAGCAAGCCTCCCTTCACCTGTTCCTCGAAAAATTAGGTCAGGTCAAAGTGGCCAAGTACAAACAAACGCCGGCCAACTGACGGAGCATGGCATCGGTGGTCAAAACGTCTGAAGCAAGCTGCACGATGCGGGCTTCTGCGACCGCATCGTCGCAGGTAACGTAGAAAGTGAGGGCGCCGGAGAGCTTAGTGTTGAGGCTATGCTTGTCTTTGGTCTTCAAATGATTGAGGCTTTCCTTTAGGCCGTGAATGGCGTCGTTGAAGTTCGTTTTGCAGACGTCTAGAGGCGGCATTTTGCCAAGCTTCGCGGCCGCGTCTCTGGCGCGCTCTGTTTCCACGATCAGGTGTTCTATGGCTGCCTTTAAGGCGGCTTCCGGCTCGGTGGCGCCTTTCACCGCGGATTGGCAGAGCTGCACGTGATCGGCTTTGTCGCACGGGCCGCCTCCCTGAGCTTGCCCGGCGAAGACGGCGACGAGAAAGATCGTTGAGAAAGAAACCAGGTGCATTTTCGTCATTATTTTATTTTATTATTTTATTTTTTTTATGGTTCTTTTCGAGGTCTGTTTAATAACGGGGACGGATTGAGGGGTGGTTTTGTGAAGTGGCATGGTTTTGGTTTTTATATACTAACCGTTTTTCTTAACTGCCCGAAAATAACGGGTAGTTTTGTGGGGCTTGATTTGAGACCGAGTATTTTTCTATTTAGGTTTAAATAATTAAATAATTAAACTAGAATATACTTTTTAATTTTTAAATTTTTGGTAAAATATTTAAAATATTTTGTATAAATGGTGGTGTTTTAGTCTTTAGTGCCCCTTGGTCAGCAAAATTATTCGAAAAACTGAACTGACCAATCAGACAGGGATAGATTGGACTTTTCACACCCTAAGGGTTTAATCTGTCACATATCTAACCATTTTGCTAAATTAATAAAAATATTTTAAAATTATACTTTCAAAATTTTCAATAATATTTTTAAATTTTTAAATAATATTAGAAAATTATCCATAATCTTAAAATAATAATAATAATAAATATTATAAAATTTGTTAATATTTTATTTTAAAACTATCATTGAACTTTCAAAAATACCCCAACTTTTAAAAGTTTCATTAATACGTCTAAATTGGTTTAAAAACTTCAAAAATACCTTTAAACTTAAAGTTTAATGATAAGAAAAATATCTAAGCTTAAAGTTTAATAATATTATTATCATTAGTATATAGAAATAAACGCCACATAAATTTGAATGAAGTTCATTAATATCATTTTAGAAAAAGAAAATTGTTTTTTTTTATTATTAACAATCTTAAAATTGAATATAAAAATGATTTATGAGATATGAATAGATAGATAAATATTTTTTATAAAAATGGGAAGAGAGGGCCGAAGGCTACCATTCGGCTCCCATGAAGTGGGCTAGCTCGTGTAGATGGAATGTCTTTTTGGGCTAGGTTCTTGGGCTTGAGGCCCAGTTGCAGAACTAGTCCAGGCTGGCATACATCTTTTATCTTAAAGTTTGATGATGTGGGCATGAGGTCAACTTTGTAACAGCTCAAGCCCATTATGTATTGATGTGAACCTCACGGTTTTAAAATGAGTCTGTTAGGAATAGGTTTCCACACTATTGTAAGAAATGCTTTATTCCCTTCTTCAACTTATGTGGGATCTCACTATCCACTCCTTTAAGGGCTCAACGTCCTCACTAACACACCGTCCACTGTCTGGCTCTAATACCATTTGTAACAGCCCAAGCCCATGACTTATTGCAAGAACGGAAGTTTTTAGAACGGAGTATAGTTGGTATGAACTAAAAAAAGACGCTAATAAAATATTTTTAAAGTGATAATAAAATTTTGAAAATGGGTTTTAGATTGTAGTAAATTTGTAATGGTTTCTTCCCTTTTGTTCTTCCCCAAGTAGAAGAATTTACTAGAAGATCTGGTTTAGATTGAAGACAACAGAGCACTAACAGAGTGCGTGTAAAGAGCAATATTAGTGGGAGGCCAACGTTTATGAAGGAAAGTGTTAAACTGCTGAAGGAGCCACAAAGCCTGTAAATTTTGATATTCATTACAGAGGGTGAAAAGAAAGCTAGGCTGCACGTGCTGTTGATTCCTCACAAGCCTTCCTCCACTATCACCTGTCATTAAACATGTAACTGCCATGTCTACTGCTAGAAAATATTTTAAAGTTTTTAAAATGCATATACTAGGGACAGGTTTCCACACCTTTATAAAAAATGATTCGTCCCCCTCTCCAACCGATATGAGATTTCACAATCCACCCCTTTAGGGGCCAGTGTCCTCACAGGCATTCGTTCTCCTCCTCAGCTGTGAGAAATTCGAACGTCGCGGATAACGTCGGCGTATGTTCGAGCCACGAGTCACATTGCGAGAAAAGGTTTAGAAAACATGAATGAGAAAATACATTTGAAAACGATTTGAAAAATTGAAGAAAGTAACGTTATATGACTATAAGCAAATAAAGAAATACTACGGCTTAAATAGTCATATCTCCTAGAGTACATTTTGGGGCAATTTAGTCCTGGCAGGTGTAGACATGGTTTTGGTGAACGGTCATACACCCCCGTATTGACTCAACGTGAAATAGTAAAGGTCTATCTAAGATGAAAGCATGTAAAAAAGGGCATGCAACCATGGACAACATGTCCTGAACAAGCAAGACCGAGATACTTGTCATGCGGCCATAGGCAACACATCTTGGACGAGCATGACCGTGACACCCAGCATCTTGGCTGGCACACCGCCCAGTGTCTAGCTCTGATACTGTAACGCCCCAGATCCACCCCTAGCAGATATTGTCTTCTTTGGACTTTCCCTTTCGGGCTTCCCCTCAAGGCTTTAAGACGCATCTGTTAGGGGACATCACAAATACCATTTGTAACAGTCTAAGCTCACCGTTAGCAGATATTGTCCTCTTCGAGTTTTCCCTTTCGGGTTTCCCCTCAAGAATTTTAAAACACGTCTACTAGAGAGAGATTTCCACACCCTTATTTCATTTCCCTCTCGAACCGATATCAAATCTCACATTACAACGAAGTGTTTTTGAATGATGGGTAGTGGAATTTGGGCCATTTTTTTGTTCTTATTGGGAAATGGAATACTAATGGATTCAGATATGATTTCATATTACAATATCTCAACCCCAAATCCAACAATCATAAACGCTTCTACAATCATCACCTTCCTACATTTACCAAAAAATTCTGCAGAAGGGAAGCTGGAAAACATAACCAGGAACAGATTTAGTAGCAGGCATGATCATGGGACCTAGCAATTCTCCTTACAGCGCCATTGCCCCTTCTCAAGCAGTAATCTATGGTTGAAGGAACAAGCGGCGCCTGAGATTTGCCATAAGAGTTCAAGCACAGAGCGCTCTGAAAGCCTCTGGACCCTGAAGATGGGTTCAGCTGGATGCCTATAAGATCAACGTCTATGCATGGGATTTGGCTGCTGCAGGCTAAGTGAATAGGCTGCACTCTGTAACTTCCTATGATTTGATCATATTTTATTCCTGAAATTGCCACTGCTCCTGTTTGGTTCTTGCATCTGTACTTGTCGCAATAGTATTGGTCTATCATAATGGGTACCTTTACATCAGAAACTTGGATGTTGGAGAATGACACGTTTTTCACTGACCCAACTCCTCCCTGTTCATATTCGGACAATCAGTACGGTAACAGCTCAAGCCCACCGCTAGTAGATATTGTTTTTTTTGGGCTTTTCCTTTCGAGCTTCCCTTTAAGGTTTTTAAAACGTGTCGGGTAGGGAGAGGTTTCCACACCCTTATAAAGAATGTTTCGTTCTCCTCCCCAACTGATGTGGGATCTCACAATCCACCCTTCATCGGAGCCCAGCGTCTTTGCTGGCACACCGCCTTTGGGACTCAGCCTCCTAGCTGGTACATCGCCCAATGTCTGACTCTGATACTATTTGTAACAGCTCAAGCCCACCGCTAGCAGATATTGTCTTTTTTGGGCTTTTCGTTTCGAACTTCCCCTTAAGGTTTGTAAAACGCGTCTGCTAAGGAGAGGCTTCCACACCCTTATAAAGAATGCTTCGTTCTCCTCTCCAACTGATGTGGGATCTCACAATCCACCCTTCATCGAGGCCCAGCGTTCTTGCTGGCACACCACCCAGTATCTAGCTCTGATATCATTTGTAACAGTCCAAGCCCACCGCTAGCAAATATTGTCCTCTTTGGGCTTTCCCTTTCGAGCTTCCCCTTAAGGTTTTTAAAACGCGTCTGCTAGAGAAAGGTTTCCACACCCTTATAAGGAATACTTCGTTCTCCTCCCCAACCGATGTGGGATCTCACAATCCACCCCTCTTGGAGGCCCAACGTGTCATCCCCCTTCGAGGCTCAGCCTCTTCGCTGGCACACCGCCCGATGTCTAGCTCTGATACCATTTGTAATAACCTAAGCCCACCGCTAAGAGATATTGTCCTCTTTGGGCTTTCCTTTTCAGGGTTCCCCTCAAGGTTTTTAAAACGCGTCTGCTAGGGAGAGGTTTCCACACCCTTATAAAGAATGCTTCGTTATCCTCCCAACCGATTTGGGATCTTATAAGAAACCAAATTTTTTAAAAGTTTTTAAGAGATAAATAACACAGCCACCATAATTCAAGGAGAAAAATGATAGTTTAACCCTTTTTTACTTTGTTTTTTTACCTGCCAGGTCTTGATCCTCACTCCTGAAAGAGTGTTTTGAATTGAGATGTTTTCAACAACAATATTGGAGACACATGCAACACTTTTATCTTTACCAAGTCCGCCTAAGCTGTAATTATAAGCAAGAAATAAATCTCTAATGCTAATATAATCATGTTTAAGAGAAGTTTAACAAATGGTTAAGAATAATGTTCTCTACAGGAATTGCCTTTATGAAAAAGTCACCTTATGCCATGTCCAGGGCCACAATTGATATGATGAATATGGATGTTGGAGCAGCCAGTCTGAATGGAAACACAGTCATCTCCTGTATAAAATAACAAATCTTAAAATAAGTTGTTTAATCACTGATCTTTACTTGTTGGTTCAAATGTGTAGTCCAGATTCTTTTTGGTGTAGCCTTATGTCTATTGCAATCAAAATATTGTTAAACGGAGACACTTTTTGTGAGATTCCATGTCGGTTGAGGAGGAAAACGAAGCATTCTTAATAAGGGTGTGGAAAATCTCTCTAGTAGACGCGTTTTAGAACCTTGAGGGGAAGCCCAAAAGGGAAAACTCAAAGAGGACAATATCTGCTAGCGGTGGGCTTGGGCTTGGGCTTGGGCTTGGGCTTGGGCTGTTACAAATGGTATCAAAGCTAGACACCGGGCGGTGTGTCAGCGAAGAGACTGAACCCTGAAGGGGGTGGACACGAGGTGGTGTGCCAGCAAGGACGCTGGGCTCTGAAGGGGGTGGATTAGAGGGTCCCACATTGATTGGAGAAGGGAAAGAGTGTCATCGAGGATGCTGGGCCCTAGAGAGGGGTGGATTGTGAGATCCCACATCGGCTGGGGAGGAGAACGATACATTCTTTATAAGGGTGTTGAAACCTCTCCCTAACATACGTGTTTTAAAAACTCTTGAGGGGAAGCCTGAAAAGGAAAGCCCAAAGAGGTCAATATCTGCTAGTGGTGGGCTTGAGCTGTTACAAATGATATTAGAGCTAGACACCGGGCGGTGTGCTAGCGAAGAGGCTGAGCTCCGAAGGGGGTGAACACAAGGTGGTGTGTCAGCAAGGACGCTGGGCCTCGAATGGGGTGGATTGGGGTCCCGCATCGATTGGAGAAGGGAACGAGTGCCAGCGAGGACGCTGGGCCCCCAAGGAAGGTGGATTGTGAGATCCCACATCGATTGAGGAGGAGAATTGAGCACTTTTTATACGGGTGTGGAAACTTCCCCTTAGCAGACACGTTTAAAAATCTTGAAGGGAAGTCCAAAGAAAACAATATCTGCTAGCATGGGCTTGGACTTGGACTGTTCAACTTTTTTTACTCTAATGGAGTTCTTTTAACCTCATATTATTGCTTCCATGGCAGAGGGAATAGGTAAAGATAAGTAAAAAGTAGTAAATTCATAGGAAAAATATATTTATAGGGTTAATTTTCAAATTAAAAAAATTAAATAGTTATTAAAAACGAGTTTAAATATAGAAACGACAATAAAATATTATTTAAAAAGGGGCTGTGAATTGTCTTGGTTCATACCACAGCCAATGTTCGAGTGTTGAATTTCGACATCTTGTGTGTTCTGTAAGTGAATGCCGTCGGTGTTGGGGCTGCTCTCAGGCGAAGAAATGGTGATATTGTCAACTTTGACGGCGCCGGAGTTGTCAAACTTCAGATGGCACTGTGGACTGTTTATTATGGTGATGTCACGAACTGTCACATTGTAACTGGAATAAAATCTTAAAGCCTGTCATTTATGAACAAAGTATTAAAAAAATCCAATTAAAATTCAAAAAAAAAAACTGTAAATGTAACTGATGAAGCCCATCGTTAGTCGATATTGTTCGTTTTACTCCGTTACGTATCGCCGTCAACCTCACAGTTTTAAAACGCGTCAATTAGGGAGAAGTTTCCACACCCTTATAAAAAGTGTTCCATTCCCCTCTCCAACCAACGTGGGATCTCACAATCCACCCCCTTTGGGAGCCCAGCGTCCTCGCTGACACACCGCTCAATATCTAGGTTTGATACCATTTGTAACAGCCCAAGCCCATCACTAGTAGATATAGTCCGCTTTGACCCGTTACGTATCGCCGTCAGCCTCATGATTTTAAAACGCATCTACTATGGAGAGATTTCCACACCCTTCTAGGAATGCTTCATTCCTCTCTCCAACCGATGTGGGATCTCACAATCCACCTCCCTTGGGAGCCCAACATCCTTGCTGACACACCGCTCGGTCTGGCTCTAATACCATTTGTAACAGCCCAACCCCACCGCTAGCAGATATTGTTCATTTTGGCCCATTATGTATCGTCATTAGCCTCACGATTTTAAAACGCGTCTACTATGGAGAGATTTCCACACCCCTATAAGGAATGTTTCGTTCCTCTCTCTCTCCAACCAATATGGGATCACACAGTAAATCTAAACCGAGAGAGAGAGAGGAAGTGGGAGAAAGAGTGAGAAAAGTTTACCGTAGGCTTCATGTCAGGAACATGCTTCCCTTTCTTCTGCAGAAACAAGAAAAAAAAACAAGAAATGATTAAGCAAAACTCAGTCTTAAATACAATTAGCATACCTTAATCAAAGAACAAACCTTGTTATTATAAAGCGTAGAGACAGTCCACCAATTAAAGCCCTGACCATCCACAGTCCCAGAGCCACAAATAGTAAAATTATGCAGCCATTTGAAATTCAGCCATTGAAACAAGCTAGATTTGGGCCAAGAACTCACTTTTGGCGGCGCCAATACATCTCCATCAATCTGCTTTAGAATTCCACTTCCCATTAATTATCTCACCACTAACTTATCATAATAAGCAAACAAAACAAGACAAACCTGAAGAACAAGCTGAGGCATACAAGGACCATTTAGAGTTATGGGTTTGATAAGAAACTTATAACCCGAAGGTATTTGTAATGTAGCTCCAGGAATCTTGCATGCAGCTTTCCATGCTGCTATAAGTGCCTACAGAGTATGGTTTTTACAAGCTCAAATCAGTCACTATTTTTAGCTCTGTCTCCATATATATGTTTTTTAAGGATGTTTTGGACAATGTTTTACCTTGGAATCATCAAAAACACCATTTCCCTTTGCTCCAAAAAACAAGATATTAAAAATGGTGGACTGGGTTTGATTATAATCAGGAAGTGGAGCTGGTGCAGGGCTCGAACCACTGCCTTTACCACCACCCTTTTGCTTCTGATGCTTGCTCTTCTTGTTGTGGTGATGCTTCCTTGCCTCTAATGGAACCACAGAAGAAGAGAGAAGAAAAAATAGAAACAATGAAAGAGTTAAAATCTTGCTTCCTTTGTTCATCTCCAAAAGCTCTCTTTATTTCACTTCAACGCTAGAAACATTAAGCCAAGTTGTAATGGAAACAGGGTAGTGTTAAGTCTTAAGAATATATAGAGAATTCAAGGCTTAGAAAAGCCGCCCATGAAACAGCTCAAGGTTTTTAAAACGCGTATGTTAGAAAGAGGTTTTCATACCCTTATAAAAGATGTTTTGTTCTCCTCCCAACCGATGTGGGATCTCACAATCCACCCCCCTCGGGACCCAGTGTCCTCGGCACTTGTTCCCTTCTCCAATCGATGTGGGACCCTCCAATCCACTCCACTTCGGGGCCCAACGTCCTTGCTAGCACACCACCTCATGTCCACACTCTTCGAGGCTCAGCCTCTTCGTTGGCATACTGCCCAGTGTCTAACTCTGATACCATTTGTAATAGTTCAATCCCACCACTAACCGATATTGTCCTTGTTGGACTTTTCCTTTTGGAGTTCCCCTCAAGGTTTTGAACATGTGTCTGCTAGAGAGAGGTTTCCACACTCTTATAAAGAATGTTTCGTTCTTCTTCTCAACTGATGTGGGATCTCACAATCTACCCTCCATCAGGACCCAGCATCCTTGCTTCGTTCTCCTCCCCAATCGATATGGAATCTCGCCTTTCCAATGGCGGTCAATTCAGCAGGGAGCTAAAAAAGAATAAACATAAAGTAAACTCCATGTTAAGCAAGTGAATTAATGGTATTAAAATGAGTAAAAGTTGTAATTATTTTGAATCAGCCAAATTATGAAAGCTAGCTACGGCAGAGTGAAAGGATAGTAATGGTGCTAGTTGGATTTAAATAAAATTGATCCCTTTGAGTTAGGAAAAGGTTCTCAGGAGATGCTGTTTTGCTGACATGGACCGTCCACCTTTTGAATTAGAGTTTTGGATATATGTATATATCACTAAACTTTTTGAAAAAGACACCAGGTATTTAATGTAGTTTTGTTACAATGGTATGGTATTAGAAGGCTAGAGACGGGGCGATGTGCCAGTGAGGAGGCTGAGCCCCGAAGAGGGTGGACACGAGGCGGTGTGCCAGCAAGGACGCTGGGCTTTGAAGGGGTGGATTGAGGGGTCTCACATCGATTGGAGAGAGGAGCGAGTGCCGGTGAGGACGCTGGGCTCCGAAGGGAGGTGGATTGTGAGATCCCACATTGGTTGGAGAGGGGAACAAAACATTATTTATAAGGGTGTGGAAACCTCTCCCTAACATACGCGTTTTAAAACCTTGAGTTGATCGCTAGTAGATATTGTCTTTTTTGGACTTTCCCTTTTGAGTTTCCTCTCAAAGTTTTTAAAACGCATATGCTAGGGAGAGGTTGAGGTTTCCACATCTTTATAAAAAATATTTCGTTCTCCTCTCCAACCAATGTGGGATCTCACAATCCACCCTCTTTCGGGGCCAAGCGTCCTAGGTTAGCACTCGTTCCTCTCTCCAATCGATGTGGGATCTTACAATCCACGCCCCGAACCAACATCCTCGCTGGCACACCGCCCGGTGTCTACCCTCTTCAGGGCCCAGCATCCTCGTGAATACCGTCCGGTGTCCTATTGTGAGATCCCACATAAGTTGGAGAGGAGAATGAAACATTTCTTATAAAGGTGTGAAAACCTCTCCTTAACATATGTGAGATTGATAGCGATACGTATCGGGCCAAAGCGGATAATATCTACCAGCGGTGGACTTGGACTGTTACAAATGGTATTAGAGCCAGACACTAAGCGGTGTGCCAGCAAGGACGCTGACCCCCAGGGGGTGAATTGTGAGATCCCATATCGGTTGGAGAGGAGAACGAAACATTCCTTATAAGGATATGAAAACCTCTTCCTAATAACATACACATTTTAAAACCATTAAAACCATGAGACTGACAGTGATCGTATCGAATCAAAACAGACAATATCCATTAACGATATGCTTGATCGATTAGCTTATACATAACATAAATCATCAAAACCACCGTGCAGAAAGGGTTATTGGAATAGTGGGCTATCAAAAGCCCCATTAAACAGATAAAAAGAACAAAGTGTAGAAAGCAAAACGAATAAAATAGAATCCACTTGAAACTGTTATGGTGGGTGTAGTGGTTTCTTTGTTGTTTAGCGAGTAAAATGAATAGAGAATGAAACCATGGGGGCAGTTTATATAGTTGAATACCTGGAAAGCTCTATAACACCAAGTGGGTTGCACGTTGCTGGGACTGGAAATTCTAGAAAGATGCGGCTCGGCATTACAGTAGTGACCTCCAATTTGGCTCCATTCGAATCTACCTACCTGGTTACCGACGTCGCACGCGGTGGGCCACTCGATGGGCGGTCGGTGCCCACTACGCCTATTTTTCTTCTCTCATGGTCGGAGTTGAAAATCAATTTCGCCTACTTTATATATATATATATATGTATTTTTCAGGTAAAAATCTTTAGTGATATTTAAATTTATTTTGAAATATACCTTTAATTATTTGAACTATTTTAAAATATTCTGGAATGTGCCGTAAAAAAAACTAAATTAATAAAAATATTATTCAAATTTCTATTTTAAATTTCTATTTAATTTCAAAAATAGTTTTAAATTTTTAAATTTTTTAATAATACTCTTAATTTTAAAACAAAAAAAAAAAAAAAAAGTTAGTTTTAGATTGAAATTGTTAACATTTTCTTTTAAAAAATGACCTTAAAACTTTCCAAATGATTTTAAAAATAGTTTTTAACTCTGCAAGATGTTTAAAAAATATTAAGTATTTAAAAGTTTTATTAATATCCTTAAATTTTTTTAAAAAGTTAAAAATATTTTAAACTTTTTTAAAAGATTAAAAAAAATGCCGCTTTAGTGTTTAAAAACAAACAATTTGGAGATAATCTATGAGGTGTCAATAGACAGTTTTCATCTATGTTGATGGTAAGAATTTTTTCAATTTTTTTTATAAAGGTAAGGTAGGTTAATGTTACCTTAAAATTTTCATATGTATTTTTTATTTATTTCTTTTTAATTAGAGGGTATTAATGAAACTTTTTAAAGTTTAGTCTTTTGAAAATACTTGAAATAACATTTTTCATCCGATAAGAATACTTTTTTTATAAAAAAAAAAATTAGTTTAAGAGTATTATTAAAATATAGCTGCAAATAGGAGAGTGATTAATGGTTTGTTTCCTTATGCTAAAGTAGTTGAGGATATTTGCAATTCGACTCTCCGACTATTAATGTTGATTCAGTTTTGTGGATCTACATCGAGTAGAAACTTTCTGTTTTAACTGGGTCCGTGCGATGATAGATTTTTTTCCCGTTAGCTAAATGGGGACGCACCCTTGATCTTACCAAGACCCCACCTCGCACGGCTCCCACCTCACTCACTTCGGGTATGTCTTTTTTCCGTCATCTAAGTACGTATGTGTATATAGGCATGTATGTCTTTTTGTGCGTATTAAATATGAAAGTATGTGGTGTAATTTTGAAATTTGAATGGTTAGAAATGATGTGAAATATTATTTAATTTATTAAAATAATTTATACTTTTAATATAAATTATATTATAAAATATTTTTTGTTTCTGGTTAGTTTCAAAATAAAAGCTATTTAAAATTATATTATTTTAATTACCCAAAGGTGAAGAAGGATGGGATGGGAGATGTTGGACTTGGGCCCATTTTAGTGACAATCATACAAGAGATGTTGGGCCTCTTGATTTCTGGACATTTGGGCCCATTATAATCAAAATGGGCTAAAATATCCAGGCCCAACATTCTTAGATGATTGCGATTAAAATGGGCCGATATTAGGGCCCAAAAGGTGTATTCGTGGGGATGTTGGGCTTGGAACTTGTGATTAGCCTATTATAGCACACATATATAATCCACTTTTTTAATAAAAACATGTCTTATCATGTCTACTCCTACCAAAACATGAATCGCTTCAAAATGTACCATAGGAAGACCAACTAGTCATCAAACCTCCCCTCGACCAAGTACAATAATCTCTCTTGTCTACATGTTTTCAATGCAATTGACTTTCACAATACTTTCTTTCAACTTGTTTTCAACGATTTTCCTCGCCCAAATTTTATAAAATAATTTATAACTGTTCGCAGTATACAATTTTTACACAACTAACTTGTTTGTTGGATTAGAACAAGTGTCGCATAATCGACCTCTTATTGTCGAAATGAGTGCAATTGTAATACTAAAAACCATATTAGTCTACAAATTTTCACCCATTTTATAAGCCACGTTCTTCCCGTTCAAATAAATGTTTTCGTTCGTATCGTTCATATCATGTGAAAGTCATGTGCGTTACTTTATTCTAATTTTGACAACAATGGCTCAAATATCTTTCTTAACTAAAAAAGTCTCGAAGTTAATGTTACTTTAATTTTAGGTAAAGATTATTTGACATTTATTTATTTATTATTTTTGTTTTCATTCACGTAGTCTAACCTTATATTGTTCTATATTTTGAATATTTATTGGTTATATATATAATGCGAGTAGGTATAGACTATAGAGCTTTTATTATTAATACGAGTAGGTAAAGACTATATAGTATTACTATTTGGACTTCCGTAAAATAATTAATTAAACATAAAATAACACAAAAGTAAATAAAAATATACCTAACATATAAACTTTGCCAACAAAATTCATCACCAACTAGAAAATTAGGTACAAATCGTGACACAAAAAAAAAAACAATAAATTATATAATAGGATAAGGAATGAAATTAGAAAGAAATGGTCGGACGAAAATGTCATTAACAAAAAGAATTTTGAAAAAATAATAATAAAAAAAAAAGGACCGAAAATTAAAAGATGGGCCGCCGTAAGATTGAGGGAACAATCATTTGAGAATAGACGCATACTTGTTGGTGTCCCATCCTCCATTAATTCCTTTTTTTCTTCTTTTTTAAATTAAATTTTATGTTCATTCAAACTTTAAATTTTAAATTTATTTCTGTTTAGGTTTATGATTTTTAAAAGAAATTGACTATTTAATAAGCAAAAATTATATCAGGACTTATCGGCTCAAATAGACAGTTTTTATGAGGCGTAGGCCTCCCAAAAGGTAACGGAGGCGTTCAAAGGTTTCTTCGGGCTAGACGGAGATTGGCCCTCGAGTGCAAAGGCAGAAGGGAGCTTGACTGCAAGACCCACACGTCGAGTAAAGACGAAAGTCGGCCTTAGTGATCCGACGGTGCCGGGTTCAATAATAATAATAATAATAATGGACAAAATTAGATATTAAATAGATATAAATTTTAAAAGGGAAGAATTTATTGTTATATTTTAAAGCTAATAGATTAATTAGACATAAATTAGGTTAATTTAACCTATAAAAAATTTAAAACTTTATTAAATATTTTTTAAAAATAATGTGAACGAGGCAAATATACCATTCTATGCTCGTTCCCTTGAGTTTTTTTTTTAAATTATGTACGAGAATTTGCACCAATTTATACAAATTATTCGATGAAACTGTCACAATAAAATTATGTACGAGAATTTGCACCAAGTTTAAATCCGACAATGGTAAAGAAATAGAATTAATTGTCGATATTTATTTTTAAAATTTTAATATCTGTAATACAGATTATTATAGATTAAGATGGAGATTATTCAACTAATTAGTCTATTATACCTTCGCTAAATATTTGAATCCTGTACGATGTGGGACAAAAACAAATTAAATTAAAATAAATTAAAAATTAAAAATTAAAAAAAAAACACGCCCTCAAAATTCCATTATTGTTCAGAAGTCAACGCAAAAAGTCAAAAGAATCGGCTGCTAATGGACTGGAATAGAAAATCCATTAATTTATTTTAAAAAATAAAAACCATCCATTCCTAATCCACCCACTCAAGTGGGTCCCACAACAAGATTAGTACTCCAGCCAAATTATTTATATATAAAATATATTATTATATTATAAAAAATAATAATTTTTTTTAATATTAATCCATAGACGTAGAATTATAAATTTCCAGTTTTTTTTTTAAAGAAATTTTAATAATTTAAATATGAAAAATGTTATTTTATTATCAATAAAAATGTAGTCTCTACTTGATGAAAATGTATTTAAATAATAATAAATATAATAAATCATAATAGAAGTTGACGTTTAAACATGTTATACTCTCGAAAACTTTATTCTCTTTCAAGAATTTACTCATTTTAAATATTGTACGTGAGCCCTCATACTGAAAAAGTATCCAAGTCGATGGTGCATGGTAGTCTCGTGCATATGCAAGTATCGACCTTGCATAGTGTCGCGATCATGTTTGTCTAAGACGTGTTGTTTATGGTCGCATGTCGAATGTCTCGATCATGCTTGTCCAGGATGTGTTGTTTGTTCCAAAGCCCCTCTTACATGTTTCATCTTAGATATGTCTTTACTGTTTCATGTGGTGTTAATATGAGGATGTACTACCATTCACCAAAATCATGTCTACATCTGCCCATGCTAAAATGCTCCAAAATGTACTATAGGGGGATGCGACTAATCGCCATTTCTTCATACTTCCGGTCACAATATTTAAGTTGTGATGTTTTCCTTGTTATAGCCATATAACATTGTTTTCTACAATTCTTTCAAATTGTTTTCAAAATGTATTTTTCGCTCACGTTTTCTAAAACATTTCTCGCAAACGTGACCCGAGACTCAAATATACACCGACGTTATCCACGAAATCTAAATTTCTCACGACTGACTTGTTTGTTAGGTTAGAACAAATGTCACATTATTTTTGTCTAGCTGTCGCAAGAGTGTGATTGTGACACATAACATCATCTAACAAATTAAGCAGCGTGATGTTTTGGCAAGGCTCCACTTCAATAGTCTCTTACATGGCTTATTTTTCATGCTTATACCCACCCAAGTTTAGCAGCCTGAAAATAACGGAGAACCCACCTACCCGTGCTAATTGGTGCTCTCGCGAAAAGCCTAAGCCTATCATTGTTTAAGATTCGTTCCTACACGTGATATGCAACTAGCAATTAAGCCATGCATTCATTTTCGCACCTGGCCCCTTAACCAAACTGGAAACTTCTTACAAGAATCCACATATCCGGCTACTCGTCCTTTCTGGGTTGACCTATCGTAGACAATAAGGTATCCAATTTAGCACGAAAAATAAAAATCCTATATGCACACCTATTTTATAGAAATAAAATTTTAACGATGTTAATAGCACGTTATTGTACATTTATTTTAAACTATCAATAAAAAATATTATATAATTATTTCATCAGTATTTAACGCGTAATTGAATGATATATTATTTTATTTTACGTGATAATAAATAACACAAAAATTGTCCCATGCATAATTTAGGTTTAATATATATATATATATATATATACAAAAAATATCTGTATAAAACTGCCGCGGAATTTAATTATGAAGTGTAATTAATTTATGTTTGCACTATGTTTCGGCGAGAACGCGTTTTAAGTCGTCTCTTACAGTCCACAAAGTCAACAATGGAAGCCGCATTCTTCTGCAACTTCCTGCCCATACATAATTCCTTTCAATGGCTTCGTTTCCATTTCTAAATATTTACCATTCCAGTTTCTTTCTCTGATTTTGCTCAGATCACCAAAATGAAACCTCACGATTTCTCCTTCTTGATCCAATTTCTTCTGATTCTCTTGTTTCGTTTTGTTATTCAGTCCGCGGCTGATCCGAGATCGACGGAGGTGGCTCTCATATGTTCGAACAACACCGCTTCGCCGCTGGAGCGATCGACCTTCGTGACTAATTTCTTGGCGACGATGGATGCGGTTACTCCTCTTATTGCTTCACAGCGATTTGCAAACGTTGTGAATGGGACTGGAAATACGACGGTTTATGCGTTTGGTCAGTGTATGAATGATCTTACTCAATCAGACTGCGATCTCTGTTTCGCGCAGATGAAAACTCAGATCCTGCGGTGTCTTCCCTTTCAGCTTGCTACTCGCGGAGGCAGACTGTTCTACGATGGATGCTATGTTAGGTATGATTATTATAATTTCTTCAATGAATCTTTGAGTGCTGTGGATAGGGCTGTATGTGGGAAGTCGGATTATAGAGGGAATCGGACGATTTTTAGTGATAACGCTATGAAATTAGCGAGGAATTTGAGTGTAGTAGCGCCCAAGAACGATGGATTTGCTGTAGGATTGGTGGATTTTAGGAATGTCTCGGTTTATGGATTGGCTCAGTGTTGGAAATTTGTGAGAGGGGATTCTTGCTCGAAGTGTTTGGCTGATGCAGCTAAGGAAATTGCTACCTGTCCTCCAAAAGCCGATGGAAGGGTGCTGAATGCTGGCTGTTTCTTCAGATATTCAACTGAACGATTCTATTTCAATAGCACGGCGACCGCCACTGGAGGAAATGGTGAGTTCGGTCTTGTTTACTTGCAGATGCATTGTTTGATGATTTGCCTCTTCACTGGGTTACTTCTTATTTCTTTGTTGCCCTGCCTTTTCTATTGTTCATGAGTTGAGTAGCAGTTTAGAACATGGTAGAGAATTTGTGGGGAGTTTTAACTTAGTTTGAATGGCCCTACAAAACTTACCAAATTATAAATGGTAAGCTCAAAAGAGTCCTAGTGAAAATCTAAATCATGACTCATGTGAATGCGATCGCTCAACTGGAGCTTTCTAAGGTGCCTACAACAGCTTACTTGAATCGGGTTCGTAAAGCGACACCGTTAAACCAAGCGTGTAACAGCCCAAGCTTACCGTTAACAGATATTGTCTATTTTTGCCCATTACGTATCGCCGTCAGCCTCACGGTTTTAAAATCATGAGGGTGTGGAAACTTCTTTAGCATACACGTTTTAAAAACCGTGAGGCTGACGACGATATGTAATAGGCCAAAGCGGACAATATCTATTAACGTGGACTTGGGTTGTTACAAATGGTATTAGAGCCAGACACCGGACGATGTGCAAGCGAGAGAATGTTGGGCCCCCAAGGGGTATGGATTCTGACATCCCACATCGGTTGGAGAAGGGAACGAAGCATTCCTTGTAAGGGTGTGGAAACCTCTTCCTAATAGATGCGTTTTAAAACCGTGAGGCTGACGGCGATACGTAACGAGCCAAAACGGAAAATATCTGTCAGCGGTGGGCTTAAGCTGTTACAATGTGATACATCGAAATTATGGTTTGCATAGTTGCTTGTTGTTTTAGGCACCAAGCACTTGGTAAAGATATCAACTGTTATCCTTGGATATGGTGGCAAATGGTTCATATGGTAACTTTTTACAGGAAGGAGTCGTCTAGCGATAATTTTGGCTTCGGTATCGGCTGCTGTGGCTGCTGCATTGATTTTTGCAACGGCTGTTTTCTGTGCCAGAAGGAAAGTAGTGAGGAAACGCAGAGGTATGTGCTTTTCTTATGTGTCTTCTTTCAATCGTCTAAATTGTTCGACTCATTACAATGTCTTTTTTCTTCAGAGAAGAAGCAACTTGGTCCTCTTGTGGCTCTTGTTAACAAGTCCAAGCTTAATTTTTCATACGAGACCCTTGAGAGGGCTACTAATTACTTTGACCAATCCAATAAACTTGGACAAGGAGGCTCTGGTTCAGTTTATAAGGTATGATTCTGTGCGAGATCCCACATCGGTTGGGGAGGAGAACAAAGCATTCTTTATAAGGGTGTGGAAACCTCTCCCAAGTAGATGCGTTTTAAAAACCTCAAGAGAAAGTCCGAAAGGAAAAACTCAAAGAGGACAATAACGGTAAGCAGTGGGCTTGGACTGTTACATTCTAAAGTTTCTTATGTTAATCAGGGAACTCTGTCAGATGGTCGAGTCGTAGCAATCAAGAGGCTGTTCTTCAACACGAGACAATGGGTGGATCATTTCTTTAATGAAGTAAACTTGATAAGTGGCATCCGACATAAAAATCTTGTCGGGCTGTTGGGATGCAGTATTACTGGTCCTGAAAGCCTCCTTGTTTATGAATATGTGCCAAATCAAAGCCTGCACGATTACCTTTTAGGTAATAATTTCACCTATGAATTCCTTGACTAATTAAAGAAGCTTAAAGGGTTTTTACTTAAATCTCTCTCTTTTCATTTGTATAAGGTAACAAGAACGTGCAGCCACTGAGTTGGGCATCCAGGTTTAAGATTGTGTTGGGCACAGCTGAAGGGTTGGCTTATCTTCATGAGGAGTCAGAGTTGAAAATCATTCATCGGGACATAAAATTGAGCAATATTCTACTGGACAATGATTTCACTCCAAAGATTGCTGATTTTGGACTTGCTAGAATGCTTCCTGAAGATAAGACACACATTAGCACTGCAATTGCTGGCACACTGTAAGTTTTCTGAATACCATTTGGTACTCATCATTTAAGAACCTTTTGATGCCATTTTGAATGCGTATAGAGCAAGATGTCCTCATACGAAGAAATTTAGACGAAACATGTTTTGTGTAACGGCCCAAGTTCACCGCTAACAGATATTGTCTTCTTTAAGTTTTCCCTTTCAGGCTTTTCCTCAAGATTTTTAAAACGCGTCTGCTAAGGAGAGGTTTTCACACCCTTATAAAGAATGTTTCGTTCTCCTTCCCAACTGATGTGGGATCTCAAGGATTGGCGGGTCCCACATCGATTGCCAACGAGGACGCTGGGCCACGAAGGAGGGTGGATTGTGAGATCCGACATCGGTTGGAGAGGAGAACGAAACATTTATAAGGGTGTGAAAACCTCTCTCTAGCAGACGCGTTTTAAAAACCTTGAGGGGAAGCCTAAAAAGAAAAGTTCAAAGAGGACAATATCTGCTAGTTGTGGGCTTGGGCGGTTACATTTTGCTTCGAAATTCATTGTGTGAAGTCTATCAAGAAGATATCTGAACTGTGTTACATTACAAGTGACAAATCAGGGTCTGATTATTGTGGAAAGCTGTATGTAATGCATTGGATTAATCTTAACAAGTTTGTCATTATGCTTCAACCCTTGCATCTACAATACAAATATTAGCTTTTCAGCTCGTCTTCGAACATTAAAAGCATCGGACTATTGACAAGCTTTGTACTTGCAGAGGTTACATGGCTCCGGAGTATGTAGTACGTGGCAAGTTGTCTGAAAAGGCCGATGTTTACAGTTTTGGAGTTTTTGCCATTGAAGTCATCACAGGAAGAAGGAATGGTCACTTCTATCAAGATTCAACCTCCATCTTACAAAGGGTAAACCTTTTCTCCATTACATCATACTATTCTTCTCTAATTTACAGCTAAACTGACACTGATCCTCGTTGCTTCTCAAGGTATGGAATTTTTATGGAGAGGGAAGGCTATATGCAGCTGTCGATCCAATCCTTGGAGGCGATTATCCACGAGACGAAGCGTCGTGGTTGCTTCAAATAGGTCTAGTTTGTGTGCAAGCCTTTGCTGATCTAAGGCCATCCATGTCAATGGTTGTGAAAATGCTTAATGGAAACTATGAGATTCCCCAGCCAAAACAGCCTCCATATCTTCATCCTTCAAGCGGAGACATAAAAAAACACAAATCATCAGACTCATCCAATCCCAATCTCTACTCCAACTCGAGAAATTCACAAACTAGCATGACTCAAAGCATCATCGATCCTAGATGAGTGTTGTTCCTGTGAAATGATGCCAGACCTTGTAGATAACATACTACTTTACAACCTACTTACAGGCATAGCTTAGCCATAGTTTTTGCCAATTGTGTCACACTCCCAAGTCCCAGCTTGCCAACAGCGTCTGTCTAGACCATCACGCTTCTCATCAACTACGTTACAACGACACGACATTCCGATCTGACCTGAGGGACTATGTCTTTGTGAGTTACACTCCAGAGACAGAGAGTTAGGGAAGTGCTATTTGTATGGTGTAAGGTCCAAGCTTTGTTCTTGCAGAGAACATAGAGACTTGAGTCCATGTAATCTAATAATGCGAGGAAATTTTCAGCTTCTAACTGTCTCTGCACATTTAGGATAACTGTAAACTTATTGTAATATTTCCAGTATGTTATCATAAGAAATTGTTGTTAGAAATTTGTCGAGTAGGCATGACAGAAACTGGAATTTATTCTCTTTGTTGGTTACACAAGCAATAATTTCAGTGTCCAAATTCTTAGCCATATAAATATAGAGAGATATATATATATATATATATATATATATTAGATATACATGAAGGGAAAGCAAACAAGAGCTCAAACAACATTGGGAATATACATATTGAGATCGTTTAAAGTGTTTCAGTCCTCTCTGAAGAATCTACCTGAAGAAAGCTCATCCATTCCTTCCAACTGCATATTCTCTGATGGCTTCCAGTGGCGTTTCCTCTGATTTATAAACCAATTGTTAATTTGCTTCTGGTCAAGCCCTGTTCTCTCCGCCAGTGCAACCTTATCGGCTTCCTGCATGATTAAAAGCAGTGGATTATGGCCCTCAAACTAGCATTATTTGAAAATATCTCTCCATGATGTGGGAATTTATTATTTCATCCAAACCGTTTTATTTAAGTTAAAAAAAAAAAAAACATTTTGGGTGGAAATTTAAATATATGTCAATTAATAACGAGCTATGTTGATTTCGATATTTAATTAAATAAATTGAAATATGATGAATTGCGTGATAAACTAATAGTTTGACACACAAAATTTATATTGGAAATAGATGATAACTTGGTGGAATAATTAATTAGTATATGAGTAAGGCATGATGAACTGTGGTAATGCATCAAGAAAATTAAAGAAAGGTTATAAGCAAACATACCGTAGGATATGGCCATTTATAGTGAACATTCCACCATTCAAGGAGGGTTTGCCTGGCTTCTTTTGGTAATTTTCCTTTTTTCTTTTTCTTTGAGAACTCCAATTTTAAGCTACTAATATGACTGCCAAATCTGCGTAATAGCTTATCCTTGAGATCCCTTTTCTCGCCTTTGGTTTGAGTCTCCGCCTCCACAACTTCCATCTCTCCTCCGCTCAATTCTTCATCCGACGAGGCAACTCCTTCATCTATTATTCACGTTACAGTAAAAATATTCTTACTTGGCTGTAATAATTCAGATACTGTATATAACCAAATGCAGTAAAGCCAACCATATTAAATCAAATTAAAAAAAATAGTAATAAGATTCAACATCTCGGTAAGAAGGGCAGATTGACATTGAAAGGGCGGGGCATGATGAAGAGGACCCCACAGAGAAAGGCATTCAAAGGTAAAACAAGGATTTGACTGCCAACTGCAAAAGGGGAAGAAGGAAAAGAGAAGCCAAGGTGCGTTTCAGCAGTGTCTGGCTAAGTCATTTGTCAGACGGGGGGGATGGGTGCGTGAGGAACTCACAGTCAGAATAGACAAGACTGAACGGCCACATAAATTCACTTTCTGGAATGACCCACGAGAGTCTCGAGGTTTGTATTAAAAATCTCCTCCCTCACTCGATGATATCCCATGAGCAGTAATACAATGACCCCACCACACGACCTGGTACAGTTCCCTTTAGCTAGAAAGTGACCCTTTACCCATATCCTTACTACCGGGTAATGCCCAGTCACACAGCCAGGAACAAAGCACATGGTAGTTGTTAGTTGATAGTGAATTAAATGACCACCCTTTTCAGACCAAGACTTTCAAATGTCACACTTAGAAGTTTGAAAGAAAAAAAAAATTAATAATCCGGACGTGGGAGTGTGATTATTTTGTTGGCAAGAACGTGAGAATCCCACCTGGTTAGCGAGGAACTATTCTGATCCAACCCCATCTCTTGCCTAGTTAGCCGATTCTGTTCAGACAAAGGTAAAAAGTCGGTGATAGGCACCACCTTCAATCTTAGTGTTTGAAAGAAAAAGAGGGACCCAAAAAGGGGAAAAGATAAAGCAAAGGATATGAGTGAGGGTGAGTACAGTAAACCTCAGCTACCCAGCAAGAAAGAGACACGTGTCGTACACGTCATCTGCACGAAGAACACGGCAGAGTACATGTCGATAGAAGTGACAACCACTAACCAGCTAGGAGTGACTAATTGCGTGGGGTGAGAGAGGGCACCAAAAGCACCTTCGCAGCGAAAACTGCGGGAGTACATGTGACAGTGTGGAAACCTCGACCACCCGCTCAACCCGGGCTTTCCCCTAAACTTTTCCCTTTATTTCTTTGTCCCTTTCTTAACTTTCTCAGTATTCATCGTGGGACATGCCATTACCAGAACTTATTTTCTACCCCGCACGCTGTCCTTTCAAGCTTCTTACTCCTGAATGATAATGGTGATCAAGCAAAACAATCCGTGACCATTATATTGAGGACCTGTTAAAACCCTTCTCTGCAGACTAAGTAAAATAAAAGGCTTCGTTCTTCCCTAATGGCAGATATAAGTATGTACCCACCAGTACTCGCGCTTACAGACCCTAGTTTTAAAGACCCATCTAATTCTTCTTCATCAAAAGGCTCGGATCCAGGTCTATAAAACTTGGGACACATTAGAGTTCATATGCTAGGAATCCTGCTGTACACAAATAGTGGGTTCGGAGTAAAGATAATTCGATTAGTGCTATCAATGTGAAGCTTCACAGTAACCAGCAGAGAAAACTATAAAGACCAACACACCAACATCACAAGTTAGCTAGATATGCAACCAATATGTAATCATTACTCATGCCATTACATCAATTTTTTACACATCCAAAGAAAGGTGGTCTTTAATTAGCTGGTGGTTCCAGACAAAATAATGCAGTACTCACTGTCCAGAAAGAAACTTAGTGATGTTATATGATGATCACAGCTAGATCATCGCCTTTATGGATCTCGAACTAGAAGTAGAAATCCAAACAAACATCAATATGTGTTGATGATGAAATTAAATACCATCAACCGGCCATACCGTTCCAATTTTCTGGAATAATTTCTGCTAACAAATCCCACTTTCCTTCATCAAACTTATGACCTAGCTTGCTCTTAAGACAAATCTATCTATCAATGATGATCTGGATGATGATGGAAAAGCATTACGACTATGTAATACAAAGGAATTCCCTAACAAATTAAAAGTCCAAAGAGAGTGCAATAATGTAGTAAGAAAATAAGCCTAATATATCGGACCAAATCCTTGTTGTCCGAGATGCAAAGTTCTTGCTAAAAATGAGCCAGCCAGATTTTGGCAGCAAAATACCGCTCGAGCACGTGAATATATGCCCTATGAAATCCAAATGGATGTCTGCCATCGGTCGCATGTCCAAAGAGACTTTTATATAAGTGAATATATATGAGAAAGCATATAAAGAACTCACTAAAGCTCTCGTGCTAAGACAAGTCGAACACGAGGCTATTTTTTTAATGAAGATAACATCACACCTGAAAAGTTAATTTGTACTTCCAAAGTAAATTAAAAACAATAGTTGCCAACCATTATCTTTGATTTACAAGCTTTTCTTTTAAGATCACTCTTTTTTTTTAAAATTATCATATTTAACCTTTAAAGCCTGCCATGCCCATTCTCATAAGTTGCATGTCAGAGAAACTAGAGAGCATTACAACACAAAGCAAGTCAGTGATGTTCTTTAATAATGAGGTTTCTCCTACCTGGGGATTGAAATTATTCAGAACTTAAATGAACTAATAAAGTTTCAAGAAGATACTGCTGCAACCACACTTTATCAGTAGTCCGCAACACTTGACAAGTCCCAAGGTTCATTTTCAAATTTTCCACATCTTAAATGAACCACTCACGCTCCATTGAAATTTGACATTATAATAAAATATCTTCGACAAACATTATCACAGCTATCACAATCACATTAAGATAATGTCTATTATATATCTTAAGAAAGATTCAGCATATAATACGGACACATTCATTGATTAACACACTAATACAATTATGTTTGCTGTTAGAGTGAGAATTATTCACATCTTTTATCTCCTTAATGGCATTCCAAACTACTTTTTTCCCCCAAAAAATCTACAAGTGATCAATTGAATAAATTATTGTTAGAACAAATATATGTGGGTAGGACCAATGGCTTCTTCACCTCCTATCTACTACTTAAAGTATATATAAACTCATACTCAATTTCTATTTGAAATATTGGAAGACAAAAATATATGATTTTGTCATTCCCTTGAAATTTTAATGTTGTATTTGGCATGGTTCACTAATTATTCACTAATTATTCTCAATACTAAAGGCTCTAAGCAACACAGAAAGGCAAAATATATAGGAGTAACTTGAATTTTTCCATAGGATTTGGGAGCGAAAATTACAGAAAATAATAATCGCTTATTAAACAAAAAACAAAAACAAAAAAGTTGCATCTACACAACGATTTAAGTAAGTCAATAATTATAGGTGAATAGCATATATGGATATAAAATACACTAACAATATGGTAATGAATTGATGTGTTTACTAAGACACCTCATTTAAGAACTCAAAGACAAGACAGGATAGGTTGAGGCAGCCTGTAGTTCGGACCAACGAATTAAAAAACAAGTACCCTTTTTGTCTATAATTATAGAGAGAGAGACAGAAGGACTAGTTGAAGGGAGGAGTCCATAAAAAATGAGATACATATATAATTGAAAGCCTTACGAGAGGATTTTCTACCAGTTGATAAATATGGAAAACATTATTAATTAATATCATATGCCCAATCATATTACTATTTCGAAGGTAACTCTGAAATGTCAAAATCAGAATCTTAAACACAGAAAAGTTCACACTTTCAGGATTGATATTTTATTCCATTTTTATATTTTTTGGTCATATAACATGAAAATCGGAAAGAATTTTTTTAAAAAAAAGGATAAGAAAAGCGAGGAAAAAGAAACAAACACAACAAACAAGATAGATGAGCAACTTCAATTAAACCAAAGCAAATGTAATAATTAAAACACTAAATTATTAGAAAACACTATTTGGAAGCTTCATTATTGCACTTGAAGATTTCCAATGTAATCAATAAAGAATCACCATTCAACGAACAATTAACAAGGTCGTAATCCAAAAACAGCGACTGTAGATAAGCGTTGCAATCAAAGACACAGGCCGATAAATATAGTTCCTAGGGTTTTTCTGTTCCTTTGTATTATCGGTTATTAAGACCTTAGGTTTCTCAATCAGCGGTAAGTAATCTACCGATCTTTTATTATTGTTGTTATTATTATTATTATTATTATTTTCGTCGTTCTTCGAGACCAACACAGGCAACGACGATCAAATATAATTAATTAACCTTAATTAGCGTAATAAAACCAAACAAAACAGTAGCATTCGAAACGGAAAGTAATTAATCAAATGTAAGTAATGATTAAACAATACTGACCGGAAAGGCTTCTGGAGAAGGCGCCATTGCAGAGGTTACTAAGTTGTAGCTCGATCTTATTCAAGAACGTGGTTGCTTCGTCGAAAGGCCTCTTGAGATCTGATTTGTACTTCACCAACATATCGCAGTACGTTTCCTAAGAACAAAAAAGAAGAAACCATCAAATTAACAAAACGAAAACAACACTGAGAAATTGAGAAAGAGAGAGAGATTTTGATTGTTCATGGAGAAGAACAAGGAAGTAGTAACCATGAATTCATCGAGTTCAGGATCGACGCCTAAGCACGTGGTTACAGCGTGACGGTTACAAATGTCGCTTTCTTGACGGATTCCCTCTAACAAATGTGAAATCGCCGGAGGCGCCCCTACCTGCGCACAATAAACCCGCATCTCATAATTCATGCGAACGAGTTTGCTACAACAACAAATAATCAATCTCCCACGGACTTCAACCGCCTCGGTATCATAAATAATCAACTTAAAAAACAAACTCTGACAATCATTACTCAAAAAAAAAAAATTGAACGACTAAATAACAATTCCCTTCTCGCAGTTTCCCCCCTAATTTCTAGCCAAATTCGAAATCAGATCATAGGCATAATCATGTTGTTCTGTAAGACGTACGAAGCTTAAAAGAAAGAGAAAAATGAAGGAGACAAAAACTGAACCCTCAGAAGAAAGCGTTCCAGCAAATAGTAAATAGCCAAATTCTCTCTATCCTAGTTACGTCTTCGTTGACAGCGTCTGCGGAAACATTTAAAGCCGAGAAAGCATTTGTTCTCCAGTTTAAAGAACGAGAAAAAAAAATAATAATTAAGAAAGAAGAAGAGAGGATAAGGATTCAGGATTTAGAATTTTCGTAAGGTGGCTGTGTCAAAGACTCAAAGCACAGTGCGAGAAACTGCGCAGTGAACCGCCGGCGTTTTTTTTTCCTCTGGCTGATAGAGAAAGAGAGCTACCGGTTCACCTTTTGGCAGTCAATATAGGCGTCGAGCAATCGAGGATAAGTAGGATGAGAAGAAATTTTAGCTTTGATCACGTTCACCATATCTTCTTCACATTGAATTTCCATCGTGATCGACGCTGCTTCAGCTTCCGATATCACCGAAGCCGCCGCCGAAAGCAGTTCGTTGGATCCAAACACCGGAATCCGATCGCGAAACTCTCCGGAAGTAACCAGTAGGCTCTGATAATCCGGAGGCAGAATCAGATTCTCCGGTGACAACAAAGCCTTATCGGAATACTCCGCCGTCGATTGTAAACCGTACATTTCTTCCATAGTAGAAGTCGCTTCAAAAAGCCAGAAACAAAAACGGCAGAGAGAGAAAGAGAGAAAAAAAAATCGTCGGAGAAAGTCGTATCTGATGATAATCAAAACCAGCGGAGGTTAAAATAAAGAAACACGAATCGGCATCGGAATAGGAACAGATTGAACTGAAAGAAGAAAGAGTTTGCCGGAATTGGTAATGGCAGAAAAGAAGTGCAGGTGTTCTCGAATAGTGTGTTTTTCCGAAGAACAAACAACGAATGAGATGCTTATTGCCAAGCGCGAGGTTGGCTCCGCCTATGCGTGAGCGCAGTCTAGAGAAAGAGAGAGCCACTTTCTTTTTTCTTCTGGACTCCACCTTTCCTTTTTATTTATTTATTTTTTTCATTTTAATAAATTAAATTAGCACTTCCCAATTTAAATATTTTAAAAAATGCATTCCATTTATTATTATTTTTTCATTTTATTAATATGTATACAAATTTAGCAAATTTGATAAAATAATTATAATAATTTTTATTCAAGAAAAATACCATACGTGAATATGTTTCCACCATTTAAGAAAGGAACGTGAATTCTATTTTTAAAATTAATAATAAAGTAAATATCGAGAAGAATTTTAAAAGTTATTAAAAAATATATAGACTATAATAGAATTTTAATTATATTATTTTATACCTAATATGAAAAAATATCTACCCATGGTAAATAGGAGTGTGTATATGACCTGATAATCTGACCAACCCAATCTATCGAGCTTGAACCATAAAGGTTGGGTTGGATTAGATTTTTCTTTACGTTTAGGTTCGGTTGAATTTTTTGAAAACAAAAAATTTGGTTGGCGTTACGACAATTTTTTTGGTTTAGTCAAACCCGACTAACATTAAAATAGGGTTACAACCCAACACAATCCATCGTACTTTTAAAAAAATTATGAATATTTAATGTTTGCAACAGATGTTAGTGATAAGTTGTAACTTATAAATGTCTGATATTTGAATTTTATGAGATTTTAGTTACTAAAGTAACAACCCAACAATCTTTCTTCTTAAACCTCTTTCAAAAATCTCTGTCTGCCCTCATTTTCTAAAACCTTCTTCTTAAACCGAGGCCAGAAGCTCGAGCATATGCTCGAGACGCAATCTATTGGCATGGTTAAATTTAGGGCATCACTTCCCCACAATGGTATGATATTGTTGACTTTGAGCATAAGCTCTCATGGCTTTGCTTTGGGCTTCCCCAAAACGCCTCATTCTAATGAAGAGTGTATTCCTTGATTATAAACCCATGATCATTTCCTAAATTAACCGATGTGGGACACTTTCATCCAACAGTAAATAGGTTCAGTGGATTGAGTTGAATTGGTCCATTTTTTTAAACCATCCTAATTATTTTTAAAAACAATGAAAAATGTAAATATAATATATTGGTTGCATTATTTGAGAGAAAGTGACACGTAGACATGTGTGTTTATGCATTTTCTTGGAACTCGTAGTTGTCCTCACAGTGTGGACCTTTTAAAGCAATCCGTATCATTATCAAATAAACCTCCAATTTTATCTTATTATATATTCATTTCTTTATATCTATATTTTATATTTTATATTTTATATTTACTTTCTCGCTTCTACTTTTCTATGTATTTTCTTTTCATCTTTATTTCATCTTTTAATTAAAAAATATATTTCTTTTCTAAAAAATATATCTAAATTTTGTAATCTCGACTTTCAAAACTATCTGTTGAAATTAAATAATTCATATTTTTGTTTAAGAAATATCTTTCAATTTTTTAAAATTTCATTAATACCCTTCAACTTTACTATATTTAAAAAATAGACACGAACTTTTAAAAATTATATTATCACCCTTTAACCTATATAAAAAAATTAAAAATAATACATCATATCTTTATTTTTTAAATTGATCGATTATCAACTATTTTTTTTTGAAGTTTAAGGGTATTATTGAATTTTTTTAAAGTTCGAATCTATTTTTAAATAAAGTACAAATTATTTTTTATTAATTTAACGTGTAACAGCTCAAGTCCACTACGAGCTGATATTGTCCATTTTGACTTTCCGCTTCTTCTCGGGGTTTTATAACGAGCCCATTAGGGAGATGTCACCTTTATAAGAAATGTTTTGTTCCCCTCTCGAACTTACGTAAGGTCTCATATAACCAATATTTTACGATCAATTTTCATCTATTTTTTAAACCGAGTTTCAATATCTAATGCCACGTTCAACGTTAATAACTTTTTTAAAAAAAGTTTATAATATTTAATATTCATTTTTGGGCAATTTAGCTTAAAATTCGAGCTAAATTGCTAATAAAAATGCCGAATTTAACCATTAAAAAAAACCCATAATATCAGTTTATAGTAAATGATAATAATAAATCAGCTTTTTAGAACTTACGCGCTTTGTAAAGTTCGAGAAAATTAAAATATAATTAAATACTAACTTTATCGATAAAAAAATATTAAATAACTACATTATCCAATTAGATATTTATATTTAATATGTCGAATTTAAATTCAATAAATATCTACAAGGTTATAATTGTGTTATAAGATATGTCATGGAGTCGATTGAAACAAGAGGACAAAAATGACAAAAAAATCCCTAGAGATTCTAATTAATTAAATATATATTTTTAGAGGCGTTAATGGGTCGGGTTCGAATTAAGTTTATTTATTTTTTAGACTTAACCATTCAAAATTAGGGGTGTACGTGAGTTGGATTAGGTTGAGGGAATCTTTTGGACCAACTTTCTCGTTGGATTGGTAAAACCCAACTCAAATATTTTTACAATCCAAGATTTGGGTCGGGTGGTTAAAAAAAATAATTTTTTTAAAAAGTTTTATTTATCTATAATTCATAATTATTATAAAATCTTAGATAAAAGATATTAAAAATTCACGAACAAACACAAATTAATCTATAATCATACAAAAAAAAAATCATCAACGATAACCAAATTGTAACATCCTAACATAGTTCAATATTGTTATAGAACTACAAATAATCTAAATACCGGCGAGAGTAATTAGTTACTCTAAAAGTAAGGAAAATATAACGATACTTCTTGAAATTAAAAAACAATAAAAATAATTAATTTAAAGGAAAGTGTGTCGAGCTTTGTGCTAGGTATGTGGTGTAATGGTCATGCTTCTCCATGATGTGGACGTGTTGCTTATGACCACATGCCAATTCCAAATCTCTTTTTACTTGCTATCGTGTTAACTAGTCTTTTCTTATATTATTATTATGTTTTATGGGTGTATGATCGTTCGTCAAAATTATATCTACGTCTGTCAAGATTAGAATGTTCCAAAATGAATTATAAAAGATGCGACTAGTTGTCAATTCTTCCTACTAGGTTATACACTAACAAAGTCGTAGTTGTTGCTTATTTGCTTGTTAGCCTATACCACTACTTTCTTAAATCAATCTTTGAACGTTTTCTGAAACTGTTCTAATATTTTTTTCTTAAGAATTTGATCAAAGGGTTAAGCATACGTCGTCCATGCTAATGACAACCTATGTTTTAGTTGGTTGAATTACTCCAAAGTAAAAGTAAGTCTCACACGGTCGTGTTGTGAGTATCGGTAGAGTGTGATTGTGACAATGCGTCTGACCTAGCAAGCATGACTGGCCAAGAACACCCTAAGCCAACTATGGCAAAAGCATGCCCGACACGTCTACCTCCCTTACAAGATGCATCTTTGCAGCACCTTAGCATCGACTATCTTTTCATTTTCTTGCTCATAATATTCAATTTTAAAATTTCAATCCTCCAACTTCCAACTTGTTTGTCATTCTCGACACCACTTTAAAATTATTTTCTTCTCTTTAAGGAAGATTTCATATTATCTTCTTTTCTCGTAACATCCTGAGTAGCGAGTATTAATGAATCTTCTTATGGTTATGCTCATCCATCTCCCGACAAATGTTGCTAACGACTCACTTGTGCATTCTTGGAGTTTATCATCTTTGATAATCAAGGCATAGCTCGAGCATTTATAATATAAATATGATATTCATCATATTTACGAGCTTCTAACCCTAATGATTGTCTTTATTTATTTTAATTTAATAGAAACTAAAATTGAAAATGAAATGTCATAATTAGTAATATAAAAAAATTTAAATTTGATATATAATATTAATGTTCAATAATTAAAAATAAAAAAAATAGAGAAAGAATTATTAAATATTAAATAAAGTTTATAGACCTATTAAATAAAATATATTTAAAATTAAAGGAATTTAGGATTACAAAAAAAAATATTCGAAAAATACCTTTTTACACGGTGGCCGACATGATTCTGGTAATGTGATAGTTGAGGGCCGACAGAACCCCAACGTGATCACCTCCTCCCAATTAATTAAGCTTAAAAAAAGAGAGGGAAGCTCCACCATTCTTACTGTGCGTACTCGGGGTGGGGTCCATGGAATATAGGCCGTCTGATTAGAGTGGTGGCATAATCAGATGATAGTTACGGTGGGGTGCGAAGTAGAGGATTGAGGGTCTGTTTTGCAAAGAGGGAAAAAGTTGGGGGGGTTCCAAGTTTGTTGGTAGGGTCTTTTTATAAATAAAATACTGCTTACTGATTGATTGATTGATGGGTCGATTTGTCGTTTTAGGGTAACTGAAAACAAATCCTGCCTGAAACCATGTCGTTTTCTTGCTTGAAGCTACAGACTACAGTTTTCTGTTTCAAATCAAATCTCCACCCTTCGATCTTACCTTCGGATCACTTTTCTCTTGATTTGGACAACCATCCAACGGCTGAGAACTCGGACATTATTTATTTTTATTTCTAAATTTTGAAAACATATTGAGAAATTATTGTTGTTATTATTATTACTATTACTAGATTTAATAAAAATTTAATTCAAAATTTAACCTAAGCTATAAAAATGAATTTTAAAGATTAAATTTAAATATTTGAAACGACATAACTAATACAGAATGAGATTCAATTGCATGGTTCAAAATAATATTTTAACAAAAAGAACATCAACTTTAAATATTTAAACGAGAAAGCAGCTACGTGAGTTCGTTGTCTCAAAATATTATATTTAAATATTAAAAAGATGAGCAAAAGTTTCACACTCGATGCAAAATATACAAAATTTTGAAAAAACATATATAGCCATTTAATTTTTTAAAAATATATAACCATTTAATATTTTTT
Source organism: Cucurbita ficifolia (assembly GCA_033971965.1). Lineage (NCBI taxonomy): Eukaryota > Viridiplantae > Streptophyta > Magnoliopsida > Cucurbitales > Cucurbitaceae > Cucurbita > Cucurbita ficifolia. The sequence goes on from CM066979.1 coordinate 10,221,929, forward strand.
TAAAAATAAATAACTTTAAAAAAAGTCCGAAGATGGTAATTTGTTTTAAAAATAACTTTCTCTCAATAGTGTTAAAACTTTAAATTTTTTTATTAATACCCTTTTAACTTAAAAAACAAAGTTAAAAAATATTTTTACCAATGTTTAAAAAATACATATAAAAATTTTAAAGTAGTATTAACATTCTTTAACTTTTATACAAAAAATTTTAAAAATTTTTTACCGTCAATATATATAGACGAAAACTGTTAATCGATATCTCATAAATTATTTCTTTTTTTAATGTTACTTTTGAAAGTTTATTAACATTTTTGAAGCGTCGTACTAACAATAAAATTATTTAAAAATTTTTTTAAAAAATTCTTTAATAAAAATTAAAATATTAATCAAACTTTTAAAAGTTTAAAGGTCAGATATTTTTTTTTAGAGTTAAAAGAGTTTTACCATTAATATTTTTGAATTTTTTTAAACTTTTATTTAAAATTTAAAGTATTATTAAAACTAGTAATTATAAACTAAATTTTTAAAAACTAAAAAAATAAAACTAAATATTTAAAAATCCATATTATATATATATAATTAAATTAAAACCACAAATTTATAAATTAAACATTAGGATATATTAATTTAAAAAGTTTAGATTAAGTTTTGACTTAACAATTTAATAAATCACCTTACAAACTTAGTGAATTGACATGGGAATTAAGAACCTTGAAAAGCCAAGTCAACGTGAGGAAGATAAGATTAAGAGAATAATAATCTGATTAATTAGTTTTCTAAAACATAATTAAGAGTAAATTAGTACACGTGTTCCAAAACCCACCCTGATTAGTGAAAGAGGGTTTTGAATTTAACAATGTTTAACCCCGTCTTTACATTGTGATTAAAGGCTACCGACTTCCGATTTGTCGGTTCAAAAGGTTTCAAATTACAAATCTTGGTCGTGGAATAATAATATGTAAATATATAAATTATAATCACCATTATCCTCCTAATTAATTAAGGTTAAGGCCAAGTCAAACACCCACGTGGCAACTCCAGCATTGCGACATGTCGTTTTCATTTGATGCCCCCATATGGCTCCCATTAATTAAACCAACCAACTTCCATTCCATTTGACTTACGAAAATAAATAATAAATAATATATATATATATATATATATATATATATATACAATCCACGTGTTTTTATGTGATTGGATAGAGAATGTGTTAGGTCAACTACTGGTCAAATAAAAAATCTAATTAAAATGAATTATTTACGAGTTTGTCGTAATGGGTTCTACTAAAATTGGTCGATAATTATTTTTCGATTTGTATTCTCCAGCATAGTTTAACAACTGTTATCTAATATTCGAGCAATCCTTTCCTTGAACCTTGTACGTGTTTCAGTGGGTCTTAATATAATGGGGTTGTCTAGAAATACACGTACTCGTATTTTTCTGATGTGTTGTGTATTTCGTGTCATTGTCCTTCGTCCCGCTCCGATTTGTCAAAACATGATCAAAATGAGTTGAAGTACCTGTCTCGAAATGTAATTTTTAAAAAATATATAAAAATAATATATGTTTTTTATACTATTATTTTAGTTTCATTAAAAAAAATTGAATTTTTATTATTTAATAAAGATTAGTTGGATTAACAAAAATTTAAATACAAAAAAAAAAGAATTAAAAAGTTTAAAATGCACTTTTGATGAGATCGAAAAATGTGAAAAGCTCCATCCAGGAAACATGGAGAGATAAAGTTACGAGTAAAGTGAGAGGATGATGGGCTGGGCTCAGCCCGGCCCAGTTTGTAATTAAATATATATTTTATTTAAAAGGAAAAAGAAAATAAGGCCCGGTCAAAAAGAGAGGTTCCAGGATTCGCTCCTGGACCATTTTCAGATTATAAATAAAATTAATACTTTATTTTTTATTTCGGAAGATATTCCGAAAAATAAGAGATAGGAAAGTACAGTGATATTATTATTTAAGATATTCCACGTTGTTTAATACTTATTTTTACATTATTTAAATTTTAAGTACAAAATTGCTTTAAAATAAGATGAATTTGTGCAATTTATTTTAATATATATGTTCGAAAAAATTGAATATATTAAATGGTAATAATTTTATTTTTGGTTTTTTGTTTTTGAAAAAGCTTACAAATTCTGAATATATATATATATATTGGTTATATTTATATGTTTTGATATTTTCGAAATCCCAAGTTAAGTAAACTAAAAGAGATATTTGGAAATTTATTTTTGTTTTTTATTTGAATTAAATATGTAAAATACATTATAAAGACACAAGGATTGTTTTTAAATTTATATGGCTAAAAATGAAATTGTTAAACATAAAATTAATTGTGTTTATGAAACCATAAATTTTCAATTTTGTAGTACAAAGATTCGGGAATAAAAAAGGTGTTGAACACTACAATGATATATTAAATATTGAACCGAAAGTTAAAGAATCTTAGGAATCTATTATGAACAAAATTGAAAATCATGAACAAGTAAGTCAGCCATCAATTTGACGTACGAAAGTTCGAGCCTTTGATTTCAAATCAAGGCACTGGACCATTTAAATCTAAGAAAGCCCAAGAATTGGTCGAAATGAGCACGATGAACTATTCTAAATAATAATATTTAGCGGTTAGAGCTTGTTCATGTATAAAAAATTAAGAATTTGATGATTGATCCTAAGGATAATCCAAGACGCAATGAGTTATCAAAAGATAGAATAAGGAATTTCTTCAAAGTTAAATAAAAAGTTATGCTCCTAAATTAGTCTCCATAAACTCGATTTATAATAATGAGTCGAACCATCAATCCTAATTACAAAGTGCGGGCTAGTGTCATGGATACTTTTGAACTCAAAATCTATGGCTATAATTCAATAATGAAGGGATGAATTAAGCTCAATATGGAACAAACTTTGAAAAACACGAAAAAGGCCCTGAGAAGAAACCTAGCTCTCTTCCTTGGCATCGACTTCTAAAGGGAGCGTGTGCAATTGTGTCACAGTCATGCTCGTCCAGGGTATATTGTCTGTGGCCGCATGCCCATGTCACGCCAAACTCTTTATGCCCATGCCACACTAAACTCTTTATTTGATTTCATGTTATATTGTTTTACTATTGTATTTTTTGTTGACTATTCGGCAAAATCATGTCTAGGTCTGTCAACCTGAATCGTCCCGAAATGTACGTAGAGGGATGCAATCAGTCAACTCTTCCCACCTAGATTTTGTATGACGCAAAATCATGTCTATGTCTGCCAAACCTGAATTGACTCAAAATGTATTATAGGAGGATGCGACTAGTTGTCAATCCTTCTCATCCGAGTTATATGATAATTAAGTTGTGGTGATTCTTTCTTTAATTATAACCATATGACTTTCAAACTTTCTTTCAAACTCTCTTTAAAAAATCTCTCTACATTGCTCGGTTATAGGCAACGTGAATTCAAATTGGCTTGACTCACTCGGTGTTGGGAGTGAGTGCCGCACAATCACAAAAATCCACTGCCAAAAAAAGGTGCGATTGTGACACATTGCACACCCTCGACCCTTAATGTATCCATTTGATCTGAACTCATTTACTCCTAACCTAATTCGCAAAGGTAATGAGAAAACGTTCTCTTCCTTATATTAATATCTTTCTCTCCTCATTCTCTAACAAATTCACCGGTAAAAATTTATAAGACACAAAATTAAAAGACTCGGTGAGATCCATACAAGCATAGCATAATCTTGAAAGTTTATAGATCTGTCAAAAAAAAAAAAAACATTTTCAACTAAATTGATTAAACAAATGTAACACTAAAAAATTATAAACATTAATTTAGTATTTTTACTTTAAATTTTGTAATGATAAGTCCGTGCCATAAAAATTATAGCTAGAATTTAATAAAAATAATAATAATTATGGACCCAATATATTTATAAGCTACAAAGCTAAATAAATCCAAATTCATGGACTTAAATTGTTATCGCTATAAAGAACGAATTTCATATGAAATGATTTAGAACTATTAATACTTTATTAAAAAACATTTCATGTCTGTGTAAACTTTTATAATAAGATCGACAGAACTTTTGTGACCCACAAAAGTCTCAACTCAAAGACTATCAAAAGGTTCAATCTAGATTTAACTAAGATCAATGGCGAATTCGAGAATAAAACTATAGAAAGGAAGGCAAGCGATGCAGTGAAATGAAAAAGAAGTCCATCAGATTCTCCAACATTGGCACAGATGATAATGGAAACTTACGCGGCTGCAGTGATGCATTCAATGGCCTGCTTGCATATACCAGTCATGGTTGCTTCAGGGCCATACACCTACAACAGAACATGGATGAAATATCAGTACTGAATGTTAAAATGCATCAAAAGTTGAGGTAAAACGAGTGTTCGAGGGCGGTACCTCGATTGGAACGCCTAGTTCTTCTCCGAGTGCTCGCATTTTTGCCAACCCTCTCTGGTAGTTTGGACCTCCTCTCCTTACATATATATTCATTCTTGCTGCTTTAAGCTTTGCTTCCTGAATAGTCGGAGTAAACAAGCTCAGATGTTTAGCTGCCAATGGGGGAAAAGAATTACAGTATGTTTTGGAACTTAATTACTAGATCTTACCTTCTCCTTCAAGGCCCTAATTATGCCGTTAAAAGTAGCAGCTACGTCGGTAAAGTTAGCTATTCCTCCTCCAATCACAAGCGCTCTACTACGACCATCGGGATCTGCAGTTGCACACTACCAAAAAGACGAAAAAAAGGAAGAAAAGGGCCTTAGTATGAAACTTTGCTCGTCATTGGTATCGCGATGAACGTGTAATTCTGATAATCTGATCTTAAGGTGGAGGAAGAGTGCTTACATCAATTACAACTCTGGCATACTGCAAGACCTCCTCTTCATTTGGTGCTCCACTGTATTCAGCATAATTCCCTAGCTCAGAGGCGTAACCAAGATCTCCAACCTTATAGAAACAAGAAAGTTTCATTAGTACGTAATAACAGGACACGGAGTTAAGAGGACTCGATCTTGCAAGTGTACCGTGTCTGCATATATGACACTTGCACCTCCTCCAGCAACCATGGTCCATATTCTCCCTTTTGGGTTCAAGACAGTGAATTTCAATGATGCACTAGTCTGCAGGTAAAGTAAATGTAAATACATATCATCTGAATTCAATTCAATCTTAGAGAACTGGATAGTTAGGAATCGATGTGTATTGTGTTACGGTCATGCTTGTCTAAGGCGTGTTGTCCAATGGCCGCATGCCAAAACCCTCGTGTTGTATTACTTTATTGCTTTCCTTTACCGCTTTCATGATGTATAGTTTATTTATTGTATTTTCTAAGTGTATGACGTTTCAACAGAATCATGTCTACGCCTGGTAGACCTGAAATGCCTCAAATGCACTATAGGGGATGCGACTAGTCGTCAATTCTTCCTACCTAAAGTTATATGCTACTAAGTTATTGTGCTTACCTTTTTCGCTTATAGCCTACAACATTGCTTTCTTCATTTCTCTCAATCTTGCTTTCAAACTCTCTTTCTAAAATCTCTCTCTGCCTCTGTTTTCTAAAATCTTCTTCTTAAAGTAGGGCCAGAGGCTTGGGTATATGTCGTCCGGTTGAAGGCAACACGATTTCGACTTGCCTGACTCACTCAGTGGTGAAAGTGAGTGCCACACAATCGCTTACAAACGTCCCGTAAGAGCACGATTGTGACACATTGGACTACATGATTCCACCTCAGCTTTGGAATATTTAATATCCTTGATTCAAAACAGAATCCTCAGAGTTCTCTATCAGAACTCAGATATAAAAGTGTATATGAAAATGTGGATGCCGGAGAACTATTAACCCGGATAAATCTTACTTCTAACATAAAAACAGTCGCTTTTCAGAGATGAAAGTAGGAAAAGATTCTTAAGACGTTTGTAGAAAAATGTACAGGACAGAAAACCGTTTCTGACCTTTTCGTCTAGGCCATGAATAAAGCTTTCTGTTGCATTCATAACCCTTCCAAATGGTAACGGAAACTCGAGATCACCCCACCTACAGAGATAATGCAGTTTATGATGACACTATATAGTCTAGCTCATGCACTAAAAGAATTAATAGTATTGAAAAAAATCACATCATCTGTTCTTTAAGAAAAGAAAAATGTTCTTACTTTTTGAAGTTCTTAAAAGTAGCAGTATCATCTAGTTCGCCTCTCATGTCCAATGGATAAGGCTTCCCATCAACAAATGTGAAGGGATTCATTTCCAGAAAAGTGAAGTCCAAATCTGCAAATATGGACCCAAGAATTGAGATGGAGTTCTACAAGCTGCCAAATTTATTTCTTCCAGAATTTCCAGTATCAGGAAAAAAGAATAAAGTAGAGCACCTTGAAATAGAGCAAAAACAGACTTGATAAAGTCCTCAATTACCCCCTTGATCTGCATTAAAAGGTAAACTTCATGTCAACCTCTCTACAGCTATAGTGAGCACAAAAAACTACGGTAGGATGAAGTTCATTCAGGGTTCCGGAATTCTATGCTAGAATACAGTTAAGTTCTTTCATAAGAGAAACCACAAGACACAATGAGCATCAGGAATTTGAATTAGAACTGTTTATGCTGAAAGTACCTCTAAAGGAAGCGTGGCAACAAGTGGGGCGCATACTTCCGATGTAAGGGATGCTCCTGTCGGAACAAATATGGTCTTGACCTACACATAGCATCATGAATTAGGAAAATAAAAGATCACGTGATGGAGAAAGAACGAACTCTAGTTTCTAAGCACTCAACCATACCTTATCCCAGTTCTCTTCAATATCAATTCCTCCACATTCTGAAAAGCTTAGACTACAGCCAAGCCTCTCTGAGACAATATTCAGATAGAATTCTTCGTTGTGTGGGACGAAGGGCTCGACGATAAATGTCGTAATGGGTCCTTTACATCCACCCATCTCCACCTAGTGAGGAATTAAAAACAGAAAGGAATAATGTACCCCCAAAACAGAAAAAATAATGTAAAATGAACTAAAATTATGAAGAAGATCAGTAGAAAGTAGATAATAGTACCACTTTCCCTAGGCGTTCCTTAACAAAACTAGTTACTTCAGAAAAATCTAGGTTTAGTGCAACTAAACCGCTTTTACCACGCTTTCCAAACAACATGTCAGGCTTCACAACCAATTTAGACGATGTCAGCCACGGTTCCTTCTCAACTAGCTCGTTGAAATCGGTTGAATCTCTGACCTATAATATGTCGAAAATGAAGCATTGTTGCAAATGAAACAAAATTAGATACAATCTAGATTGTGATTTTATATGATCTTCAAAACTTCCTTAAATTTCTGGTCTCAGAAAGAGTAAACCACAGATCCAGAGGAGTAAAACGTAACTCAAAGGATCCTACATCTCCATTAGCGGCGAAGAAAAACAAAACTCACCTGAGCTGATTTGATCGGTAAATCACGGCCAGAAATTCTTTTGAAGTGCTCCTTCAACAGTCTCTTCGAATCGTACTCTCTGATCTTCTTGCGCGCCATTTCTTAAACCTAGATTGCACCAGAGAAGAAATCCATTAGCAAATCGCGAAAACAAAACATAAAACCAACCGTATTCAACAAATTGCTTAAAGATCATAAGATTTGAACATGCAGAGAATAAGAAATCCCGATCAGAAACAGGAATCAGAGAAAAGGTAGAGAAATACTTACGGATTGGTGGAGAGTTGGTTAAACTGCGATCTAATCGAGATTTGAAGTTGAAATCTACAGATTCAACTGTATGTGTATTTATAATCGTTGAATATGATAAAAAAAATTGCCATTTTTCCTTCAACAAGCAGCAAATTTATGGTCACGTTCTGTACCTACCACACCAAACAACTGAACTAACCCTTCCTTGACAGGTAATTTTCATTTATTTCCCCATATAATAATTTTTAATTTTTCCACAAAAAAAAAAACCAATAATTCAATTATTTTTTTTGCATTTTCCTTTTATTTTATTTTTCGTTAATTTTAAAATATTTTGAAAAACAAAACTAAAATAGTATAAATTTTATTTCTAAAATTTTCAATAACATCTTTAAATTTTAAATAAAATTTTAAAAATAATCTTATTATTAGTTTTAAAAATATTCTTAATTTTTTTTTACCGTTTTTAAAAGGTTTCATTAATACCTTTCCACTCTTACTTTTACTACCATATTTAAAATTTATGAATTTTAAAAATAACATTAACATTTTTAACCTTCATAAAAGAAATTACTATCGTCAGTAATATTGACAAGAAACTGTCTACCTATTCTAAAAAATAATCTTTAAATTTTTTTAATATTACGTTTAAAAGTTTATGAATATTTTTTTTAATATGATATTAACGGTCTCATCTATATGCTAACAATAAAGGTATTTCATAACTTATTTAGATTTTTTTTTAAATTAAATGTTTTTATAATTTTAAAAAGGGACTTTTCAAAACTCAATAATATTTCTTTTAATTTTTTTAAATATATTTTTTTTTAAGTTTTAGATTAATTTTGAAATAGAAGTATTAATAATTTTTATTATAATATTTTTTTAAACTTTTTTTTTTAATTTAAAGACATTTTTTTTAAAGATAATGTACCAAATTCAACCGTATTTGTATATTTGTATGAATTTAGCTTAAATTTTAAAGATAGATTTAGTTTGAGCCAATTAAAAATGGTATACTTCCTATTATGGTAGGAAGTTAAATTCATCGTACTCAACATGCGAGCTCGGCTTTTCAAAAGAGTTGACTTCTCGAGAGAGTTCGACTTTTTTTTTAGAGTTTTTCATCTTAAATAAAAAAATATTACATAATAAAATTTTATTATTCCGCTATATATTAATAAAAAAAAATACTTAAATTGATTGAAACCATTATCGATTTGAGTTGAAATCAGTTTAATTTGGCGGTTTCGATTTTCAAATAATAAAAATTGAATAGAATTTATCGATCTTACACTGACAACAAAACGAAGACATTTTAGAGTCACATATAAACAGAAAACCTCACGTAGTTGAAGATCACTTTTCATTTTCACCGACCACCGGTTAAGATATACACTGCTTTAACCTCAATTTGAGTTTTTAGAAATTAAGTGGTATATTATTTAATATTTTTACTTATAAAATATTATTAAATTTTTTTTATGATGTTTTATATTTTTAAGTAGAAGTTATATTAAAAAGAAAAAAAAGAAAAAAAGAAATATGTTGTTTAAATTATATAAAAATTAGTTTCTTGTAAAAATAAAGGAAGAATTTCGGTTACCACACGTGTGTTTATTTCTGTGTGAAACGTGAAAATTGCTTCGCACGTGGGAGTTTTAGAAAAATTTAGAGGAAGAAAATGAAAATCTAAAATAGAAAAAAAAAATGAAAATAAAAGAAAGAAGAAAGGGGAAGAAGCACTACTGGACTTCTAGGGCTTGCCACGGGCTTGTTGGGTAATTTCATTCATCCCCAAATTTGATTCTCATCGCATTTCTGATTTGCAGCGGAATTATTGGATCAGGTATTATTTTCTTCGATTCTTCATTTCGTGATCTATGTTTCGCGGATTCCTTCTAATGTCGCCGATTGATTTTGTCTGGACATAGGGTCGTACAGACCTTGGGGAACGAGGAAATTTTGACTGAAAACTTGTGGCTCAATTTGAGGACTTGAATTTCTGGAGTATATTGACAAAAAAGGTTGAAAAATGGACGGTATGGAGCTGTGGAAGGTTCAGGTGGATCAATTGAAGGTCCAGATGGAGCAATGGATGGAACAAGGCTCGGAGATTGTTCACCAAATTCCCCCAATTCAACTCTACGTTGGGGTTGGTGTGTTGTTATTGACGACTCTACTTCTCTTATTCAGTGAGTCTCCTCTTTATCTGATATATATATCGCGAAAAAAATTTGGAATTTGAAATTGACTCCCCCCCACTCTGCAGCTCGCTTGTTCAAGGGCAGAAAATCGAATACCATTGTACTTAGTGGGCTCAGTGGAAGCGGGAAAACTGTTCTTTTCTATCAAGTAAGCCTCTGCATTACTGGTTTGTTCATTAAAACACTAGAACCTGCCCTGCTAATTTATCGAGAATTTGAGAACTGGAAATGATTGGCCTGAGATATTTGATTCATTTGAGATCCCACATCGGTTGGTTGGAGAGGGAATGAAACATTCCTTATAAGGGTGTGGAAACCTCTCCCTAGTAGACGCGTTTTAAAACCGTGAGGCTGACGGTGATATATAACGAGTCAAAGCGGACAATATTTGCTAGTGGTGGGTTTGGGGAGAGGGGAACCAAACATTCCTTATAAGGGTGTGGAAACCTCTCCCTAGTAGACGCGTTTACAGCCAATATTTGTGATGGGTTTGAGCTGTTACAAATGGTATCTGAGCCGGACACTGAACAGTGTGCCAGCAAGGACACTGGACCCCAAGGGGGGTGGGTTGTGAGATCCCACATTGGTCGGTTGGAGAGGGGAATATTTGCTAGTAGTGGGTTTGGGTTTGGGCATTTGCATACTTTACTTTCATACTTTACTTTCGTTCTAATTGAATGATTAATTAAGCCGTTTACAATATGAGTTTATGCCGTTTACAATATGAGTTTATGCACTAGTTGTGTTTCTGCACCATCTTTTCAAGAAGTATCCTTAAATGCACTAATGTTATTTGGAATTCTGTCCCCATTGCATATAAGAATGCCCCTTCTGTTAGGAAGTTAGTAAAACATTGTCTGTGCACGCTTTTGGCTTTGTGTTATGGATCACGGTGTTTGATGTACTCGATATTTCAAAGTTTAATTTAAGGATTGATTGGATGCTGACAATGTTGTTATGTATAATTGAAGACCAAGCATAAATCCTATTGGGTTTATGGTGATGCTCTATAGCTTCTTAGATGTTCTGCTATCATTTATGATGTTTTTATGCCTTTGCAGCTTCGTGATGGTTCTTCTCATCAGGGTACTGTTACATCAATGGAACCCAATGAGGGTACTTTTGTGCTTCATTCTGAAATACCGAAGGTAATTTGTTTTCTCGAACGGATTTTCAGGAAATTAGAATATGCTCGACTTCTGATTCATTACTGCTTTGAAACTAATACGAACAACGCTGTGTGGTTTCTGTTTTCAGCAGTCTTAACATTTTTCTTGATAAGACTTAAACTGACAGAATATTTTTCTCTTTGTTTGCCTTGGTAGAAGGACAAACTGAAGCCTGTTCATCTTATTGATGTCCCCGGGCACTCTCGCCTTCGAGCCAAACTAGATGACTTCTTGCCTCAAGCAGCTGGTGTTGTCTTTGTGGTGGATGCTTTGGATTTTTTACCCAACTGTCGTGCAGCTTCAGAGTAAGGGATTAGTCCTCTCAACTTTTTGTTTATACGTGCGCACATTTACTATATGAATGTAGAAGCTTCGAGTCTTCCGAGTCCTGCATGGTTGTGTAACACGAGCTCGAGTCTCCCGAGTTCTCACACTCCTCTCTCTGGAAAACATCCTATTTCATAATAGAAGGCATGTTCTTTGCAACATAAGCACTCACGTGTGCTGTACATATCTGATGCAATTCATGCTCATGTACACGAACGAGCGCAGAAATAAATGTCTCACATCATTAGTTAAATCTAATTCGATCTCTCTTGAAGGTACCTCTATGACATCCTGACTAACGCGAGTGTCGTGAAGAAGAAGATCCCTGTCCTGATACTATGCAATAAAACAGACAAGGTGACAGCCCACACAAAGGAGTTTATCAATAGGCAGATGGAAAAAGAGATGTAAGGCTTTCAACTCTCTCCATAATAGGAACATTCTTTTCATTATCTGTTAAGCAAACTATTGAAAACGGGAGAGTGTCATTGTGAGATCTCACAGTGGTTGGAGACGCGAACGAAACATTCCTTATAAGGTGTGGAAACCTCTCCCTATCAGACGCGTTTTAAAACCTTGGAGAGAAGCCCAGAATGGAAAGTCCAAAGAGGACAATATCTGCTAGCGGTGAGCTTGGGCTGTTACAAATGGTAAAAGAGCCAGACATCGGGCGGTGTGCCAGCGAGGACGCTAGGCCCTCAAAGGGGTGGATTGTGAGATCCCACATCGGTTGGAGAAGGGAACGAAGCATTCCTTATAAGGGTGTGGAAACCTCTAAGTAGACGTGTTTTAAAATCTTGAGAGGAAGTCCAGAAGGACTTTGGAAAGCCCAAAGAGGACAATATCTGCTAGCGGTGGGCTTGGACGGTTACAATCATTATCTGTCATACATTGATTATAATGTTATTTCAATTCCCAACCTTGTGTCTTCTACGATTATACAGCGACAAATTACGAGTATCGAGAAGTGCGATCTCAGATGCTGATATCTCGAATGACTTCACCCTCGGGGTACCGGGGAAAGCATTTTCGTTCACACACTGCCATAACAAAGTTTCAGTCGCTGAAGCCTCCGGATTAGCAGGTGAAGTATCTGAGGTGGAGCAATTTATAAGGGAAAACGTGAAGTCCTAGAGCCTGTATCTTCGATTCTACATGATGACTGGTACTCTTTTTCCCTTTTCAATATAAACTACAATATTTGTGCTTGAGCTTTCCGAATTGCATCCCATTTTTTGTAGTGCCTAAGACTGAAGAAATTGTATGTCCATGCCTTCTTCCCTTGTTGATAAAACACCAGAATTATAGCGGGAAACAGTCATACAATGTCATAGAAAGCCAAAAAAAAAACGATGTTTGCTTAAATAATAGAATTTGAGATGTTGTTGCCTTGTGTTCTGGTATACTTAAAATCAATAGGTGTCAACCTTGCTTGCTATATTTGTAAATATGACGATTTTTTCCTTCGAATTTTCACGTGCATATTCTAACGTTCTTTTTTTACCCACATCTATCATTAAACGATTATAATCGCTAATAATAGTATATCATAAGAATGATCTATTATCAATAGACTATTTTCATTTTACTGACCATCTCTCCGTGTATCGTTAATAGACCATTTTTATGTCAATTGCTGATAAATAGTTTTGTGTCTATTCTCCATAATCCATTAATATGTCCATTAGCGGTAGTTTTCTCTTACCGATAGACTATTTTTATGTTTGTTATTGATCATTTCTACGTGTTTGGTAGTCTGTTCTTACGTTTATCAATGACAAAACATTGATTATCAATGATAAACATCAATGATTGAGAGTTTATTGTTGATAGATCTGAGCTAGTGATGGACCTATCATTAATAGATGTCTATTGTGGAAAGACTTACAACATTGAGATATGTCGATATGATAAGTTAATATTAAATATAGTAGTTATTGGGTATGCAAACAAGCCATAGTAGACCTCGCCTAGTGTAAGAGGTCTATCACTTGTAGACAATAGACCTCGGTCATTCATAGATTGGAATCACCGATAGACTTGCTACATTGAGATGCATTTATTACTTCATTGTGCTATATTTGAAAATACTCTTAGCTTCTCTTAGCTTGTGCTTGATTTGCTATATATATTTTTTTAATGTTAGATTGTCGTACATGAGCGTGTCATTTTATTAATATTGAGTATACTTCTCTAGTATATTAGACTCTAATTGTAATTCATTTCAGCTAAAACATGGGTGTATTGTTTTAGTAATATTTCGAGTAACGACGTGATATTAGATATATTCATTCATTTCAGGTAAAGTATGAGTAACGACGTGATATTGATATCATATTAGATATCAATCAATATTCATTTGAAGTAACATTGAGTGTATCATTTTAGTAGTTTTTTTAAAAGTATATCAACAGTATCTCGAACGTCAAACAACATTCTTCCAAGGTTGTATAATTTTTGTAATATTTTGAATATATCAACATGAAATCAGACATCAATAAACAAGCATTGGAGGGACAATTTGTGTACCATTTAGTATATTAGATGTTAATATTTCTAGTATATCAAAATTATATTAATCAATCAATATTCATTTGAAGAACACTTTTATATCAATAAGCTATCAAAAATAGTTGTATCAATGTCAAATATATCAACAAACTATCATGAGTGTATAATTCTTTCAAATTTTAAAAATTTGAAAAATAATAATTTAGTCCTTAAATTTTAGTATTTAATAATTTATTCACTGTATTTTTTTAATTTGTAACGATTTAGTCCTAATTGTGAAAATTATTATTAGGATTTAATGAAATTTCTCCTAAAATGTGGACCAATAATTATTCATATCGGTAACAATCAAATGTGATATAATTTAAATGGTTCAAATTATTTGAAAATATATGAACTAATTTGTTATATATAAGTACAAAATCTAAATGGCTACAAATAAAAATTTAATAATTAAATGGTTGCCTTTATAAATGAATTTTTGGGACCCTAATTTGATTTTTAATCTATTAAATTAACGAGGGAACAAATTTAAGTAAAAAATGATATCCCTTTTAATAAGGATGTTAAAAAAATTGGATTAACCCAACCCATAGTTTGGGTTGGGTTATAAACTTATTTGAGTCTGAAAATTTCATGAATTGAATTAGTCCATAAGTTCATCTAAAAGTAGATTAGATTCAACCTAACCAACTCAAATTTATTGTTAATTTATTATTATTTTTTATTATTAGTTTATTATTATTTATTCTCGGAACTCTTTAAACGAAAACTTTTCAAAATATATTTTCAAACTAAATCTTAATGAAATATTTGAAAATAAATATATCAATATTTTACTTTTACTAAAAATAAAAATTTGAATAAAATAAAAATCAATCCAAAAAAGGTATTCATTATTCCCAAGTGTTATTTTAGGTTGAAACGCAGACCTTCACGAATAAAACGCAGAAGAAAAACGTAAATATTATAAAATTTTGGATTTGAAAATTATATTATAATATTTATTCAATTAAAAAAGGATCCCAGAAACCCTAGAAGGACGAACGGCCCACCTATAAAAGGCAATCATTCTTCTCCCAAACCCTTGTTATTCCAATTCAGCCGTGGGGCTCTGCAGGCAAGCCTTCCAACCATGCAGATCTTCGTGAAAACCCTAACGGGTAAGACCATCACCCTCGAGGTCGAGAGCTCCGATACCATCGACAATGTCAAGGCCAAGATCCAGGACAAGGAGGGAATTCCCCCGGACCAGCAGCGTCTGATTTTCGCCGGAAAGCAGCTTGAGGACGGCCGAACCCTCGCCGACTACAACATCCAGAAGGAATCCACGCTCCACCTTGTCCTCCGTCTCAGGGGAGGCGCCAAGAAGCGTAAGAAGAAGACCTACACCAAGCCAAAGAAGATCAAGCACAAGCATAAGAAGGTCAAGCTCGCTGTTCTCCAGTTCTACAAGGTCGATGACTCTGGAAAGGTACAGAGGCTGAGGAAAGAGTGCCCTAATGCCGAGTGCGGCGCTGGAACTTTCATGGCTAACCACTTTGACCGCCACTACTGTGGTAAATGTGGTTTGACCTACGTTTACAACAAAGCTGGTGGTGATTAGGTTTATCGTTGTTTTTCATCATGTTTTTGTTTTATCTAAACGTTTTATGCTGTTGAATTTATCTAGAATTTCTACTCCAGCTTGTGGAGTTCAGTTTTTGACATGGATTTTGATTTCTTAATGTCTATTTACTACCGTTTTCAGTAAGATCCACATACTTCGTATTTTTCGATTCTTATCCTTGATATAATGTTTCATTTTGTTCTTAGTTTCATTGTTTATATGCCTTCTCGTTAATTTCTCATATATTTGTGCTGAAAGATATTGCTGCTGTTCTCTGTGCGATTAGTAAGATGTGTTGTTTAGCTTAAGTCTGTTTTCTGTTTATTTATGCTAATCAATCTTGTGTAATTTGATTCTTCAACGGGCCTTGATGTTCACATCTTCTCAATTGTTGTTGCTGTATGCTGCAGTTCATGTTCAACTGAATTTAAATTACTGTAATACAAGATTATGGATTAGAACTTGGGTCTTGTATGTTTTATAGTTTGAAACTGTTCTATTGTCTTCTTGGGTCTCTTATCAGTAAGTATTTGATAGACTCTGCTTTGGGCTTATCTATGTTTACCATCGTGACCAAAGTAATATGATTTGTTGCTAGAAATAAGCAATTTTGATCGCCAAATTTTCATCGATTGATCAATGTGCTTGCATTTTTCTTTGCCCACTAATTTGTGTGTCTCTTAGTATTAGAAGAGTCGAGAAGTGGTTTGATTCTTGATTTAGCTGTTGTGCTGTGTAGCAATGATGTATTAGGTTTACTTTTATCTCAGTTCAATTTAGGTGCATTTGTGATGAACTTTGTTCTTTGTTTTCTCAACACTACTATATCTGATCTGTATAGTTTACTGCTCTTAATAATCTGCGGCAGATTCAAGCTATAGAATCCTTCAATATGTGTCTTTTTCAATTGATTGTATGCGAACTTGGTCATTGCAGATTCTTTGATGCCCTGAATTTATGTACTGAAATTGGTTTGATTCTGTCATCTGATTTTTCATGTTCACTTTTCTTTCTCAATGCAAGTAATCTATACTGATTTCATACCCCGGAAGCCTGGAACTGATCTGGGTATTTGCTCCATATGGTATTGAGAATATAACTGTTGATCTAGAGAAAGTCAGTTTTGTGTGGTTCATTTGATCTTTTAGGGTCTTGTAGGATTTTGACTTTTGAAGACGAGTCCATAAAAATCTTGGAAGGGTTTTATTTAGGGTTCCTTTTAACTTTGTAAAGAATCTTGTAACTAATTTATTCTGATTTAATTGTTCGTATAAATGTTTGGTATATTAATTTGTATTGAAAATCATGATTGTTGGCTACGGCTATTCTTGATGATATTATTGTTCGAAAGCATGATTTGAAATTGATTGAAAATTGTTTTGTTTTGTTTGTTTACAATTATTTTGTCTAATCCTGTGTATGTTTTGATTGATTTGATATCCTAAAATTGTTCTAGAGATTGCATGCATATTTTGTAGCGAAGATTCATATGTATTACACTGGCTTTACACTTAATAATTATATTAAATATTCTTATCGATTTCTACTATGAATGACTGTTCTTATGTACTGATAATCACTAATGTATTGGCTATTTCTATTATGCATTTTTCAGATTAATACTTTAACACTAAAAGACGTTGAAGATTTAATTGTGTCGTAACCATCTTGAGTTTTGTTTAAGTTTCTGCATACATAGAACCCTTATTATCAAATTTGTACTCTATCTTATTCGAGTATAACTCTCTTATTCGAGTATAACTCTATCTTATTCGAGTATAACTCTCTTATTCGAGTATAACTCTATCTTATTCGAGTATAACTCTATCTTATTCGAGTATAACTCTATCTTATTCGAGTATAACTCTATCTTATTCGAGTATAACTCTATCTTATTCGAGTATAACTCTATCTTATTCGAGTATAACTCTAAATAAGGCATCATAGAAACCATTTCTCTAGGAGCGATGATTTTACATTCTGGTTGGGAAGACCAACTCTGGTTGGAAAAACAGGACAGATGAAATAAACAAACAAACAGAACTCGGACAGATGAAACAAACAAACAGAACTCACTCCCAATCTCCTTTAGAGTCATACTACTCTTTGATGAGATTCAAACAAAGTATCGTTTTTTTTTTAGAAGAAAAGGAAATTCCGAACAAAATCGATGAAAACAAGAGATCCAAATCGTAGTTATGAAGCTTCCTAAATGGAAATAAAGATAATTCAAAATTAGAAAAAGATTAAAAAAAAAATCTCTTGAATCTCTTAGGACTATTCCTTTCGACTATATATATTTAAAATTAATCATTCAAATTACTAATGGGCCTAATTCAGACGCTTTGTTTAGCTAAAATGGGCCCATCCAAATGGGCCCACTTCAGACAAATATACCAAGGGACGAACGGACGGCAGAGATTATGGTTCCTAATCAACCATCTTAAATCCAATACTTGAAGATAAAATGACAACATTATCTCTTTTAATATTCGAGTATGTCCGAAGACGCCGTCAGAATAATAATAAAAAATGAATAAATCCCGCCGCCGTGACAGCCTGGGAAGCTTCATTAATGATGGAATCAGATCAAGTTTCTTCTCTACCCGCAGCCATTTTTCCTCTCCACCTCCTGAAACCACCAATCGAGCTCTCCAATTCTCGCAAAATTCTGCTGCCGCCGCCGTCATCGTCCAAGGTGAGTTCCGATCTTCCACTGGAATCGTCTTCTTTCTGAGAGGATTTTGTGTTTAATTTGTCTCTGTTCTTAAGGGGATTCTATAATCCGGTCAACTTCTCTACTCCGGCTATCATGATTTTGGCTTATTTCAAGCTGTTCATCATGATCTTGATGTTATCTTCTTCGGATCGTATCGTATTCAATTCTGAGTCCGATTTCTATCTATGTCTTTGATTCATTAGTTTCATGTTTTTCTGTTCTTAGCGATGTTGCAAATCCTTGTGTTTCATGTTTCATGTTTTGACTTTAGGTCAACGTTTTGGTCTTCCCCAAGAGTTTGATCTGATGGTTCCTAGTTGAATTATGGGGAAGTTTTGTAGGGTTCATTGGTTCTATTAAATTTTGATCTCATTTATATCTTTCAACAGTAACATTTCTCATCTGAATGGTTGCTGGGTAAGTTCACAAATATAAGAGACTCGTGGAAAGGAAGAACGGGATGGGGTTAGATGTAACGGCTCAAGTCCACCGCTATATGATATTCTCCTCTCTGTGCTTTCTCTTTTGGATTTTCCCTACAGGTTTTTAAAATGTGTATGCTAGGGAGAGGTTTCCACACCCTTATAAAGAATGTTTCGTTCTCCTCCCCAACCGATGTGGGATCTCGCAATCTACCCTCCTTGGGGGTCCGACATTCTCGCTGGCACACCGCTCGGTGTCGGGTTCTTATACCATTTGTAACGGCCTAAACCCACTTATAGTAGATATTGTCTTTTTTGGGCTTTCCCTTTTGGGCTTCCCTTTAAGGTTTTTAATACACGTCTCTTAGGGAGAGGTTTCACACCCTTATAAAGAACTTTCGTTCTCCTCCCCAATCGATGTGGGATCTCACAGTCACACCGCTTGGTGTCTGGCTCTGATACCATTTATAACATCCCAAGCCCATCGCTAGCCGATATTGTCCTCTTTGGACTTTCCCGTCCAGGCTTCCCCTCAAGGTTTTAAGACGCATTTTAAAACCTTAAGGGAAAGCCCAAAGAGAACCATATCTACTAATAGTGGATTTGGGCGGGTACATTAAACTTTACCAAGAGTAATTATTTGGTTGGTTTTTCAGGGGAGGTTCATTATCGTTTCATCTCGGACTCGGTAGCAGAAAATCATTGACAAACAATAGGGAATTGTTTGCACACTAAAGTGAAAGAAATGGGTTCTGAAGGTCCAGCTGGGGTTACTATTCACGTGACTGGATTCAAGAAGTTCCATGGGGTTGCTGAGAATCCTACAGAGGCCATTGTCAATGACTTGAAGGCTTTCGTTGAAGAAAGAGGGCTACCTGCTGGCGTTACCCTTGGAAGTTGTACAGTTCTAGATGCTGCTGGGGATGGTGCTCGTACTGAGCTCTATAAAGTTCTGGATTCTGGCATATCAAATATGACAGAAACTAACAAAGTCGTATGGGTCAGTTCTTTTTACTATCTATTTTGTTTTGGTAATCTTTTATTGAACAAATTCTTGCTGATCACTACTGAGCCACACATAGAACATATAATTACTAACCTTGGAAAGGATTTGTTGATGTTGATTCAGCTTCACTTGGGCGTCAACAGTGGGTCAGTGAGGTTTGCTGTTGAATCGCAAGCTGTGAACGAAGCGACTTTTCGCTATCCAGACGAACTCGGATGGCAGCCTCAGGTTGATTTTCTCTTTTACTTCTCGAGCTGTTTGTCTTCAAAAAGTCCCTGTATAACAACATAGATATTTCAGGAAAAAATCAGTAATCAATGTGAAAATGAACGGTGGGAGGTGAGCCATTTGTAACGGCCCAAGCCATCGCTAGTAGATATTCTCCTCTTTGGGTTTTCTCATTTGGGATTCCCTTCAAGGTTTTTAAAACGTGTCTGCTAGGGAGAGTTTTCCACACCCTTTATAAGGAATGTTTTGTTCCTCTCTCCAACCAATGAGGGATCTCACAATCCACCCCCCTTCAGGGCCCAGCGTCCTCGCTGACACTTATTCCCTTCTCCAATCGATGTGGGACCCCCCAATCCACCCTCCTTCGGGGCCAGCGTCCTTGCTGACATACCGCCTCGTGTCCACGCCCTTTTGGGGCTCAGCCTCCCCGCTGGCACATCGTCTTGTGTCTGGCTTTGATACCATTTGTAACAGCTCAAGCCCACCACTAGTAGATATTGTCCTATTTGGGCTTTCCCTTTCGAGCTTCCCCTCAAGGTTTCTAAAACGTGTTTGCTAGGGAGAGTTTTCCACACCTCTTATAAGAAATGTTATGTTTCGTTCCCCTCTCCAACCAATGTGGGATCTCACAATCCACCTCCCTTTGCGGTCCAGCGTCCTCGCTGACACTCGTTCCCTTCTCCAATCGATGTGGGACCCCCCAATCCACCCCTCTTCGGGGCCCAGCGTCCTTGCTGACATATTGCCTTGTGTCCACCCCCTTTTGGGGCTCAGCCTCCTCGCTGGCACATCGTTCGGTGTCTGACTCATACCATTTGTAACTGTTCAAGCCCACTGCTAGTAGATATTGTCCTCTTTGAGCTTTCCTTTTCGAGCTTCCCCTCAAGGTTTTTAAAACGCGTCTGCTAGGGAGAGGTTTCCACACCCTTATAAAAAATGCTTCGTTGGAAACAAATGGATCCAATCTGATGAACTACCTCTCTATTTTGTCTGGAACTCAGCAACTGTTTGCTTCTGTGGATAACTCATAATTTCAATCTGCTGAAGAGAAACCAATAAATCATGTCAGTATGAACAAATGCAGAAAAACTAGAGACAATGTATATCCATGGTTTTTGGTGCATTCTGTTTTAGTTTTCATGTATATATTCTTCATTATTGTTCTTCATTATCCAGAAACTTCCCATAGTCTTGGAGGATGGGGAAATCTCAATAATTAAAAAGGTACTTTTCTCTTACCTTTTCCTTTCAAGCTCTTAGGATCTGTATTGTAACTTACAGTGAATCATTGTTTCAAGACATCATGCTCGGCTCCAGCGATCTTAGAGAAGTTGAAGTCGAAAAGCTACAACGTGATATTATCGGACGACGCGGGTCGTTTTGTTTGCAATTATGTATACTACCACTCCCTCAGATTTGCAGAACAGAAGGGTCACAAATCATTGTTTGTTCATGTTCCTCTGTTTTCAAAAATCGACAAAGAAACCCAGATGCGTTTCGTTCACTCACTTTTAGAGGCCATTGCATCTACTTGTTAAAAAAATTGTATTGTTGCTGTGATTGCTCCTTCAATTCTATAAATGTTCATTTCCAAGCTGTGAACTCTGTTTCTTGCAATTAATGGCTTTTCTTATAAGGAACATTCATCATTATAGCCTGTTGAACCCTATCCTCCTATCAAAAAAAGAAGATAAGCAACCTTGTTTTCTCCTAAATATTATCAAATAATATCGATTATGTTAGCAATTTTTGTCTCATCCATGTATAGTTCGTGATTCTCTATCGAATAGGGCAGGCTGTTCGTAATCATAATGTTGGGTACATTCCTTTTCTTCTTTTAAACCTTGGAAGACTTTTTTGCTAGTTGACATTTTTTATAAATCTATCTAATATTTTTCACATCGTAATTGCAAAGGTAGTTCCCTTTTCACCTATGATGCTGCTCTGTGGGTTTGGTTTGTGGAATGGAAGCACCTGACCACCCTGTAACTATATAAACTACCATAAGCCAACTAGTAGCAGCCTGATGATGTCAATTACCATATGAATCACCATTTTTTTATGGAATTTTACCTGGACCTTTTGGGAGGCCTACGCCCCATAGAAACTGTCTATTTAATAGGTGGATAGGCGCATACTCTAGATTGGAATCGTGGGGAGCAGAACGCTCCCCTATCGATGCATTTATACATCCCACAGCTTCGTGCAGGACGGACGATTTCAAAGCGGACTCTCATTCTAGGTTGGGGGGTAGGTCTTGGTGGGGAAGTTATAGACACCTTTCCGTACTTTGTGTCTGGAGTACTTGTATTGTTGAAACTTGCTTGAACATGAATAACGCCCTTTGGTACTCCAGCTTGGTAGTTTCCACCGCCGGTCCAGGGTTGAGCCTTGGGATACCGATGCCTAGATCTGGGATAAATGGAAATTTTATCGATAAGAGTCTTTTCTTATCTCCTTTGTAGGAAGCTCTACATGCGGTCTATTACTCTTTCCTTGTGCCTATTTTGCCGTTGTAGACGAGACATAATAAATGGTATTCATGTTTTTTTTTAGTTTAACGATGTGGGAGGAGAGATCGAACCATCGATACTTGAAATAGTAATCGATGTCTTACTCCAGTTTGACCTAATCGGCTATGCTCGGTTTGATGTCAAACATCTTGCCATGCATAGAAGAAACTTCAGAGTAGAGATAGCTAGGATGCATCAATGGCGGTGTTGAATTTGGTAGGCTGGTTTTAGAGTAAAGCAAAGAAACCTCAAAATTTTCTCTTCTACTTCACGTGTAGACATAATGGAAAATGGCGACCTCCTCTTAATCTGCTTTCAAGCAAAGCCATATGCCAACTAAAATGTGTTCTTTATTTTCCCTTATAAATTCTAACCTCTTTCATTGAATCATACCATTAACACAAATCACTTCAGTAATCTCTTCTACCAAGTCGACTAAAATGGACAAGTTCTTCCTGCTTCCCCTGCTTTCCCTGCTGATCATAGCCTATGGAGTTTCCTGCAGCATCGACCCCGAAAGCGACATCGACATATTTAAAGAGCTCGAAAGTTTCGACATTGAAGAACAGGACGACAATGTCGTGGACACATATGCAATCCCAGTGTGGAAAAGCGAGCGTGGGAGTCGGTCTCTAATGAATGTGGATAGTTTTGACGCGGTTGGAGACGGAATTACAGATGATACCATGGTAGTACATACACATTTTCATTTTGGAAACATGATTTTGGCAGACATGATATTAAACCAAAGTGTTTATTTTTGCTATCAGGCTTTCAGGAAGGCATGGGAGACTGCCTGCAGCGCTTCAAAATCAGTTCTTTTGGTGCCAAAAGAAAAGAGATATCTGGTTAATGCTACCACTTTTAAAGGGCCATGCAATGATGGTATGATAATCCAGGTAAAACACAAGATTATATAAGGATTTCTTTGTTTTTTTTCTCTCCACATAAATGGGAAGATCATGGTTGAATGATAGAACTAACCTTGCAGATTGAAGGAACAATAATTGCACCAGATGAACCAGAGAAATGGGATCCAAAACTTCCACGACAATGGCTGGAATTCACAAAACTTAATGCAGCTACCTTTCAAGGTGATGGAGTAATCGATGGCTCCGGTGAGAAATGGTGGGCAGAATCCTGTAAAAAAAACAAGTCCAGGGTAAATTTTGAGCTGTCCCGGTGCATGTTTCTTAGACTATGTAATTCAAATGCTGATCATTTCTGGTTTTTTTTACAGCCCTGCAAAGGAGCACCAACAGTAAGGACAAAACCACCTCAAAAGCCTTAATCTTTCCAAGTGCTACACATTCTGATTTGATGTTTTTTTCTTGCAGGCATTAACCATTGATTCAAGTTCAAATATAAGAGTAAAAGGCCTTACTATTCAAAACAGCCAACAGATGCATTTCACCATTGCACGATCGGAAACCGTTCGGATTACGGAGGTACGAGTCTCGTCTCCAGGAGACAGCCCGAACACGGACGGGATCCATATCACTCAATCAACGAATGTCGTAGTCCAAAACTGCAAGATTTCTACAGGTTTAACCCCAGTGTTTTCACGCTCTAAACTGGCTGGAAAGTGAATTGATTAAGAATGGTTGTGTAATGAATATGTAGGTGATGATTGCATATCCATTGTCAATGCTAGCTCTGGCATCAAAATGAAAGGGATATCATGTGGACCAGGACATGGGATCAGGTATCAGCAAATGTTTTCATTTCATTCAGCTCCAAAACAAGATCAATGTCTTAGAATTCCATTGTTTGTTTGCTATGAAACTATGTTCATCAGCATTGGAAGTTTAGGGAAAGACAACTCTGCTGGGATTGTGTCAAAGGTGGTGCTAGACACTGCCTTTCTCCGAGAGACAACAAATGGTGTTAGAATCAAGACATGGCAGGTTAGAATCACAGCTTTAACCACTTTAACCACAATTTTGATACTACTTTTACATGGTCATATGGTGTGAGAAACCTTTCCCTAGGAGATGCGTTTTAAAGCCTTGAGGGGAAGCCCGAAAGGGAAAGCCCAAAAAGGACAATATCTGCTAGCGGTGGGCTTGGGCCGTTACAAATGGTATCAAAGCCAGACACCGGACTATGTGCCAGCAAGGAGGTTGTTCCCCGAAGGGAGTAAACATGAGGCAGTGTGCTAGTAAGGACGCTGGGCCCCGAAAGGGGGTGGATTTGGTGGGGGTCCCACATTGATTGGAGAAAGGAACGAGTGTCAGCGAGGACGCTGGCCCCGAAGGGGGTGGATTGTGAGAATCCCACATTGGTTGGGGAGGAGAACGAAACACCCTTTATAAGGGTGTGGAAACCTTTCCCTAGGAGACGTGTTCTAAAGCCTTGAGGGAAAGCCCGAAAGGGAAAGCCCAAAAAGGACAATATTTGCTAGCGGTGGGTCTTGACCGTTACATATGGTCAATTATAACCAATAACAATGGGAAAACTACTATGTTAATGTGGCTATAGGGAGGTTCGGGGTATGTTCGTGCTGTACGATTCGAAAACGTGAGAATGCAAGATGTTGAGAACCCAATTATCATAGATCAATTCTATTGTGACTCTCCTAATACATGTGAAACTCAGGTATTATCCACAAAATCCATATTCAGCTACTAATCAATAAGACAAAGTTTGGCTAATGCCTTTTGTTTTTGTTAGACATCTGCCATTAAAGTAAGCCAAATCATGTACCGGAACATAAGTGGAACCACAACAAGCAAGAATGCAATGAAATTTGCCTGTAGCGACAGTGTTCCATGCAGCAACATAATTCTAAGCAATGTCAATTTAGAGAAGACGGATGGCACAGTGGAGACCTATTGCCATGCTGCTCAAGGCTTCGGATATGGCGTCGTGCACCCATCGGCCGACTGCCTAACTTCCAGCGACAATGACTTTGCTGCTAAAGATCAAACCCAACTCCCTACTGAGCAGCACATTGTTCACACTGAACTCTGACCTTGTTATCCTGTCTATCTGTACTAAACTACTAAAAGGATCATAATTTTACATAGCATAGACAATTATACCTACCCTTTTGGAATCTAAATAGAAATATAGATTACTAAGTAAATGATTGTACTACTGCTAGAAGAAAATATACATATTTTGAGTGTATAGGAAAGTTTTTTTTTAATACTAAAGTTCATATCATATGGTTGATTGTTCTCTGAACTATAGGTAGTATATACATTACTCCAAGAAAGAACTATATAATATACAAAAATGTGAAGATGGGTACTAGTGGACAATGATGAGTAACAATTAAGGGGAAGATTGAGGAGGAAGGAACATTATTAATGGAGTACATTGGACGCCCAGCAAACAAATCAAACTTGAGTCTTCCTTTATGAACATTCTTAATGTGAATACCAAAAAATAAAGTGAAAACAGAGCGGTTTCTGGTGGAATTTCAACTTCATGAAAGGGAAAGATGGCGTACAGTAGAAGTCATGGAACAAGACAAAGTGGTCCAGTGGAGTAATTTTATTGTATCAAAATGGCACTTCCACTAAGTGATGGTCGATGAAATTGTGAAATTCTATATTGGTTGGAGAGAGGAATGAAACATTTCTTACGAGGGTGTGGAAACCTTTTCCTAGTAGATGTGTTTTAAAACTGTGAGGCTAATGGCGATACGTAACGGGCCAAAGCGGACAATATTTACTAGCGGTGGGCTTGGATTGTTACAAATGGTATCAAAGCCCGACATAGGGCAGTGTGTCAGCGAGGATGCTAGCCCCTCACATTGGTTGGAGAGGGGAACGAAACATTTCTTATAAGAACGTGGAAACCTCTCCCTAGTAGACGCGTTTTAAAATCGAGAGGCTGACGGCGATACGTAACGGGCCAAAGCAGACAATATCTACTAGCGGTGGACTTGGGCTGTTACAAATGGTATCAGAGCCAGACACCGAGCAGTGTGCCAGCGAGGACGCTCGCCC
Organism: Cucurbita ficifolia; assembly: GCA_033971965.1. Taxonomy (NCBI): domain Eukaryota; kingdom Viridiplantae; phylum Streptophyta; class Magnoliopsida; order Cucurbitales; family Cucurbitaceae; genus Cucurbita; species Cucurbita ficifolia. The sequence goes on from CM066979.1 coordinate 10,248,289, forward strand.
TCAAGGGGGGTGGATTGCGAGATCCCACATTAGTTGGAGAGGGGAACGAAACATTCCTTATAAAGATGTGAAAACTTCTCTCTAGTAGACACATTTTTAAATCGTAAGACCAAAATGGACAATATCTACTAGCGGTAGACTTGGGCTGTTACAGAAACAGAGAAAACGCACCCCACAACCCATAAAACTAAATTCACTTTTGAAGAAACAGAGAGTGGACATGAAGAACTACTGGTATCCAATGCTAACTTGAAGGGCTTTATGACCTTACAAGCAATGCTAAAGTGCTTAGGCATATACCCTTATTGGCAGAGTGGTCAACTTGAAGGGCAGTGACAATGACAGTGACCTTAGAAGAAGAGCCTCAAAGGCATACCCTTATCGGCGAAGAGTCCTAAACTTGAAGGGCATTGACCTTTGCTACAGGTTTGGCAAAGGAAAGTCCCTTACTTTTTGTGAGTGGAATAAGGCCAAATTGTAGGGACAGAAAGGGTGAGCAAAGAATCAAATTGGGACAGAAATGGAGGTGATAAGCGTAAGGGTTTAACCACATGTAGAATAATAAAATCAGCTAAAAGTAAGGCAAGAACAAAAGGAAGGAACAAGAAGGGCCTGCAGATAAGAAAGTGCGACCCAGAACTGAAAGAAAAGATAAAGAAAAATGTCCGCTTTTTTTCAAATACCTCCGTGACCATTATCCCTGATCTTCAATGGGCGATTCCTATTTCTTCAAACGTCCCCTCACTGCTCACATGTCTTTTACCATGAGCCTGAAGGTATCCTTAGGGGACGCTTGTGGTATACATTGTCAACCAAATCTTGTATCAGATCATTTCCTCATACTAAGTAGGTAAAATAATTTCCAATTTTGTATTTAATAACTTTTTATTTTTTAATTTTATAAATTAAACCCTAAATTTTAAACTTTTTCTTTCATATATTCATGAATTTTAAAAAATATTGAAATTGAAAGTTCGCGAACGGTTCTTTTTTTTAAGTTTTATATTGAAAGTTTAAATATCTATTAAGGATTTTAAGCTTCGCACCGTTCAAAACTTAAATTTATATTTTTTGAATTTATAATATAATCTTTTAACCTAAACTTATAATTTAATCTTTTTTATACAATCTAGGTAACAACTCGAACAATTTTTTAGTAGATATTGTCTTTTTTGAGTTTTCCTACAAATTTTATTCAAGGTTTTTAAAATGCATATGCTAGTGAGAGTTTTTCACACCCTTATACCTCTTCGAGGCCTAGCGTCCTCCCAGACACTCATTCTCCTCTCCAATTGATGTGGGATCTCACAATCCACCTCCGTTTAGGACCTAGTGTCCTCATTGGCACACCGCTTGGTGTCCACCTCCCTTCGGAACTCAGCATCCTCGTTGGCACATCGCCTGATGTCTGGTTCTAATATCATTTGTAACAGCACAAGACCACCGCTTGTTCGGTTTGGCCTGTTATATATCGCCATTAGTTTCACGGCTTTAAAACACGTCTCCTAGGGAGAGGTTTCCACACCCTTACAAAAAATGTTTCATTCCCCTATCCAAACGATATGGGATCTCACAACCTATGTCTTTCTCAAAAATTTGAAAATTTATAACCAATATCCCACCATACCTTAATTATCAAAATAATAAAGCACATATAAATATGGAAACATAAAAGCAAAACAGAACGGTGGGGAATAAAAGAGTGATGTGAGCATGGATATATTTATATAGTTCACGAGAATGATATAAAAAAAGTTCACGAGAATTTGTATTAAGACCCACGTCTCTCTCAAAACCCCTCTGTTCGTTGATTCCATATCACTTCCTATTCTCCTCCTTCACTCCTTTGTTTTATTACACAAAAACCAAAATAACGCAATTACTCTCATTAATCATTTCACCATCAAGTTACCTAATAAAGCAATAACACAGCCATTCCATTGCTTAATTTGCTTGATGTATTATGATGCCCTTCTCAAGAAGACAAGAATATAGGAACTTATTCGCTACATAATAAACATGCCTTTATCATATCTTTCATCCAAATCAAATTAATGTTGATTAAATCATCCCTTTGCTTGCTGAATTTCATGTTTGTTTATCAATAATCATGTGAATTATCACAAATTTAGAACTTAGGATTTTGTTTTGAGTGTTTTACTTTCTTATAAGGAAAAAAAAATATATATATATATACTTGTGTAATAACTCAAGTCCACCGCTAGCAAATATTGTCCGTTTTGGCCTATTACGTATCGCCGTTAGTGTGATGTCCCACATTGGTTGGGGAGGAGAACAAAACACTATTTATAAGATTGTGAAAACCTTCTCCTAACCGACGCATTTTAAAGCCTGGGCCCAGAAGGGGGTGGATTGTGATGTCCCACATTGGTTGGGAGGAGAACAAAACACCATTTATAAGGGTGTGGAAACCTTCTCCTAACAGACGCGTATTAAAGCCTGGGCCTCGAAGGGGGTGGATTGTGATGTCCCACATTGGTTGGGAGGAGAACAAAACACCATTTATAAGGGTGTGGAAACCTTCTCCTAGCATACGCGTTTTAAAGTCTGAGCCTCGAAGGGGGGTGGATTGTGATGTCCCACATTGGTTGGGAGGAGAACAAAACACCATTTATAAGGGTGTGGAAACCTTCCCCTAGCAGAAGCGTTTTAAAGTCTTGAGGGGAAGCTCGAAAGGGAAAGTCCAAAAAGGACAATATTTACTAGCGGTGGGCTTGGGCTGTTACAGTTAGTCTCATGATTTTAAGACGCGTCTACTAGAGAGATGTGTCCACACTCTTATAAAAAATGTTTCATTACTCTCTTCAACTAATGTAGAACCTCACAACTTGAAAGATAAAATGTACAGAGAAAGTTAGCGAGAAGGTGCATAATGGAAAAAAGAATGTCAAGTAAGACATGGCTTGATTGCTATTTGTTCTTGTGATTATTTTTACACTTAACAAAGAGAAAGAGAGAGAATGAGGAAGTCATTAAAAGAATTGGAAGAGAGGCTTAATTCTGAAACAGTAAAATGACAGGCGTAAAGACAACGATATTCAGGAGCCTAGCAAGCCACAGAGATGTATACATCTATACATCCAAAAAGCTTTAAATAAATGCAACCTCTTTTAATTCAAAGTGTTCATCTTTTTTTCTCATTTTGTATATACTTGTTAGGATTAAAAGACATGTCTAATTATCAATTCTTCCTATTAAAGTTATATGCTATCAAAATTGTTGTTGTCGTCTATTCGTTTTTAACTTATAACATTGTTTTTTAAAAATTGCTTTCAACGATTTCCTCGCACACGTTTTCTAAACATTTCTCAAACGTGACTTGAGGCTCAAGCATGTGCTAAAATTATCCGCGGAGTGTAAATTTCACACAGCTAACTTATTCACTAAATTAGAACAAATACCACAAAATCACTGTCTCCATATATACATCCAAAAAAAACTTTACAATAAATGGGATCTTTTTCCATCAAATTAACTTCCCTGGTCCATTTTTCATGTCATTTTCACACAAACTAACCAAGACAAAAATATTAACAGGGAAGAGATGAAGATGAAGAAGGCCTAACTAAGAGCACAACAACAACCAAATGATATGACATAAGACCAACAAAAAAGAGAGACAGAGATAGTATTTAGTATGCAAACTTAAATATTTTAAAATGTTCTTGGAACATTGAGTTGTATTGCCAAAACCATGGGCGAAAACTACTGTTTTTTTATCACTCCGTTCATGAATTGTATCCATCTTTTACTTTATTGTCTGAAACAATACGTGCAAAATCCTAAAGCACGTAGGCCATCCTTATTCAATCGAACATGTCAAAAACACCACCCTTACATTTAGCCCTCGTCTTCTTTTTTTTTTCTCTGCTATTCTTTCTGTGGGGAAGGTCATCTATAGCTTGGTGGGAATAAGGAGAGAGACAGAGAAAAGATTGGCCCGTGATAGTTGCATGTGACTATATATGATGAGCAGAAATATTTCAGTGTTGGCCCTTCATTTTTTTACCATTACTGACCCACACATCACGTGTCCCACTTACGTCTGTTATCAACTATACTCCTCAATATAAGCTTAATTAATCATTTTACTTCCAATTACCGATAATCAAACCATCCTAGAGGTGAATCAGACAAACCGGGTACGGCCAATGTACAAAAGAATCTTGGCTGATCTTCATACATCTGGGTTATACTTATACGACGTCGTGTGACATAGTAAGTGACTGAGTTAAGGCTCTATAGTGGACACTGACCGAGTACATGGAGCTTGGGCAATAGTTTAAAATCCAAATGATAGCTTTGTTTAGCTTCTATGGCTCGGCGTCTCCATGCATAGACTGACTGGCGCTAGTTTTGAAGTTCCTTTATCTATTAAACAACCCATTTTATTTACCTATCTAAACTTGTCTTCTTTCTTCTTCTTCTTCTTCTTCCTTCTCTCTCTCTCAAGTGTACATGAAAATGAAAGGGGTTAGTTTCAGAGGGCTCACATTTATGTTTGTGGTGGCACTTCTTGTCTGGTCTTCTAGTTTGGGGGGCGGCTATGGGAGAGTTACAGGCAAGCATTGGAGCAAGAACAGAGTGGCCTCGGCCACTCACTCCTCCAAGAAAGGGAAGGCTCACAGTCACGGCGGCGGTCACAATGGCAACCGCCGTGGCGGTGCATCAAAGACAAAGCCACCGTCTGAGAAGCCGCCGGCTACTAAACCGAAACATGATGTCCCTCCCAGCCTGCCGCCCCAGAAGGGCGGAGGAGGCTTCAAAGGCGGCCATTCTTCCATATTTAACGTCCTCAATTTTGGAGCCAGAGGCGATGGAGTAACGGATGACACTAAGGTGAGAATTAATTCCATCTTCATGAAAATAGCTATGAACTTACAATTACACAAGAGTACGAGTAATATACATGAATATATGCATTGTATATGTTGAATGGAAATGGTATTTTACGGAGAAGGGAAATGGAAAAGGTGATGGGCCCACTTAGGAAGGCGGAATCTCGTTACGGCAGTTGGGTCAGGATTTGAGCAAGAATAATTGGGCGGAGTGGGCAGCAACCTGAAACCTAACGCCAAGCAGTAAAGATCTCACTTACCGAGAGTAAATAAAGGTAAAAGTAAAATAATTATGTGCATCGCAGGCATTTCAGGACACGTGGAAAGCCAGTTGCAAGGTGGCAGCATCAACCTTCATCGTCCCATCAAACTACGTCTTTTTACTAAGCCCCATCTCCTTCTCTGGTCCGTACTGCCAACCCGATATTATATTCCAGGTACCTTATCTTACGTTAATCATTTCCCATCAATGCTACAAATTACTCCACCTTAATTTACTTAGTGGTGATGAGGAATTACAGTATTTGGATAACCTCTCTAAAATCTGAAGTTTCAAGTCAACGTTGAAGAGATAGTTAGCCTTCCAGAGTATTAGATATGGATTATGAACATAATGTAACTACAGATAGGAATAACGATTCTCTACAATGGTATGATCATAAGCTCTCATAATTTTGCTTTGAGCTTTTCCAAAATGCCTCATACCAATAGAGATGTATTCCTTGCTTATAGTTAATGACCCTCCTCTAAATTAGACTTCCTCCCAATAATTCTCAACAAATACAAGGCGTGAAGCCATGTATAATCTTATATCAATTGATTAGAGGACTTAACATTACCTTGTTTTTTATATTTTCTATGGTCAATACAAGTTGGACGGGACAATCATTGCACCGACGGACTTCAAAGTTTGGGGCAAAGGTCTATTACAATGGCTACAATTCACGAAGTTGATAGGACTTACCATACAAGGACATGGAGTTATTGATGGAAGGGGTTCAGTATGGTGGCATGTTTCACCTTTTCATGATCCCATTGACGATGAATTCAAACCATTTATCCCACTCAACAACACTGTACAAGAAAAGCCACCATTCCCAGTAACTAACCTTCTTCACAACCCTTATGGTTTCTAAGAATTCTCTACAGTATTTTTTTTCTAAATTCGTATAACCTATGGCAGGAAAGAAGTGAGCTTGTGGGAAAGATGCCTAGCATCAAACCAACTGTAAGCGGCATACTAGATCCCTAAATTCCCCGAGCTCGTTTTATTGTTTGTGAAAGATCCCTTGACATGGCTCTGTTCTTTTGTTGTACAGGCCCTGAGGTTTTATGGAAGTTTTAACGTTACTGTCACTGGCATAAAAATTCAGAACAGCCCTCAATGCCACCTCAAGTTCGACAATTGCATTGGAGTGTTGGTTCATAATTTTAGTGTTTCATCTCCAGGTGACAGCCTCAATACTGATGGAATTCATCTGCAGAATTCCAAGGATGTGCTAATCCACAGCACCACTCTCTCTTGTGGTATGAATTACTTTGCATAGAATCATTATTCTTGTCACACTTATTGTCATTACGACTATAGTGGGATAGGACATCATTATATGAAGGAATAAGACTGTCATAAATAAGAACAAATCAATTCTAATGTCAGTAGCCATGTTCTACTTTTTCAATCAAGCACAAAATCCAGGTAGTGAAGTGTATGCATTTCAATTTATACATAAATTGGACATAAACTAACTACTAGGTTTGATCTTTCACACAGGAGACGACTGTATTTCAATACAAACTGGTTGCTCAAATGTGTATATACACAACATCAATTGTGGGCCAGGACATGGAATCAGCATTGGAAGTCTAGGGAAGGACAACACAAAGGCTTGTGTTTCTAACATCACGGTCCGGGATGTAATTATGCACAGCACAATGAATGGTGTCAGAATCAAAACGTGGCAGGTATTCCTTCCTTGCACAATTCACCTTTAGAATTAACTCTTCAGATTATTTTTTCAGATTATCTTGTTGATCGAATATCTTAAAACAAGAACACTTGTTTGAGATTCGAATCACTACACAAGCAAGATCGATCATGTGTAGCTTGAATGATTCTTGTTGATCAAATATCTAAAGACAAGAACACTTGTTTGAGATTCGAATCACTACACAAGCAAGATCGATCATGTGTAGCTTGAATGATTCTTGTTGATCAAATATCTAAAGACAAGAACACTTGTTTGATATTCGAATCACTCCACAAGCAAGATTGATCATGTCAAGCTTGAATGATTCTACATGCAACCTAAACTACATAGAATTGTAAAGAAAGTTAGCCATCGGCTAAAGGAAAGCACAAATACTTCTTTTACTACATTTTCCAAGTCTATCTTACAAAGTTAACATACATGACCTTATATACCCTCAAAATGAAATTCTTGACTTTCCATTAGGCATTTCAAAAGTTGTAACCTTCATAATTTATGACCATAATTAACCACTATGTAAATGTAACCTAAAGTAAATAAAAAGTCCTAAAATGCATTAATGAAACATCATAACTCTAAATCATGATCCACCCAAAATTTATAACAATGAAACTTCATTCTTCTTCAATGTGACATGAATTGAAATATCTTTGGATAATTTTGACATATTTTCTTCGTATCTTCCTTAAAGTTTATTGTATGATTGATGTCTCTTGGTTCATATCAATAGTGCTAGCCTTAAGTCAGTCAAGAGAACGCCTTATTTTGCATTAGTCTGTTATCTATGGATCAAACTTTAAGGAAGATAGAAACCTTTGATTCCAAGTTATGAATCTGCAGGGTGGATTAGGTTTTGTACAGGGAGTTCTTTTCTCAAATATTCAAGTTTCTGAAGTTAAGATACCAATAGTCATAGACCAATTCTACTGTGACAAAGCCAAATGCTCAAACCAAACTGCAGCTGTGGCTTTATCAGGAATAAACTATGAGAGAATAAGAGGTACTTACACAGTAAAGCCAGTACACTTTGCCTGTAGTGATAATCTGCCATGTACAGATATATCACTAACTGCAATAGAGCTCAAGCCACTTCAAGAACTCTATCACTTATACGGGGCTTTCTGCTGGCAAACTTTTGGAGAGTTGAGAACGCCTACTGTCCCACCAATTGATTGTTTACATATTGGGAAGCCATCAAGCAACCAAATTCAGTACGATTTTGATTCTTGTTGAGTGTGGAGTCGATTTTCATTGGTGTATTCACTTGTGTGGTTGGCATGATTTTCCAACCCCTTTTCACACCATGAGCTTACGTTTGTACATTTTAGTAGTCCTGGTTCATAAGATTATTCAGCAAAAGTTATAGTTCTGCCCGTTTAGATAGGGACATGTTGCTCTGTCTATAATGTAGTAGAAGTATGTTGCTAGTTTGTCATGGCATGCTTCACTGGGCCGCATTATACTAAAGACTCTACGAAGGTTTCTAATAAATCCGTCTTTTTGTACTTCAAATTTTTGAATTTACATTGATTAGTAGAAACAAAATTCCATACCATACCGAGAAGGAAAACACATAATGGTATAAGAATCTAAGAAATCACCTATAAATCATTAGGTAATATCATCCAAAATTGCGCCCTGACCAACATCCCTTTTCATAGTTTTGTTTGATTTCCGAGTATTAGAATTGTGAGATCCCACGTCGGTTGGGGAGGAGAACTAAGCATTTTTTATAAGAGTGTGGAAATCTCTCCCTAACAGACGCGTTTTAAAAACCTTGAGGGAAAGCCCGAAAGGGAAAGCCCGAAAGGGAAAGTCCAAAGAGGACAATATCTAATAGCGGTGGCTTGAGCCGTTACAAATGGTATCAGAGCTAGACATCGGGCAATGTGCCAGCGAGGAAGCCGAGTCCCGAAGGGGGTGGACACGAGGCGGTGTGCCAGCAAGGATGCTGGGTCCCATAGGGAGTGAATTGTGAGATCTCACATCGATTGGGGATTGGGGAGGAGAACAAAGCATTCTTTATAAGGGTGTGGAAACCTCTCCTTAGCAGACGCGTTTTAAAAACCTTAAGGGAAGCCCAAAAGAGAAAGTCCAAAAAAGACAATATCTACCAGCGGTGGCTTGAGTCGTTGCAAGAATCAACTGCTTGCCATGGTGCATCCCACTAATCTATGGAGACGTTTCACTTTCCAAATACCACATTAATTTCAAAGTACAGACAGATAACGAATACAGAGAATCCAAACACAGTACTAAAATTAGATAAAACAGCGAGTAAAGAAGAAATCCTAGTGAAATTGCAGTAAAGAATCAGAGATGAGTAACGGAACTATGGACTTACCTCAATGGCAGTGTATAGACGACGGCAGAGGCAATGCGCCTTGTTTTCCCTCCGATCGAGCGGCGGCGGCGGATTGCAAATCCGACTATGCACAATCCAATTGCACGCTTCAACGAAAACGGCCAAATGAGATCGGAACGGATCCTCTACTCACCGCCCTGTCTCTCCCGCCCTGTCTTCCCGCCCCCCTGCCCTTCAAATAAACTGCTTGTTTCAAACTGTAAATATAATTATAACAAGTATTTAATTCATTTTAAAAAAAATAAAAATATTTATTTATTACTTTTTTTTTCTTTTTAATTTTTGTTGCTATGATTTTTCTAAAAATATCTATTAGAGACATTTATCGACATTTTCATAAAAATAAGCGAGTTACTCGATGGTACGTGCATCTGCCACAACATGGCAAGTGTCATGGGACAAGCGTTGGAGATTATTCAAGGACAGTATCAGACGACATGGGTGTGTCGATACTGCGTCCTAGGCCATGTGTTGGAGATTAGATTATGCACCCGCTATCTGGAACGTATGTCGTAAATGGTTTAGCATGAACATGGGATAGTCCGATGCTCGAGTGAATCCAGATGGATGGATGTTTGGGTGTCCGATGAGATGATCGACACATGGGTCGTTATCAATAGATGTGTCCGAGCAAGCCAAGATGACCAATGTGTCCCGAGATATGGGATGACATCACAATGCATGTGTCGTGTTGTTAGGAAATGAGATGACAATGATTATGCACCCGCTATCGTGGCGGTTGCAGAATTTAATTAAATGTTTGGAAACAAATAAATAAATATATTTTATATTAATATTTTACTTTTATTAAAAAAATAAAAAAAAGTTTGAGAAGATGACTCAAACAATATAAACTAACCTAAAAAATTTAGGATCCAAATCAAATAATATTATTTTTGTATATTAAAAAAAAAAACTGTTCTTTTAACGTCTGCTATCAAGACTTTTCAAATTTGAATCACCAACGACCGCAGGGGCCATATAACATTCAACTCCACGCAACATGCATCGACACGTGGCGACCACTGATTGGACAAGTTACGAACACGCTAAATAATATTAATTTCCTATTGTGTGCGAAAAGTCGAATAACGCCAAGCTGTGAATTTTCAGACCCATGACGTGTTCGTTTCTGATTGGAGCTTAGTTGGCTCTTACATTGTCCGGCAAAAGGGTAGTTTCGTACTTCGACTTTCCCTTGCCTTTCGGTTTATATTTAGGGCCCCGATGAGATCTACACCTTCCCACCGTCTCTCTTCTCTCTATTGTAGATTCTCGGCCGTGTTCTTTGAAGGTAATGTCCTGTTTACGAGTTTTGCTCTTCTTTTCATTCCTTTTGTGTTAATGTAGTTTTCCTGATTTTGAGGTTCTTCGATTTCTGTTGGCCATTGTTTTTTTCCCCCTTTTTTCATGAATCTCGGAGATATCTGCATCGGTTTCAAATATGAATTATGCATTTCCTTGGATTCATACAAACGTGAATTGTTCCGATCTGCTTCTTTGGCGAATTTCATGTGATTTATTTTTTAATCGGATGCATGAATTTCTTGGATGAGCTTCTTATGAGGTCAATTTCCTGGTCGTTAGGCGATCTGATATTGCGATGCGATCTACCTTCAGATCCCTTTGATGATCAGGATGTATATAATTTTATTAAATTGATGATCCTGAGATGATGTTTTTTAGACGTCCCATTTGAATATTTGGTACTTCGAATAATCTGGATTTCTATATATGATGATTTTGTTGATTTTCTGTTGCGGTGTTGCTATTTTCACTCGATCCTTGTTGCAATGGATATCGATCTCATCTGATACATTCTGATGGTGTTGGAATCTTTTATGGATCTCTAGGCAGTGTCAGAAAATGGGGCTTACGTTCACAAAGCTTTTCAGTCGGCTTTTTGCCAAGAAGGAAATGCGAATTTTGATGGTTGGTCTTGATGCGGCTGGTAAGACAACTATCCTTTACAAGCTCAAGCTTGGCGAGATCGTCACAACAATCCCTACCATCGGTGAGTTTCGTTTTCCTTTTAAGTAGTTGAGTTATTATATTTTCTTATCCTTGATCTATGTGTGCGTGTATATACATGCAGATAGATCTATATGTATATTGTTCTTTAAGAAAAGAAGCTTGTAGACATCTCTTCTATGCGTTTTTTCTGGTTTATTACTTGGATTCTACCATGGCAATGCTCCTTAGTGTTGGGTTCACAATTTTCTTCTGCTAAAGAATATACTACAGTCGGTTGTTTGTGCATATAAATATTTACTTCTTGCGATTATTCATCTGGATACTTATTTGCATAAAACCAATATCTCTAGATTGTCACATTGATTTATGGAGGAAGGATTATTTAGTTGTCTCTCATAGCTGCGTTCCATTTTCGTATAGTATATGACTCTGCCATGGTTTTACACATTCTTCATGCCCGTTTCACAATTTTCTTGCTGCTTAAGCAGTAAGGACAAAGTTGTTTGTTAACTCTATGATATTTAATACTAAGTTTCCTACGTCTTATGCAGTCAATTATTGTCTACATTAAACCAGTACACAACAAAATTAAATTTAAGTCAGTCAGCTGATTGTCATCTCGTCTGAAATGTCTCTCCACATCCTCTACTTTTTGGCACATATTTCATAAAAATTGCAATTTAGCTCACGTTCTTTATTTGCAGGGTTTAATGTGGAGACCGTAGAGTACAAAAACATCAGCTTCACTGTCTGGGATGTTGGGGGTCAAGACAAGGTTTGAACTTCTATATTGATTGTTCTTCAGTCTGATTTGGCATGGAGTTCATTAAAATTATCTCCTGTTAGAATGCATTTGTTCATTATTTAAAATATTTCATTTGTATTCTCCCACTGTCTAATTAAATTATGTTCTTAAATTCTTGTTCAACAGATCCGTCCCTTGTGGAGGCACTACTTCCAGAACACACAGGGTCTCATATTTGTTGTTGACAGCAATGATAGAGATCGAGTTGTTGAAGCCAGAGATGAATTGCATAGGATGTTGAATGAGGTACTACATACTACGTGCTACCTAGTTTGATCATTGGTTTGAAATTGCTCACGATGCTGCTATGAATTCCTTTTTTCCCTTCTTTTTTTGTAGTACTGTTTAAATAGTTCACGATTTACTATTTTTATTTTGCCGAATTACATTTGTCATCCCAATATCCAACTTCGAGCATTTACGATGTTGTTCTTAGTGTCCTACCAGACTGTAAATGCTTGTCATTAGGAAAAGATATGTATAATAGTTAGCTACCTTTTCCCCCCTCAGTGTTTCAATTTATATAGACATGGTACAATTGATTACTTATAATTCATGTGATCCCAGGATGAGCTGCGAGATGCAGTTCTGCTTGTGTTTGCTAACAAACAAGATCTTCCGAATGCAATGAATGCTGCTGAGATCACTGATAAGCTGGGTCTCCACTCTCTCCGCCAGCGTCACTGGTAGGCTTTGTTGTCTTTATTCTGAATATAAAAATTTCCTTCTGTTATCTACTCAGATTTTAACGGCTTCCTCAATATCTTCAGGTACATCCAGAGCACTTGCGCCACCTCTGGGGAGGGGCTTTATGAGGGGTTGGATTGGCTCTCCAACAACATTGCTAACAAGGTATATAACAGCACATTTTTCCAATTTACCAAGTGATCTTAAATTCTGCGGGCAAAACTTTATGTCAATGGCGGTGAAATTTTGTTTTACACCGAACCTTCCTTCTTCGTATCCCCCATCCCGAAAGCGTTGCATCTTCTTTTACTATTTATTGCCATCCTGTTGAGCCACCTATTTACATCTCTATGGTCCTTCTCTATGCAGGCATAAGGATATGGAACAGTTGCTTCTTCTGAGACTCGCAGTTCTGGATGCAGGGTGAATATTATCTAATTTTTTCATGGGGCACCTTAAAAGAGGTTATGGTTTTTTTTGTTTTTTGTTTACGGGAGCTTTTAGCAAACTATTTGTCATTATTATACTGTAATATCAGAATGGTTAGGCTTGGTTATTGTGTTTCAGGCTCTATTTTAGGGCTGTACGCTCTGTTCTTTTCTTTTGATTTCTAGCTGAAACTAGTTGATGTATAATTCCATATTGGATTTGTCTCATAACACATTCTTTTGTTGCTGCCATTTCAATTTTATTGCACAAGTACGAATAATGATGCTCGTAAGTAAGTGTCAAGATGAGCTTTTGGAGGTATTTTTCCAAAGTAATTCATCGCTTTCAAATCTTTCCAGTCAACAATGATGAATCTAATTATCAATTTGCCCATGAAAGTATTTCTGAAGTAAAGTGGAGAGAATGTTGACATATTTTTGGTTAGAGATGAAAATCCTACATCCAAGATCACTTTTATGGTATAGATTTAGAATCTTTGGATTGTTGCAGCGGTTACACCCAAGATCACTTCTATGGTATAGATTTAGAATCTTCGAATTGTTGTAGCGGTAGTTAATCTTTTTTAAAAAAATTTAATTCAACTATGGCTGGTATAGGGATTGAACCATTGGTCTTTAGGATGATAATGAATGCTTTATCCATATAACTATGCTCGGAATGGCTTATTTTTTGTTGTCTTCTTTTTACGGTAGAAGTTAGAGAGTGCTTAAATGATACTATTTGGAGTAATTTCTTCTTTTTGAGTGGCTGTTCAGTGTAATTTTAATAAGCAAGCATGTATGCATGCATATATGTATGAGTTTATGATTTCTGCAGCAAAGAGGAAATGGGCGTGGCTGGGGCTTAGAGACAAGGGAATCTCTTGTCCAGGCTTCTGATGAACGGCGGCGTGGTTATGGGCAATAGGCATGGAGCTGGCCTGGTAAGTATATGGCTGTGATTTTGAATTAAACCAAATAATTGTACGACCCATTCCCTTTCCCCCAATCATCCCAAATTCCTTTGGTATAAAAGAATATATAGAGCATCCAATTCCTAGCTGCCATTTTCTATTCTTTCATGTGGAGCAAAATGTTTTGACCATATGCCAATTTGCCAAAGCAATCCTAGACACTCACTTCTAAGCATTGGAAGAACATGCTCGAACTCCTCTCGCCCCCACGCTTGCAACCTCGCACGTGTGCGTGCCCGAGCAGGTATCTTCTACATTTTGTAATCTCTTTCTCCATCCATGTCGTTCTCGTTATCATCAACTTGCATCTCGTATTACGTTAGCAATTGTACTTCTTTCTATTGGAAAAAGAAAAAAAAAAGTTTACCAAGGAAAATTCAAGTCACCCATCTTGTAATTTCTATAGGAGGACTTTTGCTTGTTTTTGCAGCATGATGGGCTCCCTCTTGTCCCATCGCTTATCAAGTGAAAGAATTGCTCTTGAAAATGATGCCACACAGGTCCAAACTTCCCTGTATTTTAATTAAGAGATTAGGTAAATGTTGACACGTGGATCAAGGTTATTGATTAGATGCATATTAATTTTCAGCATATAGTGATAATTATTAAGTAATTTTATACTTATTTTGAAGAGAATGGATCTCATCAGAATCTTCTCAGTAATTGTGGTTGGCATATGCCTTGAACATATCAACTTCATTGCCATTGCCTTCACCTATTGTTTCTTCTACCACATTTCCATTCAACCCAATGACCCATCCTCTCACTTTCTCCTTTTTTTTGGATCTTTTCGTTCTTTTCCACCATTTTTAAGCCTATTTCCTTTTCTTTTATTTGTCATTTTCAACCAAATTAATTAAATAAAAAAAACTTTTCAATATTTATAATCAAAATATGTAACAACTAAGTATACTTCTAATAGATATTGTTCGCTTCGGCCTGTTATGTATTATTCAGCCTCAGTTTAAAATGTGTCTACTAGGAAGAAGTTTTCACATTTTTATAAGAAATATTTCGTTCTCCTCTCCAATCAATGTGAGATCTCACAATTCACTTTCCTTGGGGGCCAACGTCCTTGTTGGCACACTACCCGATGTTTGGCTTTGATACCATTGATAACAGCCCGATCCCACCACTAATAGATATTGTTCACTTTGGCCCGTTACGTATCGTCGTCATCCTCACGATTTTAAAACACGTCTATAGGGAGAGATTTTTCACACCCTTTAAGAAATGTTTTAGTTTTCCTCTTCAATCGAGGTGAGATCTCACAAAATATATTATAAAAAAAATCTACTTCTTGAAAAAAAAAAAACTAAGTAAATCAATAACTTAAGTATTACTCAATTAGTTAAAACATATTTTCAACCAACGAGATAAGTACTCTACCTAAAATATATACCTCGATCAAAAGGTCCAAGGTTCGAACTTCTACCCCACAGACCCCCATATTAAAATCTAATAGAAACCTATCAAAATTAGTATCAAGGACAATTTTTCTAATATATATATATAACAAAAATAATCAAGAAATTTATGACCATGTTTCAAGGGGTTTATCTAAGATAAGGTTATTATTCGAGAGAGGGTGATATCATAACCCATTGTGACATTTTGAAATCTTAACTATCGTCCTTAATTTATTAAAAAATTATTCAATAAAACTATTATAATGTAATTATTTTTTTCTACTAGTAGATACAAATTTGATTTTTTATTTCTCTCATTGATAGTCATTTTTCCATTCCCAATCATCATCAATTATCGAAAACGACCACAAGCCTTCATTTTAGTTTCATTTCACTTACATTTGCATTTGCATTTGAATTTCCCCTCCTATAAAAACCAACCCCAAGTCTCCCCCCATTATTCAACACCAATAAAACAAAACACCCAATACATTCATTAATAATTTCCTCGCTCTCGGGAGTTCAAAATGGCCCCAGAACTTCCGGAGAATGTCCTAGCAGGCGGCGCCGCCGCCTCTGAGAGGGCGTACGTGACGTTCTTGGCCGGAAACGGCGACTACGTAAAAGGGGTGGCAGGTTTGGCAAAAGGGTTGCGGAAGGTGGCCACCGCTTACCCTCTGGTGGTGGCGGTGCTGCCGGACGTTCCGGCGGAGCACCGGGAGATTTTGAAGGGTCAGGGCTGCATCATTCGAGAAATTGAGCCGATTTATCCTCCTGAGAATCAAATCCAGTTCGCCATGGCGTATTACGTCATCAACTACTCCAAGCTTCGGATTTGGAACGTAAGTGGCAACATCCTTATTATTTAAGAAAGATCCCAACTTTTGTTTGTTTGATTCAATATATGACGTGGGGTTGTTCCCATGCATGAGATAGAATAATTTTCTTTTTAAGATCGTAATATATATATAATTATATATATATATATTAGATCTCATATTGATTGCGAAGAGAACGAAACATTCTTTATAAGGTGTGGAAAACTCTCTCTAATAGGCGCATTTTAAAAACTTTGAAGAAAAGTATGAAAGGAAAGTTCAAACATAACGATATCTACCAGCAGTGAATTTGGGCTGTTATAAATGGTATTAGAGCCCGACACCGAACGATGTGTCAACGTGTAGATTGAGCCCTGAAGGGGGGTGGACAAGGGGCGGTGTGTCAACAAGAACGCTGGGCTTCGAAGGGGTTGGATTAGGGGGTCTCACATTGATTGGAGATGGGAACGAGTGTCAATTAGGACGCTGGGCCCTGAAGGGAGTGGATTGTGAGATCCCACATCGGTTGGGGAGAAGAAATGAAACATTTTTTTATAAAGATGTAGAAACATCTCATTAGCTAACGTGTTTTAAAAACTTTGAGAGGAAGCCCGAAAAGGAAACCTAAAGAAGACAATATCTGCTAGCGGTGAACTTCTATCATAAAAATTGAAAATAAGCAAGTTAGAGAAAACTAAAAAATAGAAAAATTGGTAGAGATGACGATGACCCACCTTGAATGGAACAAATAACGAGGGAGCTGTGAGATATTTCCGCCTTAGCTTAAATGAGATCGGGACAAGAATTATATTCCCACCCGAGCTAATTTATTTGATATATAAATATATATATATATATATATATATATATATAGATTAGTCTAAACATGGGGTTATTATTATTGGTTTTTTTGTAACAGTTTGTGGAGTACAAGAAGATGATATATTTGGATGGAGACATCCAAGTATACGACAACATAGACCATCTCTTCGACAACCCCGACGGCCATTTCTACGCCGTCATGGACTGCTTCTGCGAGAAGACATGGAGCCACTCCCCTCAGTACACCATCGGCTACTGCCAGCAGTGCCCCGACCGAGTCACCTGGCCACCCGCCTCCGGTCCCCCGCCGCCGCTCTACTTCAACGCCGGCATGTTCGTCTTCCAGCCCAGCCTCCAGACCTACCACTCCCTTCTTCACACTCTCCGTATTACCCCTCCCACCCCTTTTGCCGAGCAAGACTTTCTCAACATGTTCTTCCACAACATTTATAAGCCCATTCCTCCCACCTACAATCTTGTTCTCGCCATGCTGTGGCGCCATCCCGAGAACGTTGAGAACGATGTTGATAAGGTCAAAGTCGTCCATTACTGTGCTGCGGTAAGATTTTCTCACTCCATGCCCGTTCTTTAACTTAGTTATTAATGCTCGGGATGTTCGGATTGAATTCTGTTGAGTTAAAATGTGGCATTTTTTACATAAAATTTTTCAACTCAAATAACTGATGGAATTATAAATTGCTTTAGTAGGGTTGGTTTAGAAAATTAATTTATTTTTTAAAATATTACAATAAATTCGAGTATTGCGATGGCCCCGCGGGAGCTGGTCGCTGCTTGTTGGCTGGGGAACGGACAGGGAACGACTCCTTCGAGGGCTTTCTTAACGTGTTGAACAACCAAATCAGAACTAGTACGGACAAGAGAAATTTGACTATAGTAGGGTAACCCATGAACTAACTTAATCCTTTGGATTAGGTTGATCGAGTTTTTTGGGTCTTCGAATCTTTTGAACACTCTCCTAATTAATGCAAAATTAATTATGGCTACATGCGTTTTATAGGGATCGAAGCCATGGAGGTACACAGGCAAGGAAGCCAACATGGACAGAGACGACATCAAAAAGTTGGTGGCAAAATGGTGGGACATTTACAACGACATGTCGCTGGATTTGAAGTCTGCAAACGACGTCGTTGAAGAGGAGGATCAAGCCAATGCAGTCCCAAAATTGACAATTTTGTCCTCCATGCCTGAGCCCAACATTTCCCACGTGCCAGCACCTTCTGCTGCTTGATCGATTCATACCATATTACTTTATTTTCTCTAATAAAAAATTAAAAAAAAACTTTATAATTATATATTTATATTAAATGTTTTAAATACTACTTTCTTAATTAAACAAAATTTATATACCCATTTATCTCTATGCTTTGGAGGCTTATTGAATTCCAAAAAAAAAAAAAAAAAAAAAAAAAAATAAATATATATATATATATTTTTTTTTTTTACAAAATGAATATATTTAATGACGATGAAATATAGTTATGAATAAATAAGAAATAATATTCTCTATTTTTATTTGTTTTCGTTATTTACTTTCGACCCGAAAATAATTCATGTAATGTCAACTATGATTGAAGTAGAGATTCTATTTAATCGGTGAGGTCGAAGGCCCATCTCTAAAATGGGATAAACAATCCTTGTTTAAATTTAAGAACGAGGAAGGGAGTGAAAAGAGATTTTTCTCCGTTAACTAAATGAAGTCGACGACGAAGATTATATTGTCCGTCCCTGTTCCCGCCTAATTCTCCGTCTCCCTTTATATACGTATAAAAAATTAAAACACAAAACTAATATATATATTTCATTTGTTCGAAAATATATTATAATATTGAAATTAAAATTTTCAAAATTATCATTTTATTATACTTTTTTTTATGAAATTTATTAATTTTATTTTTATGTTTTTTAATAATAATTATACGTAAAAATAGAAATGTTTCATTAAAGTTTTTTAAAAGAATACTTTATATATATATATATATATATATATGGTAAAAAATTCCCGTGAATCACATAAAAAAGAGAGAGACAAAATTGGGTTAGTTTCTTTTTTAAGGTTTTTAAAATATTAAAATAATGTCAAGCCCACAAAGGCAGATAGCCCGGCCCACCAACAATGCTATGTGAGCAAAGTGAAGCCCAAACTAACAGCCCAATAAAAAATCATTAAACTTTTTAAAAATTTAATAAAAAAAACTCATTAAATAAATTAAAAATATTCTTAAAACCTTTAAAAATTACATTAATATCATTAAACTATTTTTAAAAAAAAAATAGAAATACTCTTACATTAATATCACGTTTTCAAAAATAACATTAAAAATAAAATGAAAATTATAAGAAAATGTTAAAATTTTACAATTTTCTAAGTAATTATATTATTATATTATTCGAAGTTAAAATATAAATTTTTATCAAATTTTTTAGATTCACTCCGCCACGTCATTAATGTTCATAAATAAAAGGTATAAATACGTAATTTATGAGTAAATTTCAAGTAATTAATATATTAATAATTATAATAATGCTACTATTCTTTATTATTACCATTCCAAGTGTCTTTAAAAGTGATGTTATGGAGGAGATTTGGCCGTATTACCTAATAATTTGACATTAATTTTTTTTTTCCAAAACTTAATTAGAAAAATATATAAAATAAAAATAATAAAATTATAATATTAGAGAATATAATTGTCAAAAGAATTTCTCGTAAGTGATACTATTGAAGGTGAAAAGTGCAGACACTTGCAAACATGAATCATGTTGTTCGTTTCTAGTGGGACATTGTAACAACCTGCTTTTTGAGAGACTCGAGCCATGGACTATCATTATCTAATGTGAAAATTTTAAAATACACGATCATTCTAAAACTTTTAAAAATGTCCACGTATTTAATAAATGTCAATTCAACGGTACACTTAAATAGGTCCTATAGGAACTAAAAATATGAGTACCATCAAAATCAGATAAAAAAACGAGCTCAAAAAGATCAAACAGTGCAAAAAATAACAAAACCAGTTTGATTGGACTGAGCTAGCCAATCCAACTGGACTTGTCATCCCTAATTTCTCGTAGCTGATTCATGCACGATCTTCCTTTGTTTCCAGCTCATGAATTTGACCTCGACGATGTCTACTCCCTTCATCAGACTTATAAATCTCTCCAAACGAACCTAAAAACCTAAAAATCATCAAAATTCATCGAAATGAAAGAGACACGAACTATTAAAGTCTAAAAAATATCAAAACTAACCTTTCAATCTCCTTTGACGATCCCGAGTTCTTCCTCAATATTGTATTAGGAGTAAAATCATTGTCAAATGTTAGATAAGGGTATTTTTGGAATTTTTTTAAAAAATAATATATTAATAAAACATTTGAAAATTCA
This sequence comes from Cucurbita ficifolia, assembly GCA_033971965.1. Taxonomy (NCBI): domain Eukaryota; kingdom Viridiplantae; phylum Streptophyta; class Magnoliopsida; order Cucurbitales; family Cucurbitaceae; genus Cucurbita; species Cucurbita ficifolia. Next base: position 10,268,823 of record CM066979.1, read on the forward strand.
AATAATTTTAAACACTTTTTAAAAATTGGAAAGTGTTTTAAAAACAAAATCCAAACAATTTCTTGTATTTTCTTAAATCATAAAAATTTCTAAACATTTGAAAAAAAAAAAAAAATTTATAGATAAATTACAAAATTTAGATATATTTTTATTAATTAAAAAAAAACTTTTCATGTAATTGGCTAATTACAAACCTAACCACCGGACAAGTGTTGCAAACGTCGGGATTCGTCTGGTTCGTTATCTCTGGAAAGTCAACTGCTCATACTCGATTTAATGCCTCGCCGACCAAACTCCGATGGATCTCGATCGGGTCTTCTCAAATTATTTAAGAGTTGTTCGTAAGGGTTTTAGCTTTGAATGTTTCACCACACTTCAATTTCAGGCCTCTCAACTTCTTCCCCAACGAAGACCTAGCGGCTACCTACCCTACGATTTCCCCTGGAATGGATCTTGAGGTCACGGCGGCCGGAGCCAACTCAGACACTCAATCAGACGCTCGGATATCTCATTTAGCATTGGATATTGGAGGTGATTGTTTTTCAGTTCATCGTTTTTTGTGATTCTACATTGAATTATCCGATTGCATTCTCCATTTCTTTCTTTTTGTGAGTTTGATTTGATCCTGTACTTGGAGTTTAGTTTTTGGGATTAATTTGTGCATTTTCGGTAGGAACTCTTGCTAAATTGGTGTATTTTTCTGGGAACAAGAAACTGTTGAATGATGATCGAGTTCAGAGTTCTGCAGAAGTTGGTGGAAGAAGTAGTTCCATTCTCCATGGGAGGCTCCACTTTGCCAAATTCGAAACTGGAAAAATTGATGACTGTGTAGCGTTTATTAACAGCAAGGAACTCGGTAATCGGTGATTTTCTTTGTCAGCTGAAACTTGTTTAGTTAATCAGTATGAACTGGTTTGATTGATTAAGAAATCTAAAATGGAAAATTGTTCATCTGCTTAGTTTGCTGTTTGCATATCACAATCCTTGACATATCAGATTGTTCATCTGCTTAGTTTGCTGTTTGCATATCACAATCCTTGACATATCAAGAGCAATAATTACATGTCAACCTTCACCAAGATTAGTGTCTTGTACAATCTATGATGAACATCATGGCCTATAGCATAAATAGAGTTATTGTGATTAGTACTCAGCTGGTTTTCCATTCGGCAGCCAAAAAATTATCAAATGATGTAACATATAAAGTGAGAGATAAACTTGATTTGATCCAAAATAATTAGTATCTTTTTTCTTGTGGCTGTTCTGTTAACGTCTTGTGGGTGCTGATCTTCAGATTCTTCATGCCTCCTTTTGCAATTTTCTTCTCTTTTTGGTACTCTGCTGAAAACTGAACATTAACACAGGTTCCCAGCACCCAAAGGAACTTGGCAATGGAAAAATTGTAAAGGTGCAACTGAATCCATCTTTATAGCTCAAAAGAATACTTTCCCCTGTTGTTTTGTACACTTCTAAAGCATGCAAGTTTATTGACTGGTAACTTTTGGTGAGAAGGCCACTGGTGGTGGAGCATTTAAATTTGCAGATCTCTTCAAGGAAAAGCTTGACGTTTGTCTAGATAAGGAAGATGAAATGGATTGCCTTGTTGCCGGAGCAAATTTTCTCCTGAAGGTTGGCCGTACTACCTATCCATTTTGGTTTGCAAAGAATTAATATGCTTGAAATGTTGTATAATGTGACTCTTGCCATATGATATTCCTATTTGTGTTACATTTTAGGCAGTCCACCAAGAAGCATTTACATACATAGGCGGTCAGAAGGAATTTGTGCAGATTAACCAAGATGACCTGTACCCTTTCCTCCTTGTAAACATTGGCTCTGGAGTCAGCATGATTAAGGTATGGTCATTATAGTATTTACTAGTTTCCTAACCATAATATTTTCATGGGTACGGTTTCTTAAGGCTGTAAACTTTTATATTGCAATTAGTAGGTGGATGGAAATGGAAAGTTTGAGCGGGTAAGTGGAACGAGCCTTGGTGGCGGGACATTTTGGGGTTTGGGTAAGCTTTTGACAAAGTGCAATAGGTACTTCTTTCATCCACTTGGTCATTAGAACTATTGTATTTCTGGCAGATGGTTCAATATTTCTCTGAATGTTCATTACTCTACTATTTCTGCTTTTTGGTTCTTCATATCAATTTGAATCCATAATTTATAGAATTTAACGTTTAAGCAAACTTTTATGAATGATTTTTTTTTCTTTCTTTAGTAACCAAATGTAAAATCTTTTAGTTTTGACGAGTTGTTGGAGTTGAGTCAGCAAGGGAACAATAGAGTGGTAGACATGCTTGTTGGAGATATATATGGTGGAGGAGATTATAATAAGGTACTCATTTCTATTGATATCATATGATTATTCATCATGCATGTAACAGCCCAAGCCCACCGCTAGCAGATATTGTATGTTTTGTCCCGCTACATATCGTCGTCAGCCTCACGATTTTAAAACGCGTCTACGAGGGAGAGGTTTCCACACTCTTATAAGGAATGTTTCGTTCCCCTCTCCAACCAATGTGGGATCTCACAATCCACTCTCCTTGGGGGCCTAACGTCCTCGTTGGCACAATGCACGACTGTGAGACTGACGGGATATGTAACAGGTCAAAGCAGACAATATATGATAGTGGTGGGCAATGCACGACCAATGTTACTGCCTAGTCTTTTATTTATCAAGGCTGACGTTTCCCTTTTTAGCCAAAAGCCTTCACCCTCTTCTGCTCTTTAATGCTTCAGATTGGTCTTTCATCCACAGCCATTGCTTCTAGCTTTGGCAAGACAGTTTCAGCAAACAAAGTGCTTGAAAATTACAGGACTGAGGATCTCGCTCGGTCCCTTCTAAGAATGATTTCAAATAACATCGGACAGGCAAGTCACGGTGATGGATCTTCATTTACTTGCAAAATAAAGTAGAACCTTCGGAATTATAAGATTTTCTTAATCCAAATCTTCTCAGCTTGCCTATCTTACTGCACTTCGATTCGGACTTAAGCGGATATTTTTCGGAGGATTCTTCATACGTGGTCAATGTTATACTATGGACACCATATCTGTTGCCGTTCATTACTGGTAAAAATATGCCCCTGCCATTTTCTTTATGATCTTACTCCTTTCAATCTCAAGCCTTCCAAATATGATATACAGAGTCTTTCCCTTTCAGGTCGAAGGGCGATGCACAAGCAATGTTCATGCGGCATGAAGGATTTCTTGGGGCCTTGGGTGCTTTTATGAACTATAACAAACAGGGCCCTGATAACTTCATACATCTCATGAAACAAGACCCAAAACACGAGCCAGAGTTTGATGGTACGGCACCGGAAGAGGAAGACAGTGAGTATGCAAGTATAGATTGTTTCTTGGATTTGGCTTAGTTATTCAGCCGCAAATAAGACCACTGTTAGTGCCTTACTCTCTAATACGCATCACATTGAGATAGAATGAAATAAAATAGACTTTCTAGGACTCAAAATGTAGTCATCTGAAAAAACTAATATTGTATGCTTTCATTCAATATATCCCCACAGATTCCCAAGTTTTTGTTCTTTCTCCTTTTCCCTACGAACATGCTGAATTTGTTACGTGACTGACTATCTCTTAATAATCATTGGATATAGCGAAAATCTGCATGTCTCATGTTTACAGTATCTCTTTTATGCATCTAACCGTACAAAACTGTCTGTGACGCTGAAATAACGTCGATGTAGAACTTATCTTCGGCTTTGTTAGGTGTTTGACAACAGGCCTGTTGAGCTAGCCCAACAGAACTAGGATCTATCCTGTGTTTTTATCAGAAAGTAGGTCCTGCAAGTTGGATAAAAATCCAGCAGCAATGACTTTACTTTAGAAATTAACATATCATTGTCTTTATGAAACTAGGAGCACAAGTTATAGGATTATTATCAACTGAGACTGAAGTTATGATTATCCTAGAAAGTAACAGGTCACAGGAACGGATCATTGAGAGTGACCCCTCTTAGAACCTAAGGAATAAGTTTAGCTGTCTGTCCCTTTACCAAAAGAAAGTTCCTCCCTTTTTGACCTCTTTCTTTGTCTTCCTCAAACCCCATTCATTAGACATAGCCCTCTTCTTCATGCAGCCTTCTTGTTCTCTTCTTGCTTCCTTTCTAAGTAACTCTCTCTCTCTCTCTCACAAAGGACCAAACCATATCAGCTCCCTAATACTAATACCAATCCCTCTTCCTTCTTCTAATCCATTACCGAAACCTCGTCGACATGTCGGAGTTTCAACAACAACAACAACCTCAGCAGCCTCAGCAGCCTCAGCAGCCTCAGCAGCCGGCTCTGGTTTATCCCAGCTCCACCGCCGGCGTCAAGCCTCCACCCCACCATTCCAACGGTTCATTCGGGGCAGTTTTTATTGTTCTTGCTGTTATTGTTGTCTTATCAGCTCTTGCTTGCTTTCTTGGCCGCCTCTGCAACCGGCGAGTTGTAAACCAGAGGCGGAAGCCGGAGAAGACCCACGGCGGATCTCACTCCAGAGGAAAAGAACCCAAATTGCATCCTGATAAAGAAGGGGACATCGAATTTGGATTTGATTCGAGAAACCCAAATGGGAAAGCCAATTTCCCACCTGGTGGAAATGGAGGAAACAAAGGTAATGGTAATGGCAACGGTAATAGCCATGGACATAGCTTCAAACCCTTTGAAAATGGCGGCGAAATGAGAAGCGAAATCAAACATGCTGATCATCATGAAGTAGATATCAACTTCAGAGCTGGAGGACATGCTTGATGGCACTTGTAAAGCCATTACAGAAACACGAAGAGTTCCATTTCGTGTTAAGTTATAGCTCTGTGAATTTTTCCTCTGTTTTTTTCACTTGATCTTTGTTGTTTTCTAATGACAAGCTTGAATTCAATCACTAATCTGTGATGACATTCAGTGGGTGTTCTTGAATTCAATCAATAATCTGTGATGATATTCAGGGGGTGTTCTTGAATTCAATCACTAAGCTTTTTGATCGAATATCTTGAAGCTCACGGCTTCTTCCATGAACAGATGTTTTTGTGTACTTTTATGTTCTAAAGTAAAGAAAGAATGAGGTTTCGAATAAAACCAGAGAATACGAATCCGAATAGTGGAGGTGGGAAAACTCTAAAGCAGATCCATTTAAATTATTTTAATTTTGGATTAATTTAAGACCCAAATTAATTAAATCCCATCTTACGGAATGATTTAACATTAATGGAATCTCTGTTTAGAGGTTAGGATTATGGCCTTTTAATTATCTAATTATTTATGTTTAATACACAATTTGGAGGACAACTAGTGAGATTAATACTTTGTTAATCCATTCAACACTCTCCATGATCTAAGATGATCTACTTTAGACATTTTTATACTTACCTAATTATTATTTCTACACGGTTTTGAGGAGAGATTTTTATTTTAGGATATCGTGAGATTTTAAAATTTAATTTAAGTTTTGGATCCCGTTTGGTTTATAGAAAATTGGCCTAAGAATTGAACAATCAAATTGGTTGTTTTCGAACTAAATGTAATTTCAAAGAAATTGATTACTGAAGTATTGAAATGCGTTATATTTATGTTTGAGAATACTTAAAAACAAATGTTAGGACCGTACAACAATGCACACGCTCGATTTAGATGAACACAAATAACATTATAACAAAAATGCAAAGATGAATATTGACTATATATATATATATATGTATATATTATCGACCTTTTATTATAAATAGTCGTTTACTATATATGACTATTTTCCTCCTATAGATTTAGTCCGCTAAGAGAAATGGGATAAAATTTATAGATTATAGATTATATATTTAAAACGTAAAGATGGATTAAGGGATAACGAAGAGTAATTAAGAAATGTTAATGTGATTTAGTTTAAAATTTAGAATAATAAGTGTAATTGGCGAATGGAATTTTGTTTTGGGCCTTGAAAGTGGTCGGCCCATTAAGATTCTTCCAGTTCCCACATCGGTAAAGTCAGGAAGTAGGACACGAGTCTGAGGTATAAATAGGTGTCTCGTGGGATCATTCGAGGTACGGAGCCGGGCGGTGAGCACAGAGCGAACTATTCTTTCGCCTTTTACTAAAGAATACCGTGTGCTCGCCGCATTCACCGGCATACGCCTATTTTTGGAGGAGTTTCCTTTACTACTAAGAGACTCCCACAATTCTGAATCAAAATTTTCTTTTTTGTTCTTGTTTTTGCCCAATTGGGAAATTAATTAAATTTTATATTTTCATTTTTCTTCTTTTTGAAAATATTACAAAACAAAAGATTCATATGTGTTATTAATTATTATTTATCTAATATAATGCTACATTATAATTTTATGTTTAATGTGAAATGGTTTTTTAGATAATAAACGTCAAAAAAAAAAATCAAAAAATCAAAACCTTTCAGAGGTTCTCTAATTTTGAGGAGGTGACGCAGAACAGTCATACAAAATGAACTTAAGTAATACAACATAAAAGTAAGGGATTTGACGTGTCATGGACATGACCATAAACAGCACAGGGATTTGATGTGTCATGGACATGCGACCATAAACAACACAGGGATTTGACGTGTCATGGACATGCGACCATAAACAACACATCCTAAACGAATATGTCCATTGCTCAATTCCCTTCTTCCATATTATTAAACTCAGGACAATTAGAACTCTTCACTAGTCTAGATTATGATTGTAATGGCTACTCAATGCTGAGAAAAATTTATCATATTTGAATTTCGAGAGAGGGAGAGGTATAAACACAAATAGAGATGTCCATTTACCTTACATGACCACGAAACAAAACGAAGACTGTTAAGTTTGATCTCATTGTTATTGCTACTTCCCCAAAAAATCCTCCAATTAGACGTTTTAGGGAAAGAGTGTTAATTTTTATTATACTGTATTTCCTATAATGTTGTTAGGCGGAAATGAGAGTGATGCAAATGAATGAAAGAGATTTCATGGTCAAGCTATTCTGCAAGCAAAAAACAAGGTGGTGTCGTAAACTCGATCGAGGCTATGGATTCGACGGGTTTGCAGGTTGTCGATGTCAATATTACGACCTTTGGGAGTACCATTTTGAACGTTTTCCATGTCGAGGTAAGATTCCTTTGTGTTTAGATACCAATATTCTTTATCCCAGTATGGAATATTCTGAGTTTGAAAACATAATATTTGACCTGTTCATAATACATTTAGGAACATCTTTGTGCTTAGGGCATTATTCAGAACATTATTGTGATCTTATACTTCAGAACTTCTTTTTACTGATTTCTTTTCTTTTTTTTGTTCGATACATAGGCGAATGAAAATAACATTCAGCCTAAGAGACTCAGTGTAACAATTCAATAGCTCTTTACGTACAGCTGTCAGTCTCACGATTTTAAAACGCATCTGTAAGGGAGAGGTTTCCACACTCTTATAAGGAATGTTTCATTCCCCTCTCCAACCGACGTAGGATCTCACAATCCACCCCCTGGAGGGCTCAGCATCCTCGCTGGTACACTGCGAACGTCTAGTTTTGATACTATTTGTAACACCGCTAACAGATATTGTCCGCTTTAGCTTGTTACGTATCGTCATCAGCCACATGATTTTAAAACGCTTCTGCTAGGAAATTTTTTTCACACCCTTATAAAGAATGCTTTGTTCCCCTCTCCAATCGATGTGGGACACTCATTGATGAAGCTAACTAGCACATAAATCAGAAAGTTAGACTAGGTTGTACAAAGGGAAAGTGTTAATAACCTGACTAGTCCTAACATCTTAGAAAGGGCAATGGATCATCCAAAAGTTCAGCTGTTTTAATCATCTGCACTACGAGTTACATTCATCATCTTGATCTAGGAAACTTACTATTTCATCAAAATGAGCCAAGTAAATAACATATATTGTTTCGTTCTTCTTTATTCTACCCCGATCGACAATGCTAGTTCTATATGGGGGAGATATACAAATTCTATGTAGGAACATGAGAAGAATAGATAGATGAAAGAATATACTGTCAAAAATTCAAAATGCAATACAAAACAACCACAGCATCACCAAAAGTGGAACATCCCTCTCATCAATCTCTTTTAAATTAATGAGATATCCTTAGTCTAGAAGGATGTATAAATTCATGGTAAGATGAGTATAACTAAGTCAAAAATGGAAGTAAAAAGAAAAAGAAAAAAAAGAGAGAAAAGAGGAAGAAGTTTTACACATTATGTACGTCTTGTTTGAGGCATCCTATTAGAATTATTGTCCAGTATGTTGACTGTGTGTTACGCCACTTTGTCCCTTAAAAGCTCGAGTTTCTGATTCACCACTTGAGTTATTTTGGCTTCTCCATGATTCCCGAGTTGCATTCATTTCTCTGGAATTGTGTTCCTTAAAAGCTCGAGTTTCTGATTCACCACTTGAGTTATTTTGGCTTCTCCATGATTCCCGAGTTGCATTCATTTCTCTGGAATTGTGTTCGCTACTGTAACCATCGTAGTCGGAGCTGTCTTCGAACGCCAGTTTCCTGAAGTTAGAAATGTCTTCACTGTATTGTTCAGAATCATAGGTAGTGCTCTGCCCATATTTGACACCATTGGTGAGGTCGGACATGTCACTTTCAATGTCCAGAGCTCTCACCACCTGTAAACACAAGTGCCATTAGAATTGCAGCTCAAGAACAAGCTTGTTGAAATGGAGTTTTGAATGGGATTAATTAAGATAACCTGAACCATGCAAGGCCTTTTGGGAGCTGAATGACGAACGCAGGCAGCTGCTACTTCGATCATTCTGAACATTTGACTTTCCACATAACGTTTTCCAAGGCGAAGGTCTATTAATCCGTCGAACTCCCCAGTTTCAATGGCGTGAAGGAGAAGAGGTCGAGCCTGCAACATTCATAAAGCAGAACATTGCTGAATCCGTTCGACGAAATCTTGAAGAAGACGAAATGTTTGTTCATTTATTTACATACCCATTCGACCAAACTCTCATCCCCTAGAGGCTGAGAGGGATCAACAGGCTTACGACCGGTAATAAGCTCAAGAAGAACAACCCCAAATGAAAAAACATCTGATCTGTCTGTCAATTTCCCACTTGATGCGTACTCAGGCGCCATGTATCTGCAAGTCATTGAAACAGAAACGTTATAAGGAATCACCATGGCTGAAAGAATTGATTGTTGAGGATTGTTGGAAGGGAGTCCCACGTTGACTAATTTAGGGAATGAATACATTTTCATTGACATGAGGCCTTTTGGAGAAACCCAAAGCAAAGTCATGAGAGCTTATGCTCAAAGTGGACAATATCAAACCATTATGGAGATCCGTGATTCCTAATATGGTATCAGAGTCATGCCCTGAATTTCTTCATGTCAATAGAATCCTCAAATGTCGAACAAAGAATTGTGAGCCTCAAAGGTGTAGTCAAAAGTGACTAAAGTGTCGAACAAAGGGTATACTTTGTTCGAGGGCTCCAAGAGAAGGAGTCGAGCCTCAATTAAGGAGAGGCTGCTCGAGGGCTCCATAGGCCTCAGGGGAGGCTCTATGGTGTATTTTGTTCGAGGGGAGGATGGTTGAGAGGGAGTCCCACATTGGCTAATTTAGGGAATGAATACATCTCCATTAGCATAAGGTCTTTTGGGGAAGCCCAAAGCAAAGCCATGAGAGCTTCATACTATTGTGGAGATCCGTAATTCCCAACATTGTTATCCGACGAGTAAAAGGTTGAGTTAACCCACCCAAATGTCCCCATGACACGAGTTGAAACGTGGGTGTTTGCATCATTTGTCAATTTTGCAAGTCCAAAATCTGCAACCTGTGGTTGAAGATGGAATCAGAGACTGGAAACAAGAACATTGCATGTATGGTCTCGAAATTATATGAAAAAAGATTGGTCTGGATGAACCTGCGCCTCGAAAGCATCATCCAGCAAAATGTTGGCTGACTTGATGTCTCTGTGAATAATCTTGGGATGGCCTATGAACAGAGCAGCAAAAGAAGTTTGAAATTAATAGTACAGATCATTAGTTCAGCAAAACCCTTTGAATTTTCTGATATGTACTCACAATCTTCATGCAGATACGCCAAGCCCTTTGCAGATCCTAAAGCGATTTTGAGTCTTTTGGACCATTCCAACACGGGGACTTCATTACCTGCCAGGAGAAGTGAAATATTTTCAACACCCTCACAACCCTTTTGAGCTATTTTGAAGTGGTGATGGAGATGAAGGATAGGTTGCATACCGCCATGGAGATGATGCTCAAGAGTCTTATTAGGAACAAACTCATAGATAAGCAATTTATGATTCTCAGAAACGCAGTAGCCCACTAAAGACACTAAATGCCGATGATGAACACGACTGATAATCTCAACTTCCGCTTTGAATTCCTTTTCCCCCTGCCCACTTCCTGCCTTGAGTTGCTTCACAGCCACTGGCTTCCCATCTGGAAGCAAACCCTGGTAAACACATCCAAACCCACCTTCCCCAAGAACGTTTTGACGCGAAAATCCAGAGGTAATCTCCATCAACTCCTCATAGCTAAAGAAGAACTTAGCACCGTTTATCACACCTGAATCCACTCCACTGCCTCCGTCTCCTGTTCCTTTTTGACTCCCAAAGCTATTTCCAACAGGAGTATGCGGGACCTGGGTATAGAAGCCTTCTGCCGAGCCAGAGTTCCCATTATGTTGATCCGGATTGTAATTTCCATCTAACACATAAGAAAATAGCATCATCCCATCAGAGCCATGGTTTCTAAATTGAAGAACAGAAAGCTAGATTGGGATAATTACAGATTTCCAATACCTGATTTCTCACAGAAGTTGTTAGGAGGCAAGTATGGGCCATTCTCCAAGTCTCCCCGTCTTTTCTTCTTCCTTGTGAATATAAAAATTACGGAAATCAAAACAATTACAATAACTCCAGCTACTACAACGCCTACTGCAACTTTTGTTTGACTACTTGAAGGTGACGATGGTGCATTGGATTGCCTTAATGGAGTTTCCACCGGCGTTGAGTCGGAGGACTGAGGTGAGTTGTCTAGAGTACTATTGGATGTGGATGGTGTTGTGGGAGGTTGAAAGATGTTTGAGTCTGATGTGGGAGAAGTCGCCCCTTGAGGTGGACTCGGATTTCGTTTCCCCCTCGCCGGATTTGCACCTGGTGAAGGAATCACGACTGTATCTTCTGATTGAGGAGGAGAATCAGTCGGTTCAGATGGTGGAAGCTCCTTGGCTGTATTAGAACCCGAAGCTGCACCGTTATTCGACGGAGTAGAGGGATTATTCCCCGGTATTGGAGAAGATGGATTTCCTGGAGATGCCGGAGAGCTTTTTGTTGGAACAGAGGAAGGTGGAGGATTATCACTGCCGCTCTCAGACGGCAGTTGTGGTGGCGGTGGTGAAGGTATCAGAGGAGGAGAAGGAGGAGGAAAAGTAGGAGATGGCGGTGGGGAAGCGGAAGCGGAAGCTACAGGAGGTGGCGATGGATTCTCTTTGGATGAACCTGAATTAGAGGAGTCAATCGGGGGCGGCGTTGAAGATCCAAGGTTTGGTGTCGGTGTGGAAGACGGTGAACCTCCGTCGTCGGCAGGCGGAGCTTTAATTTTCGATGAAACAATGGCCGATTCAGAAGCATCTTCATTCGACATCAACGATAAACGATCTGACTGCGGCGAAGGAGGAGGAGAATAATCCAAATCAGAATGTGATGAAGAAACAGAAGTATCGTTTGAAGAAGACATTGTTCTTCCTCTCTGATTCTTCCTCATACTGGATTTCTTTCCCCCTATCTCATATCTTAAATCCCTACTTCTATTTCCGCCATGATTTCAATCCATGAAGAACAAACAAACGAGTTGTTTCGAAATCACATAAACGTCAGAAACAGAAAATCATGCGATAATTCAAACAACAACAGCAGGGGATTGGGAAAGAGCATGTTCAGAAACTGGGGAAGAATACTTTCCCGAAATGTTAAGAGAAACGATCAGAACCTGAAAAGCGCCATGAGAACCATCGATCGAGCTCCAAAACTTCTCGAAATCCGAATTTTCGGGTTCTTTGGTTTAAAACAGAAACAAAATTAGAAGTGAGCAAGAATCTGGGGAAGGATAATTATGGCGGGTTGTTACAATCGGACGGTGCTTGCGTGTGAGCGCGTTCTTGAAGATGAAGAGGGAGAAATGCCGCAGTGCTCTAATTCCTTCCGATTCGGGTTTACCGCCAAACTTTTAAAATCAGAACATACAATTTAATTAATATCTACCCTAACCCCTGGTTAGAGTATACCCTGGTTGAGTTAAGATAAATTTTTAGATTAATCCAAAATTTTGAGTTAGTCAGGTTGGTGACACATATGACCTGTATGGATTTACAAGCCTCTACGGATTACGGATTAAGTCGAGTGGTCGGTTCATTATTATTTTTTAATAACTAAAATTTCATAAAATTCAAATATTAAATATTTACCAGTCATAATAAAATTAAATATTCAACTTTTTTTATTTTTTTTTTTTTTTTTTTGTGTAGAATTTGCGCTAAATTCTAATTTTTCAAAAATATAAGGACTCATTTTGTAATTAACTTTTTAAAAATAATAACAATTAAATTAGTGTAGTCCGTGATTTATATTTAATTTACCCTTACTAATTTGATTATAATTAACCCTCCGAAAATATTATTTTAGTTATATTAATACAATGACTTACTTTTCGAGAGATTCGAACTACAAATCGTTACTCACTGACATAGAAATAAGTAAAAATGCGTAAAATTTAAAATACTTAAACACGTGCATGCACTTTAAAATTCATGTTTATTATTGAAATCCGTTCCATCGGCTAGTTCCAGCCATAGAGCAAAGCATTAATCTTAAGTCTATACATCATATTCTAGGAAAGTTCAACTTGGGTACGAAGTTTGACCATTTTCTCTTGTAATTATTTCTTATCGTTATAAAACAACTTTGTTCTACTACGCTCCTCCGATAATTTCTAACGATTGGTCTGGGTTCAAATTCTCTTTTCACAGACAACTAGTCATCAAGCGCCTCCTCGTGTTGCTCCCTTGTCTGGTTGTCCCTTTTTAGCTATTGTTTCTTAATCACTTCCGACATGTTGATGTCAACTATCGACATTTCAAACAACATTACCTTATAAATTCATAAACTCAGTAGTTGGTCAAAAGAGAGAGGTGATCAATTATATTGTAAATCACTTTCAAATAATTAAATTTGTTTTATAATTTTAGTCAATAATTTAAAATTTTATTTGTATTAAAATAATAATTATAAACCGATAAATAAACAATAAATTTGAGACTAAACAGAAATAAAATTAAAAGACGAAAACTAAACATATGTTTAAATCAATTGTTTAATTATATTACTGAAATGTCACCATAAACATCGTACCATTGAATTGGTCTCAAAAGAAGGGTACAAAGTCAACCTTTTGAAAGGTTAAAAGATTATTCAAACTTAAGGCAATGAGTTTGGTGTCTATGCACTAATGAAATTAAAATTAAAATTTAACAAATTTATTAAATATATAATTAAAGTTTATGTCTAAAAATTTATTAAATTAATTAATAAAAATAACATTAAAAACTTTTAAATTTTCAATAAAATTTCAAAAATATTAACAAATAATTTAATCATTTTTTCAAAATTTATGGTTATTATTAAAACTTTTAAATATATTTTTTTAGACAAAATACAAAATTTAAACTTATTTTTATTATTTATTTAGAATTAAAAATTTAAAGTTAAATTAACAAAATAGAAACCATAAAAAATATCTTCATTAATACCGTTCAACTTTTTTGAAAAAATTAATACCGTTCAATTTTTTAAAAAAAAATTAAAAATACTTTTACTATTACTGCTATGTTTAAAAAATACCCATCAAATTTTAAAAACAACATTAACACTATTTTATCTACATAAAAAATAATAATAATTATCATCGTCAATATATAGACAGTCGTTAGTACCATATTTTAAGAATACTCATGAACTTTCTAAAGTAACGTTGCTTAGTGATAATCTATGAGATGTTGATGGATGATTGTCGTCTTTCAAAAGTGTTTAAAAAATATTCTTAAATTTTTTTTAAGGTATTTTTAAAACAAATATTAATTATTTCCCTCCAAAAGAGTTTTTAAAAAAAATTTAAAATTTAAAATATATTATTAATTGTTTTTTGAGATATAAAGTAAAAAAAAAATGTGAAAAGTAAAGCAAGGCGTATGAACAAAGCCAAAATAGTATGGTTGGGATTTGATTAAATAGCTTAGACTACGCGGCTTCCTCTCCCTTTCTCGATTTCCCCGTCCACTCCCCCTGCTTTATCCGATCTTCAAATAAAGCCGCCATTAATTCTCTTCTCCGACCTCCATCTCTGGAACAATGCAAGAACGCCAAGAACAAACCCTAACAGACCGAATCCAAGACAACGAACTCGACGATTTCTCTTTTCTATCTTTAAATCCAGATCGCTCACCGATCAGCGCCGAAGACGCCTTCCTTAACGGCCAGATTCGCTCTGTTTTCCCCATGGCGATTGAGGCGAAGACGAAGGAACCGCCGTCGGTACGTCCGCCGTTGAAGAATCTTTTCATGGAGGAATTGATTTCTCCGACTGAGAATCGGAGTAATGTTTCGTCGGAAGAGTGGTCGGCTTCGGCGGCGCCGACGACGCTGGGGAAGAAGAGCCACTCGACGGGATTCTCGAAGCTGTGGAGGTTTGGGGAGAAGATTCGGCGGAGTAGTAGCGATGGGAAGGAGGCGTTTGTGTTTCTGAGAAGTGATTCTTCGGGGAGCGGCGGAGAGAAGGCGGCGGAGAATCGGAAGGGAGGGAAGCGGACGAAAGGGGAAACGGCGTCGTGTTATCACGAGCGGTTGTACACGAGAAATAGAGCGGAGAAAGAAATGAATAAACGGAAATCGTTTCTGCCGTATAGAAGCAATCTCATGGGGTTTTTTACCGGTCCGAACGCCGGTTCGAATAGAAATTTTTAGGCATTTGTTTATTTATTTGTTTATTTATTTTTATTTTAAGATTATACACTTTTTTATTCTTAATTAATTTTATTAGTGACGTGGTAAATATTTACTTATAAATTATTATTTTGGATCATGTAGTTTTTTTTTTTTTTTTATTAATTTAGAAATATGAGCAATATTGTTCAAAGTAAGAATTTAGTTAAATTGTTATAATATGATACATTCTCGTAAATAACCAAAGAAACGATTTATGATGTTTTATCGATTTTGATAAACTTTATTGGATTGGTTGAAATTTGGGAATTTGCTCGGGTTTTCTTAAATCTGCCTTCCAACTTATTGATCTTATTGGTTATGCCCTTTGGTGTAACAGTGTTTGCATAGCTGACAACTCGTGAGGACTGGAAAGATTTTAGTGCATGAGCCAGAGGACGTGAGTTTCGTTTGGTAGTTGTCTGACTATGGATCCAACTTCTCGAAGTATCTCGTGTCAAGCTAGTACCTGTTATTGCACCAAGTCAGGGCCTTTTTCGTTGGGCGAGCATCTTATCGATAAAATTTCCATTTATCCCCGTTCTAGGCATCAACTCGGGAGGACTAGAAAGATTTCGATTTGTTAATCTTGTTAGATCGGCTCATTTTATTGTTCGTTGGAGATTTTATCAAGGTATTGAAGTCTTTGCACTTCAAATGTCTTCAATTTTTATTCAAAATTTTAGACCTTCTTTATCGCAGTTTCCGACTTCGCACGCAAATCCTGTCAGTATCTGGGTCGTCCAACCCCAATCAACAATGGGGACGACTCAAGAGGCGCCATCACCAACAGAAGTTCTGCACCGTGATCCTCATCTCCTGAATTTTCTTTAACTTTGACCTCAATTTCACGTGACCCAATTTGACAAAATTATATATAACTATCGGATCAGATAGTCTTAACAAAGAGTGTAGCCTTTTAACGAGCAAAAACAAAATAACAAATAAGAAGAGAATAAATTAGAAGGAATGTAGAGGAAGGAAGTGCTAGAGTGCTCGTTCTTGTAAAAAAAGTACGTGGGATGAGAGATTCAAACTAGAGGTATACACAAGTTGGGTTGGGTTGGTTGAGTCGGTGGCCCGAACAACTCAAATAGAGTTCCCGATCTAACTTTTTATTTTCAGGTTGGGTTATTGAGTTATTTATTTAATTATTAAAAAAAAAACAACTTATCTACGATATATGTTATATGAATAACTAACATCTTATAAATTTAAGTATCAAACATTTACAAGTTATAACGCATCACTAACATCGGTTACAAACGTTAAATATTCTTAATTTTTATAATAATCTTAAAAATATTGTAGGATTAGATTAGGGCTGTAATCCTATTTTCAGGTTGGTCGAGTTGACCCGACAAAAAAAATGTCAACCCACAAATTGACCCGAACCTTCACCTTTCAAAGAATTTATCTCAACCCAAATTAAAAAAAAAAAAAAATTACCCAACTCAATTTTTATGGTTTGGATTAGGTAATTCAAGTTGATCGGGTCACATGAACACCCTTATTTCAAACTTATGAGTTTGACATTTGGGTCATGATACACGTCCTTAACTAGTCGAGTTATGCACAATATTTTTGAAAATTGAATCGTTAGTCTTAGAAATAATTTGTGTCTATTTAGTCTTTTAAATTTTTAAAAAAATATTATGATCGTTGAAGGTCGAAAAATAACTCTAAATGGTCCCTACATAAATCGAATTAGTAGAACACGTTTTTCGTGTTATAGATGATTGATAGAAATATCTTCGGGTAAAGCATGCACGAGAGGACTCAATTAAGATTAAGACTTTACAGCTAATGCGGTTTACATGTTGACCCGAGACAATACGCTTGTGGATAAGTAAAAAAATTTAAAATAATTACAAAAACAAAACTAAAGAAACGACCAAATCCAACCTAACCTGAGAATAGAGGGTCGTGTTGGGTTCAGTAGGGTTGTGAATTATTCATTCGAGTAGCCAACCAGACCAACTCGATATTAGATTGGTCCAAAAAATTTATCGAAACCCAACCTACCTCACCCTATGTACGCCTAAGTAAACGTCAAAATTGAAATTTCAAATTTAATTGACGATAAATATATTAAAATAAATTTCATATTGTCAAACCAACCCATTATTTTTCTTAATTTCTAAAAGTTTCCAATTCCATGACCCAAAAGTAAGTTTGCTGAATTCAAAAAATGGCCCCTATTGTTTGACAAATTCATAAATTCACCTACTCCATTTTAATAATTAACAAAATTACTGTTCTTTTCACATGGTTTTAAAATTTCTAAACATTAATTTTATATATTTATTTAATACCTCAAATATACGTAAAGTTAAATATGTCTCGAATATGTCAAAATATCGATCTGATCCGACCTTAAAAGGTAAAAATCTTTTCATTCAAATCTAAATCTAACGATTCTAAAAAATTATTTAAATCTGCATCGAAGTATGAATCGAAATTGAGTCAAACTTAAGTCGACATTTTAATTATTTAATTAATTTTCTAGATATCCGATTTTCAGGCTTCTTGCACCAAACACAGTTATGTAATTATCAGGTATCTTATCCTCACGCTCATACATAGTTATCTAATTACCATATATCCTATTCTCATGTTCTTGTATCAAACACACTTATCTAGTCACCATATATCTTATTCTCACGTTTTTGCACCAAATACAGTTATCTAATTACCAGATATCCTATTCTGTAACCCTAAATACAGTTATCTAATTAGTAGATATCCTATTCTCTGACCCAAACGCAGTTACTAATTACCCGATGTCATATTCTCTGACTCAAATACAGTTATCTAATTACCAGATATCCTATTCTCTGACGCACAATCATCTATTACCAAATATCCTATTCTCTGACCCAAATATAGTTATCTAATTACGGGATATTTTATTCTCATGTTTTTGCACTAAATACAGTTATCTAATTACCACATATCCTATCCTCTAACCCTAAATATAGTTATCTAATTAGTAGATATGTTATTCTCTGACCCAATTATAGTTATCTAATTACAAGATATCCTATTCTCCGACTCAAATACAGTTATCTAATTTTCAGATATCTTATTCTCTGACCCAAACACACTTATTTAATTATCAGATATCATATTCTCTAACCCAATTATAGTTATCTAATTAACAGATATTCTATTCTCTAACTCAAATATAGTTATTTAATTACCGGATATCTTATTCTTTGACGCACAGTTATCTAATTATCAGATATCCTATGCTCGTTAAGTAATTAATTAATTTTTATTTATAATGTTGTTATTATATATATTGGACTGCATTGAACAACATGGCATATAGTTTTTCCTTCCAACAACGTTAAAAATTCCGATTTATACGCACAATTTGAAAGGTCTGTTCATCAAATCCATCATTTTTCTCATTATATTTTTTTGTTTCCAAAAGAATTAAAAAAAAACATGGGTTTTGTTTTTATCTAAAAATGATCATCTGAATCCACCGACGTCGTTTTGAAATTCTTTGTTGGGACTGCTTTGGAATTTTACCAGGAAGACATGGCGGAAGCGTCGTACGAGGAAGCCATTGCCGGTCTCAAAAAGCTTCTAAGGTATCCAATCACTAAGCCACCGCTAATTCCGGCGGCGCCGACAACGTAAGCCCGACCCGGTTATCATCCATCTGACATGATGTGTGTTATCTGCAGTGAGAAAGATGAATTTCAGGAAACCGCCGCCGCAATGATCCGGCAAATCACCGCCGAGCTGGCTGCCACCACTGCCGGTTCGACTCACTTCGATCCGGTCGATAGGATCCGAACCGGCTTCACCCATTTCAAGAAATCTAAATTCGAGTACGTATTTTTCATGTTTTTTTTAATACGAATAATATTTATTAAATAATAAACTCAATCATCTCCCAATATTTTAAGTTAATTTTTTAAAAAGTAATTAGAGAATAAATAATTAAAAATTTAATTCATGAAATTTTCATTTATTTAAAATTATTTCAAATAAATAAACTAACAACTTAACGCAAACTAAACCTATTAAATTGAAATTTTATAAATTAATTCTATCCATAATTCTTTTATTTGTTTAGATATATTTTAAATAAATAAGTCGATAACTCAAATTAGAATGAAAATATATAAATTACTTTAATCTATAATTTTTATTATTGAAACTCATTTAAGTTGATAATTTAATTTATTTTAAATTAGATTACTTCACTTATTATAATTTATTTTAAATAATAATTAATTAAAAGATTAATAATAATTTTTGAAGTTAGTAATTTATTATTATTTTAATTTTTATTCCCCAGGACGGATCCTGATTTGTATGGTCAATTAGCGAAGGGCCAAAGCCCGAAGGTAAGATATTCGCAATTTCGAAAAATTAATGTGGGGATATGTAATTTCAAGTTTCTTGAAGGGCTAGAATGATAAGGGCATCACTGCAATTAAAAGCAGCCACTAAAACACGCCCACGTGTAATTTGGCAGTTTTTGGTATTTGCTTGCTCGGATTCCCGAGTTTGCCCCTCACATATACTGAATTTTCAACCTGGGGAGGCCTTCGTGGTCCGTAACATCGCCAACATGGTCCCACCATTTGACAAGGTTAGTTTTGGAAAATTTGTGATTAAATTAATAAAAATACTTTTAAACTTAAAATTTTTAAAAATATATAGTATTCAAAAATACTTTTAAAAATATTCTTTAATTTTAATTTTTTTTTTATTAATACCTTTTAACTTTTAAAAAAATTCAAAAATACTCTTATTATTTAAAAAAAATTCTAAATTTCTATCTAGAATTAACGGAAAAAATATTTAAAAAAATTTAAAAGTAATATTGAAACATCTCCAAATTTATTAAATTTAAGACTATTTTTATTAATTTAGTTTTAAATTATTTTATTGTTCATATTCTTTGTAGACCAAATATTCAGGAGTGGGGGCAGCAATTGAATATGCGGTATTGCATTTAAAAGTAGGTAATTTATATATATATATATATATAATAATCTCCTATTTTCTTGGTTTGTGTTAAATAAAATTATAATTATAATTATTATAGGTGGAGAATATTGTGGTTATTGCACATAGTTGCTGTGGTGGAATTAAAGGCCTCATGTCCATTCCTGAGGATGGAACCAATTCCAGGCAATTTCTTTTATTTTTATATTTATTTATTATTTTGTTCATATTTAATGAGTTTTTATTTATATATATATAGGTTGATAAATTGATTATGAAACTATAATAAAACCAACACTTAATCTTAATAATACTTTCAAAATAAAGATTCAACTGTTATGAATTTTGATATATAAAGAATAAATTGTTATTATAATTATCATTATCGTTCTTAAAAATAGATATATGTCTTATAGCTTAATTTGGAATATAATTTATCCAAACCTCAGACCTTTTAGTCGAACATATATGTGTCATATCTTATAATCGCTTAAGCTCACTGCTAGTAGATATTATCTTTTTTCGGGTTTTCTCTCAAGGTTTTTAAAACTCGTCTGCTATAGAGAGGTTTCCACCCCCTTTTATATATATATATATATGGTGTTTCGTTCTCCCCCAACTGATGTGGGACATAGCTTAACCTTGGATAGATATTGTTCGCTTTAGCTCGTTACGTATCACCGTCAGTCTCACGATTTTCTACCTCCCTTGAAGGCCTAACGTCCTCGCTAGCACACCGCACAGTGTCCAGCTCTATTTTCATTTGTAACATCTCAAGCCCACCACTAACAAATATTGTCTATTTTAGCCCATTACGTATCATTGTCAGTCTCACGGTTTTGAAACACATCTAGTAGGGATAAGTTTTCACACTCTTATAAAGAATGCTTCGTTCCCCCCTCTCCAACCGACGTGGGATCTCATAATATATGTCTTATAACTTAACCTAGAATATAATTTATCCGAATCTCAGACCTCTTAATCAAAGATATATGTCTTATAACTAAAACTCGAACCTTTCAATCGCTTAAATTTACAGTGATTTCATTGAGAATTGGGTGAAAATATGCACACGAGCCAAAACCAAGACGCAATCAAATTGCAAAGATTTGAGTTTCGAGGAAAAATGCACGAACTGCGAGAAGGTAAACAAACAAACCCATTGATTTACACATAAAAACCATATGAATTTCATAGCTTATTTAATGCATATTTCAGGAGGCTGTGAATGTTTCCCTTGGAAACTTGTTGTCATATCCTTTTGTACGAGAAAGTGTTGTCAACAACAAACTGTTCATAAGGGGTGCACACTATGACTTTGTCTCTGGAGCTTTTGAGCTATGGAATCTTGACTTTAAGCTCTCACCTTCTCTAGCTGTATGAAGCAACCACCATGTCACACGGTGGCGGCGGCGGCGGTTATCGAACTCGGCTGACGGGTTATATTCGAGCTTCTATGAACGCTTTTGTAATACTATAAAGAATAAGTATAATGAATGGCTTAGTTCATTCTCTTTAAGAAGAATATGATATGAACTTTATAATATCAATCTATGCTGAGAAGCTTCCTATAGTTACGGATGGAAAGTTTTTTTTCACGTGTTATTACTTATGGGATTGGATGAATGAGTAGTTTTCTAATCGAGCGAGTAATTAATAATCGTGTTAAAAGTCTCTTTTGGGTCAAACCGAAAAGCCTTTGTGACCTGAGTGGCTTGATCGGTTTCGACTCGCAGTCTGCTCCCTCAACCTCTGCAAACCCACATACACGCCGAGGAAGAGAGAATCCCAATAATCGAGAACGTTTAGACCTGTCCCTGACATTATCGATTTCGTTCGAGAGATTGTGAGTTAGTACAAGAGATGACGTTAAACCCAGTAGATAGGTGTTACTCTTGAGATAATTTATGAGATGTCGATAAATTATTTTCGTTTATATATTGACAGTAAGATTTTTTTAATAAAATTAGAAAGGATTAATGTTATTTTTAAAATTTCATAAATATATATTTTAATTTTTTTAAAAAAGTTTAAGAATATTAATAAAACTTTTTTTAAAAAATTCGTTAGAAGTTTTAATTTTTAGACAAAGAAAACATAATTTCTAGAAAATTAAATTTTTAATATTACAATATAGTTTTTAACAATAAATTTTAAATATTACCGTTTAAAGTCTCAAAATTAATTAATTTATTTTTGTAAATAACAAAAAATAATAATAATAATAATAAATAATTAAATGTGTGTGCTCGCCTCACTTACGTAACAACAAAAAAATGTTTCTTACTCTCCGTCTAAACCGTAAATTTCTTCTTCGTTCGAGCGGGTCTACTCTCCGTCTATACCATAAATTTCCTCTCCGTTCGAGCGGGTCTACTCTCTGTCTAAACCGTAAATTTTCTCTCCGTTCGAGCGGATCTTGTTAGGCCAGCATACTGGTAAAATGGATATCAATATATAAGTAGTTAAAAAATTATTCATTTTAAAGATGTTTTTTAAGGTTAATTTGGATTCTCTAATATATTTTTTTATTAAAAAATGTAAAATATTATGAATTTAATAATATTTCACAACAAGAAAAATATAAGGTTAAAAATAATTTCTAAAAATTAAAATTTTTTATCCAAGAAAAAAAATCTCTTTCCTCCCCTCGTTTGGGAAGATGTCCTTACCTTCATAGATATTAAATCGACTCCCTTTCTTGAAGATTTGAGTTGCAAGTTTATTGTGGATTAGCTCAAATCTAATTTGGCATTTTGTTTGAGGTTAATTTCGATCCGGCTGCTTGATTTGATATGATCAAAACTAAAACCCTAGCATGAGGTAATCGAATATCTTCGAGTTCATTCTCCCTCTCTTCATCTGATTCATCGTTTCTGTAATCTGTTTTTCGGTTAAGTTTCGGCCATTGAATCTCTTCCTTAGCTTCAGAAGAGGGGGAAGAGGTTTTCTTTGGTTGAGAAGAATTGTGGAACCGTGTGTAATTGGATCTTAAAGGAAGAGCACTCTAGATTTTTGTTGATTCAGTTCCAGGAAGATTCGGTCGGAGCTGTGGAAGGGTATAAATCAGGGGGTTTTCTGTGTTTCTCTGTTCTCTCTAGCTTTGGGGAATTATACTTATGGATCTTATCCAGTCGTACGCAGATCAAAACGACGATGACGGAAGCCCTAAACAGCTTACATCTTCACCGGAAGCCTCTCCGCCGCGGCTCCTCCCTTCCAAAACCTCGGCGCCCAAGGTTGATGATACAATGTTGGCCCTTACGGTGGCCAACGCCAACAGGACATTATCTAAGCCGATAGACCCAACTCAACATCTAGTTGCCTTCAACCCTACCTACGACCAGCTCTGGGCGCCCATTCTTGGGCCATCTCATCCCTATGCCAAGGATGGCATTGCACAGGGCATGAGAAACCATAAGCTAGGCTTTGTTGAGGATGCGTCCATTGAGCCATTTGTATTTGATGAGCAGTACAACACTTTCCACAAATATGGATATGCTGCTGACCCTTCAGCTTCTGCTGGAAACAATTTCATTGGGGATATGGAGGCTTTGCAGAAGAATGATGCCATCTCCGTGTATAACATTCCACAGCATGAGCAAAAGAAGCGGAAGATTGAGAAGAAGAAAGAAATGAGTGAGAGTGAGGATGTGGAAATGGATTTGAACCCGGCTGAAGTTGATAACCCGGCGAGTGATGTGTGGTTGATGAAGAATAGGAAGAGCCCTTGGTCTGGAAAGAAGGAAGGTCTGCAAATAGAGCTAACTGAGGAGCAGAAGAAATACGCAGAAGAGTATGCAAAGAAGAAAGGTGAAGAGAAAGGTGGTGAGAAGGGAGAAGTTACAGCAGATAAGAGTACTTTTCATGGTAAAGAGGAGAGGGACTATCAGGGTAGATCTTGGATTGCACCACCGAAGGACGCCAAGGCCACGAATGATCATTGTTATATACCGAAAAGATTGGTGCATACATGGAGCGGGCACACGAAGGGTGTATCTGCTATTAGATTCTTCCCTAAACATGGTCATTTGATTCTTTCAGCGGGAATGGATACCAAGGTGAAGATATGGGATGTGTTCAATTCTGGGAAATGTATGAGAACCTACATGGGTCACTCTCAGGCGGTTCGGGATATTTCGTTTTGTAACGATGGGTCCAAGTTTTTGACTGCTGGGTATGATAAAAAGATTAAGTATTGGGATACAGAAACAGGGCAAGTGATATCAACCTTCTCCACCGGGAAAATTCCTTATGTAGTTAAGCTCAATCCTGATGACGATAAGCAGAATATTTTGCTGGCAGGGATGAGTGATAAGAAGATCGTTCAGTGGGATATGAACACCGGGCAGATTACTCAAGAGTACGATCAACATTTAGGAGCAGTGAATACCATTACATTTGTAGACAATAATAGGAGGTTTGTCACGTCAAGTGACGACAAGTCGCTCCGTGTTTGGGAATATGGGATTCCTGTTGTTATTAAGTATATTAGTGAGCCTCATATGCATTCCATGCCCTCCATATCGGTACACCCCAATACGAATTGGCTTGCAGCACAGAGTTTAGACAATCAAATTCTTATCTATAGCACTAGGGAGAGATTTCAGCTAAACAAGAAGAAGAGGTTTGCTGGCCACATTGTGGCAGGATACGCTTGTCAGGTTAATTTTTCACCAGATGGACGCTTCGTTATGTCTGGTGACGGTGAGGGTAAATGCTGGTTTTGGGACTGGAAAACCTGCAAGGTATTCAGAACTCTCAAGTGTCACGAAGGAGTATGCATTGGCTGTGAGTGGCATCCATTAGAACAGAGTAAAGTAGCAACGTGTGGCTGGGATGGACTGATAAAGTATTGGTAAGTAAATCCCTTTATTCTTATAAATGTTTAATGGAGGCTATGCTAATTCATCTTTCTTTTATCCTTCATTATGACATATTTCCTTTCAATGGCTCTGCAGTATGATGGTCAAATGTTCATTAAATTTGGATTTCTATGCTGCCTTTGGTGTTTTTTTTATTGAGATCTTCCTATTGGCCTAGCTTTTTAGTATTTGAATGCAACTTTATTACCCGGTGGCCTCGTTATCCACACCTCTGTTAGGATGAATGGAGGACCGACCCGGGTTTTCATGAGGCCCCAAAACAACTGGCTTCAAGATTTTGAAGTCATTTTCTGTTGTTTTGGGAACTAACTTTAGTTGTCAAAGGACTTGATAGGAATTAAGCTTTGGAGTTTGGATATTATTTTCTGCTAGTGAATCCATTGTTTCACAGTTATTGTGGAATATCCATATTTTGGGGAAGATTTTCATGCCTTCCGTAATTGTCACGGCTAGGACCAAATGGTTTTTTCCTGTGGTAGCATCTGAAGTTTTGATAGAAACGCCTAGTAGTTTTGACAAAATCTTTTTGTTTTAATGCTCAACTGATTTGTATTTGTTATTCTACATGTCCTGCCTTTGTCATGTGATTCTTGGGTTTTGTTATGCTGCTAAATTTTTAGATTCCTCGATGATAAAATTTGTTCTACCATTCATATTCTTGAACTTGTAACGTACGGTAAGTATGGATCATTCTGAATGGTTTTCTTCCTCAAGTGAAGTACCCATTAGTCATTAGTCATTCCTATTCTTCTCCTACAATAAAATTTGTTCTACTATTCACCTTATCCGACTCTAGCTTTCAGCAAGTATGAATCATTCTGGATGATTTTCTTATTCATAAGAAAAAGGTCGCCGGTTTGTAACAGCCCAAGCTCATCTCTAGCAGATATTGTCCTCTTTGGGCTTTCCCTTTCGGACTTCCCTCAAGGTTTTTAAAACGCGTATGCTAAGGAGAGGTTTTCACACTCTTATAGTGGTGTTTCGTTCTCCTCTCCAACCAATATGAGATCTTATGGCTATTACTATTTTTCATATAGTTGTAATGTATCGGCTTGTAATTTATCTTTCTTTTACTATTTGATTCACACATGATTGAATGAGACATTGGGAAAATGTTCATCATTGGGAATAGTTGTGGAAGATTAATATCCATATTTGTGGAATGCAGGGACTAGATTAGAGCTTTGACATATTGGCGCTGTGATTGAGAAAGCTATGCGCCTGAGACGTTTGGCCTCTGAAGTGTACTTTACCTTGAATTTTGTGTTGCATCATCTTTTAGTTTAGTAATCATCCCAAGTTCATTGTACTCTTAGTTTCTTACATTTTTGTATACTGAATTAATACAAAATTACTTCTTTCACTCTATGGTGCAGTACACTTTATGTTGCCTGCTTTTGCGTAGAACTGGACAATTCACTTGTATACTTGCATACAGGCACAATAAGGTCCTTAAGTTATTGATTGTGGAACAAATGAGTTTTTAGTCTCTAAGAAGTTGATGTCTATTACTACTTGGTACTTGATGTTTCAGAAGAGATGCTCTAGGTTTGCAAAAGACTTTTAAATACCCCTCGACTTAACCTTAGCCTAGTAGAGCGGTTATCTATGAACGAGGGTTGGTGACACGTTATTTTGTTTAATTACATGGAGAATTAGTTAAAAGTTGAAACTTTCGGTTATAAAGTTTCAAACGTTAAAAATAAAACCCTATTCAATGCATTGCTTTCTTAATAACCTTTAGATGTAAATTCTCTCGTTAGATTTAGTGATACCAAAACTATTAACCATATTTTTTTCAAATGATATTAAATTGTTAAAAAGACAGAACTATCTCGTTGAAAGGTTCTATACATCTACTCCATTTTTTTCTCTTTTCGGATGGTAAATATTTTCACAACATGAAGTGTGAATCAAAACCCGGATGCAAGTTTTCCTCTAATTCATATCTGAAAGAGGTTGACAATAAGTTACTTTCAAATTGACTATTTGTCCCTCTATTAGAGGTGTTCTAGAAATGAATAAATAGCTCAACGAATGAATGGATCGGATCAAATTGAAAAATGGAAAGACTTGTACAACCTTTCGTGAAAATCGTTAGTAAAAGTTAAATTTTAGAGATCTTTGAAATGAAAGGTGTCGTGAGAGAACCCTGAAAAAGGAAGTGAGCAGACCTAGCAAATCAGAGGAATCACTTCAAAAATTTCCATACTTTTCACTTTAGTTTTTACTTAAAATTTAAATTTAAATTAAAAATGTCAACTTATTTGACATGTGATTAAAGAAATCGACCCGTTACCGATCCACAACAACGAACAACAATTTAGTCATTACTCCGTTCCGTTCTGTCAAGTTAAAGTTAAGTCAACAACCAGTTAGAACTATGCTACGAACTTTAAAAACTAAAATTTAAATTTGATTTGATAAGGTTTCTATAGATGTTATAATAAAGTATTTTTAGAATAATATTGTTAAGAATCATACATGATTTTTGTATGCATCAAGCAAGGAGGAGGGTAGGAGCCATCACTCACAATAGAAACACAACGATCCTATGAACAAATTTACTCCCCAAGTCCACTCCACAAAATGGTCTAAAACCAAAGGTTTAGGTATATGTTCACTGGGAATTCCAGCCAAGTGATAGCTTTTCCTAGCTCGTCTAACTCGATTTCTTAGTGTTGTGATGCGACCCTAACAACCCACAACATAATTTCAACCTATTGCAAACACTTATTGAGGATTTAAATTTCTGAGTTTTTTCGAATATCATACCTAAGATCAGTTGGCTGCTAGGATGAGAGCGGTAAGATGGCTTTAGCTTCACTAGCCAAGCGCGATCGACGATAGCACAGCCCGAGCGAATCCCCAAGTGAACTACTACTTGTAACAATGTGCACCATTTTGCGTAAAACGACCTGCTAATTCATTGTTTTGGAGCATGATCTGAGGAGGAGCTATCAATAGAACCTGCAACGCATTGCCTTTTCAAAATTTGGAACTCTATTTTGAGCAGACATTTTATCCTCGTCCTCAAGCTGGAAGCTTCCTGGGGTTTGAACCACCTCTTGCCAAACTGAGATTTCATGAGCAAAACACCACATCATGTCATGTAACGTCAATCGTGCATTCGAGGAGAATGGTTCGGGTTATAAAAGTCGGTTCATAAGCATAAATACCATATCCAAGTCCTTCCTTTTTAGCCTATCAGGAGCCTCTTCAATGAAGCGCTCGATGAAGTATAGAACAAAGAGACCACAGTCATAGTCGTTCTTTTGCTGCGGAACCTGGTGGTGGGCATTTCATTAAATGGGAAGGCAAAATCTCAAATCCATGATACAAAAAAATGATTTGAGTTCATGAAGGAAAACATAACTAATAAGAGTATGGAGACTACCTGGATTATTTTCTCTTCAATTCTCCGAGAGATATTTTTCCATATTCGATATGGCATTGGAAGATCTAAACCAGCAACTTCTCGATCCAAGTAGCACCATTCCTCTTTTATAAAACTACAGATCACATTTTATTCAATTAGATCTTAATCATTTTTTAAGAACATTTTAACATTATATCTAAAAGAAGGTCCAGAAAACAAATCAGACAATAATATAAATTTCACCAACGTGGGTGGTGATCAAAAAATTTCCAGAAATGGTTAGGGGCTTACATACCTTTTAATGTTATCAAAAACTGATCGGCTAGAGTGAAGTCCCAGGGAATCCAAATGAAGTATAATGGGTCCGGATTCATCTTCCTTCTGTGGAAAACATATAATCACCAAACTCCAGTGGAGACTGAACACATCACAAACCAAAAGATCAAATCAAAATTCTGGGCAACATACAGGATTCCTTTTAAAACCGACCAGCCCAACATCAACACATAGGACATAATATCCTAGATGATCGAGGCAGCTGATTTAAAGCTCGCCCTTTTGGCCATGGGACCAGCCCAACACCAGCACATAGGACATAATATCCTAGATGATCAAGGCAGCTGATTTGAAGCTCGCCCTTTGGCCATGGGACCAGCCCAACGTGGCTAGTAACAGGAATAATTGAAAAGCTATAGACAATGTTCACAGGAAATAAAGAGCACAATCAATGATCAATGTGATTTGATTCAACACATTCACACGGAACCGTCAAGCTAAGAGAACAGCTAAATAGATAATAGCATGCACTGATAGTGCCATTAACTCAGAGAGAAGTTATTGCACATCTAGATATAAAAGAGTTAATTGTAGAAACTTACTCCTCATGGATTGGAATCAGTACATATGCCTTTTGAAATATATTAACGCCCTTCCACCACCTTCTGAACTTGACGAAAAAGTTCTCTCTATCCTTCCCCTTACCATGTCAAAATATTCAAAATCAAGAATAACTTCATTAACCATGAAAAGATAAGGACGACTTATAAAGGAAGATGAGGCATGATATTGTTCCCAAACGAAAATCCTAAGGTGCTATTTTGGGTGTGGGTTTGACATCTTTGTTATATGTCTCAACTTTTCTGCATATGATATAACATCATATATGTTACAGGTCATGTAACCATAACATTTTGCATCACATGCCAATGTGCGTTTCCATATCCACTAAATAAAGTGTATAAAAGCAATAAAAATAGGTTATAAACCATACACCTAGGTGTGTCAGGTAGATACATGCCTCATGTCTGACAAGGCAGTCTAGCTTGGGTGTGAGCCTTCTTAGTGCATCACAATAAAGTTTACATATTTCTTTACACACACTAATATTTTGCCCCTCTTTCCCTAAATGCATGTATAATTTTTACCTCCAAAAAATCTACAATTTCTTCTTATTTGCCTCCTTTTCTTATAAATGAGTTATATACAAGACGTAATAATTTTCTATATTTATACTAAAGGTATTATCTTCTACGAATGTGTTACTGATCCTTAAATTATGCATCTAGGCAGACTCTGGCCTCACCTTGGGGGTATGTTAACAGAAACTGTGGCACCATAGTATTATAGATTCCTCTCGAGAAAAAATAAAATAATCACTAAGAAGTGAAGGAATTGAAACACCCTTGATAAGTGTATAGGAATTAGGACTACCTTGTTTGATACAGCCTCCTTTAGCTTTTCGTAAAAATAGGTATTGAAAAAGTGATAATTGCATATCACCTTCTTTGTTGAAAATGCTTGCTGCTGTAAATACCTACATAAGGAGGGAAGTTGCACATGGAACACAAACTGCATCAATACCAAAAATTTCAACTAAAAAAGAAAAAGGAAAAAAAAATGTAACAGGAAAGATAAACAGACTATAGCAATGATATCCAGCATATATAGCATGTGCGGCCCTTAAGGAGGAGTGTCTCTCAGTTAAGGCTGAGTTTGTGGAGGTGGTTAGAAGGGAAACGGTGAGCTGGAGTTCTTGCAAAGGGTTTGGGCTTAAGTGGAGATAGTGATTCGGAGATGTGTGAGATCGGTCAGGTATTCTATCCTCGTCAACAGAAGGCCTAAGGGTAGAATTCATGCTTTGAGAGGCCTTAGACAGGGTCCTCTCTTTTCCTTCCTCTTCTTATTGGCTGTGGACATTTTCAGTAGAAGGGTATCGAGAGGGGTTGAGTGTACTAGGTTTTAAGGTTGGGAGCGATGATTTCTCTCTTTCTCATTAGTTTGTTGATGATACAATACTCTTTCGTTTTTGCAATGAAGACTCTTTCATAAATATGAACAAATTTTGGCTTCCTTTGAAGCTATATTAGGGCTGATATCAATAGAATCAAATGTCAACTCTGGGGTCTAAACTGCAATGAAGTTAAGTTTAGTTGGTTGGGTTGTTTCTTTTTGTC
Organism: Cucurbita ficifolia; assembly: GCA_033971965.1. NCBI lineage: Eukaryota > Viridiplantae > Streptophyta > Magnoliopsida > Cucurbitales > Cucurbitaceae > Cucurbita > Cucurbita ficifolia. The sequence goes on from CM066979.1 coordinate 10,299,546, forward strand.
TTAATTAAGTTTCACTTTGGGTCATTGTTCTAGAAACAATTTATTTTGGGATCCGACGGTGAGCAAGATTTGCAACAATCTCTTTTGTGGAAGAAGAGTTATTTTTGAAAGGGGGTAGACTTACTCTTATTCAAGTTGTGTTGAGTGGTTTCTCGAGCTATGTCCCTTTTTAGGGTTCTGGTGACTATGAGTAAGTCTATTGAAAGGCTCATGAGAGTTTTTCCTTAAGAAGGGTTTGAAGGAAAAGTGTCACACTTTGTAAAGCGGGTAGTAGTAACTAAACCTAGGTCCCTAACAGAGCGTTCTTGGCTAAATGGCTATGGTTTTTCCATCTCAAGTCTAATTCCCTTTGCAAAAGATCATTGTGAGTAAATATGGGTCATTCCTTTTCGATTGGACTAGAAACGGGTTCAAGGCACTTCTAGATGTTGAACAGGTGAGTAAGGGGCTAATACCTTCTCGACACTATCGAACCTGAAATCCACTCTCAATCACTTTTTTTAGTGGGGAGGAATTGTTTTCGTATCCTGGACTTAAAGGAAAAAAGTCCCCAATTTTTTTCTTAAATCGCCGTTGACAAACATTACATATTGAAAAGGTGCGTCCCATACTTGAAATTCAAAATAAAACGAGATAAAAGAAAACCAGAAAAAGAAAGGTAAGCCAAGTTATGTCTCGAGAGGAGAAATAAATGTGGAGTTCAAGTTCCAGCGAAACAACAACTTATTTCAAATTATAAGAATAAGAAAAGTAAGCCCCATGAGTTTTTGTGATATCAAAGTTCATCGAGGACAAGAAAAAAAATGTGGAGTTCAAGTCACACGTCAAGTTAATCACTTCCACAAGTCCAAATAGAGCTCTACTAACCGAATATAAAAGTTCATGATCGTGGATGTCAAATAACCCTCTGGATCAAGACAATTTATGTCCTCAAAACAAATTTCAACGGATTCTGGATCATCCCTGCAAATAGTCAATAGAATATATGATAAAAGACCTCTTGCATAGAATCACAAACTCAAAGAAAAGATACTTAAAACATTAATAATATGGATAAGTGTTGTATACCACGATGGGTAGTAAATCTTGGCCTCTTTCATGCTGAAAATCCAGAAAATGAAAATCAAAGCTAGAATCATAAAATTGTTCAAGCAAATCTGCATGTCAATGGCCTAAAGAACAAGCACGTTAAGTTTACCATTTGTCATCATGCTCTGGTACTTTCATTGCCAAAGCTTCCTCCTCGTCTACAACTACAATGGTCTGCCCCTGTAGAGAGAAATCACATCAACTGGATGAAGTATCATAAAGAACATCCAACATAAGGGCAGCACAAATGCCATCTTGAAATGATTTTTCAGTTTCTACTTAGAAAAAAGACCTTCTAAGAGAGCCATTTCCCATAAAACATAGAGATAAAAACCACCCACAACGCTCTATTCCAAACTACTAGGTTGAATGATAAGAATATTATAACAACAGGGTTCATCTTGCCTAATGCATCAAAGCCACAAGGATGAAAAAAAAATAAAACCCAACAAATGGTAGCATTCAAAATGTACCTTTCTGGGCATTGAATTATCTGAATGCTGAACTTGAGAAGCATCCTTCCTGCAAAGAAAGGGCCAAAATAATGTAAGCACATGAACCAAGGAAGGGCTAGTGCAATCTAAAAACTAACTGAGAGAAGTTTAAGCTGTACTGATTATTTAGGTCAACTGTGACATCACAGACTTTTAAGAATGACAATAGATGAGCTAACATTTTACATTTTCTAGTTCAACTGGATACTTAATTTTATTCATTTTATTTTTTGGCCTTCCCTTTTAAGAGGAATGCTAAAATGATGTGGCTCGGCTCAATGGTGTAAGGGCTGTTTTGTAGGAAATTTGGTTGGAGAGAAAAAACTAGACTTGATAATGGAATTTGGATGGTCTAAATAGTTGATTCAAGTTAGCTGCATGCAAGAGGTCATTTTAGCTAATCTAAATGCATGGATAGAGTACTGAAACAAACAAAGAATGTAACTAATATTCATGTCCAACCATCTCTATTGCTATAGTAGTAGATTCTTGTATTGCATAAAATTGTATATTTTACTAGGACAAAAATGCAAACTGCCCTCTCAAGCCAGCTTCCAGTTCCACATCTGCTCAGCATTAAGATTCCAGCGGGGAAAACCCAAAAAAGTAGTCAAAGAAGGATGGTTAAAGTACTTACTTCCGAAAACAGCCGGGCAGCCTTTCACTAACGTGAGAATCTAAATCATCGGGAATTTTACAATTTTGAGCGGTAACTGAAGAAACTTTTTTATGTACATCAGTCGAAAGATTAATGGCACATTTGAATGGCTGCTGTCTTGCTGATGCTTGACCCTTGTGTTTTACTTCTGGAGATAATCTACCATTACATCTTTGTCTCTGATTATCACAATGTCCCAAAATTGATAGCTCTTGACTAAAGGCACTACTATTGCATTCTGTCTGCTCAAAAAAAATTAAAATGCACAAAAAAATTACATCAAGGACTGAAGTAAATCGAAAAGTTACAGGTATTTATTTTATGTAGAAGACTGAAGGAAATTGAAAAGTTACAGATATTTATATGGCACAGCAAGTACTTTTTCTTCCAACTTCTGGTAAAAACAAGAAGTGAATGTGGACAGTGAATCAGCTGAAGATGAAGCAGTCTTTTCACTAGCTACATAAGACGAACCTACAAAAAGATGTAAGCCCTTGGGCATGATTAATTGACAAATTTTGAATTATGATCCTGTTTCTTTGTAGTGGATCATATAACCTAACTACAACCTTTTACATTTTGGATTTTTTTATAAGAAACTTCTGAGATGATAAAACAATTAGAAAATTCGAGCAAATGTCTCTTATGACTTATCCTTCTCGTCAATCAGACCAAAGATCAGAATTTAATATTTATGCACACAATCTACCACCACAATTAATGTTTTAAAAAAACATGGCATGAAACTTTTTATTATGAAAATTAAAGAAGACTAACACTCGAAAATACAAAATATATATGGAAACAATAAAACAGAACAGCTTATAAAGAAAGATAAAAACATCCCAAAGTAAATAGATATCTAATAAAGAAAAATCAACAAAAGACTTGGAAAGAGCACACCAAGAAGAGGCTTTTAACCGAGCTGAATCCAGCTGATGAAAATGAGGAAGATCTTTATTCTCAAAAAACCATTGAATTTCTCACCATCCAAATCTCCGAAAGAAGAGCTTTTATTGCATTAATCCATAGAAGACGTGACCTAGCCGGCAATGACAAACCAAGAAGTAGCTGCTCCAAATTATCCATTAAAGAACTACGAAAAAGCCTCAAGTAACCTTGAAAACTTCAAACAATTTGAAAAATTCAGCTAATACGAATCAAAACGACAGATGGTTGAGAAAGTCTCCATTCTAAAAACAAAGTGAGCACACCAATGGCATAGGCAATTTCTGCTGTAAGACTCTAAAGTGTTGAGATTGCCACCGAAGGATGTTAACTTCTTAGCATTTAACCAAAGATTTAACCAAAAACAAACTCAATGGCTCCAAAAGACCAAATTCTAGAATCAGCTGAAGAATAACCTTCTCAGAAGAAAGAATACCCAAAAGAGAATTAAAATCCAAGGTATCTTCTTCTTTTAAAATCTCCTGAAAACCAGGCTCCAAGGAGAAACATTCATATCCCACAAATCAGCCACAGCCGCATTAGGTGACGAGGAGATGAGGAAAAGCTGTAGATAAATGTCCTTCAAAGGGGTATCACAAGCCCAGATATTATCCAAAAAAGAGACCGGATTACCCAAACCCAATTAGCCTGCTTCCAAATCTATGAGATACTGATCCACGGGCTTCTTAGGCTCATAACATACCTATCAGCAATGTGCCTTCCTAAAAGAGAACGCCAATGTATGTTCTCAATCACCTTCCTCCAGAAAGCATGCGGTTCCATCATAAATTTCCACCCCCATTTAGCTAAAAGAGCTTCATATTGATGCTTCATGGCTCAAATACATAGCCCTACATCCATTTGTTCTTAGATGCTGGCCTCCACCTTACCAAATGTGTGGCCTTTCCTCCTTCATTGCCTTACCAAAAGAAATTTCTCAATATTCTTTCAAGGATAAAGCTTACTTGAGAAGGCAGTAGGAATGAATAAAAAAATACAATGGAATACTTGAAAGCATGGAATTACAAAGAGTAAGTTTGCCCACCTTGAGAGAGATTAAAACATTTCCAACGGTCCAACTTCTTCAATACCTTATCCAACAACGGTTGCCAGAAAACTACTCCCTTAGGTAACCACCAATAGATAATTAAAAGGAAGATATTCTGCTTTGCACCTCAAATGCGAAGCCACATGAGACAGCTTGGAATCCTCCACATTCACCCCACAAATTGCTGACTTTTCCCAATTAATCTTCAAACCAGAACTCCATTCAAACAAAGCAATAGTGTGAATCAAAATATCAAGCATCTCACAATCAAATTTACGAACCAGCAATGCACCAACAGCAAATTAAAAGTAAAGAGACATGGGTGTTCTATACTAGAGAGAAAACTATATTGAGCATCACATAAATGAAAACATTCTACATCACATTCGAGCATTCAACCATTCCAGATCCATCAAAGTGTTATTCAGTATATGATTTGGAGTTTAAAGGCAAGTATAGAAAGAAAAAAGAATAAATCAAAAGAGAACTGTAATGCCAGATTCATAACCTTACCAACAGTACTTGAGGTAGTTGGCTGCGAGCAATTTTCGCATCCAGCAGCTTCCTGATAAATAATAAAAGCAGAAGAATCTTAAATGAGGACCATGTTAGTAGAGTAAAACCTCATATGAAATAATATGCTTCCTCACCAAGAACTTGGCCTTAGTCTTTTTAGATAAGAAATCGAACTTTCATCGAGAAAAAAAATCAAAGAATACAAGGCAATACAAAAAAATCAAGCCCACAAAAGGAACTCAAGTAAAGCAAGGGGTTCCAATCAAGTAAAATAAGACCTACCAGATCATTACGAAGGCCTTCATCATCAAAGCCCAAAGAGGAACATAGAACGTGATAAGGGAAAAAATATCACAATGAGGGAACTTTTGTTCCTTCAAAAGATTCTATTATTACTCTCACACCATAAAGCCCACCAAAGTGCACAAAGCTCTGTAGTCCATAAGAAACGCCCCTTCTAGCGAAAAGGAGGATAGAGAACTCCTCGATGTGTCTGACAAACTAAAAATTGAACACAACGAAAAAGGAGATCCAAACAACTTGAGCAATGTCACAGCTCCATAGCAAATGATCAAAATCTTCTTCCGCCTTCTAACAAAGAATGCAACAAAAAGACCTATCCAACTGAAACAAAAATCTTGAGAGTCTATCTAAGCTGTTAGCCCTTCCATGGATAACCAGCCAAAAAAAGAATTGAACCTTCTGAGGAACTTTCATCTTCCAAATACTCTAGCCGGAAGGGATATGCCAAAAAATGAAAAAAAAAAAAAACAAACTATAAGAGAAAACCCCAGAGGAGTTTAGACTCCAAAAGCGAACATCCTTCTATCTAGTCCAGGGACAACCTCCCCAATTCAAAGAAAGAAGGATCAAGACGTCCTAAGTTTCCCTATTGGAAGTCGGACGACGGAAACCAAGCAAAAAATAGAGAGGAACAAGACTTTTCAAATTTTTAGAACGCGAATGGACTAGAAGTTGGGCTATGATACTTTTTTTATGAAGCTTCTTTAGTCGAGTTCTTGCTCAAAAGATACCTCATCAGTTTCCCTCTTCTATCTCTTCCAATTGGTGAGCTTTTCGTAACTCGTCAGAAGTTGGGAGGCTTCCCCTCCTTTGATTATATCATTCGATTTAAATAATTAATTGTCGTTCCTTATAAAAAAAAATAACTAAATAAATCGAGTTTAACTGATATGTAGCATCGAAGTATGTTGAATGAAAATCTCGATGATCGAACTCCAAACAAAGTTCAAACGATTCATTAAAAGAAGAACAACAAAAAGAATTGATAAGAGATTCTGAATCAAAACGTGACAGGAAAACCTTTTCAACTCGACGGAGCTTTCTGGATTCCCTCTCTTCCATGGAGAGGTCCAGATTGCGAAGATACTTATGCCCCTTATCTGGCAAATAGCGAGCCTTGGTCTCGTAGAATTGCTTCATTCGGCGAATCTTTTCATCCAATTCGGCATCGTTAAGCTTCTGGCATTCATCTCTTAACAAATGTTGGCGATCGGAGTCCATTTCAAAGTGTTTCGAGATCGTAATTGAGGGCTGAACGACTATCTCCAATGGAGGCTCCGTTTCTTTACCGCCGAACAGCTTGTCCCAGTCAATATTCAGAGGCTTCTTCTTCGTCGTTTCATCCTGCTCCATCGCCATGGATAGGCATCTGGTGCAGCAGAGAATTCAGCTATTGTTTCGATTCTCCTTCTCTCAGTCTCAGTTTACCCTCGTTCGGAGCCGAACAAATTTTCTTTGACCTTTTGGTCTTTTTATTTTTTTTTCATTCCAATTTCCTTCTCCATGCATTTAGTATGACAATGGATTTTTTTACTTTTTTTTTATTTTTTACTTTTTAAGTAAAAAAATTCAATTTTTTTCTATATTGAAGGGTGGTTTATTAAAATTAGGGCTAATAAAAAAAAAATTATCTATAATTACCCTTTTTTGGGAAAATAAGTAAAATGTGGATTTTTGTTTCGAGAAAAAGAGAGTTCGAACAAATAATAATAATAATAATAATAATAATAAGATATAAAGCATGTTGCAGGCGTGTGTGGTACGTTGTGGGTGTCAGCCTAATGTACGATGATGATCGTGTGCCCAAATGAAGAGAGTTAGGCCATATTTCAAGGGATTTAGGGGTCGTGGAGGTGGTTAAATCGAGTGATGATCGTGTGCCCGAACGGAGAAAGTTAGGTCATATTTCAGGGGATTTAGGGGGTCATGGAGGTGGTTAAGTCGGAGGGAAAGAGATGGGAGAAGAGCTACGTTGAGATTTGATGATATACTCGCTGAAGCTGCGTCATAAATACTCACCCTGGCTAGAGTTCATTTGTAAAATGGTCATTTGACGAGTAGGTTGGTTACTGAGAATTTTTATACTCATTCTGCTACTATTCATTTCTCAAATTGAGTATAGACTATGGTTCATGGCAGGAGTGTATGGAGCTGTACGGCTACATGAATGACTCATGGATGGAGTATTTTTCATCTATGTTGTTTTTAATATTATTTACATAAAAAATTCATGTCATTTTGTAACTGACCTTGAAGTTGACCCACGAAATATTTTATACTAAATTAATTTTACGTCTGTTTTAAATGCATGTTTGACTTTTTCTCATACGTTTTTCACTGACTATATATATATATATTTCTATTTATTTATTTACTATAGAAAAAGTGGTAATATTGAGATTTGAATTTTTATAAATTATATTTAACGATTATATGTTTTTATTATAAAATATGATTAGGTTTATTAAGATGTTTTTACATATTTTTTAATAAAAATTATATTGAAAACAAAATTTATCTATTAAGAATGATTTAAAACTATTATTCTTTTTAAAAAACATATAAAAAAACAGAAGAAAAAACAATTATCATAATTCCTAGAAAAATAAATAAATAAATGATGGAGACGTCTTAGTAAGAAAATATGCTTATTGGGCCTTGAGGCCCTAACGAGTCCAAATACAACGGACTTCCTCACTATAAAGCCCAATCTAATGCTGGACTCAAATCTACTAAAGTAACCATGTAGGTGACGCAAGTCACCACGTGGACCAATGATGCGTCACCTGCTAGACTCACCCGCTGAAAGAGAAACAGGCAATTTCATCTCCCTCGCCTCGTGCTTCTGTAGGGGTTCCGAGATCGTTTCTACGGTTCCTTCCTTCCTTCCTTCCCTCCTCCATCTTCACTCTCTAGGGCACAACAATCTGAAGGATTGGCCTGGAAGCCTTCGACTTCCTCCCGATCTTTTCTCTTCTTCCATGGCGGACTCTTCTTCTTCCCCTGCAACCCTCGATTCAAATCCTCAAGTTCCCGAGCCGGAAAACCCCAATCCACAGGCCAAGAAACCTGAATCTGCCGCTTCTTCGTTTCCTCCTCCGCAATCGTTACCACCAGCACCGATTTCTGTTGGAATAAACCCTACCTTGCATTCACCGTTGGTGTCCACGCCGCAACCGCCTCCTTCTCTATCGTATGGCCCGCCGCCCGGTACTGTGGCTGTTCATCCGACGGCTCCGTCTTTTCGGCCGGTGCCTCTCGGAGTTCATCAGTTCTCGCACATGCCCGGCACTGGCATGCTGAACCCAAGCTATCCAAACCCTGGGGTTCAGCCTCCCGGTGTTAGTTCGGTTCCGGCGCTTGCTCCTTGTATGGCAAGTGGCGTTACGGGAGCTGTTCCAGTTCCAGCGCCACAACAGATGATGGCTTATCAAGTTCCACCGGGTCAGGTTCCAAATCCAGCGATGAGGCCGTACGCCACTATGCCCAATGGTTACGCAGCTGCTACTCCTCAAGGAGCATTTCTCCCCCCTGGTGGGTTTTCTTTATCCCTATTGTTCTAACACTTCAATTGGCAATGTGATTGCGTAATAATCTTGAATAGTTTCTTTAATCTATATGATTGTCGCTGTGTTATATGTAATTTTGTTTAGCATTCTCTTTGTTGATGCTGTCAATTGCGCCAGCTGCATTCATTTTAAGTTCGTTATCAACTGGAACACAGTCGGACTTCGAACAAAAATTTACTTCCATTTTCGTGTGATTTTGACTAGAAAGTACATAATTTTAAAGTGTTGACACAAAGTAAGAGTTCAGGGCATGTTATGATGCCTGGGAAAGAGTTTACAAAATAAGTTCGGAGTCTATTAAAAATTTTCGTGTTGGTTAGATGAAGGGTATCGATGACAGGATGTTTTCTCCTACAGCGTCTTGTCTCTTGATTGAATACGGTGAAAAAGGTTGGAAGGCTTCATATTGCTTAGAGAACTCCCCACTACAACTCCTTTTTTGGTATGCTCATTCATATTTGCCTGTTATTCTTGTTTGCTTTCAGCATGGTTTTTTTTCTTTATTTTTTAAATGGGGTTCTGGTTCTAAGCCCATAGAGAACTTGGTATACAATACAAGCAGTATAGTATTCAAGAGCCCTTCCTTTTGCCCTGCTACATAATATACGGCTGGTCCTGTTTATTTACTAGGATTTTACTGGTAGTTATATGGATACTGTCCCTGGATTTTGAATTGCCAGAAGCAGACCATGTTAACCACCTGAGTGCTCGTTCTCCTTGTTTCTAAGGTATCAAATTCTCTTAATTATTTTACTTTTTTTGACATTTTCTTTGATTCCTTATGCTACACAGTCGGGATCTCTTGGAAATTTGAGAGTGAGTTTTGAGAACATGTTAATTTATTCCTTTTTCAATCGATTATCTGTGTGAATGAATTGCTCGAAGTGTTGTGCTTCTTAAATCATAAAATTCTGCTTTTGATGGACGGGATATTTGATAGGGCTGCAAGAGTAAGGTAAGACAACTTTACGTAACAGTTCAAGGAATTTGGTGCTATTATTTGAACGTTTTCATGAGGTTAGATAATGTATTCAGCTGGTGATAGCTTCCATTCGTTTGCTGCCATCTTTTATTTACTTTGGACTTTGGTAATGGGATTCATGAATCCTAATAAAATATTATTCAATGTACTTTTAGCACCGTTTTGAGTAGTCCAACAACATTTTCTGATGCATTGGCAAGATATTTTTTTTTTCTTTTGTGCAGGAGTTCCTCGTTTTGCTTCTCCATTTCCTGGTATGATTCGGACACCTTTTCCTCCACGCCCACCTGGTGCTATGGGCATGATGCCAGGAATGCCACGGCCTCCTGTTCCAGGGATTCCTGGTGTTCGTCCAATCATCCCTCCTGTGGTTAGACCTGCTATTCTCCCAAGTGTTACACCTGCTGAAAAACCACAAACTACAATTTATATTGGCCGAATTGCTCAATCAGTGGAAAATGATTTCATGCTGTCCCTTCTTCAGGTAGGTTAATCACTCTCCATGTTACATTTCTTGTTATTTTTTATTATCTTCAATTTAGTGGCCTATAATCAATATCCATCTGTTTCTTTTAGCTATGTGGACCAGTGAAGAGTTGGAAACGGGCCCAAGATCCTACAGATGGAACTCCTAGAACCTTTGGCTTCTGCGAGTTTGAGTCTGCTGAAGGTGTTCTTCGTGCTCTACGATTACTGACGAAGTTAAACATCGATGGACAAGAGCTAGTGGTATGATGGAATTTGTTACTATTGCCTAGATATCCTATTTGATTTTATTAATATTAAAAAATTTGATCTTTATAAATTTACTACGTAAGTTACTGGTTTTGTTTGAATTAACATCTTCCATATCACAGTAATTTGAATCTCTAAGATGTGTCACAGCCTTTCCATTGTCGATCAATAAATTTAAAATTTTCTGTTTTTGAATGTTCATCTTCTTCCAAATCCTTACCTTTTTAACAATTATTACAAAACATCTGGGTACACTCTGATTGGGCATACTATTGCTATTCATAATGGAAGGGACCATTTGCCTATTTATATAACGGATTGCATGGTAGGTCATAAATTGGGAGAATTTGCACCCAATCGAAATTTCCGGGGGCATGTGAAAAATGATAATAGATCTCGTCGTTAATAATTAATATTATTAAAAAAAAAAAGTGAATATAGATACCTATCGTTCATTACTACGAGGTAAACCCTATGATAAAGAAGATAAAAAAGCATCCATCTACAGAAGTATACGCTTTAGGTCAACATATATGTATGTCCCCTCACAAAGCGCAAAGAGTCATTGTTTGTTTTTTCATTTTTTGCTATCCTTCCGCTTCCTTTCTGCGACTTTCAGATTAAACTTTCATGGATTCTGTTTATTTTTTATTTTTATCGATCTATCTTGTTGTGATGTTATTGTATGAGCTGAAAATTCAGTCATAATCAAGGTTGTCCTCTATATTGCTTTTTCCCCCCTCCCTACCAAGTTCTATTATTATGGATTGATCATTTTCATTCTTGATAATAGCTTTACTTTTTTTTCAACATAAAAATGGTATGGATATTTATTTTGTTTGGTATCATTAAATTAAAGGTTAAACTTGTTTCTGATGGGGAGTAAAACAAATAGTAAGTTATGCTAGTCTGTTTTTCTTTCTTTCTTTCTTATGGTGTCAAATGTTAACTCTATATACAACTTTCAAGTTTCAACTTATTTTTAATATAATTTTATCACAATGTTTTTAATGAACAGCTAAAAGGTACTCAAGCAACAAGAGATTATCTGAAGCGTTATGTTGAAAAGAAAGCAGAGAATTCAAAAAAACTGAAAGAAACACAAGTTTCAGAGACTAAGGAAGAAGAAGCTGATACAGCGAATGTGGCAAAAAATGAAACGTCAAAGCCCTCTGCAGAGGATTCAAAAGAGGACCGTGATTCAGGGGAAAAGGAAGATCATGACATTGCCTGTTCTGCAGTTTTAAGTGATGAAGATAGAGAGGCTGATCGAGAGGCATCAGAAAAGCTTACAAATGCTCTGGAGGAGAGGTTGAAGTCTAGACCTCTGCCACCACCTCCTCTACTGACAACTGCTGATGTTTCTGGAAATTCTAATGCAGAGCCATCTGCTAAACTGAAAGATGGTGAATATGACGTTGATATTTTGAAAAGTGGTGAGTGTTCATAAGTTGGTTGTTCAAATCTTCTCTAACTAACTAAGTTTGCACAGTAGATATACAATATTTGTTTATAGCGTGGTCCTTCATTCATTACAAATAGTTTATGTTTCTTTCTTAAATTTAAAGAGTGTAGGTGCTGGGTTGCTTAATTTTCATAACCTCTTACAGATGCAGCTGATGATAGAAATGATGATGATTCAACTAGCGACAATAAACAAACTAGTGAGCAGCACGACAAGCCTGAAACAAGCTCACCTGATAGAAGTAGAAGGTATGACAGGAGAAGTCGAGAAAGAGACAGGGAGAGAGATTTAAAAAGGGACAAGGAGCGGGAAATTGAGAGATATGAAAGAGAGACAGAGCGGGAGCGAGCTAGGAAAGAGAGGGAACAAAGAAGAAAGATTGAGGAGACTGAGCGACAGTATGAAGAATGTCTTAAAGAGTGGGAATATCGAGAAAGAGAGAGAGAAAAGCAGAGGCAGTATGAGAAGGAGAGGGAGAAAGAGAAAGAGCGTAAAAGGAAGAAAGAGATTATGTATGATGAAGATGATGAGGATGATGATTCAAGAAGAAAATGGCGCAGAGGTGCTCTGGAGGAAAAGAGGAAGAAGAGGTCTAGAGAAAAGGAAGATGATTCAGTTGATAGACAGAGAGAGGAAGAAGAAATTGCCGAGGCCAAAAGAAAGGCCGAGGAGGAACAGCTGCAAAAACAGAGAGATCCACTGAAACTTCTACCTGGTCAGATGATGAATATTGACGAGAAAATTGTTCTTCCTGAAGAACCTGCTAACGAGATTAAATTTTTGCCTTCAGAACGTGATTCCGAGCTTGACTCTGGCCGTGAGAACCATATAGGTAATTGTCTTACATGTAAACTTTAAGAAGTCTTTTTATTTTTTTAATCCACATGTCTATTACCTTGTACCTGCCTATTCTGTTATTTGAATGACACATCTGGTATGTGACAGGTGATGGGTTTTTACAAAATGGTAGTGGCGATGAATTAAATATAATACCATCAGAGACCCGTCAGAGTGAAGGCTTGCCTGCAAAAAGGTTAGGATTTGGTATAGTAGGTTCTGGAAAACGGACTACTGTACCTTCAGTTTTTCACGAGGAGGATGATGAAGCACAGAAAGAGAAGAAAATGAGGCCACTGGTTCCAATTGATTACTCAGCTGAGGAACTCCAAGCTGTGCAGCCTTCTAGTACTGGGGCTTTGCCACCAAATTTAGCTGCAGCAGCCGAATTTGCAAAACGTATATCAAATGTTAATTCTAAAGAAGAGAAACCTGACAGTGAAAGGGAGCGAGGAAGGCGTCCCAGTGAAAGGTCGAGTCAGCGGGATAGAGACCGAAATGATGAGGATACCTATCGCAGCAAAGATGAGAACAAGACAACAGACAGAGATAGGGAGCGAGACCGTGTTTTGGATAAAGTAAAAACACCAGACAACAAAAAGCTGTTGGATGCGAAACAGTTGATTGATATGATTCCCAAGACGAAGGAGGAATTATTCTCATACGACATAAATTGGACAATTTATGAAAAGGTACGGAGTCTCATTGATTTTCTTTTTCTTAATATTTTATGGTCATTGAAATTTCAAACTGTGTTACATGAATAACTTGGGTGTCATATGTTTTAAAGATTATGTGGGCGTGGAATTTTAATTGCAAAGTCGACACGTTTGTAGTCGTGCATAGCATTAATAATACTGCAAGTAAGGATATAACTGCGTCCTGCTTGTCAATCTAGGGTGTTGACAAGTCTTTTCTCATTTCATTCTCTTTACCTTGAGTTTTCTATGTTAGAACATGATCAAAACTTAAATTTCTATTATATTCCCCTTACGCATTGTTATGCATATTTGCAGCATGCACTACATGAGAGAATGAGACCGTGGATTTCAAAAAAGATAACAGAGTTTTTGGGGGAAGAGGAAACCACTCTTGTCGATTACATAGTTTCGAGTACTCAGGAACATGTAAAAGCATCTCAAATGCTGGAGCTGCTTCAGTCAATTTTGGATGAAGAAGCTGAAATGTTCGTTCTGAAGATGTGGAGAATGCTTATCTTCGAAATAAAAAAGGTAGAAACTGGTCTAGCTTTCAGATCAAAAGCATGAGTTAAGTTTACAATGCATGTCGGCTCCCATTGGTGCTTTCTCTGTACCAATATTTTTCACGGCTCTGAACTTTCAGGCCATTTCTTGAGGTAATAGGATCACATCGCTGTTGGGATTTTACTCAATTGTATGCTTTAGATTCATTCTTTTTAGTATTTATAGTTGAACTTTTGTCTCCATGAGAGGTTGCCTTGTAGCTTAACAAAAAAGAAAGAAATTTTTCCCTTTCAAACCTAGAGAATATTAGGAAAGCGACCGAAAAATTTGTTTCATAAGAACCTTATTTGATAATATCTGTTCTATAGGTTGTACTTTAGTGTCCTTGGATTCTAAGAAAAAGGTTTTGAAAGTTGTTTATTGTACATAGTTATAGTTTTGCAAGGTTAAATGTTCACAAAACATATGGTTACACTTCGGTACGAAGCATCCATAGTTCGTACGAGAAGTCATCGTGTAAAGGATCAAAAGATTCAAAACCAAGTTACAATAGAGCCAATAGCCAAACCCAAAGCAAGAAGAAAACCATTATAACCCTAATTAGTGTCATCACTGCACAAAGTGTTTGGAATAGTTCACCCATGGGAAGAACTAATGTGTTACTTTCTCCTTTTCGTCTCCCCACCGATGTCAAAGTGTAGTCGATTAAGTCGATTATTAGGGAGTGTCAAGTAGCAAGCTGAAGTGACTTGGAAATGGAGAATTTGAGCACTGGTTTAATGTTGTGTCCAATACACTTCGATGCTTAAGTTAGTTACATAGTCTAAGTAGTTAAGAGCCGAGCACAAATAGAATTGTGTACCTTTTACATAAGGGAAGACTATCGAAATTAAACCAAACCCAAAAGTAAGAAGAAAACCATAGTAACCCCAGCAATCTCTGCATATTCAAAAGGCAACAATTTTGGCGCCAAGATCATCGTAACAGCCGATAAATATCCACGACTGAACCCGAGAAAGGCGAGTAAGAATTGCCACAGGAACTTAGGTCAAAAGGAACTTAGGACTATGCAAGCAACCCAGAAAGAGTGGATAAAACAACACCCTCCTCACCCAGCTCCCAAAAACAACCCTTGGGAAAATACTTCCCACACAGATCAAATACAGAATACCTGGTTCTTGGAAACATTGGATACCAGTAAAAAAAATCCGAGTTAAAATCCTCAGTGATCCTGAGAATATCGTCTATGGTTGAATGAATATATATATTTTCATTTAGTTTAAATATTGATATGAAATTTACATTTAAATATTATTTTAATCTTTATATTTTTCAGTTTTGATTCATTTTGGCTTCTATATCTTAAAATTTTCACTTTTTGATTAGATGATTATGCACTTAGTGATCATTTTACCTACCAAATTAAGTTGGTGGGGGCGGATTAAATCCCTAAATTTTAATGGGTTTGAATTTCTTCTCCTTCATGTTTTGAATGGGACCACGTTCTTTTGTGTTGAAATTTTTGAGATTTTTAAGTAGCTGAAAAATTAGGTTTGTTTTAATATGCGCAATCGAAATGCATTACAAGAACTTATAAGTTAGAGTTGATAACTTGAACTTATGGATGTTTGATATTTGAGTTTTATGATATTTTAGTTATTGATATGAAGTTAATATGAATAAGTATAAGCTTTTAAAATAATTTATTAAAAATTGAACCATCTTGAATCCAATCTAAATCCAACTTGAAAATAAAGGGTTACGTTGAGTTGAATTGAATTTAGATCGGTTTGGGTTGAATTGTAAATTCTATTTAGTTCGCTTGAGTGCCGATACAATCAACTCTAAATTATAAAAATAAATAAATAAATAGGGTCCTTGCATGGACATGGACAGAAAATAAATATGCACAAATTTCAAGGAAGTGTTTGGTTCATAAATTTATGTAACTAAAAGTTAAGAAGCCATACCAAAATTGCTTACCTAAGAATGATAGCTACATAAATTCAAACCTAACAAATTCTTTAAAATTGTGAATCAAAGCCAACTAAAAACCTCAATTATATTCAAAACAGTCTAATGAAAAATCATCATTTCTATCACGTAAGAAAATTATAAACATCTAACAAGATATAGATTTAGATATTTAGCTGAAGAAAAGACTTAAATCGGATGAACTAACTTGGATAAGGTCTCGCACTAGTACGTTATTATGAGTATCAAGTGCACTATGATGCTTTACATTAACATTAGCCATATGCAGATCTTAATTAAGTTTTGTTCGATCTATTTATGGTAATATCAGTGTCAACGTTATACAGTTAAGTTAACTACATTTCGTGCATTGACTCAATCCGTCCTCCTATAAGAAATCAGCTAAAGTACTTGATTTAGCCAGGGTCCGTCTCAACACTTCGGATGTTCCTGACTCGAGTTGACCTTAATGGACTTCGAGCTTCAATACATTTTTCCTACAACAAATGATAATAACAATTTCGAGAGATTTGATCCTACTAACAATAGTTCCAATTATGAATAATTTGCTACACTCTAGGTATATAGGGGAATGAATATCATAGCCTTGTTTTGTTGCACAACTTGCAATAGGCTATATGTCAAATGTCGTATTCAAATCACATCAAACTCTCTCTTTTCTCAAAGCCAGCTATGGCATCTCTGGCGAATGAAGAAACACCAAAATAGCAATTTCGATCTTTTACGATCTCAGGTGTTCCATCTCGACCCAGATATAAACAACTTCTTACCTGCAATAAGAACTGAAAGCTAAATCAATCAACGGACAGAATCAAAGAACCCTCTTCTTTAAAAAATTTGAATAATTATATGTTTGAATTTGTTTAATCAAATGATTGGCATGATCGCAGTTTCAACCTCCAAATCGCACAACTCATGATCCCAGCTACAAAATCAGTGGCAAAGGCACGTTATTATGTCTACTAAAAGTCTAATCAGTTCTAATCACCTCTAATTTGACACTAATAAGAATAAAGAATTGGTTAGGTAGGCTTACTTCTTGTGGCCCATAACAGTGTCCAATACTAAAACCAGTAGTGAACCAATATTGGTTCATGAACTGTTCTTTCTGGCAGGAAATCAAATCAGAATAGTTTAGTAAATGTCCTCCTCAGTCGCCCCACCTTTCAGACAGCCCCACAAGCAGTGCCAAGGTTCTTAAAATCAGATGAACATGACAATTTTGATCCTTGTATCATACAAATCCCTAAACTTTTTGCTCAAAAACAGATATTAAACAAGGAAGGGACGAGCCATCAGCCAGCTATTAAACAACTAAGAAAGTTTCTTCTCTTAGAAAAACTTACAGTATAAAGCTGAATTGTTGACATCTCTCTGCTCATCTGGGTTGTTTAACGATGGAGATTTCCAGAGGAGTAATGGAATTGCGCCTTTTGAGCTTCATCTTTTTGTGTATGTTGTTTGTTGTCCCTTCTCGTGGCAGATTTACGAGATATTACACGCCTCCAAACGTCCCACGTTTGACGGATCTCGTTCCTCATGTCTCGATTGATCAATGCTTTGCTAAATTGTTTGGGGCCTCAAATATGCAGCTGATGAATAATGGGTCCTCTGTCAATCTCACTCTCGACAAAGTTTCTGGTAAATCACCTTTGGATCTTAACTTTTCTTTTAGTCTGACTTCACTTTCATTTTTAACTCTTTCTCTCTTCATCTTTGGAGGTGCTGGTCTGGTCTCCAGAAACCAATATCATTATGGATTCTTCAGTGCTTCAATTAAGCTTCCATCAGGTCTCACTTCAGGGGTTGTGGTGGCTTTTTATGTAAGTTCTTTTTTTCTCTCTACTGTTCTCGGTTTGGCTTACCAGTTTGATGCATAGCTAACGAGATGAACGCCGCGTTCAGTTGTCGAATGCAGATGTTTATCCCCATTCTCACGACGAGATAGACATCGAGCTGCTTGGACATGACAAGAGAAAAGATTGGGTTATTCAAACAAATATCTATGCCAATGGAAGTGTCAAGACTGGAAGAGAAGAGAAATTCTACCTGTGGTTTGATCCCAGCTTGAAGTACCATGATTACACCATCATTTGGAACAATTATCATACAGTGTAAGTGCACAAAAAATAAACCCAAAAATGGGTCTTTGCTTTTCTTATTGGATCAATCACAATGTTTCCTAAAAAGTGCCTCGAAATGCAAGCAGGTTTCTGGTGGATAATGTTCCAGTAAGAGAGCTACGAAATTCTGAAGCTTTCTACCCATCAAAGCCAATGTCAGTTTTTGTCACAATATGGGATGGTTCAGAATGGGCAACTCATGGAGGCAAATACCCAGTTGACTACAAGTATGCACCCTATGTAGCTTCTTTTGAAGAAATGGAAATCAATGGCAGTATGACAACTCCAACAGCCACTGTTCCTTCAGGTTCTAAAACCAATGTCTCCAGCCCAGATACTGTGGAGCGGCCAGAATTTATCAAGCTATCACAGCAGCAAATAGAGGCAATGGATTGGGCAAGGAGGAAGCTCATGTTTTACTCCTATTGTAAAGATACATCTAGATACAAAGTTCTACCACCAGAGTGCAAATAAATGTATTTTTTCTATTTCCTATAACGCTAGGATTCTTTCAACAAAAATTTGAAGTTACAAAAAAAAAGAAGGGGGTATTGTAGTCTTGTATACCATAATCATTAGTGAAGCACACCTACGTAAGACATGGGATGGAAAGAGAAGGAAGATGTTTGTCTTTGTGCCTCTATCTTGTTTTCTCTAATTTTTTTGAAAAAAAAGAAAAGAAAAGAAAAGAAAGATCCTTTCCCTTTCAGTGTATATGAAAATAAATGTGCTGGCTTATTTGGTTTATGTGGCAAGTAAAAAAAGCACCGTCAGAGATGCGCTAACTGGATCCCACTAGACAAATCAAAGACAGGGCAATTACTTTATCTAGAAAGATGTGCCAATGACAATGCAAGAAACATCTCACGTGGGGATGGCGATGCGAATCTGGTTTGAAGTTTTGAACGTCAAAGACAAAGATGCTGGTCGATAGTTAAATAGAGAAGCAAAACTCCAACATGAATACATACTGAAATACAGGAGAGCTTTATCCGAGCCGTCTAAAATGAAGGATTCTCTGGCTATGAGATCCTCGTACGGCTTTGAATTTGACTTCCTAGAATCTTCTTGAAGGATGCCAAATTCTCAAGGCTACTTACTCCCATGAGCTTTCCAACTGCATGGAGATGAAATATCAGTTTTATAATATTGTAAGATTGAAACTTTTGTAAGTTACAACATTTATAAGCATCTTAAAGAAGTTGAATTGATCTGCAACTACCAGATCGGTAGTGTCAAAGAAAATTTAAAGATAATAAATTACACAAGGCCAGAAGCTTCTGATGCAATAGAACCTACCACCTTTTTAAACCACCCAAAAATCAATGTGATCTGACAGCTACGGAGAAATCAAAGCACCCTGTCCTTCCTTGATGAAATGAAAAATACATTAAGAGACGGGCATATCTTGGATGCTTGATGCGCGTGGGCTTCTAATCAAAGACTACAGTATATGATCTTTTAACTTTTAACTTTGTACAAAATCAATAGCCTAAACTTCCTCAGGGGAGTAGTGGGATGTGCAAGTTTTGCTGATTTTCACCTCGAGGAAATCAGAAGATTTTGATGAAGTACTAACTATCATTTGATGGCAATAATTATGAGACTAACTTCTTAAAGTGTAAGGCGGGCCACTAAAAGACAAAACCACCAGGTAAAGAGTAAGGCGGACCACTATAATATCAAGTCCTGCCAAAAGACTAACACTTTTAAGTGGTCATTTAAATCCCAAAAATGATGAAAGATAATCAAAACAAGGGGAAATAATAACCTTCGTGTTATAGAAACATAAAAAATCCTGTGGCTTTCGCTTAACAGGGCACTACAAAGCGTCATCGTAAGGCATATCTATGTAGGGTTACAGCACGACCATGAAACAGGATGCATGATTGTATAATGACCTAGTTTTTCCTGATCTTTGAAAATGTTCCCGTTTCAGAAAAGTAGGTGCTTTGAGTTCCACTGCCTAGTTGATTCATATGAGCCTGAGGATTCGACAGCTCAATCCCCTGCAACGAAAATATGAAATTCTCACAACCTCGACATTAAGTATCCGGGCAGTATCATGAAAAAAAAAACAATTACTTTCTAGGCGAACATGGATAACATAGGAGGAAATGGTGAGGAAGGCAAGAAATACTGACTTGTACAGGTGTAAATGCTAAACTGGACGTCAGGCCGGACGTAGCACCACTGCTTCCATAACGTTTTTCCTTGAACCTAAAAGTAAATTGAGAAAATAAGTCAACAAAAACAGACAAACGGGCAGATTTTAGGCTGCAAGTATCTTCTCTTTCTCATCTACTTCTATTTTTCATTTTCTATTTTCCAGGGGTATGAAAATATTAATATTAGCTCAATGACTTGACTTACTTCTTAACAACTTTTGCGGCAAGCTTGCTCTGAGCAGCTGACACACGCAGCTTGCCACTCCCAGCCTGACCAAGCATTCCATACCCTTCCCCTAATCCATCTCCTGTTGTATGAAAGGATGAAGAGAGTGAAATCTTTATTCAGAATCTTATTGGCGAATGCTTCAAATAATTACTTATTCCATCCAGAACAAATTTCTAAATACAGATGAAAATACAACTACTTTTTGCATGCCAATATTCCTGAAAGAGGAAAGACCCAAGATGGTTATGGTAGTATTACTTGCAATTATGACTGTTTTCTGGTTCACAAGACAAACAACTTGGCAACTCAAGCTTATCGAACAACACAGCATTGCATCTTATACTAATGTAAATGGAATGAAGCATAAGCAAGAATACGAATTTAACCAATCCAGATTATTATAAAAATGAAAGAAAGCCTTGCCTAAAGAACTCTCTTCAGGCACCCCAAACTGCATCCTGTTGGCTAGCTTCCTCATCTCTGTTGTTGCATATCTAACAAAGGAAGTCATATTGATCCATGATCAACATGAAAGTGAAACAATTAAACTTTTGATTGTTAGAGAGATGGAAAACATATCAGTACCTTTCCTTCATCTTCCTTAGTCGACGGCCACCTCTCTTCTTTTTGGGTTCAGAATCAGGGACCGGTAGAGGTTTTGGTTGTTTAGCTGGTGGAGGTTCTTGCCACTTCTCAATTTTCTTAAGGATCTCATCTTTAAAAACTCTTCCAGTCTTCCCAGTAGGATCGCCCCTGGTGGAGTCAACTCGTGCTGCAAGTGTTGATTTTGAAGATACAAGTCGACAAGCACGCATCTTCAAAGGGGGAGGTGTTGATTGGAATATCTCTGTTTGCTCAATGTAACCTACCCGAAACTGTGAAGTTGCTGTGGAAAACCCAGCAAGGTTCTTTTTCTTCGCACCAAGAAGCTGGACATTGCAAGCAGGCATCTTAGCTAAAGAACCAAGACCACCAGCAGTTCCCATTAGTTTTGCTGCAACAGCACTTCCAACTATGGCTGAAAGATTTGGTGCAATATACCCCATTCTACTTTCAACAAAGTTAAGAACCATTTTCTTGGCTGAATCTAAAGCAAGAGCCCGGTCACATGCATCAATTGTTTTCTGGAGAATTTCCTCTGGAAGTGGCTTGCCACTTGTGGTAGATGCTGTAACGGAGACAACCATAATGACAGCAGAGGGTAAAAGCCCTTCTAAGTCTACAAGAGTCAAATCCATTTCATTGCCAATCTTCTTAACAACTCGAGCATAATCGATTGGGTGGTGCACAAGTGATTCAAGCTCTGGAAATTTCAATCGATATTTATCACGTATAAAATTGTGAATAATAATAATTTCATTCTCAATATCCACCGACAAAGCATTACACTCCACAATCAGTTGGTACTCAGGATCATCTTCCAATACTAATCCTTGATTTGAAATATTAGAATCCTTCTGTAATGCATCTTCCACTTTCTGTAAAATCCAAATAATTATATGATAACCTATAACTTATCAGTCTGCAGAAACTTAATGATTTGGAGATAAAGCATCATGAAATACAACATGTAATGAGCAATAAAAATTAACCTTTCAAGGAGACGAGTTGTGGTTCAAGTAACAACATGGTTTTCAATAGTAAATTAGAAAATGCATCAAAACTCCAATAGCATTATTTAAAAGCAATGAATTATCACAGAGAAAAAAGTCCAATGATTAAATAGTAACCCATAACTTATCAGTCAACAAAAGGTAAGCATAATAGAAAAAACAGAGTTCCAATGTATTTACTGGCCTTTTACCAAACCCTTTCAGTTAAAGCTACTAGGTATGCCGAAGTGATAAGGGAAACTTTCATGTGAACTAACCTGCATTATATCACTGTATCTCTGTGATTTCTGCAATTTTGAGACATTATCAAGATCATCATAATTAAGGCTTTCTAGGTCGGCAAGGTCCCCATCAATATCCTCTTCCATATTTTCAGCATCAACATCTTCCTCATCCTGTAATCATCCAGTAACTATTGCCTCAAAACATAAGGTAGATTGGTGCACACTACTACTAACATGGTTATGGAATTTACTTTCCCGATAGGAAGGTAAAATGCATTTGCTCACCGGAAAATTGTCTTCATCAGAGAGTTCATCAAGATCTGCTAGAAAAGAATCGGCCAAAGTAGCCTACAAAACCCAGAAAAAATACGATCATCAATAAGCAAGATAATTCACGTTTTCAAGATAAATTCTAACATACAGTTGAAGGAAGAAGCATCATAGAAAAATGAATAAAAAGATAACAACAATCGCATTACAAGAAAGTAGAAACAAATACAGCGATTCACAACTTGTTCATTCCAAAGAATTACATGCAAGAGAGAAAAAAGATCAAGTTCCCCTACACCAATAATGAATTATAAGCTGATCCAGAAAATTCTTGAATACAAGATATCCTTTCAGCAACTTTAAAAATCGAAAACGAACGAATAGCAACACAGAATTAGCAGCTGATAAAGAATTGAGCTACATATTTAATAGAATATTCTCAAATTCATAATGTCAACATAAGTCTATTTAAATTACATGAAAAACAGAGACTAAACTAAATCAGCATACAAAAGAAAGTGCTGAAACCCTAACATTCCATGGATGCAAGCAGAACAACAAAAAAAAAGGTTACTGACCATTTCCACAAGATTATAAAGCCTCCCTGGTTGTTTTGGTCGTAATCAATTCATCACCAAGTTGAAGAATAGCTGAATTTCAGAATTTCAATATCCAGAGCTAGGAACATACAAATATAAACCTAAATGGATAAAATCACACTCGGATACTTTTACACACAAGAAAATCCCTAACCTCGGATGAAAATATGCTCTCCAAATGTTACAGCAAGGTAACCAACGAGATAAATTTCACACTCAGAACGATCAGAAAGAACGCCGACGAAAGAAAGAGGAGAAACCGGCAATGGCTTGTGATCGACGGAAATAGTCAGAAACAGAGGAAGAGATAACAATTGAATTTTACGACCGCCGTTCGCCGATCCAGCCACCGATCAACAGCAAGATAACCAATTATGTATGGGCCTACAAAGCCCAGTCCAGAATCAATCATCAAGCCCAAATCCCTCTTATACGTGGGCCTACGAGCCCGAAACCAACCATACTTTCTTGGGCCAATGGATTCACTTCTTGGTCAAATTATAAAACTATTATTTATTTGAAAATAATTTATCATATATAATATAATTTTATATACACCTTTCACATGTCAACGTGAACGTAACTCAACAGTTAAGACAATATAATTTGTTTTAGTTCGAAACTTATATAGGTAGGAGGTCAAACCACCAACTCCAAGATACTAATGGGTCAACTAGAGTGGAAGTCAAACGACAGGAGTCGAGAATCTATGATCGATCTGAAGAATCACTATCCAACACAATTATGCTCCCATTTCGTACAACCGAGATCTTGTTTGGGCTTCTTTCAGCATAAGAAGAAGGATAAAGAGATTCGAACATTTGGGTTTTTTGAGCTATGTTCGTGTTCGTCAATAAACTATGATAAAATATGCAATATTTGTGTAACAACCCAAGCTCACTGTTAACAAATATTGTCCTTTTTGGGTTTCTCTTTCGAGCTTCCTCTCATAATTTTTAAAACGTGTCTACTAAAGAGGGGTTTCTACATTCTTATAAAGAATGCTTCGCTTTACTCTCTAACCGATGTGGGATCTCTCAATCCACCTCCTTCCAGAGTTCAACGTCCTCACTAGCACTCATTTCTCTATCCAATTGATATGGGATCTCACAAATTGACACTCGAACGGAGCTTAAGGAAGATTGACCATATTGGTTGAGAAATCAAAATGGGCTTGATATTGCACAAAGATTTGGAAAAAAAAGGTGTTGTTTAGTCTATTATTTCTCCAAAAGTAAGCCATGATTCTTGTCTTGCACAAAATTTCAAGTGATTTGGTCAAAAAGTTTGATCAGAACAGCAAATCTTTGACTTATTTGGACCAAAGAGAGAGAGAGGGCAGCCCCCATCTGCTGACGTCCCAAATTCAATAATTATTCAATTATTAATATATATATATTAATAATTGACTCAAACAACTCGAACCAAACCAATCTAAATATTTTACGATCGGACTGGATTAGGTTCGTTATGTAATAAGAGTTTCTTAAATTAAAATAATTCACAACCGCTTTAATAATTTGACAAATAATATGTTATATATTAAAGATATTTATGCTTGGTTATGTACGAGAATGTTTTCCTAATTTGACGAGAACAAATTAATTCTTATAATTTTTATTTTTTGTAATTCATATGGACGAGAAAAAACTCAAGGGTATCGACTACTTTTTTTTCGAGTATCAGTGATACACGAGAATATATTACCCGTGACCAACCCATTAAATCCGATACCAATTAAGGTATTACAGACTCTTCACGGTTTTCATATCTCGATCTCGTGTATCAACTAGTCTGTTTTGAGCCATGTGAAGAACCATATTTCCGATCATACTGTCTTTCCTTTTAGCATATGAATATATGCATTTTTATTTTATTTTTAATTATAAGAATAAAAGTACAAACAAGAATACGATTTATTTTAGTCAACTATAACCTTTAGTATCAAATAAAGTGGAGAAATTCAGAAAAAGTTTGATAATTTATTTTATATTATATGCTTTAAGGAAAGGGAATATCTTGTCACAAATGGAAAATGATAAATGAAATTATATTATATAGTTTGGATTAAATTTGGTTTAGTTTTAGAATCCTCATTTTAATTAAAATTATGAGTTTCTAAATTTGTTTTCCAACCACCTAAGGTTTTAATATTTATAAAACTATTTTTTTAAGGTTATTCCGTTAAAATGTCAGGTTATTGCTCGTTTCACGATCTCCAACTTACTCATAATTTTACCATCGAGTACTGGAGGACGACCACCTTGTTGTCTATGGCCTACATTTGACTGGTCAAGGGTAATAGTTTTTCGAGGCTTTTACTTTTTTCGGTGGAGGAACCTGTTCGAGATCTTCGGTATGGTCGCTAGTTGCACTGACTAGCGCATTGTCTCCTCACTCCTTGTTAGAGTCTTGACCGTGCAGAAATATATATAGTGTTTGCATTTCGTTCTCACAAACGACGCCAAATATTGGCACTAGATTCTAGTCAGTGAACCTAGTCAATCTTAGGATAGTGTTGAGTGACGATTTGTAAACTAACAAGAGAATAATTCAAGTACCGGTACGTCCAACACACTATGATCCCTAAGTCAGTACAAGTAAAGGGTTGAGTACTTTTGTTTCGAGGTTGACCCTCATATTTATACCACTTTCTCTCGACACATATCTCATATCTTACCTGATGGGACATGTAGGTTTGTTCGATAAGATAGGCTCCCACCTTCAATCATCTTCAGCTGTCGTGCATTGTTTGGTCAGGTGATGATCGAGGTGTTCAAAATATTTTAAACAAGTCCAAATTGATTCGAGCCGTCGTGTTTAATCGGCTCGAGGCATTCCACAATTTTTTTTTTTTTTTTTGCAATGTAAAAAAAATATATATATATGATAGGTCATTGTCATACCAATTTTTCAAAATAGGGCTGACGTGTCATTGTGTATGAGAGAGAAATAAAATTTCAATTTATGGATTTTGGGAAATTCTTTTTTAAATAATTTTCTTAAAAATAATCAATGAGAAATTAAATAATTAAACTATAATTTTAATTTTATACCTTTTATATCTAAGAAATTACTTTAGGTCGATAATAAATCTCCAAAATTTTAATTTTAATTTATTTATTAAGTCGTTTAACTTATTATATTATTAAAAAAAATTATCGAATTTATCTACAAAATTTAATTTTTTAATTAAATATTCAAATTTCTAGACGTACCCAAACGAGTTTACGTCTACATTGACAATATTGCGCATTAACAACCTCGTAATTTTTAAATATATATATTTGATATATAATTAAAAATACAAAATACATTTGTCAACTGTGAGGTCCATATTTTTTAATATTGTCAACTCTGAGGTCCATATTTCTTGACTGTCTTGTCCACTAGACACGTAAAGTGTAGCTCTGATACCAACTGTCACGGTCTTACTTTTTCAACCGCGGGTGTCGTGATCATGACACGCTTACGACCAGCCTCGAAGGGAATTAAGCCTCGTATATATACTAAAAAGTAATTGGATTAAAATTCTTTTAAAATATGTTTTTAGCAGTCAAAAAGTCCCATTTTTTGGGGTAAAAAGTATAAAATATTTGTGAGGCATACAAAAACATGATGAAAAAATCAAGAACATAATTCGAGGCGAGTGGCAATGAGAGAGAGAGAGAAAAATAAATAAAATAATAAGAACCGTAATTTGTTCTTATCTTTAAAGCGAAGCCTATCACGGAACTTTTTTGCACAATTATATAAATGGAGAAAGAAGCGGGTCGATTCGCTTAGTGCTCGCATCCAAACGCCTCATAGCGAGAAGCACTCACTACCCCTTTAGACCTGTTTTGAGGTTTTGGGATTCGAAAGAGGAATTGTTATGGCGGCGGCGGCGACGGCGGCGAAGAAACAGGAAAATGGGGTCTCCGCCTCAGAGTCCGATGGTATTTCCTCTGTGATTCCTGGATGGTTTTCTGAAATCAGCCAAATGTGGCCGGGTGAGTTTTTTTTTTTCTCTTTTTTCGTGTCGCTAATCCCTAATTCTCATCATTTCGATCGTGTTTGGCTGATGCGTTTTGTTAGATGATGAACATAGAATCCGGTTGTGAAAATCATGTTATTTGATGTCTTGCAGGAGAGGCGCACTCCTTGAAGGTGGAAAAGATTCTGTTCCAAGGGAAATCTGATTACCAGAATGTTATGGTTTTTCAGGTGTTCTTATTTTAGGGTTGATTTTGTGTTATATTGTGTCTTTGTACTGTGGATTTTGATCTTGATGGAGTTTATGTGCCCTGCAGTCGTCAACTTATGGGAAGGTTCTGGTCTTGGATGGAGTGATTCAGTTAACAGAGAGAGATGAATGTGCTTACCAAGAGATGATCACTCACCTTCCACTTTGCTCAATTCCAAACCCCAAAAAGGTTATTCTCTTATTGCATTTGGAGTCGTAAGTTATAGAATTAGGCTCGTTGAACTGGAACGTGTATTATCCATATAGGGGATCTTTCAATGGAGAAGATCCGTCGACCTAAGAAGAAGAGAAGGGTCTATCTGTTTTATTTAGTTATTTAGTTAAACCAATGATTCGTTATTGTAACAGATAGCAACAAACACTTCATCTGGCGTGCGTGATAACTCTGGTTGTTCGTTATTCAAGAATTCTTGTTTAGGCAGTTCATACCATCCATAAATAATGTTTTGATCTAAGATTTCAATTCTTCCATGTTTCAGTAGTAGTATATTGTTCCATGGAGCTAAGGTCCAAAATATGGAAGAAACTAGTGTTTTCACGACTCTACCACTTAATCTCTATTTCATGGCCACATATTTCCGGTTAAGGAATGGGAAACCTTTATCTTGTTACATGAATCCAATGTTCATTTCTCAACAATGTCTTTGTCATTTGATCCAATCGTGTTCCGTTAGATAGGAACAGATTTGATAAATACTGATAACTCTTGGATGGAGTACTAGAACGGAAAAATCCATTAGATAATGTGTTTTAACCGTTAAACTATGTTCATGTTGACTATGTTTGAACGTAGTTTTTTGTTCAAACACTCACATGAGATTAGGATTTTTGAGTATCATGTTGGTTGGTGTTTTCTTGTTTTCTCACTGAGTTGTTGTTATCAGGTTCTAGTTATTGGTGGAGGAGATGGCGGTGTCTTGCGAGAGGTAGCTCGCCATTCGTCTGTTGAGAAGATAGATATCTGTGAAATCGACAAGATGGTAGTTGATGTAAGTAGTAGCTTTCCAGGACTATCGGTTATTTGGCTTTTACGAGTAGGAACATGATATAATGATACTCGAGGTGCTCGAATCTTAGGAACCTCTTCTGATTTATGATTGAATACTATTGCCTGCCTCTACATTTGCAGGTTTCCAAAGAATTTTTCCCTCGTGTAGCTGTTGGGTACGAGGATCCTCGTGTCACACTTCACGTCGGAGATGGTATATGATCGATCATTTTCTCATCAGCTCCCTCACGACCTCCTCTTTCCGTTTAATAGCTCAATTGCATTTGTCGGTGTGCTTTCGTGTGTTGCAGGCGTTGCATTTCTGAAGGCTGTTCCTGAAGGCACTTATGATGCTGTTATAGTGGATTCTTCCGATCCTATTGGTAATTACATCTCTCTTTCACTTGAAGAGAAACATGGAATTATAAGTTGGTTTTCTTGAGAAAATGAAAATCATTTGTAATTTTTCAGGTCCTGCACAAGAGCTTTTCGAGAAGCCTTTCTTTGCCTCGGTCGCCAAAGCTCTTCGACCGGGAGGTGTAGTGTGTACTCAGGCAGAGAGCATTTGGCTTCACATGAAAATCATTGAAGACATTGTTACAAACTGCCGCCAAGTATTCAAAGGCTCTGTCAACTATGCTTGGACTACAGTTCCTACATACCCAAGGTACACACACTTAATGATTTGATATTCCCTCGCTCGGCCTATTAACCGTTGAGTGCAATAGACATTCACTCTTGTTTGATACTCCCTCGCTTGGCCTAGCAACCGTCGAGTGCGATAGACATTCACTCTTGTTTGATACTCCCTCGTTTGGCCTATCAACCGTCGAGTGTGATAGACAGTCACTCTTGTTTGATATTCCCTTGCTCGGCCTATCAACCGTTGAGTGCGATAGACAATCACTCTTGTTTGATATTCCCTTGCTTGGCCTATCAACCATTGAGTGCGATAGACAATCACTCTTGTTTGATATTCCCTTGCTCGGCCTATCAACCGTTGAGTGCGATAGACAGTCACTCTTGTTTGATACTACCTCGCTTGGCCGAGCGACTGTCGAGTGTGATAGACAGTCACTCTTGTTTGATATTCCCTCGCTCGGCCTATCAACCGTCGAGTGTGATAGATAGTCACTCTTGTTTGATTTTCCCTCGCTCAGCCTATGAACCGTCGAATGATATAGACAGTCACTCTTGTTTGATACTCCCTCGCTCGGCCTATCAACCGTCGAGTGTGATAGACACTCACTCTTGGTTTCTATTCAATCAGTCCTCATAGAACTTACACTTAAAAGAGAACAGTTTGTGGGATTTCTATGCGTTTGTTCTTCGTCTTTAATGTTGCTTTCTCTAAACACAAATCTGGTTGATGTTTCAGCGGAGTGATCGGGTTTATGCTCTGCTCGACCGAGGGACCTCCTGTTGATTTCAAGCATCCAGTCAACCCAGTAGAGGTGAACGGCATCGATACCCCAAACAATCCGCTTAAGTTTTACAACTCCGAGGTGGGCTCCGTTGTCACCCTTCAAACCTGCTTATATTCAGTGTCCTTCCATTTAACTTGAACTAAAAAAGCTTCTTTTGTTGACATCTTCAGATTCATTCAGCAGCTTTCTGCTTGCCTTCTTTTGCAAAGAAGATCATCGATTCAAAATCTAAATGAGCACCATCTTTCATCCTGTGAACCATGTGGCTTAAATTAGAGTCCCGTGATGATGTCGTCTGAGTTAGAATTATAGCTGCCTTTTGTTATGATCAGCGTCATAAAGTTTATTATTCAAGTTTTATGAATAGTAGAAATAGCTCTTGTTTTTCCCCACAATTTTCCACCTGTTTTTCATTGTAAGGACATTGGATGTTCTAGGTTGAATGAACAGCCTAAATGCCTAAATAATTATATTTAGCTCTTTCTATGTTTGAGCTGGTTTCTTTCCCTAAAAAGGGTGGTTCCCATTTCATTTTCAATTAATGTCTTCGATGAACTATATGAAGCATGCGTTGCACGCCCGATCGTGGTGTGCTATGACTTAACACGATCATCAATCAACATTAAGTAGAACTCAAGTTTAAATATACTTTTTCTCTCTTCCTTACGACTTCTTTGACCCTTAGACGGTTCTTTTATTCTCAATCAAACTTCATTTCATGTTCAATGCAACTTTACCGGTCCGCATTTATTTGTAAACTTCGTCAATACTCTCAAGTCCTTCAATAGCAATGTCCCACTTCATTTCATCATCTTGATTCACGCTCCTCCCCTTTTGCTCTCTAACATCAATGCATAACTTACCAAGATATTCGAACCTTTCATTGGGTCAAAATAGCTTAAAATTCTCAATTGGAGCTTACAAGTGATTTTAGCACTTGTTAACACTTACCAAGTTATTATAACGCTTACCAGGAGCATAACTGTACGAATTGGATTTTATCGAACATTTATTAATGCTTACCAAGAAATAACGAGCAAATCCTAGTAGGAATGAACGCTTCATTTGCAATGCATGAAGCATTGGATCATCTTTGAATTTTCTATAACTCAAGAAAATGTGCAATGTTCAGACTCAAAATTTGGGTTATTCAAGATAATGTTAACAGATATTCAAGTTTCTACAAACTGAATTCACTCTTTTTCAGAACAAAATTTGGGTTGTTGAACTCCCAAGGATGTAAATAACAATACATACTAGAACATCAAGAAGAAATTAAAATTAAAACTCACATGATATCAAAAACTAAATAGATAAATGATCCAAAATAACAATGCTTCTTATGTCTGCTTTGTTTATGTCAGTTTGGCAAGTTTATCTACGCAAAGAACAAAGAACAAATAGTCAAAGAATATGAATAAGCATTCCAATTCCCACCTCAACCTTCTAACCAAACCAATGAGGGTTAAACATACAACAGAGCCGGGAACCAAGAAGATAGCTGCCTCACCATCTAAAAGCAAATCACTGGAGGTTGGTCTCTAACTTATGAAGTGCAATTGAAGGAGCAAGGCAGAAGTTGTGGAAGCAAGAAACAAGTTGAAGCTCACAAGATGCCAATGTTATAAAACGAGTAGAATCACTCACGATAGCTAAGTGCATGTAATAGAAGACGAGAAGATGATGAGCAGAAAATCACAAGAAAACAGCTTCATCTTCTTCAACCAGCTAAAAAGGATTAACTATATAGGCAGCCTTCTTGCAGTAAGAGTGCAATACAAACAGCATGCAACCAGTTGCAGTAACAAGAAGATGATTGAGGAGCAGAGCAGATATTGAGAACCGTGATGCACAAAGATGCAGGTAGCTGAGTAACGATGCGATTTAAAGCCGAAAATCACACCTCAAAAAAAAAAAAAAAAAAAACAGGCAACAGATAAATCTTTAGGGGCATCCAATGAAAAAGAAACACTGATAAACATATAGAGAGAGGTATATATAAAATTCTAGGGAATAGATATCATTTTGAAAGCAAGAACACGACCTCCGAGTTTCAGCGGGTAGAAGAGAGCCAACACCAGCGGGTAGAAGAGAGCCAACACAAAACGGTTCCAGACAGAACGCCATTTGGTGGCTTAAAACACTTGGTAGACACCCATCCAAATCCAGGTTTCAAAGAGAACCAATTGTCAAAGACGAACTTAACTACATGATTCCGCTTCATTCCATAATTCCTAATAGAACTACAGTATAGCAGAAACACCATCATCTAAGTTCTACAAGCACAGCATCAGCCTTGATTCCAGGATCAATCTCTGAAATAATGATAAACATGCAACTCTAAGATGGATGCATTTGTATCTAAAGGAAAAGCTATGGAATATATTGCTCAATCATGTATTGACATTAATTAGTAGTAGAGAATCATTTCTCACTTAAATTTGGGACACATTATAGACCCCAAAGATAGCTTTGGTCTACTGCACTAATTCCCAATAATTACCGAAGGCTAATGTGAACAAAAACACCCAATTAAGGCAATTAAGTCTTCCCTACAGGAACTACCTAACTAGTTTTAGTGAAAAGTTTTCATTTATTAGGAATAAGGCATACCCGTTAGCATAAGGTGAAGCACGGCGAGCATGACGGAGTGGAGGAGATCTGCTGTAGCTCCGACCACGCTTAGGAGGTGTAATGCTGCGACGTCGTGGAGATCTTTTACCACGAGGACTGTTACTCCTACATGGAAAAGGGAAAAGGTAAAAGTGTGATAAAACATCAAAACCTAAACTTTATATGAAACCACTTGTTGGTTTAGAATCAATTAGATAACTCGGTGTGTTTAAAAACACAAACACAGCTTTGATGCACCTGCGACCATATCTTTCATAACTTGGACTCCTGCGGCGTCGAGGAGAAGGACTACGACGCAAGCCACCTCCAATGCCTCGTGAGCCCCCACGGGAACGACACTCTCGAGCAAAATGACCAGGTTCACCACATTCATAACATTTCAAATCACCACCACCACCACCACCACCACCACCACCACCTCCACCACCTTTAGAGTTGTGAGAAAGCTCCACACGCCAACCATTTTTCCCTATTACAAGAACCCAAAAAAATCACACACAAAAGATAAGATAGACTTAACTCAAGGAAATAAAAATAAGAATGGAGGATAAGGGGTCACCCTATAAGCCCTAGGAACTTACAGGAAACGATCACATTTGACTTGGATTAAGGATAGACTATAATTGCAATGCAAAATATTTCAACTAGAGCACCACAGAGTATAAAAATCTAACAAGGTCCTACAAGACCACC
The DNA here is from genome assembly GCA_033971965.1 of Cucurbita ficifolia. Lineage (NCBI taxonomy): Eukaryota > Viridiplantae > Streptophyta > Magnoliopsida > Cucurbitales > Cucurbitaceae > Cucurbita > Cucurbita ficifolia. The sequence goes on from CM066979.1 coordinate 10,332,604, forward strand.
GTAGAGAAAGCATCTTGAAAATTCATTTGACTTCTCTTAAACCATGCTTCACTACAAGGCAATATCTGAATTATTCCTAGCAATTTATCTTCTCCTTTGAAAAGATGACCACCAACGAGTTGAAAGACTATACCGCCAACTTGTAACGCTTGGGGAAGGACCAAGAGATGACGAAAATAGTGCACAAATTGCGTAATGAAAGTAGATTGATAATACAAGAAAACGCTGCATACATATACATATGAAAACAATATCTATTGGGAAAGAAAGGCACAACTTGATATCTACAAGTACAAAAAATAAATTTTAAAACTGACCATCCAATGCCTGTATTGCATCGAGAGCATCCCTGCGATCATCAAACTCAATAAATGCATAACCTGGAGGCCTTCTAGCAACCCACACACTGTATTATTTTATTCAAAGACCAATAATTCAGAATGCAGCTTAAGACAAAGAAACAAGGGAACATATATATTCTTTCAAATTAAAGCTAGTTCATCTTAATAGTTTATATGCAATTAAGAAATAAATGTCCATAAAGCATATCTGAATGATCGGTCTCAACTCGGGAGGAAGAACAGGTAATAGACATAAAACCATCTATTTAGGTTCTATATTTGTTCAAATTAAAGCTAGCTCATCTGAATAGTTTATATGCAATTAAGAAATAAATGCCCATGAAGCATATCTGAATGATCGGTCTCAACTCGAGAGGAAGAATAGGTAATAGACATAAAACCATCCATTCAGGTTCCATATTTGTTCGAATTAAATGCTTAGCTAATTCCATACGTCTAACCAAAAAATCATTTCTTCTTTCAACTTTTCGATCTTCCCATTCATTACCCACGGGTCCCTCTTCGCCTAGTTCTTTCCATTCTACCAACGAAATAGACCATAGAAATACATCTGGCATTCTGCCGAGGTAATATACGAGGCATGCACATTGGTTCCACCGATCTCAAGGATAGCCATCAGCAAACTTTAGAGGACATATCTCAAAGAGTATGCGTCAGTTTCATAAACAAATAGTACTGACGAGAAGGAAGATAAGGGTCTTAAGTAAAAAGCAAAGCCCAACTATTGAACTCCCATTGCTGACAAGCTGAAACCAGCCAACTTCAATATTACTCAGGTTAAAAACAGACGTTCTAAAATTCAAAGAGAGTAAGGCTTTCTGCATCCCCTGCCGAGCGCCAGAATATCTAACTTTGGCCATGTGAAAACGCCATGGATAGATAGCTTAGCGCCATAAAAAAACCAGGTACAATACAGAAAGAACCCATGAATATTTCCCATTTCAGACGATTTGGTAAATATCTCGTCCAAAATATTTCAATTTAAGAAATATACATGAAGGCGGCCTCTAATTTCAAACGGAAATCACCTCCTAAGAACACCGAACATTCGAAATTCATCTTCAAGATCCCTCTCTGAAACGCGTGGATCCAGATTACCAATGTAAACTCGAGTCATTGTAATGTATTAAGTTAAAAACCACCTGAAAATAGTACGAGTAAGCAATCCCAGGAAAACATTCTACACAAAGAAAACAAATCACACCTAAAAAAAATAAGAAAACAGACATGAATCAGAGTTCACATACAATGGAGGAAGAAAAACAAAATCGAAGCGCTAATTAAGGGTTACAATAATCGTTGAAGAAATGGAGAAGAATTAGGGTTGTGTTCATGTTGATCGCAAAGCTAAAGCCTACCTAGAAAAAAAATCTCCCCGGATCGTCGAAGATTACGAACAGATCAGCCGGTGATAATGTAGGAAAACGGCGCTGCCCGTAGTCGCAGAGCTCCGATGCTCGGAAGTCTGCCGAGGGAGTCCGTCCAGTGATGAGAGTTCGATTTTCTGATTGTCCCCATATTGGGCCAAGTCATTACTATATTGGGCCGCACAAACTTATACAATGGCCCAATGGGCCGAGTTTTCATTTTATGTAATTTAAAACAATTGAATTAAAAAACAACCGCTAAATTAATAAAAAAAAAATACTTTAAAAAAATGACCCCTAAATTTTAAATTTTTTTTAATAATATCCCTCCACTTTCAAAAATTTTAAAATACACTTAAATTTCTTTTCAAAAATACCCCTTTATTTAAAAATATTATTCCCGTTAATACTTTTAACTCTTAATTTTTATAAATAAATAAAAAATCTTAAACCACGAGTTTGTTTATATTTACATGTTAGAATAATTTAAATTTGTGATTCGTTATAAAATTTTGGGTGGATGATAATCTAGAGTTATAGTGTTCTTTAATATATTTTAAGACTTTTATTTACATGTTCGCTAATTATAATCATAAAATATATGTAATTATGGTCATAAAATATAAATAGTAGCTCACTATGGTCCGTTACAACTATTGAAATGACTTAAAGGGTTTTTATTTTGAAGTTATATAAAGCTAAGTATGTTATTTTTGTAAGGGAGACTAAAAAAATATAGTAAAAAGAGCATTTTTTTAATTATTATTTTAGTCAATGACTAAGTTTATTTGCAATTGCATGTAGTTTAGATTGTATGGTTAGAACCATTTAAGCTTGACATGTTCGATCTTGTTTATGGAGTGATTCTAGTTTCTTTGCAATTCTAGGTAGTTTAGACCAGATCGATTTTGGTTGTCGAGTAATTTAAATATAAAAGTATTGTTTTTTAAAAAGAAAATTGTTAAGAGTTAAAAAAGAGAGAAAGAAGCACGTGGTTATAAACTAATGGTGTACGACATGTCGGACTTTGTACGACGTGGAACTGGAGCTGTCGGTTGTCGTAATTTCAAATTTAAAGACGCCATTCTCCGTGTGTCTGTTGGATGTCAGATCAAACTCCCTACCCTAATTGCAATTACATTTTGCTCCACTCAACAAAATAAATTACCTCTTTCCAAATTTACAAAAATAATTGGAAATTTATTAAAATACCTTTAAATTTTGTCCTTCATTTAAAATAAATATTTCAAAATTATTCTTAAAATAAATAAAAAATATTAAAACGTTGAACGAAAAGTCGACATGTCGAAATTAGGGGCGTTCGTATGACCTAATAACCTGATCAACTTAGACTACTACCCAACCTAAACTATAAACGTTCGATTGAGTTAGTTTTTTTTGGGAGAGTTGGGTCGAGTTTTTAGAAAATTGAAATTTTGTTTCAATTTACGAGTTGACATTTTTTTACCGACTAACTCGAAGATAGGGTTACAATCCAACCCAACTCAACCCTACTTTACTTTTAAAACGATTAAGAATATTTAACGTTCGCAGCTGAAATTAGCCACAAAATATGTTATATTAATAACTAAAATTTCATAAAATTCAAATATCAAACATGTAAAAGTCACCACTCATCACTAATATCAGTTAAAAAAAATTAATTACCCTTTATTTTTTAAAAAATAGGGCAGGATTGATTGTATTGTAACTCTATTTTCGAGTTGGTCGAGTTACTGTCAACTCGTAAACCAAACCAAATTTTTTATTTTTTAAAAATTCAACCAACCCAAACTAAAAATAAAAAAACAAAAAAAAAACTAACCCAACCTAACGTTTATGGTTTGGATTGAGTAGTTCGAGTTGACCATGTTATCGGGTCATAAGAACACTATAAGAACGTGCATGAAAGTTTTGGAAGTACAAAAACTAAATTTGACAAGAACGGAAACTATAAGGATCGAAAGGAATGATTTCAAAATAAATAAAAGTAATTTTAATATAAAAAAGGGTTTATTATATGGTAGGATGAAAAGAGATAGAGGAATGTTCCAAAAAAAGAAAAATTAAAAGAAAATACACATTTTTTAAATTTAAAAAAAAAAGGTACAAAAGTATGAACAATAAAATCCTCAAAAATCGCCGTGTGACATTAAAATAATAGAATAAATATATTGTAGTGGTTAATAAAAAAACAAAATATTAATCAATTATTAATCATTAATTAATCCAAAAAGAGACTAAGCCACGACATTAATTTATTTATTAAAAATTATTTGAAGACTTGGAATTCCCTTTACACCCCCGCGTTACACGGGATTTTGTTGTCCCAAGTACCATTGGTTTTCCGGGTAATGATGACAAATTTTTCTTTCCTAATTTTTCTTCAAACCCCTCCAAAACCTCATTATTTGCTTTCTCCCCCATCTTTTGGGGCCAATATGCAAATAAGGATTCAAATTTTTAAATATTAAAAAAAAAAAAACAGAGAACTAAATTTATTTAGTCATTATTTATTATTTTAAAATTTTAAATTAGGCCATATGGGAATAAAAATTAAAGATATAAATTTAAATATTTTAGTTTTTCTTTATAATAAATATTTCTAGTATTTAACTATTTTTTATGGAATAAAAATATAAATATACATAATTTATTCTAATAAAACTGATATATGATTTTTTAAAATATTAAACAAAAGTTATATTTGATTTTTTTTTTTAAATTGAAAATACCTTTTCATTTCAAAATTTTACATTCTTACGTTAATTTTATATTAATTAATTTAATTATTCTAAATTAATTATCACCGTTACCATTTATTAATTAACAAAAAGGCAACATCATGGTTCAACCGTAAACGTTGATAGTAAAAAGTGAAGGGTAAAAGTGTAAATTTTAGAAACTTAGCTCGAAACTGAATATTATAACGTTTTAAAACGACCAAATTGAAACTAAATTTGAATGTCTGAACTGTAGTGTAATTTTTTTAATATTGCGTTCACCAACTCCAATCCCGATCTTCCTCCGATTATTTGATATTTTAAGAAACGAGAACCCGTTTTTTTTTCATGATTTATTCATAAATTATAAAAATGTCCTTAAAATATTAAAATTAAAATTAATGAATTGATTACCAAATAAATGTGTTTTAAAAAAACAAAACAAAAAACAACATAGTATTAAATTATTGAATATAATTCAATCATTATGAAATATTTATTGGAAGGCTTTTTCATTCATATAATTGGTCCTATTTATTTATTTTTTATGGAAACAAATATGAGACCAATTATACATCACATTATAAAATTAAATATAATGTCAGAGAAATATATATATATATATTTATTTGTGAAACACATATTTTATTTCTTTATTATTATTATTATTTATTTTTCAAAAATATATTTTCTTTAATTACTTGTTTTATATATTAGGTTTTCTTAAGAAATTGCCATCTTATCCACATGATGATGCAGCTCAGGAATTTACAATTTTGCCCTTTAATTGACTTTATTGACTTTATTCCTTTTAATTTTTATTTAAAATTTCACTTTATCTTTTTAAAAATGCTGGAATGAAACTGTAAAGTTCAATTCTTATTTTGAGCTGTAAAATTATTTTAAAAAATAAAATTGTTGAAAAAAAATATAAGTTATTGCGATTAATTACCTGGGAATTGAAAAATTACAAAAACAGCGAGCCACGTGTCGGTTTTAACGGCTGCGCGTGGATTTCACTCGCTGACTGCGTAATAAAGTCAAGAAGAAACATCCACGTGCCTACAGCCACAACTTAGCAAGCTCACCCTAGCGCGTGGCCGTCTCAAACTTGTATTAATTGAAAATTTAAATTTTAATAAATTTATCAAAATTAATATATTAAAGTTTTAAGATTTTAATTAATAGAATTAAAAATATTTCGAAATTAAGAATTTTCGACGGTGTAAATCGACTTTTAAAAATTTAAAATTAATGGATAAAAAATTAAGAAAATTAAGAAATTGATTTTTGTCGACAATAAAAAAATTAAGAAATTGTATATATAAGGAAAAAATAATAACATTTACTCGAAAACTCATCCCTCATCCCGTTAATATTTTAAGTTCAACTTTAAAATTTATTAAACTCTATTTTCGAGTTGAATAAGTGTTGCGAACTTAATTTACGGTAGCGATTTTTTAGTACTTACGCTCGTGCAATCAATTTGAAATTCAGAATTCAATTGGACGGTCCACACTGAGGATTAGAGGATCCTCGATGTCTTTTGCTAAATTTATAGAATCATTATCATCCTCGGATTAAAAGGTTTCCTTTTTGGTCTTATACAATATGCCTGAAAGTGACCCTTTTCTCCACTGCTCCAACACGTTATGTTTGAAAAATTTTAACTGTTTTTTATTTTGATTGACATTTGTTTGGGCCTTTTGATTTACTTATTCCCCTTTGGTCAACAGGGAGAGCACTACCACGTGAATATACAGTTTCTCGTTTACGAATACTTTCACTGAGAACTACATCTTGTTCATAGCCAACAATTTTTCGTACTTATTCGACAATGCCTTCAACAAGTTCAACGTCGTCTTCTCCTTGATGATGTTGAATGCCACGTTTCTAGACAGCGTCAACTAGATCAATCATAAGGCTTGTCGATCCTTGAGCTTCCACTGTTTTGTGGTCATGGTATCTGACTTCACCCCTAATAGGGGTTCGTGAATATTAGATAATCTTCAATCTGCATCTTCCAAAAACCAAAATCGGATCTATCGAACTTCTTAATTCCAATATTTGAAATTTTAATCTCCATAGATCGTGGTAAATCTCGTCTAGCTCTAATACCATTTATTAGGATCACAACCTAATAACTGATCCAATCCTAAGACAAGTCTAAAAACGTCACAACCTAACCCGATCCAACCCATGAACCACCATAAGTATTTACGAATTTAACCTAACATATTGAGCGCGTGGGGTTAACGCGCAGAATAAAGAGAGTGGGGTATTTGCAAGAGACAGAGAGAGAGAGAGAGAGTATGAGCTGTGGGGATATGAAGAGTGGACCCCACCACCCATGTGCCCTCCTCCTGTCTCCACCAGCTCCTGCTTCTCTCAATCATTAGTCCCCTTCTCTTCCCAAATTACCCCTCTCCTCTTCCTTCCTTCTCTCTGCCATCAGCCATGGCCGCCATTACCGCTATTACCGCCTCCTTCTAAGCTCTACACCTTCTTCTTCTTCTTCTTCATGTCAAATTCTGAAACTGCCGACAGCTCTAATGGCGCCACCAATGGCGCCGCCCTCGACACCCACAAAAACCAGCTCTCTTCCAACGGAGCCCTCGCCGTTAAAAAACCCCCCTCCAAGGACCGCCACAGCAAGGTCGACGGCCGTGGCCGTCGCATCCGTATGCCCATAATCTGCGCCGCTCGTGTCTTCCAGCTGACTCGCGAACTTGGTCATAAATCCGATGGCCAAACCATCGAGTGGCTCCTCCGTCAAGCAGAGCCTTCCATTATTGCTGCCACCGGCACCGGCACCACTCCCGCTAATTTCTCTTCCATCTCTCTCTCCGTCAGAGGAAATGGCAACTCCGCCTCTCTCTCTTCCACTACTTCCACTCTCTCCCTCTCTCGCCCCCAGCCGTTCATTCTCGGCAAACGTGTCAGAGCCGACGACGACGGCGGTACTGACGATGGGTTGGGAGTGGGTCCGAGTGGGTACTGGGCGATTCCGGCCAGACCGGATTACGGGCAGGTGTGGAGTTTCGCGGCTGCCGCCGCCGCGGAACAGGGGATTTCTCAGCCGGCGTCGTTGTTTGCTCAACAGCAGCAGCCGATCAGAGAAGCATCTGCAGCGAGAGTTGGGAATTACCTTCCGGGTCATCTGAATTTACTGGCGTCCTTGTCCGGCGGCGGCGGTGCCGGCCGGCGGGAAGACGACCGACGTTGAGATAATCCTAGTAACTATCCAAATTCATCGTATTTTGTATAAATATCTGTGTGTCAATCACTTTCTTGTGTGCAGCTATAACGTAATTTTAGTCGGAATTTACTTGGAATCACAATTCTTAGGTCGAATTTCATTTTAGAGTTTGAATTTTCTAGAGTTTTTTTGGTCGGATGAGAAAACAGAACAAGAAGAACAGGAACAGAGCTGGGTTGAGCTGAGCTGAGCTGCAATCGGAGCTCTGGTTTTTGGTCGGAATGAGCTTGTTTAAAGCGGTGGCCGCCATTGGAGGCGATTCTGAACCTTGATCTTCATCCATGGAAGCTCCAATCTATGTCTGTAAGACCTCTGTTTTTTCCGAAGAATTTCATTTGTATTCTTAGAATTTGTTGGGTGTGACAATAATGGTGTTTTTGTTGTTGTTTAAATCAGTGAATTGTTTCTGGGGTTGATCTGATATGAATAAGAATTCCATTGTTTTGGCTAAAAGCAGAGTTCTTAGCTATGAATTCTTCAAGAACATGTTCGTCTTCTATGAACATGAATTATGAACATTGACACAAATGTTTGATGTTTTTGTTGGTGACATGGCTTTGCCTCCTTACCTTAAAACAAACTGAGCTGGTGTTCTTCATGGCAATAAAAATAAAATGTTGATCGGTAGAATTTTGATTCATTTATTTTGAATTAAGCTTTGCAATTTAATTTCGATAAATTATATTTTAAATACTTTAAATTTAATTTTTAGGAGTAGTTAGAAATAAATAATTATAAAATTACTATATATATATATATATATATATATATATATATATATATATATATATATATATATATATATAAATACAAAACTCATGGAATAAACATTTTTTGAACATAAAAGTTGAATAATAGTTTTAAGTAATATATTATTTTTTTTTTGCCATAAATTTTCATTAACTAATTCAACCATTTTCTATTGTTTTTCATGCTTTATTAATTTTCTCAAAATTTTAAAAAAAGAAAAGAAAAGAAAGAGTGATAGAAGTGCCCCCATGCAGGATCGAACTACAGACCTTCAGTTTACAAGACTGACGCTCTACCACTGAGCTATAGGGGCCGTTGATGATAACTTTGCCTAACAAATATAATACTTTTTACAAATGTGGGTTTTTGTGTGAAGTGTTTGAAGAAATGCCTCACAGAAACGTAGTATCATCTTGGGGTTTGATCGGCTCAGGTTCGGCTGAGGATGGTGAGTTTGATAATTGTGCTTGGAGACTTTTTTGGCCATCAGGATTGATCGATGCCTTATGAGTTTGCTATGTGTACGAGAAGTCGGGTCATTACAGTTGGTATCAGAGCTAGACACCGGGGCAGTGTGCTAGCGAGGACGCTGGAGCCCAAGAGGGATGGATTGTGAGATCCCACCTCGGTTGGAGAGGGGAATGAAGAATTTATTATAAGAGTCTGGAAACTTCTACCTAGCAGACACGGTTTAAAAACCTTTAAGAGAAGTCCTTGCAAAGGAATTGTAATAGCTCAAACTCATCGTCAATAGATATTGTGTTCTTTGAGTTTATTTTTTATGAGCTTTCCCTCAAGGTCTTAAAATGTATTTGACTGACACCAATACGTAACGGACCAAAGTTGATAATACCTACCAACAGTGGACTTGAGTTGTTACAAATAGAATTAGAGACAGTCACCAAACGATGCAAGACACTAATCAGAGTAGGGCTAGACTCTCTTTATAATAGACGCGTCTTAATAGGATAAATCGAATAATAGCTACTAGCGGTGAGTTTGTACTGTTACGTAATATTTATTTATTTTTAATATATTGAGTTAAATATTTGAAACTCAATTTCAATAATTTTTTTAAAAGAATGTATTTAAAATTTTATTTTTAAAAGTTGTTGGGAGTATATAATTAAAAGTAATTATAATGTTAAATAAAAATAAAACTAAATAAATATGTGTAAATAATGTAGTGTAATAAAAAATAACTATTTAAAAAATTAATAATAAATTAGGAATTGTGTCTGTTTGGATTGGGCCTGATATGGGCCAAATCATAGCCCATGGGTCGACCCGATTCCAAAATGTTGGTTTCTAATTTTTTATTTTATTTTATTTCTCTCTGGCACCAATCCGGTGAACAAATTTAATAGGTATTTTTTAAACATAATATTAACGGAAAGTATATTTTTAAACATTTTTTAAAAGTTGAAGAGTATTAAATAAAGTTTTTTTAAAGTTCAAAGATATTTTTGAAACAAAATACTAACGATTTCCATCATTTCTCAAAATTTATAGCGTGTTTTTATTAGACATTTATTTTTCTATAGCTTCTTCTTCTCGTGGGACAATTATCTCGCTCGAACAAAGACGTGTGCACAAAAGGGGTTTCTCCATTAAACTCAAGATGGGAAACCCTCCTCCGAGACACGAGTTAGGCTTAGATTCTAACCTACGCTCCTCTTAATATAGTACAACGATGTCAAACTCAAAAGGCACGAGCTAGCCCAAATGGTAACTATGGAGATAAATTTGGAGAAATGTTCGAATATTTGGATACACAGTGGTTAAAATTGTAATTTAATATAATTTTTCGTATCGACATCTAAATGGATTTGGAAATCAAATTTATAGAAATACAATTAAACGACCATTTAGAGAACAACTATATATTATCCAATCGTTTTTGTTTAAAATAATCATGTCGTTGGCGAGACAGAGAATATCAAAATCATTAAAAATTCGAATTTTGAATTTTGAACGTGAATCGAAATAATATATATTATTTAACTTGTTAATAAAATATTATGTAAACCACGAGTCAACGTAGAAAAATAAATATAATTTTTTAAATATTATTATTATTATTTCATTGACAATAAAATGTTAACTACTTGCAAAAGGAAAAGGATGGGTTATTTATTTATTTATTTATTTTTAAAAAAACCCACCAAATTGGACATACAATTTAGGTAATATCTTTAAACTAATTTTTTTTAAATATTATTATTAAATATAATCACTAATTTTTTAATAATATCTTTAAACTTAAAATATATATATATATATATATATATATATATATATATATAATATAAAACTTTTAATAAATTAATTAATATTTAATTTTTTTATAATAAAAGTTAAAGGTGTTAATGCTATTTTAAAAATTTTCATGGGTATTATTTTCACATTGTACTAATGGTAGGGGTGTTTTGGACTTTTTAAAAAATTGAAAGGTACTCGTGAGATCTCATGTGTTGGAGAGGGGAATAAAACATTTATTATAAGAATGTGGAAATCTCTTCCTCGTTTACGCGTCTTAAAAACTGTGAGACTGACAGCGATACATAACGGACCAAAACGAAAAAATATCTGCTAACGGTGGTCTTAGACTATTATAAATGGTATCAGAGCCATACAGCGGGCGACGTGCCAACGACATTATTGAAAATTCAAAAGTATTTTTGAAATAAAGTACTAACAGTTTCTACTTAAAACAACGGTTTAAAAAAAATATAAAAGTATTATTTCAACTTTTAAAAATTTAAAGGTATTTTTTTAAAGATAATATATTCTCTATTAATTTAGCCATAAATTAAAGTTTGATTTTCTTTCCATCTATAATTGCTCTTGCATTACAGCTAATATGGGTAATAACTTTTGTTTAGTTTCTTAATTTGTGTGTTAAAAAGTTATCCCTTTATCTACAAAAAGAATAATGTCAATATATTACGTCTTATTCTAATTCGTTGTAACATTTTTATTTTTAATAAACCGTCTTAGGTTATATATATATATATATATATACACGGGGTTGGTGGACCATAACACAAATTTCTATAATAGAAACTTATGCTTGTTTAATATTCGAAGGGTCGAGAAATCCAATGACTCTCGAGAGCTTGTGCTCCCTATCGAACAACAGTTACTCGTGTGTTGTTTGTTAGGTATTTAGTTTGGTATGAACACTTTTGATTTTTTAAGTTAGGGGGGTTCGTATAACTTAATAACCTGACCAATTTGGATATTACCCAACATAAACCATAACGGTTGAGTTGAGTTTTTTTTTTTTTTTTTTTTTCCGGTTTGGTTCCATTTGTGAGTTACATTTTTTTGGTTTAAAAGATTAAGAATATTTAAAGTTTGTAACTAACTGGTAAATGTTTGATATTTGTATTTTATAAAAATTTTAATTATTAATATTTGCAGACAAAATATTTAAAAATTTAAATAATTAAAAAAAACTGACAACACAGCCCTCTAATTGAGTTGGGTTAACTTGAAATTTTGAGTTGATCTAAAATATTTTTCCAACTCAATCCGCGTACACGCCTAATTTAAGTTTGAGTAATAAATGTTCGATAATTATTTTTATACGACCATCCTAGGTAAAGAAAAGTTGTCCAGTATATCTTGCATTTGGATGAACATTTGCTCCCACCTCGCATATTTATCGTACTCAAATAAGACATAAGTTGAGTTTTTTAGCTCTATCGACCTCTTGCTCAAAAACGTACTTCATTATTATATGTCAACAGGTGAGAATCAAGATTCAAATTTCGGATAGAAAAAGAAAAAAATTGTGAGATTCTGTCTCGATTGGAGAGGGAAACGAAACATTCCTTATAAAAGTGTGAAAACCTCTCCCTAGTAGACGCATTTTAAAATCATGAGGTTGATGACGATACGTAACGGGCTAAAGTGGACAATATATGCTAACAGTGGACTTCGGGCTATTGTAAATGAAATCAGAGCTAGATACCGAGCGGTGTGTCAGCGAAGACACTCTCCTAAAGGAAATCATAAATCTAAAAAGAATACTCTATTTAAAATAATAATTTATGAATCTCCACCAATGGGAGGTAGAGTATAAATAGTGGAAGATGTGGGACCCAAAAGAGTGGCATTGGAGGCTAAATAGTCGGTGAAGGGGACACGTCAGCGTGACATGTCGGAAACAGACAATTTAAACAAAAAAAGGAAAAAAAAAAACAGAATATGGTTGGTTGCCCGGCCTGTCGGAGGTATAATCATCTGCAACCGCTTTCACGATTAGCCATTTGTACCCGGATCTTGCCTTTAACTTTAGACCATCTGCCGCTCTTCATTAAACGCTGACATTTTTGTCGTCGATGTTTGCTTTCCTTCTCTCAACGGCCGGTTGGTTTTTATACAAAATGACCATTTTGCCCCTCCGCATACTCGGCCAATCTCAAATTCTTTTTTTTTTCTCTTTCATATATATATATATATATATTTATTTAACCATTTAATTTTAAATTTAAATAATAATTATAATATTATATTTTCATATACTCTATATATTAATAAAATTATATAAAATTAATATTGACGGGTACCTGATATACTTAGAGACATCTACGAAGAGGGGACGAAGAAGCCTTCCCGTCTTCGTTCTCGCTTCCTAATTCAATTCTCATTTCCGTGAAATTCTCCATTAATTTTCGTGGGAATTCTCGGTTCCCACAAATTATATTTCATTTTGTTATAACATATATTTTTTAAATAAATATTAAAACGGGATTTTGTACTTAAAACGCAGTCTTTTGTACTTAAAAAAAAATATTATTTTCTAAGTGAAGCGAGATGAGGTAAGACGAGATTTTGTACGGGGGCAGAGAATCCCTATTCCAACTCGTTTAACTAATAAAAAAAACGTAAATCGAAATAATAATTTGAACTTACCTTAATATTGAATTAATATCGCTTATTATTATTATTATTATTATTATTATTATTATTATTATTATTATTATTATTATTATTATTGACTCCTAACATTAAAAACAAATTAAGAAATTTTAAATTTACAATAAACAAGGTGTCGGCTCAATTATTGTTATTATTTTTTGCCTAAAAAGTAAACCATTTATTATTTTTTAAAAATATCATATTAAGAATTAAATTACCCTAAATATAATTGGACAAATTTCCAATTTAATTTAAATAATTATTTTAATAGTACACTTAAAAGTTTTAACATTATTATTAAATTTGCTTAATTTTATTTTAAAATATTAATTTGGGAGGAAAACGGTTAATATTTTATTTAAAAAATACCCTTTTAACGAATTTTAAAAATACTATTAAATACTTTTAAATATTTTAAAAAACTTCAAAAACACCTCTGAACTTTTAAGAAAATCCTTATGGTTAGTACCATGTTTAAAAAATACTTATTATGTTTCAAAAGTAACATTAAAAAGTTTGGAGATAATTTATGGAATGTCATAGGCGATAAGAATTTTAAAAATATTATGAAGGATATTAATAATTTTTTTTTTAAATTTAAAGATATTTTTTAAACACGGTTAAAAGTTTAAGGGAATTTTCGAAATAAAATACTAATGGGTTTCATATCTGTTACATAAGTTGAATATTATCGAAACTTTAAAAGTTTAAGTATTTTTTAAATAAAGTATAAATTTTGGAGTATTTTTATTCATTCCGCACAAACTTCCTTTTATATATATAAATATATATAAATAAAATAAACTAAAATAGATTTATAACAAGAAACAATATATTTAACTTTAAAATTCTAAATTTTAAATTTTAAAATAGTTTTAAAAAACAAATTGAATTTTGTGAGAGGTGACGTTTAAATTTCGTTAAATTACAAATTAAATTTCTATAATTTTGAAAAAATTAAAATTTAATTTTTATAATTTTAAATATTAGAATTAATTTTTATGATTAGATAAAAAAAAGAGGTTTTATAAAACTATAAATGACCGAATTCGAATTTTTATATATAATATATATAAATTATATATATATATATATATAAATTATATATATATATATATATATTTAAAAAAAAGTTATTTATTAACAGACCTTGAACCATAAAGGACACAAAGGGCAGTTCGTAAAAGTTTGGAGGGCAAAATCGTCAATATAACAAAATTTTCTCCGGCAGAGAAAAACAGCAAAGCAAGGCAGAAAAGGCTGCTCCTTCTCTACACGCTTTGGATTTTCCTTTTCATTTTTTCTGTTCAAATTTTCTCGCAATCCAAACAACCTCTCATCGTCCTTCATCTTTCTCTTCCACAAACCCTACCTGTATGTGGCTATGGCTTCTAGGTTTTCATGAAGCCGAATTGGAGTCCATCTTTCTTCACTTACACAACTCTTCCGGAGCTTCTATTGGCTGAATTTTGAATTCTTTCTGGCTCTGAGAAGATTTCCCGTTTCTTAGTTCTGGGAACTCGATCTTGCCTCCAATTTGATCGGGGTAATTACTCGTGTTTTTGCTTTTTATTTCTTTGAAGGTAAGAGGATCAATTTTGGATTAATGCGTTAGTATTGACTTCACCTTCGTGGGTTTCTGGGGATATGAATGTTCTTAATTTTATTTTGGATTACTCGTATTATTCGTTTTGATTATGTTGATAGTTTTGGAAGACTGGTGAAGCTTGGTTGAACTCGAGTTTAATGTTTTCCTTTTCCTAATTTGGTGTCATTAGTTATGTTCTTAATTCAGCTTCACTTCTCGGGGATTTTCTTTAGACTACAAGATCTATTGAAGAAGCAGTTCTAGCTCTGATTGGTAATTAGCTTTTAAGGAATTTAAGCATACAGATCGAGGAGATTTCATTTCAGGGGTTTTGGGTTAAATCCGAGTCAATGTATCCGTACAATTGATTGGAACCAACTTTATTGCTCTCTGTATTAGAAATTGAGACATCTTTTGGTGTTGAACTTGTCAATGGTGACCTACTAACCAGGATTAGATGAGTAGTTCACGTGGGACCTTATTAAAGTCTGATTATACATTTTTTTTTTTGGGAAGTAGTCTTTTTATCTCAATATTGATCGCTTTTCCACCTGCCAATGCTCAGTTTGCTTTCATGTATAAATTTGTAGGAATATGTCTCGGAAATCCCAGGGGATGATTTCATTAAAATCCATTAAATCGATGCCAGTTAATTCTCGGTTCATGATTCCGCAAGCAGCTGAAGCTTTGGAAGAACCTTATAATCGGAATGTGAAAAACATGGAAGCTAGTTCGTTAGTTGATGGCGAAAATGGTGCTTCTGGAGATGATCGACTTCGATCCAGTACGAACAATAGTGACGTGCTGAATGAGGATTCACCATATAATTTCAATACTAAAACAGTGGAAGAAAGACCCGCGCTGGAAGATGGAGAAGATGGTTCTATGTCTTTACCTTCACCTTCAAATTCGGCTTCACAAAGTGAAAGCAGGTGGGGTGACACATCCTCCTACACGCCAAGGAAGGTATTTTGGGTCATTTATTGACACTTCGACATTCAAATCTATTATAATCAGAGGATAATGGTAGCTGAGATTTTATTTTTAGTTCATCATTACAGGAAAGCTACATTCTAATTTCTGCATACTTAATCTCATCACAATCTTGGTCATTATGGTTTTAACTTAAGTTATCCTTCATTCTTTCTTCTTCTTCTAGGGTTATTTATTTATTTCCTTTCCTTATTTTATTTATTACATAAGAGTCAGCCTTTCCATTTTGAGCCCCACGATTGCAATTGACAGGAGTTCACGATTGCACTTGACAGGAGTTATTTCCCTTTCCTTGTTTATGCTTCTCAACCAGAATGATTAAAATAGGATAAATATGTTGTGGTATTAACTTAAGAATTGCGTTAGTACAATAGAAGAAGTAGTCATTTATGTTAAAATATCCAATATTTCCCAATGGATGCATGTGATCTAGGAATAGCTTGCACGAGAGGTGCCGTATCATCTCAGTGTGCAAAATGCTAGATCTTTGTTCTTGCAAGTAATCTTGTCCAGTCATCTACTAAAATATTTTTCAAGTTGGACCTAGATATATGGAAATGTTAGTCTTTGAATTTCATATAATCCTTTTATTTTGATTTTTTTGATCTTTGAATCTCTTTTGTTGACCTCGTGTGTTGTATATCAATTTTCTCTTGCTGACTATGGAGAAGAGAATATCTGTAATAGCCCAAGCCCAACACTAGCAGATATTGTCCGCTTTGGCCCGTTACGTATTGCCGTTAGCCTCACGGTTTTTAAAATGTGTCTGTTAGAAAGTGGAGTTTCCACACCCTTATAAGGAATACTTCATTCTCTCCAACCGATGTGGGACTTCACAATTCACCCCCCTTGGGGGGCCCAACGTCCTCGCTAACACACTGCTTGGTGTCTGGCTATGATACCATTTGAAACAGCCCAAACCCACTGCTAGCAGATATTGTCCGTTTTGGCCCATTACGTATTACCGTCTGCCTCACGATTTTTAAAACGTGTCTGTTAGGGAGAGGTTTCCACACCCTTATAAGGAATGCTTCGTTCTCCTCTCCAATCGATGTGGGATCTCACAATATCAAATAAAAAGACAACAGGAGGCAGTTGAAAACAGTGAATAATTGAAACGCAACGACTTTTAGTTTCCTTTTTGGATTATGTTCTTTTAAATCTGTTGGACTAGATTCTCAATTAGAGCTAATTATCGCTACTATCTATTTCTATTACCCATAGGTCCCTTGCACATACAACAAAGCTGTTTCAAGCAATAATGGTTACATTGCGCATCTTGGCACCTCTTTTAGTTTTCTATTGTCCATGCCCAATTTAGATCTTTCTTTCTGAAAATGCACTTAATAGATTCATCCGTTGGTAGTTCAGGCATTATTAGCTTCTGTTTTCTTCATACATTTCATATAAACATTTTCATTGTGTTTTTGACATTTTATTTCATAAATTTGCATGGGTACGTAAACAAATCTCCCACTTGCATATATGATCTTGTATATGTCGTTATTTTCTAAGCTAATGTGAACCAACATGTTTCTCAGTTGATCATAATCTTGTGAACAAATATTATATTCAGTTGGCCCCCCTACTGAAGTATCTAGTGTTTGATTTAAGAGCCTATTTGCTAAACTTGTCTATTTCAGATGCATCAATCTTGGTTTAAACTTCCAAATGGCAATTGGGATCTTGTAAATATACTGTCAACTACAGGAACAGAATCAGTAGTTTCACTGACTGAAGGAAAGGTAGCAAATTGAAATTATAAGAAACTTTAGCTGTATGAAGCTTATTGATATCTGATTGCGTTACCATATGAATGGTTGCAGGTGTTAAAGGCGAAAGCTGAAAATTTAATTTCTGCAAATCCAGATATCCTTGATGGCGTTGATGATCTTATGCAACTTAGCTATCTAAATGAACCTTCAGTGTTGTATGATCTTGAGTACAGATATAATCAGGATCGTATATATGTGAGTGTCTGAATTGTTTTTAATACGGTTAGTCAAGGGTCTACTTAAAAGCTATTCTAATAGTAATGACATGGGTATGATTTTGGGAACTTCAGACAAAAGCAGGGCCAGTTCTGGTTGCTATCAATCCTTTTAAGAAAGTTGACTTGTATGGGAGTGATTACATTGAAGCATACAAGCGCAAAGCGGCTCAGAGCCCGCATGTTTATGCCATTACAGATACAGCCATCAGAGAGATGATTCGAGGTTTCCTGTTGTCCTTGATATTTTATTTGGCTCAATTTATGCTTAGGCTGTTATTTTGTCTGCTTCTTACCGACTTTTCCCCCTCCTTTCAGATGAAGTAAATCAATCAATTGTTATAAGGTAATGCTGGTGCATGTTTTCAACTTTTGCTCAGCTTTTTAATTTATTCTATAATCCTTGCTGTTCTTTTCAAGTGTTACTTTTTTACTCGAGCATATATAAGCATAGCATTCATCTAAAAGAGCCAAGGAAGTTATTTTATACGTTATTCTAGCTGGCTCAGGACCCAATGGATTGAAGTTCTAGGATAATAATATCTTCAGTCTTTTCAATCTACACCATTCAGTTATTCAGATAAATCACATAAACAATATACAACCAACCATATGGTATGTCTCTTAGAGTTAACAGTTGCTTGGTATTCATGTTTTTCATATGACCATTAGTTTGTATCATAAAATAACATGCGGGGTGGTGTGAGTAGCATAAAGGCAATTTTATACTTTCCATATTATTCATGTCCTTTTAATGCCTCAATTCAGCGGTGAAAGTGGAGCTGGAAAAACTGAAACAGCAAAGATAGCAATGCAATATTTGGCAGCCCTTGGCGGTGGAAGTGGAATAGAATTTGAGATATTGAAGACCAATCCTATCTTAGAAGCTTTTGGAAATGCAAAAACTTCGAGAAATGATAACTCAAGCCGCTTCGTAAGCTCCTATATCATGCCATTGATTTCCTTTTAGATGGATGTGTTGTATTAAAGTGGCTTTTTACTTGCAATTTTAGGTTCTACAGCCTTTTTAAAGTGGAATTTAACATTTGCAGGGAAAATTGATTGAAATTCATTTTAGTGAAACTGGGAGAATCACTGGTGCAAATATTCAAACTTGTAAGCTTTCTTGTATTTAGGACTCTGCGTTGGTTTTCAATGGAAATTTAATTTGAGATGGTTCATCTGACTTTGATTGTGCTGCTCATTATGAACCCCGGACAGTTTTGCTGGAAAAGGTAAATCTGTTAGTCTACCCTTTGAAATGTGCCTGTATTGATTTTTTTTTTAATTTTTTAATTTTTAATTTTAAAAAAAGCTCTGAGAACAATATATTTCTCCAACAGTCGAGAGTTGTTCAATGCACGGAGGGAGAAAGGTCATACCACATCTTTTATCAACTTTGTAGTGGGGCTCCTCCTGCACTTAAAGGTAACTCCTCTCTTTCGATTTGCAGATACTTGTGGGCATTATTTTTGGCTTGTTTGCGGGGAAGTTCTTTTATATCTTATGAATAAATTTGGAAATGATGTGTAAAATATTAGATAATGTTACTCATTATCTAATAGTTTACACGTGTCTAACATTTATTCATGTTGATATGGATTGCATTGGACCTCTTGTTTTCTTAGCTTCTTTTTATCGGTCTTGTCTTGGGTTTCATGTGCTAGCTAGCATTTAGAGAAGTGCCAATGTTAGTGCTTGCTGGTCTTATTGCATTTGTGATTATATATATATATATATTACTTTTTTAAAATTTAAATGGCTCTTCCCACCCCAAGGACGGCAGAGTGGTTAAGGCTTGGAATGCTACGTGGGCATTGGATTGGATATTGGTCCTAATTTTGGAACATTTGGTAGAAAATTTAGTAAATAAAAATCTTCTGGT
Source organism: Cucurbita ficifolia (assembly GCA_033971965.1). NCBI lineage: Eukaryota > Viridiplantae > Streptophyta > Magnoliopsida > Cucurbitales > Cucurbitaceae > Cucurbita > Cucurbita ficifolia. The sequence continues at coordinate 10,352,450 of CM066979.1, forward strand.
GTTCCCTTGAATTGGGTCGATGTGTGTTTCTATAGATCAATCGGGTGGGGGTGTCGTACCATTGGAGGAGGTTATTATTATTTTTTTAATGAAAAATATTAATATTACATTTAAATAATTAAATAATTAGTTTATTTTTAATGAAATTATAATGTTTTCTTAAATTTAAAACAACTTTATGCAAAACATTCAAGCAATGTGAAAAGTTTCTTAAATTATAATTCTTGTTCTATCCTTACTACAGTTTCACGTCTGATATTCACTCTGGTGTCTGGTTGCATAAAAGATCTAATTTTTATTCCGTTGCAGAAATTTCCTGCACAATGAAAAATTAGTTGGGTTCTATTGTCCTTTGTTGAACTCTTGAAGTACTCTCATCTACTAGTAATTATAAATCGCCTGGTCTGATTGTTTTATGGATTGATAATACATACCACCTAGGGTTTGCTCACCCCAAGCATAGACTTTGTGTCCCTTGTTTCCGCTAGATGTCTTGTTCTCAGTCTATGGCACCATTTCAACTATTTTTAACTTGGATGTGCAGAGAGCCTGAACTTGAGAAGAGCGGAAGAGTACAAATATCTCAGCCAGAGCAATTGTTTTTCAATAAATAGAGTAAATGATGCTGAAGAGTTTCGTATTGTCACGGTAATTTCTTTAATTTATAATTAAATGAATCCTGGCCAACTATCTATTTTGATGCATTCTACTCAGTCTTTATGTGTTCGAATCAGAAACTTTGCTGTAACATGCTTATCATTACTTCTCAGGAAGCACTAAATGTCGTCCATGTCAGCAAAGAAGATCAACACAGCGTATTTGCAATGCTTGCTGCTGTGCTGTGGCTGGGAAATGTTTCCTTTAGCGTGATAGACAATGAGAATCATGTGGAAGTCGTGGAAGATGAAGGTTAGAATTTCTAAGAGTGAAAGATGCTTGTACCTTGTTTGTGGCAGGGATTTGAACATGAAAGACAGACTTATGATACTTTCTTCATGCTTTATGTCAAATTTTATTCTTTTGCAAGGACTACCCGAGGTTTAAATTGTCGTGAAAATAATATGGATGCTAGTAATAATGACATAGCGATGCTTTTGTAGCAATTGAGTAACTGCGAGAACTAGCCTTTAAAAGAGTTAAGTATCAGATCAACCTAAATGAAGAAATGATAATGCAGTTTTAAATGTGATCGTTCTTTCTAGTGTTTACGCAGGAAGAGTGCATTTTCCTTGCACTCATTCTAGGAACTAAAGTCAATTTAGCCTCCCATTTCTTTAAGTAATAAAGGGGGGATAAAAATTGTGCCATCTTAGACTTTCAACAAAGAAGTAATTCTCATCCGTGGTATAATAATTTCTAGAAGTACATCTATGGCTTTCTTTATTCCACGTTTCTTCCATTCTAGTGATTTACAATATCATTCGTCTACTTGTAACATAATTACAGTATTTATTTGATGTTATATATGTAACTATGTAATTGGCTTCTTTTTAATTAGTCATGTTCTGTCATATCGTGTATCTTATGCTTTATGCTATCATTGGATTACCGTTTTCAGGTTTGCAGACTGTTGCTAAACTGATTGAGTGTGATATTGAGGAGCTTAAACTAACTTTATCAACTCGAAAAATGAGAGTTGGGAATGACAGCATTGTCCAAAAGCTTACTTTACCTCAGGCAAGAAACTTGTTCATGATAACCTCCTAATTTATATTGTGTAGGGACATAGATAAGTAAGGGAGGAACTAATTCTATTGGCAAACTACACATTAGTCACCTTCAAGTAATAACTTAGTAACTATTTATAAGTAACAATTTTAGCTTGGATTTAATTGTAATAGAACTCCAAATTGCTAGTAGAACTCTACTGTAAAATTCCTATTTGTCCACAGATTTTTGTCTGACAAAACAATTCTAGGCCTTTCTCAACGATGAGTGATTTTTGTGGAAAGGTTATGCTGAAAAATTGCGTTGGAATGATCAGACCATTTGGCCGAAATCTGTTGAGGCCCATACCATATACACAGAGCATTGTGCAATTAAGAACATAACCAGTGCTTATATATATATATATATATATATATATATATATATACATATATATATATACTTCTGGCTTGGTTACTTCAGTATGGACTCACATTTGGATTTATGCCTTGCCAGTCTTGCATTGACATTTGTATCAGTCAAAATTAGCTTGAACCTTATTAAGTAATTTAAAAATGCACTTGACTTTTATCGTTGTAAAATCTCTCGCATCAAATTAAATCTGCCTTTCTTGTTATTTGCAGGCAATTGACACTCGGGATGCTTTGGCAAAGTCAATTTACGCTTGTTTGTTTGAGTGGTTGGTTGAACAAATTAACAAATCTCTTGCAGTAGGCAAAAGGCGAACTGGAAGATCCATCAGCATTCTTGATATCTATGGCTTTGAATCATTTGATGTACGTCTCATTTAAACTTTTAATTGCTCTCTCTAATCACTTAATTTGTATGTGTGTATCTTTCTCCTAATATTTTCCCCCTATTCCTGGCTTTTGCAGAGGAATAGTTTTGAACAATTCTGCATTAACTATGCAAATGAGAGGTTACAGCAGCATTTCAATCGTCATTTATTTAAGCTCGAGCAGGAGGTAACTGTCCAGTTGATTATGCTCCAATTAAGCTGAAATGACCTCAAGTGATTACTTTTCATTGAAATCTAACAGCCATTTCTCCTCTTTCTTGTTCCTAATTCAGAAAATATTGACGGTTGATATGTGTCTAAGTTTTAACGAATCAGTAGGTATTGTCTGAATGTAATAGTTTGGTGTAGATTAGGATTGTATATTGGGAAGAATATCATAGGTTTTATTCACCCAAAATTGTTTGCACCATATTTCTTTAGATGACCTAATGTAGGTCATGGAACTCAGAATTAAAATTTACTAAATTGTGGATTTGTCCGAGGAACAAGTCATAACAATAGCAAGATGGAACCTGTAACATGAGTAGTTCTGAAATTTGGGTTATTGATCGGTATTATAGTATATCATGTCCAGAGTCGAAGTGTATGTGTTGGCTAATAGAAAGGGAAAAGGAACTATAACAATTTTTTCGTCTCATTTTTTAGTTTCTCATGCTGTATGCTGAAGTTTACAATATCATATCAGGAATATATTCAAGATGGTATCGACTGGGCAAAAGTTGATTTTGACGACAACCAAGATTGTCTCAGTCTGTTTGAAAAGGTAAGCCTTTAATTTGTCAACTTGATTCTTTGAACTACCATCTCTTGGTCTTTCTAGTATGTATGATGATTTTTCCTTCATCTTCTTATCTTTCTATTTACTTGTATGCCACCAATTTTTTGTCACCTTTTGGCTGATATATTTTGTGACATACTATAGGACGAGTTCACTAATTTAGTTGTTTCAGAGCATGGCTACTTTAAATCAGCATACAATGTCTGCTTATAACTGCCATTTGTAAAGCCTCGACCATCCACACATATAGTAGGAGGGTTAAAAGTGGAATATATCCCTGACAGTCGGTGGGAAGGGGTGCAAATATTTTATAGGGGCATTGTGAGACAGGATCTTTAGGGTTGTTATTGGAGAAGTAGTGAGTGCAGAGAGATTACTGGCCCTCTCGAATTGGCTGGAAGCTTGTGTGCCTGGTTTATTGTTTGCTCATTCTCGCCCAACTGGTGTGTCACGTGTAGATAGAATTGGGAAAATTAGTTTCACCTCTTCTCTTGTCCTCTGGCTAGCTCTACTTGGGATAATATGTTACCGATCTTTGGCTTGAGTTGGTGCTTCCCTAATAAACTAGATGAGATGGGCTTTCATTTGTTTTCTGTAATCCCCTTCAAAGGAAAAGGCTAGAATTTTGTAGATAAATACCATAATGGTGTCTTTGTGGAAGTTGTGGAGTGAAGGAAACCAGGTCTGCAAAGAGCAAACGTGCAGTCTCCATGAGTTTTGGGTTTCTATTAAGCTCTTTGCATCCATCTGGAGTTCTCTCTGTAATTCTTTTTGTAAATATTATATTGTTCATATTGTGGCCAATTGAGAATCCTTTTTGTAACCCTGCCCTGTGGTGATTTCTCATCTTCACTTTTGTAAGCTCTTCTTAGTAATATATTCTTTTATTTCTTATAAAAATAGGAAAAGTGAAATACTTTACACAATTCCATGCCACTTATGTATCATATGTTTTTCTATTGCTATTGTGTATTCTTTCATAGTTTTCTTACTGAAGATTGGGGTTTTAATTAAAAAAACTTATATATGCCATCTAGGCCCTCCCTGGTACATTCTCTGACAAAGAAGTCATATGTTGAGTTACCCTAAATCTTTTATCTAACTATTTAAGTTACCTCTGACATAGTCATTACGAATGCGATGCTCTAACCTCTGAATTGAGTGATGCCACATCATGGGTTCCTTGATGTAGTTTTTAATTTCTTCGCAGAAACCTTTGGGATTGTTGTCCCTGTTAGACGAGGAGTCTACTTTCCCAAATGCCACAGATATGACCTTTGCAAACAAGCTGAAGCAGCATTTGCGTCGTTCTTCTTCTTTTAGAGGAGAACGAGGGAAAGCCTTTACTGTCTGTCATTATGCAGGAGAGGTATTTACATGTCATTGTCAGATAAAATTTATTTACTTTCTACTTCTTGCAGTTTACTTATTATCTTTTTATTATTTATGGAGACATTATCACTTATTAAGAGGGATGTTGCCTGGCCCCTCACTTGATTCAATTAGCCTTCTCTAAGTTCTTTCCCTTTATCAAGTTGTTGGTAGTCATTTGTGAAATTTCTCTTCCTTAGTTAATTTCACCTGACTTTTTGATAGTTGCATCTGGGTCTTCATTCAGGTCACTTATGATACAACTGGTTTTCTGGAGAAAAACAGGGACTTGCTACATGCAGATTCTATTCAACTCCTTTCCTCGTGCTCTTGCCATCTCCCTCAGACTTTTGCATCCAACATGCTAACTCAATCGGAAAAGTCCGTTGGTGGCACTTTACATAAGTCTGGTGGCGCAGAATCCCAAAAACTGAGTGTTGCAAGAAAGTTTAAGGTAATCTATCTGTTGTAATTAATTTATGATTAAATTGCATAATGCGAGTTTTTGTCATTAATTATGAGAGACATTGTTATTCTTAAGCGTGTGGCAATATTATGTCAACAACCGACTCAGGAAAAAAGAAGACAGTAGCTCAAACCGTAGTGAGGATAGAACATAATCTTGTTTGTTTTCTTCAGATGTTTGTCTGATTCTCATTCTTGCAAGTTGAAGCTATTTGCTCTTGATGAGTTTGGTAACATGACAGCATCTCAAATGGTCATTTGTTTGTTTAATTGAATTTAAAATCCGTAAAATACAAGACAGTAGGATGCAGGCAGATGCATGAACGAATTGTCATATATTGAACCTTTTGCCTTTATTAATAATTTTGGATTTTGTATAGGATCAATTATTCCAATTGATACTCCGTCTTGAAAATACGACACCTCATTTCATCCGTTGCATCAAGCCCAACAAACTTCAGTCTCCTGGATTGTATGAGCAAGGACTTGTATTACAACAGTTAAGATGTTGTGGGGTCCTAGAAGTGGTACGAATATCACGAGCTGGATTTCCTACTCGGATGTCGCATCAGAAATTTTCTCGAAGGTATTGCTGGTTATTGCATACATCATTATGCTTTTAAAATTTTCCTTTCTAACATCTATTGATGTAATAACTTGTGCATGATTCTTTTATTCTGGTATGGCTCATCAGGTATGGTTTCCTTCTACAAGAAAGCCTTTCATCGCAGGATCCACTAAGTGTCTCGGTCGCAATTCTTCATCAATTCAATATATTGCCTGAAATGTACCAAGTTGGCTATACAAAATTGTTTTTCCGAACTGGGCAGGTAAAATGCTTGTGCTTTCTGTGAACATTAATTGCTCTATTAATGAAAGGCTATTTGGGTTTTGAAGATTTTAAACTCTTTACCGAGCTAGGTCAGCAATCCATACTACCTTCTAGAAAGGGGAGTTAATTGAAGAGCTGATATAATCTTTCCTTTATTGATTATCTTTTTTCCGAATTGGCAACGACCTATTTGTTCGGCAGCGATGAGAACTATTACAGCAAAAAACATCCTAAAAAAGAGCCACAGAAGTGCAATATAAGAGTGATTTATTTAATAAATGTAGACAATGTTCAATAATTTTCATTTTCTCACCGAGAGGTGTGCTTAGCAAGTTATATGGCTGTTTGATCCCGACGTCTTAGTCGTATTATATGCTGCTTATGTTTTGCAGTTGCTACTTTCCTCTGGTTTCGATTGGGTTAGAAATCAGTGGTAAAAAGAACTTAGGATACCGGTTTAGAAGTCAAAATTATAACTTATTCTCTATTAGTCTTAGTTGGATTTTATTGTGTGGAAGTATATTCTTAGCATGAAATATTGTGACTAGTCAAATTTTTATAAAAACAATCTGGCAGATTGGAGTGCTTGAAGATACAAGAAACCGCACCCTTCACGGGATTCTATGTGTTCAAAGCTGTTTTAGAGGGCACCTGGCTCGACGCCACATCAAAGAGCTGAAAAAAGGGATTTCCATTCTTCAGTCATGTATTAACCTCCCTCATCAACATAGAACCGACCACCTTCTAGTTCTTTGGATACAGATTTGAACTATTCTAATTTCTCATGCAGTTGTACGTGGGGAGAAAACCAGAAAAGAATATGCTATCTTGTTACGAAGGCATAGGGCTGCTATTTCAATTCAGAAGTGTGAGAAAGCCAGAATTGCTAGAAAACGTTCGAAGGAAGTTTGTGATGCATCAGTCGTGATACAATCAGGTAATCAGATGTTCTACTGGATTTATGATTTCACAAGGAAGCAACTAAAAACAGTTCATATTCTATAGAGTTCGATGCAAAACAGTGTTCGATTATCCGAGATAACTTCAGTGTGCATGCCCACTTTAAGCCTTTGAATTTAATTACAATGCTTTGTGCACTTTGCTAAGGAGGTTATGGAACTGGAGTTGTGAGATCCCACGTCGGTTGGAGAGGGAAACGAAACATTCCTTATAAGGGTGTAGAAACCTCTCCCTAGCAGACGCGTTTTAAGAACCTTGAGGGGAAGCCCGAAAGGGAAAGCCCAAAGAGGACAATATCAGGGCTGTTACAAATGGTATCAGAGTCAGAAATTAGGCGGTGTGCCAGTGAGAACGCTGAGTCTCCAAGGGGGGTGGATTGTGAGATACTACATCGGTTGGAGAGGGGAACGAAGCATTCCTTATAAGTGTGTAAAAACCTCTCCCTAGCAGACGCGTTTTCAAAACCTTGAGGGGAAGCCCGAAAGGAAAAGCCCAAAGAGAACAATATCTGCTAGTGGTGGGCTTAGGCTGTTACAAGAGTTTTGTGTACCGACCTGGATACATAAAACCAGCTGAGTTTATAACAAATAAAGCACGTATAGAACTACAGAGTCCGGTAAAATAAACCGAAAAATTCGGTTGTTTTTCTTATAACAAATAAAGCATTTACAGAACTACAGAGTCTAGTAAAACAAAATAAAATATTTACCAGCTTCTTACTGGAATGTGGATTGCTCTGCCAGGTCTAGACATCTCTGGCCGTATTTCTGTTCTTCAATGAGTTCTGATTGCATTTACTAATTTGGTCTAATGTATGCTACCTTTCAGCTATCCGTGGTTGGTTGGTAAGAGGATGCTCCGGAAATATAGGATTAATGAGTCCTGGTGGTCTTACGGTAAACTTCACCATTTTGATATTTATCTGTTCATTCTCTGATTATCATTTTTTTCTTTCAAATCTTCTGGTTGCCTAAACTTTCAAGCATCTTTCCATACTGGTCCTACTGAAACTTTGTCTAATTTACTATTGTTTGGAATCACGACTCTCCGTAATGGTATGATATTGTCCACTTTGAGCATAAACTCTCATGGCTTTGCTTTTGGTTTCCCCAAAAGGCCTCATACCAATGAAGATGTATTCCTTACTTATAAACCCATGATCATCCCCTTAATTAGCCAATGTGGGACTCCCTCCCAACCATCCTCCCCTCGAACAAAGTACACCATAGAGCCTCCCCTGAGACCTATGTAGCTTTCAAACAATCTCTCCTTAATCGAGGCTTGACTTCTTTCTCTGGAGATCTCGAACAAAGTACACCTTTTGTTCGACGTTTGAGTCACTTTTTGACTACACCTTCGATGCTAGCAACTTCTTTGTTCGACATTTGAGGATTCTATTAGTATGTCTAAGTTAAGGACATGACTCTGATACCATGTTATTAGTAATCACAACTCTCCACTTTGAGCATAAGCTCTCTTGACTTTGCTTTTGGTTTCTCCAAAAAGCCTCATACCAATGGAGATGTATTCCTTACTTGTATCCAATAGGTTTGTCGAATATGATTCTCATCTTGAATTCCCAACAGGAAAATGGATCAGGGGAGGTGCTTGTCAAGTCATCATTCCTTGCAGAATTACAACGCCGTGTCATGAAGGCCGAGGCTACTTTGAGAGATAAAGAAGAAGAAAACGACATCCTCCATCAGCGTGTCCAACAGTATGAGAATCGATGGTCAGAGTATGAACTGAAAATGAAGTCAATGGAAGAGATGTGGCAGAGACAAATGAGATCCCTGCAATCTAGCCTCTCCATTGCAAAGAAAAGCTTATCAGTTGATGATTCGGTTAGAAATTACGACGCATCAGTCAATTCAAGCGACGGCAGAGGATACAGTTGGGAAGTGGGTACCAACAACACAACTGATGAAAGCAATGGAATAAGACCAATGAATGCAGGTCTCAGCGTCATTAGCCGATTAGCCGAAGAATTCGACCAACGAAGTCAAGTCTTCGGCGATGATGCAAAGTTCTTAGTAGAGGTAAAATCTGGTCAAGTTGAGGCAAGTATTGACCCAGATAGGGAACTCAGACGGTTGAAACAAATGTTCGATGCATGGAAGAAAGATTACGGGGGACGACTGCGCGAAACGAAAGTGATTTTGAATAAGATCGGGAATGACAGTGCCATGGATAGAGTGAAAAGGAAATGGTGGGGAAGGAGGAACAGCACAAGGGTATAGCTAAAAAAAACAAAAAACAAAACAAAAAATCTGAAATAAAGTTAATAATAGTACAAAATATACTGTTTGATCTGAGAGATTGGTGATTTTTGGGGAACATGTAAATGATGGGTTAAATCAAGAAAGAAAGGCTTTTTTGAAGCACAAATATGGTCTGTGGTGCCAATAGTTGCAAGGAGGAACTGCTGCAAGAGCTCTGTTCTAACTTTTTTTCATTACAAAATTTTTGAGGGGCTTCAAGTGATTTATTACCTGTGAAGTCCACTCTCTAATATGTATATCTTTTTCCCTACTTATCAATCTCTCTACTAAATATATATATATATATATATATATTAAAGTGTTATTACGAGTCTAAATATATTATCTATTATGGTATTGAATTTTTGTACCATATACTATTATTTATTACTAGTTATGTAGTTTTACTTAATCGTGACGTGTGACTTGGTCATGTTATTACGAGTCTATGAGTATATATCTATTAGGAGGTTGAATTTTTGTACCATATATGTACCGTTCAAGCCCACTGCTAGCATATATTGTCCCTTTTGAGCTTTTCCTTTCAGACTTCTCCTCTTGTGAGATCCTACGTTAGTTGGGGAGGAGAACGAAACATTTTATTTTTTATAAGAGTGTGGAAACCAATCCCTAGGATTTAAAAACCGTGATGAAAAATTCGAAAGGTCTAGAGAGGACAATATCTGCCAGTGGTGGGCTTGGGCTGTTACAATATATTGCTCTCGTTTATTACCGGTTATGACTTTACTTAATTGTGACGTACGTCTTGGTCATATTACTACGAATCTGTGAGTATATTATCTATCACGAGATTGAATTTTTGCACCATATATTACTCTCACTTATTACCTGGCCATACTATTTATGAATAAAAAATTATGGATAGCTTACTTTCAATTTTGTTTGACCCATTGACCTAATTTGACCATTCACTTCAAATATATTTATATTTGTTCATTCAAATCACATTTAATGTGTAAATTTAATGTAATGAAGTAGTACCACCTAAGTATTTTTACTTAGTTTATGTAAATTAAAATATCAATAAATTATTTACTCTATTTTAAAATTTTAGAGATATTTTTTAAAAAGAATTACTAATATTTTCTATACAAAATTAATAATAAACAATATTCTCGAATTTTTCTAGACAGTTCATACAGTTCATAACACTGAAACTTCGAAAGTTATTTTTGAAATAAATTATAATATCCGAAAATATCTTATATAGTCTTATAAGGTAGGAACCAAAATTTAAATTTCAACCCATAAAATAATAATTAATTTATTAAGGAATGTTATTTTTTTTTTCTCTAAATAATTTCTCTAATTTCGTTGAAAAAAAAAAAAAAAAAAAAAAAAAACAAACAAACAAACGGGTATAGTACAAAAGAAGTCTATGAAAAACCGTATTAAAACAGAGATAAATGCGTTAAAATTACAACAGGCAACAGACAAACTCTGTGCCTCTCAGTACTCCCCTACTTTCCGGTTGCCGCCCCCATTCCGTACAAACCCGCCGACGATGTTGGCCGCCGGCGCTCGCGTTTCCCACCACCTCCGGGAGTGCGACTGTCACTTCGGCCTTACCTCCTCCTCCGCCGTCGTCCTCTTTCCTCCGATATGGCCTCGGAAGCCCACTTCTTCCCCTTCAATTTCTCACCGCTCCCAACGACGTGGGTATTCTTTCTTTTGCTCCATTGTCCCCTCCACCGCCCCCGGCGAACCCCCCATTCTTTCCGATTGTTTTGGGTAACTTTCCATTTTCTAATTCTTTGATTGTTGTCTGTGTTGCTTTCTAAAATTACTTTTGTTTCCCAGTTCTCGAGGAGGTGATCGGGAAGTCTCTGTGACAGGTTTGTTTGCTCCTCGTTAATTTTAAGGAAGAATGTTAATTCGTATCTTTGTCTGAGTTTTTTCTGCGTGTTTTATGTGAGGGAAGTTTTTTGTTCTTTTGGGTTGTCTATATATGGTTGTGTTCTTGTAATGCTGGTTCAAAATTGTTGTAATCTATATAAAATACATGAATTTGGGTTTTATTTTGCTAGCCAAGTGTCACAATCGCACGTTTTTTGGCCGTGGACTTTTGCAATTGTGCGGCACTAACTCCCAACATTGAGTGAGTCAAGCCAATTTGGATTTGTGTTGCCTACGGCCCGGGCTCAAACCTCTAGCCCTGTTTTGAGAGGAAGGTTTTTAGAAAACTGAGGGTAGAGAGATTTTTGGAAGAGAGTTTGAAAGCAAGGTTGAAAAAAAGTTTGAGAGTGTTATATATGGCTATAAGAAAAGAAAGAAACACTCTAGCTTAAATATCATATAGCTTAAATATTATATAACTAGTGTAGGAAGAATTGACAACTAGTCGCATTCTTCTATAGTACATTTTGAGGCGATTCAGGTCTGGTAGGCCTAGACATGATTTCGCCGAATGGACAACGTATGCTCAAGCTTCTGGCCCCGTTTCGAAAGGAAGGTTTTAGATAACGGGAACAGAGAAATTTTTAAAACAGAGTTTGAAAGGAAGGTTGAAAGAAAGTTTGAAAGTTGTTATAGGGCTATAAGAAAAGAAAGAAACACCAAAGCTTAAAATATCATATAACTCGTGTGGGAAGAATTGACAATTAGTTGCATCTTCCTATAGTACATTTTGAGGCGATTCAGGTCTGGCAGGCTTAGACATGATTTCGTCGTACGGGCAATGTATGCTCAAGCCTCTGGCCTTGTTTTGAGAGGAAGGTTTTAGAAAACGGGTAGAGAGATTTTTGGAAGAGAGTTTGAAAGGAAGGTTGAAAGAAAGTTTGGAAGTCGTTATCGGGCTATAAGAAAAGAAAGAAACACCAAAGCTTAAATATCATATAACTCGTGTAGGAAGAATTGACAACTCGTTGCATCTCCCTTTAGTACATTTTGAGGCGATTCAGATCTAGTAGGCCTAGACATGATTTCGCCGAACGGTCATACAAAATCTAGGTGGGAGGAATTGACGACTGATCGCATCCCCTGTAGTACATTTTGGGGCGATTTAGGTCTGGTAGGCCTAAACGTGATTTTGCCGAATAGTCATACAAACAGAACAACTGAAAAGTATTACTTAAATGGAAATCATGCCTCTTTTTCTTTTTCCAACGTGACGAAAGAAAGCATGGTTGAATTAATGACTTCACTTCGATCTCCTCGACTGAACAATATACATCACAAGTCTTGTGATAAGAAATCCAACCGCCAATGCAGATAGAAAAAAAAAAAGCCCATTCCCCACTCAAAATGAGCCTTCGACGAGACGGAGACATACCCCAACTCGAATTAGATCTTGGAAATGATCGACTCAAATAGATCATAAAAATCCACTTTACGAATATCTCTTCCTTCTCTTCGGGCATAGGAGACCATCCTTTTGTTGTGACATGCTCCTGTGGTTTACGGACTAGTAGGGGGACCCATCAGTCCCGACAGGATCAAAATCCACTAAAAACATACATAGATAAGATCTCATTGTCCGAGAAATTCTCTTTTCTCGAAACGATCATCATTCAATTGTGAAAAACATCATTTTATCCAATTATTTTTAGTTTTGTTGGTATTTGATCATTTTTATAATGATTTGTTATCATTCATAGGGGGAATAGTAGCATTAGGAAAATTTGATGCTCTCCATGTTGGTCATCGAGAGCTTGCAATTCAAGCATCAAAGCTTGGATCTCCATTTCTATTGTCATTTATTGGAATTGCTGAAGTACTTGGCTGGGAACCTAGGTACGCACAATGCCTTTTCTTTATGTTACTTATTGTTTGTTTCATCATAAACAGCAGCACAATTACGTCCGACCATGAATTTTATGCCGTTTTCGTTGTGTTATAAGTTTCCGACATGTTTCGTGGGTCGACATCATGCAACTATCCCACGTTTTCCTGTGGAGGTTTGCTCATTTTATGTGAGATCCTACGTCGGTTGGAGGGAGGAACAAAACATTCCTTATAAGGGTGTGGAAACCTCTCCTCAGTAGACGTGTTTTGAAACTGTGAGGTTGATGGCGATATGTAACGGGCCAAAACGAACAATATCTGCTAGTGGTGGGCTTGGGCTGTTACAAATGGTATCAGAGCTAGACATCGGGCGGTGTGTTAGCGAGGTCGCTGGGTACCCAAAGGGGTGGATTGTGAGATCCCACATTGGTTGGAGAGGGGAACGAAACATTCCTTATAAGTGTGTGGAAATCTCTCCCTAGTAGACACATTTTAAAATTGTGAGGCGGGTGACGATATGTAATGGGCTAAAATGGACAATATCTGCTAGCGGTGAACTTGAGCTGTTACAAATGGTATCAGAGCTAGACATTGGGTAGTGTCAGCATGGACGCTAGGCTCCCAAAGGGGTGGATTGTGAGATCCCGCATTGGTTGGAGAGGGGAACGAAACATTTCTTATAAGGGTATGGAAACCTCTCCCTAGTAGACACGTTTTAAAATTGTGAGGCTGACAGCGATACGTAATGGGCCAAAGCAAACAATATCTACTAGCGGTGGGCTTGGGCTATTACAAATGGTATCAGAGCTAGACACCAGACGGTGTGCTAGCGAGGACGCTGGGCTCCCAAGGGGGGTGGATTGTGAGATCCCATATCGGTTGGAGAGGGAAACAAAGCATTCCTTGTGTGGAAACCTATCCCTAATAGACGCGTTTTAAAATCGTGAGGCTGGCGGCAATACGTAATGGGCCAAAATGGACAATATCTGCTAGTGGTGAGCTTGGACGGTTACATTTTAACTGTTTTTGGTACCTAGAAAATTTGTGCAAACTTCTTGGCCGCCATTGTTTTGCGTCTGTATACATTAATTTTCTACCATGAGTTTCCAAGTCTTGTAAAGTGTAGTTGATTGAGAATTGTTTGATCGTATTTCTCCGAGGAAGAGGCAAAACATAATCAACTTAAAGGTGCTTTCTTCGGTATTAACCATTGGCTAGCGCTCATCTCCAGCTCTGTTTCCGGTCTTTCATTTCATATACCATTCCTGTATGCCATACCTCTTATTCTTTCTTGCTATACGTCCAAGCCTCCTTCGTTTCACTCTCCGAAATGACATGGCACAAAGTCCAATAGGAAAAGAAAGGTTTTCGGGATTAATTCAGTAGCAAGGATCGTGAATCAAGGGAAGGGAAGAATGTTACCAAAATTTTGAAGTCACCCCGATCTCGCTTTTCTAACCTAGCGACCCCTGTCCTTCTCCTGAGTTTCTAAACGGGAATCGTCCCTTATGTTATGGCTACTGGGGCGAGCGGAATTCTGTAGAGGCTCGAGGGATTATCATAGAAGGTTAAGTTGGTGGTTTAGGAGATATGAAGCTTATATTTTTTTCTCATTCAACTGCAGATCTCTAAACCTTCCTTTGTTCTTAACAATCACCAAGAACTATATGCTTGGAGTTAATTATTTATCTGTTAGTTAACTCGACAGGGCTCCCGTAGTCGCTCAATGCGACAGGACTCGAGTTCTTTCCTCTTGGGCACCATTCTGCAGAAACATGGCTCCATCAGAATATCAGATTCAATTTTCAAGCGTTCGTCATCTAACTCCACGAGAATTCGTCGTGAAACTATCGAACGAGCTCGGTGTTCGTGGAGTTGTGGCAGGTAAATGAATTTCGACATATTGGTAAAATATCCTCTCTTGGACTTGCTGTAAAATGTAGCCTTTGGTGGCAGGTGAAAGTTATAGGTTTGGATATAAAGCAGCAGGGGACGCAGCCGAGTTGGTGAAGCTGTGCGACGAGACGGGGTAGGCGCTTATATCATAAAATCCGTGATGGATAAGAACAAAAAATCTACGAATTCAGCCAATTCAAAGGAGCGAGGACAAGTATCGTCTACTCGGGTTCGGTATACCCTTTCGACAGGTGATATGAAATATGTCTCCGAGCTTTTAGGCCGTAGACATCGTCTAGTTTTGATGGCGAAAGACGTAGAGGGATTAAGTTATAGCAATAGTAGAGTGTCAGTTCCAAGATCATGTTCATTAAACTTAGCACCAAAAGAAGGTCTATATGATAATGGCTTTGTCTGTTTGTTTGATCAGAACTTGATTCCATGTCGGGTCGTTATTGACTCGAGTCATGTTCATATCGAGTTAGATGAGTTAGCTATGTGTCGTCCTGTAGGAACCCGTGACTACGTAAGTGTCGAGTTTGGCGATGAAGGAGCATGATTATGTTCGATTCACCTCTGCTTACTTGTTCCTAGAGTGTATCGCTATCATTATTGATCCTTATTTGGGCTTTAGTAGTATCTAGGTTGTACTATACTGAATGATACATGATAGTAGACGTTTTCTTCTCGGGTGAATAAACCTGGTATCAGAGCAGTAATCCAAAAGATATGGTGTAACGACCAGTCCACCGCTAGTAAATATTGTCTTTTTTAGACTTTTCCTTTCGGGCCTTCCCTTAAGGTTTTTAAAATGCGTCGGCTAGGAAGAGGTTTTCACACCCTTATACAGGATGCTTCGTTATCCTCCCCAACCGATGTGGGATCTCACAATCCACTCCCTTTTGAGGCCCAGCGTTCTCGTTGACACTCGTTTCTTTTTTATAATCGATGTTGGACTCCCCCAATCCCCCTTTTGGGGTCCAGCGTACTTGCTGGCACACCGTTTCATGTTCACCTCCCTTTGAAGCTCAGCTTCTTCACTGGCATATTGCCCGGTGTTTGGCTCTGATACCATTTATAACGGCTCAATCCCATTGTTTGTAGATATTGTCCTCTTTGGACTTTCCCTTTCGGGCTTTTCTTTTAAGGTTTTTAAAATGCGTCTGCTAGAGAGAAGTTTCCACCCCCTTATAAATAATGATTTGTTTTCCTCCCTAACCGATGTGGGATGGTAACTCGTTCCCTTTTCTAATTGATCTTCTTAGCATCCTCACGCCGAAGGACCTACACTCGAGTTTGTTTCGAGAAAGAAATTTAGGTAGACTTCGTTATCGGAAGCTTCAGTGGTGTGTGAAACTTGGTTTCATTCTTGGTAGCTCATCACATATCAGAAGCTTTGGGTGTTGATCGTTCGATTGCCACCGTCACATGCACTCGTGATCACTTGTTTTTCAAGCATTTTATTCTCAGACATTTTTTATGCAAATATTTTTATGAACAAACCTTGAACAAAACGGTTCTTAAATACTCGTTACAGTCTATAATTTTGTTTTATTGATTAAATGACCAAAATTACAATGTTTCATAGAGAAAAAGTATCAAATTATATGAATTAAAGTCTAATTTAAAAAAAAAAAAATCAGAATTTAACTTTTTTTTAAATTAATGAAAAGTCGATAATACCCCTCATCAGAAGAAGTTGACTTAGTAGTTCGTGAGGGCAATTACGTAACATGACCTACAAAGAATAGCCGAGAGCCAGAGAGCTAACGGCAACTGAACATTCTTAAAGATTCCTTCTTCTCCACAATATCAGTTCGAACAAATTAGGTTTTTTTTTAATAATTTTTTTTCCAATTAGCCCTAATCTCTAATCTCTCTCTTCAATGTTCGTTCTTCAAATTAGCTTCGATTTTCCTCGAATTCATCAGCTATGGCTCCCACTGATTCGCCATCGGAATTCAGGTCGATCTCAGCCACGGTGACGGTGCATCAATGATGCTCTGACCGACGACGAGCTTCGAGCTATACTGGAAAAGATTGAGAGGGATAAAGACAAGGAGATTTTCGGGTTAGTCTGCAAGAGATGGCTGCGAGTTCAGAGCAACGAGAGGAAGAAGCTCTCTGCTCGTGCGGGTCCTCACCTGCTTCGCAAAATGGCTTCCAGGTTCTCGCGCCTCGTGGAATTAGATCTCTCCCAGTCTACTTCTCGCTCTTTTTATCCAGGTGTTACTGATTCCGATCTTACTGTCGTCGCTAATGGCTTCCAGTACTTGAAGGTCCTCCATCTTCAATATTGCAAAGGTAATTCACTTTTACATAGTGTATGTTTTCTGCTTTAGAGATATTGTTCATGGTCTTGCACAGCTGAGTGAAGTCTATGCTATCTGTTCCTTGTTCTTTACTAATTGTTAAGCTCAAGAGGTTTGACATTTTCAACATGCACGGCTGGTTGGAGTCGGGTGCCTTTGGGCGTGCGACATGAGCCTCGTTGAGCACGGAATGTTGCGATGTTGCCTTCTAACTTGGGCTGGCTTGAGGATGGTTGATGGCTGGTACGACGATGAAACATGCAAGGTGGGGTGGAGCTGGGTGCCTTCGGGCGTGCGGCATGAACCTCGTTGAGTTAAAACTAAGACCGGTTGAGGATTATTAAGAAGAGTAGTCCCACACTGACGGATTAAGAGGAAATCATGAGTTTGTAAGTAAGAAACAATATCTCTATTGGTATGAGGCCTTTTGGAAAAATCAAAAGCAAAGTCATGAGAGTTTAGACTCAAAGTGGACAATATCGTACCATTGTGAAGATTCGTGATTCCTAACATGGTATTAGAGTCATGCTTTTAATTTAGCCATGTCAACAGAATTCTTAAGTGTCGAACAAAGAAGTTGTGAGCCTCGAAGGTGTAATCAAAGGTGACTCAAGTGTCGAACAAAGGGTGTAATTTATTCGAGGACTCCAAAGAAGGATTCAGGCCTCGATTAAGGGGAGACTGTTCGAGAGCTCCAAAGAAGGACGTTTCAGGGGAGGCTCTATGATATACTTTGTTTGAGGGGAGGATTGTTGAGTATCATCAAGAAGAGTTGTCCCACATTGACTAATTAAGAGGAAAATCATGAGTTTATAAGTAATGAACACTATCTCCATCGGTACGAGGCATTTTGGGGAAACCAAAAGCAAAGCCATGAGAGCTTAGGCTCAAAGTGGACAATATCACACCATTGTGAAGATTCGTGATTCCTAACAAGACCTAGTTCTGTTTGGTTTGAAGCTTTGATTGAACTCGAATCAGTGAATTAGTTGAACAATCTCGCTGTAGAAATAGAACACTCTGCCTCTTATGAACATGTAGATAGAATAATCTCATCATGTACTTCAAATTGGGTCATGTAGAGGTACTTGGTAAAGTTGTTTAATTTATTTGTTCTTAACAATTATGATATGAACTGGCCACATGCGAATCATTGGTGTTCTTTTTAATGCATATGTTTGATGTCTTGATTATTTTCTTCCCCATTTGTGCTTGCAGGTATCACTGATGCTGGGATAGCGGCAATTGGACGTGGTCTTTCGAAACTACAGTCATTGGACGTGTCCTATTGCCGAAAGTTGACCGACAAGGGACTCTCAGCTGTTGCAGAAGGATGTCACGACGTAAGGAGCTTGAATCTAGCTGGCTGCAACTCGTTACAGATGGATTATTGAAAACTCTTTCTAATAACTGTCACAATTTAGAAGAATTGGGTCTACATGGCTGTACAAACATAACTGACTCTGGATTGACAGAACTTGTGAAAGGGTGTCAGAAGATCAGGCTTTTAGATATTAACAAATGCAGCAATGTTGGTGACATTGGCGTATCCAGCGTTTCGATGGCTTGTTCATCCTCTCTCAAGACGTTAAAGTTGTTGGATTGCTATAACATTAAAGATGACTCCATTTTGTCACTGGCTCATTTCTGTAATTGTCTTGAAACTCTTATAATTGGTGGCTGTAGGGACATCTCTGATGAAGCCATTCAAAAGCTAGCTCGTGCATGTAAAAAATAATCTCAGAACTTTGCGTATGGACTGGTGTTTGAACGTAACCGACTCTTCGTTAAGCTGTATATTCACCCAATGTAGCAAGCTGGAGTCTCTCGACATCGGTTGCTGTGAGGAGGTGACGGATGCTGCTTTCCATACTCTGGGAAGTCAGGGAACTGAAGCGAATTTGAAGGTTTTGAAGGTCGATAACTGCCCGAAAATTACATTAGCCACATTAAGCATTCTTTTAGAGAAGTGCAACTCTCTTGAGTATCTTGATGTGAGGTCATGCCCTCATATTACCAAGGCTGGATGTGATGAGGCTGGATTGCAGTTTCCTGAATCATGTGAAGTGATTTTACTGGAAGCTTGAGCGAGCTGGATCGTTTTCTTTGAGACCTAATGTAACAACCCAAGCCCACCACTAACAGATATTGTCATCTTTGGGCTTTTCCTTTTGGGCTTCCCCTCAAGGTTTTTAAAACACGTTTGTTAGAGAGAGGTTTGGTTTCCATTCTCTTATAAAGAATGCTTCGTTCTCCTTTCCAACTGATGTGGGATCTCACACCCAATATCAACAATCTAGAAGAGTGAAGCTATTCATCCTTTGGATCGTTTAGAAAGCGTTTTTCAACCATCGGGTATGCAACCTTCTGTAAAAAATCTAGTTATTAGGCATTCTAATGTTGTCTTTTGCTGATACCATGCTAACTTATAGTGTAGAGTTTGCATATAGATTGGGTGTACATTGCTTTTTCTTATGTTTCTTCTTTTTTCTTTCAACATTCATATGTTGCCTAGTGTGGATATAAATTGTATTGTTCTTTATTATGTTCTTCGAATCTGTTGTTCTTGGCCATCTGAAATTATGACATGATATTATCTGAAGGATTAAGCTTGGATGCTTTTGCTCGATCCTCACTAGAAGAGGTCTTTCTAACTGATCTAGAGCTAGGCAGATGTAAGGAGTGGTTTGTGTATGATTCTTGAAGTTTCTTGAGCAAAACGTAGAGGATTATTTAACATCATTGCTAGTATGGGTGAAACCATTCATATCATGTTTGATGATTTAGATAGTTGATGAATGACAATTGACTTCTTTTTTAAGCAAAGCATCAGTTTAGGCCCCTCGTAACCATGGCCAATGAGATTAGATGTGAGATTCCACATCGATTGGGGAGGAGAACGAAACATTCTTTATAAGGGTGTAGAAACCTCTCCCTAGGAGACACGTTTTAAAACCTTGAGGGGAAAGCCCAAATAAGATAATATCTGCTAGCAGTGGACTTGAGTTGTTACAAATGGTATCAGAGCCAGACATCAGGCAGTGTGCCAGCGAGGACGCTAAGCCCCAAAGGGGGTGGGCACCGGACGGTGTGCCAGTGAGGACACTAGGTGTCACGGTCATGCTTGAAAGGCGATTGTGATACTAGGGGTCCCGAACGGGGGTGGATTGTGAGATCCCACATTGATTTGGGAGGGGAACGAGTGCCAACGAGGATGCTGGGCCCTAAAGGGGGGTGGATTGTGAGATCCCACGCCCTTTGGGGAGGAGAACGAAGCATTCTTTATAAAGGTGTGGAAACCTCTCCCTAGCATTCGCGTTTTAAAATCTTGAGAGGAATCCCGGAAGGGAAAGCTCAAAGAGGACAGCATCTGCTAGCGGTGGGCTTGCCAGTAATTTGTGCTAGAACTTGAATACGGGTTAAGTCGAAAACATCTGATCTTTTTAGATAAGTTTTCTTCTCATCACCAAGATAGAAACCTTTACAATAAAGTTCATTACCTTCCTTATTAGCCCAGGGCTTCTCAGATTAATCATTTCAATCCTTAGAAATCCCCTTCTGTAGGAACTTAAAAGCTTTCTTATAACTCAAAAACCCCATAAACCAGAACTCAAAACCATCAACAGTCACCACTTGAATGTACTTTTTTGATGGATTGTTTACATTTTCACTTTGGTTAACTCTCTTCATCTTCTTCATTGGGATCATAACCTGATCAAATAAACATTGCAGGAAACTTGTTAGAACCCACACAAAGAAACAGAGAAAGGGTGACAGAAAGCAAATATACTTTGTAATTCATTCTGCCCAGTTCTTCATGTGGAGAAGAGAAGATTATTGGTCTGTCACTGCAGAAGGCAACCACATGGGTGGACACAAAGAGGAGGCCTGCAATGGGACCTGCTGTTGTTGACAAATAACAGTGTGAAGAACTCAGCAACTTGTCATCTTGTCTGAGTTTGAACATCTTAAAGATCTTCTCACTTCTACCAATCTGAACTAGTTTTGCTCCCAACCATAGCTTCCGTTTCACCGTTTTGGTGACGCTCGGCGACAGTTTAACTGCACGGCGTCGTTCCAATGGAACTGTCAAGCAATTTGTTCCTTGAATTGAGTTCGTAAGTTAATGCAGCAAAAGTTGCTTCTAGTATAGGGGAATATGTTCGTTTGTATGATTACAAATTGTTTAACTAGTTGAGTTATGTTCAGGTTAACCTATAAAAGTTGTCGTAGTTTTTAACTCTTGTCACAATTGCACTTTTCTTGGTAGCGGATTTTGTGATTGTGCGACACTCGCTTCCTAATACCAAGTGAGTCAAGCCAATTTATTTTTGCGTTGCTTATGGCTGGATAATGTATGCTCAAGCATTTGACCCCATTTTGAGAAGAAGGTTTTAGAAAACGGGGATAGAGAGATTTTGAAAGAGAGTTTGAAAGCAAGATTAGAGAGATTGAAAGCAATGTTAAGTCAGAATTGCCTCAAAAAGAAAAAAAAGATGATGGAATTGGACCTAAAAAAGCCATTCAAGTTCGTTATCGATTAGGTATCAGTGGAAACATCAAGATCAAAGAGTTAACTAAGTGATTGGAAGTGAAAGTCGAACGTCTAGTGTGATGTTGGATGTATTACATATCCTAATCAGATTTGTAAGCAGGTTTATGGAGACACCGAGAACCTCACATTTGAAGGAAGCATTGAAGGAAGCAAAGAAGTCAGACCGAGCCGGGGAAAAACCCCTGAAAGGGGACGAAACCCATCTAAGATCTTGTGTGTTGGCTTAGTAGGGCCCAAAACCTAGAGCTAACATTTCAATCGGAAATCCACGTCGGATCGCGACGAGACGAAAAAGACAATGACCAACTTGATTGACAATAACGATTTAAATGTAATGACTCGGGAAAAGAGAGAACAAGCAGAATCCTCGAAGGCACGAAAAGGAAGAAAAAAGAGATTTAGACAAACAAAAAACGACACAACGACTTAAGTAGCATATAACTTTCTGGATATGAATTTTGTCGTACGTAAGCATTGTGTTTACGGAACCCGAGTCCAAAAATGGAAGTTTCTAGAGAAACAAAGAGGATCATGGATCATCACAATCAGGTAAGAAATAAAGTTTACCATGTTCAAAGACTCCGTTTACAAATCTTGCAGCTTTGCTTCCAATATTTCTGATCATTGAACTTCAGCTACAGACAACAAAGCTTCTTTCTACTTAGAGAGAGAGAGAGAGATTGAACAATTTTGGTCTCATTCATGCAATCACGTAGACAATGACAGACATGTTTTTATTTGGTTTTTATTACGTGGATTACAGTCATGAAGATGTTGGCATTCTCTGTCAATCTTGGAACATTCAAACATTTCATTTAATGAGGTGTTAGTGACTAGGACTTCAACAAGACAAATCTTTAACTAAAATTATTGTTTCAAGTCAAAGGATGTTTTTAGACAGAAACGTGAAAGTTTAGGGACGAAACTTATAAAGTTATCTTTATTTTACCTTGTTCTTAGTCTATTATTATTTTGGATAAGAGAGCCAACAATTCTAGATAGTACGTACGCACCTGATGTTTAGGTGATAATAATGATAGGATTTATTTGGAGGAGAAGAATTCTGAGATCACATTGGCTAGAGAGAGGAACGAAACATTTCTTATAAGAGTGTGGAAACCTCTCCCTAGCAGACGTGTATTAAAATCATGAGACGAACGGCGATACGTAACGGACTAAAGCGAACAATATCTACTAGCAATGGTTTCGAGTTGTTACAAATTGTATTAGAGCCAGACACAGAGCGGTTTGCCAGTGAGAACGTTGAGCCTCTAAGGAGAGTGGATTGTGAGATTCCACATCGGTTGGAGAGAAAAACGAAACATTTTTTATAAGAGCGTAGAAACTTCTCCCTAGTAGACGTGTATTAAAATCGTGAGACTCACGGCTGCTATTACAATAGATTCTAATGCTAAGTTACCAAAACTTGCACACCAATTTCGTGCTTGTTACATAGATTCTAATGCTTAGTTAGCAACATGGTAGAATAACGCTTCCAACTTCTCTCAACCTAATAGATCTTTGAGTTGCGCCTTGCCTCAACTTCTTTGATGTTTTGCGTAGTTTCTACCTGAATGGTTTGAATCAAATCATTTGTAACAATTATACCGTAATATACGATATATGTATGTATGTAAATATAATTTTTTAAACCAAAGTCTCATACTTACACATAAAGCTAAATTAAACCTTAAACTTTAGGGTGGGTCATAATCCAATAAAGGTCATTCATAAAATGTATACAATGTAATAAATTATGGTTAGCTTAATTGCAAATCAAATGGGTTAATCAATTTATTTGAAATGGTTGAATGGGTAGTCAATAAAAGCCTTCATCCACACCCCTCCATAGTTCAAACATGCATGGTCAAACCCTACCTCACCAAACCCCTAAAATAATAATCGGTTAACATTATTATACCCTCGGCCAAAAGGTTCGAGGTTTGAATCTAAGCTCCATAAGTCGTTGAACTCAAAAAACCCGAAATGAATGATATACTTCTTTGGAATACACCAAATTCATTTAGCTAGAAAATTACAATCCTTTACCGGTAATCATACTGACATTCATTAGGGATATTCATGCGTTGGGTTAAGACCCCGTCTAATTGTTGAGGTTGTAAATTTTTTCTACTCAAACAACCTTTATTAAATAATGAACCCAATTTGCCCAACCATAAATTTTTTGAGTTGGGTTAGTTCCAGTTGTTTGAGTTATTTATTCAAAATTTTATTTTTGTAATAGTTTCTAAAATATCTATTTATTTATTTATTTATTTTCAAACATTTTATTAAGATTTATAATTCAATTCTAACTATATTTTGAAAAAATGCCTTTAAAATAGTTAAATAAATAATTGTTGGAGAAAAAATAATTATGAAATTAAATAAAAATAAAATAAATATATGTATAGATAATTGTATCGTAAGTAAAAGTGTATATTCCAAAATTAACAATAAAATTGCCCACCCTATTGAATAAATTCACTTTTCATTTATTTCAGCTCAACCCAACTCGACAAAGTTCTTAATCTAACCCAAACCATATAAATTGAGTTAGAATGATCGAGTTTTTCGGGTCATTGAGTTGAGTTCTTTGAACGCCTCTAATGTGAGATCCCATATCGATTGGAGAGGAGAACGAAATATTGTTTATAGGGTGTGGAAATCTTTTCATGGCAGACACGTTTTAAAAACTTTGAGGAGAACGGAAAAGGAAAAAAAAAAAAGTAAGGAAAAGATCAAAAGTTAAAATCGAAACAACATTCTAAGTTAATTGGATTATGAGAGACTATTATCTCATTAAAAAATGTATCTTCCATTAAAATTGAGGCTGAGGTGTGAGTGATAAGGCAAATAGGCCAAGCTGCAGCTGCCTTAAGGCATAAGCAATGAAATTGGAAAGGAAACTTCTTGTTTTTGTAAAAGTGATGTTTGAGATATGATCAACAAGTAGGTCGGTCGTTCGACACTAGCAAAGATGACTCGAGTATTGAAAACGCTTTCGGTACACCTGTTACAATTTTGACTGCCCAATAATCAATCAGTCTCGAGGTAAGGAATAACCAATTACGTTGAAGGATGCGGTTGATACAACCAGAACCACACCTGTAACCCTAGCTAATTCACGAGGTTCTTTTTTAAATCCATCAGTAAGATACATGTGAAACGCGAGGGGTGTCAATGAAAAACGAAAAGGCTAACGACATTGATGGAATCGAGTTGATAGATTCATTTAGTTTACATAGTGTTAGCTTCAAAATCAAGAGTTTTTGTAACAGCCCAAATCCACCACTAGTAGATATTGTCCGCTTCAACCCATTATGTATCGGGAGAGGGTCTAGCCCTACTCCGACCAGTGTCTTGCACCGTCTAGTGACCGACTCTGATACCATTTGTAACCGCCCAAACCCACCACTAGCAGATATTGTCCGTTTTGACTCGTTACATATCATCATCAACCTTACGGTTTTTAAAACACATCTGTTAGAAAAAAGTTTCCACACCCTTGTAAGGAATGCTTCATTCCCCTATACAACCGATGTGGGATCTCACAGTTTTTCAATTTGTTTGGTTTACAAGATTCGGTATTCGAGCATCTCATCGTTCTTGTCATCATCTAACTCGGTTCAATCATGAATACTACAATTTACTTTAATTTCCATTCATTCATAAGAGACTATGATATCGAGAATCAAAAAAAGAAGAACAAAATAAAAATTTTCTCATTGAACTATGAATTTGTACAAAAAATTGTATTGTTATTCAATCTTTGTAAGCTTGAGAAAGTGCTTCCTCAAGACACTTGAAAGTCTTGTGATAATTGAAGAACCCCATGAACCAAAACTCAAAATCATCCATTGTCACTATCTCTATGTACTTCTCCCATGGATTCTTCACATTCTTGCTCTCAAAATGTCTTGTTATTTGCCCTAGTGGAATGGTAACCTGCAAAATACATGGGTTTTGGAATCATTAGCTAACGAAGAGACCGATACACGAGAATGTGAGTCAATCAGTTTGACTTGTTCGAACCCGAACATTAAGCATCACGTTGTAATCACGGGATTTGACAGACAAGCATTGAGAAGTTATTAATCGTTGAACATTTCTAGAAACTGTTATTACTCGTGGAGTATTCTACGAGAAGAATTGTTAGTAAAAAGTGTAGTGTTTCATTCTGGTTCAGTTATTCATTTCGGTATGCTTTGATCGTGTAACGGCTCAAGCCCACCGCTAGTAGATATTGTCTTCTTTGGGTTTCGCATCAAGGCTTTGAAACGCGTTTGCTAGGGAAAGGTTTTCACACCCTTTTAAGGGTGTTTGGTTCTCCTCCCCAACCAATGTGAGATTGTGTCCCCAACCAATGTGGGATTCTCACAATCCACCCCCCTTCGGGGCCCAGTGTCCTTACTGGCACACCGCCTCGTGTCTACCCCCTCCTCGCTGGCACATAGTCCGGTGTCTGGCTCTGATACCATTTGTAACAGCCCAAGCCCACCGCTACCAGATATTGTCCTCTTTGGGCTTCCCATCAAGACTTTAAAACGCGTCTGTTAGGGAAATGTTTCCACACCCATTACAATGTTTCGTTTCTCCTCCCCAACCAATATGAGATTCTCACCGATCGAGAGTCGAGAAATAAGGAAGGAACTTACTTTATAGTGAATTCTAAGATGATCTCCATTTGAAGAAGGAAGTTTGAGGGGTTTGTCACTACAAAAAGCAATCTTATGAGTGGAGATGAAGAGAAGGCCAGCCAAAGGCCCAGCTGTTGTTGACAAATAGCATTGTGAAGCCTTCAAAAGCTTCTCTCCTTCGTTCACTGAAAATAGCTTCTTGTAAATTTTTATGACCCCACCAACTCTCAATATTCGAGCTCCTAGGCTCAACTTTCCCTTTAAAGTTTCTGAGATTTTCGCTCCTAATTTCACTGCAAAGTTTTAGGTCATACGATCAAAAATCGAGAAACTGAACCAAACCCTTAGGTTAAACGATTAAAAATCGAAAAACTGAACTAAACCCAGATATCGTTTAACAATTCATGTCTAAGATTTGTACTAAGATTTAAAAACGACCCATAAATTGAGCTTTTTTAAGTATGAAAATCCGTCAAATATCAATTATGTTCAGGGATAGCATATCTACAGAAGAGAGATTACGGGTCATTACCCTTAATTTAGTTTAGACGTAGATCAAATGTCTTTACATTATAGGCTTTGTTAAGCATGAAAATAAGCTCTTTTTCCATGACAATAGTCACGGCTATAAAGGGTGGAGCGGGAAGCTCTCTGTCTATCAAAAATAGGGTTTGTTCTCCTTTGTTAATTCTACTAAGGACGGGGGCGAGCGGAATTTTGTAGAGGCTCAAAGAGGGGCTTACTAAGTGATAGCCCGAATGCGGCTTTGCTATCGAGACTACTATACTACTAAAGGTGACGAACAATCAAAGATCTCGTTCTTCGATTTTGAGATATTTAGATTCGTAAGATCATCATAGAAGTACCTCAAATCAATTAGCAAGTGTCGGGTTTTGATCGTAATTCTAAACCCTGATTCAAATTCTTACCATGTTCTCGGAGCGCATGAATGATATTATCCGTCTTTCGTCCATTTTTGTTGGCTCTATTCAACATCCAATCCTTCCCATTATCTGCACCAATTTTAACAACAAAATTAGCAAATTAGATCAAGAACAAACAGCTAGCTCATGAGAGAATCCTTCTTTGTTCTTCTTACATTTCTTTATTGTTTGATATCCATCGTCTTATGAAGATATATGGAGATGCTTTGAAGGATCAGGCAAGAATCTAGCTCGTGGGACAGCCAATGATTTCAGCTGAATTCCGACCAGCTGTTCTTGAACTGTCGTTTTCATTTTGGATAAAATAGAGAGAGAAATAGAGATTTAGAGAGAGAATATGAAGTTGGTGGAATGAATGAATTGAGTTGATGAATTTAAAGGGATGTTTGGAGGAGGTGGTGGATGAAGCTGACTCAGCTCTTGCTCATCATCAACTATTCAAGATAAGGGAACCTTTCAAGAAAAAGATAACAAAACCAACTAAACATCAACTTTCTATGGCCATTTCACAAAGCTATGTTCCATTTTTTAAAGAAATCTTAAAAGCATCCAATGTGGCATCCCTTCTCGGTTGTCGTAGCCACCCACCGCTAGTAGATATTGTTCGTTTTAGCCTGTTACGTATACCTGTTAGCCTCATGATTTTAGAACGCGTCGACTAAGGAGAGGTTTTCATACCTTTATGAGGAATGTTTTGTTCTCCTCTCAAACTGATGTGGGATCTTACAATCCACTCATTTTGGGGGTCAGCGTCCTCGCTGACACAATGTCTGATGTCTGGCTCTGATACCATTTGTAATATCTCAAGCTCATCGTTAACAGATATTGTCCGCTTTGGCCTGTTACGTATCGTTGTCAGTCTCACGGTTTTAAAACGTGTCTACTAGGGAGAGGTTTTCACACCCTTATGAGGAATGCTTCGTTCTCATCTCCAACTGATGTGGAATCTTACAATCCTCCCCGTTTTGAGGCTCAACGTCCTTGATGGCACACCGCCCGATGTCTGACTCTGATACCATTTGTGATAGCTCAAGCTCATTGCTAGCAGATATTGTCCGCTTTGGCCTATTACGTATCGTTGTCAGCCTCACGGTTTTCAAACGCGTCTACTAGGGAGAGGTTTCCACACTTTTATGAGGAATGCTTTGTTTCGCTCTCCAACCGATGTGGGATCTCACAATTCACCCCCTTTGGGGGCTAGTGTCCTTGCTGACACACCACTCGGTGTCTGGATTTGATACCATTTCTAATAGTCCAACCCCACCACTAGCAGATATTGTCCGCTTTGACCTGTTACGTATCGTTGTCAGTCTCACAGTTTTAAAATGCGTCTACTAGGGAGAGTTTTCCACACCCTTTTGAGAAACATTCGGTTCTTCCCTCCAACTGATGTGGGATCTCACATTTAGTCCTTGAGTTTTTATAATATAACATCTCATATTCAAGATTTAGATCAAGATTTGGAATTCAAATTCAGTACCTAATGATCCCGACATTCTCCTACAATATAACCACGTTACCTACTTGTCAAGAGTGAAAAGTATCCACACAAAACCAAACATGAATCTTTTTTAACATGTTTTGTCTTCACTCACATGCTTCACGCATAAGTATAAACTTATAAAGGAGCTCGCCCATTGTTAGCAAATTCATAGTGTTATAAGAAGAAACATGAACAAAGTAGTGGGACTTCCCTTATCAAAGCCTATCCAAATTGCCATAATATGTTAAGCTCTTATCATGGATTCCTTTCCCTTTTCCTTCGCCATAACAAAAGTTTGGTCGTGTTTGTAGCTTTGTGATGTCACGCAAAATATTTTATTAGAAAGAGAGGAGAGAAAAAGACAATGGAGAGAGTCAAATGAACCACCAATCACATGCTTTTTCAAAACTTTTTTTTCTCGATATTGGTGTGATATGTGACGCTGCTTAGAAATAGAAACGTTCATTTAACTCGTGAGATATAAAAATTTTGTTTGAACGGAAAATGGAGAAGGGAGCGGGAAGAGATCTCTCTTTGTTGGCAAAATGGGACTGAGGACAGAGATTATATTTTTCGTCCTCTCTCCAACTCTACTCAAACCTATATATTATTTATTTATTTAGTAAATAAATGAATATTTTCTAAGTAGCTTAGACTAAAACTTGAATTTTTAGAAATTATTAGGGTATGGAAATTGTTTTTAAAGGAATTTTAATATATATATATAATTGGGAAAAGGAAATTTTTACCCGATTCTCCACAAAAATAAATAGAGACTTTTACAGGAACGAGGATTGAAATAGGTGGTAGGGATGGGCATGGGGAAAGCTTCCCTGTCCTTGTCGCGCAGACATCTTTAGTTGGAAACATAGTAGACTTCCACAATGTGTACTCAAGAGATAAAAGAATTCCCGTCCCTTCTGGGACAGGTCTCCATAGAGTATTAACCTATGAGTTAAATGAAACATCTCTATTCATCAACCTCACAACAAAATTAGGTTGGAGTGGTCTCAAATTTATGGGTGACCTGAACCGATAATTGCCATGTGTTCTTGGAATGAACTAGAATTAGTGGGAAAAGAGAGTGATGATGAGTTGAGAAGCTTGTGGTTGGAGTCTTTTTTAGTCATTTTTTTGGGTCATTATCAGCTTAAAAGGGACTGGAAAAACGGGTGTTGATTTGTTTTTGTTGCTTCTATTTTATTTCGATATCGTGTCGTTCGTTTAGGCCCTATTTTCTACACAAACATCACAAAATAGCTCTCGTTTTTTCCATTCTTATTATCCTGTTTAAAGGTGGGGGTTGCTCAAAATTTGTCAAAAACTCATCCTTACTCTGAACATCAGACGAAGAATTGCAATCTATGGTGCGCTATCGACTCTTTAACGGAAGAAAACTCGTCTTCGAGATGAGAAAACGGAAACCACCTTTTTCAAAAGGTTGTTCCTGTGAGTACGAGATAGTCGAGTCAAAAAGTCTGAGTGAGATGCATAGTTTAACGCATGTAGATGGTTGACCGCCGCCCTCTGAAAAAGGTATACTCTATTTATTGATGGGCGAACGACGGAGATCTGATTGTCGGTATGCTTCAGAAAGCAAAAATCAGGTGATATCATGGATGCTCGTCCACCTTGTTCATTGAGTTCAAGCAAATGAAGTACTTTTGTGCATGGCTGACAACTCGAGTGGGTGTTCTTGTCACAATCTCCTTTTCCGAGAGGAAATAGCCTGTTTGGTAACAAATAGTAGAACTTCGTGTATTATAAGAATATGATGTTCTAAACCAGAATAGTGAGCTAAACTCAAGCCCATGATGGTCTCCCTTCTTTCCAGCTCCCTCTTCAATAGCATGGAAGCCCATTAGAAAGAAAAATAATAACGGCTCAAGCTCAATAGATATTGTTTTCTTTCGACTTTTCCTTTCGAGTTTTTTTTTTAATTTTAAAACGCGTTCGTTAGAGAGAGGTTTCCACATCCTCATAAATAGTGTTTCGTTCCTCTCTACAACCGATGTGGGATTTCACAATTCACCATATTTGGGATCCAGCATCCTCGTTAGCACACCGCTCAGTGTCTGCCTCTGGTATTATTTGTAACAGCCCAAGTCCACCACTAGAAGATATTGTCCACTTTGGCCCATTACGTATCGACGTCAGCCTCACAGTTCTACAACGTGTCTACTAGGGAGAGGTTTCCACACCCTTATAATGAATACTTCGTTCCCCTCTCCAAACCGACATGGAATCTCACCATTTTCGCAACAACCCAAGCCCACCGCTAGCAAATATTGTCCGTTTTGGCCCGTTACGTATCGCTATCAACCTCACAGTTTTAAAACGCGTCTAATAGGGAGAGATTTCCACACCCTTCTAAAAAATGTTTTGCTCCTCTCTCCAACCAATAACGATGTGAGATCTCACAGAAAAGATCAGACACGTATGATCTAAATTCCATCTCGGAGAGTGGATTAGAAAATGGGGTTTTTAAATGGAAAATTAAAATGCTCATAAGTTGAATCCGAAATAGATTTCAAAACCGATTAGCTCCACAGATCAAAAGACGATAAATCTTGCAAATTACACAAAAAGGGTATTGTTTAATTTTTGTTTTTTCAAGAAAAAAATGGTTGCATGACTCTGATGTGATTTGTTAGGGATAATATAACTCTACAATGATATGATATTATCCACTTTGAGACTACTTTTGTTTCCACAAAACACCTCGTACTAATGAAAATAAAACATGTCTGTTACGGAGAGGTTTCCACACCCTTATAAAGGACATTTTGTTTCCTTCTCCAACCAATGTGGGATCTCACAATCCACCCTCCAACCAATGTAGGATAAATGAAGAACTTAGCTAAGATGGAGACGGAAAATAAATGGAGAATCTGGGCACTATCTCAAAGAAAGGCTCGGAAAATAGACAGGACTACCTGCACCTGAACATAAAAACCCTATGAAGCTTCACTGTTCCCTCGAATCGACTTTGGGCCTTTCCTACGCAACTTAGGAACCTAACCATACATATCCCAAACTTCATCTTCCAAATCCTCCATTTGATTTCTTTTTTACCGACAAAAACTCCTGCTCAAATATATATATATATATTTATTTATTTTTCGAACATGGGTTAGATAATTCCGTGGACATTTTTAATTCCTACCATCGATGAGTCATCTCGGTCTTTTTTTTTTCTACTTATAATAATTTAATAATTCATAGTATAGTTCCTTCCTTCCTAGTCTTCTAGAAAATCTTAGGCTTCTTTTAGTTATTTGGTTAGATATAGGAATAAAATATTATTAATCTTTAAATAATTTAAACTATTAAGCCATAATATATATATTTAAAAAATAATTGAGTCACACCCCAATAATTATTATTGAAAAGATGAGTAAGAAATTGGGTAAATAATACATTTTTATAAATTAAAACTTTTAAGTGACAATTATAGTCCAATTATTAATATTAATTTATTAATATCCACTCGTGCATGTGTTTGCGATATTTCCAATGTTCCACTTAGATTATTATTTAAATAAAATAATTATAATACGACCAAAATTGTTTGGTCTTGTCGTATTTAATTAATGTATTAAAATGCCCTCTTGGCTAATTAGATTAGTGGGCTTAACACAAATAATTTTATATTTATTTAATATATATTGCTTTTAATTGGTTAAAAAGTAATTATACCTTTTGCCTTTTTTTAGATTATAAATATTAAAATATATGCATGCACTGAATTTTATGTAAATGGCCGTATTAGTTAAAAATAATGCTTTTTATTTTTTAATATTTATATAGCTGCCTTTTTGTTCGTTATTTTTTATTTTATTAAATAAATTACTAAATTAATAAAAATACTTCAAAATTATTAAAAAAAAAACAATAATATTTTTTAATTAAAAACAAATTCTTACCTGGATGAAAACTATCCATCAACACCTCATAAATTATTTTGAAAGTTTATGAGCGTATTTTTTAAATGTGATACTAACAATAAAGTATTTTTAAAGTTTTTAAAAAAATTTAAAGGTATTAATAAAATTTTTGAAAATTCAAAGATATTTTTAAAGGTCATTTTGAAAGTTTATGGATATTTTTGAATAAAGTATTAACGATTTATATTTAAAACTAACAGTAAATGTATTTTAAAACTTTTTTTTGAAAATTTAAAAATATTTTTTTAGAATATTTATTTTTGTGAGTTACATTTAGAAAATATAATATAGTTTAAGAAAATATTAAATAATGATTAATTATTTCATTTGTTTGTATAAATTAACATAATAATTTTCCTATCTATGCTGAGGTCATTCATTTAATTTCACATTCTCTCCAAAAGCCTATCTCACCTCAACTAACCCCATTCACTTTTTAATTCATTTCCTTTTTAATGCTTTTATTTATTTATTTATTTATATATAGACCTCTTGCGTTTAGGTCGAATTAAAATATTATTAAATTTCGTATTTTATTTAAAAAAAAATTAATAATTCTCCGAAACTTAAAAAAAGTTTTAAAATGTGGTGTTGAATAGAAACGATCAATACTCTAATTTATAAATAAAAAAAATCTTCGAATCTTCAAAAATTTCGTCGATACCCTTGAAGTCGGAAATTATTTTTAAAAAAAATATACTTACCACGTTTCAAATATAACCCTTAACTTCTAAAAATTATATTAATACCCTTAATGTGTAAAAAGTGATTTGAAAAAACAAAAAAAACCACAGTAGTTTTTTCGGATAGGCTATTATGTTTTTTTTTTTAAAAATAAATTATTTTAAAAAAGGTTTGTTAAAAGTCATTGTTGGCAAGTGGGTTCAAGAAATTGTGCGTGATTTATTGACCTTCGAATTTCTTGATAACTAAGTATCGACCCTCGAGTTTCTTGATAATTAAGTATTGTCGGGTAGGATAGGATCAAGTAATTGATAGCTTAAAATTCATTTGATAGCGTTCTTATCTCTTATTTTTCGGTACTTGTTTCTCGTTTCTTATTTTTTATATTAAAAATATATATATTTGACAACTTTGTTTCTTGTTTTTTGGTTCAAATAAAATTTTGTAAGTTTATATAGGGTTATAATAATAATAATAATCAATTTTAGTCTCAAATAAATAATAATAATAATAAATTTTATCCTTCAAATTTGATTTGTTTAGTAACTTTTGAATGATCGTTTATTATTATATATTACTATATGATAATCGAGTATATTCATAATTTTTTAATTAAATAATAAATTTTAATTTCATTTTTTTCTTTAAATCATTCTCATTAACCAATTATACACATAAATAAAATTATAATAAAAAATACACACAAAAAAAATATAAAAATAGGGGGAAAATTTTTCTTTGAAAATTACGTAACATAAAATATCTTATTAATTATTAACAAAAATAAATAAATAAAAACTCTGGAGAGAAAAATAGAAAATGAACCAGAAAAAATATATATTAATGTAGACATAATATTTTTAATTAAAAAACTTTAACTTACTAATTTATTTATTAGTTTAAATAATTTTTATGAATTTTTTATTTTTTTAATATATTTTTCCAGCGATCAACAAAAATGTAGAATAAGTAATGATTATTTTTTTCTTTTTGAATCTCATAATTATAATCATACCAATAAATAAACAAATAACTTTTAATATAAAATTATGAGAAAAAAAATATTAAAAAACTAAACAATATTTTCCCTTAATACATTTTCTTTATAGAAAAACAAAAATAATTAAAGTAAATTTGTTTCTTGAAAATTAAAAACAAAAATATTACCATAATCTAAGTGATTACGTCACAAATACGCTTTGAAATGGAATGCAATACAACCACTCCCACATTCTCTCACTTTTGTCTTAAGGACAAATAAAGCAAATAATTGAAAATTAGCACAATACAATTTGACCTAAATTTCTCAATCAGTCCAAAACATTTCAGAATTATATTAAATAGGGCCTACATTTTTCTCTCTTTTTCATTTTCGTCTCTAATTTTTTCAAATATTGCATCTTTAAGCCAACCAAAATAAATGCCTCGTGGTTCCATATTCTCCCTTCCAATAAGCCAATCATGCTCCTAAAACTTCACTTTTCCATTTTCTTTCTTGATCTTCTCTTCTTCTCCTCGGTCGTATTTGGTAATCGAGCTTCTCCGATCGAATTTCAATATCTAAATATCAAATCGAGCAAGTTCGATGTCAACGATAGTCAAATTCTTCATACCTTTAATTTCTCTAACGGTCACCGATTAGTGACGGGTCGAAAATCTAACCATACTAAATTTAAGCTCAAACTTGTCCATCGAGACAAGTTGCCTCACGTCCATGGTCAACAACAGGGCTTCGACGAGCGTATCAAAAGAGACGTCAAACGAGTTGCCACCCTCGTCCGTCGTCTATCTCGTGTTGACACCAACAGCTCCGGCGTACAAGATGACGGTTACAAGGTCGCGGATTTTGGGACGGGTGTCATTTCAGGTGAGAGAATTTGTTTTTTTTTAAATAATACCCTTTAAAATTCAATATTTATATTTGTGATTTTTTTCCCGAATGATTTGGAATTAGGGATGGAAGAGGGGAGTGGAGAGTATTTTGTTCGGATAGGAGTTGGGAGCCCGCCGAGGAGTCAATACATGGTGATTGATTCCGGCAGTGACATTGTGTGGGTTCAATGTCAGCCTTGTAGGCAATGCTATCAACAGTCCGATCCCGTTTTCAACCCGGCCGAGTCCACCTCGTATACCGGTGTCTCATGTGGCTCGGCTGTTTGTGACCGCCTCGAGAACGCTGGTTGCCATGCTGGACGGTGTCGGTATGAGGTGTCGTATGGTGATGGGTCTTACACTAAAGGCACTCTCGCCCTCGAAACTCTTACTATCGGCGAGGTTAGTACGTATATAGATTATGACATATTTAAAGGTCGATTTTATATTTAATAGATTATCGTGAATTTAAAGAAAATAATTTTGAATAATAAAATAAATAAATGTAAATAGTATTTATAAGCTTAATTTTAAAAATCAAATGATTATTAAACGAGATATTCTTAACTAGGTTACGGTTCGTGACATGGCAATCGGATGCGGTCATACCAACCAAGGGATGTTCATTGGAGCTGCCGGGCTACTCGGTCTCGGTGGTGGTTCAATGTCATTTGTTGGCCAGCTTGGCGGTCAGACCGGTGGCGCATTTAGCTACTGTTTGGTGAGCCGAGGTATCGGCTCGACTGGGACATTAGACTTCGGCCGCGGAGCAATGCCGGTTGGTGCCACGTGGATCTCCTTGGTTCGAAACCCACATGCCCCAAGCTTCTACTACGTCGGACTAGCCGGCGTCGGTGTCGGAGGCATCAAAGTTCCAATACCAGAAGAAACTTTCCAGCTCACCGAGTACGGAACCAACGGCGTCGTAATGGACACGGGCACCGCCGTAACACGTCTACCAACAGCAGCCTACGTGGCATTCCGTGATTCGTTCACAGCCCAAACCAGCAACCTACCACGAGCGCCAGGAGTTTCGATTTTCGACACGTGTTACAATCTCAACGGTTTTGAGTCCGTACGAGTGCCAACCGTGTCGTTTTACTTCTCCGACGGCCCGGTGCTGACGCTTCCGGCGAATAACTTCCTGATTCCGGTCGACAGCGCCGGAACTTTCTGCTTCGCTTTTGCTCCGT
The DNA here is from genome assembly GCA_033971965.1 of Cucurbita ficifolia. Classification (NCBI taxonomy): domain Eukaryota; kingdom Viridiplantae; phylum Streptophyta; class Magnoliopsida; order Cucurbitales; family Cucurbitaceae; genus Cucurbita; species Cucurbita ficifolia. The sequence goes on from CM066979.1 coordinate 10,388,854, forward strand.
CGCCGTCAGGACTTTCCATAATCGGAAACATCCAACAGGGAGGGATTCAAATTTCATTTGATGGGGCTAATGGGTTTGTTGGATTTGGCCCAAATATTTGCTAAATATTGCAAAACTATATATTAAATTTTGGAATATAGTTTTTAATCATATTATTATTTTTATTTCAAAGCCAATAAATGAATCACATGTAAATGAAATATATATTTCCATATTGTAATGTAATTTAATAAATCAATTACTTTTTCCGAGTTCAAGGGTAAAATGGGAATAACAAAAATCTTAATAATCAGATTTTGAAAAAGAAAATATTCCATATTTTCAAAATAAAAATTAAAAATAGCCCGCTAATTAACGCTTGATCGAGCTTTTTTGGTCAAGGCCCAAGCCCATTGGCCCAACGTAAGGCCTGTCTTAAACTTACATGGCCCAAATTCTTAGCCTAATTTTATAAAAAAAAAATTTTAAAAACTATATGTATGTATATATATATATATATTGGTCAATATTAAATTTTAACATAAACTTTTAATTTTATAAATTTAGAATATATTTGAATTTAAGTGTATTTTATCTCATGTTGAATTAAAATTAAACCTAAAATCTTAAATAAATAGAATAAATTTGTTTTTCCCCAATATGGGAATAAATATGAAAAATAAAATTATTGAGTGAATTAATTAAATTATTAAATTTTCTCTTTCATAAATTTAATATGGTAAACAAAATAGTTAATGTAACTATTTTCTTTGAATTTCTCTGTATTTATTACACATAGAATTATTTTGAATCAAAATTTAATATTTTTTTTCAAACCCAACAAAAAATAAATAAATAAATTCAAATAAATAAATATTTTATGCATTGGTTTATGATTTTCTTATAACTAAATTTCGCTTAACTAAATTTATTATTAAATTTAATATAATTCTTAATGAGATGTTTGAAAATAAATAAATATTTAAAAAATTAACGTTTTACTTTTATAAAATAATAATTTAAATAAATGACCCGAACAAACCAACTCAATTCAAAAAAATTATAATTGGGTTGAATTGGATCCATTATTTTATAAATTGAAAATTTTATAATCGGAACAATTAGATCCATTTGTTGGTTAGTATTATAAATTTTCCTCGAATTAAAATAAATATTATCTTTTATTATCAAAATTTATGTAAAAATATATATATAAATATTAACCAGATTTTATATAATAAGAATTAAATTGTTATAGAAACTAAATAAATAGTTAATTTAATAAATATATATATATATATATATATATATATATATATAATACCAAAAAATTAATAATGAAAGTAAAAAACAATATTTCTCTTTTATGTTTATGAAATATCAATAAGCAAACAAGATAAGTTCACTGTAAAATCAAATCAAGAACAAGAAGAAGAAGAAGAAGAAATGGAACTTTAAAGGAGCGGAGCTAAAATGCGTGGATCCATAGCTCCTCGACGCCATTGGAGCTCATTTGAGACGATGAGCGACAATAAACAAGCCATTCTCGTAATGGGCAGTCTTTGATTCTTCTTCGTTTTCACAATTTCCATTCTTCTGCTTCTCTACAGGGCGGCAATGGCGTCCCACAAAGGCACAGATTATGGGCATAAGCGGCGGCTGGAAACACATTAAGCGGCCTCCCTTGTGGGATTTTCCCGCACAATCTGTTCGCTCTGAAGTTCGCATGTCGAAGCCGCGGGATTGCCAACAAGGTGTTTGATAATTTGCCTGTGAGAGAATTAACGGATAAATCCAACCATTGGAGCTTCTTTAAACCTCCAATACTCGTTGGGATTGTTCCTTGTATTTTATTTCTTGAGATATCTAACCTTATTAGCTCTCCCAGGTTCGAGATTGAGCTGGGAATGTGACCAGAGATCTTGTTTGATCCAATGTTGAGGACCTTCAAACCCAAGCCAGAGCTGAACTCTGGAATAGCGCCTGTGATTTGGTTGTTTGATACATCAATTACCTCTAAAAAGCCACTGGTTTCTCTGTTTAATATGTTTGAGAGTGACCCATAAATTTGATTTGAGTGAAGATCAAGAGAGGAGAAAACATCTGGTAATTTGAGTTCTGAGAGGCTGAATTTCAGCTGGTTGTTTGAGAGCTTGAGTTTTTGCAAGCTTGACATGTTCTTCATGAAATTTGATATCCCATTTGTGAAGTGATTATCTGATAGGTCTATAGAGGTTATAGAATCTGATACTCTAAACATGGGGAGGGCTCCCCTGAGTCCACACCCAGCTAGATGAACCTCTGAAAGTTGCTTGTTTCTGATCCAACCAGGAACTGTCCCAAAAACAAAGCTGTTATAGGATAGATCTATTGTCAAAAGTGAAGGAATGCTGCTTACAAGAATGGTTGGCAATGGATTTGAGAGCCCATTTCTTGATAGATTAAGGTTCCATAGATTCTGAAGCTTAGAAATGGAAGCTGGAATTTGACCTCTTAGCTGATTTCCACTAAGTGAAAGAGTTGTAATGGATTTGAGGCCTTGAATTTGGACTGGAATGGTTCCTGTGAGCTTGTTGTTGCTTAATAACAAGTCCAAAAGCTTGGGCAAGCTGAAAATGGCGGTGGGGATAGGCCCGGAAAGCTGGTTGTTCGAGAGGTCGAGGTACGTGAGGTTCTTGAACTGACCCACATGAGCTGGGAGGGCACCAGAGAGCTCGTTGAAGCTTAGATCAAAGTATTGCAAGCTTGGAAAGGCTTTGAATGTTTGTGGGATTGGCCCAGAAAGTGAATTCTTGGCTAAGTTTAGTTGGAGAAGGTTCACAAGGTTGCCTATATTGGGTGGAATCTGGCCTCTCAAATGGTTGCCACTTAAAGAGAGGATCTGGAGAGAGGACAGGTGACCTAAACTTGAAGGGATGGTTCCTCCAAGGCCATTGTTTTCTAAAACCAATTGGGTCAAACGAGATAGAGCAGAGAAGCTCTCAGGAATTGAGCCACTAATATGCTTCATTCCACTTATCACAATTACCTCAAGAAACTGCATATTGCCAAGAGCAGCAGACAGTGTTCCCTTCATGAAAAGCTCACTGTTCTTCTCTGGTCTTTGCAGCTGCAACTTCGTCACTCGTCCCGTCGTGCCACACGACACGCCTTCCCAATCTCCATTGCAGCAGTCACGGCCAGTCCACGATGCTAGAATATCCGTCGTGTCCTGCACAATTCTTGCCTTGAAACTCATCAATGAAGCTCTATCTTCCTCTACACAGACCGGCGCCACCGCCGTCGTCGTCGCCTCCGCAACCGACACAGCTAGCAACACGCAGAACAAGACCCATTTCAGAATGTGCATTTTGGGGAGAGGAGGAGTAATCAGATCCGAGAATTGTGCAGAAAATCAAGAGGGGAGAAAGGAAAAGGTGAAAAAAGTGGAATTTTGTTGTGTTGTTTCACGTAGAGAAGAAGGAATAATGATGAAAAAAGGGTTCAAGAAGAGGAAAGAAAGGAGGGAAGTATTTATAGAGAACGAAGAAGAAGAGTTTGAATATCATAAGGTTAAAGAGATTCACATGCAGAGTTTTATCAGTTTATAGCCGTTGGATCACAAGGATCCCAATTTCATTTCAAACTTGGAGCGCACTGTATTCAAATTTCACATTTACTTCCTAACTCCAAAAAAAAAAAACACTTAATGATTAATTATGGATTCGTTCGTTAATTATCGTTTGCTTTCTCTTTGTCACGGTGAGATCTCGTCTTATTTGGTAGTGGAAATTCGTATTAGAAGTAGCGAGACGTCACCTTTGCTGGATTGGAATAGTAGGTCTCTCGAGCCTGATTCTTTGTGGTAATTCTTGCAACTCGTGCTTACTGTCGTAAATTTTATTGGGTTAGTGTTTTTCGATAAAAATATCGACGAAGTATTAGAGTGTTTTTTTTAATATCGGAGATTTGAATATATGATCTCAAAATGATGTATTATATAACATAGTAAAATACTCATTTATTAATTTTAATAAATTTTATATTAAAATTTTATTGTAATCTCTAAACTTTCGTTAATAACGGGATCATTTTTGCAAAAAATATAAAATAAAATTTGGTTTTTTTTTTTAAATTAGAATTTAAAAATATTTATGAGCATTAATATTTTTAAATCATTTCCATAATAATATGTTTTGTAGAAAAAATTTTACCCTAAAGTTTGATGGAACTTTTGGAGGGATTATTTATTCATCAAATTGTCACAATATCATTTATTAAAGCATATAACGAAGTGTAAATAATAGCTTTGGTATTGATTTAAAATAATAATAATAATATTATTATTATTATTCATACAATTATAGATTCTTATTATTTGAATAAACATAATAATTATATTTGCATATTTAATCGCATAATATAAATTATAATAATTATATTTGTATATTTAATCACATAATATAAATTATAAAAATGAGTACCAAAAATCGTTTGAAAAAAAAGAATAACTGAAAATCAAATATTATATGAGAAATGTTATCTAAATAAGTATTTTCAAAAAATTTAGTGTATTGTTTAATTTTAGATTTATTAAAATAATTTTAATTAATTAAATTTTAATTAAATTTTCATTATGTACTTTAAATTTTATCATTTTTAAATTTTGTTAATTATCTTTAAATAAATGAATTTAATAAAATTATAAAAAAAATTAATTATAAATATTTTACTGGTAAAAAATTAATTATTGTATATGATGATGAGATAAATATATTATAACTTAATATAAAGTTATATAATTGAAAGAAAAATAATAAGTTAAAAGAGTTATTAAAAAAAATAATAAACATAAAAATTTTAAAAATCAAATTAAAAAAGAAAAATAAATCTTTGGAGGAGTAAATAATACAAAATAAAAAAGCAAAGGAAACAAAGGACGGGTTTTAAAAACCATAATTTTTCTCTGTCTCGGAGATAAAACGTTCGTCTTTATGTTTTATTTTTGTATGTGTACATTATTTTCGTTGTTTTTTTATGTATATCAGCTAACGCTACTCGTTAATCTAATTCATTGGATTAAGTACCAATTATGTCTTAAAGGTCAATTACTAAATACTAAAAGGAGAGGAGAAATTTGATCAATTCTCGATCCGTAAATTACTAAAAATTCAACCAAACGTAAAAATTACAAATTTAAGATTCATTTGCTCCAATTTAAAATTTATAGCCAAAATTAATACAAATAAGATAAAACTTTTGTTTTCCTATTAAAAAAAAAAATAAAATTAATAAACCAAAATTTTAAAAGAAAAAAAAATAAAAGAATTTAGAATGCGGTGATTGCGGAAAACTAAAATAAATTGGTCCAATCAAAATTTGAAAGGAAAAAACAGATCTTTGTAATTGATAATTTGTCCAAAATTAGTGGTTGAACTGAACTCCTCTCCTTCCCGTTTTGAGGGTCCCTCGGCCTCTTCTTCTTCAACGTAATTTCTTTTTTTTCTTTTTCCTTTTTTTTTCATAGTTTTAAGTTTTTTTTTTTGAAAAAAGAAATTGCAACTTTATGTCTTTTCCTCCCTCAATTAAGTAAATTTTTTTTTCCGATTATCAGATCCGAACATAATCTTCTTAGAAATAGAGAACCCCATGTTTCGACTTCTCTCTATCTTATTTGATAACTGTCAATTTTTTATGGATAAAATAGCCAATTTTTCATTTGACAATGAATTGGATCCCGAGTTAATAATGGGATTCTTGGTCAGTCAATTGGCCCAACTAGTCAATGTTGAGGTACCGTTTCTATTATTTCAAAATTTTCAAAATTATGTATGTCAAAATATATTTTATTAACTAAATTGAAAATTTCATAGTTTTTAATGGGATCAATTTGGCCCATCAATCATAAAATTAAAAACTTACCCATTTCATATAAATTAATAATTAATAATCGACCGACTCAAAATAATACCTTCATTAGAAAGTATACCGATAAACAGCTACTACACTAAAATCTGGAACCCACATGAAAAAAGTTTAGAGAATGATTCTCAATTTTATTGTATAAACGATCGATCGAAAATAAAAACTATTTTTATTAATAACTAGTCACGTTTTTTTTAATATATATATATATATTAGTCAAAAGTTAGATCATTTTACAACATATCAATTCAATCGTAAAATTTAGTCCCTTTTTTTCCTCTTTTTCTCCATTAAAAAGAGGTCATATGAAGCAAACAGCCCCACAGAATTTGATATCAAAAGGCTTACAAACATGAAACCAATGAAAATTTCCCAATATAATAAGTAAATAATCAATGAAAAATTGACACTTCATTTAACATCACAAATTTCAATAATAAGTATGATTAATTCTAACAAGTTAATTAAAGTAAATAAGAATTCAAAAGGATATTAGAGAAGAAGCAAAGTAAAGCATATCTTGTAATTTAATTTCATTCATAATCTTATTCTCTCTTATAAAGTCTTTGCTTCATTTCCTAATAAAGCATATTCAATAATTTAGCTACATTTATTACTCTAAGTATAAAGTTTATAGTTTATTTTCTTAATAAAAGGGAAGGTATCCTTTAATAAGGTAGATTATTCTAACAACCTCCCTTTAGTTTCGGTTTTTTTTAATTAAAATAATGTAACAACTTATATTACTTAATCTATCATTATTAAAGTATAAAAGAACTAAATCCACCGAAAAGTCATGGGCTAAGATAAGTTCAGGTTAAACGAAGGCATCTAACTACAGATATTAGTATTAGATATGGTAAACCAAGCCATTAATATGTTCTCTGCACATAATAATTGCATGCTAGAAAATAAGTTTTGGGACCCAAATTATGCTCTAAAATATAATAAAAATAAAGATTAATCGATTTAAATAATGTTAATGAACCATTACCGAGTCTATTTCAATATATTATTGAATAAAAATATATAATCTACGCGATAAAACAACACCTAAATTACATAGAATTGTAAAGAAACTTAGTCATTGGCTAAAGGAAAACACAAATGCTCTTTATACTACATTTTCAAAGTCTCCTTACAAAGAGATAGCATACATGACTTTATATAGCCTCAAAATTAAAACTCTTAACCTTCCTAAAGTATTTCAAGAGTTGTAACTTTTATATTTTATGACCATAATTAGTCACTATGCAAATAAACCTTAAAATACATTAAACAAACACTAAAGTCTAAATTATTATACCTCCCAAATTTGTAACCATCTAAAATAAATTAAGTTTGATTCTTCTTTAATGTGGCATGCATTGCAACATCTAATGATAATTTGAATAACATTTTCTTTCTATTTTCCTTAAAATTTATATGACATGATTGATACTTTAATTCATATCCATATGAATGCTGCCTAGTTATTATTTAGTTTATCTAATGGTAATGAAGATCAGTACAAAGTACCTCTCACTCTCGTAAACAAAGATTCACTAAAGGGCATCTTTTCCAATAGAGAATGAAAGAGTTTAAAGATGGTACTTGTTTACCATCAAGGGCAGCTTTTATGCTCAGTTTCCAAGTGCTGGAATCATGTTAACAGACTTCAGTATAAAAGCGTATGTGAAAGCATCCTCCTGTAGCTTCTCAAATCTGCACGGTAGCAAAAATAAATAAATAAAGTAACATATAAAAATTAATAAATAAATAACAATAAAATCTAAGTGTCTTCTTAGTGCCCGAAGAAAATTCAGAATGATTTGAATATTATTTATGAGATCCTACATCGGTTGGGGAGGAGAATGAACATTCTTTATAAGGGATTCTTTATAAGGGAGTGGAAATCTCTCCCTAGGCATTTTAAAAATCTTGAGGGGAAGCCAGGAAGAGAAAGCTCAAAGAGAATAATATCTGTTAGCAATGGGCTTGAACTGTTACAAATGGTATCAGAGCCAGACAGCAGGCGATGTGCCAGCGAGGAGGCTAAGTCTCAAAGGGCATGGACACGAGACGGTGCAAGGACGCTAGGCCCCAAAGGGAGGTGGATTGGGGGTCCCACATCGATTGGGTGAGGGAACGAGTGGCAGCGAAGACGCTGGGCCCAAAGGGGATAGGTTGTAAGATCCCACATCGATTGGGGAGGAGAACGAAACATTTTTTATAAGGGTGTGGAAACCTTTCCCTAGAAGACGCGTTTTAAAAACTTTGAGAGGAAGTCTGAAAGGAAAACCGCAAAAAAGACAATATCGGCTAGTGGTGGACTTGGGGTTGAGCTTGAACGGTTACATTACAAGTCTCTAGTTACCGTTTTTATTTTTCAGGAATAGGCAGTGAGAAATCGTAACAGAGTTCAACATAATGTTCCTCCAAATCTACAGCAGAGTTGCAACAAATAGTAAAGGCAGCGGTTAATGAAACCAATTAAATAAGAAATAGCGTCATTATCATATTAAAGAAGGAACAAAGGCACAAGCAACAAAAAGAGATGAGAAAAACACAGATCACAAGGTAAAGCCTACAGAAGTTATCAACCACAGAATTATTACCTTCCTGACTTTGAAAAATGTCCGGCACCAAGTTCACATTTGAAAAGCAGAAGATTATGATCAGTCTTCATATCCCTTAATTTTGCCACAAACTTGGCGGGTTCTGAATATAAAACACGTGGATCTGCCACATGGACAAAAAAGAATTGACACTTCGAAGGTACGTCTCTAAATATATATATATATATATATATATATATGTATATATTCATCAAACTCCTTGTCCATTCTGAGTATGAAGGGCAATTATGTGCACAGGATGAAGAAACAGGGAAATTGAGCAACTCTAATTGGATTGAAGTTTTAAGCATTCACTCTTACCGTTTAAGCCGGCAGTAACAAGTATGTCTGGATAATCTTGAGCCTTAACCTAAAAATGCAGATAAAGTCATGTCCATTGAAACCAAAAGTTTGAAGATATTGTATGAAACACATAATAAACACGGATATATTCAAATTATCCAAAATCAAGTTGAGATCAATTCGATGATTAGGTGGAAATGGCCGAAATAACATGTTGGTCAAGAAATTGTGAGGTGCGTACATTGTCCACTGGAGAATATGATTTCATGTAAAAGTAGAATTCCTCCTTCCGTGGATCACCCCATTCCTGCAGAATTCAACAGAAGGTAAGAGGCAAGTCAAAAAGAATAGGCGCTGCGATTAATCAAGCATTGTAGTAACCTATCTAGAAATTATTGAAAATTGGTGGGAGAGAGTCCACGTCAACTAATTAAGGGGATGATCATGGATTTATAAGTAAGGAATATATTTTTATTGGTACGAGGTTTTTTGGAGAAACTAAAAGCAAAGACATGAGAGCTTATACTCAAAATGAACAATATCATATTATAGTTGTGGTTCCTAACAGAAATGCTCTCAATGTTCGTGTTCTAATTATGTACTGAATTAACAACGGAATCGGAATATTTCACTAGTTGTCATCACACCACTAACAGGATTACTAGGGAAGAGATTTACCTCCCACTCCGAAGTTGTAAGGGGAATTGTCGGATCAAGCATGGTCGTTAAAACATCAACAAAAGGAACCCCAGCTACTGCAGCTTTGAACAAATCAGGCCTCATATTTAAAACAGCACCAATAAGCAAACCACCAGCACTTCTTCCATTAATGCACAATTTTTCCTTTGAACAGTATTTATTCTCGATCAAGTATTCAGCAGAAGCAATAAAGTCCGTGAATGTATTTTTTTTCTTCAATAACTTTCCATTTTCATACCACTGTCTCCCCATTTCACCACCCCCACGAATGTGAGCAATTACGTAAATAAAACCTCTGTCTAGTAAAGATATCCTTGATCCCTTGAAACTGGGGTCTACGCATGCCTGTTCACAGGATGAAATTCGCATTGAAACCATGTTCATGTACAATAATTGTTACAATTCATAACTTAGTGACGTGACAAGAAGAAGTAGACAGAAACATTCAGGTACAAGGTCATATTCTATGCAAATAATTAAGAACAGTAAATTGGCACATGGCAGACATCATAACTGTAGGAAAAAATGAGGACATCAAAATGCAACATAGATCATCAAAGAACAATATGTTACAATGCAGAAACAATATTTCTGAATTGGAAATTTTGATAAATTGATTAAAACAGGAAATAAACTTGTAATTACATTAAGTAAAGCTCCATTAACAAAACTCTAATCCATTTGGAGAGGCTGCCCCAGAAAGCAAGAACACTCTCACTTTAAAACAACTTCGAAAACCTGAAATCGGTCTAAAGTCTACATTGGATTTTTTACCTCATACGAACCATAGCCGTAAAGTAGAAGTGGGTCTGAACCATCAAGTTTCACAAGATCCTTTCGATAAGCAATTGATAGGGGAACTTTAGTGCCATCTAGAGTAGTTGCCCATTTCCTCTCCGTGACAAATTTGGTAATATCAAAACCTCCCAAAACCTGAGATAAGTAGTGAGATTCATTACATTTCAGAAAAATAAATTAATTTGAATCCCCCTGCGCGGAAGGAAAGATAAAGAGGAGATTTTTTAATGGAATAAAGAAAACGCAATAGAACAAGAATTCTCAAGTATAAAGAAGTGGACGATGAGAAGGCATGAAATCAACAAAGAATAGAGAAGAATTTTGTAAGATATTGAAAAAGTTATAAACACAAGGGAATAAAAACTCTTAAGCACGAAAATTAAAAAATGTAACAGATGAACTCAAAAGTGGAAGAAACTAGCACTGATTTTAGAAAAACAAGATAAATGAGGAAATGAAATATTTTCGTGGGTAGTAGGTTGAAAAACTAGACGGTTGAAATGCATATCTGGTCAATATTTTTTAACAAAACCAGGAAGCTTGAAAATATTTCTACGTGTAAAGATAAACAATTATTCATTTACACCTAGAGGCAATCCCGGTCAAAAGAGAAAACAACATAACCATGTTAGCAGAACTACTCACTGCTTCAACTTTCTTTAGAATGGAAACTCCTGTTTTCATATCATAGTCATAAGTAGAGGGGGGTGTCTTCATTGAGCTGTAACAAAACCGTAAAATGCTGGAAGAGAATTCTGAGTCTGATAAATACACTGAATAAGTCGCATCAGTAAAATCCACAGCTCGTCCACCTTCAAGGCTTCTAAGTGGTTCCCCAATATCGGGAAGGCTATAGACAACAATTTTTGGTAGACCATCTTCACGTTCAAATACAACGATGTGATTAAGAAATAGTTGTATATCCTGGATTTTCACGCTGGACAAGATTCAAACAACTTAATAAGCCTTGATGACAAGTTTGTTCCCAGATGGGTTGCAGGAAATATAGAGAAATATTGAAACATAAACTAATTAAGAAGCTTTCAACAGATTTCATAAACAATATTAGATTCACAGAATAATAGGAAGTTTATGAGTGTCAGACCAAGTGAACATGAGAATCCAAATAATAGTTCAGCCTTTCTTTTACTCCTAGATATAGATCAGTTAGGTCTTTCCTTCTACAAAAATAGCTACCTAAACAAATTTCCAACAAATAAAATAAGTAGACAGCCAGTTCCTTTCTCTTTTCTCCCAAGGCTTGTTGACTCAAGTCATCAACTCTCAGCTTTTCAATTCCAATTTTGTGTCAACTTCACATTATACCATTATCAATTATCACAAGAGAATACTCACTGATTATGGCATATTCTCATTCTCTTTCTTCTCATTCTCTTTCTCTTGAAGTCAAAGATTTAAATCCCCGTCCCTATATTTTGTTAGGAATCACGACCCTCCACAATGGTATGATATTGTCCACTTTGAGCACAAGCTCTCGTGGTTTTGCTTTGGGCTTCCCCAAAAGGCCTCATACCAATGGAGATGTATTCCCTACTTATAAACCCATGATCATCCTCTAAATTGTAGCCCTCAAACAGCTTCCCCTTAATCGAGGATCGACTCCTTTCTCTGGAGCCCTCGAACAAAGTACACACTTTGTTCGACACATGAGTCACTTTTGACAACACCTTCGAAGCTTACAATTTCTTTATTCGACACTTGAGGATTCTATTGACATGGCTAGGTTCAGGACATGGCTCTGATACCATGTTAGGAATCACGACCCTCCACAATGGTATGATATTGTCCACTTTGAGCATAAGCTCTAATGGCTTTGCTTTGGGCTTCCTCAAAAGGCCTCGTACCAATGGAGATGTATTCCTTACTTATAAACTCATGATGATCCTCTATATTAGTCATGTGGGACTCCCTCCCAACAATCCTAACAACTCACCAAAAAAAATTATGATGCGAGAATACAAATCACTACCTTTCCCTGTGTGGAAGAATAACTTCCGTTGCAGATGTATTATCAAGTGGGCAAGCTACTACTTCTGAATTGAAAATCTCTGCACTTCGTCTCCGGATAAAAAAATGATTTCCACGATGACTGGGGAAAGTGTCAACTCCATCCACTCGAGGTGTCAAAACAAATATTCGATCTTGGGGCCTTGAAACATCAAGATAAAAGTTGAACCTAGTAAATTTACTTTCAGATGCAATAAACAAATATTTCTTGCTCTCGGTAGCTTGAAGATCAAGAGAGAACATATCATCCTTTTCATGATAAAGGCAGGTGTCAGTTGACTGCTCTGTTCCCAGTTTATGTAACCATGCCTATTGAAAGGGGAAAATTTTACTGGATCAACATCTGAATACGTTGAAAAAGAAAATTTTAATTTGAAGTCTGACCATAATATTTATGTGAACGTCATAATGCAAATATTGAATGCAATTATATCGGAATTAACAAAAAAAATCACCATAAAGGTACTCCGAGCAGCGCCCTTTACAACTATAAAAACTCCTCTGGGTCCAATGTGACATAAACTTATTAGGATGTTATAATCTACATCCTTAGCACAAATGAGAAATTAAAGGAAATCCAAACTGTTCTATTTCAGTGAAAGGATCAACAAATATATCATTAGAAAGCGATTCTGAATATACAGAACGATCAACAGGCATCTTGAGTATGATAGATCTCAGGGAATAAAAGACTTGTTAGTTCTATTTGTTAAAGGGATAGATACATTTCTAAAGATAGAAATGACTTGGCCAAATTAGTTGCTACAGAGAATGAGGAGGTGAAAACAATTTGATCCACAGAAACCCCAACCAACTCCGTGAAGCAATGAAACCCCGCCCTATAAAATGACCTCCCTTTCAATCATTCATATCATCTCCTCCTCTCAATCTCACTTCAATTTTTGTTGTCACCAACAACTGGTATCAGAGCTATCTTGCAGCAGCAATAATGGCAACAGAAAAACAAGTTGAGAGCTACATTCAGCCCGCCATCCCGAGGTTCGATGGTCACTATGATCATTGGGCGATGTTGATGGAAAATTTTCTCAGATCAAAGGAGTTTTTTGATATGGTGGAGACGGGTTATGAAGAGCCAAATGAAGGCGAGGTACTCTCAGCTGGTCAACAGCAACTGTTGGCAGCATCGAAGTTGAAGGATCTGAAGGTCAAGAACTATTTATTTCAGTCCATTGATAGGACTATCTTGGAAACAATGCTTCAGAAGAAGACATCCAAGGAAATTTGGGATTCTATGAGGAGGAAGTATCAAGGCTCAACGAGAGTAAAGCGTGCTCAACTTCAAGCTCTTAGAAGAGACTTTGAAATTCTCCAAATGCAAAAGGGAGAAAACGGTGAATGATTATATATGGCAAGGTTATAAGTCTTGCAAGTAAAATGAGGATGCATGGTGATTCAATCACGGATGTTGCGGTCGTAGAGAAGATTTTGCGATCACTAACTCCAAAGTTCGATTACATTGTATGTTCTATCGAAGAAGGAAACAATGTCGAAGAGATGCAAATTGATGAACTCCAGAGCTCCCTATTAGTACATGAACAGAGACTCAATCGTACAAGTGCAATAGAGGAGATGACAGCTTTAAAGATATCCACACCAGGTGAAACTTCAAGCCCTAGAGGTAGATGGCAAAGAAGAGGTAGAGGTTGTGGGAGAGGCAGTCGAGAAAGAAGTGGAGATGTTGGCAGGTCAGCAGATCTAGTCAGAAACGATTATGACAACAAAGGCAAGAGACACTTTGACAAGTCTAAGGTGGAATGCTACAGATGTGGACGCCTTGGACATTACAAAAATGAATGCTATACTAGGCTCCAAAAGGAGAAAAGAGATCAATCCAATTTCGTGGAGAGAAGAGAAGAAGAAAAAACATTGTTAATGTCATTCCATGCTATGAAGGTTGCAGATCAAGGTGTATGGGTCGTAGACTCTGGATGCAGCAACCATATGACAGGTTGTAAGGAATTCTTCTCAACTCTGGATGAAAATTTTCATACTACGGTTTCTCTTGGCAACAATTCAACTATCCAAGTGATGGGGAAAGGAACCGTAGATATCAAGACTAGAAATGGCTTTGTAGAGTCCATTTCTAATGTATTCTACATTCCTGATCTGAAGGCCAACTTACTTAGTATCGGTCAGTTACAAGAAAAAGGGGTATGTGATCACATTCCAAAATGATGAATGTGAGATTTATGACTCCAAAAGAGGATCGATTGCTAAGATGAAGATGACCACCAACCGTCTATATCCGTTGACGTTAAATATCGTTGCCAAAAGTTTGATGGTGAAGAAAGAAGATACCACCTGGCTTTGGCATTTTAGGTATGGTCATCTACACTTCAAAGGATTAAAGACGTTGTCTTCAAAGAAGATGGTAACTGGGTTGCCAGATATTACTCCTCCAACAGAAATTTGCGAGAGCTGTGTAGTAGCAAAAAACATGAAAGAAATTCTTTTCCATCCGGAAAATCAAGAAGAGCTCAAGCAATTTTGGAATTGATTCATTCAGACATATGTGGTCCCATCTCTCCAGCATCAAATGGTGACAAGAAATATTTCATGACCCTCATCGATGATTTTAGTCGAAAAACATGGACTTATTTCCTGCACGCCAAATCAGAAGCCTTTGATTGCTTTAAAAAATTTTTTTGGCTACTATGAAGACGGAAACTGGAAGAAGAGTCAAGGCTTTAAGAACTGACAGAGGTGGAGAGTTCTGTTCAAACGAGTTCATTAAATTTTGTGAAGAGAAGGGCATAAGGAGGCAGTTAACAACAGCATATACACCACAACAAAATGGTGTGGCCGAAAGGAAAAACAGGACCATTCTCAACATGGTTCGAAGTTTACTAAGTAAAGGAGAAGTCCCGAAGGAATTCTGGCCAGAAGCTGTCGTGTGGTCCGTTCACATTCTCAACCGGAGCCCTACTTTCTCTGTTAGAGATATGACTCCACAAGAAGCATGGAGCGGAAGAAAACCTGCAGTAGACCACTTTAGAATCTTTGGGTGCATAGCATATGCACACATTCCTGATGAGAAAAGGAAGAAACTTGAGGACAAGAGTTTGAAGTGTGTGTTCCTTGGAGTAAGCGAGACTTCCAAGGCATACAAGCTCTATGATCCTTTGACAAAGAAGGTGGTGGTAAGCCGTGATGTAATCTTTGACGAAAATAAGACTTGGACATGGGAAGAAAAGATCACTGTGAATCAGCAGATTCTTGTAGATCTTGAAGAACAAACTGAAGCCCCTATTCAGCCTCACTATGAGCATGGAGAGAGCTCATCACAAGCTCAACAAGAAGAACCAGTAGAAGAAAATCATGATCATAATCAAAGAAATCCAAGAACAAGAAAGAGACCAAATTGGATGGTTGATTATGAGATGGACTATGAATCAAGTGATAGTACTTATTTTGCATTCTTTATGGATAGTGATCCAATTGTCTATGAAGAAGCGCGGTAAAGGAGAAGAAATGGAAGGAAGCTATGGACAGTGAAATCAAATCCATAGAGAAGAACAAGACTTGGGAGCTCACTGATCTCCCTAGAGGGCAGAAAACAATCGGAGTAAAATGGGTTTTCAAAACCAAGTTGAATGAAAACGGTGAGGTGGATAAGTACAAGGCGCGACTCGTTGCAAAAGGATACAAGCAGAAGTATGGAGTTGATTAAGGAGGTATTTGCACCAGTGGCACGCCAAGATACTATCAGGCTTATGATTTCTATTGCAGCACAGAAATCTTGGTCTATTTATCAACTTGATGTGAAATCGGCCTTCCTACATGGAGAGCTTCAAGAAGAGGTATATGTGGAGCAACCAGAAGGTTTTGTTCAAAGAGGTAAAGAAGAAAAAAGTATACAAGTTGAAGAAAGCTTTGTACGGTTTGAAGCAAGCTCCGAGGGCATGGTACAGTCGCATTGATTCTCATTTTGAAAAGATGGGATTCACTAAATGCCCGTATGAACATACGTTGTATGTGAAAACTGAAAAGGGAGGTAACATTCTCATTATTTGCTTATATGTTGATGATTTAATATTTACTGGCAATAATGAAGAAATGTTTAAATTTTTTTAAGAAGAGCATGATGAAGGAATTTGAAATGACAGATCTTGGTTTGATGAGATATTTTCTTGGAGTAGAAGTTACTCAAACTCCCGCAGGTAACTTTATCTGTCAGAAGAAATATGCTCAAGAATTACTTGAAAGATTTAAATTGGATGAGTGCACATTTGGAACTCCATCAGAATTGGGTTTGAAGTTGCACAAGGATATTGAAGGGCGAGAAGTTGATAATAGGTACTTCAAACAAATTGTGGGAAGTTTGATGTACTTAACTTCAACAAGACCAGACATCATGTATGCGGTTAGTATGATAAGTCGTTACATGGAGCATCCAACGGAAAAAAAACATCTCAATGCAGCAAGAAGGATACTTCGTTATGTGAGAGGAACCTTTGATTTGGGGGTATTCTACAAGAAAGAAGATGATCCGAAGATAGTTGGCTATACAGATAGCGACTATGCAGGTGATATAGATGATCGTAAAAGTACTTCAGGAAGTATTTTCATGATGAGTTCAGGAGCTATTTGCTGGTCTTCAAAGAAGCAACCTATTGTAACTCTCTCAACTACAGAAGCAGAATTTGTGGCAGCAGCAGCATGCTCGTGCCAAGCAATCTGGTTAAGAAAAATGCTTGAAATTCTTAATCAAAAGCAACCAGGTACGACGGTTATATATTGTGATAATATGTCAACTATTAAGTTGTCTAAAAATCCTGTGTTGCATGGAAGGAGTAAGCACATCGATGTTCGATTTCATTTCTTGCGTGATTTGTGTAAAGAAGGCATTATTGAACTCAACTTTTGCCGAAGTGATGAACAAATCGCAGACCTATTCACAAAACCCTTGAAACAACCATTGTTCGAGAAGCTTAGAAGAAAGATGGGGATGTGCAGAATCCAAGATGTATATCAAGAAGATGAAGTGAAGTCCTAAACTGATTTCTGCATAATTAAGTTTAAGGGAGGGTGTTAAAGGGATAGATACATTTCTAAAGATAGAAATGACTTGGCCAAATTAGTTGCTACAGAGAATGAGGAGGTGAAAACAATTTGATCCACAGAAACCCCAACCAACTCCGTGAAGCAATGAAACCCCGCCCTATAAAATGACCTCCCTTTCAATCATTCATATCATCTCCTCCTCTCAATCTCACTTCAATTTTTGTTGTCACCAACACTATTCCAATGAGAGGCACAGTAGGAGCCATTGAAGAAAAAATAAAGGATGTGATCATGTGGGGTAGAAGAACACCTTATCGGGCCGAAGAATCTCATCCATTGTGATGTAAACTAGAGCGTCATCGCCAGCCCATTTGAGATACGATGTCACACCTACAAGAGGCTTCCCTACAGAAGCTCCAGTCTCAGCATCAATTATATAAACCGTGTAGATTTCATCTCCTTTAGTGTCTTCTGCATACGCCACTAGCTTGTTGTTTGGACTAACCTGGAGAAGAAATGACCGTGAAGATGATTCTTAAATCTAAATTATGTCTAAGAGAAACAGGATCAAATTCTAAAGCAGTTCCTCCTTACAATACCTCAAAGGCACCAATTGAGTAGTAGGATTGGTTCTGTGCCTTAACATTTTCGTCCAATATAACATGCTCCGGAGGAGCACCAGGTCCAGTGGGCATGGTATCGTGCACAGAGATAGATTCTTCACCACGAGGAACAAAACGCCTGCAATATTGAACATATTCTTTCCCCTGTAGTGTCCTCTCGTAGTAATAATAAGAACCTTTCCGCTCAGGCACAGATATATCATCCTCCTTGATTCGTCCTCTAATCTCAGCATAAATCTGTTCTTCCACTTGCTTTGTTCCTAGATCGATGAATAAAGAAAAAAAAAAACGCACACATTACTCGAAGGATCCTCATGACTCAAAAATCATCAGAAATCGATAAATCAAACGACGCTATTCTCATCCATCACTGATTCATAAATTTCTCATAATCTTGAAGTACAAAATCAAAAACCGAAACAAAATGTAAACTATAGTTCACCAGACATGACGAGATCGGTATACGCATTCTCTTGCTGCAGATACGAAATGACATCGGAGTTTTTGCGAGAATCGTCACGCAACCAGTAATAATTGTCGATCCTGACGTCTCCGAACAGCTCCATTTTGTGCTCCACCTTCTTAGCCACCGGAGGCGAGTGAGAGTTGCTCATTGTAGCGGCCGTCGATCGGAAGTGACGGAGTGAAGCTACCGACGACGGAGCCGGCGAAAGTAACACTACAGGAATAAACAGAACAAGGCTTCTCCTAACTAAGCCAAATATGCCGTTTTGTTGCAATGGCTTCATTGCAGTCAACGATTTTCCTTCAACTGTTCAAGATATTATGCAATTTTCTCTACTATCTTGGAATATGATAAGTTTAAATATTATTTATTTTAAATATTATTGGTCTATTTTTAGTCTTATATTCGTCTAATTTGGTCTCTTCATTTTCATTTCTAATCACAATTTTGATATGACACTTTACCTACTAAATTTTTTAAAATATAATTATAAATTTATATCAAACGATTTTAATTGTCGGTAAAAAGTACCATAACTAAAATATGTTAGATGAACACGACCCTCCACAATGGTATGATATTGTCCACACTTTGAGCAAAATGCCTCAAACCAGGAGAGAGTATTCCTTGATTATAAACTCATGATCATTTCCTAAATTAGTCGATGTGGGACTTTCATCCAACACCTCTTTTTAATCGAGACTCGACTTCTTTTTCTTTTGGAGTCCTTTGTTCGACATTTGAGAGATTCTATCGCCATGGCTAAATTTAGGGCATGGCTCTGATACCATGTTAGATAAACACGACTCTCCATAATGCTATGATTGATACCATGTTAGATAAACACGACTCTCCACAATGTTATGATTGATACCATGTTAGATAAACACGACTCTCCACAATGCTATGATTGATACCATGTTAGATAAACACGACTCTCCATAATAGTATGATATTATTCCATAAATTAGCCGATGTGAGACTTTCATCCAACAAAATGAACCAAAATCAAAATTATATGACTAAAATATACGAGAGATCAAAATAAACCGAATCAAAAGCACAAGGGTCATATTTTAATAATTAAAATTTGATGGAATTTCATATATAGAATTCAAAGAGATCAAATATATATATATTCTAAATTTGAGAGAAATTAAATTTTATATATATATATATATATATATATATATATATATATATATATATTTGTGTTAAGATATTAAAAATATATATATATATATTTATTGTAAGATCAAAAATAATTATATAAATACGAATTATGATATTGTAGAATATTGCATGATTCATTCTCAAAAATTACTCCAATAATTGGATTGTTATCCACAATATTGAAACGTGTGCGGCTCAAAAATTTTCTTTTCTTTTTTTTAATTAAAATAAATAAATGACATCCTTCATTATTTAGTTCCTTGATTGTGAAAAAATATATATATTGTGAATTTTTCCTTTAAATTTTCACATTAAAACAACCCTAATAAAAGTTACTTTCCAAAATTTTAAATTTAATTATAGTTTTAATAAAGCTTAATAAAAGTTGTATCAAATTAATAAATATTTGTAAAAAATTACAAAAAAAAAAATCACTCGGTCCACATGGGTTCTTTTGCATCGAGCTGTTCGTATTATTCGAGAATCCAACCAACTTGGACTACTCAACCCAAACTATAATGTTCGGTTTGGGTCGGGTTGAATTTTTTAAAACCTAAAATGTCAGGTCGATTTGTGAGTATACATTTTTTTGTTAGGTCAACTCGAACCCTACTTACTTTGAAGATTATTATGAAAATTAAGAATTAGATCATTATGATGTTTTAAAACAACCCGATAATTTTACCTGATCCGAAAATAGAATGTTAGGTTGGGTTGAGAGCTCGAAATGTTGCGGCACCAACCCAACCATTTCGAAATTTTGAATTTATCCAAAGGATTTTCATAATCCAACTTAATCTGTGTACGTCTTATTTTTACAAGAAAATTATTGTTTTTATTTAACAAAATTGGACCAAAATCAACCTCAATTTATTGAAAATTATTATTTTAAGGAATCAAATATTTTATAGTATTTTAAAGAAATATCAAATCGTGAATAAATAATAGGGCAATGGGGCACGTTATGACGTAAGCCGATTCCCTGACCGGACAGGGGCAGCCATGCTTCTCAATCTCATTGGTTAAACAAAAATATCTCAAACCCTTATGGCCCAATCAACGACTATACACTAGACTGTTTGGGGGTACGGGTTTTGAGATATTATGTTTCTAGATACTATCCGAACACATCACTATAAAGAACGTAACTATAACAATTCTACATTTTTTTTTTACTATTACTATGTGCATGTCATGACTGTTTCTTTATAAAAAGAACATAACTGAAACAAAAAAAAAACGTCATTTGTACATGAAACCCTTGTCTTTACTTACTTTACTTAAAAATATAATAGACGGAAGCGGTAAGTGACCTCATTGTTGAGGTTGTAAAATGCAACCACATGCAACATGTTTCATGATTAGTGAGATTTAATTTTCATGATTATTATTTGGGTTTAACTTCTTTTTTTTTTTTTTTTTTTTGCAATGATGGATGCATAGTACTTTCCTACACACGGTTCATGCACATGTGCATGATTTCACAAGATGGGCTTGTATGCATACCCTTAGACCTTACTATGTCTTAACACATGCTAACATTGTTAAAAACCAACGGAAAGACGGGAGCGGTGGAGAAGCAATCCATACTCGTGTGACATACAACATGCATCAAGTCCAACATTAAAAGTCATGGTTTAGTGAGATGATACGCATTATTTTCTTACTTATCACATCATAAATTTTCGATGGCGAGAATGTAAAGCACAAAAGCACGATAGTAAATCTACAGTGCCACTAAAATAAGGATGAAGTTCTGTAGTAATGACGGTAGAGATTGTTGTCTTCCTACGACCTCTCTTAGAAGAAGATACTAAGAGAGTCACCCGACACCTCCTCTAATAGAATTTCTCATAAATCCATATATATATTGGTTCCATTACCATATAATCCTGTACCGTAGTCAAATCAAAGATACCATAAAAACAAGATTCACTAGAAGACATCATCCAACGTAAGTAACCCGATACAACATTCAACTACCCTGAAAAGAATGCTACACATGCCCTTCTCTCCATGGGGCATTAGGATATTCAATAAAACCTATCAATAATATAAATATGCACATTACAAAAGGAAGGCAAATTCGATGACACGAGTCAACATGACCAAATCATAACTGGTTCAAACATTACATCTTCGATCAAAAGGTTAAGCTCAAACGAAAAATACGATGCCATAGAGATATTATGGTGTTCCAGAAGTGAGTAACACAAATATAGTAATCCCATGGCTACATACTTTCTACATTGATTGATGTCAGAATTTGAGTTCTCAAAACATGCTCAACAGGCAGTATATAATGCACAGGCGTGGCTGGCTGAGATTTTCTTTCTTTCAATAGTAATACACAAATGGATTTAAAGCGGTCCCAACAACAAAAACCATACTATGAATGCAAACTGCTGAATAAAATAAATTACCTACTGCCAACGTAATTCACAGCCCAAAATATCTATCTTATCAGCCTAGGAGGAAACAACCACCCAAGCTGAACAATGGTCTACCTGCAAACAACAAGTTTAAGGTATCGTCGTTTAAGAGATGTATCGCCCGAACATGATATAGCTTGATACTTTCACAATTATGGTCAACCATCAACACCCCTTTTCCTTTATCATAAGAAATATGGAACTCCTGTTCTTGGGCCTCTCATCTGATTATTCTCCTCTGTCTCAGTGAAGAACTTAACTTCTCTTTCCTGTTTGAAGTTAACAAACGGTTTGTCGAGTAAGAAACTTGCATATAATTCCCATGAAATCATACTCTAAAACCATTATTTAGAAGAAAAAAATATAAGTTAAAAAACGTTTATTTCGACCCGGGGTTCAAACCTCTAAAGATGGAGAAATTATTCAATGGGCTACCCCCTACTTTGTCAACAGATTAAAACATCGACAGAACAATACGTTCTTTTTAAAATATAAAAAATAATGACTAAAATGGGCAAGTGAATACTCACCATATTCTCATTAAAGCTCAATATAGAAGCTACATTCCCACAACGATAACAATAATTTGGAGCAGACCATACCTGCAAATTCAAGGACAAAATAACTCAATCAACTAGATAAAGTCTATCATTATAGAGAGAGATAATAGATTTTGCTCTAAATCTTACAGTTACAAGGCCTTTATCCTGAAACATGTACTTGAGACCTTCTTGTACAAGTTGATGTGCTCGGCAAACCAAATCAAGATTATTAATGTGATTGAACTGCAATAGTTAGTATCTGCATCAGCTCTGTAGAAAGTTATATGGTTGAACTTTAAAACAGATAAAATTACCTCAGAAGTAACTCTGGAACCAAAAAGCCAACCTGCTCCTCGTGGACTAACTGCCCATGTTTCAATATCTTCTGGATCACTCCACATAAGATCACAAAAAGGTCCCTCATGTGGAATTTCACAATTTCTATCAATCACCCGTATCTGTCGCGGAAGAAAAATGGTGGAAAAAAGGCCTCAAGCTAGTAAAATTTCAAACAGATCCATTGGCAAACAGGATTAACAAACATTATTCAACAGATCATAGAAGAAATCATATCACATCAGGCATTATAGAATTTCAATGGTGGATTTGTAAGGTGTGTGGAAGCGTTCGTAGGCAAGTGATATGCTGCAATTATATAATTTTTTTCCCTTCATTTCTTTCAAGGGATCTGCACAGATCTAAATACCAATAAGAGGACTCTGTATTAATATTAGCAGATCATGCAGAAAGTCTCAATCAGAAATGGTAAAATGAAATCTTCTGAATGAACGTGCAAATAAACAAATAATAAGTCATGATAAACTGCATTCTGAAGCCTTCCTACCGTAAGAAAGCGCTGACCCCTTAAACAGGTATGCTCCTATGGAAAAAGTTATGGTCAAAGTTCCAAGACTAGCATATGCTCTCTTTCCTAACCAATTGCTTTCTACGTGATGAAATCAAATTAATCGTTGCAACTAATTAATTTCTGAAATGCTTCTCAAGCACATATGATAGGTTGGACAATTCATAATACATTGTCTAGGGATAAGGCATAGGTAAACATATATTCATATATTTTATCCCTCTTCCATGAAGAATTTGATGCATACATATTATAAAGTGAGTGTCATAAGAAAAGGTATGGACAAGAGAAAGACAGATTATCATTTGAAAGAATATAAGAAAACCTGATCTATGGTTCGAACATCAGGAGAGAGTCCTCCATGGACACAGAGAACCTGAGATGGAAAAAAAAAAAAGAAAAAAAAAAGCAATACATAAGGGCACCAACCACTAATAAACAGTCGAGGAAAACGCACGCAATAATGAAATCAATTGCATATATCTATGCACACTGAATCACACATCATGAATGGGGGTTTTGAAGGGGAACAAAGGAGAGAGAGGTTACAGTTCCGTCTATAATTGCTGAGAGTGTCAAGTAGTCAAAAACATCTGTACAGTACCGCCACACATTCGCGTTTCCATACTTTCTCTGGCACTCATCATAAAAACCATAAACCTAGCAAGAAAGTCACAGCACCATGCATATTACAATGAAGTTCAAACCTTCATATAACATTCATGTTATCAACGAAGTATGAAGATGGAAGTTTTCAATAAACTAAGGAGCAATAAAATGATCTCGACTCAGTAAGTTAGTTAAGAGGAAAGAAAGTACAAAAAGGACTGGAACTATGGCTGTGGAAAATGAGTATAAACAGGATTTTAGAACCAGAGCACAACAGAATGCCAGATACTTTATAGCTGTTTCCAAACAGAGTTAAAGATCAATTAATTCTTGTTCCCAAACTCCAAAATCCTCCAAGCTTCTATTCTCTAAATTCAAATCTAGGACTACAATCAGTCTCCTAATGTATGATTATCCCAATTTCATGACCTCAACGGATTTTAAAGCCATCTCCTTACCGAATTGAACTTGAATTCAAGGTGTTTGCTACCATATAAAAAGTTAACATTAATTACAAAAACTACATGAGCAGGAAAGTTTTTATTGCACAATTTTACTAACTATCAATGCTTCAGCCAAAAAAAGGCAGATATATGGATAGAATTGAGGTGCCAGTGAGTTGATGCAGAATGCAAGCAAATGCAAGGATGACCATAGTATTTGTTGATTGTAAGGACTTTCAGAATACTTGTGTCCTTCTGTTAAGGCATTTCCTCGACTCTGTTTTCAGAAGGAAAAGGAACATTGGACGGAGATGGAAACATAGATTGTTGAATGCCTAAATTCTCCCATACTTTTTACTATTTATAAGGGCTTTCAGAATGTTTGTGCACTTGAGAAAAGGCATTTTCTCAACTGTTTTCAGGAGGGAAACAGAAATTGATGAGATGGAAACACGTATTGTTGAAGGCCTAAATTCTCCAACTCATCCGTCATTGCAAATCTAGAGTCAAAGCAAAGATTCATCTCCCTTCTTTTCTTAAAAGCAGAGATTCATCTCCTTTCTTTTCCATTGTAGACATGGAGGTTTCAAATATGTTACTTTATAAGAGAGAGAGCATCGTGACCTCAATAATAACCTAAACAGAAAATTCAAACCTGAGTAAGCTGTCTGCTCTCATGGTTTCCTCGTAAGAGTGTGATGTTAGCCGGATATCTAAGAAGACAAATAAATTTTGTTAAGAAAGGAAATTGTTGGTTTTCCCAAAGAACGTCATAGCAAATAACAGAATAGAAAACCCAATCCATAGACAAATCATTTTTAGAACGTCTTTTGTACTTATAGGTGACAAATAAGTGCAACCCAAACAAAAGGCCAAGTGATAAAATGAGCAAGACCCTCTTCTCACAAAAATTGCAAAGAAATAAATAAATACAACAAATATCTTGGAATATCTGCATGTAATGTTTAATATAAACTGAAATACGATACTATAAATTCAAATAAAATATTTAGGCTGGTAATCACATAAATCCTCCTTTTGAATTGCCATTAATAAGAAATACAAACAAAATTGCCCATGAACTTTGCACACAACAAGATGACCGTCATAGAAATGATCGATTTAATCACCCATATGCATAAAACTGACACCTAACCTTTATGTGCATGTGTTAAGTATAAATGATACACTTTCTTTTAATCCTTGTTTTTGCTAACCAATTGATCGATTTCAGAGTTATTTATTTCATTGACCTTAATTTGCTTCACGATGGCAACCTTGCTGATTCTATGAGCACAAAATTATGCAAATACCCCACCCCCCACCCCAAAAAAAATTGTAAAGAAAGAAACTGTGAATTTATATGGTCTTGCAAACATAGAAAGCATTTTCAAACCCAGAAGCATGCATAAAACATTACCTGGCTTTAAGAAGCAAAAGAATAGTAAAAACTTCGAGACTGTTATAACCCCGATCAACAAAATCACCCTGACAATGAATGATTAATGATAATGTTAACCACCGCATAGAATCAGCAAGTGACTGCGTCATAAATTGTCCAAAAAGTATAAAACATACCATGAAGATATAATTTGTCTCTGGTACATGACCTCCAGTCTGAAAAAGTTTCATCAAGTCGTGGAACTGACCGTGAATGTCACCGCAGACCGTTACAGGACTGTTGACAGGTTGCACATTAGATTCCTCAATGAGGATCTCTTTTACCTGTTATGCAGAAAGTAAGCAGCCATAACAGGCAAACTTTATAAGATTATCGAAAATTGCTAACACGAATGCACACACGCATACAGATATTGCCAATGAGGATCCTATAGAAATACGTAATAAGGCAGAAAACGTGCAATCAAAATCTTTCAAGATTCAACCGACAAAATCGTTTATAATACAAAGTCTCATTAAGCGAGTGAACGTATCACACATCCTCGTCGATATACACGAAGCACAAACACCATGTCGCAAATTTCCAATCAGAATTTCACGTCTGAACCTCCAACTGATCTCTGAGAATACAACCAACAACCTCGATATCCATTTCTCCAAAACTTCATTGAAGTACAAACCGGTGAGCTACGCGAGAGATTCAAACTAAAAGCTGTATAAACTAAAAATTCCGTCCACAGAACACGAAGCATAACCCCCGGTAGTAGAAGCAAAAGCCGCAGCATCAATGAAGATACGCAAGGGGTTTACTACACACACGAGGTTCCAAAATGTATAAACCCTAACTATCCTCAGATACATAAGGTTTTCAAGATTAATCGCGAACAAAAAGAAAACCTGGTTGTGGTTGGGATTAAGAACAAGAAAACCTTACATATTCGCAAAGAAGTTGAAGTTCGTCTTCAAGAAGATGCTGGCCTTCCTTGACCTTAACGATCCACTGGTCCAAATCCATGTCTCTGTTCCTCGGATTGCCAGCAAAAGAAGAGTGAAAATGACGCGAGAAGAACAAAACAACCCAAGAGAGAGAAGAACAAAAACAAGAACAAGAACTCCGATTGAAATTGAAAATTTCAGTGGAACGAGCCGACGCTGACCAGACAGATCTATCCCACTCTCCGTCCGCGCCCTTCGGTTAATTTCAGAACAAAAAGAACTTTGTTCTATAAATAAAAATTTTAAAATGTATATTAACTAATAAATAAATCATAATATTATTATTCAATCAACATCGTATATTATATAGTCGTATGACTTTAACATTTTCATTACAATTTAACGTGATTTAATATAATATTTATTGAATATAAATAAGTAAATTTAAATGCTTTTTTTATTAAATTTTTTAATTATATAGTCGTATGACTTTTTAACATTTTTATTACAATTCAACGTGATTTAATATAATATTTATTGAATAAAAATAAGTAAATTTAAATGTTTTTTTATTTGACTTTTTAACATTTTTATTACAGTCCTATAATTTGAATAACACAATTTAACGTGAATATAATATTTTCTAAATTAAATATAATTTTAAATCTTTAATAATTACAACATAAACTCAAATGTTTTTTTAATTTGAATTTTTAATATTTTTATTACATTTCTATAATTTGAATAACACAATTTAGTGTCACGGAATATAATATTTATTGAATTAAATATAATTTTTAAACTTTAATAATTATAACATAAATTCAAATGTTTTTTTTTTATTTTTTAACATTTTTATTACATTCCTATAATTTGAATAACACAATTTTACGTGACTAAATATAATATTTATTGAATTAAATTTACTTTTTAAACTTAAGTTCAAATGTTCTTTTATTTACATTTTTAACATTATTATTACATTTCTATGATTTTGGTAACACAATTTAACATAATTGAATATAATATTTACTAAATTAAATATAATTTTTAAAATTTAATAATTATAACATAAATTCAAATATTTTTTTTTTGAATTTTTAACATTTTTATTACATTCCTACGATTTGAATAACAATTTAAGAATATAATATTTACTAAATTAAATAAAATTTTAAAATTTTAACTCGTTAGCCCTAATTTATTCTCTCTCTCTTCAATAAAAGCTTGTCGAGTTGTGTCATCGTTTACTTTCAATCTATCTTTTGTTTGTGCACGAAATTTTATTACAACGTTTGTCTTAACTGTCGTTTAATAAATACGTCACACGATGTCATATGTACATGTCGAGACGTCCACGTACCACCAACAATTCTAGACGAAGAATATCGAGTTAGTATTTTACTATTTTCGTAATTAGGTCTTCACGAGGTTCGTGATGAGTTATTGATTGAAGGTGACGGGACAACATAACAGAGAAAAAAGTTGCTCTATCCGCAAAAATAATTATTGATTGAGACTACCACAAGGTGGTCGTGCTTTCAAAATTTATTTACAAAAAATTATTGTCTAATATAAATATTAAATTAGAAGATCTTTCCCGGTTCCCGGTCGATTTAAAGCCGGTTGTTCGATCCAGATGGACCGGGTTTAACGGGCACCGAACCGTTGGATTATCTGAAATTCATGATCGCCGAGGCAGAGTGAGAGCGCGCGAGAAATTTTAGTTGAGAAGTTTCACGGCGTTCTCCGTTCAGCAGGAAAAGGGGCGAAGGCTTGAAACGCTAGGGTTTGGAGGAAGTACGAAAGTTCTACAAGTTTCGAATTCAATTAGGGTTTGGCAACGTATCAGTCTTTTAAGAATTTACCTTCTGTTTTTTTTCCCCACTGGGCATCAAGATCATCCAAAAGTTCTGTCCAGGTTAGCCTCTTCTTAATTTTTCACTTTTGTTCTCCAAGAATTACGTATTACGCGACGAGTGTATTTTGAATTTGTTTATTGGTGCTAAATGTATTCGTAAAGAGAAATAGGTACTGGAGTTAATTCGTATGCGGAAATTAGGTTAAATTGTCTGTTTTGTTACTTGTTAGAGATTCAAACTCTTCCCGATCTTGTGTTTGAGTTTTGCTTACTTAACTGGAGCGAACTTATGGTGTTTTCTGTTTGTTTGTTTTTTTTTTTTTTTTTTTTGGAGCTGCGTATATTTGTATTGTATTGATTGATTTCGAAGTATGGCCGTCAGTTTAAGTGTAAAGAGCTTGATGCGAAGTATGGCTAAAGAACAGGAGTTTTGAATCGATAGACTCGTCAATTTGGTAGGATTGTGCACGGACTACTTCTGTCTAGATATTTGATTAATTCAGGAGCTATTCCATTTTCAAATAGTTATTATGAATTTTTGATAAGGAACATTTCTATCTATCTAATCGAAGTGGTGCTCTATATTGGGGAAGACATACAACTCAGACGCATAATCAATAGATAAATATCATTATTACTTTCACACTGGGAGGTTTTTTGTCGACTACAAAAGCACGTGCTCACAACTTCTCTGATTTTTTGGTTCTTTTGGATTTGAGAACACTACAATGTACGTGGGCGAGGGAATTCGACCGGATGACCTCTTAAAGATTAAGTTTAATTGTTTGGCCATGCCCCACGTTGGAACTTTTGTTATATTTAATGTTAGTACGAGGTTTAACAAATGTGATCAAAGCTCTTTTATGGGAACATTGATCTAAGGAATTTATGAACCATCGTAGGGCGAAGGTTGGCCTGGTGGTCATGAGGGCAAAATAAGATGGATTTAATATCCTATGAGTTTTCATGTCAACCAAATGTAGTTGGGTGGACGATTGTTTGGTGAAATTAGTCGAGGTGCGCACAAGCTAACCTGGACACTCACTGGTATCAAAAACAAAATCCAAGGAATTTATAATTACAGTGTCTTTATTCTTGCCAATTGGGATACAGGTGCTTTTTTTTGTAAAATCTTTGGCTTTTAGGGAGATTACTCTTTTTTCTCCTCATTCAAACATTTGTTACATAAAACTTTTTCATTTTGGATTTCACAATGCACTAGAAAATAAGTACAACTAATTTGTTCTCAGGAAGACTGTAAAATTCTATATGCCATCATTTTACTTTGGGATGATGATGTCTTTGATCATGGTGCCACAGGAGGAAGGATGGATTTTGAGTCAGGCTCGGGGGGATCTGTTTCTGCTACAGCCATTGACTCCTCGAACATAGGGTTTCAGGTTTTCTCTCTCTTTCACTCACTGTTACGTATATGAATTTATAAATCATGCTTAGATTCTATTCCCCATTTTATACCTCTTCATTTTTCTATTGATGTTATTCGGTCCAACCTTTGAGCTTCATTTTGTATACTGACTTCTCTTTTTGTTGTTTTTGTTGTCTTTCTTGAAGCTTTTGAAGAAGCATGGTTGGAGGGAAGGAACGGGCCTTGGAGTTTCTGAGCAGGTTGTTTCGCTTATAGTTTTCACACTTTATCATATACCCTAAACAAATTAGTCATAGTTCAATAATTTTAAAACTAGTTGTACTGCAATTGTTTGATTAGAAACAATACTTAACGAAACTGGAAATTAGACCTTTGATGTTCTGTCGCAACATAACTTTATACAACTAACAAAATCTTAATGCGTTAATATGGGCATATCTAAGCTAATAATGAGTAGGCTTTTATATGGGGATAAAAGGAAAGGAA
The DNA here is from genome assembly GCA_033971965.1 of Cucurbita ficifolia. NCBI lineage: Eukaryota > Viridiplantae > Streptophyta > Magnoliopsida > Cucurbitales > Cucurbitaceae > Cucurbita > Cucurbita ficifolia. The sequence continues at coordinate 10,419,411 of CM066979.1, forward strand.
GGAGAGAGTGGATTCTCAAACAAAGATAAATGTTTAGTAACTTCAAAAGTTTTTCTATTTTATGATGATTTTATAAATATTTGTGAGTGTCCGTGCTAGATTGTGTGTACATCAACTGTTCTTCATAGGACAACCGTCTCACCCTATTACTTTTGGTTGCTAAGATAACTCATAGGATATTAAATCTTTGGTGGGTGGCTACATGACTTAACTCATCCTCTCTCAGTCCTTTATTATTGACTTTGAAAGAAATATAACATGAAAATTCCATGCATGCGTAGTGTAGCAAGTAAGTTTGCGATTGATAATTGAAGATGATGTTTAGGCAATGGCAACCTCTACTTCACTTTTGCTATTGGGGAATGGTCGAGGTGGGAAATTCCCTGATTTGACTGGGATATGGTTGACCAGGGAATTTTTCCGTTGGGAAAACCAATATTGTCTGGGAAATTCTTTAACCTGTCAGTTTCTTAAAAAAATGTTGATTACTAAAATCTGTCTGTTAATATTTCATGTGTACGTGAATATATATGTCTATATGTTTGCTGATTATAAAATAATTTAATCTGAAAAGCTACTACCTAATAGAGAACTCTCATGGCAGAAAATTTTGATCCTCATGTGGGAAGTCCATGAACCTCCATTTCTCAATATTGGATAAAGGGGTGGGGATAGAAAACTAAAATTTTCTAAAGAGTTGGTCAGTAGAGCAGCTTCTGCTCGCTCTCCTGATAGAGTCAGTCGATGTGATGATTGATTCATGCTCTAGTGTAGTGCTTGGATTCCTACCATCTTCTAGATGGCTCATCTTATGCAAGGGCAGGGTAGCAGCAGATTATTGCTGGCTTTGGTGCCTTATCATTTCAGAATTTTCGAATTATTCATTTAGTATCTTTTCATTCGATTTTTGCATGCTTTAGAGAAGTTAGGGAGTTTTTACACGTAGCCTTTGTGATCACCGCACAAAAAAAAAAGGGTAAAATTTAGAGCGTTAGCGCAACCTCGTGGGAAGATAGAATACAACTTTCCTAGAGAGTAGCATTGTATGGATGTCATATTGGAGATTAGAGTCCTTGAATCTTCCTCTAGAAGTGCCACGCCATCAAGAATTTACCAAGTATAGTCTTTTCGTCTACTTCCTAGATTTATTATTTGAATTCCCTCGTTTTTATCGTCCTAAGAAATTCGTTTTATATATTTATTTATTTTTAAAGGGCTTATTTTTTCCTCTTATCATGTAACTGGGTCATTGTAGTGCCCGAGTTTACTCTTGGAAATTAACTGTTTGACCTCTCATGCAAGCAGGGTAGGTTGGAACCTGTACAGACATCTATAAAGAATAATAAACGTGGTCTGGGAGCAGATAAAGTGAAGAAGAAACTTAAAGAAACTACTGATATTGCAGCCTCTGATACGAAAAACCAGGTAAACTTCTGCTATATGAAGTTCTCTGCAAGTTCTTTGATCACCATGGTCGATTTCCTAGGTGTAGTTTAGACGGGAAAGGATCTCGAAAAAATAGGAGCTTACGAAAATACATTCCAATTAGATTTAATTTCAAGAGTATAATTACGAAAAAAACTATGTAGGGAGCACCATGAAGAAGAACTGTAGCAGTTAGTCTTCTTTACAATTGATCCGACTTTTGGTTACTCGTCTTGTAATTCCTCTCCAATCGAACCCCCTAAGCCAAGACTGCATTTATAGGTAGTGTTTTTTGCCTTCTCTAAACATTGACCACATAACAGCTTAGAATATTGTTGTGAGATCCCATCATAAGAGTGTGGAAACCTCTCTCTAGCAGTCGCATTTTAAAACCCTTGAGGGAAAGCCCGAAAGAACAAACTCAAAGAGGACAATATCTGCTAGTGATAGGCTTGGGCTGTTACAATGGTCTTTTGCTAAATTATTTGGGAGTTCAAGAGAGTTGAACTTGTTGGCTTCGGTATCGTGAAAACATATTTTTGGTACCCCCAAGAAAAAAGCAACTATTCTCGGAAGGGAAGAGGGGAAATTACCATAAACATTTCAGAAGATTTGATTAAGATTGAATGTGCTCGATGTGCGTAATTGCATTATTTTCTCCATAAACTTAGCTCAAATATTTTGACATGATCGTCTTAAAAAATTTCTACATATATAGTTTGTTCACTCTACTCACAACAAATAATAGCAAGGAAAAGAGATAAAGAATCATAGTTAACAAGTAATACTAATATTTTCGATCTTCAGGAACGTCCTCCGTCGAAGAAAGCGAAGGCGATGTCGAAAAAGATGAGGAAGATGCAAGAGGAAGAAAGGTTATTTCGAGAGAAGGAATTTGAGAGGGCATATTTCAGGGAATTTTGGCCAGATAATGTGTAATGTTGTTATACATGAACTCGCACTTCCCAAATCATCATGTAAGCAAATTCAATTTCTTTGCCAAAAATCTTCTTTTAATTAGGGTTTTATAGCAGTTAGCATTCACCATGTAGTCTGTAGTTTGTAAATGTTTATGGTTATTGAATTTGATTTTATAATTGTCCTAATGTATTATTATTCAATATATATACATTCATACATACATATAATATTCATCTTTTAAATTTTGTTTACATTTATTCATTACCTCTACATCGCTATCAATATCATATTCCATTAATTTATTTGTGAGGTAACGTTTCGATTAATTGTTCGTTGGTCTTTTTTTAGTTATTAACATGTCTCTGTGAGAGGTTTAAATCGTTGACTTTTTTATCATATATATATATATATATATATATACACACACACACACACAGAGAGTTAGGTTGACTTAGAGGTTATAAATTTAATCGTTTCTTTTAGTAACTTCTCCTAAAGTCTCCTCACCAAGTACTCCTCGGTGACGGTAGAGGAACCAACCCGCCTGCTGTGGCAAGCCGACTTTTTTCTTTCACAATAAAAGATCTGGACGATTATTCATACTCTCGGTAGCTTACGAGTTTACTTTTAAATTTGTGAAATAGACATAAATAAAATGTAACGATGATGAAGGGAGAGAGCGTCTAAACATTAAGGAAAGAAAATGATTTAAAAGAACAAAAAAAAAAATGAAAATTTTAAATAAAGACTTGAGTAATTTAATGGAAAAAGGAAAAACATTCATAATTATAAAATAAAAAGTTAGAATTTTATGATAAAATTTGGACATTATTTATTGGAGCTATTTACAACCGTAGAATTAAATTATAATTATAATTTGTAATTTATTTATGTATTATTAAAATTGGGAAAAAATTAAGAAGCCGCGTCAGAAACCTAGAAGGCATGTCCAAAATCGTCTGCACCTTGAGGTGCGGTTGAAGACGATAAAGCCCAGAGAGCGAGCGCTTCCCTCCCTCCTTCACCAATGGCTTCCCTCACTTCCTCTTGCTGTTGCTGTTCCTATGCTTCTCAATTGCTTCCTCGCTCCAAATCTCCATTTTCTCCATTTCCTTCTACTTTCTCTCCATTCACCTTCTCGAAGCGCGCAAAACTTCTCTTAGCAGCGGCGAAGAAGAAGGAATCCGATGCAGTTCCTGTAGCGAAGAAAGAATCTACGGATTCCAAGGAAGAGGAATTCGTAGAGGTGGAAGAAGAGCTTCCATGGTATCAGGAGAAGGCATTGGACCTCGTGGAATTCACTGGCTCTGTCACTCAGGCACTTCCTGGCCCTAGGGTTGGCCAGAGCTCGTTGCCTTGGCTCCTTGCTGTTCCTCTTGCGTATTTGGGCGTCACTTTTGTTATCGCTTTCGTTAAGACTGTTCGGAAATTCAATTCCCCTAAAGAAAAACGCCGGAGACAGGTCTTCTTCCTCTCACTTGCTTTACAAATTACTACTTCACTGTGCAACTTTGTGTTAAAAAAGACATTGTGTCCTTGCTTGAAATAGTAATTTAGTTCTTGTAGTATGAAATTTGGGATGATTATAATTTGAATTCATTAATGATTTAGCATATAGTATGAAAAATTCCATCAAAAGTGAAGTATTGAATCTCAGTATTTATTGATTTAGTCCATAAAATTTTACAGCACATTTGGTCTTTGAGCAATTTATCAATGTGCCTACATCTACATCACACAGATTTTTCATATAAAATTTCATGTTAGGAACTAAATTATAAAAAATTTAAAGGATAGGAGGTAAATTTACTTAAATTTAAGAACTAAATTGTTACAAACTTTAAGCTAAAAAGCTAAATCGTTATGAAGGATAGGATAGGATGTTTACCTGAAGATAGCGATACCGGAGTTGTTCGACCGAAACTGAGATAGAGATGGGTGAGATCGGGGTTTAGTTCTAGTGGCTAGTGGAAGCTATTAGCCATATTTGAATTACTGTTTACACTGATCGGGGTTGATATTTCTCAGGTCTCCAAAAATGCCATTCTCTGCTTGTCAGTAGATGAGCTGCTTGAGAAAGGAAGGGATGAGGTAAAGCCGGAGGCTCTTGCTGAAATTGTGCAAAAGGTTAGATATGTTACATTTTTTTAAAAGTCTTTTATAGAGTCGAAGCTGTAATTCTTAATGGGAAGTGATGATTCTTGTCATCAACGGAATCTGATGCTAATATCTTAAGTTATTCAAATAACATTGCAATTTCAGTTAAACGTATTATATTCTTCGAACAAAGTGAGGCGGAATCCTTGAACTAAAGAAATTTACAAAAGCTTTGTTAGACCTGCAGTTAGTGAAACTGCAGGAAGGAGTTAGGCCAAAAAGGAAGTATGCTTGAATTGGAGCCAACAAGAACACTACCATATGAAAAATAATTTACTCGAGCTCTATGAGTATTGTTGAAAGTTTTTCTATTCTGTTCTTCCCTATTGTCTCACAGATCCAATTGAGCCAGATTTTACCAAAGGATCTAAGTCTACGCTTTTGAGTAATGATTAAAATAGTTTTTTAGCCGATGTGAGAATTGATTGTCTTCACAGATCACATCATGCTAGACAATTCACGTAATGAGTTGTAATAACTTCTAATTTCCTCTCCAGACAGGTTTCGGTGTGGATGAAATTTTGCGAAAGTATATACGTTATGCATTGAATGAGAAACCGTTCAACCCTGAATTAGTTGCCAACCTAATTCAGCTGAGAAAAGCTTCTGCATTGGAGGACACTCAGGTTGCAGAAATTCTGAATGAGGTATCAAGAAGGATTGAGAGAGATAAAGGTAACAGGATATTCTATGTCACTTGTACTTTTAGTTTATCGTAAGCAAGGGGGACTTTGGAAAGCACATTATACGTCCGAAAAAACACGGAAAGCACATTATACGTCCGAAAAAACACGGAAAGCACATTATACGTCCGAAAAAACAAACACAATTAGGGAATGAAAATTTGTTTGAACATGACGAAATCAACTAAATAATCGAGGTTCCTATCATGTTTCATGCTTCCCTACGTCTTCGTTCTTCAAAGATTTGAGAGAAAGGACTCGGTGGTAATGTAAGAGTAGTAAACTTTCTTTATATATTAGAAAGTAGTGAAACTGCCTTGAAAAACTGAGTGATTTCGTTAGGTGTCACAGTCGTACTTATGCCTCAGCTTGGCTTCAATGCACATCTCTTTGGTGTGTAAGATGATGTGTCGTCCTCCTCGGTCGCATCATGGCACTCGTCTGTCTTGGTGCTATGGCCGGATGGGCGCCACTTGAGGGTTGCCGCTTTATTTGTTTCAAAATGAGGGTCACAACCTACTCTTGTCATAGTATGGTTGTGACGCAGGGCATACCCTTCTATGTAAAACTCTATTGAATTACAGCCAAGTTCTCTGGTTCAGCATGAGCTCGCATTCCTGGAACTTCCGACTGTTACTCAATAGACTGAACTATTCTACGGTAAAGTCAGCAAGTGAAGGGTTATTCTTAAAATTTTAATAAGAAAGTAAATGATCAACTATATAGATAGGCAGTCCCTTTGTGCGAGTGTCTTTTAAATTGTTTGTTCATTATTGTTTCTTTACCACTGTTACTTCTTCAACTATATTTTTAGCAAATATTGACAGGTAAGTGTAAGAAGAACATTCAAGCTATTCATCTTTCTGATAATTGTTCTTTATTTTTCAGGTCCAGTTGTTATGAATATGTCAGGCTATACTGAGAAGGGTTTCAAGAGAAAATTAGCCGTACAGGCCCTTTTCGGCAAAATCTTCTATCTATCTGAGGTTGGTAGGATGAACAGTAGATTGTGCAAAACTCATGAATTTCGATTTTGTTTTCACCATTCTTCTCTTCATGTTTCAATTATGCACGATACACTTTCTCTTGTTCTTTCTATCTATTTTGGTTTTTCTTTAAAAGAATTAGGTTTTAAAACCATTTTGTTCTCTAAACTTTTAAGTTTTTTTTCTGTTTTGGTCCCTAAACTTTCAAAAGAAAGGTTTCATTATGGTCCTTGAACTTTTAAGTTTGTTGCATTTTATTCCCTAGACATTCAAAATGTCTATTTTTTTACCCTGATTTAAAAAAATAATTTTGGTCCTTACTATCTCAAACGTATATGACTCTAAAGTAAAACAAAATAAAGGTAAGAACTAAAATGGTTATTTTTTTTTAAAGTTCCATAGATATTTTAAAGTTCAAAGACCAAAACGAATATTTTGAAAGCTTAGGGTTTAAAATGACAGATTGAAAATTGAAATACAAAAATGAGTTTTTTTTTTTTTTTAGTCTATCTTCATATTTTCCAAACCGATTATCGTTGACGATCTCTATCCCTCTCTAATGAAATGGTTTCTGGATTTAAAAGGAGTTCAAAAGACGTTATGTTCTGAGCTCTTTTAACACCGCATATCATTAAAAGTAAAGCATGTTTACATAGTATGGCAGTTGAAGTCAATAGAAGACTCGTATCTGTTGCATTATAATGCAATGGATAGGATTAGTATACTGTATACATGATTAATAGTATATGCGGTCGTGTTTGTTCGTGTCCTTTGCATTACTATACACGAATAGCGTGACAAGAGATGATTTGATGAGGGCAGAACAAGATAGAAATTTCAGACAGTAGAAATGTGAACATGCTTTTCAGAGCTTTTGGTGTAAGTCGTGACATTAGGATGTTCCCGATACGTCCTGAAAACAATCCAACAAAAAATGTTTGAGAGTTGTTGCTCACCGGTTCTCTAGTTTAAAGAAGTATACATCTTTGCAATTTTCCTCCCAAGTTTAACTGGTTTAATAATTTGCCTTACTGTCCAACAGCTTCCGGAGTTCTGTTCGAGAGATAGCTCGCTAACTGTCAAAGAAATATTTGGCGTTACAGAGTAAGTTCCTGTCCTTAAATTCTTACTTTTCATTAGATTCTTGTGAGTCATTGCACATGTGAGATCCCACGTCAGTTGAAGAGTGATGACACATACCTTATAAGGGTGTGGAAACCTCTCCTTAACATACGCATTTTAAAACCGTGAGGCTGACGTGATACGTAATGGACTAAAGCGGACAATATTCGCTAGCGGTGGGCTTGGGCTGTTACAAATGGTATCAGAGCCAGACACTGGGTGGTGTGCCAGCGAAGACGCCGGGTTCCCAAGGGGGGTAGATTTTGAGATCTCATATCGGCTGGAGAGGGAAACGAAATATTCCTGATAAGAGTGTGGATACCTTTCTCTAATAGATACATTTTAAAATTTTGAGACTGACGACGATACGTAACGAACCAAAGCAGACAATATGTGTTAGCGGTGAGCTTGAGCTGTGAATGCTTTTCCATGTTTGATTTATATACGAGTCGTGTGTTGTTTGTTGTTTACAGTGAAGATGCTGAAAAACTAAGATTACACACTCTCTCTGAAGCTGGGGACATGGATTCTCTTCAAAAAATGGCCGACATTTCAGATTCTGAAGATTTAAAAGATGCCTCATCTGATGAACAAAAGGATTAAAAGAATGTACTTTTTTGGGAGGTGAGATTATAACTATAACTCAACCAAGAGGCTCTTTTTTCTTTTTCTTTTTGTTTTCTTAAGCAATTTGAGGTTGGATTCTGAGTTTTTTTAGCATCGTATATGAAATTACTTGGTAGATAATTTGATGAAATTGTTAGCTCTTGGTTTTAGCACCTTTCTGTTTTGATTCGTTAAAAAAGTCTCCCGAGAGCTCGATTAAGATAATTGGTGTTACTTAGAACCCAGAAAGACGTGGTACGATCTATAGAATCGATCTTGTTCTAGTCGAAGGTCGTGTGTTCATTTATTCATTTATATTCTAACTCGAAAACTTTAATACAAAAGTTTGTATGTTTTTTTAATAACAATACCACGGAGTTTAGATTGTTCTTTTGTAATTTAAATTTGGGTCTGGGTCTTATTGTTCTAAGTAAGTTAAAATTTCGTATTAATTTGATCAAATTCTTGTAAATATTTCATATGATTCGATAAAATCTTCCGAAGTAATATCGATATTGTTTGATAAAGTTCTCATAAATATTCTCTTTCATTTGATAAAATTTTCATAATTTTCATAAATAGTAAAATATTCATAAATAGTTACTCGATGATATTATTATTTAAATAAAAAAATGTTCGACAAAATTTAATTTTGTGCATAAACTACACCTTTATAGTTTTCCTTTAAATTTATTAATTATATTAAAAAAATGTTCATACAATTGTAATTTTAAGTGGTAAATATTGGCAACACCAGCATATTATAACTCGTTTAATTAATTATTATAAGCTTTCATTACAAATTATAATATTTTAAAAATGAAGCTTTTATTAAGACTCATTTTTCTTCTTCCATTCTTGGATTTTGTCTTCATTTAGTTCTATTTTTTTTTTAAAATTAAAAATTTATTTTAAACTATAATATAATTACGAGTATTGATAGAGCACTGATTCGAGCTCTATTTAAAAAAAAAATTAAATATTGACATTTTTTATAATGTAAGGACTCGGTTTTCATAGTTTATAAACTTTTTTCGGTTTTTCAAATTTTCGATCTCAATCGAAAGAGTTGTATCTTTTGGTGAACTTGTTAATTATCTAATTAAGGAGTATCATTTTTTTTGTTTGGTGGGAAACTGCCTCATAGCTCATCCCATTTTGTTTGGTGGGAACTTGTTAAATATATTTTTAGCAATTGGTATGCCGGGTGGAGAAACCGAGGCATACCAATTGCTTCAAATTCTTCACTATAATCGCTTCTCTCCTTCGATTCATAGCTCATCCCATTTTCCCACGAATTTCCCTCACAATGATTCATTATTCATTCTCCATTTCCAATCCTCCTTCTTCTACTTCATCTCATTCCCCTTTCCAATTCCTTAAACCCCACAGATTCTCCAATTATTTCGGCCGTTTTTGTCCTTTGATTCGATGTGATGCTGTGGATTCTTCTTCTTCTTCTTCGAAGGTAGCGGTGGAATCTTCTTCTTCTTCTTCATTTCCGGTATCGAAGGTGAGTAAGGTTATGGAATCGCAAGAGATTTCTTCCAAGGCTGGTCCGTATCCTGGAGGAATGGGGCCTTACACTGGCAGAGATCCGACTGTGAAGAAGCCTGGTTGGTTGAGGCAACGAGCTCCTCAGGGAGAGAAGTTTCAGGAGGTTAAGGACTCGTTGTCTCGATTGAAGCTCAATACTGTTTGTGAAGAGGCCCAATGCCCCAACATTGGAGAGGTTTCTCTCTCTCTCTCTCTCTCTCTCTCTCTCTCTCTCTCTCTCTTAGAACATAGAAAAGGTTATTATTGTTAACTTCATATCAGTGATTCCAAGAACTGTTCTCTGAAGCTTGAATTCACTAGGGAAATTTTGATCTGAACTTCATTTGGTTTTCTGTTTGTAATAGGTGGAATTGGGTTTATGTCAATGTGGGTAGCTTATAATTGAACAAATATGCAGGACAATGAAGTTTCAGGGATAAATATTATCCTCATAATTCTTATGTTCTTGGGCAGTGTTGGAATGGTGGAGGTGATGGCATTGCAACTGCTACAATTATGCTACTTGGAGATACATGTACTCGGGGATGTAGATTTTGTGCTGTAAAGACCAGCAGAAACCCTGCACCTCCTGATCCAATGGAGCCTGTTAACACTGCTAAAGCTATTGCCAGTTGGGGGTATGAGATAATTAACCTGTTTCTTTTTGCCTTAAAGAGTGAATATGGATGGGTGTTTCTTGTACTTAAAGAGTGTTTTTGCTTATTGTATTTTGTATTATGCTTGTATTTGAGTTTGATATAGATTATACTTGTGAGATCCCGCATCGGTTGGAGAGGGGAACGAAGCATTTCTGATAAGGGTGTGGAAAAAACGAAGCATTCCTTATAAGGGTGTGGAAAAAATGAAGCATTCCTTATAAGGGTGTGGAAAAAACGAAGCATTCCTTATAGGGGTGTGGAAAAAACGAAGCATTCCTTATAAGGGTGTGGAAAAAAACGAAGCAGTCCTTATAAGGGTGTGGAAAAAACGAAACATTTCTTAAGGGTGTGGAAACCTCTCCCTAGTAGACGCGTTTTAAAAAACCTTGAGGGGAAGTCTGAAAGGGAAAGCCCAAAGAGGATAATATCGGCTAGTTGTGGGTTTGGGCCGTTATGAAAAAAAAATTGGACCATTTCTCGATTGTGCGTGTGAAAATACATATATGCTGTATATGTATATACTTCTTGTTGATATCTAAATTTTTCGGTGTCCTGCTATCGATGTAAGATGAAAGAGTTGTTATGGAATGGTTGAATGACTTTAACATCTCAACATGAGAGGAAGTCGAATGAAATAGGGTTGCTTGGCTGTTCTCATGTACTTGTTTTAAATTCATGATGTAATTAACTTTTAATGATATTGAATTCTTTTTCTATATTCCTTATCAGTGTAGATTACATAGTCCTAACAAGTGTAGATCGTGACGATATTCCTGATGGAGGAAGCGGACATTTTGCTCAGACGGTCAAAGCTATGAAGGTCGAACAGATTTTGCTACAATAATTTTGATCTCCTTATCTATAACCTGTAATTGTTGAAGGGTTTTTTTATAAAAATTACTAGAAGTTTGATTTATGTTAATGAATCTATTCTGCAGGAACTTAAGCCCGAGATCATGGTTGAGTGTTTAACCTCTGATTTTCGAGGTGACTTGAAGGCTGTAGAGACTCTAGTGCACTCAGGATTAGATGTATTTGCTCATAATGTTGAGACTGTGAAACGTCTTCAACGAATTGTTAGAGATCCTCGAGCTGGGTAAGTTGCATCATCAATAAACTTGCTTTGCAAACATGTCCCCAAGGTTGAATATAGTATTGCCTTAAGATTCCTAAATCTTATATCATTTGGTTAGAGAAATCCTTGAAAAGATTCAAAAGAAATATTTAGCTTGTTTCGAAATGTTAGCAAACAAAACTAGGTCCATAGTTTTATGTTTAGTAATATTTAAGAACATGCTTACTCCTTTCAATAACTCAGACCCTGTGACATCTGCTTTCTGAAGAACCAACAAGGATTTCTCAAGTTGAATAGGCTGTAATTTCGAACGCTATCATGTTTGATGCTCATTCATATTTTCAAGTAATTTTTTTCTTGCTCCTTCTGGTCTAAATGGCTCGAGTTCTCTCGAAACTAGATGAAAAGCTGCATTGGATCCTGGGTTTGATGGCATGTTTGTTTTGAACTTGTTATGGTAAAGGTTCTTTTACAAATTACAGCTAATTTTTGGGTGTAATGGAATCTGGTTTTTGTGCTTTCATTCTTTGCAATTGGACTTTGTTTTGAAGAAATAATTATTTCATTAGCCCTTCTGTAGTTTTGTTTCGTGCTCTAGCATGTCATCAAAATCACTAAACATAGGCTTCGACCTTGTAACGGCTCAAGCCCACCGCTATATGATATTGTCCTCTTTGGACTTTCTTTCTGGGCTTCCCCTCAAGGTTTTTAAAACGCGTCTACTAGGGAGAGGTTTCCACACCCTTATAAAAAATGTTTCGTTCTCCTTCCTAACCGATGTGGGATCTCAGAATTCACCCCCCTTCGGAGCCCAGCGTCCTCGCTGGCACTCGTTCCCTTCTCCAATTGATGTGGGGCAGGGGCCCAGTGTCCTTGCTAGCACACCGCCTCGTGTCCACCCCCTTCGGGGCTCAACCTCTTCACTAGCACATCATCCAGTGTCTGGCTCTGATACCATTTATAACGGTCCAAGCCCACCGTTAGCAGATATTGTCCTCTTTGAGCTTTCCCTTCCGAGCTTCTCCTCAAGGTTTTTAAAACGCATCTACTAGGGAGAGGTTTCCACACCCTTATAAAGAACTTCATTCTCCTCCTCAACCGATGGCGGAACTCAAAGACCTATTTGGAATCTTTATCATTCTTCAGTTTTTTCCTTTTCTGTTAATCCATGCCTTGCCTGGGCAATATTCTTAAGATCAGTTTGGTACTATGCAGATATGACCAGAGCTTAGCCGTTCTAAAACATGCAAAGCACAGTAAGGAGGGAATGATCACCAAATCTTCAATCATGTTGGGCCTCGGAGAAACCGACGATGAATTGAAGGAAGCTCTAGCTGATTTAAGGGCCATCGATGTCGATATTCTTACACTCGGGCAGTATTTGCAGGTTTGTTAATGCTTAACTATCTGGCCTGTGCAGAAATACTTATTCCTTGGGTCGAAATAAGTTTTCCTCGACTTACCTGCCATGGAACCAATTTAAACCGAACGAGCCAAATTTGGCCGAGTTCTTAGTTCTTTTTGGTTAGTGCTTATACTGGTTTTAATGTATATCATGGATGTTTGGTCTGCTGAGAGCCTGCATCAGCTTATGAATATAAGCAGTTTGAGTTTTCCCTCACTTGTCGACTCTTTCGTTGTTATTCTTAAGACACGGTCATCCTCTTGCAGCCCACACCATTACACCTGACCGTCAAGGAATACGTCACTCCCGAAAAGTTTGCATTCTGGAAAGAATACGGGGAGTCGATTGGATTCCGATACGTAGCTAGTGGACCCCTGGTAAGCTTTCTTTGTAAACGTTTTATACTCCCATCACCAAGACAATTGCAGCCACCAAAATGAGTTCATTTGGTACTTCTTTCCTTATTTGGTCAGGTTCGATCCTCATATCGAGCAGGCGAGCTCTTCGTCCAAACCATGGTTAGAGAAAGAGTCAAAGACACAACCGTAACTTGAAGGATTGACATTCCAGCTGTGACGTGAGCTCGAGTCATTAGCAGCGACTCGGGATAGAGTATCTGAAACATAGAAAAAAGATAAAGGAGAGGGATGATCTCAGAGGAGAAGCCATGGTCAACACCATTGAAGAATCAGCTCCTCAGCTGAGGCAAGTTAGAACTGGTATGGCTCTCCTGAGTTGGTTTCTTCTCTTTGCAAGTTATTACTCTTTTATTGACATATTTTTGTCTCTTTTTTTGAGATCTCATTAATATACTCTTTCAACTTTAGTTTAATCACATATTATGAGTAAGCTTACTTTATTTTGTTTCAAGTTTTTGGAATATTGTCTATTTTTAATAATAAAAATATGACGTTCGGTTGGTTGGTTCTTTGTTCGATTACACTAACGCTTGCTACTAGCCTTGAACAAGTGTATCTCCTATCTACATACGACAGCTTGAAGATGGCTAATGGTTGCTAGCTAAAGAGCAATTATCATTGAAAGTGATTCCTTCGATCAAGAACTAGACTCAAGCGATTGTGCCTACCAATCTAGACAGGAAGGCAGGACGCTATCCCACCTCACACTCTCCCCTTCTCTATTGAGACTGAACTTGCTTGCATCTGATTTAAGCCTATCGCGTCTACCTCCAATTTTCTATTGCGCTTCCAATTCTTAACCAAATTTTAAAAATCAAAACTTGGTTTTGAAAAATGACTTTTTTTAGTTATAGATAGCAAAAGAAATGAAGGTAGTATTTATAAATTATACGCTTTATTTTTAAAATTAATAATTTAAATGGTTATTAAATATGGTAGTTGTTTACTTCTAAATGTAATCAAAATAATATGAACACTATAAATGCCTAACACGTGTTCGGGTTTGGATTACCGTAACAACTCGTAATAAACTTGGACAAATATAGATATATTTTAACTATTAAGAATCATTCATAAAAATACACACACATGCATACATATACATGTTTTAACTATGGAGAAATAGCACATGGGCTTTTTGGTCATTTACATGTATCGTTCGATTCTAGTTAACGTTTCACACGACTTTCTAAACTCTTCTTTTGTGAAAATTCAAAAGCATTTTTTATTTTATTTTTTTTCTAAAATTTATTCACGTCTCATAATTTAATTAGTTAAAGTATAATATTACAACAAGAAAAAAAAAGAAAAAAGAATTATACTTAGGTCACCCGATAAAAGCGTTCATATGAATCTGATGACTCGACTAACCTGGATTAACAACCCAAATCATAAAAACTAGGTTGGGTTAAATTTTTTTCAGTTTGAATTGGGTTAAATTTTTTAATAATAAAAAATTCAGATTGGTTTGTGGGTTGACATTTTTTTTGTCGGGTCAACTCACCCACCTGAACCTAGGATTACAACTCATCACAATCCTATCATACTTTAAAAAAAATTTAAGAATGTTTAAGTTTGTAATTAATGTTAGTGATGCATTCTAACTCGTAAACGTTTGATATTTAAACTTTATGGTATTATAGTTATTAATGTAACATTTATAGTGGACGGATTTTTATAAATAATTAAGAAAACACAACGATCTTACTCCACCCCGAAAATAGAGGGTTGTTTGGGTTGGGTTATAAACTCTATTCAAGTTGTTCGGGTCACCAACTCAATATCGAATTACTCAAAAGAAATTTTCTAACTAAACCCGTGTATCAAACGACATTATAAATAATTTTAAGAATAATCGTAATTATTTTTGCAATATATAAATTTAGGGTAAAGTATCACGCAATATCAAGTGACTCCTTGGAGTATCAAAATCGTACTATGGAATTAATTAATTATAAAAATAATATAAATTATTTAAATTATTTGTCACGCAATAAAATAAAACCGTCAACATCATCATAGATATCAGACAACAATGGTCTATTTTCAACACATGGGACTAAAAAATAAAATAAAATAATATTAAATTAATTTACAAATTTAATATTTTTAAATTATAAATTTTTTCTAAATTTACTAAATACAAAATATAAATTTTAGGTTAAATTTATATTTAGTAAATCGATTAACTTAATTTTGAATTTTGAATTTGTTAGGTATCGATTAAACACAAAATTAAAAATTTAGTTATGTATTGCTGTCAGCTTTACGAGTTTAAAACGAGTATATTAGGGAGAGATTTGGTATCGGTTAAACACAAAATTAAAAATTTAGTAACATATTTGTCCCTTTTAGGGGTTATGTATCGGTGTCAGCTTCACAATTTTAAAACAAGTATATTAGAGAGAGATTTTCACACCATATAAGAAATGTTTCATTTCTCTCTCCAACCGGTGAGACTCACAATACACTCCCTTGAGGGCCAATGCTTGTACACTAGGCATATATTGTCTATGTCCACTTTGACCCGTTACGTATTGTCGTCAACTTTATTTAAAACGATATGTCAGTGAGAGATTTCTTGTAACGACCCAAGCCTACCGTTAGCAGATATTGTCCTCGTTGGGATTTCTCTTACGGGCTTCCCTTCAAAGCTTTAAAACGAGTCTGCTAGGGAGAGGTTTTCACACCCTTATAAAGGGTGTTTCGTTGTCCTCCCCAACCGATGTGGGATATCACAATCCACCCCCTCCAGGGCCCGATTTCTACACCCTTATCAAGGGTGTTCTGTTCTCCTCCCCAACCGATGTGGGATATCATAATCCACCCCCTTCAGGGCCCGATTTCTACACCCATATAAAGGGTGTTTCGTTCTCCTCCCCAACCGATGTGGGATATCATAATCCACCCCCCTTCAGGGCCCGATTTTCACACCCTTTATAAAGGGTGTTTCGTTCTCCTCCCCAACTGACGTGAGATATCACATTTCTACACGCTTATAAAAAATATTTTTATAAGATCTGACGTAGTTAGGGACTCGTACAATACTTAAAAGTAATAATTGAAAAGTTGGGGGAGAGAATTTTTGAAGTCCATAAATAAGAAAGATGTGAAGTAGGGGAAAAGTGAAGGGCCAAAAACAACTGTCGGCGCTTGGTTTCTTAATTCTAAAACAATTGGCTTAACTTCCATTGTTTTTTAACCATACAAACCATTATTAATTTTTTAAATATATAATATATAATTAACTTAATAATATATAAAAACAAAAAAATACACCAATTTAAATATAGCTCAACTGTTTAATCATCATCTTAGATCGAGACTTAATCCCTTACATCGACGGTTTAACATTAGGATGTATATATGTTATTTTAAACACTACAGATATAATAATATCAGCGTTTTTAAATTGAACTATTAGAATATATACATCGACTAAAATATCATAAGTTTGAATTATTATCGGTGCACATTAAACTAAAAAAATAGTGAAGAATTATCGTCATGTTTTTTGTTTTGTTTTGACAAAACGATGGAAATGTAATACGAAATAGGCTAACGAACACGTTACATTGTTATTTAGTTAATAAAAAACATATGAAATCATAATTTAAAGTTGATAAATGTAATTTACTGATAAAAATTAAAATAAAGCAAGAACAACCCATCATTTAAAATATTAATAATAAATAAATAATAAAAAAAATTCGATCTCAATATAATTTAATTGGTTAATATATATATATATATATATATATTTACGGTGGTAAAAATATTATTAGGGTGAAAATTAAAGGGGTAAAAAGTAAATGGTTAAAGCAATTATGGTGTCCCATAAAAAAAATAAAAAAAGGGAAGAGAGAAATGGGTGGAATATTTAGGGTAATATTCCCCAATAATCCTTTTTCTTGTCCCACAAGTTACGGCGCGTGAAAGAAGGTTCTAGAAGCGCGCGTGGGGGGTTTCCAAATCCATGCAGCCCATAGTTAGAGCCTAGATGGCCGTTAGTCCAGAAAGTCCCGCGCCACGCGCTCCCCTCACGCACACAGCTTTCTACTTTCCCTCCCACATTTTTCATGCGAACCACCAATTAAAAAAAAAAAAAACAATTAATTTTCCTCCAAAAATAAAATAAATAATTTATTTGTTAAATTATTATTTTTCTCCTCCTAATTTCGCTTATATTTTATTTTTTCGGTATATTTTTAATATATTTACTTTCAATAAAATTTAAAATTAAAAAGAAAAATGTACACAATATTATTTAATTAAGTCGTATAAATAAAATTTTATAAGTTTATTAAAAGATTTTGACATTTATTTTTTATTTATGATTCTTTTATTATAATATTTATTTGAGCGGAGGTTTTGAATTTTCGTGTATTTTAACAGTTGAGCTATGCTCATATTGATCATTTAAAATAGTTTTCTATTTTTTTAAAATAATATTATACGTTTAATTAAATAATTAAGAAAAATGTTTTTAATTATTATTTATTTAATTACGAAAGTTTCCATATTAAAATTCCATTGTTTAGGTCAAAGAATTTGATATTTGGACAAATATTCTTCGGCTATATGAATAAATAGTTTTACAGAGCGGTATTGGTAAAGAAGCACAAACGGTGGTAGCCGAAGCTTTGTGGCATTTTCTCCCAGCGCACAGAGCTCGAACAGTTCAAATCGATTGAGATTTGAGGAACAAGAAGAACAAGATTCAGAAGAATCATACAAGTTTGTAGTTCGAGAGGTAAATGAAGCTTTCTATCGATCGTTTTTTTTTTTTTGTCTTTTTCTGTTTCTGTTCGTCTTTTGAATGTTGATTCTCACGTTTTGATGTTTCCCTGTTTTTCTCTTCCGAAATTTCTGTTCTTCGAGTTGTTAGTTAATCTCTTTTCTTTGTGTTCTTCGGATCTCATTCTATTAGCTATTCCGGATTGATTTTATTTTATTTTATTTTTGCTGTGTTTCTCTCTCTCTCTCTCTTCTCTTTTGGTTTGTTTGATTTTATTTGCTTTACAGAACCCTAGGGGAAGAGGAAGTAGATCAGTGTGAAAGAGAAAAATAGTTGCAGATGGCCAATATTGATATTGAGGGGATTCTTAAGGAACTTCCTAATGATGGACGTATCCCCAAAACGAAAATTGTTTGTACTCTTGGACCTGCTTCCCGATCGGTGGCTATGATTGAGAAGCTTCTTAAGGCTGGCATGAATGTTGCTCGTTTCAATTTCTCTCATGGTACTCATGAGTATCATGAAGAGACCTTGAACAACCTCAGGACCGCCATGCAGAATACTCAAATCCTTTGCGCTGTCATGCTTGATACCAAGGTCTGTCACTTTCTCTTGTTATGATCTTGTCTTCAAACTGATTAGCCATGCAATGGTCAGGATCTGGTTACTTTATATTCTTTTATATTAATCGTTGGTTTTGGCTTGGGTGGTCTGAAATGGATGGAAGAACTAAGCAGGATCTGATTAATTAACTTGGATTATTGATTTTGGCATATGAAATATTCATGTTCCGTTGCATCTTATTCCAGTTGCTAGGTTAAAGAGCATTGCAAATGACATCTCGTTGAAATCAACAAATCCAATGACACCATCTAATTTAGGAAAACCCACATCTAAATACCATGTTGTAACTTTGGGCCAATCTTGTATTTCATTTTTGCGTGTCTGGAGAATTTCCTTTTCCTATCGCCTTTATTCCAAAGAAGCAAAATGTGGGTTCTATTTGAAATTTCGAAAATCTTATGAGCCAATAAAATGCTGTTAACAAAAAGTATTCAATCTAGAACTTTACATGAGAAATAGTTACTTGATTTGAATCTGGTATATTTTGATTGATTAATATGGACTTGTACTAAGCCTTTAGTTATCTTACAACACTTCCGTAATCCTTTGCATGTCTAATGTGAAGATGCTGTCTATTTAGGTCAATTTGCCTGTTGATATGCCGTGTTTTTGCTACCTTTCATGCACAATCCTTACTACTGGGCTTCTTAAATCTCTATGCTAGTCCATGCATGTTTTCTAGGTAAAGGTGGGGCTTGAGGATTGGACTTCTTATACTAATAGAATAATATAAATATACTTGTAAAAGGAAGGATCAGATATACACTTCTTATTCAAACTCACGCACTTGTGAAGAGTTCAAAACATCCTGACATACTGGCTTTACTCAATTTTGTGTTCTTTTAGCACTTCCAAAACTGATTTTTTATGAATCATCTCCTCTTATTCACCATGGCAGGGACCAGAGATTCGGACTGGTTTCTTGAAGGATGGGAAACCAGTTCAACTGAAGGAAGGTGAGGAAGTCATCATAACTACGGATTATAGCATCAAGGGGGATGAGAAAATGATCTCAATGAGTTATCAGAAGCTTGCTGTGGACTTGAAACCAGGAAATATGATATTGTGCTCAGATGGCACCATCACCCTCACAGTCTTGTCTTGTGATACAGAAGCTGGGAAGGTGGTATGTCGTTGTGAAAACACTGCAATGTTGGGAGAAAGAAAGAATGTGAATCTTCCTGGTGTGGTAGTGGATCTTCCCACCCTGACCAAAAAGGATGAAGAGGATATTCTTGGTTGGGGTGTTCCCAACAATATTGATATGATTGCTCTTTCATTTGTTCGCAAGGGTTCTGATCTAGTGAATGTCCGGAGGGTTCTGGGCCCCCATGCCAAGCATATAAAACTGATGTCAAAGGTATGTATTGTGCTCCCAGATCAGGGTTTTATTGCATGCGTTGCTTGACTGCACATTGGTAATTACTTCAAGTTTGGATATACATTTTCATCAGGGAAATTAGCATTTCATGCCTAAAAGCAAGCGTAATAGGAAAGCCTAACTTTGTTTAATCGCTTAAAAATCGTCTCTATTAATGAATGTCAGTTCATTTGAAGCTGTTTGGCGAGCCTTGCTTTGTTGATTCATTCCTTTTGAAATCATTGTTGTCATTGCTTCCATATGTACATGGCATGTTCGAAGTTTTGAATTCTTAGTTGCGTTATTTGCAGGCTAGTTGAGTGGGTCCTGAGTTGTTACTCGTCTTCCAATAGTTTAGTATTTTTTAGGACATACTTTTTACTTGGTCTGTTTCTTTAAAAATAATGTTCATTTCCAATATCATTATATCCGTTGGATCAAATGGTAATTTGTCTTCTAATGTGAATACCCTAGGTTGAGAACCAGGAGGGAGTTATCAATTTTGATGAAATTTTGCGTGAGACTGATGCATTCATGGTTGCTCGAGGTGATCTTGGGATGGAAATTCCAGTAGAGAAGATCTTCTTGGCACAAAAAATGATGATTTACAAGTGTAATCTTGCTGGCAAACCTGTGGTTACAGCCACTCAGATGCTTGAATCAATGATCAAATCTCCACGGCCAACCCGTGCAGAAGCCACAGATGTAGCTAACGCTGTTCTTGATGGCACAGATTGTGTTATGCTTAGTGGTGAGAGTGCAGCTGGGGCTTATCCTGAAATTGCTGTGAAAACCATGGCTCGCATTTGCATCGAAGCCGAGTCATCCTTGGACTATGGAGTCATTTTCAAGGAGATGATAAGGTCCACTCCACTCCCAATGAGCCCATTGGAGAGTCTTGCATCCTCAGCTGTTCGAACTGCTAACAAGGCAAAAGCAAAACTCATTGTCGTGTTGACTCGTGGTGGAACCACAGCCAAGTTGGTTGCTAAATACAGACCAGCTGTCCCAATCCTCTCAGTCGTCGTTCCAGTTTTAACTACCGATTCTTTCGATTGGGCCTGCAGTGACGAGTCCCCAGCCAGACACAGCCTGATCCACAGAGGTTTGATTCCTATACTGGCTGAAGGATCTGCAAAGGCCACTGATGCAGAATCCACTGAAGTGATACTAGAGGCTGCTCTGAAATCAGCCATAGGGAAGGGACTGTGCAAACCCGGTGACGCCATTGTTGCACTTCACCGTATCGGAGCTGCCTCCGTCATCAAGATATGCATTGTGAAATGAATCAAATAGATGATCAAATTCGCCAGCATCGGGCTCCGTCTTCAAGAAGTTGCCCAGGTGTCTTCCTTTACCTTTATTTATCCTTGCATTCAGATCTCAATCTATCATTTTGCTAATTATTATAAGAATAGTTATTAAGTACTTCTCCTAAAGAGGGCTGAACCGGTATTTTGTTTTTCCTGTTGTGTAAGGGGTAGATATTCCCCTTGATTTTCTTGGACTGCTGTCTGTGTAATTTTGAAGAACGAAGAGTTTATGCTATTAATCCAATCTTCTCATGTTAGGACGAATAAAGGATTGAATGGACTTTCATAGCTCTTTTGTTCTTGAAATTCCCAAAATTTTGTGCCTAATTTGTGTGTTTAGAACTTTAAATCATTTGTACTATGTGACTATGGTTTATCCATTTTAGTTTTGTTTTCCCCATTTCTGTTATATTGAACCTTTATATCTTTAGTTCCTTTGTGATTTTAGTACTTGGGTCCGTTTGTGCCCGTCTCGACCAATCTCACGGGACCGAAATACAGGATTTTATTACGTCCATACCGACCTTTTCTTGGCTGGTATGATTTTATTATTTTTCGACGAGCCTTTTTCGTTTTATACCCTAACGAGTATACTCTTAATCTGTCAGTATATTTCTTTCTAAGACTGTTTTGAATTCTTCTACCGTTATTATTATTATTAGGCTAGATTAATAAAAATATTTCTAAATTTGTACTTTGTAAAATATATATATATATATTTTGGGTTCAAAACATACCCATAAATTTTTTCTAAAAGTTTAACAATATATTTGTTTAAAAAAAAAAAGTTAATTTTTTTTATTATTAATATATGGACTAAATTCATATATCAACCTCTTATAAATTAACTTCTTATAAATTATCTATTATAATGAACTAGATCCACCGCTAGTAGATATTGTCTTCGTTGGGCTTCCCCTCAAGACTTTAAAACGTATTTGCTAGGCGAAGGTTTCCACACCCTTATAAAGGGTGATTTGTTCTCTTCCCCCCACACCCTTATAAAGGTTGATTTGTTCTCCTCCCCAACCAAATGTGGCACATGACTGGTGACTGGCTCTAATACCATTTGTAACGACCCAGATCCACTATTGTCCTCTTTAAGCTTTCCCCTCAAGGCTTTAAAATGCGTAGAAAGGTTTCCACACTCTTATAAACTTAAGGGTGATTTGTTTGTTCCTCCCCACCAATGCGGGACATCACATCTATAAATATTATTTTGTCTAACCGTTTAGGTGTTTGAAGGATATTAATGACCCTTTTGAAAATTAAAAAGATTTAAAGAATATTATTAAAAGATATTTTTTAAACGATTTTTAAAGCTAAAGAATATTTATTGAAAATTAAAAAGATGTTTTTGAAAAAAAATATATATATATATTATTGAAATATGAGTAATTTTTATTTAAACTTTTTTTAGAGTTTTTAAAAATTTTAAATTTAAAAATATTATTAAAATTAAAAGAGTATTTTTATTAATTTATGGTGACTTAAGTTTATTACGAAAAGAAAAAGAAAAAGGGTGGCGTTGAATTATGAATGCCGAAAAGGAATAAAAATAAAATACTATTAAATTTATAAACATCAAATCAAACGAAATATCGCAAAGCTCCATACCACTTTACCCGATTCCTTTTACTTTTCATCATTGTTATTTTATTAAATTAATGTGTTTTTTCAAAATAATATCTTTTTCATTTTTTTTAAATAATAAAAACCATTTATTTCCCCATATATTTTCAACCCCAAAAATTATATATATTTTTTCTTTCAAATTTTGATTTTTTTAATTGGTAAATTTTAAACCTAAAAGAATTAACACATTTTTACTCATAAATTTAAAAAAAATTAATTCAAAATATTAAATGTTATATTTTTAGTTTTGGAGTACTATGATTGATTTCATAATCTTTTTTGGTTGATATGGTGAGATTTGATCCATTCATTTTATTTTATATTATTGTTTGCTTTTGAGTTAAAAATTATATATTTTAATAAAATATTCATTATTAATTAAATAAAATACAACATAGAGTTGAAGACAAAAAGATTCCATCTCCTTAATTATAATAATTAATACCATCAATCAATAAAAACAAAACATCAATTTTTAAAAAACCCAACAAATTTGACCTCAAGAAAAAAAAATGTATTTTTTTATTAAAAAAATAAAAATATTCCTAAACTTTTATATAAGGGTACGTTTATCGTTAGTTTTATACAGAAACCGCTAGTACATTGTTTCAAAAAATCCACATGAACTTTCAAACAGTACCATTATCGTTAGTTTTAGATGGAAACCGTCAGTATATTGTTTCAAAAATACCCTTGAAGTTTCAAAAGTTTTATTGATACCCTTAAACTTTTTTTGAACGTTAAGAATACCCTTACCTTCAGCATAGTACCACGTTTAAAAAATATCCATGAAACGTAATGTTAAATATACCCTTACTATCAACATAGCTCAACTAGTTAATATAATCATCAAAAGTATAAGAGTATTAATGTTACCTTTGAAAGTTCATGAATATTTTTGAATAACAGTTCCATTCAGCTAATGGTGGTTGAGGTAGCAAATTTCTGTCAGTTAGTTTTATTGTTATTAGTTGAGTTTGTTAGTTAGTTTTCATGTTATTAGTTGAGTTTGTTAGTTAGTGTTCCGTATTTATCTGTAAAAGGCATTGGACTCTAGGAATAAAAAGGATCATTTTGGTACGAAATTTACTGCTAAAATGGTAGGGGTATTTTTGTACTTTTTAGAAAAAGTCTCAAAAGTATTTTTGAAATTTTTATTTCTAAATTCAAATGTATTTTTGAAAGGTTTCCAGTTTTATTTTAATACTTTTTTAAGAGTATTATTGAAATATTTAAAAATTGAAAAGTATATATATATATATATATATATATTTGGAAATAAAAGTCAAAATGGAGAAAATATTTTTATTAATTTATTCTGTTATTTTAGATTAGAAACCAGCCCCACTATTCCACAAAACAAACACTCCCAAACAAATAGAGAAGGAGAAAAACAAGTTTGTGGATATGATTTTGATTGCAACCAAACAGCCTTGGGAAATAAAAAGCAAGAAGAAAAGAGGTTTTTGCTCACCTTTTCTTCTTCCACTTTCTTCTTTTATTGCTTCACAACCCATTTTGTCTTTGATAGAATTCAATTGAAAAGGAAAGAAACCAACTTAATTCAAAAAATTAAAAAAAATAAAAAATTATATTTTCTCCACTAATGGTAAAAAAAAAAAAAGGTAAATTCTTAGGATAAAAAAGTAAAAAAAAACGATAACATTTGGTGGTTGTTTTATTTTTTAGGTCAAATATGAATTTTAGAGATTAATTTGAACGTAACTCAACTAATCAAAATGTAATATTTCAAATAAAAAAGTCAGACATGAAGGAGGGTTAAAATAATTTTGATAGCTTAATTATTTTTTTTAATAATTTAAAATTTTATAGACAATTTTAAATTTTAAATGGTATTTTTCTCTTTAAATTATTGAATGATAAATTAATAATGGTATCAATTTAACCCTGATTTTTTTTATAAAAAAAAAGATAATCAATTTAGATATTTTGTTAGTGATTTAATTATTTTCTCTGGATTCTTCCATTTATATCTATTTTTATAAGAAATCTTATCAAAAATATATATAAAAAAATTATCACATAATTTTCCTAAATAAGTAGAGAAAAATAAAGAAATAAAATAGGAAGAAAATCTCTCTAATAATTTATTAATCCCTTCATTTAAATATGTGCGAGAAACTGGCGCCCTTAGCGTCCACATTATAGTATGAATAAGCGTACTCGGCGATGGATCGAGCATAAGTCCCCTAGAAGGGAGCGCTAGAGAAGGGCGAGAGCCACGTTGCACTCAGACCTTGTTGCACCACGAGACACTATCAACGAGTCGAGTTCTTTGAGGTAACTCTGGGGCTTGTGAGCGTGTGGAAATTATAGATTAATAATTTTAATAATTTTCTACCTACATTGTTTAATTAAAAGAAAATTCAAGCTCAATTAATTAAAATAATTAATGTCACATCATTACTCGACAACAATATTAAAAACAAAACAAAGGTCAAATAAACCACACAAAATGCAAAGACATAATTTAAAAATTTTAACTTAGGAATTAAATTAATCAACATAATGATTAAAAATAAGAATTTGATTAGTCACAAATTGACATGGTCTTAAAATTGGAGCCAATTATAAACCGACACGTGTCCAATTTAATTGGAAGATATTAACAATTCCTCAAATTATAAAGCCACGTGTTTTTTTTTTTTTTTTTTTTTGACTATTTTAACCAAATAATTAAAGTTAAATTATATAAGAAATTAAAGTTCAAACCCATGTGACAATAAAAAAAAATCGAATAATTCTTTTTCATTTGAAATATTAAAAAATTAAATTAAGAAAATAGAATTCTCAAGGAGGGAGTCCCACATTGACTAATTTAGGAAATTATCATGAATTTATAAGTAAGGAATACATCTCTATTGATATCATGATCATTCAAAATAGACAATATTATATTATTGTGGAGATCCTGATTCATAACATGATATCAATATTATATATATATATATTATATAATAAAAAATAAATTATAATTTTTTTTTTTTTTAAATGATAAATTAGAAGAGGGAAGAGTCGCATTCAAAGTGATAATGATTTGCAATGCCACTAAAGCAAAACAATCTGACTCTGCGATTCGATCCACACGGGAAGGGCAATTTCGGAATTTTAGAAACTAAAATCAGTCGGTCCATTCCATTGCATTACAGAAGTCACTATAAATACTGACACTCCCACTAAGTGGCTTATCTACGATCATTAAATTCAGAGCTTCAATTTTTACACTGCTCATACTGACGAAGACGATATTCTCCGAGAGTGAGAGATCTTTGAAGTGTAGAAATGGAGCTCCGGAGTTACTGCGGAGGAGCGG
Source organism: Cucurbita ficifolia (assembly GCA_033971965.1). Taxonomy (NCBI): domain Eukaryota; kingdom Viridiplantae; phylum Streptophyta; class Magnoliopsida; order Cucurbitales; family Cucurbitaceae; genus Cucurbita; species Cucurbita ficifolia. The sequence goes on from CM066979.1 coordinate 10,445,409, forward strand.
CAATGGCGGTGTTTGTTTTAGTGTTTTCTTCTGTAATGGCGGTGAGTGTTTTGGCCACTTCCAGATTGGCTGTGATCTCCGCTGCCGGTGAGTTGCTGAGGCGGAATCTGCTTGCAAATGGCCTTGGAGTTACTCCTCCGATGGGGTGAGTGCCTTGATCTTCCACAATCTGATCGGTTTTTTTGTTTTGTTTGTTTGTTTGTTGATGTATATTCTCTGTTTTCTGTTCAGATGACGCTGGTTACTTGACTGAATTTGTATATATTTTTTAATGTTAATTTGTTGTTCTTTTGGAACCGATTAGATTTTCGGCTTTTCGTCTCTCTTTTTCAAACTTTTGATTGTTATCCCGTGGGAATTTTAGGTAAACAGTGTTCTAGGAGATTTTCTTAATTTTGCTATTTTGTTAGATTCGAAAGGCTAGGAGAAAGGTTTGACGTAATTGGCACACACTTCTCTAATTATCTTATTCTTCTCTGTATTTGTCCTTTTCGTTCTGTTAGCGAGATGAGTTTGGTCTCTCTCTCTCTCTCTGTCTTTCTTTTTGGATTAATTAAGTTCATTTGTAATATCCGATTGGAGGAAATGGAATAAAGAACACTGTTGATGAAACTGATCTTATTTTAATTTTAAAATTCCTTGTTGTTGGACAGATGGAATAGCTGGAATCACTTTGCATGCAATATCGATGAAAACATGATTAAAGATACTGGTAAATTTCGCCATCCAATATCTCTTACTTCATCTCTCAAAACACTAAATTAATGATTAATAACAAAAAGCCCTGGTTCAACAGCTGATGCTTTGGTCTCAACTGGGCTTTCGAAGCTTGGATATCAATATGTCAATATCGGTATGGGCCGATCTCTTCTCTCTTTCTCTTATAGTTCTATTTCAAGATTCTAAAGGTAGATTAAATGATATTTGGCTTTTCTTAGATGATTGCTGGGCTGAGATAGCTCGTGACGATAAGGTAATTTGAGATTGCATGAGAACTGTTTGATTTTACGTCTCTGAGAGTTCTGACTTCTTTTAAACATGATTTAAGGGTAATCTGGTGCCGAAGAAATCGACGTTTCCATCTGGCATGAAGGCTCTTGCAGATTATGTTCACGCCAAGGGTCTTAAGCTTGGAATCTATTCAGATGCTGGGTAACGATAATTTTCAACTGCATAATCTATATTTTATTTTTCCATTTCAAGTCTTAATTTATCTTCTATGTTTATGTATATATTTTTTCAACTTTACTGTTTATTAGGGGCAAGACTATTGAAAAGTAGATAGGTTTTACATATTTAGCTTATTGAATTAACATATGGGATAATTTCAACTCTACTGTATCTTAGAGACATTAATGTACATGAAAGATAATTGAAAATTTTTAAATGTTATAGGGAAAAAGAGGACAATTTTAGTATAAATTTTCATTTTTAGCGTTTTCAAATTTCTTTGCATATTCTCTATATGTAAAGTCGATCTTCCATATTCACGCATTAAATTATCATGCATATGTGCAGGTATTTTACTTGCAGTAAAACCATGCCCGGCTCTCTTGGTCATGAGGAACAAGACGCTAAAACCTTTGCTTCATGGGTATGAACAACAGGGAATACTCTCTACCAAGTTTTTCAAATCATAGCAAACTATGTTCACTTCTTGAAGTTTGTTGATGAACATTACTTCATTTGGCAGGGGATTGACTATTTGAAGTATGATAATTGCAACAATGGTAACATTAAGCCAACCGTTAGGTAATGCAATTGTTACAATCATAAATCAATCAGTTCACTTCTTTTTCAGTTTGGCCATTTGTTGGAGTTTGAAGGGTGAAGCAGCCTGTTGAATATCTTTTCTTTTTCAGATATCCGGTCATGACTCGAGCGCTGATGAAGGCCAGGCGACCCATCTTCTTCTCTCTTTGTGAATGGTATAGCTAATCCTACTTATCTCCTACTCAGTCTGTTCATATGAAACTATTTCTTTTCTGTTCTCATTTATGACAATTCCTCTCTTGCTTTGATCTGCAGGGGAGACCTGCACCCTGCTTTGTGGGGTGATAAGTTAGGAAACAGCTGGAGAACTACCAACGACATTAACGATTCGTGGGAAAGGTATCGATTCAAAGAAGATTTTGCTTAGTTTCTTATATTTAGCATCTGAAACTGAAAGGATTAAAGCATTGGAGATTGCATTTGCAGTATGATTTCTAGAGCAGACCTTAATGAACCATATGCCGATTTTGCACGGCCTGGTGGCTGGAACGGTAGTGTATTCGACATATCAGACCAAATCGTTACTAGTAGAATATCTTTGGAATATTTTGATCAATCATTCTTTCAAACTGTTATCAGATCCTGATATGCTTGAGGTGGGAAATGGAGGGATGACTAAAGATGAATACATTGTCCACTTCAGTCTTTGGGCCATTTCCAAGGTATTGGGTAGCAAAAACTTAAATGTTCTTGAACATTGAAAAAGACCTTGTTGTTAATATAGTCCTTGTGGGGTGGTGGTATTGCAGGCTCCCCTTCTTCTTGGTTGTGATATTAGGAATCTAACAAAAGAAACAAAGGAGATCATTACAAACACGGAAGTCATTGCAGTTAACCAAGGTATAAAATATATCTTGTATGATTGAGGATATTTAGTCTTTCATTACGGTTTCTCATAGGTAATGACCATTTACTATAGGCAAATATGAATATCGTGCATCCATTTATTCCTCTTTTCATTTCCTTTGTAATTTATTTGATTGCAAATGATTATAAATAGGGAACTTTCACTGTCATTTAGGTGTGATGGTTTTAACAAATAGCAACCCCGATTCTTTTTTTTTCCACGGTGTCTGAATTCTCTTCTCATCTTCTTCTTTTCAACACTCTAATCCATATGATCACCATCAAACTTTCCTCATCCATTTAGGTGTGGTGATTTTAGTAAATATTCTCATGATATCAGAACTCTTTCGGTTTAGCAACCCCGATCTTTTTTTCTCCATGGCTTATGAATCATCTTCTCATCTTCTTCCTTTTAACACTCTAATCTATATGATCACCATCAAACTTTCCTTGTCCATTTTGGTGTGGTAGTTTTAGCAAATATTTTCAAAATACATATGAATGATCATTACACTTTCTCGGGTCATCCATGGTATTGCTCGCTTCTCAATCTCATCAACTTCGCTTGATAATTCTTGAAACAGATCCCCTCGGTGTCCAGGCCAAGAAGGTCAGAAGCGAAGGCGACCTAGAGGTAAAATTCTAACGCACGCTCTACTATTACCATATCATCATCCATTTTGTTGCAGAACAAAGAAGAGCTAAACATCCATTTGTTTACTGTTATTCCAGGTCTGGGCAGGGCCTCTCTCCGACTACCGAGTAGCACTCGTGTTGCTGAACCGTGGCCCATGGCGCAGTTCGATCACCGCCCAATGGGACGACATCGGAATCCCTCCAAACAGCAATGTTCAAGCAAGAGATCTTTGGGAGGTAAATTTTCTAGCATCCCCAAACAACATCATTCATGTATCCACAAAAATCTCTGATTGTGTATGAAATTTTGCAGCACACTACTTTGAAGACTATTTTTGTAGCGAATTTGACAGCCACTGTGGATTCTCATGCCTGCAAACTCTATATTTTGAAGCCAATTTCTTGAGGTTAAAGGCATGGTTGGCCTGGCAGAAATAAGGTTTTGAGCTGATTTATGGAACATTTTTATGAACATTATTGTTCAATGCTTTGTTTTTAAAGCTGGGCTGTAAGTTTGAGGAAAAAGAAATAAAATGTTAGCTTTTATGTCTCTCAATGTCCGTTAAGAATAAGAAGCTCTGATACCTTAAGAACAAAAAACAAAACTGAGATTAGGAGTCCAATTTTCATTAATATTCAAATATAATATAAACTAAATCTAAAAAATAAGAGAAAATATGCTACTAACTAAATCCGGAAAATAAGATAAAATATATCAAATATACTATTACCAAATCTTGAAATATAAAATATATTCTAATAATCTATTTAAAAAAAGCATTTTTTAAAACTATGTTATCTCTTTATTTAAGTTTTAAATTTACCAAATATGTAGTAACCTTGGTTAAATTAATAAAAAAATCATTGAATTTCTCGTCTATTAGTTTTAATAACAACCTTAAATTATCTATAAAAAAAATACTTTTAAAGTTTCAAAAAAGTTTTAAAATACATTTACCAATGAAAATAATATTTTGTTTAAAAAATACAAAAAAAATGCTTTAAAATATCCTTAAGTTTTTTTAACTTTAATTATACTCTTACAACTTTTTTTAAAAACACACTAAAAATACTATGAACATTTTTTTAATTAAAAAAAAAAACTTTTGTCGTTTGTACTATGTTAAAAAAAAGACTCATTAATTTTCTAAATTTACATTGAACGTTTGTAGATAATCTATGAGGTGTCGTTATTGCAACTACCCTAATTTCGTACTGAAACAGAGTTGCTATCAAATGCACGATGTAACCTCTTTGTTCGGAGAGATTCATTTAAAAATAAATTTATAAAACGATGTTATGGACTTACAATAAAACAATGAAATAATGAAATAAATGCAACTACTCTAGTTCTATGATATTTAATGCGATAACACCGTCGTATCTGAACTAGAAGAGTAGCACAATGCTCGAGTATTTTAAGAAATACCAGGACATGCAAATACATGCAATATGAATGAGACCTATAGAGAATAGGCATCGACATAAATAATTTATGTCAATATAAATAATTAAATAGACATAAATTTAAAAATTAAGATAAATTAAAAAAAATCAGAAACTAAAATTTTAATTTTTTCGGGTTTTGATTTGTCTTGTTGTTTATCTTTGTTGATAAGAAAAGCGACGTGATTTCAAGCTTCAAAATTAATATTTTATAAATATTATCAAAATATTATGTGTACTTTTAAATATTTAAATTTAAATTATATATTTTCAATAAATTTTAAAATTAAAGTTAGTTAAAAAAACAACATTATTTTTTTTATAAAAGAAAAAACATAAGGCAAATATATTTGATATAGAGAAAACTAATCAATAATAATTCTTTTTTAAAAATTAATAATAAACTACTAGAAGATATAAAATTTAATATTTGAATGAAATTCAAAATAAAATATCAAAATAAAAAATATATTTTAAAAAATAATATTTTGACTAAAGAAAAAAAAAGAAAAGAAAAAAAGAAAGCATAAATAGCCCAATTAAGACTGCAACGAAGGGGAGCCGAAATCCATAATATCGCTGTGTAAAGGTTTAGGAAGGTTTTAGCTCGCACGGAGTCGGTTGTTCTAAGGAGTCTCTGAAACTCAGAAGCCATGGTCGTGAAGCCGTCGGACGACGATTCAAAGTAAATCCAACCGCATTCTCTCAGTATCTTTGTTTCTTCGTTTTCCTTTGACTGCATCGATGATGAATTGCAGTTTTCCGCCATTACTGATCAGTTACTTTCTACATGTAAAATCTGTAGGAACGGGAAGCAAGTCGACGATCCTAATGCAATCGATTCGGACATTGACAAGCAATTCCTTGGCCTTCCTATCAAGTCAGCCGTCGACAAGTTTCAACTTCTTCCTGAATTTTTGAAGGTAGAAATCATCACACTGCTTGATTATATGTTTAACCACGAAAGTATCTCTATTACGCTGCTTTTGTTTAAATTTCAGCCTATGATTATTAATGTATGTAGTTTAATCATCTGGTTTCAGGTAAGAGGTCTGGTTCGGCAACATTTGGATTCCTTTAACTACTTCGTGAATACAGAAATTAAAAAGATAGTCAAGGCCAATGATCGAATTGTATCCAGCACCGATCCGAGTATTTATCTTAGGTACACGTTTTTCATTCATGTACCTCAGTATATATAACTGTCTTTCGAGTGATTTATCATTAGGTTATAATCATCTCTATTCACTCCTCTGTTTATTTTTAGCTATTGTGAAATTCTTCCCAATTTTTTTTTTTTTTTGCAGGTTTCTGGATGTAAGAGTTGGCGAGCCTTCTGTGACCATGAATGCTGTCAGTGAATCTATTAGTCCTCATATGTGCCGCTTATCTGACCTTACGTATGGTTCCTCTGTGAATGTTATTACCATTTAGTTCTGCCTTTGCATTGATTTACAAAAAAACTAGTGATGGCGATGTTCCCCAACTGTTCTATTGTTTTAAAATTTTGAATTGCATCTATATTTTTCACTGTGCTAGTTGAGCTAAGTTGGCATTGTGTTCTTCTTCAGTTAATCTTTTGAATATATTTTTACCATATTGATTCAATGCTAGAACCTAGAAGGAATTTAAATCATTGTGATATAATTGCTGATTTTTCAATTAAAAAAAAATATATTTGTGCATTAGATATGCCGCTCCGATACTAGTTGATATAGAATACATCGAAGAACATCATGCGCAAAAAGCCCCAAGGGAGAAGGTATAAACATTAGTACAAGGTTACTTTCATACCTGGTTTAGAGTATTTATAATGTTACGTAAGTTGAATATTGCAGAAAGACGTGGTCATTGGGAGGATGCCCATAATGTTACGAAGCCGTTGCTGTGTTTTATATGGAAAAGACGAGGCTGAACTTGCAAGACTTGGTTTGTGGCAAAAAATTAGAATTAAACTATTATATGTTGCTTCTTTTCTCAGTTTTGTTATGGGATGGATAGTCATGAATGGTCTCTGTGTTTTTAGGTGAGTGTCCACTTGATCCTGGCGGCTATTTTGTAATCAAGGGCACCGAGAAGGTAATGCTTGCAACTATTTTTGTACTGTTAAAAAAGTAGTAACTAGATGTTAGATTTTCATGTACAGTGTCGAACATTATCATGTACGGGTCAAACTATTGTCTTTTTAGATTGGTCAAAAGTTTGATAGCACTCTCGGTCTGATATTTGATGTTTGGTTTCTAATATTTACAGGTAGCTTCTAGAAGGTTCAATTACGAGTTTAGTCACTGAATGTACAAGTTTATGGACCTATTTGACACTTTTAAAGTTTTAGGACCAAATGACACAAATTTGAAAATATAGACTTATTATATACTTTTTAAAATTGAAGGATCAAATAGATATGAACTTAGCTTGAAGGTTTAGGAACTAAACTTATAATTTAACCTTTCTAAAATTAGATGACATAAAATGTATTAAAATGAAGAATTGTTACAAAAATGATCTCCAAAATAAACTTGAAAGCATAGAAAATTGTCATTTGTTCATTGTGTAGCCAATTTCCTTTGATTTTATCATTTTTCACTTCATTAAGTAATACTCATCATTCCCGTTCTGTTTTATCTATTTCTTAAAATTGCACATAGCTAACACTGAAAAATTCTCCCATCCATGTCAGGTAGTTTTGATTCAAGAACAACTTTCAAAGAACAGGATTATCATTGATACTGACAAAAAGGGGAAGTGAGTAGACTTTTTAAGCATATTGTTTTGATGTTCTAATTTTTTTTCTCATTTGCATGATCATTGTTCTCTGTGTAAGTTAGACAAGGGTTACTATTTCTCATCTATATAATTATGTCTTTTAGGTTCCTAGTTTATTGTGCTTACATAGAATTAGAAATTGATTCTAATGGGCATTGTTTGAGCTTGTACTGGATCGTGGATCCATATGGTTTTGGATGCTTTTTTGGTTGGTATATTGTTGTTTTTATAATCAATCTCTTCGTGATGTGAGTAACTTGGTCAATTAAAGCACTATCGAAGGATGCAAGGTGAGGTAACCAAGCATCAAGGGATAAAATCTCCAAGAATTCTCAAAAGAACTTCTATTATGATTCAAAAAGCAAGCTATCACAAGAGATCAGCCTTCTATTTATAGTGGATTAATAGGTTTACCTAATACCTATTATCTAGGTAAATAACTAACTGCAAACTAAAGCAATAATCATTCAAATAAAAATCACAGAACCATCACTAATTATGCTATGCCGTTTATTCTTTGATTTCTTTTTTGAAATACTTGTTTCTCTCTCTTATATATTGGTTAAAAGTTCATACTTGTGTAACTTAAACCTGAGTTTTCCTTATTGCTTCCCAGTATAAATGCATCTGTTACAAGCAGCACAGAGGCAACAAAAAGTAAAACAGTTATTAAAATGGAAAATGAGAAGATCTATCTCCAGCTCAATATATTTACCACACCAAAGGTCTGAATAATTTCTGTATTTTCAGTGTTTCACATCTCTCATTTGAATGTTCTTATTCAAGCCTACTTTTTCAATTAATTATTTGATCCTTTCGGTTTGTGGTTTTACTAGATTCCCATTGTGGTGGTCTTGAAGGCTATGGGAATGGAGAGTATTCAAGAAATTGTGCAAATGGTTGGAAGAGATCCTCGATACGGGGCCCTACTTCTTCCATCAATTGAGGTTGCTAGCCATGCCAAAATTTCTCTTTCTTTAGACGCCCATTTTATCCTATTTTGTTTTGGTTTTTTCCCAATGAATTAAGGTTGCCTTATCAAAAGAAATTTCTCTGATTGCCCTTCATAAAGCATGCTAGCATCTTAGTGAATGATACCTTTTGCTCTTCTAACGTAAAAGGTGGCATACGCAATAAATATCAACTAGTTTTTCTATTATCAAAAAAGTCTTGTAAATACCGGAGACTAGCTCCTATTTCTAGAGGATGCTAGCTCATTTGGCAAACTAATCACTGAGAAAATAACCAACTAACAACCCAACTACTAACGAGAATTCTTCCTTGCGCTTAGTTACAATGATTGAGAAAGTCTTTGACCTTATTCAGCTTAGATTAGTTCTTCATTTTGTTGTTCAAATAATAAAAATAAATGATGAGGGCACATAGCTTAACGGTTAAGACAACATTTTCTTTCTTTGAGGTTGAAGGTTCAAACCCTAATTTCTGCATTCGTTGAACTAAAAAAAAGCAACCAGCAAGAGCCAAAATAAGGTCTTCCTCCAAGCTCTTTTGGGTTATTTGATCCCCTCCATAAACAAAATGATGAAAAAAAACCCAAAAATAACTCTTCTATGGTTTTTGATCCTATCTGAGAAGCTTCCTTGAAAGAATTTATCAAAATCAACAAAGTAGCCTACTAAATGATGATTTATATTCTCTTTTATTGACAATCATTATGTGTAACTAACTTAATATTGATGAAATGTATATGCATATGCATGTAAACTTGTTTTGAGACTGTTATGCTGTAGCTTTTGAGTATATGGATATAACTTTTATTGCACTTGTTTTATAGGCTGTGTAGTTTTGAATCCGTTTTATGCGTTTTTCCATTTATTCCTTGTTTGATCCTTTGTCAGTTTTATAGTTTTTTTTTTTTCTTTTTTTTTTCTCTTTGACAATTGCACTATTATTGTAGGAATGTGCGAAGGAAAAAATATATACACAAGAACAAGCATTAGAGTATCTTGAGACAAAGGTTTGTATTTTTGATACCACTGATTATTGATATTTAATGTGGTTTTATTTGTTTAGTTCATTTATTGATATTGATAACTCAAGTTTAAGGGAATGTTGCAGTCTTAGGGAATTAGTTTGTATCAAGAAACGAACTTCAACACTACCTTTGTTAAGTTATAAACCATCATCTCAATATTAGCATTGTAGGAATTATATCTTTCATAGGGGTTTCTTTCATTTGTTACACTTGAGCGTTCCAAGTGTTATTTTCTCTAGTTTGATATTAACCATAATTAGATTAAGTGATGCCTTGTTTATAAACTCAGCAATTTTTTATATGCCCTAGGTCAATCTCTATGTGGGTGCTCCGTTTTCCCGTTGCTCTAGAACTATTCATATCTGATATTCATACATCTTATTTTCCTTTATACTCGGGCATGTTTGTGCATTGATTTTGTTGACATGCTTGTATTTTTTGAATTTTGTTTGTTTTCTGACAGGTGAAGAAGTTTCAATTTTTTAGTGCTCCTCCAGAAAAGGTTTTCTTCTTTCTCATTCATTTTAAGTTTTTGAGTATGAAGTGCAAGTTATAGTTATTTGGGATACGTTTTTAGCTGCAGTCTTTCCTTTTTGGGTATAAAAATGACTTTATTGATAAATGAAATGATTTAAAAACTTGATGGGTTAGTTGAGGGTTCTCCAATTAGCCAGGATGGAACCTGTACACCTAGAGGCGGAAGGCATAATAGAATTTCGAAGATTCAAACTCCAACAAGGAAGTTGGATTTTTTTTTTTTGGTACACTCTTAACCAATTTTTTCATAAGAGGGAACCGGAGGTGTTGATCCATAGGAGGATGTACAAAGTGTTCAAAAAAAGCATAGTTTTTGAATAGATTATGCAATTCATATAATTTTTTTTTGTGTTCTTAGATACTAACCCTATGTTGGTTGAAAAACATATAATTTTTTTTGAATACCGAAGGGTGAACCTTCTGAATTTTACTACATATGAAAATTTTTGGAGGAACTAAGAGGTTCTTGGAGTCTTTGGGACTTCTCAAAGATTTTAGAGTTTAGTAGAGATGTGTACAAGTTGGCTTAAGCACTCATATTAAAAAATAATAATTTTTATGGATTGGAAAATAACTGTTTTTTGTTCTTAATAGCCGGAGCCCTCTTTTGGAATTTTTAGTTAGGATTTTTTTAATAAAAACTTCTTTTGTGAAGGAAAAAACTTAGAACGTGGAAATAAAGACTTCCTTGTTCATATCGATACCACTAACAGAATAGTGCATAAATAGACTACAAATAGTGAACACTATTGAGAAGCTCTAAATTTGGCAATATCAAAACTGTTCAATAACTCATTCGGTTGTCTTAAAAAAACTCTCATGTTCCATTCAAACCGAATCTTTGAAATAATAGACTTGATTGCATTAATTCTTAAAAGATGAGCACAAGAAGGCAATGCATGACACTCTTCCCTTCTCTTTTCATTTTTTGTGAAGCCTAATGCCTTGTGGCACAAGGTTATTGTGAGTCGGTATGGCCACATCCTATTTAGTGGTTTACAGGTGGTGGTACCAAGGGTCCTCTTAAAAACCTCTGAAGTTCTATTGCTTAGGCTTCTCTTCTTTATCTTCGTTTCATAATTGTTATACTGGGGAGGGTTCAAACGTTTATTTTTGGCAAGATCATGGTGGGTGGGGGAGAAGCCCTTTTGTGAGTTTTGCCCGCACTTGTAGCATATCTAGCAAAAAATACATTTTGTGACTTCTGTTCTTCAATCGTCTGACCCCTCATCCTCACTGTCTTTGAGTTTTTTATGTGTCATTTTTCTAATAGAGAGACCTTAAATGTTGCAATAATTCTTTCTATTCTACATGGTTTATGTGAGCTTCATGGGGTTGGGACTCTTGGTTCTGGACCTTAAATCCTTCTAGAGGTTTCTTCAGCTCGTTCTTCTGGCTGTTGTTAGTCCTTGCCCCATCCCACCTCTGCTTTCTACTCTCTCTAGAAGGTTAAAATACGGTAAAGTTTTATGTGGCAGGTTATACATAGAGAGTCAACATTATGGATTGTGTCCAAAGACATTCTTCTTTGTGTTGTTTCCGCATTGGTGCATTCTTTGTAGGCACCAGTTTGAGAATTTGCATCACCTTATGTGGGCCTCCTATCGACCCATTGGGCCCGTTGTTGGATTCTTTGAATTTGTGTTTGGTTTGGAAAGTGTTTTGCTATGATTGAGGAGGCTCTCTGGGTTTGCCTTTTCGTGATAAAGGCAAAGTTTTGTGACATGAGTGGGGTTTAATAACTTTGTGGGCATCAGTCACTAGACTTTTTGTAATTATAAGCTTGGTTTGATTTTGTTGGCTGGAGTCCATTTGTGTAGCTATTGGGACCTACTTGTTATTGGGCTTGTTTTTTGTACGCCTTGTATTTTCTTTCATGTTTGCCACAAAAAGTTTGGTTTCTTACCCAACAAAAAAAAAAAAAAAAAAAAACTTTGAGAAGTTAGGTTTTTCTTTTTACATTTGCTGCAATTTATTTCATTTCATTGGGAGTTCGTTTCATTAACACTTTTTATATCACTGATTATATTTTATTTTTTTAAACAGCCTTCTCAAATTTGAAAGTTTTTTTTTTTTGAAAACCAAGCATTAAAAAAATGAAAGAAAACACAAGGGCATACAAATTTGAAAGCTTTTTTGTAATGCCCTGGCTTTTGCCAGGGCTTGCTACATAAATCTGCTTCTTTTGAAGGAAAAATAGTAACTGTGACATTCTTTTGATTCATTTATCAGGAAGGAAGGGCTCTAGGGATACTTCGTGATGTTTTTCTTGCCAATGTCCCAGTGAGTGGAGTTTCTCTCATATTAATTTGTTTTGATTCTTATATTCGTTTGCTTTAACCGCTCATGTTCTTCAATTGTGTTCTCTGATTAGGTCCATAAAAATAACTTTCTTCCAAAATGCATATATGTTGGCGTCATGATGAGACGGATGATGGATGCAATTTTAAATAAGGATGCTATGGATGACAAGGTTAAGTTGCAACTTCCCAACATGAATGTTTTATTATCAGTGTCCTGATTTGCAGATAATATTGTTTACATAAGTTATTATCTGAAAAAATTATCTTATTTCCTGTAATATTGTAGAATTCTTTTTTATCAGAGAACTTAGTATGTGTAATTTTTTCCATTATCAAAGAGGGAGGGTACAAAAGAAGGAGACAAGAGGTCCCCACAAGGCAAGGGAATTATAAAAAAGCTTTTGCAAAGGAATAATTATAGAAATTGCTTGAGATAGCACAACAGCTAGAGGCAAACATTCTACAATTATAAGTCTTTTGAAACAAACATCCAAAGTGATGCATAAAAACTAGCAATCGCTAAACTTCCTCTAGCATAAGACAATCATCTCTTTTACAGGGGAAAATAAAGTTAATTCAGCTAATACTCTTATGCCTAAAGCTCTTTTACTGCCAAGTAACGATATTCTATATAAGCAGAAGCATCTTTGCAACCTTGATTCTTGTGTCCAATAATTATTTGTTAAATGTTCATGAGTGTCTAGCAAGTGTTTATTGTGATAATAAGTGTTTGATACGTGCCTGACAATTGTTAGTTCTATTCAATTTTCTCAATTAGTGTTTGATGTATTTAATGTGCTTAACAAGTGTTCAACACATGATATAATTTTAAAGGGTAGTTTCTTGTTGAAGTATAGGATTATGTGGGCAACAAACGTTTGGAGCTATCTGGTCAGTTGATCTCTTTACTTTTTGAGGTATATGCTATTTACTTCTACCAGTGGACTTCTCATTTGCTGTTTGTTATTTAATTGTGTTCTTTAAAGATTAAAAAAAAAAAAAACTGAAGTGTTTACTTGTAACTTTTCTTTGTAGGATTTATTCAAGACAATGGTTAGTGAAGTGAAGAAGACAATTGATAAGCTTCTTGGAAAGCACAGTAGGTCAAGTCGGTTTGACTTCTCTCAGGTTAGAATCTATTTTCAAATTGCTAAGTGATCTGCAGCAGAAATTTTGAGGATTGTTGGTTCATAATTATATTTAACAAGCTATATAGATTTTTGAGCTGGTGGAAGAATAAAGGGGTGAGGTACCCTCTTGGCATTTTATATTAACTCCTTTTAAATTATAGAAGGAAAGGTAGCAGATTCCCCCATCTATAATGGAAAGCTTGGGTAGTAACAATTTTTAGTGTCACTGGAAGAGTACAACAATTTATTGAAAAACACATTTTTTCCTTTTACTCTAGAGATGTCATTAAATAAATATCTGTCTTTTGCAGCATCTGAATTCAAACATTATTTCTTTTGGGCTAGAAAGGACCCTTTCAACTGGTAATTGGGATGTTAAAAGGTTCAGGATGCACCGGAAGGGGATGAGTCAGGTCATTGTTCTCCTCTTTGTCTATTATCATTCAATTCAGTTGGTGTATGCTATCTTGTATAACACAAAACTTGAAAACTTGACGAGGAAGATTTCTGAGCTTTTCCCCTGACCAAATTTTTATTTCTTGGTCTATCATTGGATAAAGGTAACATCAGTTGACTAAGGGCTTATTATTGCTGTTCTATATACATCCACACTTTTATGCCTAATATTCAGTTAGATTGTTCAAGTTTCTTTTCCTGTTAAAAAAACAAACAATTTTAATTCGAGATGAACCATATCTCCAAGGCATTAGTAAGAGAAGCACATATTCCATTGATTGAAGAGGAAATATTACAAAAGAAAAGGAGAGAAGTTCTCCTGGCAGCCTAGAGTGGATAACAAAAGCATTTTCACCCGGCCAAAATCTCAAACTTCAATTCATATTGTTTAGAAATCTCTAGTCAACAACTGAACATGATCTATTTTGTATAAGACATTCAATCTTTTGAAACCAACACTTCTAAGAGTTATTTTGCATGCAAGGAATTTGGTCTTAGACTTCAAGTGTGATCTTGTATATTCTTTTTCCAGTCAATTATTAAAGCATTATTCTTTATTAGAAAATTTAAAGAGAATAAATGAAAATTTATGATAATTAGAAGAGGACAAAATATCCTCTCTCTATAAGCTAATGTATAGAATTCAAATACAATAACCTTTCACGGCAAATAGGCTTCCCAACTTTCAAACCCATTGTGTATCTTTCCTCTCTATCTTGTCTCTCTCCTCAAATTCTACTCCCTGGTCTTTGATGCTACGCACTTTATCCTATTTCACATTCCTGTATTCATTGTTGTTGGAATATGTTTTCCAACATGCTTTGCCACCTTTTTTCCTTCTCTTCTTGTCATAGAATTTGTACTGTATTCTCCTTTGCAATAATTTATTCCGTACTGGAATTTTAATTTTCATTAAAGAGAATGCTCGCTTATTCGTTTCTTGTGATTTATCTAGTCACTTTTAACTTTTTTTTAAACATACCTGGCTTAATGCAGTTCTCTTGTCAATAGGTTCTTGCCAGGTTATCTTTTATTTCTACTATGGGTCATGTGACTAGAGTCTCCCCACAGTTTGAGAAGTCCAGGAAAGTTAGTGGACCAAGAGCACTACAACCTAGTCAGGTAAGGATAATCAGTAAACATCAATCATGCAAAGATTTATCTTAATAATTATTACTGCTATTTGAATATTGTTCTTAATGTCTAATTATTAAGAACAATGTCCACAATAATTTCTTTGTTATTGTACAAAATATTTCTGACTTATTTGTGATATTTATTGCTGTAGTGGGGTATGCTTTGTCCATGCGATACTCCAGAAGGTGAGGCTTGTGGACTTGTAAAAAACTTGGCTCTGATGACTCATGTAACGACAGATCAGGAAGAAGGCCCATTAATTTCTTTGGTATTGCTCACAACTATATATTCTCCTTATGTGAACTGCCGCATGGCTTCCTTTTATTTATTTATTTATTTCTAATCCACACGTTAAAAGATTCAAGAACAAGGTAAACCATAAGTTTCATATAAAAAAATGAAGGTAAAAAGATTCATGCTGAAGAAATATTCAGCCTAGCACCCATAAAGAAGTCAATGTGTGGTGAGAGGATCTTTAGAGGGACTGAGAGA
The DNA here is from genome assembly GCA_033971965.1 of Cucurbita ficifolia. Taxonomy (NCBI): domain Eukaryota; kingdom Viridiplantae; phylum Streptophyta; class Magnoliopsida; order Cucurbitales; family Cucurbitaceae; genus Cucurbita; species Cucurbita ficifolia. The sequence continues at coordinate 10,460,927 of CM066979.1, forward strand.
CTTATAGTGAGGTTTGGTCCACCGCCAGATTCCATGTTTCCTTTTGAGTGTTGGTTTCTAAGAACTTTTGTAATTATACGCTTGGTCTTTATTTTACTTGATTGAAATCATTTCTTTAGGTGGGTTCCTTTTGTAGGCTTTGTTTTCTGGATGCCCTTGTATTTTTTCATTTTTTCTCCATGAAAGTTTGGTCTCTTCTAAACAAAATAGGACTACCTTAAGAGGGAAGTATACATGCAAGATCCCAAAAGCAAGGGGAGTAGTCTGATATAATCCTTCCTGGGTTTTGTTCAATTAAATGCCAAAGGAAGAGAGGATAACATCCACAATCCCCGTATTTTCAAGAGTCATCTTTTTCTTCATTTACAAGCTATCAAGCTATGCACATAAGTAGTCTTTCTAACTGAATGAAGAACTAGTAACCGTGCTTGCTAATCTTGAAACCTAACATTTGATCACACTTGCATCACTTTTTTTATAGCTTTCCAGCCTTCAACTTCTCCATAGGAAATCCTTATCTTACCCTCCCATGTTCCCCGTCTTATTCTTTCTAAAATAAGTAAAAATGCAATTGTTGAGTCTATTTAATAGTGTTTCTATGTTTCTTGAACAATCATAATCCAATAAGCCCTTCAACAACTACTGGGGATGCATTGATATAGCCTAGTTTCTTGAGTGCTTTCTTCTATTTCTCGTGTGTTTCCTCGGGGCTTTGTGTTTATTTATTTGCTGTTCTCGAGAAGTTCATGGCTGTTCAACGTACCAATGTTTTATATGAATTCTGAATTGTACATTGTTGTATCAATAGTGCTACTGTTTGGGTGTCGAAGACTTGGAGCTTCTTTCTGCAGAAGAGCTACATACACCAAATTCATTTCTTGTTATTTTTAATGGACGTATCCTTGGCAAACATCGGCGGCCTCAGGTGAAGATATTCTTGAACTCTAGTTTATAGTTTACATTCCATTTTCTCTGTGATTGACAGATGAATGTAGCATGTTCATTGATTAAAATTTTCCTTCTTGTTTCACACTTGTCGGCTTCTTCCTTTTAGTACTTTGCTACTGGTATGAGAATGCTGAGGAGAGCTGGAAAAATTGGCGAGTTTGTCAGTGTCTTTGTGAATGAGAAGCAGGTTAGTCTCTTTTTTGTTCTTGTTCTCCTATTACAATGTGCCAGCCACTCTAGGTTTATTCTTATGTACAATGCTTCAGTATAGTATTTAGCACTTATGGATAACACTCTGCAGTGTTCTTCAACTTAAAGTCTTAATTTGGACATATATTGTTACATTCAATTTAACTCATTCTGCTGAAGAAATTCAAGCAGCATTTTTCATTTCAGATGCCCAAAGCTCTGGGCAAGGGTATTACGATCAAGTAGCATTTTATTGCTTTGAAATGAGCTTGTATATGAAAATGTTTGATAATATTTCTGCACAAGAAGTAGAAAGGTTGCATTTTTTGCAGTGGAAATGTGACTTCCCTCATAAATTACATGTAATTGAGACAATACTTTCATGAGACCATGTTCATACTTGAATGGGACATGATTTCCATCTTCATTTTTTTTCCTGATATTTATTACACTTGCGAACCACTAAGCCTGTGTGAATGTATCAGCACTGTGTATACATTGCTTCTGACGGAGGACGAGTTTGTCGTCCGCTCGTCATTGCTGACAAAGGTGTATCGAGGATTAAAGAATACCATATGAAAGAGTTATCGGTAGGTACATTCAACTACTGCTGGCGTTTGTGTTCCTACGTTGCATCAAACCTTCAGAGTTACTAATGAAAATATTTTTTTGGTCACTTCTCCTTTTTTCCAGGATGGAGTCCGTACATTTGATGATTTTTTACGGGAAGGTTTAATCGAGTATCTTGATGTGAACGAGGAGAATAATGCTTTGGTATGTTTACAACTGAATTGTCTGATGTTCTTTGATTATGATATGTTGTTCGATCAACAAAACAAACCAAGTGCTTCATTTTTCAGATTGCTTTGTATGAGGGAGAAGCTACACTGGAAACAACTCATATTGAGATCGAGCCCTTTACCATATTAGGCGTTGTAGCTGGGTTAATTCCATATCCTCATCATAACCAATCTCCTAGAAACACATATCAGGTTTGTTTTCTACGATCTCCATGATTCTCTCCCTACTTATTAATTATTTAACAGTCTTTAAGTAACTGTATTCTTATTCATAGTGCGCTATGGGAAAGCAAGCCATGGGAAACATCGCATACAATCAGGCAAGTAACCATTTTAATTATTGATTTCTGGCTTGCAGCACTCTTTTCTCTGCTTAAGTGATAGCGTAGCACTTTCTCTGTACTTCCATATGCCTGTGTGAAAGTGATGATTTTTTTTTTGTCTCGTTCAAATCTGATTCCTGTAATTCTTTGACATTTACAGAGTAAAAATAATCATCGATCCTAGGAACTGGTTGTTGTCTTAAAAACTAGGTAAAAAATCATTGAAATATGGATAGATTTCGTCTAGCTTGATTATAATAGATATGAAATTCTTGTTGGAGCAAAAAAAATAAAGCTGTTGTGAGGTCAGCAGGTGCTGGATGCCAATATTTTGCAAACCTAGAATTTTTAACTGAAACATGAGAACAATTTGCACGAAAGTCTCTTTCAAGACTTCCTGCAGTACTTTTCATTTTCTAGAATGGATGTATTTATGTTACTTGAAGGGCTACCGCATTGAACAATGCCCTTTAGTAGCTTTGAGAATCATGTTGTATCTTGCAGTTAAAACGAATGGACACGTTACTGTACTTGCTGGTGTATCCCCAGAGGCCCTTATTAACAACGAGGACTATTGAGCTGGTTGGTATGATGTATATTTTTTGAGCTTCAAACATTATGGGTGCACAACTAATTGCTTTGCTATTAGGTTGGATATGACAAGCTTGGAGCAGGGCAAAATGCAACTGTTGCTGTCATGAGTTACAGTGGCTATGATATAGAGGATGCAATCGTCATGAATAAATCGTCACTTGATCGTGGTTTTGGTCGTTGTATTGTTTTTAAGAAGTACGTAAATAAACTTTGGGGAGCTTAAAATTCTTTTGGCTGCATGTTATAGCTTTTTCCTATTTTGTCTTGGACCCTGTCGTGAATAGGTTTGATGGCTTGAGATAGGTCCTAAAGTGTGAAACTTGAAAGTTAAGAGTTTCAACAGGAAGAATGTTCTTTGTAATCATATATATTCTACAATGTGCAGATATTCTTCTGTCAATCAGAAGTATGAAAACAACACTGCTGACAGGATTGTCAGGCCGAATAGAAACGAAGATTATTCGGGAAATATGCAGGTAAAAAATACACACATTAATAGCTTCTTTTACTGGAATTATATGGATTATTGTGTATGCTTCTGTCAATAGTTATTTTTTCCATTCAACTATTTCTGGTCATTCATTGTTCAATTATATCATGGGTAATAGTACCCTCACATTTCTCTCTTTTCTAACCAAGCCTTTTCATTTAAGTATGTACTATATCTCCTAGTCAACGAGCTTAACTTCCATAAAGGAAGAGCGAAACTGTGTGTTATATTATGGCTTTCTTCATTGACATGACCACCAATAGGATGCAAACCATCTTTCAATATTTGGCCTCTACTCCTTCAGCATACATGCTGTTATTCAGACTTAAAAATTTTCCTTGTACGTTAGCATTTTTTTCCCATTATTCATGAACTGTGCATGTTCCTTTGCTGCAATCTGGACATTGCTCATTAGTTCGTGGAAGTTACAAGTTTAGTCACAACTTGACTACAGTTTTTTTCCTTTGAAAGAACAACTTAACCACAGTGGATCCAAAGACTAATTGTAACTACATCAAATTGGAGTGTATTTAAATGCCAAGGAATTGAAGGCATGGAACTTAATTGCTTAATTTTTCGATATACTTTGTATGTCCCAGTATAATAGTTACATCTTCAAAAACATATCAGTGGAGGGATAATGGGTCAAGAATCTATTGCACATTACAAAATTGTTATCAGAGTATCCTACAGAAAGGTGTGACTAAGCTGGTCAAATTGGTCAAGCTTGCATCTCTATTTGGAAAATTGATGCAATTTTTCTAATTTTTGCATGTCTTTTACTTTCCAATAGGACTGGTTCTTAAATTTTAATTTCAGAAAATTTATTTCCCTGGTAATTTACTTGATATATCCTTGCATTGTAAATCTTTCAACAAACAAGTGAAATTGAATTCATGTGAACCTGAACGTGAGTTTCCTAAATCCATTTGATGAAATCTATAGCTTGGTGAGTGATTAAGCCTTGGTGTGAGACAATGGATGTAGCAAATTATAAAGTATCTTTCCAGCGTTCATTATCTTTTGTTTTCAATACTTAGTTTGCAAATGATATCTTTCTCAACTGGAGGATTTTCTTGTAATTTTCATGTTTTCAATAGTTATTTTGCAAATCATGTATTCATTTGTTTTTTTATCTAGTTCTATACCAAATTGATCTGAGTATTAAGATTTTTTCTGGAGCTGAGATCTAAAGTGGACTTACCACTCTAACAAAGCTTCTGAAATTTTCATCGTATTCTCTTTTAGGCCATTTTGAAGACCATGTTCTTCATGTTTGGAATATATAACATTGTAACACTTGGACACTTTTCCTTTTTATTTCTATAGATATTAGATGATGATGGACTTGCCGCGCCGGGAGAGATTATTAGACCAAATGACGTTTATGTCAACAAACAAACTCCCATCATAACGAAAGGGACGCCCTTACCAGGAATACCAGATAGGTCGGTTGCAGTCCTTTGATATCTTTGACGGGTCTCATTGATGCCATTAGTTCTTACTCTATTTTTATTATTAGTGCATTTAGGTCTCACTGATGCCATTCGTTCTTACTCTATTTTTATTACAGTGCGTATAGGCCTTGTAGACAAATATTTAAAGGTTCTGAAGGAGAGCCTACCGTGATTGATAGAGTGGCTCTTTCTACAGATAAGAATGACTGTTTATGTATCAAATTCTTGATTCGCCAGACCCGTAGACCAGAGGTGGGTAATATTTATCTAGGGTCACCTTGAGTAACAATATTCTCATTCATGGAACCTTTCCCTCACATTAATTTGCATGCTTGTTTTCTCAGCTTGGTGATAAGTTCAGTAGCAGACATGGACAAAAAGGTGTATGTGGCACAATTGTTCAACAAGAAGATTTCCCATTTTCTGAACGTGGAATTTGTCCAGATCTAATTATGAATCCTCATGGATTCCCAAGGTAAACTTTCAAGTCTCCTTGAGGGGTGTTGATTTACATATCTCCATAATTCCTGTCGCTAGAAATGTTGTATGCATATAAATTATATCTTGTTATTCTGTCTATCATATGCATATAAATTCTACACAGTTTTTAAAAAAAAAAATTATGACTAATTCTTAAATTTTTATTATGCATTCATAACTACCTAGTTCTCGTAATTTTTCTGCATGATTAAATCATGTATGGTTATTTTATATAATTAAAAATTAAAAGTATTAAATACTAGATAGTTAAGTTTATAGAAAAGAATTATTGTATAAAAATGGTATGCAAACATAAAAATTATGTCGAGTTGCTTCCTCGTGAATTATATTATATCACATGTATGCTTGTTCTTTCAGCAGGATCTTGTTTATTTTTTCCTTCGCAAACATGATTCGCATTATGCTCATTTTCTTCCTGATGAAAATATAATTAATTTAGTAAGTGGACGAGGGTTCTACCTTCCATATCATGGTTTATGCTCTTTTTCTCTATCATTTTTCCAACCACAATTCTAAAATTGCACAAATCATCATCTTAAGTTTGTGATTTGATTTATGCAACTTACTAAAGCATGTAAAGTTACTAGTGTTAATGGTTATTAATTGGTTGCTGCAGTCGAATGACAGTGGGGAAGATGATTGAACTCCTAGGAGGAAAAGCAGGGGTTTCATGTGGTAGGTTTCACTATGGTAGTGCATTTGGAGAGCCAAGTGGTCATGCAGACAAAGTTGATGCTATAAGGTATTAAAGTGCTTCCTTCACATCCACTAACACAGTCTTCTATGGTCTTTCAAGAGTCATTGAATTATTTTCCTCTCCTTTTCAGTGAGACTCTTATCAAGAGAGGCTTCAGTTACAATGGAAAGGACATTCTTTACTCAGGTTTTTATCTTCCCTGAGGGCTAATTACTCTCACGTTGAGAAGTTTAATGTCCTATTTCTTATTTGATTTTGTCCTGTTAAACATTCTAATATTTCTGTTCCTACGACATTGTGACTTGAAAAGTTGAAATGTTTATGTTGAAACATAGAGAACTTTGTTGTGATGGTTCTCTTATGTGCCTTTAATCATCCAGATCAGCTGAATGATATGGATTGAGTTTAACCTTTTTCACACATACCTTAGCAATAAGATAAAATCTAAGCCCTAGTTGAACTTTTTAGGGTTGTTTAACTAAAGTAGATAGATTCCTGATGAAGAAGATGGATATATCGGGACCAAGTCTCTATTCTTTGTCAAACATTATGAAAATTTAAAGGTTCAAATCCTTTTTTACTCCTAGCTTTACATTTGGTCCTTGTACTTTTAATATGTCCATTTTGGTCCCTGTATTTTAGGTATTGCTTATTTTGATTCTTATACAATTTTCAAAAGTGGCAATTCAAATCCTCTTTGTAAATATTTTACACAACGAACAACGGAAACCAGTAAGTTATAGCTATATTTTAAACAACTTTGGACAAAAACACTTTTGGGATGCATGCATAATTTTCTAGGGAACACATGATCTTTAGAGCCAAAGATATAGCCATGTATTCTGATGGAGAGGAAGCTGCCCTTTTGGACATGTTTAGCCTGATTGTGATTATCTTTACATCTTGCTTATATGGTGTGCTGCCAATAGCTAGAGGCATAGTCTTGTTAGGTTTCCTTCATTGGAGTCTTAGCCCGCATAAAGGATCGAATTAAATTGCACAGTTTTGCTTCTATGAGTCTCCTTAGGCGTTGCACATATACCTTTTTTTGTCAGTTAGAAGCTGATATGTTGTTTCATTCTCTAGGTATCACAGGTTGCCCATTACAAGCATATATATTTATGGGACCAATTTACTACCAGAAGTTAAAGCACATGGTAAGATTCTGTTCCTCTCCTATTCATTCCAGTTTCCACCTTTTTTTAAAAAAAGAAATTTTGGTTTGCATTATTTACTGTATGAGATATTTGTTTTTTTTTTTTTTTTGGTCTAATGTTTTGTGTTAAATAGGTCTTGGACAAAATGCATGCTCGAGGTAGTGGTCCACGTGTCATGTTAACTAGACAACCAACAGAAGGGAGAGCCAGAAATGGAGGTTCGGTATCTTTTAGTTACTATTTATAACTTCTCCTCAGTGTATGAAGTACTGCATATTTAGGTAGCTGTCTATTTTTCAGGACTACGAGTTGGAGAAATGGAACGTGATTGCTTGATTGCGTATGGTGCTAGTATGCTGATTTTTGAACGTTTAATGGTCTCAAGTGATCCTTTCGAAGTTCAGGTACTTTTTCTTTTTTTTATTCCTGCATTGCCCCCCTTGTAGTTGCATATGCTTGTTACAACAAATGAAAAAGGTCCAGTTGTTATTATGAGAGTTCTAAAATTTTCCTTGATTAAGTTGTTCATTTTGTTCGAAAATAAATCAATAATGATAATAATGAAGCGATTAGACACGATCATGCTACTACGAACAGTTGACATTGATACTTTGTATGATGATTTTCTGTATACGTCCTTTGGGGAAAAAAAATGATAATAGTGTGTATACTTCCTTATAGTTGACGATGCTCCCCACTTATTGGCACAGGTCTGCAGAGTTTGTGGTTTGTTGGGATATTACAACCACAAGTTAAAAGCGGGTATCTGTTCTTCATGTAAAAATGGAGATAACATATCCACTATGAAACTTCCATATGCGTGCAAGCTCTTAATCCAGGTGGGTCGGGTTTTTTTTTTTTTTTTTAAAAAAAATCTTCTCTATTCGATTGTCTGCATCGTGAAGTCATAGTTTCTAAGTAACTTGGATACGGATATGAGATAGAACAACATGACACAAACACGATAACACGTCATTTTTTAACAAATCTAAGACAAACACGGCTAGTATACATTTATTAAAGTAAGCATTTAAATAAAAGTATACCTATTCTTATATCAGAAAAAATGTATTCAATGTAATTTGCTCACAAAATTTTGATGTATTTTGCTCCCTTAATTTTTTATTATTATTATTATTATTTTTTTGTTCTATATTACCATAGGTTGAGCATCCGATAGTGTCCAACAAGTATCGGAGTGTCCAAGTATTTGACACATGTCGGACATGGACACACTAACCAAACTAAAGTGTCTGTATTTCATAGCCTAGTTTGCTTTTCTGTTGATATTAAATGTGAAAATATCATAGAAAGTAGGGATTTTGCCATTTTATGGATTGCCACATTGACAGAACAAGAAAGGATCACCATCCAGCTCAAACCTTGTTATTATATATCACTGACTGATCTTCATTGTTCCTTTTCATGCTATTGGAGCCTATGTTCATTCATTAATAAATATATTAGGAATAATATACCTTTAAATTTTATGTTATTGAATTAGTTATTAAGATTTTTAAATAAATGTTCATGGGTAGTAACATTACAGTTATTCTATTCTCTATAAAACTCGATCTTTTCTATTATGAATGTTATCAAATTCACGATAATTGTTTCGATATGCAGGAACTTCAATCTATGAATATTGTTCCTCGCCTAAAACTAGCAGAAGCCTGATCAACATCAAAGCCATGATTCGAACGGGTCGAGACTGTACATAGACGAAAATTTTGGAGAAGTATTTTTGCAAGCCAGTCATCCACATTTCTGTCAATGAGGCCTAGAGGCTGCATCACACAGGACAAAGTAGTAAGGCCTTTTGGTTTCTCCTCTCCGCTGCAACAGCTTTTAGTTCGCTAGCTAACCCGCCGTCTCATTACTACAGGTCTTGGTGCTATAATTTATAATCCGACTCGGTGTCGTCCAACACATCGAGGCCAAGGGATTCTGCTTTTCTCATGCACATAAGTAAGTTCAGAGGAAGAGCAATGACTAGTATTTAGGGAATGCCATTATTTGGTGAGATTGTGTTGTTTTACAGGATTACTTTTCATTCATTAATAAATATATTAGGAATAATGGACCTTTAGGTTTTTTTATTTATTTAAGAATCTAAATTATATAATCCTTATTGTCACAAGTCCACCACTGAAGTGTCATCATGAAGTGTCATAAAAAAGTGAAGTGTCATCATGAAGTGTCATAAAAAAGTGAAGTGTCATCATGAAGTGTCGTAAAAAAGTGACGTGTCATCATGAAGTGTCATCATAAAGTTACCGAAAAGTAGGGGTGGGTTCACACGTGCTTACGTAAACCATCTGTGTACTATGCATCCAACTTACTCGAAAAAGAAGGTAAAGTCCAAGAAATAAGTATGAAAAGTAGGTTCCACACGCCATGAATCATATTGCATGTAGTTGCCTTCGTCTCCAACAGTAAGTGACCTTACTGAGTATTTTTAAATACTCATCTTATGCCTATCATTTTTCCAAGTTAAAGTAAGAGTCCTAATGATGATACCAACCGAGCAGGCCATGAAATGAAGTCAACAGTTTTCCACATTTACAACGTAAGTAGCATTTCCATTTTTGTACCTTAATAGAGACGCTTCTTTCTTATTTTAATTTGTTCTTATCATGTTCGCAATATTTATGAACGTTTTAAGTCCATACCAATTTTTAAAATGGAATAATTTAAATGATTTTTAGCATTTGATAGTCAGATATGCATGTAATAGCAATCTTATTTAATAAAACCTTTGTAACAAAATATAGATATAAAAATAAATAATAACTTTAGAAAATAGATATTAAATTTAAATATAGAAAGAGATCTAGGGAAATTGGTGGTTAGATACCTCAAGCATATAAAAATAAATAAAATATATCGTTTAATACTTTAAAACATAAAATCTAAAAATTTAAATTAAAAGGAAAAGGTTAAGATTTATACACAATAAAAAATTCAATTTATATTTATACTCAAATTTAAAATAGAAAGAAATAAACAACTCTTGTCCAAAATAGATCACGTGCATGGAGAATATTCGGCACGTTTTTCACACACGTGACAGTAGTCAGAATATTTTTATTTTTACTATATTTTTCAAAACCCGAATAAAATTGTAAATATCCTTTAGGCAAAAAAAAAAAAAAAAAACCTGTTGTCGTGGCACAAATGTGTGCAATAATAAGAGTGTTCGTGGGTTGAGTTAGACGGAATTGAGACTTTTTTAGATTCAACTCAATTGTTCAGATTTTAAATTTCTCCAACTCAATTCGTTGATTTATAATTTACAATGTTCGAATCATTTATTAAAATTTTTATTTTTAATAAAAGAAAAAAATGTTAAAATTCATAAAAACACATTTATTTATTCATAAAATTTTAATTAAGATTTATATCTCAATTTTAATATATATTTTAAAAAATTACCTTTTAAATAATTAAAATTATTTTAAAAACTCGTTAAAGAATTAATAATAAAAAATAATTATAAAATAAATAAATATATATAGATAATTAGATGGTAAGTAAAAATTTATATTTTAAAATTAAAAATAAATTTGAGTTGATGTCCGTTTATAATCTAATTTATAAAATTTTTGTTTATTTAAATCAAATTCAATTCATGAGTTTATAAAAAAAAATCATTCAAAATTTTTTTATTTATTTAATTTTTTTTTTTGAACTTTCTGAAATAAAAAAATCATTAAAAATTTATTTAATACCCTTTTACCCCTCTCTTTTCTTTCTTTTTGCAACTCGGCCCCTCCCTTCTTTAACTTATTCACGGGCTTTACCTTTGCCGAACACAAGACAAGAAGAAAGGGGAAAAATGAAGAAAGGGTCATCTAATCTCCCATCAAATCTTTAAAAAAATAATATAAATTACTTAATTTTTTACTCATTTTTTTATTTATCATTCAAACATCTTTTACCGTATCTTTTTAAATTTTAGGAACTAAATAGATATTAACCCATTAATCGATCGAGTTAATTCAACAATCATTTATGCTGTTTTCTTAAATTTTAGGGACTAAATCGATATTGACCCATTAATCGATCGAGTTAATTCAATGATCATTTATGCTATTTTCTTAAATTGTAGGGACCAAATCGATATTGACCCATTAATCGATCGAGTTAATTCAATGATCATTTATGCTATTTTCTTAAATTGTAGGGACCAAATCGATATTGACCCATTAATCGATCGAATTAATTCGATGATCATTTATGCTATTTTCTTAAATTGTAGGGACCAAATCGATATTGACCCATTAATTGATCGAATTAATTCGATGATCATTTATGCTATTTTCTTAAATTGTAGGGACCAAATCGATATTGACCCATTAATCGATCGAATTAATTCGATGATCATTTATGCTATTTTCTTAAATTTTAGGGACGAAATCGATATTGACCCATTAATCGATCGAATTAATTCAATAATCATTTATGCTATTTTCTTAAACTTTAAGGACTAGATACGCAAGTCCGGAAAGTATATTTTGTCCGAACATAATTTTTTTACTAAATAAACTAAATTATTACCAAACACAACATTTTATTAGTCCTGAAAAATAAATTTGTTATTAAATTGACTGATTAGCTAACAGAAATAATTAATTTTTTTACCGGCCAAATATTCAAAATTTCATATTCTATATTTATTATATTAAAAATATAAGAATAAAAAAAAAGTTGTTAATATAATCAAGAAATTAAGTAATTAAATTTAGAGAAAGCGACATTAACAGCCAAAAATGTATTTCCAAAAAAAGAAACAAATAAAAAAAAGAAGAAAAAAAAGAGAAATCAAAATTGTATTTATCCAAAAAAGAAACAAATAATAAAAAAAGAAAGACAAATCAAAATTGTTTTGTACAGAGAGGAGCGGTGGACCAGGTCTCAGATAAGGACATGGCGAATGGTTGGCGTATGGCGCATGCAGTGACGATCCGCCATGCGATCCAACTCTACCAGACGGTTGGAAAACGTCCGGATTCCATAGGCCTCTACACATTACCAATCATCTCTCTCTTTTTCTCTTCAATCGGCGACGGGAAAAGTAAGCTCTGCTATGGTGTCAGCCGTGTCGGTTTCCGGCCATTAAGGGTGGAGTGGGTCCCGTATCTGAGGAAACTGGTGGCTGTTGTTGGGGACGGGACAAGGCTCGTTCGTTAAGTATTTACGGGGAAGAACCTCGTTCCTTCTGCCTTGACGAGACATTTGAGTTTTGTTTTGTTGCTTGGCATTTGGAGCAAAAATGGCGGACGAAAGTCGGGAGAGACTTTTGAAGGAAGAGCATTGCTACTACGAGAATTGTCCTGGATGTAAGATGGAACGCCATAATCGGCTGCACCGCGGCTTTCCTTTCCGCCATATTCTTATGATTTCGCTTATCGTTCTAATCACTGGTTCGATTTCTCTCCATTAATCTTGTTCGTTTTTTGTTTTTGTTTTTGTGCTAAACGCTGCATGAATGAATTATGGTGTAAATTTTTGCCTTAAATTTCGATTTCAAACTCGGTTGTGGACGTTCTCTCCACTTCACTCTTCCATTTCACTTCAGGCTTTCATATGTCTGCTGTGTTCTTTTACTGAGAAGTAGACATGGATCGCAGTGTGGAATTAGGGGGACAGTAAGGATTTTGGACATGAAGAATTTCTCATATTACTCTACTCTCAATCAGCTAGCAAACTAGTGAGAATCTAGCTATTGAAGTGCCTCGAAAAGATAAACTGAAGCAGAAATTCTCTACTCTTCACTGAAAATACAAAGAAAATGGCACTGCAGGGAAATAGGTCGACATATATTTGTTTTGAGATTGAGAAATATCGGCTGAACTGATTGATTTGCAAATTGTTTTGGTCAATCTTTTATTTGTCGAGTGGTTTGGATTTTGCACCTTACTTTTTTCATTTCTTTCGTTTCCAGGATTGCCGATATCAACTCTTTTCCCATTCCTGTATTTCATGGTGAGTTTGTGTCGGATCTGTAATTGTGGATGCTTGGTTTGCTCTTTCTATCAACTATGCTGGGAGCCATGTAATGTAATTGAATATCACCAGATAAATATCATGATTACTAACATGCTGAAGCTACATGTAACAAAGTCAGAAGCTTATGTTGTTCATTGCCATTAAGTTTTTGTACCATTGAGACTATTTATTTCCAATTTGAATGCAGGTTCGGGATTTTAACATTGCAGATAAAGTAGAAGATATTGGTTTCTATTCTGGTTTCATCGGTAAGATTGCTATAAACATTTTACTTTTGCGTTCAATTTCCCTGTCGTTCATCGTTCTTGAATTCTCCATTTTCTCCTAACGAATTCCTCATACAACTTGTAGGAGCTTCTTTCATGATTGGCAGAACGTTAACGTCTGTTTTCTGGGGAATCATGGCTGATCGCTATGGTCGAAAACCTGTTATTCTTTTTGGAATTATTTCAGTGTTAGTTGCTGAATTCATTTGCCTTTTTTAAGTGTTCAATTCTACTTTCACTTCAATTTTTCTTCTCCGTTGGTTACTGATTTCAGGATTGTATTCAACACCCTATTTGGCCTCAGTTTAAATTACTGGATGGCTGTTATCACCAGGTTTCTTCTTGGAAGCTTAAATGGCATACTTGGACCAATAAAGGTAATCACTAGAATCATTTGCCTTTTAAGAAATGCATAATATTGCTTCTTGATGAAAGTTTGTTTCTTACTCCATTCGTTTCTCATGGTTTCCAGGCATATGCAATTGAAAGTGTTGGTGAAGAATATCAAGCTATAGCTATATCATCTGTGAGTTGTGCTTCAAAAGAACTCTCTCTCCCCTTTTTATTGTGAGATCCCACAACGGTTGGGGAGGAGAACAAAGCATTCTTTATAAGGGTGTGGAAACCTCTCCCTAGTAGACGCGTTTTAAAAACCTTGAGGGGAAGCCCGAAAGGGAAAGTCCAAAGAAGACAATATTTGCTAGCGAAGATATTGCATTTATCTAACCGCACTGCTTGCGCCAATGCTTAAACTTTGGTTTAATTTCAGATTAGTACGACATGGGGAGTTTCATTGATATTAGGCCCGGCTATAGGAGGGTTTCTTGCACAGGTACGTTTTGTCACATCCCATCAGCTAATGGAATAACGCTGAACATTTGAACTTTCAAATTGTGAAAGACTACTTTTTAATCTCTTCCATTATTTTGATCCGAACTGATAATCACCAGCCAGCAGAGAAATTTCCTAGCATTTTCTCCAGTGAGGGTCTTTTTGGGAGGTAAGTTGGCCGACAGCCTACACTTTCCTTTTTGCCATAATTATTCACTGTTCAATAACGTGCTCACCGCTGGGTTCTATGGTGCAGATTTCCATACTTCCTGCCCTGTCTTTGTACGTCAGTCCTTGCTGTACCTACAGGAATTATCTCTCTCTGGCTTCCGGTATTCCCTTTATCTAGATACATACTAATTTCTTCTTATTGATCGTAAAGTAGGAGGGTTCTTATTTTGCTTATTTATTATTAATCTTTTATTTTGGTATTGTGAAGGCCATTTCAAATATGATTTAATCTGGGGTTTGGCTTTTTAAACCATACTGAATTTCTAGGGAAAGTTACTCTTGAAATTGGGTTAGCAGAACTTGACCATTTAGTTGAGGTTTGTGCCCGCAATTTGGGAGAAAAGACTGGTCTCCTAGATGTAATGTTTAAGTACTGGTGAATGACCTGGTAGTATATCTTCTATTGGAACATTTTTAAGTTTAATCATCTGAGAACTTGGGTGATTTTGCATCTTCTTACCCAGTTTCTTATCGGCTTGATATAGCGTTACTTTGTGAGCGATATCTTATTTGACATCTCAAGCTATCATTACTCATCCTATTGTTCATCTTGTAGGAATCGCTACACAGTCACGATGAGAATGTTCCATCACCTTATAGATCATATGAAGCTCTGGAAGATCAACCTGGTGATTGTGACGGAAAGGAAGCGACCCAAACAAACGAACAAAAAGAAATGCCTTCTAAGTCGAGTCTCTTCAAGAATTGGGAGTTAATGTCAGCAATCATTGTTTATTGCATATTCTCACTTCATGATATGGCGTATGTCGAGGTGCGTCTACCCAAAGACAAGCCTGTCCACATGATTTATTTTGCAGTTTCTTGAACCAAATTGCTTCATACTTCATGAACAATTGAGTAACAATGAGTTCAGTTTTAAAAAAAGGACAAACATTATAAAAGGATTGGATTGAAGTTTTTAACGTTCGCAATATGAACCATTTGCTTCTTTTTTGTAGATATTTTCACTCTGGGCAGTCAGTTCAAGTCAGCTTGGTGGTTTGAGCTTTACATCTGGGGATGTCGGAGAAGTCCTTGCCACCACAGGTAGATCCAGAGCTCCACAACCCCACCCTGGCAGATTGCACCTTCTTGCCTGCATTCGTGCATTGATTTATAATGTTTCCTGTTCAAAGTTCCATATTAGTAATCACACTCTTTAGTATACATCTAGTAATAACAATTTATTTCAACTAATTGTGCTGCAAACTTTGGTTTACTTGCTTTTAGGTTTCAGCGTTTTTGTGTTTCAATCTTCTTTATACCCATTTGTGGAGAGGATATTTGGACCTATAATGGTATCTCGTATTTGTGGGGTAAGTTGCTCATATCACTCTGTAGTCTTACATTTGAATGACTACTTTTGTGATATCAAAGATTATATGTACTTTCAACTTTGATTCTGAGTGGAAATCATTTCAAGTCTTAAAGCCACATTGAATACATTATATGTTGCAGATATTGTCTATCCCTCTGCTGGCAATGTATCCATTTTTGTCTCTGTTGTCAGGATCTGTCCTTCACATTGTAGTAACTCTTGCATCAGTCTTCAAGAATCTTCTCTCTGTAAGTATTGCACTAAAATTTGAATCTCTTCCTTCCCATTGATATGCAGTCTATGAAATGAAGATTGCTTGGTACTGTGTATTAATGTGAAATCTTTAAACTAAAGTATGAAATTTTAACATATTAAGTTTGTCTGAGGAGAAGCAATAAGCCTTACAATATTAAAATTTTGCTTGATCTATCTAAATTTTCATGTGTTCTTAGGTCTCCATTATAACTGGTATGTTCATCATACAAAACAGAGCCGTGGTAATAATATCATTGCCTTTCCCTTATTTCCTCCTCTCTTTCCTTCTCTCCCATCATGCAAAAGAGCTTGGATTGATGTAAGCGACCATCTGTGTACAGGGTCAACGCGAAAGAGGGGCTGCTAATGGCATTGCTATGACAGGAATGTCTCTTTTCAAGGCAATTGGCCCAGCTGCAGGAGGTGCATTGTAAGTGCACTCCACATTATGTGGATGTTAACTTTACACACAAACATACAAGCTTTGATAATCAGTCTTATTTTTACTGGCCATGAAACATGTCAAATGCTGGATGCTTTGTGTTACTGCTACTAAGTTTTTTTTTTCCTTACAATATTCCGTAAAACTGTAACAGCTCAAAGCCACTGCTAGCAGATATTGTCTCTTTGGACTTTTTCTTTCAGACTTTTCCTCAAAGCTTTTAAAACACGTCTGCTAGGGAGAGATTTCCACACCCTTATAAATAATACTTCGTTCTCCTCTCCAACCGATGTGGGATCTCACAATCCACTCCTCTTCGAGGCCCAGCGTCCTCGTTGGCACTCGTACCCCTCTTCAATCGATGTGGGACCACATCGATTGAAGAGGGGAACAAAACCTTTTTTTATAGAAGTGTGGAAACCTCTCCCCAGCAAACACGTTTTAAAAATCTTGAGGAGAAGCCTAAAAGAGAAAGCCCCAACAGGATAATATCTGCTAGCAGTGGGTTTGGGCTGTTACAAAAACTACCATTGAAAAACCATCACCTAGTGGTCAACATGAGCCATGTAAATAATAATGAGCTTAGAGAGAACAGCTTCAAGATACCCTGGTCATCTTACCTAGTTTGTAACATCCTACAAGTTACACAGGCAATAAAATGTAGTAAGATTAGGCAATTGTGGGGTGCTAATAGTCAAAGTATGTGTGGCCTGAACACTCATGGATTAAAAAGACTATTGCTGAAAATGTCAACGTTAATGCATGTTTAGGGCAAATGGAAATAGTATGTTGTTTATGTTCTGATAAATTAAACTGCAAATAATTATTGCGTCAACTTTTATAACTTTTGAGATAATCTTTCTCTATGCAGACTCTCTTGGTCACAGAAGCGTCTAAATGCTGCTTTTCTCCCAGGTACGTTTTCTTTTTGCTAATTCTCTCACCTGCATCCTCCTTCCCCACTTTTAGATAGTCTGAACTCTAAAACATTTCAGTTTAATTTTTATTTCTTATTAGTGAATAATTCAAATTTAAATTGTTTTATATTAGTTTCAAAGAAGCAATAGATTCATTTCATAATAGAGGACATGGGTGTTCAGGTGTTCAGGCGTGCCATTTGCTTTCATAGATCCACGTAGTTGAATAATAGTTGCATCTCTGACAATCTCACGACTTGATATTAGTAACTTTCAAACTTCTGGTTCTTCTACATAGCCATAATCACTGCCCTCTCCTATTGCATGAAATGTATATATGGAGAAATTAAAGCCTGCCCTTTTTTTTCTCTCTCTCTCTCTCTCTTTCTTGAGCCCATTATGCTCACTTGGTTAAGCCTTATGTATCCTTAACCTAGATTCGAATCTTCCCACGTGGACTTGTTGAACTCAATTGGTTAAGTCTCATGTGTCCTTGACCAAAAGGTTAGAGATTCGAATCTTCCCACTTCCACGTGTTGAACTCAATTGGTTAAGTCTCATGTGTCCTTGACCAAAAGGTTAGAGATTCGAATCTTCCCACTTCCACGTGTTGAACTCAATTGGTTAAGTCTCATGTGTCCTTGACCAAAAGGCTAGAGATTCGAATCTTCCCACTTCCACGTGTTGAACTCAATTGGTTAAGTCTCATGTGTCCTTGACCAAAAGGTTAGAGATTCGAATCTTCCCACTTCCACGTGTTGAACTCAATTGGTTAAGTCTCATGTGTCCTTGACCAAAAGGTTAGAGATTCGAATCTTCCCACTTCCACGTGTTGAACTCAATTGGTTAAGTCTCATGTGTCCTTGACCAAAATGTTAGAGATTCGAATCTTCCCACTTCCACGTGCTGAACTCAATTGGTTAAGTCTCACGTGTCCTTGACCAAAAGGTTAGAGATTCGAATCTTCCCACTTCCACGTGTTGAACTCAATTGGTTAAGTCTCATGTGTCCTTGACCAAAAGGTTAGAGATTCGAATCTTCCCACTTCCATGTGTTGAACTCAACTGGTTAAGCCTCATGTATTCTTGACTAAAACGTCAGAGATTCGAATCTTCCCACTTCCACATGTTGAACTCAATTGGTTAAGCTTCACGTATCCTTAACTAAAACGTCAAAGATTCGAATCTTCCCACTTCCACATGTTGAACTCAATTGGTTCAGCTTCACGTATCCTTAACCAAAACGTCAAAGATTCGAATCTTCCCACTTTCACATGTTGAACTCAATTGCTTAAGCCTCATGTATCCTTGACCAAAACGTCAGTTATTCGAATCTTCCAACTCCCACGTGTTCGAACTCAAATACATATATTTTTTTTGTTTGATATATTACCAATGATAACAAACAAAAACATTAGAGTTTCAAGTCTCCTCAAGGAAGATATTTAGTCCATGTCGAGGATTTATTGATCCAAATTTTAGTGTGCGCTTTGTATTTTTTACCCTCTAAACTTTTAGGGTGTTTGGTTGGTTGCATGAACAAAAACACTTCTCTAATTACTTGATTGTTGCAGTTCATACCTCTCCATTGGTAAGTCAAAAGATCCTCAAATGAGTATTAAAAGCAGACATTTAACAAAATGAGATTCTTCATTGAAAACTTGTACTAGTGCCGTGTGCTCTTAATCTCTCTTCCATGAGCTTCTACTGTTCTTCACACTATTAGTAGAAGATTAGTTCAGGATTTGACATGTTGCTAATTCCAGGTTCCCATATGATTTTCTTCATCCTAAATGTGATCGAAGCCATTGCAGTGTTGTTGACATTCAAACCATTTCTTGTTCCACATCAAAACTAAATCAAATTTGAACCACAATGAACAAAATGCTCAAACAAATAGCTGTGTCAAAATCTCAACTTCGTCGTCGATTCTTCATCAACGATTCATAAAAAGGTCCTATGAACTCTTCATATGAATCGAGCATTGGTATCAATTTTCTTTCGAGTTCATAGAGCTCACATATATAATTCTTGATGGGCACCTTATCAAGTCTATTTCCTTGAATCACTACAAGATGTAGATTTATTTTGATATATATGTAACCTTGAAATCTGTCAGGTATTTCATTTCTTACCATATTTATAGTTGATTTCTAAGATTTACCATACCTTTTTCTATCCTTGTACCTTAGGACTTGTTCTATTAGGAGTTTTAAGACGTGTAAAATTTGGAAGACATAATTTATAAATCGCTTACTTAAATTGTTGGGATAGTTTAGAATGATTGTATAAATAATTTAAGCTATATCTTTTAAGATGAAATAAATGATAACATCCATTATTAATCTTAAATAATATCATGTATGCATTTTGAATAATATCATATATGCATTTTTGAATAAGTTCTTTATAAATTTTATAAGATGTCAAACGAAAAAGAAATTGGGACAATTTTAAAGTTAAAAAAGTTTTATTTTTAATCCGCTTCAAAGTTATATAATAAAAATGAAATTTTTCGAAATTTAGGATCATAATTGGAATATAATACTAGTATTTTGTATGATTG
Source organism: Cucurbita ficifolia (assembly GCA_033971965.1). Lineage (NCBI taxonomy): Eukaryota > Viridiplantae > Streptophyta > Magnoliopsida > Cucurbitales > Cucurbitaceae > Cucurbita > Cucurbita ficifolia. The sequence continues at coordinate 10,480,920 of CM066979.1, forward strand.
TGAGATCTTACGTCGATTAGAGAAGGGAACGAAACATTTCTTATAAAATCTTTTACGATATTTTCTTAAATTTTAGGAACCAAATAGATATTAAATCATTAATCGATCGAGTTAATTCAATGATAATTTATGTTATTTCTTAAATTTTAGAGACTTTAGAGACCAGATCGATATTAACTTATTAATCGATCAAATTAATTTAATAATTATTTATGCTATTTTCTTAAACTTTAGAGACTAAATAAATATTGACCAAATTAATTATAAAATCCAACTTTTCATTGTTGTTGTTAAAGTTAATTCAGTGTTTATTTATAGCATTTTTCTAAACGTTAGGAGACTAAATAGGCATTAACGTGAACCAAAGCATATAATAAAAATAAAAATAAGTTTATGCCAACAATAATTAATTTTTTTACAGGCCAAATATTCAAAATTTCATATGCTATATTTATTATACTAAAAATATAAGAATAAAAAAATAGTTGTTAATATAATCAAGAAATTAAGTAATTAAATTTAAAGAAAGCGACATTAACAGCCAAAAATGTATTTCCAAAAAAGGAAACAAATAATAATGAAAAAAAAAAGAGAAATCAAAATTGTATTTATCCAAAAAAGAAACAAATAATAAAAAAAGAAAGACAAATCAAAATTGTTTTGTCCAGAGCGGAGCGGTGGACCAGGTCTCAGATAAGGACATGGCGAATGGTTGGCGTATGGCGCATGCAGTGACGCTCCGCCATGCCATCCGACTCTCCCAGACGGTTGGCAAACGTCCGGATTCCATAGGCCTCTCTACACAATCATCTCTCTCTTTTTTCTCTCCAATCGGCGACGGGAAAAGCGATCTCTGCTGTGGTGTCAGCCATGTCGGTTTCCGGCCATTAATGGTGGAGTGGGTCCCGAATCCGAGGAAACTGGTGGCTGTTGTTGGAGACGGGACAAAGCTCGTTCGTTTAGTATTTACGGGGAAGAACCTCGTTCCTTCTGCCTTGACGAGACATTTGAGTTTTGTTTTGTTGCTTGGCATTTGGAGCAAAAATGGCGGACGAAAGTCGGGAGAGACTTTTGAAGGAAGAGCATTGCTACTACGAGAATTGTCCTGGATGTAAGATGGAACGCCATAATCGGCTGCACCGCGGCTTTCCTTTCCGCTATCTTCTTTTGATTTCGCTTATCGTTCTAGTCACTGGTTCGATTTCTCTCCATTAATCTTGTTCGTTTTTTTGTTTTTGTTTTGTTTTTGTGCTAAACGCTGCATGAATGGAGTATGGTGTAACATTTTGCCTTAAATGTCGATTTCAAACTCGGTTTTGGAGGTTCTCTCCACTTCACTCTCCCCTTTCACTGAGAAGCAGACATGAATCGCAGTGTGGAATTAGGGAGACAGTAAGGATTTTCGAAATGAAGAATTTCTCATATTACTCTGCTCTCAATCAGCTAGTAAACTAATGATAATCTAGCTATTGAAGTGCCTGGAAAAGATAAACTGAAGCAGAAATTCTCTACTCTTCACTGAAAATACAAAGAAAATGGCACTGCAGGGAAATAGTTCGGCATATATTTGTTTTGAGATTGAGAAATATCGGCTGAACTGATTGATTTGCAAATTTTTTTGGTCAATCTTTTATTTGTCGAGTGGTTTGAATTTTGCACCTTACTTTTTTCATTTCTTTCGTTTCCAGGATTGCCGATATCAAGTCTTTTCCCATTCCTGTATTTCATGGTGAGTTTGTGTCGGATCTGTAATTGTGGATGCTTGGTTTGCTCTTTCTATCAACTATGCTGGGAACCATGTAATGTAATTGAACATCACCAGATAAATATCATGATTACTAACATGCTGATGCTACATGTAACAAAATCAGAAGCTTATGTTGTTCATGTTGTTCATCGCCATTAAGTTTTTGTACCATTGAGACTATTTATTTCCAATTTGAATGCAGGTTCGGGATTTTAACATTGCAGATAAAGTAGAAGATATTGGTTTCTATTCTGGTTTTATCGGTAAGATTGCTATAAACATTTTACTTTTTCGTTCGATTTCCCTGTCGTTCATCGTTCTTGAATCCTCCATTTTCTCCTAACAAATTCCTCATACAACTTGTAGGAGCTTCTTTCATGATTGGCAGACTGTTAACGTCTGTTTTCTGGGGAATCATGGCTGATCGCTATGGTCGAAAACCTGTTATTCTTTTTGGAATTATTTCAGTGTTAGTTGCTGAATTCATTTGCCCTTTTTAAGTGTTCAATTCTACTTTCACTTCAATTTTTCTTCTCTGTTGGTTACTGATTTCAGGATTGTATTCAACACCCTATTTGGCCTCAGTTTAAATTACTGGATGGCTGTTATCACCAGGTTTCTTCTTGGAAGCTTAAATGGCATACTTGGACCAATAAAGGTACTCACTAGAATCATTTGCCTTTTAAGAAATGCATAATATTTCTTCTTGATGAAAGTTTGTTTCTTACTCCATTCGTTTCTCATGGTTGCCAGGCTTATGCAATTGAAAGTGTTGGTGTAGAATATCAAGCTATAGCTATATCATCTGTGAGTTGTGCTTCAAAAGAACTCTCTCTCCCCTTTTTATTGTGAGATCCCACAACGGTTGGGGAGGAGAACGAAACATTCTTTATAAGGGTGTGGAAACCTCTCCCTAGTAGACACGTTTTAAAAACCTTGAGGGGAAGCCCGAAAGGGAAAGTCCAAAGAGGACAATATTTGCTAGCGAAGATATTGCATTTATCTAACCGCACTGCTTGCGCCAATGCTTAAACTTTGGTTTAATTTCAGATTAGTACGACATGGGGAGTTTCATTGATATTAGGCCCGGCTATAGGAGGGTTTCTTGCACAGGTACGTTTTGTCACATCCCATCAGCTAATGGAATAACGCTGAACATTTGAACTTTCAAATTGTGAAAGACTACTTTTTAATCTCTTCCATTATTTTGTTCCGTACTGATAATCACCAGCCAGCAGAGAAATTTCCTAGCATTTTCTCCAGTGAGGGACTTTTTGGGAGGTAAGTTGGCCGACAGCCTACACTTTCCTTTTTGCCATAATTATTCACTGTTCAATAACGTGCTCACCGCTGGGTTCTATGGTGCAGATTTCCATACTTCCTGCCCTGTCTTTGTACGTCAGTCCTTGCTGTACCTACAGGAATTATCTCTCTCTGGCTTCCGGTATTCCCTTTATCTAGATACATACTAATTTCTTCTTATTGATCGTAAAGTAGGAGGGTTCTTATTTTGCTTATTTATTATTAATCTTTTATTTTGGTATTGTGAAGGCCATTTCAAATATGATTTAATCTGGGTTTTGGCTTCTTAAACCATACTGAATTTCTAGGGAAAGTTACTCTTGAAATTGGGTTAGCAGAACTTGACCATTTAGTTGAGGTTTGTGCCCGCAATTTGGGAGAAAAGACAGCTCTCCTAGATGTATTATTTAAGTACTGGTGAACGACCTGATAGTATATCTTCTATTGGAACATTTTTAAGTTTAATCATCTGAGAACTTAGGTGATTTTGCATCTTCTTACCCCGTTTCTTATCGGCTTAATATAGCTTTACTTTGTGAGCGATATCTTATTTGACATCTCAAGCTATCATTACTCATCCTATTGTTCATCTTGTAGGAATCGCTACACGGTCACGAAGAGAATGTTCCATCACCTTATAGATCATATGAAGCTCTGGAATATCAACCTGGCGATTGTGACGGAAAGGAAGAGACCCAAACAAACGAACAAAAAGAAATGCCTTCTAAGTCAAGTCTCTTCAAGAATTGGGAGTTAATGTCAGCAATCATTGTTTATTGCATATTCTCACTTCATGATATGGCGTATGTAGAGGTGCGCCTACCCAAAAACAAGCCTGTCTACATGATTTATTTTGCAGTTTCATGTTTGGAAATACATTTATATTGAAACGAAGGCAACGTTTTCAGTTTCTTGAGCCAAATTGCTTCTTACTTCATGAACAATTGAGTAACAATGAGTTCAGTTTTTTAAAAAAGGACAAACATTATAAAAGGATTGGATTGAAGCTTTTAACGTTCGCAATATGAATCATTTGCTTCTTTTGTGTAGATATTTTCACTCTGGGCTGTCAGTTCTCGTCAGCTTGGTGGTTTGAGCTTTACATCTGGGGATGTCGGAGAAGTCCTTTCCATCACAGGTAGATCCAGAGCTCCACAACCCCACCCTGGCAGATTGCACCTTCTTTCCTGCATTCGTGCATTGATTTATAATGTTTCCTGTTCAAAGTTCCATATTAGTAATCACACTCTTTAGTATACATCTAGTAATAACAATTTATTTCAACTAATTGTGCTGCAAACTTTTGTTTACTTGCTTTTAGGTTTCAGCGTTTTTGTGTTTCAATCTTCTTTATACCCATTTGTGGAGAGGATATTTGGACCTATAATGGTATCTCGTATTTGTGGGGTAAGTTGGCTTATCACTCTGTAGTCTTACGTTTGAATGACTACTTTTGTGATATCAAGATTATATGTACTTTCAACTTTGATTCTGAGTGGAAATCATTTTAAGTCTTAAAGCCACATTGAAATACATTATATGTTGCAGATATTGTCTATCCCTCTGCTGGCAATGTATCCATTTTTGTCTCTGTTGTCAGGATCTGTCCTTCACATTGTAGTAACTCTTGCATCAGCCTTGAAGAATCTTCTCTCTGTAAGTATTGCACTAAAACTTGAATCTCTTCCTTTCCATTGATATGCAGTCTATGAAATGAAGATTGCTTGGTACTGTGTATTAATGTGAAATCTTTGAACTAAAGTTTGAAATTTTCATATTAAGTTTGTCTGAGGAGAAGCAATAAGCCTTATAATATTAAAATTTTGCTTGATCTATCTAAATTTTCATGTGTTCTTAGGTCTCCATTATAACTGGTATGTTCATCATACAAAACAGAGCCGTGGTAATAATATCTTTGCCTTTCCCTTATTTCCTCCTCTCTTTCCTTCTCTTCCATCATGCAAAAGAGCTTGGATTGATGTAAGCGACTATCTGTGGACAGGGTCAACGCCAAAGAGGGGCTGCTAATGGCATTGCTATGACAGGAGTGTCTGTTTTCAAGGCAATTGGCCCAGCTGCAGGAGGTGCATTGTAAGTGTACTCCACATTATGTGGATGTTAACTTTACAAACAAACATACAAGCTTTGATAATCAGTCTTATTTTTACTGGCCATGAAACATGTCAAATGTTGGATGCTTTGTGTTACTGCTACTAAGTTTCTTTTTCAGTAAAACTCTAACCGCTCAAAGCTACCGCTAGCAGATATTTGTCTTCTTTGGGCTTTTCCTTTCAGGCTTCCCCTCAAAGTTTTTAAAACACGTATGCTAGGGAGAGGTTTTCACACCCTTATAAAGAATGTTTCGTTCTCCTCTCCAACCGATGTGGGATCTCAAAATCCACCCCCTTTGAGACTCAGCTTCCTCGCTGGCACTCGTTCCCCTCTCCAGTCGATGTGGGATTCCCCACCACATCGGTTGGAGAGGGGAATGAAACATTCTTTATAAGAATGTGAAAATATCTCCCTAGCATACGCGTTTTAAAAACCTTGAGGGAAAACCCGAAAGGGAAAGCCCAAAGAGACCAATATCTCCTAGCAGTAGGCTTGAGCTGTTACAAAAACTACCGTTGAAAAACCATCACCTAGTGGTCAACATGAGCCATGTAAATAATAATGAGCTTAGAGAGAACATGTTTGGCCTGAGCACTCATGGATTATAAAGACTATTGCTGAAAATGTCAATGTTAATGCATGTTTAGGGCAAATGGAAATAATGATTGCGCCAACTGTTATAGCTTTTGAGATAATCTTTCTCTATGCAGACTCTCTTGGTCACAGAAGCGTCTAAATGCAGCTTTTCTCCCAGGTACGTTTCCTTTTTGCTAATTCTCTCACCTGCATCCTCCCCACTTGTAGATAGTCAGAACTCTAAAACATTTCAGTTAAATTTTTATTTCTTATTAGTGAATAATTCAAATTATTATATTAATTTGAAAGAAGTAATAGGTTCATTTCATAATAGGACATGGGTGTTGAGGCGTGACATTTGCTTTCATAGATCCACGTAGTTGAATAATAGTTGCATCTCTGACAAGCTCACGACTTGATATTAGTAACTTTCAAACATCTGGTTCTTCTACATAGCCATAGTCACTGCTCTTTCCTATTGCATGAAATGTATTTATGGAGAATTTAAAGCTTGCTCTTTCTCTCTCTTTCTTGAGCCCATTTGGTTTGGTTAAGCCAGTTAGAGATTCGAATCTTCCCACTTTCACGTGTTGAACTCAATTGGTTAAGTCTCATGTATCCTTGACCGAAAGGTTAGAGATTTGAATCTTCCCACTTCCACGTGTTGAACTCAAATAGTTAAGTCTCATGTATCCTTGACCAAATGTTAGAGATTCGAATCTTCCCACTTCCACATGATAAACTTAATTGGTTAAGCCTCATGTGTCCTTGACCAAAAGGTTAGAGATTCGAATCTTCCTACTTCCACGTGATAAACTCAATTGGAGATTCGAATCTTCCCACTTCCACATGATAAACTCAATTGGTTAAGCCTCATGTATTCTTGACCAAAAGGTTAGAGATTCAAATCTTCCCACTTCCATGTGTTAAACTCAATTGGTTAAGCCTCATGTATCTTTGACCAAAACATCAAAGATTCGAATCTTCCTATTTCCACGTATTCAACTCAATTGGTTAAGCCTCATGTATCCTTGATTTTAGTGTGCTTTGTATTTTCTGCCCTCTAAACTTCTATGATCTTTTACTTTTATGGTGTTATGGTGTTTGGTTGGTTCCATGAGCTGCTCCTATTCATTTCACAGTATTATTAGAAGATTAGTTCAGGATTTGACATGTTTCATCTGTTATAAAAGAAGAGGAAACCCTGTTGCTAATTAGTAATCTCTTCCAGGTTCCCATATGATTTTCTTCATCCTAAATGTGATCGAAGCCATTGCAGTATTGTTGACATTCAAACCATTTCTTGTTCCACATCAAACCTAAATCAAAGTTGAACCACAATGAAGGAAATGCTCAAACAAATAGCTGTGTCAAAATCTGAACTTCGTCGCCGAGTCTTCGTCAATGAATCGTAAAAAGGTCCTATGAACTCTTCATACTCGCCTTCCTAACCGAATCGAGCACTGGTATCAATGTTCTTTTGAGTTCATAAGCTCATATGCATAGTTCTTGATTGGCACCTTATCAAGTCTATTTCCTTGAATTACTACAAGATGTAGATTTATTGTGATAGATTTCAAGTATTTCATTGCTTACCATATTTTTAATTGATTTCTAAGATTTATCCTCAGTTAAAATACGTTTGTTATCCTGGTACTTTAGGACTTAGGACGTGTAAAATTTGTATGACAATTTACAAATTACTCCGCCTAAATTGTTGAGATAGTTGATGGGTAAAGAATGTTATATAAACCAGTTTAACGATATGTTTTGAGATTAATCTTAATAATATCAACTTTGAATATTTATACAAAAGTTAGTTACATCAATTTTATCAATTTTTATAGAATGTCTATGAAAGAAAATGAGACTCGAGTATTTTTTCAACAAACATTGAAATTATATAATAAAAATGAAACTTTTCAAACTTTAGGATCATAATTGGAATATACCTTAGAGTATAGTGAAATTTTGTATGATCGTCGGATCCCACATTAGTTGGAGAGGGGATCGAACCATTCCTTTAAGGGTGTGGAAAACTCTCCCTAATAGACGCGTTTTAAAATTGTGAGGCTGACGATGATATGTAATGGACCAAAATAGACAATATCTGCTAGCGGCGTGAGGCTAAAGATGATATATAATGGGCCAAAATAGACAATATCTACTAGCGGCAGACGTGTATTATTACAAATGGTATCATAACCAGTCATCGGATGAAGTCTATGGTAGCAAAACCAATCATCGGACGAAACCTTTGGTACCAGAACCAAGTGAAGCGAGACACTGATTGATCGAAGTTATATTAAAACAATTTAAAATTTATTTTAAGAAATAAAAAATTATTTTTAAAATGATAAAAAAATATTATGAAATGAAATAAAAATATTTTCACGAAAAGCATAACAAATCCGGCTCTTATAGAGTGCTATCTCACTGATGGCTCTCTATATATATATATTAAAAAAGAGCCCAAACCTTATACATGACAAAGTATAGAATCAAAATTTAACATTAATATTATGAGTTAAAAAAATAAAACAAAAGAAAAATAAGAAAAAGAAATAACATTCAAATTCTAACCAAGAACACGCTTAATTCACCGCCATTATTGCTCTCAGGATTCATCATATAGAACGTCTCCGAGTCCTTCGATCCAGTCACCCGCTCAAAATCCACTCTCATGTACGTCAATTGATCGCCCTCCACCGTCTCCGCCGCATCCTCCGCCGGAATCACCCCGGCGCCCATGGACACCGCGTTCAAAGTCTGCATAATTTTCAGATCCTCCTCCGACGGGTCTCTCCGGACTCCATATCCCGATTTCTTACCATTACAGTACAATGTCCAAATCGGCTCCTCCAGAATCTTCCTCTTCTCCGACGGCCGCTTCTCGCACTCCAAGGCGAGCCTAACGAGCCCTAGCCCCATGTCCCGGAGGAGTTTCCCCGTCGGAATCGCCAATTCCAAAATTAAAATCGGGAGGCACCTAGGGCTTTCTTGAAACACGAGATTCACTCGCGATTTCCGGTATCCGAAGATCGTTCCAGTAATCCGATCGCCGCCGTGGACGTGGCCGTCGTGGAGCCGACTTCCGTTGAGTGGAAATCGGCACGCCGGCGACAGAATCGGGAGCGTACGGAAAACTGTACGGATTTGCCGGAGGAGTTTTGTAGGTTTTGAAAAACCTGATCGTTTTGGAGATGGTTGGAGTGAAATTGCTGGCCACGGCGACGACGACGGAGACGATTTTAGCGCCGGCGCCAGCGCCGGCGACGATAATTTTCTCGGCTCGGCCATTTTTGTCGGTGTAATTACAGAGAAATGGGTTTTTGGTAAACACGGCGGTGGTGGAGAGTGTCGTATAAGAAGAGCTAATTTGTTATGGCATGCACGATTGAATTAATTTGAATTATTAATTTTTTTAGGAAAAAAATAATTTTGTAAATATATTATTTTCTTAAATGCAATAATATGTTGACTATTTTGCATCATTTTCTTAGTTTTTTTTAAATAAAAAAAATTATATGATTTAGTTCATGATGGGGTGTTATTTCAATTTAGTTATTTATATTATATTTTCTTCTATTAATTAAACATTAAGTCAAAACATATATTAACGTTTTTTGCTTTATCTATTTATTCGAGTAATAAGAACGACCAGTTAGAGTTGTTTGTGAGTTGGGTCGGGTCATATTTGAACATTCCTTATACTCAACCAAATTGTTCGGGTTGTAAATTTTTTAACCCAACTCAACTAAACCATAAATCTAGTTGGTTCGGGTTATTTGGGTATTTCTTTAAATTTTTTTTAATAAATAAAAGTATAATTTATAATATTTTTTTTCATACCATTAATTAAGATTTATTCTTAAATTTTAATATATATTTTTAAAAAGCCCTTCAAAATAGTTAAAAATTATTTTTTAGAGAGGTAGAGAATAAATAAATAAAATAATTATGAAATTAAATGAAAATGAAATAAATATATATACATAAGTAATATTAATATTATTATTTAATTTGTTTCAACATAATTACAAAGTAAAAATCAAATTATCGATTTTTTATCTATTAAATTAAGTCAAAATGATGTCCGTTGACTTCCTTATTTAATTTTACAATTTAATATGCTCACTTATTGTTATTATTTATTAATAAGAAAAACAAAAGTCATAGAAAACATGGGGATTAAATTTATATATTTATTTAAATAATATAGTTGCTAATTTCCATGGACTATAGTTATATTTTTTTAATAATAAATATATATATAAATAAATGCTTATAAACATTGTAAGTAGGCCAAATAATCTACATTTATGGATCTTTTCAACTATACTAGACAAATTTTACTAAATTAATTTATGGTTTTTTTTAATCTCCAAGCATATTTTTATTTATTTATGGAATTTCGATCTCTACCCACTTTTTTTTCGATTAGAAAAATTGAAGCATATTAAAATAAATTTCAACTAGAAATGTCAATTTTCCTATTAGCTAAATGGGGACGGGGACCGAATGTGAGAACCCACATTGGTTGGGGAGGAGAACAAAACACTTTTTATAAGGGTGTGGAAACCTTTTCCTAGCAGACGTGTTTGAAAGCCTTGAGGGAAAGTCCAAAGAGGACAATATCTGCTCACGGTGGGTCTGGGTCGTTACAAATAGTATTAGAGCTAGACACCGGACTATGTGCCAGCGAGGAGGTTGTTCCCCAAATGGGGTAGACACGAGGCGGTGTGCTAGTAAGGATGATGGGCCTCGAAGGGGGATAGATTGTGAGAACCCACATTGGTTGGGGAGGAGAATGAAACACTCTTTATAAGGGTGTGGTGTGCCTAAGGACGCTAAGCCTCGAAGAGGTTAATTGTGAGAACCCACATTAGTTGTGGACACATTCCCATAAAAAAATATTTATTAATATTTTCTTTTATCCAAAAAAATATATATATATTTTTATAGTCCCTATATTTTCTATAAATTTTAAATTAGTTCTAGTGATTAATTTAAAATTATTTTTATTAAATTGGTAAAAAAAACTTACTTTTTAGAGTAAAAGTTTATATTTCTAAGTAACAATATTTTATAAATCACAATCCATTTTGTTAGTAGATAATGAATAATTATTTGGGATGATTAGATACCCATATGTTAGGAATATTCCTTTCAGGAATATTCTTTTTAGTGCTCCACTTTATAATTTTATTTTATTTTTATTTTATTTTTATTTTGGAATCAGCTCCACTAATTTGTGGGAATAAAACAAGTTTTTTTAATTTAAAAAAAAAAGATTATTGTGTGTATATTTTTGGGAACAAAAATGAATACCAATGGAATTATTTGATATCTATCCATAATTAAGAATATGCTTAGGTCACCAAGATCATATAATATATTACAAAATGGTTTTCTTTTAAAAAAATATATATAAATTGAATATAAATATATATATATATATATTAAATTAAAAAAAAATACCCATAAACTTTATATTTTATTTAAAAAATATTCTTAAATAGTGGATAATATCTTTAATTTAAAAAAGAAATTTAAAACCGTTTTAGAGATCATTAATATTTTGTTTAAAATTAAAATAGTTTTAAATTTTTAAAAGTGTTAAAAAAAAAGTATATATATAAAAATAAAAATAAAAATCCACGTCATTATATTTTATTTTATTGAATTTTTTTTGTTATAAATGTTGAATAATACATTTTAATTTTAGAATCTCCATGGGTTTAGAATCGAGTAGCTGCATAAAGGCTTTATTTACATGTTGCAAAAAAAAAAACAATATATAATCCTAACGTGACAATATACGTATAATTTTTGTAATGAAAAAATTAGTAATATCGAAATATTTTTTTTAAGGAATTTCCTTTACTTCAACTTCTGCTTCATTCCCAACACGTTTATCTAAACCGTGTAAGACTATCAATATCGAATTGACTTTTTTTTACCCTTTTTCGCATTATTTTAGGGTAAAATATAAGTTTTTTAGACCCGTGCTTATTTGATCCTTGAAGTTTCAAAGTGACACTTAGGGCTATGAAATATTATTGGATTTATTACGATATTTTTTTAATATAAATTATAAAACAAAAAAAAAAGGGCAGAATAGGGATAACAACAGAGAAGGCTTCCCGTCTCCCATCTCTATTTCGTTAATTATTTAAAATAATCCCGATTAACCTAACCAAAAAATAGCATAATAAAATATCTTAAATTTATATTATTTGTAACACGTTATTATATTCCCTTACCTTCTTTCATCTTCTACCTCCCTAATTTGGATTTAAATATATATATTATATATATTAATTTGTAATATTAAAAATACGAGGACGGTGGAAACGAAGAATCTCACATCATCGTACGATCACCCAAAAATTAATATAAAATTAAATAATCTTACGACATCGTTGCCACGTCATCTTTTTCCTTTTTTTTTGGTATTATCAATTATTGCTTTTTTAAGGACACATTTATAAAAAAAATATTCCCTTGAATTAGAAATTATTTCTGCAAATAAGACCAAAAATATGTTTGAGGGACCAAATAGATATTTACTATAACTTTAGGGACTAAAAATACTTTTATTTTTTACCGTGAATTGAAAACTATTTTACAAAATCTTAAATATTAAAATGTAATTTTTAAAAATTGAGGGACCAAATAGATATTTACTATAATTTTAGGGACTAAAAATATTTAAAATTTTTTTTTTTTACTCACGTGGTCTTAAATTGAAAACTATTTTGCCAATCTTAATGATCAAAATGTAATTTTTAGAATTTGAGGGACTAAATAGATATTTACTTGGATTTTCTTTTTAATTTTTTTTTTAAAGTAAATCTGTTCTTATCCACTTGAGCTTGAGTAGGATTCCTCTTGGGTGTATGATGCGTATCCCACTCTCTTTTTTAACGTAACTCTTTGGAACCTTCCATTATTTGTTTTATATGTTTTAATTTATTATTGCTTCCATTAATCTTTTTTTTGGATGGAAATATATATATAATTATATGTATAAATTCATTTAAACATTTTTAAACCTTGAAAATGTTGAAAATAAGGAATTTTTTTTTTAAACATGTTTAGTGTTTTTTAATATTTAAATTATTTTATTAGATTATATTTTGATTGGTAAATAATTATTTTCTTATTACAAAAATGAACATTTCATAACAAAATTTCGACTAAATTAATAAAAATATTTTTTGAATTTTTGTCAAAAAAAAAAAAAAAAAAAAAACTTTCAAAAGTTTTAACAACATTCTTAGAATTAAAAAAAATCTCAAAATATCCTTAAATTAAAAATAAAATAAAATAAATTATATCGTGCCATTAGTTTCTACAATTAATGATTTATTTTAAAATATTCTTAAACTTTCACAAAGGTTTCAAAAATACCCTTTTAACATTATTCAGTGTTTCAATAGTTTCATTGATACTCTTAATTTTTTTAAAAAAATTAAAAAAAAAACACCTTTAAACTTTTTTTTTTTAAATACCCTTACGGTTGATACCACGTTTCAATTATTCTGAAACTTTCAGAAGTAACGTTAAAAAGTTTGTAGATAATCTAAGAGGTGTCAGTCAATATACGGTTTTCGTCCATATATTAATGGTAAGAATTTTTCTTTTAACTCTTTTTTTTATTTTTTTTTTGTAGAGGTAAATGATGTTAATATTATTTTTAAAATTTCAGGAGTATTTTTTAAACATAGTACTAACAGTAAATGTATTTTTTTTAAAGAGTATTAATGAAACTTTTAAAAGTTGAAGAGTATATTTGAAACAGCATTAAAAGTTGAAAGGTATTGGTAGATAAATATTATTATTTACGTTCATCACACTCACACTCAGTCCTAACATCGTAAACCTAGGAGGTTCGAGATATAGATTTGATATGCAGATCCCTTGCAATTTGAATATACCATGAACATCGCAAAGAGGCTTTGAGAACAAATGGAATAAAAAAATTAAAACTACGAGAACTGATGAAGAAAATGATCGAGAGAATTCATTTTATAGTATCGAGTTACAAAATCTTTAAAATTCAATTATGAATTATAATTAATGAAAATTACGTAAACTATTAATTAATTAATTAATTAATTATAATTAGTTATTTATGGCATATTTCGTAAATTAGTAAATTAAAGAGAGGACAATAGTGTCCAACAATTTGTTTTTTCTCGAGGAAATCTATAATCTTTTAAAAAAATTATTATTAATACTTTTACTAGTCGAATTATATTATATTAATAATATGATGGTAAATTACATTTTTGTCCTTGCGTGATTCGAATCCATAAAATTAAATTTAAATTTAATTTATTTAGTTTCAAGGTTTCAAAATTGACAGGTTTAGTCCTTGAATTAATTTAAATTTATTTCAAATTAGTCCCTCACGTTTAATTTAATTTAAAATCAAATTAATCTATAAAATTTGAAATTAATTTCTAAATTATCCTCCAGTAGAGTTAACCTAATAGAATGCATTTTTTAAACGAGTTAAGGACTCATTAGAAGAAATCAACCAAACATTTTTTTTTTAAAAAAATATCTCAACAAAGAATAAATAAAAATAGTGTTTGTAACAGCTCAACCCCACTACTAGTAAATATTGTTCGCTTTGACCTTTCCCTTTCGGGCTTCTCTCAAGATTTTTAAAACGCGTCTGTTAGAGAGAGGTTTTCATACTCTCATAAACAATGTTTGGTTCCCCTCTCTAACTGATATGAGACCTCACAATCCACCTCATTAGGGCCCAGCATTTCGTTCCCCCCTCCAACTGATGTGGTATCTCACGATTCACTCCCTCGGGGTCAGTCCTCGCTTCCACCCCCTTCGGTAGACTTGAACTGACTTAATTTTTAAAATTCAAATAATTATCAAACGAAATATGAACGGGTCGGGATTGGGTTTTTGAAAATTTTAATTTTTTTTTTAAAAATAGAGTGGGTATCAAAGAAAGAGGAAATGAACTAGTATCCACTAGAGAGGATTTGGGAGGAGAATATTAATAAATTATATAAAAAAAATATCACTTTTTAAATTAAAAATTATATAAAAACAAATTTTTTAACCTTTTTTTTTTCCATATTCCCAACATTATTTCTCATTCCATCACGTCTCTACTTTATCAACAATAATTTTCTTAATTATTTATTTATTTATTTTCATTTTCTCCTTTTTTTTTAATTTTATTTTCCACTAATTAACTAATTCATATGTCATCAAAGAATAAGAACGAGATAGAAAAATCTTAAAAGCACAAATCTCCCAAATCTTGTTTGTAAGGGTATTTTCGTAATTTTCGTGATACAGGTTAGGAGTGTAAGCGGATTGGATTGGATCGAGTTTGGACATTTATTCAATTTTTTTTAATAAAAGTAAAATATTAATTCGTAAAACATCTCTTTAATTAAATGTTGGAATTCGTGAATTTTTTGTGTCGGTAGTACTCGACAATCTTTCCAAACGAAACAGACCGAACAAATTTCACTTCGAAATTCTCGGCTACCAATAGTCTTTCTTCGAAATTCTACTAAACGAGTCAAGCACGGAGCCCGCCAAGCGAGCGGCAGGAACAACAGACAACTGGTTGGTAGGCCAACAACTGAGTGAATCGAGCGAAGCACTCGATGAAAGAGAAGCACACTTAACAAGTACAAGAAAGTAGCGTTTCAATATATATGTTGTTCGGTCGAATCCAATCTAATTTCAAAACAAGTCGGAATATAAATAAATAATGAATGAAAAAGATTCCCTGAAGGCTATAAATATCAGCTTAGCCTTCCCACTTTTTGCCTAGGAAGAAACACATAGGCTTTCTCACACATCACTTCTTCTCTCTCTCCTGATTCTCTTTCTCTCTCTACTTTCCCGGAAAATTAGTTGAATTTTCTCATATTTTCCCGAGAAAATGGGAAATCTAAGCTTGAGCTGGTGGAGTAGCTTTGTTGAGAATTCAAAGCCTTACTTTGCCATGATATCCTTACAATTTGGATATGCTGGCATGAACATCATCTCCAAAGTCTCTCTTAGTAGAGGGATGAGCCATTACGTTCTCGTCGTTTATCGACACGCTTTCGCTACCGCTTCTATTGCTCCCTTCGCTTTCTTCTTCGAACGGTACGTAACGTCCTCTTGTTCCCCGTTCGAAGTTTTCTCGACTCTATTTTGAAAATAAAACGCTTTTATTTGTCGTTTATTACGATAATTGAAGTTGTTTTTCCTTTCAAACTTGTACTCTTTTTCACTTCGATTTCAGGAGAGGACAACCGAAGATAACACTCAAAGTTTTCACTCAAATATTCGTGTTGGCTTTGCTTGGGTGAGTAATTTTCTTTACTTCAATACCTGAGACGTACACGGGTTGAGTAGGATTGGATTGTATTGAGGAAATGTTTGTACTAACTTGAATTCGAACGAACCGAGGTAGGGTTCACAACCCAACTCAACTCTTTATTTTCGAGTTGGGTTGGGTTGAATTGTCGGGTTGTTTAATTTTTTTTACGGTACATATCACATTAATAACTGAAATCTCATAAAACTCAAATATCAAATATCCACAAAGTCACAACACAACACTAACATACGCTACAAACGTCATAAAAATTCTTGAAGCAGGAGTGTAGACAAATAGGGTTAGGATATGTAACAGCCCAAGCTCACTACTAGCAGATATTTTCTTCTTTACGCGCTTCTACTGGAGAGAGGTTTCCACACCCTTATAAGTAATGTTTCGTTCTCCTCTCCAACCGATGTGAGATCCCACAATCCACTTTCCTTCGGGGCCCAGCGTCTTCGCTGGAACTCATTCCTCTCTCCAATTGATGTGGAACCTGCCTCGTGTCCACCCCCTTCAGGGTTCAGCCTCCTCGTTGGCCTATCGCCCGGTGTCTGGCTCTAATACCATTTCTAACAGCCAAGCTCACTGCTAGCGAATATTGTGGGATCCCACGTCGGTTTGAACATCCCAATAAGAACTAAACTCATTACGATGCTAAGAACAAACACTATTTACAATATTATTCATTGTTTTCTCAAATTTTGCAGCCCCGTAATCGATCAAAACTTCTATTATGCTGGATTGAAATACACTTCACCAACTTTCTCTTGTGCCATGAGCAACATGCTGCCTGCAATGACATTCGTGATGGCTGTGATCTTCAGGTACTTCAATCAAAAACATCAAAATCCAAGAAGATTCACTTCTTTTTGGATCAAAACCTAAAAATTTATCTTTTTTCTCTCTGTTTTTGATGGGAAATTCAAAAAAATTCTTGAACAAGGATGGAAAAATTAGAGATGAAGAAGCTGAGATGCCAAGCCAAGTTCTTGGGAACTTTAGTGACAGTGATTGGAGCTATGTTGATGACATTATACAAAGGCCCACTGATTCAAATGGCTTGGTCTAAACACTCTCATGTTCCCACAAATTCTAATGATCAAGCTTCTGCTGATAAAGATTGGTTCAAAGGCTCCATTTTCCTCATTATTGCCACTCTTGCTTGGTCTTCTCTTTTCGTCTTGCAGGTATTAGCCCCCGAAAAAACCCGGGTCTTGTTTTTCGGTGGAACGGTTTTTATATAAACGACGTGTTTGAGCTGTACAAAGTGTACGGTGTCGAGTTTTAGAATCCCAGATGACGGTTTTTTCTATGTCGGGAGAATGATTTCTTAACGTCGATACAAAACCGTTGAACGTTTTCTTTTTTCGGGGTACAGAATCAGGCATTGAAGACATACATGAACCACCAGCTAACCCTCACCACACTAGTATGCTTTATGGGGACTTTGCAAGCCATAGCTGTGACTGTAGTAGCTGAACACAAAGCTTCTGTTTGGAGGATTGGTTGGGACATGAACCTCCTTGCTGCCGCCTACGCCGTAAGCTCCCGACCCCCTCTCTCGTTACGATAACGAGCAAACCCCACTAATCTTTATCGCCACAATAATATGATATTGAACCAGTACGAGAATTTCATATTTAACGTAAAGGTCCCTTAGGGACTTTTCGGTTAAAAATATTCTCGATACTATCGGTTCAGGTATATTCGGGTTAGGGTTTACGTATCTCGAGTTTTTAACGTAATGCGTTTTTTATTTTTTTTAGGGAATTGTGACGTCAAGTATTTCATATTATGTACAAGGGCTGGTGATGAAGAAGAGAGGACCTGTTTTTGCAACAGCATTTAGCCCTTTGATGATGATCATCGTGGCCATCATGGGCTCTTTCATCCTATCTGAAAAAATATTTCTTGGAGGGTAAGTAATTATTTTTTAATATATTTATATTTTTTTAACTAATTAATTTTTTTTTTTAATAATACCTTTAAATTTCTAAAAAAAAATTAATATTTTAAAAAAAATTTAAGAACTTTACAAATAAATTTAAACTTAAAAAAAATTCAAAAATATTATTACGAGTAACACGTTTCAAAAGCATTCATAAATATTTAAAAATAACATTAATATCCTTAAATTTTAGAAAAAATTAATTAAAAAGTTTTTACTACGGTAGATAGATGGTTTTCGTTCATATATTGACGGCAATAGCTTTTTTTAATAAAGATTAATGTATTTTTTTAAACATAGTAGTAACGATAAGGGTATTTTTGAACTTTCTTTAAAAATTGAAGGGTATTAATGTAATTTTTTAAAGAACAAAATCGAGACAAACTCGAAACTATCTCGAGCCTATATTTGTTCTAAAGAGAATATAATATGAACGTAATTGTCACTTGCATTGATACGTTCAAATTCCCGAGCATATTCACATTTGCAAATACGCTATATAAAATTAATCTTTATACGAAAAAATTATTTTTGAAGCATATAAATATCATTAAATCCCTAATTATTAACAAAATTATTTGATTTGTGATGTGACAGAATAATAGGATCCATCTTGATAATATTTGGATTATATTCAGTCCTTTGGGGGAAGCACAAGGAGAATTTGGACACCAAAAGTGCTGCTGATGATGATGCTCATAAATTACCACAAGCAATTAAGCCTTCCTCTCAACCAAATAATAATAATCTAAATCTCGAAGCTAATAAGCTCTCGAATTCACTTATTATTTCCATGCCCGACCCTGAAAGCCCCATCAAACCGAACCAAAACCCATGAGAATGATTTTGCGTTGGGGAGGGGTATTTTGGTCAAAGTTCGAGCCTGGTTTTTGGTGTCGTAGGGGAAGGATTTACCTTTATTCAGTCGTACTGACATGGTCCTACTAAAGCAAAACCAACCCAGTTCTACTTGATTAAGCCCCGTGCTCGTTTAAGGAGAGAGTTTGCTTTACCCAACTCCTACTTTTATGATAAGGCAGAACCCCGACCCAACATTCAGTAGTTTCATATGAAGATTGAAAGCGTTCGATCCCTGCAAGCATCTATTCCTATTAAGATGAAAAAGCATGATTTTCATATATTTATGATGTTTGAGTTCTTGGGTTTTGTAGAAATATTTTGTACTCGTGACAAAAATAAATAAATAAATATATAATTAATATAAGTTGTGACTTACGAAACTTATATGTCCCGATTTCTTTCTTAGTTTTATCCGATTATTTACTAATAATCATATTTATATCATTCGAATTAAATTTTTAAACAAAAAATAATTTTTATTTATGATAATGATTCGAATTTATAGAGAGGAAAAAAAATGACAAAGCAAATAAATTATTAATATATTAAAAATGACACAATAGCAAGAGAATGTGATAAATTAATTTTTTAATCACAAAGATTAATAGATTTAAAATTAGAAATTGGAGTTAAACCTAACTCTAGACTCAAAGAATCTACCAAAAGATTTGCCTAAATAATAATATTATTAGTATTTAAAATAAAAAACAATACTATCAAATACATTTTGTATAATTATTTAAATTGGAATGTATTTTTAAAATTTGTTAACAAAGTAAAATTTAGTTCGAGATTAACACGAATCTTTTCAGCATGTTTTGTAATAGCTCAAATTCACCACTAGTAAAGAGGAGTGAATTGTGAGATCACACATCGATTAAAGAGAGAAACGAGTACCAACGAAGACGAACGAGTGTCAGCGATGACACTGGCCCCAAGAGGGGTGGATTGTGAGATCCCACGTCGGTTGGAGAGGGGAACGAAACATTCCTTATAAGGACGTGGAAACATTTCCTTAATAAATGCGTTTTAAAAACCTTGAGGAGAAACTCGGAAGGAAAAACCTAAAGAGAACCATATCTGCTAACAGTGGGATTGGACTGTTACAAATGGTATCAGAGCCAAACACCGGTGGTGTGCCAGCGATGACGTTCGACCCTCAAGGGAGTGGATTGTGAGATCTCACCTCGGTTGGAGAGAGGAATGAAACATTCCTTACAAGGGTGTGGAAAGCTCTCCCTAGTAAAGCGTTTGAATGCTAATGAGCAAATAATTACGCCCTTTTAATTTTATAAAATTATGTATTGTAACATAATTTTTATAATTTCAAAAGATATAATCTTTTAAATTATTTATAAAAAAAAAGTGTGAAAATGAAAGAAGCAATTAAAAAAACACACACACAATGGGGTAAAATATTATAAAAACATGAGTTGAGGACTCAACATTGACACACTTTAAATAATATTATTATATTTTTTATTATTAAAACCCTAAAATTCGTATCAATCAATTGCATGCAATCATACATCAATACAATTTTAATAATTTACTTTTACTTTTACTTTATATATTTTCTTTATTAAATTACTCCTAAACCCATGGGCGGATTTAACTGGAAAATTATTATAATAAATATAATTTTTTAAGGTTTAGTTTAATTTGAAAATTTATATTTATAAGTATATTGTCTTTCAAATAATTTTGAAAAAATTAATATTAAAATGATAAAATGGGTTTTTTGGAAATTTTAAAAAAATATTTAAATGGGTAGTTTTATTTTTGTAATATTTATAATTATGTAGGTTTTCTTTAAATATTTTTTATCTAATTACTAAATTTACAACTTATCTGAAATTTAAAATCTCAACTTTAATAAATATTTTTTTAAAAAAATTAAAATAAATTTAAGCCTTTGAGAATATTTTTAGCAATTTGTTGGAAACAAAATTAAGAATTAAAGTTGTTTGGATTAATTGATTAAATTTTGGTTAAATTATCCAAATAAAGCAACTCATTAATGGATTTTAAGATCATGGGCATGACCAAACAAACCAAACTATTTATTTATTTTTTATTTTTTATTTTTTGCTTGAATTACCACAATAATTGATACCAATGATTTATGAAATGAGATCAATTTGCAAAACCACTAAGCCATAGTTGTTTTATTGTTAATTAAAAATTAAGAATTTATAATAAATTGTTTACTATAATATAAACTTCATTTTCATGGACATTTCGCCACATCATTTCATATAAATATAAAGATAGGCACCATATTATATAACATTTCAAGGTCTTTTTTTATGTTATTTAGTTGTCATTGGATTACTTTTTAAGTTGATAATTAATTAATTAATTAATTAATTAATTAATACTAACCAAACACACCACTTGAGAATAATTATGGGGCATTCTTTTTTTTCATTTTTAATTATTATAGCCATGTCACCACCATTAAGAAGTAAATGGGTTAAAAAGATATAAAATTTTATGCATGTGTCTATTTTTTATATTTATTTTTATTTTTCAATCAAATGATTTTCTCTTAAAAGAAAAAAAAAATAGATGATTCAAAAAACTCAATTGACGTGATTCATAAAAACTTTATGAATTGGGTTGGTTCGTAAGTTCTCCTAACATTATATTAGGTTGAATCGAACCTATAACAACTCAAGCCCACTACTAATAGATATTGTCCTCTTTGGGTTTTTCCTTTCGGACTTCCTCAAAAAAATTTTAAAATGCATATGTTAGAAGAGGTTTTCACGCCCTTATAAAAAAATGTTTCATTCTCCTCTCCAACTGAACTGACGTAGAATCTCACAATTTATCTATTTTTTAGAGCATTTTATTTTTATGAAGGTCTAAAGATATCCATCAACATATACATCTAAACTTTATCGATACTTCCATCATCGTTTTTATAAAATTGAGATATCAGCTTTACACCGATATTTCCATCAACCTTTTATAAAATGAAAATATCAACAGTTATGTCTATATTGACATTTAAAATCCTATTCAGTCGATATTTCTATTTGTAACACGAGGCGAAATGCGTCTCCATCGGACTAATTACACCGGAGAGAGAAACAACTCTAAGATCTCATGGTTAGTAACAATTGTTGGTATCAGTCACTTAGAAGAGAATCAGACATGTAATGTAGTCTGATTAATACCACCTTGCAGCTTGCAATAAGAATAAGAAATGCAACAAAATAAGAAAAAAGAAGTAAAACAAGAGATGACTTTGGTGATGAGTAGCAATGGAATGATATACAATGAGAATTAGAATGTATAACCTGCCTTGCATGCCTGTCTCATCAAGCTGCTCCTTTGGAAGCTGAATCATCTTTTGGAAGAGCAACATAGTTGACTGGTATTATGTTAGGTCCTCTCACACTTTCTCTCCGATCTTTGCTGCCGGAAAACCCATACCGGCCAGGAGTTCCGATCCGCCGCCCGGGAGTCCCCAACAATGTGTTGTTCTGACCCAACGGTTTCTTAGCTATCGGCTTTGATCCATACAGTGCCTCTTGTTCTGATGCTAGTTGCTCTTGCAGCCGTTTTTGCTCCTGTTTTTACCACAATGCTTGTTTCAAGTTAGAATATTAGGGGCTAATTAATATTAGGATGGTATGGATCACTCGAATTCGATTTGATTTCTAGTAAGAAAACTAAATCAAACTAGTTTGATTTGGTTCGATTTTTCACACCATATCGTTATAGAAATTCTAAAACTAGCCTAAACAATTAGATTATAACTTAGAATTAGATCATAGTTCAGTTTAACATAATATTTGTTAAATCCCAAATATAGTTGGAGTTCATTTTTTTCAATTCAATACAAGATCGAGATGAAAGATTTGAATGTCTAACCCCATAATTGAGGATTTACGCCTTAACAAGGTGAATTAGGTTCAAGTTTTTGTCGGTTTAATTCCATTTAGTTAGAATAGAACTAAATGATTGTCCCTAACTAAATCATACCAACCCTATTCAATTGGATCAATAGGGTTCCTCAGATTGGGGTGTGAACTTTTGTTCTTGTTCAACAGTCAACCTGGCACTTCTAACCTTAGGTGAACCTAAAAGATCGAGATGAAAGATTTGAATGTCTAACCCCGTAATTAAGGATTTACGCCTTAATAAAGTGAATTAGGTTCAAGTTTTTGCCGGTTTGATTCCATTTAGTTAGAATAGAACTAAATGATTGTCCCTAACTAAATCAAACCAAGCCTATTCAATTGGATCAATAGGGTTCCTTAGATTGGGGTGTGAACTTTTGTTCTTGTTCAACACTCAACCTGGCACTTCTAACCTCCTAACACATGGAACTAGCAATGATAATGAAATAGATAGCAGAAGTTTGTAAAACAATCAGGAACTTTTGATGGGTGGTGATAAATTATATTAAAGGTATAGAAGACGATATCTTTACCCGTGATTTTCGCTTATCCTCTTCTCTCTCTAGCCGCAACTTTGCGTCCTCCTCCAAGGTATATAGAAGGGGAAGCTGCAAGATATAAAATCAAGGTCACAAGTAAGACAAGGCACAATTCAAGCCCAAAATCGATTTCCTGTTCCTTACCTTCTCATATGAGAAAGTAATTCCCCTTTCTGATTCCCATGCTTTAACTTTGGCAGCCAGACTTTCAACCATCGCTGAACAACCAAGTCGGCGTAATCAGGAACAAGAGATATTGAAAATGCATGCAACATTTAGCAATCAAACAACAAGGTTTAACTTTGTACATCTTGTTCCTCTGAATATACATGCATGGAGGATACATAATGGTATGGTTTAACTTGATTTTGGTATTTCATTGTCCTTGAATATTATTAGTCTTGAGAAATTAGGTTTTCAATTATGTGGCAAATAGAAGAATTATATGCCAGTATAAACGTATGAAAGATTTCTTTCCATTCTAAATAACATAGCATACATGAGCATTGTAACATGATTCAAATTTTAATTTCAAAAAAGGCTAAATTAAGGGCATGATAAAAAGCTCACAAGGTAATTTGGTGACCAGCACTCTTGCTTTCTCGGCTCGTTTCAAATTCTTGTGAGCTCCTCTTCCCGCGTTATAACGTTTGTCATCCTAGGGGGGAAAAAAAGGCAACAAAAAAAAAATCAGGTTAACCATGACAATAAATTTTTACTTTAGGATAGAAGTTTGCAGTTATAGTCCACGAAAGATGTTCTGAATGCAATGAAGTCCTAATTTCAAACAGTCACGGGTTAGCAGCAGTTTTCCAGACAACTAAAAATGTTCGTGGCATGGTCAGAAGCTATATTCTAGAGCTTTACATTGAAACGAACAGATATGGTGAGAAGTAAACACTGCATGTGTACAATTACACATATTCTCAGATCATATTCTTGTGTAAAATATCTATCTTAAATTAAGTTTGAAATGTTACAAAATCTTAAGTGAGGTTATAATTAAATCTAAAGAAGCTACTTAAGCTGCCCCGTGAATCAAAGATAATACCAACTGCATCTGATCTCTCAAATTCTCTAAGGGTCTTATTTTTTTCTCCACAATTCCCCCTAGGATCTGGATTGATTGATAATGGACAAACAATTTTCTATAGTTGAAGTATTAAGAACTTCTATCCCAAAGTCATTAAAGTAGAAAATGCAAAAGCATGCACAAGTGCGTAAAGACGAATTTTCCATGTGAGTATGCCCCATGTCAACAAGAAGTGAAGAACCCACGCGACCACCAATGAGTGACTTTACAAAACAGCTTCTAAAGTTCTATTGATGTGTTAAACAATTGGCATAACATGCTATTCATATATGGTAAATAATCACAAAGAAATGCATTTTGTACCCTTTCATAGTCATCGAGCCACTTTTCCTCCTGCAATGCAAATTGCCATTTCTCTACCTTGTCCAAGATATCCTTCCTACTTAGAGCCTGCTCTTTAGCTTCAGTGACCTGATCGTCCATGCTAGAAAGTAGATCAGAAAGATTGACAGTGCCTGAAAAAGACAGGTTGACACAAAACTACCATCAAGATTTAGTACAATTCCAGAAAAACTTGGACATTTGAATGATAGAATAAGTCTTAAACCTGAATCAATTAGACTAGTAAGAGTTTTTCGAGCAGCATCGCCATCTATATCCATATGGACCCCTCTATATATTTCTTCAAGTTCTGTTTGCCTCTTGAAAATCAGCTCCCTCATCTTGCTAGTTTTCATAATATTTAACCGCTCAACTTCAACTTCAACCTGGCATTTGTTCAACATGAGAATTCGTTAATTTTGCATACCCTCGGACTCTTTTGCTAAGGTCTCCAGAAAGTAAGTCAAATGATGGCACAACCTGTTCAATGATGTCTAAAGCAAGACATCCTTTCCCAGACACCTCGTCAACAGAAGATGACATTAAACGGGTAACATGGTCAAATCTTTTTCGCTCATCAGCAGGTGCGTCCATGAGATTCCATAGATCCGTCAACTTTTTGCCAAGATCTTTAATCTACAGTACGTGGGGTTGGGGATAAATTATAAAGAATAAATTCACGAGTGAACCGAATATCATATAAACACAAAGGAAGAGAAACACGATGAGAATAGATCAAAGAAGGTGCTTCATTATGTAATTAACCTTTTGTAGCCTTTCTTGTTTGCTCTGTTTTAGAGAATGAATTACACCGGTCAATTTTGCAAGAGTATCATTACTGATACACCTCGAGGGGCCACTTTTAGGATCACCCAAGCTTGGGTGGACTTCATTTACAGTCTTCAGGAAATCAACTGACATCACCACCGATAGCTCATGGATGAGACTGATATTGCTGTTCACCCTTTGTAGACGTAAATGCTGCAAACATGAAGAGAATTGGCTCATACAAAAATCCCATGTAACTTATAACTTATGTACTTCGAAAAAGAAAAAACTCAACAAACAAGTTCCAAATGAGATGGCAACCTTTTCAGTTTGAAGTTCTTGGAGGTGCAATTTAAGTTCTCCCAGCTTCTTTGCTGTTAAATCACGCTCATTAATTTCCGGATCAACGTAACTTTTAGACTGACCATTTCCTGCTATTTCTGAGCATAAGGAGACAATCTGTGATTGAACTTCTGAAAATTCCTTTAATTTTTCGCGTTTCTTTGATCTCAACTCTTCCAGAATAAGTTTTATAGCACCAACTTGCTCCTTCAGAGTGCCTCTTCCCTTCTCCAGCAGAAACGAAAGGAAAAAAAATGGCAAATCAAAAGGTCAAAATGGAAGTTGTAACAGTATCCACTTTGCATATGAAACAACAATTTGAAGACGATAAAAAAAAAAAAAAAAAAAAAAAAAAAAAAAAACGCATTGTGCTTCAGGAACCTACTCGTGAAAAGGAGGAGAAGCCTTCACCGAGGGCAGATGCAATACCAGCAATCTCATTTTCTGCTTCTGCTAACTGTTGGAGCAAATCGGCCTTGTACTTTCTCGTTCTCTCAACCTTCCTACGGTAAATATCGAGGCATTCTTGCTCAAGTTGTAGAAGCATTTTATCTCTTTCACTATCATTTTCCCCAATTTCATCCCATATAATCTACATCTCAACAAAGAATCAAGAGTCAACTAATCTAAACATAATCCAAGAACACAAGACTGTCAGTTCAAGCTCTGTATTTACTAGTAAAATTGAGTCCACATTCCATGAGAAGTAAACAAAAGTAACTCATTTGATACCAAACGTGATAAGGAAGCTTAGCAAGTAAAATAAACACTCAGCGAGTGTGATTAGCGTACAACAGAACTATTCAAATCAATAATAGAGAACCTCATCAGGCTTCAATGATTTACATATGAACAAGAAAGTTGAAACGAAAGTAAAATTTACACATCGTCAACTCCAAGAGCAAACGATTATCAAATCATAACATAACATCAAATGATTGGGAGTAGAGAGAGAAAGAAAACCTGCAACTCGCGGAGGAGAGAACCGCAAGTGGTGGGAGGAACCGTCTCCATTTCCGACGCCAATATCCAGTAGATTTGCCGCAGAACAAATCGGTGAAAAAGGAGAATCAAACTTAGGAACCTAGAGAAAAGAGAATCCGATCGAAAATTGAAACGGACAAGCGTTACAAAGATGAAATGGCGATTCGATCGGCCACTGATTTACTTCTTCAATCTACGAAATGGCGAAGATCCCTAATCAGAAAAATTCCGTTCCGAATATGGCAAGTGCAGATTTTGAGTTAGGTTTTTGGCGCCAAGTGCTCCTTTCGTTTTAAAAAATATTAATTATCCTTCCGTTTTTTTTTTCCAGAAATATTATAATTCGAATAAAGACGAGGTTTCAAATTTATATAAGTCATTAATGCTGCTCGATTTGAAATATTTAAAATATTTTTAATTAATTTTGGGTTTTTTTTTTTTTTAATTAAACTAAAATTTTAAATTAGCATTAACAGAAAATAAAAATGAGAAATTACAAAAATAGGATAGCCAATAAATTTATTTTAGGTTAAATTAATAAAATAGAAAAAAAAATCCTTTAATAATATTTTAAAACTTTCAAAACACAATTTGGGTTAAAACAATTTCAAAAATAATCTTAAATTTTTTTTTTATTAGTACTCTTTAAAAAAAATTAAAAAATTACAAATACTATTAAACCTTTTTAAATTAAAAATATTTTTTCTTTTTTTAAATATGATACGTAGTTTTGAATTCTAAAAAGATTTAAAAATATTAAAACAATATTAATTTAATTTTTAAAAATTAAGATATTTTTTAAACAAAGTGAATATTCATTTAACGAGGAGTTGGTAATAAACTTGGGTATAAACTATTTATATTTAAAAATACATTTTAAAAAAATACTAAAATGAATTTAATAATTAAAACATGCACTTAATATCACTAACATACGTCATAAAAACATGTTTTAAATTATTTGAGTCAAATAGATATTATTACTAAAACAATGAATTAATCTTTTCTTTTAATCATAAAAAATCATTTATGAATTGGATTCAAAATTATAATAAAGAAAATGAATGAATTCTATACCATTCATTTTTTCTTTTATTTTTTAAATTGAGTTAGAGACTGAAATCTTTTATTTTTAAATAATACTCGATAAATGAGAGGATGACTGAGAATAGATCCCAATAATAGGATGACTAATAAAGACTTAAAACAACTGAAAGTTATTACTTATACCAACAAAATGCACATTTATTTTCGATAACTCTCGTATAAATAGATGAGTTGATTTGATGTGTAACTGTAATTACTAATACTTGAACAGTCACTCTCGTCAATTTAACTATTTGACTGAAGTATAAAATTTTAATTTTTATATATATATTATTCTAAAATCGTGTTCGATTTTAATTTCTCTAAATGGGCACTCAAAGACAGTAGGGAGATTGATTCCCGACTAGAAAACTAAAAAACACAGATATAAAGAAGGTCTTGACTTTGAACGAGCCCTAATAAGTCATATCTTCTTTGATCGTGTCGGAATGAAGAAAAAAAGAGCGTAGATTGTTAGGAGAAGAAAAAAAATGAGAACTCGAAGAGCCGTGTCCCATCGAGTTACAATTAAGTTCAAAATAGATATATAAAGATATTCTCTCGTTTCTTTTACTAATTTATATAATATATAGATTGTAGAATCAAAATAAATAAATTTTATATATACAATTAAATCTCTTCAACAAATAAGCCGTCTTAGCTCAGTGGTAGAGCGCGTGGCTTTTAACCACGTGGTCGTGGGTTCGATCCCCACAGACGGCGTTTATAAATAATTTTGTTTTTAGATTATGTGAATAATCTTGTTCATATAAAACGTTTCATTATCCTTAACAACAAGCCGTCTTAGCTCAGTGGTAGAGCGCGTGGCTTTTAACCACGTGGTCGTGGGTTCGATCCCCACAGACGGCGATTTATATTCTTTTGTTTGTTTTATGCGAATAATCTTATTAATAGAAAAATTAAATGGTTGAAAATAAAATATAATGACCACTAATTTATTAGTTTTTTTATTGTAATTATAGGTTAGTTTCACTATTTTCTTTTTTTCTTTTTTTGTTAAATTTTTTACACCTTATCATTTAGAACATAGAACATGTGATACAACTTAATTATCAATCTAGTTAGTCAAATTCGAGAATAGTAAAATCTTGATTTAACAAAAAAAAATTGTTTTAGCTTAGTAGTAGAGCGTGTGACTTTTATCAATCTCGTTAGTCAAACTCGAGGATAGTAAAATTTTGATTTACCAAACAAATCGTCTTGACTTTTATCAATCTAGTAAGTCAAACTCGAAGACAGTAAACTTTTAATTTATCAAACAAACCGTCTTAGCTATGCGGTAGAGCGCGTGAGTTTTATCAATCTAGTTAGTTAATCCCGAAGACAGTAAAATCTTTACTTAACAAACAAGTCGTCTTAGCTCAATAGTAGAGCACGTGGAAACTATCAAAGTGTAAAACTAAGAATAACGATTTCAACTTATTTTAAATCACTCAAATCAGAATTTAAAACGAAGAAACTATAGTCAAAACAAGATGAAATAGAAAATAACCGATGTGATGATATGATGGCTGAATAGTTACGATGGACCAATCAAATTAAGACGTTTTAAATTTTGGAAAACAACCAAGTTGGAGTTTTGATTTCTTTTGACAGATGGAGAGAAAATTAATTATATATAATATTACCTAATATTTTATTTGAATTAAAAAAATCGTTACCCCTTATTATTTTATATTATTATTATTATCATTATTATTATTTTTGTAATAAATTTTAAATTTTGATTTATCTTTACACATATTATTATTTATTATTTTTATATTATTTATTATTTTATTTTATTTTTATTATACGGTGAGAAAATAGTTATGAATATTCAATTTGTAAATATATTATTTTAGAGAGTCGTGGTGTATTCTTTACAAAATTTAAATACTTGTAACAGTTTGATCTTAAGTTATGGATAGGATTGAGTTTGCTCTTGAACTCGTAAAAAGAGTCGTGTAGCAGATGGGCTATGATCCGAGAAAATAGTCAAAAAGTTTTTTATTCAAATTCTCAAGGCGCTCGAAGAGTGGAGTAGGTCGAGTTTGACCGAACCACTATAAAACTACGATATTATATTTTCTAACTCTTTCCTATCTAATTTCAAGATTATTAAGGTGATTTATTGCATAATTGACATCTTCCCGTTGTTTCTAAAAAGTTTAATGATTAGAAAACTTAAGACTTTAATCATGTGGTTGTGGGTTCAATCCCCACATAGGACATATTTGAATAGTTTTATTTTTTAAGCGAATTAATAATGATTCACATTTAATCGTCACAGTTTTAAATATGCTATAATTCAATCATTAATCAAGTTACTCAAACTCAAGCACGACTCGATTGAAATAAAAAATATACGCTATTATTCAATTATCAATCTAGCCAGTCCAACTCGAACATGACTCGATTGAACTCACAATCTAGTCAGTCAAACCCAAGAACAGTCAAATCTTGATTTATAGAACAAGCCATCTTAGCTCAGTGGTGGTTATGGGTTTGATCCCCACAAATGACGTAAAGTTTCACATTCTGCGTTTAACGTCTATGTTATAATTCATTGTCAATCTAGTTAGTCAAACCCGAGAATAGTAAAATCTTGATTTATAGAACAAGCCATCTTAGCTCAGTGGTAGAGCGCGTGGCTTTTAACCACGTGGTCGTGGGTTCGATCCCCACAGATGGCGTTAAAGTTGCACATTCTACGTTAAAACGGCTATATGTTATATTAATTCATTGTCAACCTAGCTAGTCAAACTCGAGCATGACTCATTTAAAACAAAAAAATACACTCTCTCGATCAAGAGGCTAAAGTTTTGAATATGTGATACAATTCAACTCGCAATCTAGTTAGTCAAATCCAATAACAGTAAAATCTTGATTTAAAGAACATGCCATCTTAGCTTAGTAGTAGAGCGCGTGGCTTCTAACCACGTGGTCGTGGGTTCGATCCCCACAAATGGCTTAAACTTTCACATTTTATGTTAAACACTCGCAATCAGTTGTTAGAGTACATGCAATGTTTATCCCCACAAAATGAGTAACACATCTAACATTTGTTAATTAGGTTATATGAACACGTTGCTGGATGATAGAAGCCCTAGTTTTTATTATTAGTATTATAATTTATTATTTGGAATCTTATGATCCACGTGGCGCGATCTAAACGAATCCTCAAAAACCCACCATACATTCGCCCACAGAGGATCTACTTCGTGAAGTTTGCGTGGCTAAAATATCGCCATAATCGAGACGACGGCGTCGGTGCAATAAAAAGTCAAAATAGATAAGTCTGAAGTTTCTCTCAGTTTCGTTCGCTTCTCTTTCCTTTCATTTCGTTTCCACCGATGAGAAAATGAGCTCGAAATGCGACGGCACTACTCCTGTCAATGTCATCGGAATTCTTCTCCGATTGGAATCTTCCCGGAACTGTAACTCCGACCAGAACTCCCGGATTCTTAGGGATTTCGTCACTCGCGAAGTCAATGCTTTCCTCTGGTTCTCTGTTATCGCCATCACTGCGGTCCTGATCAACAAGGTTGTTGCGCTCTTCAGATTGTGGTCCAAGGCGAAGCTACTCCCTGGTCCTCCTTGTCCGTCTTTCTACGGCCACTCCGAGGTGATTTCGCGCCGGAATCTCACTGGTGAGTTGTTGATTGGATGTGATTTGTGCGTTTTTGCTTGGTTTGGTTCTGGAGGATGTGAAGTTTATCGAGGAGGGTGGAGGAAGTTGAGTTTTAATTGATTTTTTTAGGCTGCTATAATTTTAATAGGATTTAGTAAAATTGAGCCTGATTCCTATTTGAGATGTAATTGGATGCTGATTAGCAATCAAAGACTCGTGTGTTCGAATTCAAAGAAATTGGTAGTAAGGATGTGAATTACGTTGTTTATTGTTCGTTTGTTTGTTTTTTTTTTTTTTTTTAATTAAGAAATGAAATTTAGTTGATGAGATGAAATTTACAAATGCTTTCATAGAACAACAAAAATAGCGCGTCTCAATGAGAGGATATGGCAGATACGGGGAGTAATAACGAAAATCCTTAGTAGCTAGTTTGCTCCGAATTAAACCAAAAAACTTTCTAATTGCTTTTGATCGGAGCCAGCAAAAGAGGGAGAATAAACTACGACAGGTTATCCATAGAGTAATATCGTTGTAATTGAATTTCTGAAGTAACTACCGAGTTCAGAATTTACCAAATGTAATGACAATTAAGGAAGTAAGATCATTCACTTCACTCTTGGACATTAAAGGCAATACCAATACGGTTGTAGAGTGATGGCTTTCTAGTTTGGATTCATCAAATCATTGATAATTTAGCCCTATTGACAGAACCCAAAGGATCAGATTCACTTTCAACGGATACTTTCCTTTCCAAACTGCTTCAATCAAAGATTTTGAGTGATTGCCATTCTCCTGGTACAAACTTAGTAAGGGTTGATTTACAATTGAGTCCACCTGATGAATCCTACGAGGAGTGAAGATTGTAACCTGTTTCTAATTGCTTATATTAGTTATTAAAATTTTGCTTATCTACTTGCCGCCTCATAAATCTGATATACCGAAAGGGTGTGGTATCTACACATATTTTCCATAGCAATTACTTAAATCTTCTGTCCTGCAGATCTGTTATATGACTCCCATAAAAAATATGGACCAGTCGTCAAGCTATGGTTGGGTCCCATGCAGCTTTTAGTGTCTGTAAAGGAGCCAGCTCTTATCAAAGAAATTCTGCTAAAGGCCGAGGATAAATTGCCTTTGACAGGAAGGGTATTCAGATTTGCATTTGGGCGTTCAAGTCTCTTTGCATCCTCTTTTGAGAAGGTAGGAAATCTTGTATTTTTCCCTCTTGTATTTTATTCAAATTTCTTGCAAGGCCACAGATGTGATGGTATATAACTGAGATTTTTGTGGGAGCAGAAAAAGGTGGTTGCTATCATTCAATCATTTGATTAGTACAAAACATTTGTAAAGACTGAGTCACTTATTCGTTTAAGCTGAGTAAAAATTTTCTGCTTTATTTTACTTTTTGCTCTGTGTTTGAAGTATGAATTACAAACCCATCAACAGGACTCCTGTAGTAATATGGTCTTTGAGTTTTTCTTCCGTATAATGGTGACCTAGTTTCATATTCTGTCAAGAGGAGCTGCTGTAGGTAGCCATGTAATAGTTCAGGGAGCCTTGAACATATTATGGTGGAATGAACTTTCTTCATGTTTTCTTTATCAAGTAATGTTCCCATGGTAATGTTACCGACTAGAATTGTCTTGGACTCTTGCTGCGTGTTTGAGTATCTTATTCTTTGTCTCGAGTACAGGTGCAAAACAGAAGACAGTTGTTAGCAGAAAAGTTAGATCAAATATCATTTCGGGGAGCTAATGTTATTCCTGCAAAGGCTGTGGATCGTTCTGTGGGAAGAGTACAAGATCTTATGATCGAAGAGAGCATAGATTGCAATAAGGTTTCTCAACATTTAGCTTTTACATTGTTGGGGTGCACACTTTTTGGTGATGCCTTTTTGGGCTGGTCTAAGGCAACCATCTATGAGGAACTTCTGATGATGATTGCAAAAGATGCCAGTTTTTGGGCCTCCTACAAAGTTACTCCTTTCTGGAAACAAGGATTCTGGCGGTACCAGCGCTTGTGTGTGAAGTTGAAATGCTTAACACAAGATATTGTTCAGCAATATAGAAAAAGTTGCAAGCCCTTCTCTCACTGTCATAGTCAAAACCTTCATAATGAAATCAAAAGCACTGGTGTGGAGGTTGCATTTGATATACCATCCTGTCCTGCTGCTGAGATGCGTAATAATGGTTTCTTTTATGGTCTGAATGATCATGCTAATCCTAATGAAGAACCATATGGAAATATTATGGGTGTGATGTTTCATGGATGCCTGACTACCGCAAGTTTGATTGCTTCCATTTTGGAAAGGCTTTCATCAAATCCTGATATACAGGAAAAGGTAAATTGTCTTTTGTTTTTGTCTTTC
Organism: Cucurbita ficifolia; assembly: GCA_033971965.1. Taxonomy (NCBI): domain Eukaryota; kingdom Viridiplantae; phylum Streptophyta; class Magnoliopsida; order Cucurbitales; family Cucurbitaceae; genus Cucurbita; species Cucurbita ficifolia. Next base: position 10,514,881 of record CM066979.1, read on the forward strand.
TCTTTTAGTAAAAACCTAGTAACCATTTTTATTAAGAATGAAAAATTACAACGCTGAGCTATACAAAAGGAAACTAGGGAGAGCCATAGAAATTACAAGCAAAGGCTTCAATAGTTAAGAATTAAAAACGAGAAACATTTTGAATAAGAAAAACTTGAAGGGAGGAAACATTGATGTGAGTCTCACTCCAAATTTCTTCTTATAAAACTCGTCAGCACCCAAATCAACCCTTCTCTTTCTTTCTAACTGAATACTCCAAATAATAGCAAAGAATCATGCTTGCTAGAGAACCTTCCCTTTATTCTGAATGGAAGGGTGAAAAATAACTTCCTCTATCACGTAATAACTCTGATTTGGATCTTACCAAATGTCCTTGTTGTACCTATCAACAAGCCTAAAAATCTACAAAATGACCAAACTTCCCACACGCTTGCTTATAAAGAATGTAGCCCTAAGGAGAAGACTTAGGGATAAAGTCTATGGTGTTCATTGTCTTAAGTGCTACCAAACTGACCGAAGAAGAATATAACCTTCTTCGGTGTTGATCTTTCCACATTCCAGCCAAGAAAGGGTTGGTGGAAGAAGTAAGATGAGTGCTACCAAACTGACCGAAGAAGAATATAACCTTCTTCGGTGTTGATCTTTCTACATTCCAGCCAAGAAAGGGTTGGTGGAAGAAGTAAGATGAGTGAAAATTATGTGAAAACACGTTAGAATATTCAAGAGAAGAAACTGTCTTTCTTGTGATTTGAGGTTACCACAGACCACAAAACTCTTGATGATGGAAAGTATGGAGCCAAATTTTCCACTTCCATATCAGATAAAGTTATGCTAAAGTGAAAATAAATGGAGTCAAACCACCCATGGAAATGGGATGGGGCCTATAGCTCAAAGGATTAGAGCATGTGGCTACAAACCATGATGTTGGGAGGTTTGAATCCTCAAATATTATAGCGATGGTGGAGCAGAGGCTTAAAATGATCCTTCCAAGCACAAATAATAGAGCCATCCTCAATTGAAACACTTACAGGAGAAATACAATTGTGTAGATTAAGAATACATCAAAATAATTTTGCACAAGTCTCTACAGCTGTCCATACCCATTAGATTAGACTGCTTCTTATTAAAATATTTCCCATGTTTACTCACATTGATCATGTGCCATAATACATTGGGTTATGAAGGAAATGTCACAATCATTTGGCTAATAAAGCGATATACTCATAACTAGGGATGAAAATATCATTGATATCGGCTGAAATATCAATATATCGGATTTTTAAATTTATATATAGTACTAAATTATCTACAACATATCTTTGGAAATAATGACTTTTGCGCCTTGATGAATTTTTAATTCTATTTTTCTTTTCAAGTTTAATTTCATCTGTTATATTATATTGAGAATGCACACGTATCGAATATTATTACTTTTGATTTACTGCTATGACCGATCTGTCACCCAATCTACTTAAAGAAGGAAATAAGTGAATGCTATCATTATAAAAAATATGTTGGTCTAATACTCCAAGAACATTATCTTGTTATTGAATTATGAATCAGGTACTTAATGAACAATTATTTTTTTATCTATAAATTATTCAAGTTTATATTTATTTCACCGCCTTCATTACTATCTATTATGTTATCAATGCATATATTTGGCTTTAATTATGGATATATTTGCTTGAAGTAGTAGTTTATGACTTTAAAAAGCTTTTTTCTTAAGTTTCACAAAAAAAAAAAATCACAATAGTTTTACAAATTTATATCATATTCATGATTTTTTCCAAAATATCTGTCGATTTTCAAATATCCGTGGATATTTCCGTAAGTCCGAGTTACATAGCTATATTGATATTTTCATCCTTGCTTATAACTTATAACTCATAAACCAAGTGCCCTATCTCGGAATCTCCCTACTGACAAACTCTAGAGACTACCTCTCACCTAACAGGGTGAGAACCATCACTCTTCCCAACTCTTTCTCATAAGAACTGAGGATGCTGTAACCTTCCACAATGTTCTTCATTGGTGCTCGAGACAACAATGTATATAAGCAATTGATAATCAAGATGAAGAAGAAAAACAAGAACAAATGGCTGCCTTTCCTAAAGTTTATTGTGCTAGTGATATCTCAATCCTAGTTTACCATTAAGAATGATAGAGAAGTTGGAGGAAACTAGGAATCCGCAGTTCCATTTTCTCCACATAATACCTAATTATAATCTTTCAAGATATGCATCTAAAAGATCTCGATCCACTACATTATAAGTCTTTTCTAAATCAACTTGAATACAGCATCTTTCTTCATATTCTTCCATTTATCTACCACTTCATGTAAATTTAGAATCAATAATATGTCTTGCCCCATAAATACTGCTTGATATTGTGAAATTGTTCTACCAATTGAACTATGAACCTTTTTTCTGCATTAATAGTTGTTGAAACAATGGCCTTGATTTAAGAGATATTTGTGTAATTCCTTTAAATAAGGAAAATATTACCTAATATTTAGGGATTGATTCTTGGGATTTACTTATAGTATTTAGGGATTTAGCTAGATTTTACTTTACATGGTATCTAGGAATATTTTTTTAAGTCTTCTTGTATTATAAAAGGAACATGTATCTCTTTGAAAATAAGAATTGTGAGCAAGATAGTTTATACTTGCAACATGATATCAGAGCCTTTCTATTCTAGAAAATTTGATTAGAACCAAAACCCTTTTTCAATCGGTGAAGCCTTATTGCTGCTAATCATCCATTGCAATCAATTTTCATTCGGAGCCTTCATAGTTGTCGTCGCCGTGACCAATTTTTATTCATATTGTGAAGCAAAAAAAAAAAAAAAAACCTGCCTTTGGTTTGGATATTCTTCTAAAGGGCTGTAATAATTCATCTTCATACAGATTAACTCAGAATTAAATTCAGTACGAAAGGGCTCAGAGAAAGATAACCAGAAAAATGTTGATAACATGCCACTTCTGTTGGCAACAATATATGAATCTGCCCGTCTTCTGCCAGCTGGGCCTCTGTTACAGAGATGTTCACTTAAACAAGGTATCTCACTTCTTTTATAGTTTTATTATAGCTTCCTAGATATTGAGTATGGTTGGAACATCTACAGCTGCTTTATTTGAAGTAGAAGCACATTGGTCCTTTTTTATCTTTTGATTGAACAACTAGGATGAGGTGCCAAGGAATTGATTTTCATCTCGATGCCTTGATCAAAATCAACAACTACCTCAGTCTAAGCTATCTCTGTGCGTTTTATCTTTTTATGTCTGCAGCATCCTCTCACGACTAGATGCTTAAAATTCTATTAATGTTTTTATACTACTTGGTATTCCACCATCTTTCAGAACCACAAAACATATGGCGGGTTCTTTCTCCTTTTCTTCCTAGATGTTATGGCGCCTAATCAACTATCATATTAGGTTTACCTTTGAGATATTGAGTTGCAAATATATGTACAAATTGTTTCATTTTTAGTAATGAATTTCTCGGTAAAACCTACTAAGAAATTTATAAATAATCATATGCTTGGGAAATATAGGGATGGTGGACCTTATTTATACTTATTTGCTATGATTTCAGGTCTAGCTGTTGCCTACTTATAATATTCACATTATATGAGTTCTTATTTTATTTTATTTTTTGTTAATACTATGGTTTCAGTTGCTTTTTTGTACGATTGTCAGGATTGCATAGCCTTTATCTCCTGCATACATATGCTTGCATCTTAAATCTACTACTTTTTTCACATCTTTCTTTTCATCGAAGTTAACTGCCCAACATTAAATGTAGCGAACGACTTTGGAATAGCCGAAATTGTTATGGCAGTTGTCTATTTTCTCACCACGACTGTAAATTGTCAAGAACTTAGCATATATGGCTTAAAAGATCCAGCACTTGCAATAAAGTATTTATTAAATAGTTAAATGCTTGGAAATTGTGATGGTTAATTATATGATTGTGTTGTGGATGCATTTCAGCTTCATGATCCATAAAGTTTAAGCTCTTGTACCATACTATTAAATCCTGGGAATGTTTTCGACTTTGTTGGTATATATCTACCAAGTATTGTTGTTTACTCCCGATCTTCATTGCTTTTCACTGCATGTTTAGTCACCACCTCTGTCTTTTTCTGCTACATCCAGAGTTGGTCCTTCATTGCTTTTCACTGCATGTTTAGTCACCACGCCTGTCTTTTTCTGCTGTATCCAGATTTGGTCCTGAAGACTGGTATAACTATACCAGCCGGAACACTAGTTGTAGTACCTGTGAAATTGGTACAGATGGATAATACAAGTTGGGGAAGCAATGTCAATGAGTTCAATCCATACCGTTTTTTATCGAAGGCTTGTAATGGGACTGATACAACTCAGCGAACATCACTTGCTGGTATGTTACTTCATGCTTAAATGCTTATCCTAGCATAATCTACTTAATAATTCAGTGTTCGGTTTTGCTTAGCTCCTTCCTCTGGTCCTCTTCAAAGTGTGAAACTCGTCTTTTCACTTGAAAGAGGTCTTATGATATTCTATGTATTACTATTCCACCATTACAGATATATTAAAAATTCAACTTTGAGGTGGTACAGATATATTCTCCATCTAAAAAATTCAACTTTGAGGTGGGATTATTGGACGGCAGGGTGGGGTAATTAGTTTCGTGAGAATTGGCTATATTTTGTTTTTTGTTTTTTTTTAGTAATAGGACTCATGAGTGACAGGGGTCAAGCCTTCATTTTTTGGGCCTCTACATGAACTACGATGAGGGTCAGTTATTTCCTATTCTCTCCCTTTTTCCCCACCCTTTCACTCAACAGTAGAGGTTGTAATATGAAGTCTTTTATCTTCATCTTTTTGTTTATTGTTTTTTTTGGGAACACAGTCTAGTTTTTTATTTTTTCTTGAATTTTGGCCAACAAGTTCTCTTGGGATTGGGTACTTTGTCCATCCGGATGCATTATTTTGCTTTATGTTTAACCTTAAAATGTTCTCTCTTAAGAAAGAAGCATACAGAACAGTGCAATTTCGAATTTTGATGAAGTTATCTGGTGCATGCCTGAAACGGTCTAGACTACGTGTTGATGTGCTATTTCTTTTTGTCACAATTGAATTCTCGTGATGCAGGTGAAAATGCTGAGGATCAAGGTGAGAGCTCATTTGTTTTGAAAGATCCAACTGGCAAAATTGAATTTCTTCCCTTTGGCTTTGGTGCACGTGCCTGCGTTGGTCAGAAATTTATTATACAGGGAGTGGCAACTTTATTTGCCTCTTTGCTTGCAAACTACGAGGTTGGTTGGTTAGTTTGTCTATACGCATATGTCTTTATAGGTTCTATGTGCACCATATTTCCAGAACTAACAAGGTCATCTTGATTGGTGATAATTACAATCAGCTCAATCACTAGTTCTTAGAGATGCATTTCCTTATATTTCTGGATAATGTTTGTGACTTGACCTCATTGATAGTGCTTTTCGTCTCTCTGACTGCTAACATATAGGGAGTTAAAACATGACATCGGGAAATATTAAATTTGCTCATGAAACATTCTGACTTTCCATGCCTGTAGGCTGCATCAGCATTTGCACCCAGTTATCCAACTTTTTTGCTGAAAATACATAAATGAACTATATAGTAAACAGTAATGAGGCAAATGTCTTGCTCAACATGGGGTTTGTTTGGAATGTTTCAGTTGAAACACTTTATAAAAAAATACTTTCAACAAAAAATGTTATTATATCTTAAATTTTTCTGAAGATTTTTAAATAACAAATTTGTTTGGTTCCACTATGATTATATTTTACTGATTCACGGTTAGCTAATTCAAAGTATTATTAATTTTTCTAATGGCACTTACAGAGAAATCGATTTTGTTAAAAAACAAACATTTTATTCACAACTTATCCCAAACAAACTAATATACTAATACACATACTATGCACTCTTTGCTTCTTAACAATAAAGGAAAAATAGATTGATTTTTGCACTCTTTGCTTCTTAACAATAAAGGAAAAATAGATTGATTTTGTTCCAGTAAGTGTATTCTTCTGCTTGTAGTTGTCTTTTGTTTGGTAAATTCATGAATCCATACTCTCTTCTGGTACATTTTAGAATTCGTTTGATAAGCGGATTCACCTTAATCTAACAATTTAAGCTGTTTTTAGGGTCAGTGGTGATTCAATATTACTTTTTTGGACTAAATCATGCCTTTTCTTCTACTTGGTGCACTCTCTACAACAATTTTTTTTTAATTAGTCTTTCGCATATCTTTTCCAATTAGGAAAACCTTTTTCTAATCCACTTGGCGGGTTGGGGATACCTCATCTCCGTTTTTCTAATGAATTTGGTCCGTTTACCTTTTTTCTTTTTGTTGAAAAATAGTGCTTTTTTTTTTTCTGGAAGGTCATGAAAAATGGAAGGGGAAACATATAATTTAATTGTTTTTAGTTTATACTGTGGCTTTCAATGTAGTTGATGATGCCTCGACTCTTGAATAATGCCATTTCTAGCAGTCATTGAATGATTTCATTGATTATTCTTATATTTTCATTACACATTGTAGATAAAACTTCAGTCAGAATCTAAGAATGGCTCGAAGCTGTCAACAAACCCCTCTGCATCTCAGACCCTTCCGAATTCGAAGATAGTCTTCGTAAAGAGGAACATCTGAAGAACAAGTAGCACAAAGCTCACACATCCGTAGGAAGGATGGATGTATGTAATTCAGGTCAATTTACTATACTTTATCTGCAAGTAGTTTTTATGGGGAAGTTCTGCATCTTTTTCCCCGGACCCATCGGCTGTCGAATGGGAGGCTGAGACGCATGCTTTTTCCCTCCCTTTGGTCATAATAGCTCGAGTGCTGCTTTTTCGCTATTTTATCACTTGTTTTTGAAGCACTCGAGTTCTATTATTCGACGGGGCCTTATACTTCTCCATCTTTAGAATTCTCAACTGTGTCCAAGTGTCTAGAGTAGTTCAGGTTTCTTCTTCTTCCTCTTCTTTTTTTCTCTATCCATAAAGGGAGAGTTTCTTGTGTAGTGTAATGTGTACTAAACAATACTGGACTTGAAGATAGAAAAACGTTGTTTATGTTTTTGTTCTTCTGTAACAGTTCCATACATTCTTTGACATCAGTGTTGAAGAGGAATGTTACTGCAATATTTTGCGGGTGGCTTTAGCTAGGTTTCCATTCTTTTAGATTGGAGGCCCTTTTAGTAGTTTGAAAGAGTGGGGTCGGGTTTTTTTACATCCCCTCGATGAAAGTTTGGTTTCCTAAATAGACTCTAGCAGCCCGCCCAGAGTTTGACCTTCTCCGGTCCTAGCAGGTGGTGTAAATGGATCACACCAGGAGGGGAGGGGATTTTAAGAGGGGTTTGAATTGCATTTTTCCTAAACTCTCTCCTCCTCTTTGCTTTCATGACTGAAAATCGTTCTCTTTTTGTGCTGCATTTTATTGTGTTATCATTTTGACTTGCAAATAGCTTGTATCGTCCTTCTATAAAAACGTCTTTCGAGGAATGGACGGGTAAACAAAAATGGATTTGTATTGTTCTCGGAGAAATAAATGGATATTTATTGTTCTAATTTGTTTTTTTTTTTTTTGAGTTCAAAGTTTAAAGTAAATTGTAATATAAACTCGAAAATTGTAATTTCGTTAAAATATCATTTTATTTTATTTTCTATAATTTCAAATGTCTTTAGTCTTTTTATTTATAATAAAATTTTAACTTTTATATTATTAGCTTATACATATATATGTAAAGTTTGAAAAGTTTGAAAATATGTCTATATTTTGTTTTTTATTTGAAAATGTTATTATTATGTACTTAATTTTAATAAAAATACTAACTTCAAATTAAATAGTAGAGATTAATTTTAAATTTTAATAAAATTTAGTGACTACATTTAAGACGTTTTAAACTTTGAAGTATAAAATAAAATCTAATGGACCAAAATTAAAATAAAATATCACTTGCAGTAAAAATAATTAGTTGGAATTCGAAAAGGAAAAATTAACATTTTGGATAAAGTTATCAAAGGGAATTGAATTCTTTCCCCCAAAATTAAGTGCTTAAAACGCAACGCATCGTTTTGGGGAGCAGTTCGTTTGATTGGCACGAATCCAGATTCTTACAATCGTGGCGCCAATTTTCACAAAAATCGAAAGAAAAATGAAGCGATAGTGATCTCTTCTTCTCTGTGATCAAAACGGATTCTTCGATTCAACGCTGTTATTGTTCTCTTCGATCGTTCTTGCAGGGTTCGCATTAGCTCAATTTTGTTCAGAGCAAGACGATCCGCTGCTCATGGCGTCTACTCTTGGAGGCGTGCACGATTCTCAAGGAGCTTCCAACTCCGTCGATGTGGATGAACTCGCTCGTTTTGCCGTCGACGAACACAACAAGAAAGAGGTAAAAAGGTTCTCTCTATCTGTCAGTCCAAATGAATTTGTTTCGTACTCGGTTGGAGTGGTATTTTATTGTTCCGTTTTTTTTTCTTCTTTTTGTTCATCTCGCGTTTCGTTGGTTCTCGTTGATGTCTGTGTCGTTAGTTCCTGATCTTGTTATAGTTGTGTTGTGCTATGGATTTCTCTGTCTTAGGAAGTGTTTACTTCGCGATGGCGGATTTTGTATTAATGTTGCTTGCATTTTGATGCGATCGGTTTTGTTACTATTTTTCTTTTTGTTCATCTCACGTTTCGTTGGTTCTCGTTGGTTCCTGATCTTGTTATAGTTGTGTTTGGATTTCTCTATCTTAGGAAGTGTTTACTTCGCTATGGCGGATTTTGTATTAATGTTGCTTGCATTTTGATGCGATCGGTTTCTGTCGGAGTCGGCGATTATTATCACGATGTGGCAAACCGGAACTACGCGATTCTATCTTTCTTCCGTTTGTTTAATTGAATTGAATCTATTGGTTGCGGTGATAGTCTTATTTCTTCTAGGTACTGGATTGCCTAGGGTTTTAGGCTTGCGCAATGGATGTGCGTAATTAATTCCTCTGTAGCTTGGCCATAAAATTTGGATTCATGATTAAAAATTTGGAAAGCTGAACAAATTTATGGCTACAACTAATTAGGAGCGATATTCAACTTCAGAAAAATCTTGCCATTAGATGATGACTGGTAAGGTGGTCTGATGCCGAGCCTTAACTATGTCAGCTAATGGTCCTTCCGTTTTGATTATAATCCGTGGACTGATGGTGACAATGAGATTTTTTTAATCTTCTGATGAATTCTAGTTACTTAACACATGTAGATGTCTTCGTCAGAAGTACTATGTGTGAGATCCCTCATCGGTTGGAGAGGGAAACAAAACAGGGTGTTGAAATCTCTTCCTAGTGGACACATTTTAAAACCTTGGCTAGGACAATATCTACTAGCGGTGGGCTTGGGCTGTTGCAAATGGTATCAGAGCCAGACATCGGGTGGTGTGCTAGCGAGGACGCTGAGCACCGAAGCAGGGTAGACATCGGGTGGTGTGCCAGTGAGGATGTTGGGCCCCAAGGAGGGTGGGCACCAGACAGTGTGCCAGTGAGGACACTGAGCCCCCAAGGGGAACGAAACATTCCTTATAAGGGTGTGGAAACCTCTCCCTAGTAGACGCGTTTTAAAACCTTGAGGGGAAGCCTGAAGGGAAAACCCAAAAAGAAGAATATCTGCTAGCGGTGGGCTTGAGTTGTTACAACTATGTTTTTCCTTTCTCACGTGGAAATTGTGTCCCAAGTATTTGTATAATGATTTCATTTAAGCATTTAGGTAGACACCTTGTTTCAATTTAATGGATTATTTTTCCAAAACTAACTAAGAAGCATGTTATTGCCGTTGTTTGCTATTGAAAATTCTTGTTGTTCCCATGTCCACATTTCATGAAACTGTAATGACACCTTATACTAGATTATAATATAATTAACTTCATATTCCTTTGCAGAATGCACTTCTTGAGCTTGTGAGAGTGGTGAAGGCGCAAGAGCAGGTGGTAGCTGGTACAGTGCACCATCTTACTCTTGAGGTTGTTGATGCTGGTAAAAAGAAGCTCTATGAAGCTAAGGTCTGGGTGAAGTCATGGATGAATTTTAAAGAACTTCAAGATTTCAAGCATGCAGGCGATGTCCCTTCAATTACTCATTCTGATCTTGGTGCTAAGAAAGGTGACCGACATTCTTTAACTCGTGTAGTGTCGTTTTAATTGTAATTTAAATATAACTTTGAATATACAATCAATGTCAAATGCAATGTGCAGAAGTTGTGGACTCAATATTTTTCTTGCATAGGAGGTAGTTTTTGGTTGAAGTCATTCATGACTTCTTCTTGCAGGTTGATAAAATCTGAAGTTGTGATTTTGTATCTTTTCTAATTTACTAGGGGTTGTAATTCTTGCATATGATTTCTTCATGTGAACAAACCTGCATCAATCACTATTTAATTTGCTCCCTGTGATTTTGTGGTAATGATAGTAGTTCTATTAGCCAATGTGAGCATAGTTCATCTGCATAAAACATGTACCATCGACTAAGAGGTCAAAGGTTTGTATCTTCCCTCCTACATATTGTTGTACTAAAAAAACGTTAGTAGCTGGAGCATGAGCCATCCATTAGCATTAGTACTTTTACATAAGCTTATGAGCATTCTTGTATGTTCGTATAATATTCTTATAAAGCATAAAAGCTGTAATGTATTTGCTATTCTTTTAACTGTTCCAAAAAAAAAAAAAAATCCTTGCACTGATTTGACAGATGATCACTGTTATCTTTTTCATTTTACTGACCCTGGTTAGAAATCAGGTGATCATCCCCAGGGATGGCGAGAAGTGCCACCACACGATCCTCACGTTCAGGATGCAGCACAGCATGCTGTTCGGACCATCCAGCAGAGATCTAATTCCCTACTCCCCTATGAATTGCTGGAAATCATACATGCAAAGGCAGAGGTAAGTGCATTATGGTTCTTTCATGTATTATATTCTTCTTTTGATTGTGGAATTGAAACTTTATCATCTTGATTTTATATTTTAGACGTGTATGACTGACCATGAAGGTACATTCATCTCTAAAGGCATCAATAGGACCCACTTTTTAATGATTCACTGCGTTTTCACCCATTTGTTTTTAAGCTTTGATGATGACATCATTTTGGTTAGCTTAACTTTTAATGGCTATCACTTGTATCAACCTAAATACTAATGACATATTTTACCTTGAAAAAAGGGTAGGTGGTTTGTTGGTTAGAGTATTCGAAATTATCGATTTCTTCAACTCCTAGACGTTCATTCATATCATATGTGCACATTATGAAAAATTTCTATAGTTGAAGCCTCAACATTATAAATCACAAATTGGATTGAATTTGTTTCTCTGCTAATGGAGACTTAGCGATGCTACGAAAACAGGTGATTGAAGAGGCTGCAAAGTTTGATTTGCTCCTAAAGCTGAAGAGAGGGAGTAAAGAAGAGAAGTTCAAAGTGGAAGTTCACAAGAACAATGAAGGTAACTTCCTTCTGAATCGAATGGTGCAAGATCAATCTTAGACAAGCTCGGAATGCGCAATAAAAAGATAAACAATTGCTATCGAAACTTGAACTCGTCTTCTTACTTGATTTTTACACCCATGTCTTGAGAACTTGTGGATCTGTGATTTACTTTTGTTCTGGTTTGTGTTGGTTAATTCATGCTTGGATTGTTCAAGTGAACGGGTTATAGGAATTCGGGTTCGTGTATCGTGAGTCTGGGATTTGTATGTATTATATGTAAGATGGGTCCTTCCAGTTTAATATGTATCAACTTTATAAGGAAACCTCAAAAGGCAACTTAATAGGCCCTTCCAGTTTCAAATAGGTTTTAGACGTTTATGGTGTTCCAGATTTAAGCTTTTTTTTTATAAAAAAAAGCATCTTGTTATTGATTTTAGGAAAAAAAAGGTTGTGTTAAGCTAATCAACTTGAAAAGTTCTATCAAATTTGGAGAAAGAATTTGATTTTGTGAGAAGGATAACAGGAAATCAAGATTGTTTCATTGTCGATTTCAACATTCTCATAATCGATTCTCAAATGAAGCATTAAGAACTTTCGACATGGTGATCATATGGAAAAGACAAAAAAATTAAAATGCAAAACAAAAAAGAAGAAGTATTGTTTGTTCTAAAATTGTGGTAACTTGAGGCATGTACATCTCATTCAAGAGATTAACCATGAAATGGTAAGATGGAGGACCAACGAGTAATTTAATTAGGTTTGACGTGACATCTTCATATGACATCAATGTGCTCCAATGAAAGAGATCAGACCCTTTCCTAAACCAGAATCGAACACAAAACATGAGGTAGAAAGTCGAAAGCGAACTCTTTTCGCTTTCTCGTATACACAATCTCGAAGCCCAATTAGCTCACGGACTGTCTCCTCAACCCTGGCATAAGAAAATGATAAGATGGAGGACCATCGAATCATCTGGTACAATAAAATCATCGAACCGAACCTGTTTACTTGGACAATGACAACTAATAATAATCTCGAGTAGTTTTAATTAGGGTTTGACATGACATGCACATATCAGCTTCGAAGAAAAAGAGCAAAGAAGGAAAAGAAAAAAGTAGAACCTACTGTTAACGTTATGGATTACATAATGAACAAGCTATTACATTTCAACAGCTACAGGCCTAATGTTAGATTGAGAAACCATAATATACTTAGAACATTAAGAAGTAAGAAAAATAAAAATAAAAAAGAAATAAATCAGAGAAAGGATTTCAGATAGAACTACTAAACTACATATAAGGTCATGTTAACATATTGAAACTCCAATTCTCTGATTCTTCTTTAATTTCTTTCTTTGCCTTCTTAAAACTGACCTTCCTCCTCTGTAGTGTTTTTGCTTGCTTGCTTCAAGTATAGATTGATTCATTCACTCTCAGCACATTCAAGGGAGGTTACTCCTCTTCATCATAATCTTCCTCTTCCTCATCTACTCTTGTGCTGAGATGTGCAGCATATTGGAGAGGGTCGATTGCCATTTTGTCGACGTCGGAGAGAGGCCAGGCGGGAAATTCATCATCATCATCAGCAGCAGCAGCAGCTTTAGCCTCGGACTCGGTGGTAGTAGGCCCGGTCGATTCGACAGGCGCTTCTGGTATTATGGCTGCTGCTGCTGCTGCTGCTGCTGCTACTACAGTCTTGGAGTCTTCGCTGGTATTGACGACATCGGCATTAAGATCGAAGTTTTGAATAGCTTGATTGGCTTCTTCACTTATTTCTTTTGATGTTTTGCTTGGCTCGACATGATGCTCCATCTGCACATCTGGATTGGGGCTCTTGTTCCTGTTTTCTATAGATGTGCAAGCGTCGGTATCGGGATTAGGTGGGAAGTTGTCTCTTTCGGCTGTTCGAGCTGGTCGTCCTCGACCCCTTCCTCGTCCTCTTCCCCTTCCTCTACCAGTGCTGCCATGGCTCATGTCATGCTGGAGGAGAAAAGCCAATGAGTTATTGGGTTCAGTGAGTTCATTATGCATTTGATGAAAGCTCGGTCTCTAATTAAAATAGTTCAAATTACAAGTTTAGTCCCTATAGTTTAAAATGTTAGAATTAGTCCCATGGCCGAATGAAAATCCTAAAAAATTAGTCCCTACGGAGGAAGTATTTTATCAAACCATATAGATTATTTAAGGTTTTATCGAATCATAAGGATAAAATTCTAACTTTTAAAACAGTAGAAGAAACTAAATTCTAACCTTTCTCCAAACTTTATGGATCAAATTTTTAATTTAACCCTCGGTTAACACGCAAATTTATCAGATATTTGATTCGTTGGGAGGAAAGAATAATTACCATCCTGATCTTCTTCAACTCATCAATATCATTGCCCTCATCACCAAGGGGCTTCCTGATCAGATATTAAGCACGTTAAGTTATCTACTGATCATAACAAATATCTGAGTAAGAAAATAACTATATCATACCTCCTCTTTCTATCATCAACAGCACCATCAGAATGACCATGACCATAATCCGGAACCCGACTAACAATATCCCTCAGAAAATCGAAGACGCTATAGCTTTGTACACAGTGCTTTCTGTAATAAAAGTTCAAAAATAACAGTAAGACAAACCGATGTCGAAAAACAAAGCAATCAGATTTGGGGAGACAAATGAGGAATGGGGAAGAGGGTATGTATGTGATGATAACAATTACCAATAAGGTTGTAGGGTCACAAAGGAATTAACCAGTTAGAAGCAAAAGGTAAAAACTGTAAATTTTCCGAGTTTAAATGTATGGGATTCACAAAGCTTCGTAAAACAAATCGATTGAAATATGGTCTTACAGGTGGAATGAGTTCATTGTCTTTGCTCCTCTTTGTAGAGTTATCTCATAAGTACGATCACAGAGGTCTTGCAAGAATAGCTCCAATGCTTTAGCTGGATTAAATGTGAAGAAACATTAGCTATCATAAATGTCTTAAATGGAACACCTTATGATATTGAATAGTACTGAACCATCATTAATGTTTGCTTACAAACTAAAACAGGTACTGCCAGTGCTATCTTTCCAACATCCTCATCTGCTTGCATTATCTTTTTTATTCGAGCCTGCAAAATTCTATCATTCATCAGATAACAATGAACTGAAAATCCAATCACGATTTACGATTCAATCGAAATTTTAAAGTTCATTGAAACAATCATCCTTCCACACATTTGAACTGAAAATTTCCTATATGTTAAAACTCCACCAATAAAAAATGTACAGCAAGTCAAATCATTAAGTAAACGCCAGGCCATAATATGCCAAGTTATGTTTAGAAGGGGGGCTCCCATGATCCCCAACAACCACCACCGGAGAAGCAATAGCAAGACAATTGATATCTGGTGTCACCAATCATCTTAAAAACTCAAGGACAAGCATGAAAATCTATATCGAGCAACAGCAAGCATAGAATAATTGCAACTGTCAAGCTTAACATCCAGCTATCTATGATGATGTCGGCACATCAGTCAGGGAACCAACTATTAATTCATTCAATTATTTTAACATCAATTCATAGCCTATTGTGTTACAGTGCTTCAGACGTTTCCAAGAAATCATTTGAATACCATTTAATGACAGGACCATGGATTGTAATAAAATAGACATTGTCAAAGAACACCCTTTGGAAATGAATATAATGTCCCGTGCAGACTCTATGTTGAAAATTTTCCTTTTCTCTTTCTTTGCCTCTTTCTTTCTTTTTTTTTTTTTTTTTTTTCCCAAGAACTAAGCTTTCATTGAGAAAAATAAAAGAAAGCAAAAAGGCCACCCAAAAAATCACAGGCCAAAAGATGCTGATGCAACATTTTCAAGTAAGCAAACCATGAACCCCACATCCAAATTCTAGAAGTTTGAAAAATCTTTACTATCTTTGTAAACAAAAGGAATAAAAATTTGCCAACCAAATCATTTATAAACTATCAAATTATCTATAGACTTTATATTCTAGAGTTTCTATATTTGAAAAGGATAGCTGACATGAGTGAAAGTAAAAGGCCATCTTAGATACTCAAGGCTTTCAGTACGCAAGATCATGTCAGAGCATAAGTTTTAAGAATTTTCACCAAACGGCCTGGACTGACAGACATCTTCCAGAGACCTAAGAGTCCAAAGTAAAAAGTAAATAGACCATGAACTGTGGTATCCCACATCGGTTGGGGAGGAGAACGAAACACCCTTTATAAGGGTGTGGATACCTTTCCCTAGCAGACGCGTTTTAAAAATCTTGAGGGGAAGCCTGAAAGGGAAAGCCCAAAGAGGACAATATTTGCTAGTGGGGCTTGGGCCGTTACAAATGGTATCAGAGCCAGACATCGGGCAATGTGCCAGCGAGGAGGCTGTTCCCCGAAGGGGGGTAGACACGAGGCGGTGTGCCAGCAAGGACGCTAGGCCCCGAAGGGGGTGGATTTGGTGGGGGGTCCCACATTGATTGGAGAAAGGAACAAGTGAGCGAGGACACTGGGCCCTGAAGGAGGGTGGATTGTGATATCCCACATCGGTTGGGGAGGAGAACGAAACACCCTTTATAAGGGTGTGGAAACCTCTCCCTAGCAGACGCGTTTTAAAAACCTTGAGGGGAAGCCCGAAAGGAAAAGCCCAAAGAGGACAATATTTGCTAGCGGTGGGTCTGGGCCGTTACATGAACCAACTCTAATTTATATGGGTCAGAATAGTACAAAAAGAGGGAGGCAGGGAATCAACTCCTCAGACCGTATCAAAACCAAAAAAGAAAAAAAGAAAAAAAAATCTACTCCAATTGTTACGGATCAAGTATTTTAATTACAGAAGAAATGGATAGAGCGTAGGAGCACCACTGACAACTTAATGATCTTCCCGATTTCTCGTCAATCTCTAACTTTCTCCTAAAAAATTCAGAATTTAAGGAATGAACATCTATTTGGAACCAATGTTTAAAGGTTTGCAGTAGAAAATTGGTTCTTTTCTTCGTATAGGAAAACAAATCTTCCGTATAGTAGTTGTTTACTTGTTTTTCAACTAAAATTTTATATAAGATGTCAAAGCTAGAGTATAATGAAGAGGATTTTATGAGTAAATAAAAGGATGTGGACAAAAACCAATATGACATAAGAATGTTACAATTTACTCACTACCATGAAGAACGTTGAATGTTATTAACAAAAAACCTAAAAAGAAGGTGGTAGAGTTGGGGTAAATCTTTGTGCTTTAGTATCACGAGGACACAATCACGTCCTCCGCCTGTGCGCTTTGGCCAGTTTGATTTCAGTTAGGCTTCACTAAGCTTTTGGAGTAGCTATGTCATGCTATGTTCGATGAAATTCACTTTCATTCTCCCTTTTGTACGAAATATCGATTGTTGTGGCTATGGGGATCCTTGTAAGGTAAACTAAGAGTTTCTAACTAGATTAGAGTATGATATAGCAAAGAGCTTAAGTTCGCACGTGATTTAGGTTACCATATAATTCCTCTTAGGGGTATGTCTGTCATGGCAAGTCAGGTTAGAGAGGAACAAAAGGGTTTCTTCAGGTTAGACATATTGGGAGGATTCTAGGTCCATTGTTCACTTCCCTGCCTCCCTTTTAGTTTCTTAATGCAATTTATTTCTAATGCTGCTCTCGCTATCAGAGTTATGAATCAATTTATTTCTAATGCTGCTCTCGCTATCAGAGTTATGAATCAATTTATTTCTAATGCTGCTCTCGCTATCAGAGTTATGAATTGATGTGCCTTTTTCAATCTGTTTTCTCTTTCTTAACAGCCCCATTATGTTGGCAGGAACAAAGAAAATATATTTTTTTTTTTTAAAAAAAACACTGTACCTTTGCAAGCCTAATCACTAAGTTTTTCCCCCAGCATGAAGAGAAAAAAAGAAAAAAAAAAGCCATAAATTTAAGCTTTAAAAGCTCTACTGCGTCAAAATCAACCAAATATATGATATCAACGATGATTAAATTCATTTCCCAGGCCTATACAGTAATGGATCCGTAATTAATATTTGATACTATGAACTGAGCAGGACAAGTTGCAGACGAACAAAACTACAGAGTTAAGCTTAATTAACACAGACAAAGTAATCAAACACATTTTATACAGTAAAAATTCCCGCCATATAAGGAATACATCAAAACATCGCACGAAACCGACCAGATGATAATAATGATAGGAAAAATTAAGAAAAAAAATTAGAAAAAGAAATGCACAAATCATCGGACGAAACTGTACGCCATGTTCTCTTCGCAATAGCAGAAATTAGCAAACAAACAAATTTTCCAATCAATTCGTTAGAAACAGAGCAGTATTATCAATTTGATCGAAAGAAAAAAAAAACAGGAACAGAAAATATCGAACTTACAGCAGGAAAGCGGGTATCGAGCTTCTTCCTCATGGCGTCAGATTCGAGACATTCAAATGGATCAAAAAATATATGAAAAAACGAAGAAACAACAGCAGAAAATTGCCAGAACTTCAGCAGAATCCGATTACCATTTCGATCAATGGACAATCAACACAGAAATTCATCGAAGCAATCTCAGATCCAGGAGAAATTAGGGTTTTTATCATAAATGGCTCTACGATGAAGAAATTAGAAATAGAACCCAGAAATCTGAAAATTGTAAGAGTAGCTCACTTTTTTAGCGAAAAGACTATAATACCATAATTTGATGACCTGGCATGGAAAATCCAACCACTCTGACAAGTGGGATTTTGATCGTTCAGATTTATTTTAACGGTTCAGATTTTCTGGTAGTTTAAAATTTATTTATATGCATAAATAAATTAGATTTTATAAATTAATTCAATAATAATTATAAAAAAAGTTCAATTTGATGAAATTAATTTCAATTCATTGTATTTCAACGGATTAAAGTAAATATTCTCGATAAAAAAGAACTCAATAGTTGAATTATAACCTATATTTTTTGCAATGCCATCTATGGGGATGGAACCCACGACTACGTGGTTAAAAGCCGCACACTATACCAATGAGCTAAGATGACTTGTTTGTCAATTCAAAATTTTACTGTTCTCGAGTTTGACTAACTAGATTAATAGTTGAATTGTATCACAAATTGAACACTTTGACGTTAAGAAAAAAAAAACTCTACTTACAACGCCATGTAGGGACCAAACCCACAACCACGTGGTTAAAAGCCACGCGCTCTACCACTGAGCTAAGATGGCTTGTCTGTCAAATCAAAATTTTACTGTTCTCGAGTTTGACTGATAGTTGAATTGTATCACATATTCAACACTATGACTTTATAAGAGAAAAACAAAACTCTACTCACAACGCCATCTATGGGGATCGAACCCACGACCACGTGGTTAAAAGCCACGCGCTCTACCACTGAGCTAAGATGGCTTGTCTATCAAATCAAAATTTTACTGTTCTCGAGTTTGACTGACTAGACTGATAGTTGAATTGTATCAAATATTCAACACTATGACTTTATAAGAGAAAAACAAAACTCTACTCACAACACCATCTGTGGGGACCGAACCCACGACCACGTGGTTAAAAGCCACGCGCTCTACCACTGAGCTAAGATGGCTTGTCTGTCAAATAAAAATTTTACTGTTCTCGAGTTTGACTGACTAGACTTATTGTTGAATTGTATCACATATTCAACACTATGACTTTATAAGAGAAAAACAAAACTCTACTCACAACGCCATCTGTGGGGATCGAACCCACGACCACGCGCTCTACCACTGAGCTAAGATGGCTTGTCTATCAAATCAAAATTTTACTAAAAATCAACACTATGACTTTATAACAGAAAAACAAAACTATACTCACAAAGCCATGACCACGTGGTTAAAAGCCACGCGCTCTACCACTAAGCTAAGATGGCTTGTCTATCAAATCAAAATTTTACTGTTCTCGGGTTTGACTGACTAGATTGATAGTAGAATTGTATCACATATTCAACACTATGACTTTATAAGAGAAAAACAAAACTTTACTCACAACACCATCTGTGGGGATCGAACCCACGACCACGTGGTTAAAAGCCACGCGCTCTACCACTGAGCTAAGATGGCTTGTCTGTCAAATGAAAATTTTACTGTTCTCGAGTTTGACTGACTAGACTGATAGTTGAATTGTATCACATATTCAACACTATGACTTTATAAGAGAAAAACAAAACTCTACTCACAACGCCATCTGTGGGGATCGAACCCACGACCACGTGGTTAAAAGCCACGCGCTCTACCACTGAGCTAAGATGGCTTGTCTATCAAATCAAAATTTTACTGTTCTCGAGTTTGACTGACTAGACTGATAGTTGAATTGTATCACATATTCAACACTATGACTTTATAAGAGAAAAACAAAACTCTACTCACAACGCCATCTGTGGGGATCGAACCCACGACCACGTGGTTAAAAGCCACGCGCTCTACCACTAAGCTAAGATGGCTTATCTATCAAATCAAAATTTTACTGTTCTCGAGTTTGACTGACTAGACTGATAGTTGAATTGTATCACATATTCAACACTATGACTTTATAAGAGAAAAACAAAACTCTACTCACAACGCCATCTGTGGGGATCAAACCCACGACCACGTGGTTAAAAGCCACGCGCTCTACCACTGAGCTAAGATGGCTTGTCTATCAAATCAAAATTTTACTGTTCTCGAGTTTGACTAACTAGATTGATAGTTGAATTGTATCACATATTCAACACTTTGACTTTATAAGAGAAAAACAAAACTCTACTCACAACGCCATCTGTGGGGATCGAACCCACGACCACGTGGTTAAAAGCGCTTTTTACTGTTCTCGGGTTTGACTAACTAGATTGATAGTTGCATTGTATCACATATTCAACACTTTGACTTTATAAGAGAAAAACAAAACTCTACTCACAACGCCATCTGTGGGGATCGAACCCACGACCACGTGGTTAAAAGCCACGCGCTCTACCACTGAGCTAAGATGGCTTGTCTATCAAATCAAAATTTTACTGTTCTCGGGTTTGACTAACTAGATTGATAGTTGAATTGTATCACATATTTAACACTTTGACTTTATAAGAGAAAAACAAAACTCTACTCAAAACGCCATCTATGGGGATCGAACCCACGACCACGTGGTTAAAAGCCACGCGCTCTACCACTGAGCTAAGATGGCGTGTCTATCAAATCAAAATTTTACTGTTCTCGAGTTTGACTAACTAGATTGATAGTTGAATTGTATCACATATTCAACACTTTAACTTTATAAGAGAAAAACAAAACTCTACTCACAACGCCATCTATGGGGATCGAACCCACGACCACGTGGTTAAAAGCCACGCGCTCTACCACTAAGCTAAGATGGCTTGTCTATCAAATCAAAATTTTACTGTTCTCGGGTTTGACTGACTAGACTGATAGTTGAATTGTATCACATATTCAACACTATGACTTTATAAGAGAAAAACAAAACTCTACTCACAACGCCATCTGTGGGGATCGAACCCACGACCACGTGGTTAAAAGCCACGCGCTCTACCACTGAGCTAAGATGGCTTGTCTATCAAATCAAAATTTTACTGTTCTCGAGTTTGACTGACTAGACTGATAGTTGAATTGTATCACATATTCAACACTATGACTTTATAAGAGAAAAACAAAACTCTACTCACAACGCCATCTGTGGGGATCAAACCCACGACCACGTGGTTAAAAGCCACGCACTCTACCACTGAGCTAAGATGGCTTGTCTATCAAATCAAAATTTTACTGTTCTCGAGTTTGACTAACTAGATTGATAGTTGAATTGTATCACATATTCAACACTTTGACTTTATAAGAGAAAAACAAAACTCTACTCACAACGCCATCTGTGGGGATCGAACCCACGACCACGTGGTTAAAAGCGCTTTTTACTGTTCTCGGGTTTGACTAACTAGATTGATAGTTGCATTGTATCACATATTCAACACTTTGACTTTATAAGAGAAAAACAAAACTCTATTCACAACGCCATCTGTGGGGATCGAACCCACGACCACGTGGTTAAAAGCCACGCGCTCTACCACTGAGCTAAGATGGCTTGTCTATCAAATCAAAATTTTACTGTTCTCGGGTTTGACTAACTAGATTGATAGTTGAATTGTATGACATATTTAACACTTTGACTTTATAAGAGAAAAACAAAACTCTACTCACAACGCCATCTGTGGGGATCGAACCCACGACCACGTGGTTAAAAGCCACGCGCTCTACCACTGAGCTAAGATGGCTTGTCTATCAAATCAAAATTTTACTGTTCTCGGGTTTGACTAACTAGATTGATAGTTGAATTGTATCACATATTCAACACTTTGACTTTATAAGAGAAAAACAAAACTCTACTCACACAACGCCATCTGTGGGGATCGAACCCACAACCACGTGGTTAAAAGCACTTTTTACTATTCTCGGGTTTGACTAACTAGATTGATAGTTGAATTGTATCACATATTCAACACTTTAACTTTATAAGAGAAAACCAAAACTCTACTCACAACGCCATCTATGGGGATCGAACCCACAACCACGTGGTTAAAAGCGACGCGCTCTACCACTGAGCTAAGATGGCTTGTCTATCAAATCAAAATTTTACTGTTCTCGAGTTTGACTAACTAGATTCATAGTTGAATTGTATCACATATTCAACACTTTGACTTTATAAGAGAAAAACAAAACTCTACTCACAACACCATCTGTGGGGATCGAACCCACGACCACGTGGTTAAAAGCCACGCGCTCTACCACTGAGCTAAGATGGCTTGTCTATCAAATCAAAATTTTACTGTTCTCAGGTTTGACTAACTAGTTTGATAGTTGAATTGTATCACATATTCAACACTTTGACGTTAAGAGAAAAACAAAACTCTACTTACAACGCCAAGTGTTGGGATCGAACCCACATCCACGTGGTTAAAAGCCACGCACTCTACCATTGAGCTAAGATGGCTTGTCTGTCATATCAAAATTTTACTGTTCTCGGGTTTGACTAACTAGATTGATAGTTGAATTGTATCACATATTCAACACACGTTAAGAGAAAAACATAACTCTACTTGTGGGGATCAAACCCACGACCATATGGTTAAAAGTCACGTGCTCTACCACTAAGCTAAGATGGCTTGTCTATCAAATCAAAATTTTACTGTTCTCAGGTTTGACTAACTAGTTTGGTAGTTGAATTGTATCACATATTCAACACTTTGACGTTAAGAGAAAAACAAAACTCTACTTACAACGCCAAGTGTTGGGATCGAACCCACATCCACGTGGTTAAAAGCCACGCACTCTACCATTGAGCTAAGATGGCTTGTCTGTCATATCAAAATTTTACTGTTCTCGAGTTTGACTAACTAGATTGATAGTTGAATTGTATCACATATTCAACACACGTTAAGAGAAAAACATAACTCTACTTGTGGGGATCAAACCCACGACCATATGGTTAAAAGTCACGTGCTCTACCACTAAGCTAAGATGGCTTGTCTGTTAAGAGAAAAACATAACTCTACTTGTGGGGATCAAACCCACGACCATATGGTTAAAAGTCACGTGCTCTACCACTAAGCTAAGATGGCTTGTCTATCAAATCAAAATTTTACTGTTCTCAGGTTTGACTAACTAGTTTGATAGTTGAATTGTATCACATATTCAACACTTTGACGTTAAGAGAAAAACAAAACTCTACTTACAACGCCAAGTGTTGGGATCGAACCCACATCCACGTGGTTAAAAGCCACGCACTCTACCATTGAGCTAAGATGGCTTGTCTGTCATATCAAAATTTTACTGTTCTCGAGTTTGACTAACTAGATTGATAGTTGAATTGTATCACATATTCAACACACGTTAAGAGAAAAACATAACTCTACTTGTGGGGATCAAACCCACGACCATATGGTTAAAAGTCACGTGCTCTACCACTAAGCTAAGATGGCTTGTCTATCAAATCAAAATTTTACTGTTCTCAGGTTTGACTAACTAGTTTGATAGTTGAATTGTATCACATATTCAACACTTTGACGTTAAGAGAAAAACAAAACTCTACTTACAACGCCAAGTGTTGGGATCGAACCCACATCCACGTGGTTAAAAGCCACGCACTCTACCATTGAGCTAAGATGGCTTGTCTGTCATATCAAAATTTTACTGTTCTCGGGTTTGACTAACTAGATTGATAGTTGAATTGTATCACATATTCAACACACGTTAAGAGAAAAACATAACTCTACTTGTGGGGATCAAACCCACGACCATATGGTTAAAAGTCACGTGCTCTACCACTAAGCTAAGATGGCTTGTCTATCAAATCAAAATTTTACTATTTCAAGTTTGATTAACTAGATTTTTAGATGGATTGTATCACATATTCTAAACGTTAACCTCTTGATCAAGAGTGTATTTTTTGTCCAGTCGAGTCATGCTTGGGTTTGACTAACTAGATTGATATTTTTATTATAGCTTATATTTTTTGTTTTAATTGAGTCGTGGTCGGGTTTGACTAAGTAGATTGATAATCGAGTCATGCTCCGTTCTTAAAATATTTATTTATTTATTTTCAAACATTTATTTAAGATTTACCACTCCATTTCAATATTTCGTTTTATATCTCCACAAAATTTTCTATTTTATTTTTATATGAATGGAAGGTGATCTCTGAAGACTTTGCCTGATAATTTTTTTGTTTATTATTTTTTTTTTAAAAAGTTATTTTTTTCATTTTTAATTATAGTAAAAATCCTAATAAATCAAAATACTTATATATATATATAAAATAATATAATTTCTAAAAAATCAAATTTTAATATTATAACTTAATTTTTTACCAATTAAAAAAATCTAAAGAAACTAATTAATTTTTTTTATATGGAAAAAAAAGCATAAATATTATATATGATATACGTGTTAAAAATATATTTATATTGAGCGGAGCGGGACAAATAATTGAACAAAAATAGGGACGGAGAATATATTCTCATCCCCAGTCCCATTTATCTGACGGAAAAAACATTCTCCACTCTCTCCTCCATTTCTCATCTAAATGGTGAATCTTCGCTTCATTTGAGGCTAGTTCCCACGAGACCCCACAGGTTAAATGGACATTTCTAAAACCAACCTAATTCAAAAATTTCATTGATGTGACCTTAACCCAACTCAGCGTTGGGTTGAGTTTATAAAAAAAATTTAGGTCATCCAATTTTTTTAAACACCCTTAATTATAATTAAAATTTAAATTAAATAATATCACAAAACATATGTTCAATATAAATTTGAATAAAAAAATGTTTATAACATAAAATTAATTTATATAAAATCACATAAATAAATAATATGTTCAAACCAATATCTTTTATTTCACTAAATTGGAATTACAATTTAAAAAATTTTTATTAATTTTTTATCTTGAGTACTTTATAATAAAAATTTCACTAAAAACTGTTAAATTAAAATAATCTTAAATTGGAAAAAAATAATAATATTATAATATTATTAAAACAATATTTGTAAGCTTAATTTTAATAAATAAAAATAAAAATAACTAAAAAACTATCAAAATTATTTTAAATCTTATAAAAGTTATAACATTAAATTTAAAAGCTAAAAATTTCAAAGATTAAATAATAATAATAATAATAATGTTATCCATTTTTTATTTAAAGTAAAAAAAAAATAGAAACAAAATTTAATTAATAACTTCCAAAGAGGGATCCACAAGGCTGAATTTCAAATTTTTGTGGAATTTAGTGTTATTTTCCCAAATTTTTTGTATTATTATTTTAATTAAAAATAATATTAATAAAGGTCTCGTATATTACTAAGCTAAAGGTGTGGTGATGCCTATGGTTCCTCAAAACGAATATCCGTTACGAGAAAAAATAAAAAATAAAAAAAATAAAAAAAATAAAAAATTCTAAAAAGGAAAACGACGTCGTAGTGATCTAAGTCAATGTCCATGAGCAAGTTGAGCACATGAATTGCACACACGTTCGATCATTCTCTTTGTTCATGATTTTCTCTTAATTCTCTTTTAATTAAAATATTAATATTGTTTATTTATATCTTTTTATTATTTTATTTTGGTCCGACAATTTTGATATTTTATGTTTTTAAATGTCGTTCTTATTGATTATTAAACGTATTATATATAAAATTTTGTATATAAATAAATTGGTATCGTGATTGATGTATTGGTTCGTATGCATATTTTGTTCACAAAATTATTAATTTTTTTGAATGTTTTCCGAGGTTTAAAAAACCAATATGCCGAACAACGAAGAATGAAATGCAACTAATGTTTCGGGAGTTTACTCGTTTGATAAACAGTGTATATATGTTTTACTCGAGTAGGCAAAAATGATTGAAAGTACGTCGAGGTAAGATTTGAAATTCGGGTTCGGCTCCTAAAAAATCTTTTGCTACATGACCACATTACCTATTGATCTTCAAATGTTTTTGTAACGGCCAAACTCACCACTAGCAGATATTGTCTGCTTTAGCTCATTACGTATCGCCGTCAATCGATGTGGGATCTCACAACTTCTCATTGTAAAGACTATCTCCACATATCAACACGGGCTCATTTACCCTGCTTCGTTTTCATTCACATGTTTTCTAGAAAAAAAATTCAAAAGATCATCCAATATAGAATTACTCTAAACAAAACACGCTTAACTTTGAAGTTCTTACAATTGAGCCATCGGAAAGGAATATATATCTTGTTGGTATAGGTAATAACTTTTATACTCTCGTTCGAATGTGGTCTTAGTTCATTTATATACCTTTCCATTACCCAGATGTCACACTAAAAATGTATCGAGCGATCCTTAGGAAATTTTTAATTTGTTATATGCTTCACAATTTTATAAGAAGCTAAATGACGATTAGTCCACGGGAATAAGGGGTTGAGAGTAAAGGCTTTACCGAACTATGCATACATTAGATCAAACAAAACTTCAAACGCGCAAAACCGCTAAAAACGAGATCTAGCATTATGGATAATAGTAGCTTAAACTTCAATTTTAAAAAAATGATGGGATATAAAATCAAATATTTTCAAAAAAATGTATTCAGAGATTAGAGATTAAATTTATAATTTAGTTTGTGTTAATAAATAATATTAATTTTTTTTTATAAATTTAACTTATTTATTTAATTTAAAACTAGTTTGTATTTGTTTTTAAAAAAAAACATGTAATTTATGAATTTATTTTAAAAATTAAGAAATTAATTAAAAGTGGAAGAATTTATTAATATTTTTTAAAAAGTTTGTAATAAAAAATAATATTGTAATTTAAGGAAAGAAAGAAGAAGAAAAAAGAAATTAAAAAGAAAATGGAGGAAAGTGAAGACAAAAAAGGAGGCAGTTCCGATCCGTTGGTGAAAACAATACTGTCCAAAGGATTCAGGAATGCTCCGCCTCGCTTCCCGCTCTTCCTCTTTTATGTGCAGAATCGTTCAATTCTCTTCCATTTTCCATGTTTCTATTCCAACAATCCTTCTCTTTCTCTCACCCTTCTTTCGGATCATCCTCTGGATTTTGTCCAATTTTCTCATTTCCCCAAATCCCAATTCCAATCTTGTTTTTCCGCATTTTCTTTCAGACCATTTCGAGATTTTTGCTGTAATCGAGCTAGATTTTCACCTCTGTTATGGATGATCAGTTTGAAGACGATGAACGGGAGGCATTGGCGGTGTTGAGCTCTGTCCCTCCTCCTCAGAAATCTCATTCTTACAGCCAGCAGCTTCGAGCTGGCTCCGATCAGAAGCGTCATCAGCTTCGTAATCACAGTTTTGATGAGGATCAGATTCCGAAGATTATGGACGCGTATTTGGATTCTTCTGATGTTGATTTTATGCCCTATTCGATGTCGTCGGCTATTGAAGGTGAGGAGTTTCTCTCGCAGAGGTTGGATCAGAATCTCTGTATGGACGGCGGCGGAGGTCTCGAGGATTCGCGGCAACCTCAGGCATTGGCGGAGTTCGTTGGGAGCGGTGGCTCGACGGGGGTTTTTAAGGTTCCGATTCGCGCCGCTGTTCATCCTGGCCGCCCGACGTGCCTGGAGTTGAGGCCGCATCCATTGAGGGAGACACAGATGGGGAAGTTTTTGAGGAACATTGCGTGTACAGAGACTCAGCTGTGGGCTGGGCAGGAATGTGGGGTGCGGTTTTGGAATGTTGAGAATGCTTATGAACCTGGTAGTGGATTGGGTGGGAGGGTGAGGAGGGGCGATGAGGATGCTGCCCCTTTTCATGAATCCACCAACACCTCGCCTACCATGTGTTTGATTATTGACAATGGGAACAGATTGGTGTGGACTGGGCATAAGGATGGGAAGATCAGATCATGGAAGATGGATCAGTCTTTGGATGACATGCCTTTCAAGGAAGGGCTTTCATGGCAAGCACATCGGGGTGCTGTTCTTTCCATGACCCTAACTTCATATGGTAAGCAGTTTTTTCCTCGAGAAAAGTAAAAAATGGCATCTTAAAATTAGCAAAAAGAGAGGGTTCTACTAACTAAACTGACTATTCTAGTCGTCCACTGTTGGTTCTGAATGTTTTGTGATTTTGGAAATCAGAAAATCACTGTTCATTTCTTATCTATGTTGCTGTGCTATGATGTGAGATTCCATGTTGGTTGTAGAGGGGAACGAAGCATTCTTTATAAGAGTGTGGAAAACTCTCCCTAGTAGACACGTTTTAAAACTATGAGTCTGACGGTGATACGTAATGGGATAAAACGGACAATATCTGCTAGCGGTGGGCTTGAGCTGTTACAAATGGTATCAGAGGCAGACATCGGGCGGTGTGCTAGTGAGGATGCTGGACCTCCAAGGGGGTGGATTGTGAAATCCCACATTGGTTGGAGAGGGGAACGAAACATTCCTTATAAGGGTGTGGAAACCTCTCCCTAGTAGGCGTTTTAAAACCGTGAGTCTGACGGCGATACGTAATGAGACAAAACGGACAATATCTGTAGCGTTGGGCTTGGGCTGTTACAAATGGTATCAGAGCCAGACATTGGGTGGTGTGCCAGCGAGGACGCTGGGCCTCCAAGGAGGGTGGATTGTGAGATCTCATATCGGTTGGAGAGGGGAACAAAGCATTCCTTATAAAGGTGTGGAAACCTCTCCTTAGTAGACGCGTTTTAAAACCGTGAGTTTGACGGCTATACGTAACGGGACAAGGCGGACAATATCTACTAGCGGTGGGCTTGGGCTGATACATATGAGATTTTCTTTGTCCTAGAAATTCTTTAAAAAAAAAAATAGGCAATTCTAGTGATGGCATGAATGCAGGAATAGGAGAAATCAAATGAGCCCTCACCCCATCTGGTATTGCTTCAATGTGAGTTGTGTACTGTGAAGACTTGGTTTGAAGATCTTAGGGTCATAAAACCACCCTTTTGTCATTGAAACACTTATATGAACCAAGCAATGTACTTAAAAGGGTATTACAAGTTACAAGCAACTTTGCCCTACCGATTTTTGTCTTTCCGTGTTCATTGATTTTACAGGTGACTTGTGGTCGGGTGGTGAGGGCGGTATTATTAAGGTCTGGCCTTGGGAAGCAATTGAAAAATCTCTTTGCCTTTCGTCCGGGGAAAGGCATATGGCTGCTTTACTCGTGGAGAGGTCGTATATTGACCTCAGGAGCCAAGTAACAGTCAATGGTGTCTGTAGTATATCTTCTCAAGATGTTAAGTGCGTGTTATCTGATGAAGTTAGAGCCAAAGTTTGGTGTGCTGGGGCTCTATCATTCTCACTGTGGTAGGTATTCACTTCAGATATAATTCTATATAAAAGGCCAAGCATTTTGTTAAATGGCCTTCTTTCTCCTATTAGGGAAGTGTAAGTTTCTCATTGTTTCATAATTGCTACAAAAATGGTGTAACAGCCCAAGCCCACCGAGAGCAGATATTGTCTTTTTTGGGCTTTCCCTTTCGAGCTCCCCTTCAAGGTTTTTAAAACGCATCTACTAGGGAGAAGTTTCCACACCCTTATAAAGAATGTTTCGTTCTCCTCCCCAACCGATGTTGGATCTCACAAATGGACTTCATATCACATAGCTTATGACTTCGATTAATATGATATTAGAAGTGAACCAAGCATCATGAATCAAAACCCCATCCACCTTTTATCCCATTTCTTTCCTTAGGAATCTTACAAATTGTGTGGGAGTCAGAGAAATAAATAAACTTCACTCTAATTTTTTGATGCTACAGGGATGCTCAAACAAAGGAGCTTGTAAAAGTTTTTAATATAGATGGTCAGACTGAGACTCGAGTTGATATGCTACAAGCCCCTCAAGATCAATCAGTGGAAGATGAAATGAAAGTAAAATTTGTATCCACAACCAAAAAAGAAAAATCACAGGGCTTTCTCCAAAGGTCACGCAATGCAATAATGGGAGCTGCAGATGCTGTTCGTCGGGTTGCGAAGGGAGCAGGGGCATTTACAGAAGATATCAAGAGAGTTGAGGCAATATTGCTGGCCAAGGATGGGATGATTTGGAGTGGATGTACAAATGGCATGTTAGTGCAGTGGGATGGAAATGGAAACCGGTTGCAAGACTTTAACCATCACCCTTATGCTGTTCAGTGCTTCTGTGCTTTCGGGACACGGATGTATGTGGGTTATGTGAGCGGAGTTATCCAAATAGTGGATCTTGAGGGGAACCTAGTTGCAGGATGGGTTGCTCATAGTAGCCCTGTGCTGAAAATGGCTGTGGGTGCAGGATATGTTTTTAGCTTGGCTAGTCATGGTGGAATTCGTGGCTGGAACATGACTTCTCCAGGACCTATTGATAACATAGTACGGACCGAACTGGCTGCCAGAGAGGCGTTGTACACAAGAAAACAGAATATCAAAATGCTGGTTGGCACATGGAATGTTGGACAAGGAAGAGCTTCCCATGAAGCATTGATGGCGTGGTTGGGTTCGACTGTCTCGGATGTTGGCATTGTTGTTGTTGGATTGCAGGAAGTAGAGATGGGTGCAGGTTTCCTTGCCATGTCTGCAGCAAAAGAAACAGTAAGATCTTCTGCACTCTATGATGGTGTATTGGAGTCTGGTTGTAGCTTGTGATGATGAAATATTTAGCCAAGTTGTGAAATCAAACTCTTTACGATGGAACCTACTAATGCAAAATCTTGATAGGAAGATCACTTTAGTCTAATGCCCTGTATGCATGCTCTCTGTTTTCTCTGTTTCTTAGCTGTGAATTATCTATACCGTTGTAACTTGTAACAGCCCAAGCCCACCGCTAGCAGATATTGTCATCTTTGGGCTTTCCCTTTCGGGCTTCCCCTCAAGGTTTTTAAAACGCGTCTGCTAGGGAGAGGTTTCCACACCCTTATAAAAAATGTTTCGTTCTCCTCTCCAACCGATGTGGGATCTCACAATCCACCCCCCTTCGGGGCCCAGCGTTCTCGCTGACACTCGTTCCATTCTTCAATCGATGTGGGACCCCCCAATCCACCACCCCCTTCGAGGTCCTGTGTCCTTGCTGGCACACTGCCTCTTGTTCACCCCCCTTCGGGGCTCAACCTCCTCGCTGGCACATTGCCCGGTGTCAGGCTCTGATACCATTTGTAACAGCCCAAGCCCACCGCTAACAGATATTGTCCTCTTTGGGCTTTCCTCGGGGTTCCCTTCAATGTTTTTAAAACGCATCTGCTAGGAAGAGGTTTCCACACCCTTATAAAAAATGTTTCGTTCTCCTCTTTAACTGATGTGGGATCTCACAATAACTAGTATATTTCTCACATGCATAATATCTGTTTGACATTCTGATTATTGACAACGTGTTCAGAAAAATCTCTCCAGCATCCTTCAAGTTCTTATACAAGCAAAATACGCACGTTCCATTGTTAAGTTGCATGCATACATTTTTATAGTCATTCAAAGTTTGCTGCCTTTGCCTGAAAAAGAAAAAGATTATGACAACTGCAGGTAGGACTTGAAGGCAGTGCAGTAGGACAATGGTGGATCGATACCATTGGAAAGGCCTTGGAGGAAGGGACGATTTTTGAACGCATGGGTTCCAGGCAGCTGGCTAGCTTGCTTATTTCTCTTTGGTTAGCACTGTAATTTGAATATTAGATGTAATTATTCTTTTATAACATTTAGCATAAGTTGTCAGTTCTATCACACCACTAAATGAAATTTTCTATTAACTCTCTCATATTTGTATGGATTGTTTCTAATTGCATATGCTAATATTTCATGTCAGGGTGAGGAAAAGTGTTAGAACAAATGTTGGAGATGTTGATGCTGGAGCCGTTCCTTGTGGTTTTGGTCGTGCAATCGGTAATAAGGTTTGTTTATCTTTCAGAAGTTCGTTAGTTTTCCGTTTATGAAAATTACTCGTTCTTAATATCTTGAATAGGCCTTTCATGTCCCTGATGTGGCTGTTGACTCGGATAAAACTGATTCGACAGGGAGGTGTAGGTTTGAGAATCCGAGTCTATGATAGGATAATATGCTTTGTGAACTGTCACTTGGCTGCACATTTGGAAGCAGTAAACCGTCGTAATGCCGATTTTGATCACATCTTTCGAAACATGGTCTTCAACCGATCATCTAACCTTCTAAATAATGCAGCTGGTATGGTGCCATACCTGTTTTTGTCTTGCTCTCTTGCCTTCTCCACATACTTATTTTTGCTGCTTTACTCTTCTGGGTTGCCGTTCGCCCTCTCTATTGCAGCTGGTGTCTCGACTGCTGTTCATACGCTTCGAGCTACAAATGTATGTCTTGATGATTAATGAAACAGCATTTTTAGCTACTTTCCTTTTTATCATCCATTATGCTTATCTCTTGTTGGTAATTTAGGTTGCTGCTGTCAATCCTGAAGAACCAAAACCCGAGTTATCTGATGCAGACATGGTTGTATTTCTGGGTGATTTTAATTACCGTCTCTTTGGCATATCGTACGATGAAGCCCGGGACTTCGTTTCCCAGAGATGCTTTGATTGGCTTAGAGAAAAAGATCAGCTTAGGGCTGAGATGAAAGCTGGAAAAGTTTTCCAAGGCATGCGTGAGGCACTCATTAGATTTCCTCCAACATACAAGTTTGAAAGGCATCGACCAGGCTTAGCAGGTATATGGCTCAAGAGGTTCACCATGTTGTCTACATTTAAACTTGTTAACATTTTCATATACCATTTCCAGGATACGATGCTGGCGAGAAGAAACGTATTCCTGCCTGGTGCGACCGAGTAATATATCGTGACAATCGTCCAGCTCCCGTGTCGGAAAGTAGTTTAGAATGCCCTGTAGTATCATCTATTTTATTGTGAGTATCAGATTTTGGAGGAGTTTTCTGTTGTTTCCTATAACCTCTTTTTTCTTATTCTCGAGACTATGACGTACTTGTAGGTACGAGGCCTGCATGGAAGTGACCGACAGCGATCACAAACCTGTTAGATGTAAATTTAACCTTCAGATTTCCCATGCTGATAGGTCAGTGAGGAGAAAAGAGTTCGGAGATATTATAAAATCTAACGAGAAAGTGAGATCTATTTTCGAAGAGTTATTATACGTTCCCGAAACCATTGTCAACACCAACAGTATAGTTCTACAAAATCAGGAGTCATCTGTTCTCTGCATAACCAATAAATGCCTGAAAGATGTGGCTACTTTCAAAATTATTTCAGAGGGACAATCTTCTATCAAGGACGAAGGCGATCAGCGCGATTATCTTCCAAGAGGAGCTTTTGGCTTTCCTCGGTGGCTTGAGGTATCGTCTTATGCCTTGTGATTAGATGTAAACGCAAACACAAATCATTATTGGCCTAGGTAACGTATATATGTTTAGAGAAAGGATACAGCCCTAATTGTCAGATCCCACATTGGTTGGAGAGAGAAATGAAACATTTCTTATAAGGGTGTGGAAACCTCTCCCTAGTAGACGCTAAAACTTTGAGGGAAAGCCTAGAAGAGAAAGCCCAAAGAAGACACTATCTACTAGCAGTGGATTTGGACCGTTACAAATGGTATTAGAGCTAGGCACCGAGCGGTGGGCCAGCGAGGACGCTGGGCCCTCAAGGGGGTGGATTGTGAGATCCCACATTGGCTGGAGAGAGGAATGAAACATTTCTTATAAGGGTGTGGAAACCTCTCCCTAGTAGACGCGTTTTTAAACCGTGAGGCTGACGGCAATACGTAACAGACCGAAGTGGACACTATCTACTAGCGGTGGACTTGGACCGTTACACTAATAGCTTAAAGAGAGTTGGCTTTGGACCGGTCTTTTATACGAGAAATTGACATTTACAATTGCAAGCTTACCTTACCAATATTTATGGTTCTGAATTTCTGCCCCATGACAAGTATGCGACTAATTTTAGGACGCTTAAATCTCACACGGCTGGATATTAATGGTACAACTTGTATAACTGGTTGGGTTGATTCCCTTTATATTGCTCTAATGCATTAGGCTCCTGCCAAGGATTTTTTTACCCACTTAAAAAGTTTTTTTGGTCTCCAAAATAGGTGGATTGTGAGATCCCACATCAGTTGGAGAGGGAAACGTAGCATTCCATATAAGGTGTGGAAACCTCTCTCTAATTAGAGGCGTTTTAAAGCCGTGAGTTGACGGCGAACGGAGAATATCTGCTAGCGGTAAGTTTGAGCTGTTACAAATGGTATCAGAGCCAGACA
Organism: Cucurbita ficifolia; assembly: GCA_033971965.1. Lineage (NCBI taxonomy): Eukaryota > Viridiplantae > Streptophyta > Magnoliopsida > Cucurbitales > Cucurbitaceae > Cucurbita > Cucurbita ficifolia. The sequence continues at coordinate 10,549,057 of CM066979.1, forward strand.
CCGGGCGGTGTGCCAACGAGGATGTTGGGCCTCCAAGGGGGGTGGATTGTGAGATTCCACATCGGTTGGAGGGGGGAACGAAGCATTCCATACAAGGGTGTGGAAACCTCTCCCTAGTAGACCGTTTTAAAGCCGTGAGGCTAACGACGATATGTAACGGGTCAAAACGGACAATATCTGCTAGCGGTGAGCTTGGGCCGTTACAAAATAGTACATGGTTATGCATATCATAAGGAACTTTTCTTCCCTTTGATAATTATCTTACTCATGTTCTTTCTAATTGCAGGTATCACCAGCTGCAGGAATAATTAAACCCGAACAAGCTGTCGAGATATCGGTACACCATGAAGAATCCCATACCCTGGATGAGTTTGTTGATGGCATCCCACAAAACTGGTGGTCCGAAGACACACGAGACAAGGAAGTTATGTTAACTGTCACCATACGAGGAAGTTGCTCGACCCGATCAGTCAATCACCAAGTCCGCGTGCGCCATTGCTTCTCAAACAAGACGGTTCGTGTCGACTCTAAATCCAGCAGTACTAAAAAATCTTAAAAAAAACATTCTTTGATTCATTGGCAATTATTTTCTCATTTGGTCCATAAATAGGTTCATATGCTCAGATTGTTTTGCAATGTTAGTTAACCACCAGTATGCATGTTTATGTAAATAGCCTGGAAACTGTTTTAGCCATCATAGTAGAGGTGGCTGAAGATCAAGGTCTTCAGATTCTTTCCAGTCCAAAGATACTGTAATTTGTAGATCATTTCTTCAAGAATGTACAAAGAAATTCTACATGGATAGAACTGGTTATCTGCTCAATTAGTGAGATATCTCGTAGTCCTCCCCTCCCATTCACATTTCTTTCTTCCCTCTCTTAAAGATGTTCACCATTTTTGCCCTTTGTGCGAGTAAACTTTGTTTGATTTTAGCTCAACAAAATGTGTTGAAACCATTTAAGATGGCTCATTTGCGGCAATCGTGGCCTTTATAGATCATAAATGTTCGGGTGTGAGCGTTGTTTGATTCCCCATTGGTTGGAGAGGGGAACAAAACATTCTTTATAAGAGTGTAGAAACCTTTTCCTAGCATATAAGTTTTAAAATTTTTTTAGGGGAAGCTTGAAAAAAAATAGCCCTAAGAGGACAATATCTGTTAGCGGTTGGCTTAGGTTGTTACAAATGGTATAAGGGTTGGACATCGGCCAGTGTGTTAGTGAGGACGTTGAGCCTCGAAGGGAGGTGGATTGTGAGATTGCATATCAATTGGAGAGAGGAACGGGTGCCAACGAGGATGCTGGGTCCTAAAGGGGAGTGGATTGTGAGATCCCACGTCGGTTGGAGAGGGAAATGAAACATTTTTATAACGGTGTGGAAACCTTTCCCTAGCAGACGCGTTTTAAAAACCTTGAAGAGAAACTCGAACAGGACAATATCTGCTAGCGGTGGGCCTGAGCTATTATACAAGCGCGTTCATTTTTAGCGCGTTCATTTTTTACTAAAATTTACATATCGATATCGGTTTAAGAGCTTAAATATATTCGGGGTTGAAACTGTTGTGCTAATCCATTCAATTGTTCGACTAAAAGCTATTTGGAACTGACAAAATTGATTTGAAATGTCTTTGGAAAGTCACTTGGAGAGGTTTTTAAACGCATCTCTTACAACCATCTTGTTTTTAGTTTTCAATTTTCTAGAAAGTATGGATGTTACTTTAGTCTTGATTTGATTAAGCTAATCTACTTCATCAACTAATCATATTGACTTGACTTGAGGTCGATATTCGATTCTTTTAGTTATATGGGTAGAGATTTGAACCTTCGATAAAATAGCCAAAATTCTTCGCTCGAGACCATGACACGAAGAAAGCACACCAGAACCGAAGAAACCAAGCATTTGACTTAATGAACCTACCACATCAGAGACTACATTTCCATGAATGGCAAGATCAACAACCATTTCAACCTGAAATATCTATACATAAAAGAAGAAAATGCAGTATGGAGAGAGGAAACATTACTTCTATGAGCTATGAGCCAGACAAAGAACCTAACTTTCAAAACGATACACACTTCCCAGATCCTCCTAAAGAGGATAGGGGAAGGAAGAAGAGTCGAGTCAAGACGACAGCACGCATGGCTGGTCTATAAGGCAGACGATTCGACAAGAGCAAGAGGAATTTAACCACGGCGCCCTAGAGTCAACAGGTAAAAGTTCAGCAACACATCCTTGAAGTAGATTAAGAGATATCGACTCGTCGAGCTGGGATAGTTTTTTTATTCTTTTTCCTATTTTGTATTTCTCACCTATGAATTAATCATAGGTTTCCTATTAAATGGAGGAGTAAGGAACAATAGCTTCGAGGAGCACAATTACAACAATCAAGATCACCAAGGCAACACGAATAGACGACAATGTTTATTAAAAGATACAGTTTTTCTTAGTTCATCATGAGGGTAGGAGATTTGGATCTCTGGTATCTTGGTTAAGGGTACATGTCGATTACCACTAAGAAGATACATCAATCAATAACTGCATACATGTATTATACTAAAATTTATTATTTTTGTCCTATATTATAATACATCTATTTAGTATACATTACAAGTGCTCAAGGCGTGACTAACAAATATTGGACATATATTGACTTTGTACACTAGTGTCTAACACATAACTATTGTACTAACATGTATCCGATACGTGTCCAACAAGTGTAAAATGTCCAAGTGTTTGATACGTGTCCGATACGGACAAGCTAGCCAAACTTAGTGTCGGTACTACTTCTTAGGGTGGATTTCTTTCCAATTCTTCCAATAAGATTACTACAGCTCAAAGAAAATAAGTCACCATCAGATTAAGAGAGTGAGAGAGAGATCAACATGACAATAACTGTATGATGCACATTGAGCTTGTTAGTCCTTATCACCACAATCAACTACAGCGTCAAAGGAAACACCATGTCTTCATATCCACCAAACCAAAGAATAACATAAAGCAAGTTCATATAAATCAAGAGAAGACATCAATCAATAATTGTGACTGTTTTCAGGAGAAAAGATCAATAACTTGAGCAATCCACACCCTTTCGGGTCCTCTCCAACCGATGTGGGATCTCACAATCCACTCTCTTCGGGGTCCAGCGTCCTCGCTAACACTCGTTCCTCTCTCCAATCAATGTGAGATCTCACAATCTGCTCCCCCTTCAGGGCCTCACAATCTGCTCCCCCTTCAGGGCCTCACAATCTGCTCCCCCTTCAGGGCCTCACAATCTGCTCCCCCTTCAGGGCCCAGCGTCCTCGCTGGTACACTACCCGGTGTTTGGCTCTGATACCATTTGTAACAACCTAAGCCCACCGTTGGTAGATATTGTCCTCTTTAGGCTTTCCCTTTTGGGCTTCCCCTCAAGATATTTAAAACATGTATGCTAAGGAGAGACTTCCACACCCTTATAAAGAATGCTCCGTTCTCCTCCCCAACGGATGTGAGAGCCCAAAAAGGAAAGCTGAAAGAGGAAAATATCTGCTAGCCGTGGGCTCTAAATGAACAAACCAAGAGGCACTATAAGGATTATATTTCTAATCCAGATTACGAAAGAAAAAGTATAATATCATTCACAAGTATACTATCATTCACATCAAACAGTAGGTACACAAATGATTTTGACTGACACAAATATTATCCTTTTCCATACCCCTCTAACATTAAAATGCTAGAAAAATCTTGATCAGAAAGGAAACAGATATGAAATGAAAAGTAAAAAAGAGGACAAGATTCACAAAATTCTAACCTTCCAGTGATACTCCCGAAGGCCATCCAAACAGCAGCAACAGAGCAAAAGGGAAGATTTGCCACAATCTTTCAGCCATTATTATATTGAGAAATCCGGGAAGCCATGTTAGCAACTTGAGCTTGCAATTGAGACTCCCTGACTTTAGCAGCTGTACCCCGGTGGAAGAACTGCTCCCTTGACAACAACCTCACATTCCTCAAGTACTGATCAAATTGAATTGCTCCATCCTGCACAGCCTTATCCAATGAATATATAGCATCTTCTATTGCCAAATCTGAAGCAGTACACTCAAGAATTTGCTTTGAAAGCACATCAACACATTCAAAAGCATCATCTGCTTCAAAATCACTGCTAATCATCCCCTCATTCTCCCTCAGCCAAGCTTCCAAAACATCAGAGTTCATCAAAACCGTCTGCAATTGCTGCTCCAAAGCTTCCTTCTCATCTTGCATCTCTTTCAAGCCTTTATTTAGCTCCTCCTCCCTCTGTTTCAACGCTCCCTGTGCACTGAAAAGTCCTTCCATCTCGGCCTCCATAGTCTTTCTTATGCCAACAATATCATTATGAACTGTTTCCACAAGCTTATTAATCGCGTTTCGTTTGAAAACTTCATTGGGATCTTCAGTATGCGACGGTGGATAACCCCTCGGCGGAATTACAGGGCGTTGGAAAGCGGCAGCCCCCATATTAGAAGCAATCGAAGAATTAGCACTATCACGCCCAAAACTAGAGCCAGGACTCGGAGAAGGATTAGGGTTATGGCTAGGGCTAGGATTTGGTCTCCGTTGAGAATAAAGTGGAGGATCACGACCAAACATAACGCTCAAATTACGAACCAATTCAACCAAATTAGAGCTCGGATAAATCCAATCTTGCAAATAAGGAATCGATACCATACCGGAGGGGTTCACATAAGGATGATGGCGTTTAATGATCATATCTCGAGTTGGATTCACGTAAACGCAAGGAGGATGTCGAGGATACGACTCCATGAGCCAAATAACGACCGGAATATTGTAGGTTACGCCTTGGAATGACATGGGGACGGTGCCGTCGGATTTCAGAAGGTTGACGGAGCGGCCATCGTTGTGCGTGAAAGTTGCAGTCCGAGGGACCAACGACGGGAAGGCGGTGGTGAGTGAGACTAAGTGCTGGCGTATCAGCCACTTGGTATCTTCGGCGTAGGGGCCGCGCTGAGAGAGGACGGAGCTGAGGAATTGTTGGATTACCTGTGAATTCGGCGGCGAGGGATCGGAGTGAGCCGGCGACGGCACCATAGCATAGAGATTGATGATTCGAATTTGGGATGCTTCGATTGATTGTAGGATCTGATTCCGTTCGATTGGGAGTGGATTTTTCTTCGGGGAGTTGAGAATTGGCGAATGAAAATGATACGCGAAGGCAATGAGAGAGATGGAGATTGTGAAAGGCGCTTTGCCTTGGTGGGCAAGAAAATGGACTCCTTAGAAAAATTGGTTAAACTATAAATGGAGTTTTCAACCAATTAGCCATGAGAGAAATTAAGGGCCAAAAAAAGTTAAAAGGGCATGAAATGGATTAAAACGGACAATCGGGTCGGGCCATCGAGTGAGGAGAGAAGGAAAAGAAAAGAAAAAGAGGTCGAAACCCAAGTTCACGGTCAACCCTTCTTGAAGAGTCAAGCCCAATGCTCCTTTGGCTCGAGCAATCTCGGTGCAACCTTAATCTGGTCCTCTTTTGTCCTAATACTAAAAGGAATCAAAGAAACCCTGCCCCGGAGGTAGGTTTACGTTTCCAATTCTCTATTTAGTCAAATTCACAAAATCATAGTCATATTGAATCTATAATAAGAATCATTCTCACCGATACAAATCAAAGAATAAAGCTCTCTCAGGAGCAGGAGTTCATAATTCACTCCGGCTCAAGGTCGAATTGCATATTATCCTCTTGTGAAATATTAATCTTCTCAATTAATAGATTTATGAGAAAAATTAAGTATTTTGTGTTCCAATCTTGTATAAACTAATTATATGGATAACTTCAGTCACTTGTCTTCCTATGAATGATTTGGATCATTTGTAACAATTATATAGTGGGTTGAATCAATAGTGTTAGACACTTGACCTTATCTATATATTATAGTCTATTTAGGTTATGTGAGATCCCACATCGTTTGGAGAAGGGAACGAAACATTCTTTATGAGGGTGTGGAAACCTCTCCCTAACAAACACGTTCTAAAAACTTGAAGGGGAAACCCGAAAGAGAAAGCCCAAAGAGGACAATATCTGCTAGCGATGGGCTTGAGCTGTTACAAATGCTATTAGAGCCAGGTTCCATGCGATGTGTCAGCGAGGAGACTGAGCTCCGAAGGGGGGTGGACACGAGACAATGTGCCAGCAAGGACGCTGGCCCCAAAAAGAGGTGGATTGGGGATCTCACATTGATTGGAGAAGGGAACAAATGCCAGCGAGGACGTGAAATCACACATCGTGTTTGGAGAGGGGAAAGAAACATATATTTTTACAAGGGTGTGAAAATATAGACAATATCTGTTAGCGGTGTGAGTTATAGGTTATTACTTGAACATACAACTACATACTCTTCAAATTTACCATAATAACCTTTGGTTTTGCATAAAATAAAATATTATTTTAGTAATAAATAAATAAAATGTTCAATTACAAAAAAAAATATATATATATATAAAGATCCCAACAAGAATCAAGACAAATAAATTAAGTCAAGGTCAATACAAAATTATAAAAAAATCTGACAATTCCATTGTCAACCAAGGCAATAAACTGATATATAGCCAAGAAGCATGGATATAGACACGAGACAAGGACACATTTATTAAAATATATATTCCAAAGATAAAAAATATATATATATTTCTCAAAATAGATAATAAAATGGATATGCAGTAATTTCACACTTTTAATTATTTAAATTATAGAATATTCAATTAAACTACTTAAAATTTGAGTAAAGCTGGAATGAAAATTCAAGATTTTTCTTCTAAAAAAATTAAGATATAAATGTAATAATTATTGTTTAAACTGAGAGAGAGAGAGAGAGAGAGAGAGAGATGGAGATGTGCACCTTCTTCATTTGATAAAACTACAAATAAGCAACAGGAAAAGGCCATCCTCATAGCAACACCAATCAGGCAATCAATATGTTTACATTCTTCCCCCAACCCCCCTAAGGAAATGGAGACGTTACCAGTTGTCTAGGCGCGCTGAATAGGTCCTTTCCTGCAAATGGCGACGTCCAATCCCGCAATCCGCCTGAAGACGACGACATATCTTTTACCCCTCCCCCCCCACCACCCTGCATCCCCGAGCTGTTCCTCGACGACGACGACGGAGAAAACCCCAGAGACAACGACATCTCGCTCGATCGCCCGCTTGGGCTATGCAGAGTCCAGTCTATTCTGTTGTAGTCACAATATGGCATCAGCCCCCCGATGTTCCAGTCCATTTGAGATAATAGCCCGGATGCTTGTGCTGCTGTCCCGCCCTGGCTGAGGTTCGAGTTTGATCCATAAGAAGATGGGACCGAAAATGAAGATACGGTTCCACCCCCTGCTTTCCATAAACTTTGCAGTTCTGAAGGAAATGAGTGTGATGATGTTGAAGATGTGTTCTCTTTCCCCCATGATATGTCGAGCCCAGACGATAGCAATTCGACTGGACTCGACATGAACTGTGGTTGATGATGGACAGCCTGATGGTAGATCTGCTCTAACCTTCGGTTTTCGGCGCCAATGCTCACTCTGCTCTGGTTGTGCAGCAATTTGTCACTTGAAATGATGTTTTTAATTGCTGAAGTATTGTTCGAATACCGTGACGTTATTCCGGGAAGCATGGGACTGGAGACCGAGTTCTGCAATCCGTTTATGGATTGTGGCTGCTGCATAAAAACTACTGCCTCTACTGGCTGCTCCGGTACGTCTTGCTGTAGACTGATTGCTTCGTTATTGGAAGCACCAATTTGAGCCTCTGCCTTCGCGTATGGATGATGAACTACAGGCAATGGCGGTGTCGAAGTGGACGAAGAAAGGCCTGATCCTACAGCAGGCCATCTCTTCTCCCCTCCCCTTAGCAGCCTCGGTTGATCAGTCGTCTTCAAAGACTGCTGTAGACTTCTACTGCCTGCTTCTAACCATGCTGGCACCGTAATTGCAACGCTACTATGGCTAAGTTCTCGATCGTTCTTGCTCGACTGCTTTGCAAAGCCAGATGCAGGCCCCGGCATTTCTTGTGCCTTTGGCATACTCTTTGTTTCACCGATTACTTCGTGATTCGACTGATTGAAATGTTCTTTCTGCTTTTGATCTCTTACAATACCTTCCGCCCTATCAAGATCGCCTCCACAAGCAACTACAGCTCGTTCAACCTCTTGCTTCGAGCATTTGTACCGTGCTTCAAGAGCTGAGATATGTGCTAGCTCACTGCTAATATCAATCTTCAAGTTACCTCCACTTGCAAAATTCGCAGTGTCCTTGTTCCGGGCTTCTTCCTGGTTTCCTTCAAAGAGCCAGGAGACGGATTCCTCGAGCTTACCCTCGTTTAACATTAGTGCCATGGTAGCACTTTCAGGAGAGAACCCCATAACAACCAATTGATGAGAAAGAGCTTCGACCTTTCTAGACATTAGGTAGCCTTTACATCGTTCGTGCAACTCCTGAGCCCGTTTCTCTTTCTTTCTCTGGTGTTTCTTCTCGTTCTTTAGACGAATCTTCTCCCTCTTTTCATGGTCACATCCAGATGCCCTCTCCTGCTGGTTCGAAGAATCAGCTATCTTATCTTTTTGATCCTCCGACTCACCCGAGCAGCTACCATTGTTGGACGACAAATCAAAATCAGATACCGTACCATGTGGACTGCTCGAGTGGTCATCTGTATCTTCCATATTCTGGAAATGACCATTGTCAGATTGCGGAGAAGAAGCGGCTACTGTTGACGATATTTCAACTGTATGAACCAATTCTTCAACTGGATTGTGAGAAGTAGTGGCTGCTGGTCTCCTATTCGAACTTTTAGAAGCATTGTTTTTCGAAGCCTTCAGCTGTTTCTTGGCAGCAGCCCTACCAGAAGGCTTATCCTTGGAGGATGACTTCGATTTCGACACCGGCATCTTCCAAGATTAACTATTGACATAGAAAGTGGAAATCAGTCATTCAGCCAACAATAATGTGGAAAAAGGAAACAACATAAATTACACGATACATCGAACCATTATCAATAGGTATATTAGAGCATAAAAAATGCCAGTAAAGCCAGTTACGCGATCTCTTGGGCATTCGAAATATAATTAGCTCGACATAAACTACAAATAGAAAATTTCATGCCACCATTTCTGAGAACCAACATCATCATTTACTTCAGATATAGTACTCCGTGTTCATATAGCCGAAGAATCACGCCTAAGATTCGCAGCCAGGCAATGGCATCACAGGAAAAGTAAGGATAATAGATTATGGTATCTCTCTTTCAATCTAAAAGAATTTCCCTCTTTTTTCACTATGGAAGATCTCACATTGAAGGAAAATGGAGGGAGAAAAATATCATTTCAATATGGAGAGATACCATTAAGAACTCTGCACTCATGGAACATTCATTACTCAGAATCAGAAAATTTGATTCCAACACTGATAAAACGTACGAGTTACAAAATGTACATTGATTTATCATCCTTTCCCAACATCCAAGAAATTCAAATATTCCTTAGACATTCAAACTGCACAAAAGTTTTGAGGGTTTTATGAGAACCAAAATATGTTCAAATTAGAATGTTCTTTTACAGGAACAAACAGAAAAAATCAAAAAGAATACAGCGTTCATGAATTTTCCACCAAAAATCAACTTCAAATCCAAGAATGAAGAAAACATAAACAAGGAGGAAGGGGCCAAAATCAATAACGAACAAGCAATTAGGGGAAAGAAAAGCAGAATTTGTGCATAAACATCGAAGCGGAGAAACTAAGGACATTAAACGAACAGGTCGCATTTCAAATCAAACCCAAATTTCTTTAAAAAATTGCAAATGAAATTTAATGAAACAATCGAAGTCATTTCCCTCCAAAACATAACGCGTAAACGGAACCGCAACAGATCCACAAATCCACGTCCACCATCGCCGGAATTTAGACAAACAATTATCCAAAACCCCGAGCAGTCAACCCTAAGAAAGCAATCAAGAACACCAAAACCACAACCCGCACCAAGAGATCTCCAGTTTCCACTCCAAATCCACAAAACCCCCTCCGAAAATCAACAAACACCTAAATTCATCAACATTCAAACAAGATCGCAAAGAAACACCACCAGAATCACATAAAAACACAAGAATCAATCAGAGATCAAACAACAGATCTAAAAACTGACCAGTGAACAGAATTCGAGGAAGACGAAACGGGAAGAGGAGGAGGAGGAGGAGGAGGAGGACAGATCGAAAATGGTGATGACGACAACCGCAATCAGGTCGCCTTCGTTGTCCTTTCTCTCGTTTTTAAGCCTCTCGCCCTTTCTTTGTCCCTTTCTGTTTCGTTTACACTGTTCGTTCTCTCTCTCTCTCTCTTCTTCTTTTTTTTTTCTTTTTTTTTCTTTCTCTCTCTTTCTTTCTCTCTCTTTAAATAAAATAAATAAATAACAAATTATTTGGGTCAGTTTCGTACGCGTGTCAGACAGAACGGTGGCGTCTGGATTTATATATATTTTATAATTATTTTCTTTTTATTTTTCCAAAATTTTAAAATAAATTATTTTACTCTTTTGCAGATTCATTTCTTTTTCTATCTGTTTTAATTTATTTTTTCAAATATTGTTTCTAATAAAATAAATGAAAATTCAAAATTCAAAATTCATATAAATTTTGTTTCTAATATATTTTATGTAATTAAAATAATTTTAAAAGTTTGAAATTTTGGATTGGATTATCGAATTATTTTTTAAAATTATTTAAAAAAAATTTATTTATCTATAATACATGTTATTATTAATAACTCAAATCTTATTAAACTCAAATATCAAACCTTCCGTGTATTATTAACCTCAGTTACAAAGGTCAAATATTCTTAATTTTCATAATAATTTTAAAAGTAAGGTGAGGTTAGGTTGAGTTGTAACCCTATTTTTGGATTGATCGAGTTGACCCGACTAGAAAAATTTTAACTCATGAATTGACTTGCGATCTTCCAAAAATTCAACGCAACGCAAACCAAAAAAGCCTAACTCAATCCAACCTGTATAGTTGGGTTGGGTAATCCGGACTGATGGAGTTCTCGGGTTATATGAACACATCTAATGGCTATATTACAAACTTATGTTTGTATTAACTATCTCATTGAATCGGGAAAACATGAACATATATTTTTTTTTAGAGCAAAGCAAATAGTTGCTCTAGTCGCTGCTCTGTACTTCCCTTTTGTAGTTGACAATGATACTGTTGGTCGTCTTTTGCTACACTAGGAAATTGTTCCGGAACCGAGCTTGAACACATGCCCAATGTTTGATCTTTTGGTATCGTTGTCTTCTGCGCAGTCAGAATCACTATATCCAACTAGCTTGTAGTCTTTGTTCTTTTGTACCAAAGGTTGTAGTCGATTATACCTTTGGCATATCTCAGGATTTGTTGAGCCACATCCAAATGAGGCTTCTTCGGACTTTGCATGTACCAACTAATGACTCCAACTGCATTCTTAAATCCCTTTGGTTGGTTCATGTAGATCTCACGATCCAACTCTTCGTGCAAGAAAGCATTTTTCACATCTATCTGCCATAATTTCCAATTTTTACTTGCAGCAAGTGCTAGCGGGACCCGTACAGTAGTGATCTTGGCCATTGGACTAAACGCTTCTTCATAGTCTAGTCCATATTATTGAGAGAACCCTCGAGCTACAAGTCAAGCCTTGTATCTCTCGATCGATCAATTCAGGGGATACTTTATTTTGTAAACCCACTTGCAAGAGACGGGTTTGACATCTCCTAGTATTGGCACTAGTTTTCAGGTTTGGTTTTGCTCGAAAGACATAATTTTTTTCATGATCTTACCATCGTCATGAGTGCTAGCTCGTCTTTTTCTAACGCACATAGTGCCTTTGCGTCCCCTCTATCCACCATCTTCTTTTCCGAGGTTGGCTCATTGCTTTCGACGAACTTTTTCTTGGACCAACAATCCTTGGACATGTGGTCATTCTTCCTGCAATTGTAGCAAATACCTTCAAATCTCTTCCCTTGAGAACTCTTGTTGTCATTCTTCTTAGCTCTACTATGTTGTATGGTTCCCAATGACTTTTTTCTTTGTCAGTATTTTTGTATCCACCTTTGGTGAACGACTTATTGTTGCTCCAACTTTTATGTCCAACTTTACAAGTAATGATTGAGCGAGTCATTCTTGTACAGCAATAACGAACATTCTATATTTTGGTCGCAATCTGTGGATGATGATCCTCTTCATTCAAGTTTCTTCATTGACGGACTCCATATCTAATTCAATAATCTTCAGACATATCGACTTGACCCTGTGAAAGTACTGAGCAATCATCATATCGCATTGTGAGATTGATAACAGCTCATTCTCCAAAAGTTGTAACCTCGTTTCGTTCTTCTTTGAGAAAAGCATCACGAACATGTCTCAAGCTTCTTTGAGTGTCTTATTATCCTGGATGTGCTCTAACATCTCTTCTTTGACTACGGTTTTCAAAGAAAAAATTGTCTTGCCTGCTTTTATTCTCCAATTGCACAAATCGTCATTAGTATCCTCTCTGGAGGCATAATTTTGCTTCTGCCAACGACATCTCAAAGGTCTTGTCCTCGTAGATAGTACATCATTCATGTTATCGTTGTTGTTGAGTTTGTTGATTTCTTCGACGACTTAGAGACCGCCCATCGTGTTGACAGTACCTCACTAATACTTCACAGAGTCATAGACTACTCACGACTCGAAGAAAGTCACTCGTTAATAATCTCAAGAAATCATTTCTGATGTGGAAGATCAGTTAGAACTACAACTACAGAGCATACTAAGAGTTTCAAGAGATCTGACAACCTATACCCACTCCGCTCAGATAGAACACTCACACCCTTTCTTAAGACTTATCAAGAAGAGATTACAAGATACTATGTACAAACTACTTGCTTTGCTCGGGATGAAAAACTTAATGGGTCGGGGTATTTATAGTATAGACCACACATTGTGATCAACTAGATTTTATTTTCTATATTTATTCCTAAAATATCTAAATCTTTTTTCATAAAATATATTTACATATTTACCTCGTATAATTATTGGTCATGACCTTATTGGACTAGTAATAATCTTTCAACATCTCGGTTACCAAAATTCAAACGTCATAGCACACCTGACCATTACATGATAGCAATAGTAAGAGCTGGTACGAGGAACAGAGCTTACCGTCTCAAAGTTAAAGAAGCGTATTTATATGACCCATTTAGGGTTTTTGTCTATTCCATTCGAATTAGGTCGGAAAAACAAGTTCGATCAAAAAGTTAAATGTTTGAATCTTTTCACCGTAAATATTCTTGCATTATAAGTAATAATACGTCTAAATACGAAATATTTCCAAAAATTTGAATTTGGCATGCAAAAGTAACCGTAATTATTTGATGCTCAGACGAGACGATTGATGATTCGACGAGCATCATTTACAAAAGGAAAAGATAAATAAATATTACCAAGATGGTAAAAACCAATAAACAAGATCATAATTTCAAGGTATGAAATTACAAACAAGTTATGTTGTTAATTTTACTTATAAATCATGTAGTAGAAAAGGGAAATTACAACAAATTTAAACTTTCTTGACATAACAAAGAAAACAACACAATATTTTGTGTCAATTCATAGAAATAAAGGATATTAAGATCAAACCTAAACTAAAGCTTGAGCGATAAATCAAGTTCATGCCCATCGTCGACATGGTGTTCGATTTTCAACACTGGTTCCGAAAGATTCAAATTTGGTATCAAAATCGCCCTGTCTTCGTCAAATCTCCTCGTTGATTCAACGTTATTATTCATCATCGTTGTCAATCGAAACCCACCATTTTGAGCTTGAAATGCAGATATTCTTAGATTATTCACTGTTGGCCGAGAAGCCAAACTACCATGAAACTGCAACCCTGGTGATTTGAGCCATCGATACGACGGCTTGTGAATCATTGAATCCATTCGTACACCAAGCGACGATCCGTAGAACGAATGAGATGAGAGGGCGGTATACGGGTAATATGAAGCTAAGTACGGCGGCCGGCCGCCACCGAGTTCCATTCCTTGGCAGCGCTTGGCCATGGCTCTTTCTTGCTTGTGAGCATTTTGGTGGCCTCCTAAAGCTTGGGAGGTGGAAAATTCCCTCTTGCAAAAGTTGCATGAAAAAACCCTTGATTTTGAATTTGAAGATAATTCATTTACATGACCATGAGAAGAAGAAGAATCCACCGTCACCGGCGGCGGCGGCAGCGGCGCCGACACTATCCTCTTCAAAATCTCCGGCGATCCCTCGCCGGACTCTTCATTAGAAAGCTTAAGATCCAACAACAGCCGTGAGTTCGGCTCCTGTGATGACTGCCGATCACCGCCGTCAATTTCATCCGCCACCATCTTTTCCAACTTCACCGTCACTGGTCTGCCGCCATCGTCGCCGCCCGACGCGGCGGAGATACTGGAAGCTTCAATTTCCGCCATTGCCAACCAAAAATTAAAAAAAAAAAATTTATTCTTTTTGGATATCTCAAATTTGTGATAGAAATTGAAAGAGAGGAATTGGGTTTATATTTCTGGTTGAAATTAATGCAATTAATTTGCAATTATGGAAAGAAATCTCAAAATTAGAGTAATTACCATGAAAATTATAAAACAAAATGTTTTTTTTTTTTTTTTTTTGGAGCTGAGATGAATTATTGTTTGAAAGTTTGAAACTATAATTATTATATTTTTTAAAAAAATAAAAAATAAAATAATTAAAAATTATGAACTAAAAAGAATCTGCCACTAAAGAAAAAGATTCATGAGTTTGATCTGAAAAAGGCAAGAGATAAAAACACCATCCCATCTCATTTATTAAACTTTCCTAAAATAATTATCCAAATAATTTTTTTTTCATTTAATTTCTTTTTTTTTTTAATTTTGAAAATTGTGTTCATGTTCTTTTATTAATTATTATTACTACATGTTAGGGATATTATCATGGAGACACATTCAATTTCCTTAAAAAAGATAACGACAACCTATGACTTTTAGCGTCGTTAATAAAGGTGTTCAAAAAACTCGATCAACCTGATACAATCCGTCCGGTTTGAATTGGGTTATGAACTTATTTGAGTTGAATTGAATTCGAATAAATAAAAATTTTATAGATTGAGTTGTCCAGACAAACTCAAATTTATAGTTAATTTTAAAATATATATTTTTGTTTACTATATATAAATTTTAATTAATTGTCTGGAAAAATGAATAAATAAATATTATGTTTTTATTCCAAACAAAAATTTGAATAAATTACTCCAACAATCCAAAATAATTTATAGTTGGGTTAGATTCATTATTTAATAAAAGGTTGTTTAAGTTGAAAAAAATTTCGACCCGACAAGTAGGTTGAGTCTAAAAAACGTCTCAACCAAACCCAACCCAACTTACGAACACGCTTAGTTATTCATAATTTTTAAAAATTTTAATTACGTAGTAATCACAAAATATTGAGAAATGGGTCAAGCTCGATCTTAAAATTGAATAAGATATGAATGAATAAATTATTGTAATGGGTTAATTTATTATTATTATTATTTTGACGTATTAGATAATTTTTTTACCATCTTCTGATCTATTTATCGAAAATATATATTTTATGTCAGGTTTATTTTGAGTTTAAAAAAATATAATTGGAGAGAAATTAAATAATATTGTCTTTGATAAAATTTAAAATTTGAATTTAAAAAAAATAAAAATAAAAAGAAAAGGCAATATATTTAATAATTATCTTCATCACATCTAGCTGGCTTTCCATTAAATTATTGTGGCCTTTGATTTTGTAACTGATTTAATCAAACTTTATAATGATTTACCTTTGCAGTTACTAAAATAAAATAAAATAAATTTTAAAAATAAAATCTTATCTTAATTAATTAATTCATTAATTATTAACACAGATTTACCCATCAACTTAGCCAGTTGTAATGATCTTCAAGTTTTCTCTTTCCTTTTATTAATGGGATCAAAATAATCTTAGTATTTGATAATGTTAGTTTTAAGGGTAAAATGGTAAGAAAAATTATAGAATAAATAAACGTTACCAAAACCCTAATATTTATTAGTCGGTTCGAGCCATTTAACTGGTTAAAATAATGATTATGTAAACCCTAATATTTACGAAACCCTAATGTTTATTAGTTGGTTCGAGAAATTTAACTGGTTAAAGCAATGATTCAGTAAACCCTAATATTTACCGAAACCCTACTGTTTATTAGTCAACTCAAGCAATTTAACTAGTTAAAGTAATTATTCAGTAAACCCTAATACTTATTAGTCAACTCGAGCAATTTAACTAGTTAAGGGTAAAGCAATGATTCAGTAAACTTTAATATTTACCGAAACCCTAATATTTATTAGTCGACTCGAGCAATTTAACTAGTTAAAACAATGATTCAGTAAAACATAATATTTACCGAAACTCTAATGTTTATTAGTCGACTCGAGCAATTTAACTAGTTAAAACAATGATTCAGTAAAACATAATATTTACCGAAACTCTAATGTTTATTAGTCAACTCGAGCAATTTAACTGGTTAAAGTAATGATTCAGTAAAACTTAATATTTACCGAAACTCTAATATTTATTAGTCAAGTCAAGCAATTTAACTAGTTAAAGTAATGATTCAATAAACCCTAATATTACCAGAACCTAATATTTATTAGGCTACTCGAGCAATTTAATTGGATAAAGTAATGATTCAGTAAAAGCTAATATTTACCGAAACCCTAATATTTATTAGACTTACCGAAACCCTAATATTTATTAGTCAAATCGAGCAATTTAACTAGTTAAAACAATGATTCAGTGAACCCTAATATTTATTAATCGACTCGAACAATTTAACTAGTTAAAACAATGATCGAGTAAAACATAATATTTACCGAAACCCTAATGTTTATTAGTCAAATCGAGCAATTTAACTAGTTAAAGCAAGGATTCAGTAAACCCTAATATTTACCGGAACTTAATATTTATTATAATATTAATAAATAAATAAACTGGTTTTATACTTGGTCTTCAAAATGGTCAAATCTAATTTGATATTTAATAAATTAGGTAATATGAAATAGCATATAGGTTAAGAAAAACCCTAATTAAGGATTAATTATAAGAATTAAAACCCTAATTAAGGATTAATTAAAAGAATTAAAACCCTAATTAGGGTTTTTTTGTGGCCTTTCCTTTTTGCTACTTTATTATTCTCCTTTCTACCACTCTAATTAGGAATATATTTAAATTAAAGAAAGTTTGATTTGGTCATATTAATTGTTTTTTCTTTATTTGATTTATTTAAGTTAGATAATTATTATTTCAGCATAAATTGATACAAGTGGGTGTTTTGAAAGTTAATTAACTAATTTGTTCTAATTACCTTATAATTAATCCATTTCATTTGAATTTTATGTAAATAATTTCAAATTATCCATACAATAAAATATCTTTTTTTATGGGAAAAATCATGTATTTTTTCTTTTAATAATTTGAAGAATTAATTTTATTCTAAGAAAATAAAAAGGAATTTTTGGACCACTTGGAAAAATTAATAAGGAAATAAATTATTTGCAACCTTTCATAAAGAAATTCACATCCTTTCACAAAAGGGTTGGGAGATAAGGATAAGAGTGGATTTTTATTATATGGTATATGTAATTAGTTTTGTGATTTTTTATTTATTTATTTTAATTTTCTTGCCTAAATTTTGTCTATGTAATTCAATAAATTTTAAAATTAAATTTTAATTTTTGTTTTAAAAAAAAAAAAATTGTTTCTATTAACCTTCCATAGTGATAAAAATATTATTATTGTATACTATATATATATATATATATTTATTTATTTATTTGACAAAAATTATTATTTTATTTTACTGAATTTGATTTCAATGAAGATTTATTAAAAAGGTAGGAACGAGAAGACTAAAATAAAATTAAATTTAAAATATATAAACTAAAAAGATATTTCAAAATAAGTTAAGCGAGTAGAGTTTTCAATAGTCATACAAGAAATTAGCTGATATATTTCAAGAGAGTTCAAATAGTCATACAAGAAAGGATCGGGTACAATTAGACAATCATCCTTGTTTCGTCTTTTTCGATAGGCTGAATCAAGCAAATGTTGGATCGGGTACAATCAAACAATCATCCTTGTTTCGTCTTTTTCGATAAGCTGTATCAAGCAAATGTTTGAACGTTTCTTACCTAACCTTAAAACATCCTCATTTTGTCTTTTCCGATAAGCTGAATCAAACGAATGTCTGAACGTTACTTACCTAACCTTAAAACATCCTCGTTTTGTCTTTTGGTGAGTAATATCTCTTATTCTTATTACAAATAATTTTAGCAAATATAATTCTAAAAGTTCTAAATCATATTTCTTCAATTCTCTCTTCTTTTTTTTTCCATAAATAAAACCTTAAAATATATTTTTTTTCTTTAATAATTCCAACATTTTTTTAGGAAATATTCAATTTTAATCCTTCTATTACAAATTCTAACATATACTATTTTTCTATTAAAAAAAAATTACATGTTAGGCATTAACAATAAAAATAACCTCAAAATTCAGAAAATAAATAAATTATATTCCTAAACTCTTTTCGTTTTGTATTATCTCTTCCATGAAATATTACCTAATATTACATCATTGATATGCTTAAGCAATAAAATACACACCTGAATTTTCTACTCTTGAGTTTACCAAAATTTAATATACATACCTTTTTCTGGAGTCTGTCAATGGTGAATATGAAACTACTTTCTAATCTGGGTGAAAAGTTCAGGAGGTTTTCCAGTTCCTCCTGATCCACCCGGAGCAACGCCAAAAGCCGAGAAACCGCCGCTTCCTTGCTGGTTGCCGAACGCCCCGAATCCACCTGCAGCACCGGCAAAACCTCCACCTGCAGCACCTGCAAAACCTCCGCCTGTAGCACCTGCAAAACCTCCCGTTGGGGGAGAAGCACCAGCAAATCCTCCGCCGGTAGAGGCTGCACCAGCAAAACCACCGCCACTGAAACCGCCACCACCACCACCCGAACCAATGCCACCAAAACCACCGCCAACACCTGAACCAACACCAGCAAAACCACCACCAACAGGTTTCACACTAGTAAAGCCACCACCATTAAAACCGCCAGGGGATCCTGAAGGAGTTCCAGGTAGACTAGGACCAAGCTGTCTTGATTGTCCAAATGAACCAAGAACAGTACCCAGTGCTTGCTGCCCTACTCCAATCTGAGCAGGCTGACCAAACCCGCCTTGAGCGGGAGCTTGAGTAGCCATTCCAGAGCCAAAGCTACCAGAGAACGAAACTGAATTTGTCGGTTGTGATGCTGCTGCTTGTGAAGCCATCGGAGATTGGAAGCTAAACGATGCAGGCCGAAACAACTCTCCACTTGGAGGAGAAGCCATAGTAAAGGAAGAGTTCATTGAGGTTGCATTCACATTGCCAAACGATCCACCAAATGGATTTGGTTTAGGAGCATTCGACATAGGCGTAGAGGTAGTTCCAAATCCTCCCAAGCTGCTCAAACTGAACTCGACGTTATTCGTCTCTGGGGCCTCCTCGTCCATATCGTCATCCTGAGTAATCAAAGCATCTGAAGTTTCACTTTTACCATTTGCAGAAACCTTAGGAGTCGAGTTTGGTGTAGGTAATGGAACAAAAGCAGCAGATGACTGTTGTGGTTGCGCATCCGCTGTTACAAATGGAACATGTCCTCCCACATCTTTGGAAACCGTCTGGGTTACAGAAGTTGGCTCTACATGATTTCCAACAGCAAGTGTTACAGAAGGTTGAAGCTTCAGTTCACGGGACTCGGGCTTTGAAGCCGGTGCTTGCTTTTCAGTATCAGCATCTGATTTCGGCATCGGTTGTTCTTTACTCGAGGACACCAATGTAGGATTCAAGGAAGATAGAGTAGATGATGGTGATACCATCTTAGGTGCCTGAAATAGGGAATCAGAACCAGAAACAACTGGAGAGGCGAAGCTCGATTGGGCTGACGTTGACAGAGGTTTATTGAGATCTACAACAGCAGCAGGACTTGGAAATGATTTGCTTAGCGGAGATCTTGAAAATAAAGTCGACGCACTTGAAGGAGTATTTACAGGTGCTGGTGCTGGAACTGATGGTGAAAACACGGTCGGCGGTTTTTTTTCTTCAGTCTTTCTCAGTCCATCAACGGTCGGAACCAAAGAAGATGTCGTACCAACAGATGCAGGTTCAGGCTTATTTGCAGATCCAAAAAGTGGACTTGGAGTTGTAAGCCTCTCCTTTACGTTAGCAGTTTTCTGACTGTTTGAATTCAAGGTTTCAATGGAATCTTTCGGCGTGGACATCGGTTTAGATGATGTTACGAAGATAGATGATTTCTGCTCAAAGTTCATATTAGATTTCTGGATCGAGTCGCTTCTAGCGAGTGAGAAGAAATCAGAAGCTTTTGACTTCTCAGGATAAGTCACCTCTGCAAATTTGTTTTCTGAAGCCGGACTGTACGCTTCACTATTACTTTTTTTCACCATTTCATTAGATGATTGGAATACTGGCAGAGGAGATGGTGCTGTACCATTAGTTTTTTGCAGTGGTTGGAATTTCTGTCTAGGAGGGCTAGCCCATGAGAAAGGCGTTGCGGGGTTCTCGGAGCCTTGTTCTGGATATCGAATATGAATATAAGCCGAAACATTCAAAGCTTAAAGAACAAGAAAAATACTTTGTAACAGAGAATTTGTAAAAGCTGACAGTAAACAAATGACTATAGAAACCTTCTGCTTATGCTTCATCTTAGGGATTATACCTGCATTTTTGGATGATGATGATAGCATAGACGATGGTATGCGACTAGCTGGACGAGCAACGGTCGCTGGTCCTTCAAGAGTGGGAGAACGAAATTGTTTCTCATTGGACAATGGTGTTCCTTGCAAGATCATCCGCTTAACGGTGGTTTTCGGAGGTTGAACGCTAGCCAGGTTCTGCACCAATTTTACAGGGGATAAATGTTATGATACAAAAGCATAGAAAGTCTGCAAAATTGTTAAGACTATGACTAGAATTTATAACTTAACAAATCAGTCTTTTCAGATTGTTCACTTCGTAGCAAGATATGTCAAGACTTGTGAAAATCTACCAGAGTACGTATTTGCTTATGAGATAAGATGAAATTTGTGGTAGTCGTATCTAATATGGTTGCCCTTTCACAAAGATGACAGAGCATAAGTCAAATGGCTCTAACTATTATGATTGAAGTCGAACAATTCGGTTTTATCTCTAAAGCATTGAGCTGGATGGTCATATTGATCCAGATCCATCAGAAGATAACACAAAGAAGGCTTGACTTTATGATGACGCTCGATTGTACATTCAAATTAAGAATTCAACCGAGAGTAAGGTCGTTGGCTTGGTAAATCATTACAACGCCGTGAAAGAATTCAATCGAGAGTAAGTTCTGAACCATCTTCCATGTATGACACTTAATCCAAGTTAATTTTACTACTAAAAAAAATAGATCGTACTTTAAATTGACAGCAAAGTTCCATACGAAACAGGTAAAAAAAATGAAAATAGAGGTTCAAGGAAACACAGTACCCTGTCAAGTGAGTCTCTTCTCCTTCTCCCGGTTTCTGTTTCAGAATTTTTCGCTCCACTCCGCTGTTTTCTTCTCGATGTATCTTTACTTGAAAAAGAATCAGCAGAAAGTAAAAGCTTCTTACTAGAAGTTTCTGGAATTTTGTTCACAATTGGAGAACTGAAAGAAGCATCATAAGTAATTCCAATAGTCTCAAACAATTCCTTCTTGATACTCTGTCTTTTCGAAGAGGGTGATTCGATATTGAGTGTAGCAATTTGTTTTGATAGATTATCAGAAAGAAGTTGAGCTGCTGCTAATTGAGATCCCATTATGTTATTCAAACTATGTAAGGAATGACTTTGCCTGAAACAAATTTTGAGGAAGAAACGTTTGTCAGGCTTCTCAAAAAAACCAGCTGAAAAGCAAACGGCAATAAAGCTAATAAATTTCTCACAGAATAAAATTCGACTTACCTCGAAGATCCAAATTTCCTTTGAAGAGCTCTTTCGTTAACTTGAATTTCATCATTTCCACCAAACTTATTCAGCTCAAGGCCATTAAAATGCCTTTCTAACTCAATTAACTGGTTAGTCATATTCTGGAAAAGAGAAGAACCAAATGGATACATCACATCTCCAATCGAGGGAATTCATTTGTTTTCGAAACGATCGATAACCTACCTGATTCATCTGCAAAATGTGCTGTCGTTTTAGCTCTAATTCAGAACTTAGCTTTTGGCGATCCCAATGTTCCCAATAGTTGCTGTCGGAAGCTTGCGTAACAATACCTTCAATGTATGTTTTCTTTGACAAAACTGAAACCAAATAAACTAAAAATGTAAAATACATATGAAATTATGACCAGAAATTAATTGATTATAACCTACATGTTGATATTCAACCAAGTCAACGTGATGACTGGACTGACAATCGTTATTTATTTCAGGATCCCCGTATCGTCAATCAAATTCCTGGGATAACTAATGAGATTATTTTACAGAGAAACTTTAGCTTCAACGTTTCGAAGGGATATGCATGGAACTTTCTTATTCTACTTCTTTGTGACATTCAAATATTCAATGCATACTAAACAAATCACTTTTCCAATATTAGCTACATCAACATGGAATATTCCATGCCAACAAAGTTGCCATCAATCATGTAGTATAAACGAACAAGAAGCTGAGGTTTAAATACCTTCAACCGTTTTGTCAAAGAGATTTTGTACCTCCTGTGCACGCTCAGTCATTGTGCGCTGCAAAGAGAAGGAAAAATGAAATTCACGTGTAAGATAACTGTATTGATAACAAGGAGAAGGCTTGTGGGAAGAAATAGAAAAGGAAAAAGGGGCTCAAAAAGAAGAGACCAAAATTAAAGCATGTAATTCAAATCGAAAGAACTAAACAATAGAGGAATATTTTCTAAACTTGATATGAGAAAATCAAAAGGGCATTCATCAACATAAATCTTCTTTTTATTCTAGTTCTAAAAAATTCTATTATTTTTAACATCCAATTCACCAACTAATTGTCATCAAAGCAAGAAAAAGAAAATTCAAAACAACAAGGTATTCCAAACATAATAACCAAAAGAACAATCAACGTTAGATATCTACAGAATCCCCGTTAAAGTCATATAAACAGCAAATCTGAGGAAACGATCAATAAAGAAATGCATGCAACTAATTATAGTATTATTCTGAGTCACACTCCAAGAGAACACTTGAAACCTGGGTTACTTCTGATAATTTCTAAGCTCAAGTAATTTGCAAATCAACTGCCTATTATGCTTTATGTATTTTGAGGAAAAAAAAAACGAAACCTTTTGTTGAAGATATGAAAAGAGAATAAAGCTCAAAAGATACAAACACCAAAAGTGAGAGAAAGAAAGAACAAAACATAGTCAAATTACATAAGAAATAAGCCTTGAATAGGTTAAATAGTTCTTTCTCAAATGATTCTAGGTTGATATCCAGTACTGGCATTGGCCCTAGGACAGGGAATACTAGCAATCGTTTCTCATACCGTACATTTCTTTTTCAATTAGTTTCCTTTTCAGTGATGCTTCAATTAAGCTATTGTCGTTTCTTTATTTTTTTTCCTTCGCTAATCTCTCTTACTCTACACATCATTGCTATAAAATGAGAAGCCCTGCAGCCATTCATCCTCCATAATTTAATTTTTCCCATTTTTTTTCCTTTTCTGAATCTAGTACTTTTAGTAATAAATAGTGAGGTTAAACAAATTAATAACCATACTCTCAGTCAGCCAAAGTACAGGAAAAATAATTAACAAACTGAAAAACACAAAATAATAATTGATAATTACCCTCCATATTTGACATTGATCTGAAAGAGTGGCTAAGCCAAGCTCCAAAGCTTCAACGGAGCTTTTCTGGAAAGTAGTGCAGGCATCCAAAAAACCACCCGGCTCTTCTATAGATTCTAGAAGCATGTCCAACCCTTCGCACATTTCATTCATCTGTAGAGAATAGGAAGCATTGAAGAAGCCAGAAAAAATCTGAAAGAAACAAAATATATATATACACAAATATATAAAAAATCAAGCTTTCATTCAGAAAAAATTAGAGGATACAAGGGGAAGATAAAAATAATACTCCATAAGAGTTCTACTAATCCAAGATGGGGATCAAATCAAGTAAAATAAGGCTTAAAGAATAATTATAAAAAAATTTACACGAAAACCCAGAGAGAGGTATGATGTCTCACGAAGGATCACCACCTCTTTCTCCGATCTTTCAATCCCTCTAAAAATCCTATTGTTTCTTTCCCTCCAAAATCTCACACAACAGCACAAAAACAAGCAAACCATAGTCGTCGACTCTTTTCACGAAAAACAATACTTGGCTGCAAAATAAATTACAATCTATGTCGTACACATGTAATATAGAGTTAAGATGTAAATTGAGCAACTCTAATTGAGCATAATCTAACCATTTTGGAGTATGACGCATCTACAACTTTCTCGCTTTTGACTTCAGTAATCCTCAATGGCCTCGTTGACTCTAAGAGCCTGTTCTAAGATTTATCTTCAAGAAATGAAGGCCTCTTAAAATATGAATTTTTCTTTGGGGAACTTTCCTTAATTAATCTGGTAAGATTTGTCTTCAAGAAATGAAGGCCTCGTTATTTTGTTAACCACATACAGGGACCATTATTCAGCCCAAGCATAAAAATGTGCAGAGGAAATCTCATCTTCTAATTCAAGCTGTTCCTAAAAGGGGGAAAAAAATTAATTCCTAAGAGGAAAATATCGGCACAAGAAAGCTCATGCAAGTATTCTATCCCCTTTTCCTTTTATGCTATTAGAAATGGAGTGGAGGTGTATTTTTCTTTTATACATTTTTTTTCCCGATGAAGATGGATTGGAGTATAAGCAAGCAAAAGAATAGCAGACCAAGTCATAATGGATGTATCAATTATAATAATAATAATAGTATTCAGATCTTTAAACCAAATCGTTCCTACAATAGAATTGAGTATGCCCATACTGAGAAGTGATTTGAATAAATTTCGTTCAGACCTAACTCTAGAAAATCAAGCTGTAAATTAGGGCTTTATACTTCGGATTGTTGCCTTGTATGTGTTTATAGCTGTATTTTTCTTTTCCTAATGGGTTTAGATTGATAGCATATTTTTTTATTATTTGATTGGGTGTCTCTTTGTATAAATCTGATTCTTCTCCACTCAATGAGATATAGGAAAATATTATCCTTCCTACATAGCTTCACTTACCGGTTTTGCCAAGGGGACGTTGCCATAATTTCGCTCTGAACCATCTTGCTTCTTATTAGAAATTTTACCCAACGAGAAGTTGTCTTGCAAAGATACTTGCGAGCTCTGTATCACTGGTAAAGATTCAATTTTACCAGCACCTGCACTAACTTGTCTCCCACTTTGTGTTAATGTACTTGGAACATCCTTCGGTTGAAAAGGCTTTCCAGCAAAACCTGTGAAAGCATTTGCAGCACCCGAACTTTGCTTTATCGTTGATTCTTTAACATTGAGAAAGGGATGGCTAGGAACATCCGCAGATTGCTCCGAAAAAGCAACAGACCCAAGGCCAGTAAATTTCTGAACAGGCTTATCAAAATTCCCAATCTGATTGTTGGGTCTCTCCAAGAAAGAAGGCTTTAGCGATTGGCTAGACATGTCCACAGATTGCCCCGAAAAAGCGACAGATCCAAGACCAGTAAATTTATGAAAAGGCTTATTAAAATTCCCAATCTCATTGTTGGGTCTCTCCAAGATAGAAGACTTCAATGATTGGCTAGGCACGTCCACAGATTGCCCCGAAAAAGCAACAGATCCAAGACCAGTAAAATTTTTAACAGGCTTAGCGAAATTCCCAATCTCATTGTTGGGTCTCTCCAAGGTAGAAGGCTTCAATGGTTGTGAAAAAGCAAAAGAATCCATTTGCTGGCTTTTAGTATTACTCTCTCTGGTAATAATTGCACTCTCATCTACTTTAGATACTGGACGCTGATCAATATTAGAAAAGAGCTGAGGCTGATCAATATTAGAAAAGAGCTGAGGCTGATCAATATTAGAAAAGAGCTGAGGCTGATCATCAGTAGGCACTACTGTATCGTCTTCCTCTTCCTCATCACAAGCAGAAACAGTCTCATCTGAAGCTTCAGATTCATTAGCACTGCATGAAAAGTTTAAAAAAACCATAGTAAAAGAAAATCAGGAGCTATAATCATAATATTCAGGCTGCTATTAACAAGGGGGTAAATAGACTTTGGTCTTGGGTAACACTAACAAGCAAGGCCTCAAAACAGATAAGGCAGTACCTAGAAAAATGAAACAGAATGAGTTTTCCCTCTAGAGTAAGACACAAGAGAGTGCAATATGGCGAGACTTCTCTAATCTCTTCATTTCCAACTTGGACTTCCACCTTTCCAGGGAGAGAAACTCGATCAATGCACAGCCCCATTACCAAATTATCGTCACCATTGTCTGAAACAAGAAAGAGATAGAATTATATCACAGAAGAAGAGATACTGCAGAAGTACAAAAATTAAAACCTAATCTCACATAAGTGTGTAAATAAAAACTGACTGTAAAGGCAATCAAAAATTTCAAATGGTAACAAGCCCTGCAACCCAACACTAAATTTCAGGAAATGATACTTTCCTCTGTGTGTGCACATGAGAACACCAGGGAAAATCAAATAAATAGTGAAACGCTACAAGAAAACAAAACGGAACCAACTCTTAGAAAATTCAAGAAAAGCACAAGTATATTAATTGGATAATGTCTCAAAATAAATTGATCTACCACATTGTAATCATTTTGTATTGAGAAGCCAAACTTTCATTTAGAAGAAAATAGAAAGAATAAAAGAGGACCAACATTGGCCAACAAACAAGATGCGGGACTAAAATAAAAATAGCCTAAAAGTAGCCAAACAGGACTAGCCTAACAAACAAGAAAAGGGCTCCAATCCAAGAGAGTATTTAAGTCATGAAAAACCAACTCTAAGGAAGCCATAAATGTAGCGATCAAAAAATCACAAGGCAGGAAACTTTAGCACACTATGAGAGTTTTCTTTTCTTTTCTTTTTTTCCTTCTTTTCCTTTTATAACCAAGATATTGCGACTCCCTTGCATTATGCTTAAACACACCACAAGTTTCTGAAGCTTTTTTATCACTCCAAGGCCAGCTCCAAGAGAGACAAATAGGGTTTCAAATTATGAAGTTCTCTACCTACTCGATTGGGTTTGGAAAAAAAAACCCTATGGTCCACACTGCTAAAGTTTTGAAAATATCATCTGTATTTATGGAGCTATGGTTTTGACAATATCATAGCGAAACTTCTGACTACAGAGTTTTTACATATCAAGCTCCTGCTGATTCTCCAACTAGAACCCCAAACGGAACAACCTTTTAATAAAAACTTATTTAGATGCAATAATTTTAACTCAATCAAATGAACAAAAAAAAGGCCAAAAAATTGAAACTTAAAAAGTCATAATATAATATAAAGAAAATATGTTTCTTATTTGATTCTTCAAACAATTAAAATCTAAAGAGATCAATATACACAAATACACATTCAGAGAAACGTCTTTTAGACTACATTTATATTAGGAAATGCAAATCACAGTTCATTTGATGACTCAATGCATTAAAATGGGACACATTCCTAGGGAGGGGGGAAATGGCAACAAGATAAACTAATGAACTGTGGTAGTAAAATCATGAGATCACTAACCTTGAAGCTCAATCCTTGGGAGTGACTTATCTCTTTCAATATCAATAACAGCAACTTCGTTCTCAACCTCTTGCAACCAAGCAAGCAACACAATATGCTGATCTGTATTGTTCCTATTGGCAACAATTGCGAGCTTGCTGCACCCAAATCAAGAAAGGTCATAAATAAAGTTGACCTATAGGATCAGAATTAAAGAATAACCCCAAAGTAACGGGAAAAGTTCTTTAAATAAAAATAAAAAAGGAGGAATTCCAAGTAAAATGCAATTTCAAAGGTTCAGAGCTTAAATGAGACCAAGTGATTTCTACATACCATTTATCTAAATAACTCAATAATAAACAAGGCCCAGTTTCAACAGGCAAAATGTCTGGAGTGAAACCTGAATATATATCATGGAACGATAACAAGACTTTATTTGAGGAAACCTACAAAAGAAGGTGACAAAAATTAATCTACCAAAATACATATAAAATAAATAAATCAATAACACATTCACTACAACATGTTGATCAGTTAATGATACTGTTTCATAATTCTTGTTAAGCAAATTACATTCAATTTAGTATGAGTTTGTGGAAACAAATATAACTCTCGGCTGTTACGATAATTCAGAAGATCAGAACAATAAGTAACAGATTTATAACCTATAAAAGGAAGGTGATTGATCTTCAAGCTAGGGCACTAATTACAGGGAAAGTATGCAAACGTTCTCAATATATAAAAAAAAATGCTTGGGGTAAAAATATTAATAATAATAATAACAACATAATATACCATCCACAGATATAAGATTTTGTCAAGACACAAGAAAGAAAAAAAATTATTCATGATCTTCCTCACTTCTTAATCAATGTATTCGTAACCTTAGCAATCATTTCCTTGAATAACGACTGCTAAGGTTCCCTCAAACAACCATCAACCCTGTTTTGATCTAAACTACTCCTTTTCTACTAAGAAGACTGCACATGGCCAATCTAATAAAGCTCAACTACCTTTTTCTCTAAAGGTGATACAGCAACTCTCATTAGCTCAGTAATTAGTAGTATCCCAATTTACTTCTTTTCGCTTTTTCATTCTCCTAGCAGAGTGTATAAGGTTATTAAGAAGTCGATGCGAGATTTCCTTTGGGAAGAGGTTGAAGAGAGGGGAGGAGCGCACCTAGTGAATTGGGAGACTATGGGAAAGTCAGTCAATCTTAGTGGGTTAGAACTTGTGAATCTTGAGTTTGTTATAGAGCTCTCTTAGGAATATGGCTTTCGCGATCCCTCTCGAATCAAATTCCCTTTGCTGTAGGATTATTGTGAGTAAGCACGGTCCTCATCCTTTTGAGTTGTTCTCGAATGGGGTAAAAGTTCTGGCAAGAATCCTTGGAAACAAATAATCAAGCGCATTATTTTTCTTTCCACATTCAAGGATTTACTTACCCTATAAATGTTTTTATTTCCCAATGAGATAAACTATACCAATTGGTAAACTAACTAATGTCTCACAAATAATTTCCACAATAGCAACCGTAAACATCAATAAAGCTAGTGTACGAGATTTTTTTTATCAAGAAACCAAGGTTTCAATTAGAAAGAAGGAATATAAAAGGGCTAGTAAAAAACAACAGCCAAAAGAAATTATTCAAACAACAATGGACCCAACCAAAAAAAAAGGACTCCGTGCAGAAGAACAAGGCTTAGAATATGATAATTACAAAGGTCCTTAAATTTTTAATTTACAAATGCCTAAATTTGGCAAGATCTCACACCTCTTTCCAAGACCTCTTATAGCCTCTAAAAATTATCTCATTCCTTTCAAGCCAAATGCTCCATAAAACAGCAAAAAAAAAAAAAAAAAAAAAAAAAAAAAAAAAAAGTATTAAGCACAATCATGAACACAAACCTTCTCACGAAAATAGAAATGGAAAAAGGAGAAAAAATTAATAAAAAGAAAAGGAAAAAAGGAAAATCACAGCTACTCACGTCAGTGATTTTTCCATCTTTACTTCTGATAACTTGGACAAAGTAATCTTCTTCATCACCTGTTGCAGTCACTTGAAAGCATCCTATAATGATACAATCAGCACGAACCCACTTGATAGAGTCAACTGACAAATCAGGAAAAATCAAGTTAAAACATGGTAACCAGAAGTATTTTCTAGAATGATAAATATAAGAGTGTCATTAAGAGTAAAAATAGTATTTTTGTTGTTTATTACATAATATTATCATTTTCAATTTATTTTAGTTTTCAGATGTTTGTTTTTTACTTTTCTTAAATTTTCTGGATTATTACAATTTAGTTAGAATTTAACTTGTATGATAATTCCTTGTTCTATTGCAAACCTCATTAGTTATATTTTTATTTTGGAGAAGGAACGACGTAGTAATTAAAAAGAATTACATAAGCGGAAGGAAGAGGCAAATTCCCAGACTAGCCATAGAGTTCCCAAAACCCTGCAATTGGAGATTTATTTTAGCTCCTTTTGTCTTAGTTTGTAAGCTTGTTAGTGTTTTTTCACTTATCTCAATGAAACTTTGGCTTCGCATAATTATTAAAAAAATAATATTTGAAATTTTAAATAAATAACTCATGACAATGACAATTATCCCAATCTAAAATTGCATGGGAGAAGAAGCAATGTCTTCAAAATTCCCATGATTTCTCTGTAGTCAACAACCCCCATATAACAATGACAATTATCCCAAACAAGATTTTTTTTCTTTAACCACTAATCATTGGCAATCAAATCTATCTCACGATTGTAACCAAACTAAATAGGGTTAAAATAGGAATAAAAAAGTATGCTGAGATTACTGAGGAAGAATGCAAGGTACTCCATTCCATGCTAACAACTCAAACTCAACTTGTAGCCAACCTTAGAAACATTAAATTTGTGTTCCACTCAGATAGATCACAAAAGTAAAATATAAGAGACATCACTCACCAAAAGGAAAAAAAAGAATAATGAAAGTTATGAAACCTTCACGTTTCAACACTTTACAGACATCATTTTTACACACACACACACAGAGAGAGTGAGAGAACCTTTCACTGCAAAGTCCGTATCAGTGTCACCATTCCCTAAACTCGGCAAGAGTGACATGGACAGTCGTTCCTTGAATTTATATGAGAAAATGGTAAGAGTGTCCTTTTTAGCCACAGCAATGAATTTTCCTTTCACACTGCATTCAACTAAAATCCAAAATAAGATTTTTAAAAAGTTCAAAAATAGTAGCTCCATAAAAATAAGCTTTGCTCATAATAATTGATGTAAATGGATTGCTTTCATAAAAAAAAAATAGCAAAAAAGCAGGGGCAAGAAAATACAAACAAATAAGAACTTCTCTTCCAAAGACGCTGCAGAGTATATGTGGGGGAAAAAAAAGAACAAAAATAATATAATAACTAAAATAGTTCACTATACAAGGACAAAACATATATGGACAAACAAAGTCTCATTGATTAAATGAAACATACAAGGATAAACAATAGATGAAGTAACTAGAAGAATTGAGTAGAAAGATGCAAATTTTAGAGAGCTCGTCTAATTTTTATGAAGAGACACCCAGTACTGGATAATTTCATAGGAAAAAAATAAAAAGCTCAGGGAAATACAGCATCTCTACTTGCATATACGTTGCAAAAAGATTCGTCTTCTTGAAGTAGAAATTCTAAATAGGCCTTTTAATAGCCCAAGATATCCATGACCATGGCAACTGTACTTTTTTAAACTGACATTTTGAAGCTTTTTATTGTAGAATGTGATGCTTCTGACAAATGGTGTAGACGGAAATATGATGTTTGCAACACCATATAAGATAATACATTGATATACATATTGTAACACGAGCTAAAAGATAAACTACCTATTACTCGAGGATAAAAAAAAATTGGGGCAAAAGCAACAAGATGCAATATTTCAATATTAAATAATGTATTTTGATGAGCAAACCGAGTTTAATAGAAGTGTGAAAACAATAGTCCTAACCATCGTCAATTAAATATACAGTCATTTAACATAAAATGTAAGAAACTTATCAAACGCCACTTAAATTTGCCATTAAGAATTATATACATAAGTTACTGTACAAAAGTACACAGCGTACCAGCATCAATATCGTGCATGATATGTTTAAAAGGACCACTAGCCGATCCTTGGTATAACTTTCCATGTTTTGAAAGAACTAGATAAGAATTTTCCGGCTTTCTGGTCCATTTGAAGTCTTTGATGCAACTGGAATCAGTTGTTGAACAAGAGAAAGAGGGTTTTTCAGCCTGCATAGCAGCAATGAAATAAAAGAAAATGACTTGCAAGAAAAATAACTAAAAAAAACCACTAGCAATAAGAGTGAAACAGCGTCAAATAAATGGAAAACTTGCTGAGAGATTAGAAGATTTCGATTTTCAGGCGAGTTAGAGGTTTCGTCAAAATACTACTGAACTTCCAGAGAGAAAAACCATGTAATTACTCCGTGCAGTAATTTAATTCAGCAACATACATAACCAATGACTGATATTTTCCCCGTTGATGCAAATAACCAAAATGACATTTCAGGGTAACGGTGCTTTGAAATTAGGACAAGCTTTAGCTAAAAGCACTACCTTATCAAGCAGCGAGTCAACTGAAAAAAGATGAACATCACCAGCTACGACGGCAGCAAGAAAAGAATTATCATTGGAAAGTGCTAGAACATGAACTTTCCCGACGGAAACATCCACAATACTCAAATCCTGGATTGAAGAACCAGTTCCCCCGTTTTTCATCTCCTTAGCTGAAGCAATTACATCCGTGGTCCTCACCACAAAAAACCCTAAACAAACAAAATTCTTCAAAAAAAAAATCACAGAAAATCAACAGTATTCACAACAAAGGGGAAGCAATTGAAATTACCAACCAGACAAATGGGCAACGAATATGAGACCAAAACTCTCGGACACAGCAAGAGGCTGGGAAGGAGGACTTCCAGGATCAAAAATGGAGTCATTGAGCTTCACAGGAACAGGTTCGCCGATCTTTTCGAAGTAGTAATCGTTGGTTTCAACATGCTCCCCTTCGTAAGAGTCTTCCAATGCAATAGGAGTTGAAGAAGTGGAATGCCGCGAATCAACGGAAGCCATGAATTGACTGAAGCTTTTCTCCGAATCGAGAGAGAAGCTCCGCCGAAGGTTTTTGAAGCAAACGAATGTTCCTTTCTTTTTCTTCTTCTTTCTTCTTCTCCGACTTGAAGCTCTTTAAGTGCCTTTGGGCGGTAAGCGTGTGGGAGATTAAATATATAGCTCCGATTTTAAGCTATTTAATTTTTTTCCCAAAAAAAAAAATTAAACGAGTAACCAAAATTAAAAAATAAATAATAATAATAATATAAAAAATCTCAATTTATATTCTTAATTAAATTTTTCATATACTTTTAAACTTTAAAAATAATTATAAAAAAAATACTCTTTCAAAAATACTTTTCGATTTTAAAAAATTTCATTAATATTTTTAAATTTTCACGTTTAAAAAAAATTTAGCACAGCGTTTCATAAATACTCATAAATTTTTTTTAGAATGACATTAAAAATATTTGTAGATAATCTATGAGATGTTAATAGTGAATAGTAAAAAGGTGTGTTTATATGACTCGATAATCTGACCAACCCAGATTACCGAACCCAAAACATAAGGGTTGGGTTATATTGAATTTTTTAAACCCCAAAAAATTTGGACCGATTCATGAGTTAACATTTTTTTTTAACCCGGAAATAGGCTTACGACCTAATTCAACCCTATTTTAAAGATTACTACAAAGACTACGAATATTTAACATTTGTAATCGATGTTAACGATACATTACTACTTATGAGTATTTGATATTTGAGTTTTATGAAATTTTAGTTATTAATGTAACACGTATGATATATACAAATCGGCTGATTAGGATAAAAGTGTATTCCCGACACCTTTTGATACACACCGTTAAAAAAATATAGCAAAAAATTACAATCTTCAATGTTTTATTTTACAAACCTGTACTCCATTAATATATATATATGTCAAATAATTGAACAAGCTCGAGTTATCTATTTTTTTTTTATCTAATAAAATAATTAGAAACTCGTGATTTTTTCAGTAAATTTTATTAATAAACTATAATATTTACCAATAGTGATAGATTAAGTTAAAAATGTTAAAAACACGGTAAAATTCATAAGAGGTCACCCAATAAAAAATTGGTAAACTATTTTATAAATAATTAATTACTTTCAAATTTTTGTAAGTATTTTTTAATCATTTTATTTTTATTTATTATATATATATATATATATATATTTTTTTTTTTTTTGCCATTTGGATATTTGTTGTTAAAATAAATTAATTAAATAAAAAATTGGAAGCCTTAGCGCCTCTGTAGAAGCAGAGAGAGAGAGAGGAAATGAGCTCGCAGCCACTTCCAATCTCCTCTCTTCCACCCATCGCCATAGCCAAAGCTCACAATCAAACTCCATTAAAACCAAGCTCCATTTCCATCTCCTCATCTCCTCTTCCATCTCACAATCTTTCAGAAAGAACGCACATCCCCTCCCATGTCTACAGGCACCCAGCCGCCGTGCTTCTCGAGCTCTGCACTTCCATGAAAGAGCTCCACCAAATCCTCCCACTGGTCATAAAAAATGGCCTCTACAACGAGCATTTATTTCAAACCAAGCTCGTCAGCTTATTTTCAAAGTATGGCAGCATCAACGAGGCCGCTCGTGTTTTCGAGCCGATTGAGGACAAGATCGACGTTCTCTACCACACGATGCTAAAAGGTTATGCGAAGAATTCGTCGTTGGAGAGTGCTCTGGCTTTTCTTTGTCGAATGAGGTACGATGATGTTAAGCCTGTTGTGTATAATTTTACTTATTTGCTTAAGGTTTGTGGCGATAATGCGGATTTGAAGAGGGGTAGGGAGATTCATGGGAAACTGATTAAGAATTCGTTTGGGACGAATGTATTTGCAATGACTGGTGTTGTGAATATGTATGCGAAGTGTAGGCAGATTGACGATGCATACAAGATGTTCGACAGAATGCCTGAGAGAGATTTGGTGTCTTGGAATACGATTATAACAGGGTTTTCCCAAAATGGGTTTGCAAATAAGGCCCTGGAGTTGGTTTTGAGTATGCAAGATGAAGGCCAAAGGCCTGATTCGATAACATTGGTTACTGTTCTTCCTGCTGCTGCTGATATTGGATCATTAATGGTGGGGAAATCTATTCATGGGTATGCCATTAGAGCTGGATTTTCAAAGCTTGTTAATATTTCAACTGCTTTGGTTGATATGTATTCAAAATGTGGATCAGTGGAGACTGCTAGATTGATTTTTGATGGAATGGAACAGAAGACTGTTGTGTCTTGGAATTCCATGATGGCTGGATATGTGCAAAGTGGTGAACCAGAGATGGCTATTGCAATTTTTGAAATGATGTTGGAGGAAGGAATAGAGCCTACCAATGTAACCATTATGGAAGCGTTACATGCCTGCGCCGATTTGGGTGATTTCGAAATGGGGAAGTTCGTTCATGAGTTCGTCGATAAGTTAAATCTTGGTTCGGACGTTTCCATTATGAACTCATTGATATCCATGTATTCGAAGTGTAGTCGAGTCGACATTGCTTCTGATATCTTCAAGAACTTACATCGAAAAACTCTTGTCTCATGGAATGCAATGATATTGGGTTATACTCAAAATGGAAGAGTGAGTGAAGCTTTGAATTGTTTTTGTGAGATGCAATCTTTAGGTATAAAATCTGATTCATTTACAATGGTTAGTGTGATACCTGCTCTTGCAGAATTATCGGTCACTCGCCAAGCTAAGTGGATACATGGACTAGTTATTCGATCTTGTTTGGACAAAAATATTTTCGTAACGACAGCTCTCGTCGACATGTATGCAAAATGCGGAGCAATTCATATGGCGAGGAAGCTTTTCGACATGATCGATGATCGGCATGTCATAACATGGAACGCAATGATAGATGGATATGGGACACACGGACTCGGTAGAGCTGCAGTGAACCTTTTTGACAAGATGCGAAAGGGAACAGTTGAGCCAAATGATATTACATTCTTATGCGTTATTTCTGCTTGTAGTCACTCAGGTTTGGTAGACGAAGGACTTCGTTATTTCGAGAGCATGAAACAAGACTATGGATTAGAGCCTTCGATGGATCACTACGGTGCCATGGTCGACCTTCTCGGTCGAGCTGGTAGGATCAAGGAGGCTTGGGATTTTATAGAAAACATGCCAGTTAGTCCCGGGATTACCGTGTACGGTGCCATGTTGGGTGCTTGTAAAATTCACAAAAACGTCGAGTTTGGAGAGAAAGCAGCCAATAAACTGTTTGAGATGAACCCTGATGAAGGTGGCTATCATGTGTTGCTTGCAAATATTTATGCTTCTGCTTCAAAGTGGGGCAAGGTAGCTGAAGTAAGAAGAACAATGGAGAAGAAAGGGCTTAAGAAAACTCCTGGTTGCAGCTTTGTGGAGCTAAGAAACGAGGTCCATTCCTTTTATTCAGGGAGCACAACTCATCCACAATCCAAGAGAATTTACGCCTTTCTTGAGGAACTTGGGGATGAAATCAAGGAAGCTGGCTATGTGCCCGATACGAACTCGATTCACGATGTGGAAGACGATGTCCAAGAGCAGCTTCTCAATAGCCATAGCGAGAAGCTCGCCATTGCTTTCAGTCTTTTGAATACGAGTCCGAACACTACGATACACATACGAAAGAATCTACGAGTGTGTGGAGATTGTCACAATGCAACGAAGTATATTTCGCTCGTGACCGGAAGGGAGATCATAGTAAGGGATATGCATAGATTTCATCATTTCAAAAATGGAAGTTGTTCTTGTGGAGATTATTGGTGAGAGCTTTAGCCATGCTGTTTCTTATACATTATAGTTGTAACACTCAATATTGATAAAATATAGCAAGAGATAGGCTGTGTTTCTTCTACCAGTTAAAGGCTTGAAATTGGTTCTTTTGTTTCTACCGACTTAAATTCTTTAGCGTTTTGATACAATCAACTTGAAATCAGACTAGACCATAAGTCAAGAGACATTCGAGAAGCGACTAGTCTTCTATCAGGCCAACCACTACATAAGTAAAGAGAGATCCATATACCAGTCATGAGCGACAGTGAAGTCGTTAGGCAGAAGTTGTAGCTTCTAGGACAAAGTCGAGCCACTAATAGAGTGGGGAAGGAGGCAGTTGTAGCTTCTAGGACAAAGTCGAGCCACTAATAGAGTGGGGAAGGAGGCATACTATACATAGACTAAATTAGTAACGGCTGAAATACCAAAAAAAAACGACATCAAATTTCAGTGAACTATTTAAGCTATCAATGTGATTGATCCGATAAGTACCAAGAGCTTTCGGTAGACTAGTTTCATTTCTGAATTTGCTTGCAACAAGTCCTAGCATTAGTATGAGTTCGTTGACCACATAAGGGCAATCCATCTCGATGACGAATAATTTTATGAGCTAAAATAATTATATATATTTTTTCCTATTTACTTTAGATCGAATTTCATTTTTTAATAAATTATCTTAAACACAAATTTTCTTAAATAAATGACTTTATTTCAAACGAATATAGAATAAAATTATCAGATATGCATATACAATTGTATCGGGAACAAAAAAAAATATTTTAAAAAAAATTAAGATAAAATTTAATTAATTTGGTTCGAGATAATCTAATTTCAACATGTTAATCAACTAAATCCATAAAAAAAAATTATTATGAGTCAAATTGAACCCCCTAAAATTAGGTTTATAAATAAAAAATTAAAAAAATATATATAATAATCAAACGCCCAAATGAAATTAGGGTTGAAATTAGGGTTAAACCCAATTTAGAAACATGATTCAAACCCTAATTAATTCAAACGCCCAAATGAAATTTATAATGTTTTTTTTATTTATTGCAAAGGAGAATTATTATTTTTACACAAACAGAAATGAATTGATAATTCATATAGATTTACTTTTCAATTGCGGAGTCGCGAGTCGATCTCAATAATTTATACATTTCGAGAGCGTTTTAGATAATTTGAGAATACTGGTGGTTAGGAACCCGACACGATTCGGAAAGCGACGTTGGATGCAGAAATCTACACAAATTTGGGGATTTTCAATTCAAACCAGGTTCTTAGGGCATTGATTTTCCAGGTTTCATCTTCGTTTTTGTTTGTGAATCGATTGAGTTTGTTTCAATTTCGATTATATAGAAAAAGTTTTAAATTCGAGTTGTAGCTGTGGGAGAGGGAGATCGGTCGAGAATCGATATGACTCCTGTTTGTCCCTTCGTGAAATCTGTTCGTCCTGACGACGCTTCTTCTCGGAAGCACCAGCCGGAATCTGCTTGTCCTTTTGCGAAATCCGGCCGTTCTGATGATGCTTCTTCAAGAAAACAGCAATCATCGGAGTCTTCTTGTCCGTTTTCGAAATCTGCTCGTTCAGACGACGCTTCTTTGAAGAAGGATCAGCCTGAGGCGGAGAAAGACGTTGCCGATGCTGCTAAAACTGGCGGCAAATGTCCGTTCGGATATGATTCTCAAACTTTCAAGATTGGCCCTCTAAGCTGTATGATTTGTCAGGCACTTCTCTTTGAATGCAGCAGATGTGTCCCCTGTTCTCACATTTTCTGCAAGTAATTTATCAGCTATGGTGCTTTTTGATCTTCGTTTTAGTTTCTTTTTGGAATCATTCAGGCATTTATTCGTTTGTTTCTTGTTGAATTGAACTAGAGCATGTATATCACGCTTTAATGACTGCCCCCTGTGTGGAGCTGACATTGAGAAGATTGAAGCACACGCTGATCTGCAAGCCACTGTTGATCGCTTCATTGAAGGTCATGCGAGAATCAAGAGATCCCAGATGAACTCAGACAAAGAGCAGGAGGAAGTTAGTGAAAGTAAAGTAGTTATTTATGAAGATTTGTCCATGGAGAGAGGTGCTTTCTTGATCCAACAAGCCATGAGGGTAATATTCCTTGTTGTTTTCTTCCTGTTTCGTTCGTGCCCTTGATCTCTGATTGCATGTTTGATCATCTCACTGCAATCAATTGAATCTTTCCTTTGAAATCCTTTTATTTGGAAGATCTAGTCAATTTGTCCTCTTTAGGCTTTCCCTTTCCGGTTTCTCCTGTTTTTAAAACGTGTATGCTAGGGAGAGGTTTGCACACCCTGAATGTTTCGTTCTCCTCTGGGATCTCACATCCACCTCCATTCGGGACCCAGCATCCTCGCTGGCACTCGTTCCTCTCTCCAATTGATGTGGGATCTCACAATCCACCCCCCTTCGGAGCCCAGCGTCCTCGTTGGCACACTGTCTGATGTCTGACTCTGATACCATTCGTAACAGCCCAAGCCCACTGCTAGTAAATATTGTCCTCTTTGGGCTTTCTCATTTGGGCTTCCCCTCAAGGTTTTTAAAACGTGTCTGCTAGGGAGAGAATGTTTCGTTCTCCTCTCCAACCGATGTGGGATCTCACAGTTTTCATCTGTGAGAACACACAGATAGAAAGCAAGAATTTAGGAAATTAGGGAACTCCATTTCCTAGCATCCCTTTTTGTTCTTAAAGGTTTTGAACTCAACTCTGGCTTTTATTGCAGGCATTTCGTGCCCAGAATATTGAAAGTGCCAAATCCAGGCTCACTATCTGTGTTGAAGATATTCGAGATCAATTAGAAAGAGCGGGCAATTCATCAGAATTATGCTCACAGCTTGGAGCAGTTCTAGGCACACTTGGTGATTGTTGGTATGTTGGCTCCCTTCTATCTCTCATGATGGGACATTTAATTTCTTAAAATGCCCCATCCCATCAATATCGTCCATTAGTTTAGTGTTTATTGAAACTTAGGTGGTGAGTTTTTGAATTAGATGTATCTCTATGAGTCCCCTTGGTTTCACATCGGCCTATTTGTTGGTAACAATGGTCAACTAATAGGTCTTTTAGGCATTCAGATTCTTGAGTTATCATTCTAACTACTAGCATGTGTAATTAAATGAAATCCTGATGTAAATATTCCTTGCAAGTATCTGAACATTATTATTTGTCCAAAATTTTTTAGTCCACCAAAACAATATCCATAAATCTTGATGTAAAGGTCTGTTGTTTGATCCTAATTCACAGTCGAGCAGCTGGGGATGCTAGTTCTGCAATAAAGCATTTCGAAGAAAGTGTAGAATTTCTCTCAAAACTACCCGAAAAGACTCGCGAGGTTCTTTATTAGAAACTTTTGTGAATTATCAACTGTTTGCTTTTGTAATACTTAGTAACCCTTTTCTTCTGAATTCAGGTCACGCATACACTTTCTGTTTCACTAAATAAAATTGGCGATCTTAAGTATTATGAAGGAGACCTTCAAGCTGCAAGATCTTATTATCTGCAGTCTCTTAATGTTCGCCGAGATGCAAGCAAGCATCATTCAGAAGATCCATCCCAGGTTTGTGATTGTGAATTTCTTATATGAAATTTTTTATCCTAAAAGATAACATGTCGCGTATGCTATCCATCCAGTTCTAGAACCTTTTAGTGATAAGTAGTTTCGTTGAAGGTCCATCGACCAAAATGGATGTTAATAGAGACAATAAAGTCCTAGCGAGCAAAAACTAATTTTTGAACATCATCAACTGCATCTTGTACACTATGAAATAAAAACTTAAAAGGAATCTTTCTGGGCGGACTAGCAAGAAAGCTCAAGGGTACAAAAAACTGACCTGAATGCCTCATTCCCTTTCAAAATTGTCCAGTGTTTTCTTTTGCATTCCGTGTAACCAAAAGGAACGCAAAGTTATACCATTAAGTACCAACATACTTTTGCAAATCAACTTGATGTATAGTAGCTTAGTAGGGATAGTTTGAAAATTTTTGCATCTTTTTAAAAGTTTACTGTTTTAGTTATTGGCTATTAGATAGTGAAGTAGTTCTGTACAGGGACCTTGAAATAAGTTCAACACTGAATAAAGATTCTTTTTTCTCATTTGAGAGTTCTTATGAGGGTCGATGTGAGATTGCATTATCTGGATCAGTGTGTTCTCTCCTGAGTAAACGTCTGTTGTCAATCGAGACCGAAAATTTAAGCATATTGTAGGAAAGGGCCATTTATCTAACAGCACATATAGCAAGTTCCTAGAGGCTATCTGTTAACATAAACCTCTTTCTAAGAGAAAAAATAGAACTTCATCAATCCGTCATTGCTATCAATGAAATTCAATGGTTATTTTGTGAACTCAATGTAATCTTGACTTACTAGTTGGCTGAGTACTCTTCAAATGCTTACTGTCGACCCTTTGTAGTTTAGAACATGGTTGGTGTTAGGAGGTCTTGGTCCATTCTTGCTTACGAAGACTTTCGTTGTGGATTTTTATCGTCACATTAGCATGCGTTTTAATAAATGAATAAATAAATGATATTGTTCAAGTTCCTCATGGTTTCTGAAATGGCTACTTTTTATTTACCTTATTGCTTGCTAGATCCTAGATGTGGCTGTTTCGCTTGCAAAAGTGGCAGATGTGGACAGTGGTCTAGGAAATGAGGATATGGCAGTTAATGGATTCGAGGAAGGCATAAAATTATTGGAAGCATTAACACTGAACTCAGAGAATCCTGGTCTTGAGCAGCGAGTAAGGCTAAGATTCTTTGCTTCCGAACCTTTATACATCATGTTTTAATTAGTTGAATTATATTTGAGTTAATCGACATTATTTCTATATTACTCGTAGCGTCAATCTGTGTTGAAGTTCCTCGAAGGTCAACTTGCAGAGCGACAAAAGGCAACTCAATCCAGTTGATGGAAAGACGTGATGGCTTCTGTTAGAGATCATTCCGATGGTCTATATGCAATATGCAACGTCTTAGTTAAGCAAATAAGCTCATTTTAGCCGAGAAACGGGGAAGATCGCGAGCATTAAGGAAATTTATCACTATGGAATACGTCGACTTGGATGCTCTCGTCATGTTTTCTTCAGCATATAGTACAGAAGCATACATAATCGATGTTGCTTTATTCGCATTGCTGAATCAGCAGGTCTGTCCAGTCATCACGTCACGTCTCGTGTATAATGGTGTTCTTATCGTCTCTAATAAGTCTGGTTTTTGTAGAATTTAGCAGGAACTCCTCACGCTCTTTTTCAGTGAAGTTGTTTGCTAAGCTTGAATCTCTGAAATAAATTGAACTTTAAGTAGTACCTGATCTTGTTTACGATGCTTTCTTCCAAGAAGATATTTGTTGAGTTATGCAATATTCAGTTGAAAATGGTGGACATTTCATTGGCATTATAATGCCTTAATTTAATCATTAACTTTTTTGTTGAAGATATAATATCTTAAACTTTACCACATTAACCACAATGATGTGAATTAATAGGGTTTAGGGTTTAGACTTTTAGGTGTTACCATAGTATATAAACAACATTTACATAACAATACTTAAAAGAAAAGTGAAGTGTCAATACATCGACTGTTCATATTCATGTTCCTTTCTCTTGTTCTAGTAGAATTAAACAGAACGATGTATGTCCACAAGAACACAATGAGATAGCGTCTAGGCAATCGGCAATCAGCAATCGAGCACTAACTGTCGATCTTTAAAGGGCAATCTAACGCTGCTGGATGATGAAGTCCCGTTCTCATCTCATACGAATTGAATCTCTAATTCTCTATTCCTATTCCTATTGAATGAATTATAATACTTTCGATAATAATAATGAAACCCTTTGTCTGCTTGGATTGATGGAGGGGCTGGCCTACCCAGGAACTTAAAATTTCTGAACCAGCATGACAATTTGACATCATGAGCAGTGTCAACCCATCTGATTACTCCATCTCTTCTCTCTACAGCTGCACCCTGAGAGTCACAGTAGACCATAGCACTGTCAACCTTTTTTCTGGTAGGTTTATGTTAAACCACAATCGTAATGTGTACACTAGGAGGGGTGATATGGGAAAAGGCCACCAGACAAGACGTTAGTGGAAAGTGTTGTAGGGATGAGCATGGGAGTGAGTTATTTATGAGATCTCACATTGATTGGGGAGGAGAACGAAACATTTTTTATAAGAGTGTATAAACCTCTCCCTAACAGACGTGTTTTAAAAACCTTGAGGGGAAGCCCGAAAGGGAAAGCCTAAAGAGGACAATATCTACTAGCGGTGAGCTTGAACTGTTACAAATGGTATCAGAGCCAGACACCAAACGATGTACCAACGAGGAGGGTGAGTCCCGAAGGAAAGTAGACACGAGACGATGTGCCAGCAGGGACACTAAGTCCCGAAAGGGGTGGATTGAGGGGCCCCATATCGATTGGAGAAGGGAACGAGGGTCAACGAGGACACTGGGTCCCAAAGGAGGGTGGATTGTGAGATCCCATATCGGTTGGGAAGAAGAACGAAACATTCTTTATAAGGATGTGAAAACCTCTCCCTAACAGACGTGTTTTAAATACCTTGAGGGGAAGCCTGAAAAGGAAAGCCCAAACAAGACAATATCTGTTAGGAGTGGATTTGAGATGTTACAATATTAGTGTTGTGTCTGTTAGGGAAAGGGGAGCGTTTATTATGAGCATTAGAACATTGTTCTAGGGTGTAAAGTTACCGGCTCTCTTGAATTGGCTGGCTGTCTTGTATTCTTGTTGGAACCATGTTTTCCCTTTAGTATCAATCAAAGAGTAAGGAAGTATCCTTACAGGTTGATCGAAAGGGTAGTTGCTCACAGCATCCTGAAACTCCGGCAAAGTGACTAGACATCATGAGCAGTGTAACCATCTAATTATACCAGCTCTGTCTCTGAAAGAATATTTTTAAGTATGTAAACCCCATACAATCAAATCACGGAGCATAGCATTCAGGTTAATGGATGAAATATTTTATGGTACAAACTAATCTCTCTATCCAAATAAGAGGCATCAGACATTTAATCTTGTGTCGGGAACAAATATCATTATTTGGTTGGAAATATGTACACACTGATCATTGCAATTATTAAGGATATCTTGTAGAGTATAAAATGAAGGTGCAAAAGAACTGACCCTTTTTTCAAATTTCTCAGCAGCAGCAGCAGTTTTTCTCGAACCAATTATCAACAGGAGACTTCAAGCAAAGATCTGAGCATAAAATATCAAAAAAGTAATTTTATAGACCCGGCATCATATGCAGGATTGCTTTTGGGTCATTCCATTGATCTACTGAGATGTTTGGCATTCTTAGAACCCCCATAAGTCTGCCAATTTCAAAAGATGGTAGGCTTAGTTTTTAAACAACATGGATTTGCCTCTTTTG
The DNA here is from genome assembly GCA_033971965.1 of Cucurbita ficifolia. Taxonomy (NCBI): domain Eukaryota; kingdom Viridiplantae; phylum Streptophyta; class Magnoliopsida; order Cucurbitales; family Cucurbitaceae; genus Cucurbita; species Cucurbita ficifolia. Next base: position 10,593,201 of record CM066979.1, read on the forward strand.
AAGCTTTGCACCTTCAGGAGCAAAAGTTTGTACCACCACTATGACAATTACACTCGACAGCTTAAATGCCCTTAGCCCACGGTTCTTTTAATCCTTCCTTCCACAGTTCCCATCTCCATTTTGGCCTTGGATGATTAACTGCACGTTTTGACATGATTCCACCAGCAAGGTGAGAATCGGCATTGTGATAGATGAGTAATTCCATATCGAGGGAGTCGGTACATTTTTCCAAAATGGGAATGATAAACGGAAGTTTTAACTCAATCTTGTAGGTTTCAAGGCTAGCATGAATCTTTTTCAAATCTCTCATCCCTATCCGTCCATCCAAACCTTCAGCTTGATAACAAGTCTCGGCTTCTGAGAAAACTCCTGGACCCAATTTAAGAAAGCTAAGATTTGGAAATATTTCAAACAGTGTATCAAGGCAAAGCTTAACAGATTCAACAGATTCCGCACGTTGCATTGTATTGAGAGTGAGTTCCTTTATAGTTCTTGCAGATGAAAACGTTGTGATGAGACTGTAAAGACACGGAAAATGAAGCTGAAGCTTTCTCAAGCAAGGAAGTTCATTAACTTGTAACCCACTTGCATCTTGTAGACAAAAATGAAAATCAGATAGCATGGGAGTTTGGATAATAAGAGATTTTGGTTTGACACACTTCAGTTCAAGTTTCGAAAGGCTTGGTGCACATATGCTCAGAGAAACTGGAGCATTTGACACTGTCCATCGACAGGTTTTAAGGTGTGACATATGAATTTTTGGTTCATTTAGGCCCCCAACCCCTATCAAATTAAGAATTTCAAGATGAGGGAAGTTATAGTTAACCTCGCTCAGATCTTCATCATCTAATCTTATAAATTCTAGGGTCAGACATTTGAGGGAATTCAATCTATTCAGACCATCCACTGACAACCAAGCATTCTTCAATTCAAGTTCCTGAAGATTGCCACCTACAAGAAGAAACAAGTCAAGGTCAAAAAAATGGACAATAACATGAAAATTTCAGGTCATGGAAAATAGAACCAAGACGATAACCAAAATCACTTCAAATGGATAGAAACAAATTGGTCCTGGTATCAGGCAAATTAATGGATCTTACATCTACCTGGATGAAAAACTCGACCAAAAGTTCAACTAATGGGAAACGAGGATCCTTCTTTAACAGTTAGTTCTCTAAGTAAATATCTAGAATGCCAAATACTCGGCTTGATTCTAAGACTGAACCTCTCTTTTCCTAAATCCATCCAACCACTGATTGTTTCTTAGTGCTTGCACTGATCCATGAGACGTCAATAAAATAAAGAAAGGAGACTATGACAATGCCTTCTGAGGGTTATAAAGCCTGCTCGTTTTTCTTCTCTTGTCCAAATTATTTCAGCCATATAACTTTACTAACCAAATTTCAGTCTTTCTAAAATCGCACGAAGACACACCAGGAAGTTGCCCTTTTGGCATCCTTATCGTTTCCATTTTCGGAAGCCAACCTATGCTATTCATTCAGCCATGACCAAACCACATAAACATGAACTTCATTATATTACCATCAAAACAGAGGAAATAATAACTGAGATTTAAGAACTGGCTTGCAACAGATGGCGTGTCATGATACTTCATAGTCTACCACACTTTCAAAGTTGACATGATAGTTAAATCACTACAACTTAAGCTACATCTTTTATTCATCCTAGCACCCTCACTAGTGGGCTTGAACTTGAGTGGAAATTCTAACAGTTGACAATATATTAACCGGGGAAGAAATGATATTACATGGGTTCAAATATAGTACCTTCTGCGTTGATACCATTTTAAAACAACGTTTAACCCATAAATTCAAGCTGATGAATTAATGTAATCTTGTATACAAATTCTTAACCATCCACAATATCCCATATTTCCTTTGTGAAAGACATGCAGAATTATTGGAGATTACCCTCTACGTCCTCACAGCGGTCCCTTAAATTTTCTTGTTTCTCCGTCCCATGCTCTTATTGATCATAATGAACTAGCAAATCAATTCCAACATTTTCAACAATTCAAAAAACGGTTCATGTACTTCTCAGTCTTCCAGACGTGGAAACGTCTAGAAGTTTAGATGAACGTAAGCAGTTCCATGAAGAAATTGATATTTTAAAGCAATAAGATAGCGAAACTCACAGCATAAAGTAATTAGCGCCAAAATCTTCGATTGCCTCCAGCATGATTGAACCCAAAAATCCACTATCGACAAGGACGTCAAGCCTCTACCAATCGCCGGCAGCCATTCCCTAGCGAAACCAACATCCGTCAAGAACAAGTCATCAGACCAATCCTCAACATCGTCGTGCTCATAAGAAATCCGTCCAAGTGACTTCTCCACACCGATCGACACAGAATCAAGAGCCACAAAATCGTCCATCAGACTCTTCAATATGACCTTGAAAGGCATTACTAACAACCTCGTCTCCACAGCCCTAGACTTGAGATATCGATCCAATGAACAAAAGAGGTTCACTGACCTAACCTCGCGTGAAAGAACATTAAGAGATTTGGAAGCCACACGGCACCGAGCCAAATCGGCGGAATCGGCCAGTCGATTCAGGATTTCGAGAACTAACGAAGGCGGAAGATCATCCATGGCGGAAAAAAGAAGAACGTTTATGAATTCTGTAAATTTGTGGCGATAAATTTACGCATCTCTTCGTTGGCGGTGAGATTGGATCATTGCGATTAACGAACAACGGTTTCAGAGAATATTCATTTTGGTTTCTCCTGTACGGACAAACATGAAGAACAAATAATGGACTTTAAACACCAACCATATATATATAAACACAAAAGGATAAGCATAGTAATCAAAGCTGGTTTAACCACGGAGTTTGGTTAATTGACCTATTATGGTTTAGTAAATCAAACCATAGTTAAGAAATTGTCAATAGGCTAGCTTTTATTTATTTACTTATTTTAATTCGACATAACATAATTAAATTATTTAAAAGACTCCGAAAGGATCCGGTTTATCATATATAATAGAAAAACATTGATTCTAGCTCCTTGCTCGTGAAGAATCCGAGCAAAGAAGAAATAAAGAATCGAAGGTAGGACAGTTAGTTTCGTTCTTTTGACTATTTCGCTCGAGCAAATCTAAAAGGATCGAGCTTATCGTATCTAATATAAAAATATTGATTCAAGCTCCTTGCCTATGGAGAACCCGAGCGAAAGAAGAAAGCAGAAAATCGAAGGTAGGCATTTAGTTTTGTTCTTTCGACTGTTATGCCAAAAGAAGCCGAGAAGGATCAGGTTTATCACATCTAATATGAAAACATTGACTCTAGCTCTTCACCCATAGATAATCCGAGCGAAAAGAAGAAAGCAGAGAACTGAAAGTAGGTCAATTAGTTTCGTTCTTTGACTATTCCGTCCGAAGAAGTAAGAAAACATTAGGTTTATCGTATATGATATAAAACACATTTATTTTATGGTGTCATCGAGTTTTTCTACTCTTATTTAATATGCTTATGAAAATTGGTCGATATTTCTAGTATATTTTAGTGTGCTCGTGCAATTAATTTGGATTACACTAATTTTGATATTCATGTAACTAATTTCGATGTGACCAATTAATTTGGATTAGATTAATTTTTATTTTATATTCATGGTCGTATTTGAAACAACAACTTTTGAGTTGGTATCGGTTTGGTTGGTCGGTTAGAGACATTTTTTAAAACGCGTACGTTAGGGAGATGTTTCCATACACTTATAAATAATGTTTCGTTTTCCTCTCTAACCGATATGAGATCTCACAATCCACTCCTTTTAGGCCAGTGTCCTCGTTGGCACACCGCCCGATACCTGACTTTAATACCATTTATAACAGCCTAAGCCCACCACTAGCAAATATTGTCTGTTTTGGTCCATTATGTATCGTTGTCAGCCTCACGATTTTAAAATGCGTCTACTAAAGAAAAGTTTTTGAATGCTTCATTCCCCTCTCCAACCAATGTAAGATCTTACAATATCTGCTAGCGGTGAGCTTAAACCGTTACATTTTTTACCCAAACAACCTTTATTAAGTAATGAGCCTAACCCAATCATAAATTTTTTGGGTTGGGTTGGTTCGAGTCATTGATTCAATTTTTTTATTAACATCTATTTAATTAATTTTAAATATTCAATTAAAAATTTGCCACTAAAAAAAACATATAATTGTCAGATTCGGCTCCAGACAATCTAGGTGTAGGGAACCCAGGAACAACCCAATTTATAAATTTTTAATTTATTTTTAATCCAAGTCAACCTATACCTAATCGATCGTTTTATAAATTAATCTTATTTATAATAGATTTTAGACTAAATTTATAACTTAATTAATTTTTTATATAAAGTTAAGCGTAAAATAAAATAGTGATTTTTTTTTTAGAAAATAAAATAAACACAAAAATAGAGTTTTAATTTTTTAAGTGAATTTTTACGAGAGATAAAAAGAAGAAAAAAAAGAAAAAAAAAGAAAAAAAGAAGAAAAGGAAAAGAAAAGAAAAAAAGAGAGAGAAAAAGGTATATTTGGAAGCTCGTCTGGAGCTATTTATTATTTATTATTTATTATTTATTTTTTGTCCACCAACTATTCCACTAAACTGAGTTTGAGGCGATTTCTTGATTATAAAAAAAAATAAATAAATAAAGAAAATAAAGAAACACAAAATGAAAGGTTCCTCACCATTGAAACGATATTATTTTTGATGCCGAGCTTCGAATGACAGAGGCTTTAGGTTTGAGTGCGCAATATCTTCGATTCTCCGCCGGCAAAACCACCTGGGGAGCGAGGATCTATGGCAGGTCTGAACTGAAATTGGTAGGGTTTGTTGATCAAATTTGGCCGCAGTTTTTTCAGATTCGACTAGCATAAGATCTGAATTAGCTCCTTAGGTTTTTTTTTTGTTTTCAAGCGCCTGCATCAAATTTCGTTCTGAGTTTTTTTCTCTGATTCGTCGTTTAATTGTTGAATTGAAGGCCATTTCGTATTCCCTAGAATCTTGATTTGCGTGCGCTTATAAACTGTTCCGATCGTTCACGCAATTGCTTAGGCAATTGTGAGCTTTTATTGTTTGAATGAATTGTTAGTACAGTTGGAATTTAGGAGAGTCGGATCGCCATTTACAGCTCATTTTTTGTTTATTTGAAACGAAAAATTGCTCCTCCTATCTTCCGTCTCGTACTCAACCTTAATGTACAGAGGGCATTGAGTGCGGGGTTTGGATGTGCGTCTTCGTCGCAGTGCTTCTCTGTTTATATATTCGGGCGGAACTGTTTAGATATGCAGCAGAGTGAGGGCCTTTCTAGGAACAGTAATGAAAATGCTCTTTCTTCATCGTCTTTGAGGCTGACAACGCCTCAGAAGTCTATTAGACGATTGGGGTTGTGCTCGCAAATAGCAACCGGCGGACAACACTCCTCGCCCATTGTCTTCCCTGAGAAGCGCAGCAAGGCCAAGTCTTCTTCTAGGCGAGGTAGTGAGATTAATTCCTCTATCCCGAAGTTCACTATGACTTCGAGTGCCGATCGTGACAAGCCAAAGAAATTTGAGCATAGAATTGACATTGGTGGAGATGAAAAGTCTGATTTGTTGGGCTATACAGTATTATCCGGTAAGCTGATTTTGGACAAGAGAAAGAATTCGGACAAGAATGTTTCTGATGACACTGGTGTTGCTGATCGAGAAAGTTTTGATGCTAAACTTACTAGCACGGCCTTGATATGGGGTTCTCACATGCTACTTCTGGAAGATGTCATTTCAGTAAGCTTTTCTTTACGTCTCAGCAAAACACATGGTCCATGATTTTCTGTTGGATGTATTGATGAATTAATGATACTATGCCCCATTTGACAGGTCTCGTACAATGTTGGTCTCAGGCATTTTACAATTCACTCATATCCACTGCAGAAAGGTCCATGTGGTCTTTCTTGTTTAATGAAGCCCAGGAGGAAGCCGAGAGATTATCGCTTTTTGTCTTCTAGCGTGGAAGAGGCAGTTCAGTGGGTTGGTGGTTTTGCAGATCAGCACTGCTACGTAAATTGTTTGCCTCACCCCTTACTCTCCTCAAAGAAGCAGGCATCTTCAGAATTAATTCCGGTTGATACACCTCCTGAATTACTTTTCAAATGCAAGAATCCACCAAAAATGCTTGTGATATTAAACCCACGCTCTGGACGAGGCCGCTCAACTAAAGTTTTTCACGGGATTGTTGAACCAATATTTAAGGTATGATTTATCCATGTTCTAAACGTGTATATCAACCACCCTGTTTCCATTGAACTTGATTTTGTCTTGAGCTAATACCCAACAAATAACAATGGAGTACAAAGCCTTTATTGACCTTTTGTATCAAGGCTTACTGATTCAGTATTAAACTCTTGATGGAAGTTGAACATTCCTACTCTTGGGTGAAGTTGAAAATTTGGATTTGGATCTTTTCCTTTACTTTGGTGAATTGATTTGGTAGTTTTTTCATGGATTAGAAAGATTGACTACCGTGTTTCTTTTTTTTTTTTTTTTTTTCTTGGCAAAACTTAACAGCTTGCAGGGTTCAAATTGGAAGTGGTTAAAACAACATCTGCAGGCCATGCCAAAAAGCTCGCATCTACTGTTGACATAAGCAGTTGCCCCGATGGTATTTCTATTTGATGTGCTCTATTATGATAAAGAAATGTTATTTCTGGTTTGTGTATAAATCAGATTATCTTTTCCCTCTTTAAATAATGAATCCATCTCTTCAATTTTCAGGAATTATTTGTGTTGGAGGTGATGGAATTATTAATGAGGTTAGCCAGTTATCTATATTTTCTAATAATTCTCTTTGGGCATTAACAACGGTTGGGGCTCTTATGTGTAATTGTGTATTTTTAAGTTGTCCTTCAAATTTTATGAGGCATCTTTTGTTTCCGTCTTTCTTTTCTCGTTGAAAGTTGATTTCTAATTTTCTTTCAAAAGTATGCTTTATTTTGTGTCAAAAGGGGGGAAAAACTTGTTTTATTTTATAGAGGCTCCACATTTCCCCCTCGCCTTATCGTAGTGCTAGACATTGTTTTTAGCTTTGTATTTCTTTAATGGTCTATTAAGAAATATAAATCACATCAGCCTTGGTGGTTATGCAGGTTTTGAATGGTCTATTAAGTAGAGACAACCAGAAGGAAGGAATTTCTATTCCAATTGGAATAATACCTGCAGGTTCTGATAATTCGTTGGTTTGGACTGTTCTTGGAGTTAGAGATCCTATTTCTGCTGCCATGGCTATTGTGAAGGTGAAAACTTTTTATGGTTAACTTGGGGTGTTTATAGAGTTGTACCACAATCACATAATTATCTTGCACTTCTTTTTTATTGTTCCTAGATATATGAACAAGCTTTCCGTGGCTTGGAAACCCGGTTAGGATGCAGTATCGCTCCCGATTTGTAGTTTACAACATGTGTATGTTTTTTGCGAGTTTTACAAGATATTTTCTTGTTGTGTTTGCTTTTTTACCTAAGGTCTGTACTAGCAAAGGTAAATATTGGGGTTTACCTTTCCTGTTCTGGAAGAAACGTAGATTGTATAATTTATTAAAAGAATGAGGACGTACTCACGTGGGAAGTTGTAAAAATCACCTCTTATATGAACGTATGAGTAGTTCTCAAAAAAAATAATTGCATGATGATGTTATTGCCAGATATATGCACGTATATTCATGCTTGTGTGGAAACACAACTCATCACGATTTCTACACCTATAACCCAACTTTTTATATGCACCACATGGGCAAGATTCTATAGACATTGAAATTTTTGTTGTTTCAAGATTAGTGTTATTAGCTATGTTTCTCTCTCTCATGCTGTGTGGTGATTTTTATTTTTCCTAGGGTGGTCTTACTGCAACTGATGTTTTTGCTGTTGAATGGATCAAATCGGGTGTTATTCATTTTGGGTTGACAGTCTCATATTATGGATTTGTCAGTGATGGTAAGTAATGATTTTCGAATTCATTTTATCATTTAGATTAGTGTTCTAAACTAATGTTGATAGAGTGAAGTGAATTAGGGACATGCTTCTCTTTTTTGGTGTTCATGGAAGTTTTTCTTTCCCCTTGCTCTTTATGCCATCAACTTTTATACTTCTCTATTTTACAATGGTATACCCTACAGCATTGTATTATGTACATCTTTCGTTGTTCTCTTGTCAATTCACACCTTTTTATGGTATAAATTCATCCTCTCTTTTTGAGTTTTTTATAATTCAAAAGTACTATGAAAGAATCAAAAGTGAAAAGATAAACTAAAACAAACAACATAGGTTAAGTAATCTTTATAAGCTTAATTTCTTAAACAAAAAGTTAGAAACAAAATGGCGAGGCCTACTTTCTGTTTGCTATTGAGTCATGCTTGTTGAAATACTTTGTTCATCCTCATGGGGCAAACCTCTCTCTCGTGATAAGCTTGAAATTAAGTTTTTATTGCTCGAGGCTTCAAAATTATTTCTGTATTTTTGATAGATGAGATTGTGGTGTGAATAAAGCTGCGGATGGCTTTTGAGTAGGCTGACCTGGCTTCATTTGGGTATCATACACAAGTTTTTGTAGATGCGTCTTTCCTTTTCCTCCTAAGAAACGAACTTCCATTAATATGTTGACATATTATTTACATGGGTTTTGTTTCATCAAAGAAGATGGTCTGAATTTGCCTTTTGTTACAGTGTTGGAACTTTCTGAGAAGTATCAGAAGCGGTTTGGTCCTCTACGTTACTTTGTTGCTGGATTCCTCAAGTTCTTATGCTTACCGAAGTACAGTTTTGAATTGGAATACCTTCCAGCATCATTAGAGGATGAAGGAAAACGCCCTGCTGAACATGAAGTTGTTGACATGTCAGATTTATACACAGATATAATGCGAAGATCAAGCAAAGAGGGAATCCCGAGGGCATCTAGTTTATCAAGCATTGATTCCATAATGACGCCTAGTCGAATGTCTGGTGGAGACTTGGATACAAACTGTAGTAGCACTCGTGCTAGCACTGAACCATCCGAGTATGTACGTGGTCTCGATCCTAAATCGAAGCGCCTTTCATCAGGAAGGAGCAATGTAACTGCGGAGCCCGAAGTTATCCATCCACAGCCACCCTTTTCTGCTAGGACCAGATCAAAGTCCAGGACAGACAAGGGGTGGACTGGGTTGATTACAACACAAGACACCACTAGATGTTCCTGGGGCAATGCTGCAAATAATGACAGAGAGGATATATCTTCAACACTATCTGATCCGGGTCCGATTTGGGATGCAGAACCGAAGTGGGATCCCGAGTCCAATTGGGTTGTTGAACATCCTATTGAATTGCCAGGTCCAACAAATGATGCAGAAGAAGGTCCAACAGAGAAAGCTCCTGTTGAAGATAAATGGGTTACTAAGAAGGGGAAATTTCTTGGAATCATGGTTTGCAACCATGCTTGTAGAACTGTTCAGAGTTCTCAGGTAGTCGCCCCAAGATCTGAGCACGATGACAATACTCTCGACTTGCTTTTGGTTCATGGGAGTGGACGACTAAGGCTGTTGCGATTTTTTTTGCTGCTTCAGATGGGTCGACACCTTTCGTTGCCATTTGTTGAATATGTCAAGGTTTGCATACTCTTGCCTTCCCATTTATCCTTGCAATTAGGTCTTTGTAAAACGGTGGAAGTGATAGAGATTGTAAAGTTCCATCCAGCTACATTTTCAGTAAAAATATGTAGAATGATAAAGATTTTAGACAGTCGAGCGTCGTTACCATAACGTTGATTGTTCTCGATACAGGTGAAGTCAGTGAAGATTAAACCCGGTAAGCATACGCACAATGGCTGCGGCATTGATGGTGAGCTTTTCCCCCTCACTGGCCAAGTCGTTTCTTCTTTGCTTCCAGAACAATGCAGACTTATCGGTCGATTTCATGGCCATCATGTATAACCAAGTAATCCTTATATCTGAAATATTTTGATGCGTCACTGACTGATGATCACATTTCGTTTAACGTCGTCATCTTCAAACATCCTCGATGGATAATGGTGTCAACATTTGCGCATTTTTTCGTCATGTGGTCGTGTAACATGCGGAGCAAGCCTTATACCATAATAGAGAATCTGTGCATTATTTCCTACACATTTCCAGTCTCACAGTTCTGCTCTACCTCCGAGCAAATCGAAGTCACTGTAAATCTTTCGTTCAGAAAACGGGTCGCCTTTTGTCCCTCAGTTCTATCCCGCCTCTTGAATTCCCCTGTTGTGTATTTTGTACCCATATCATATCAGTATCATTGTATAAGCGATATAAGCTGCACACTCAACTCCCTGTCAACTCGATTTAGTTCTTCCTATTTACATTCTTCACAAGTTTTCTGGAGATACTTATATTGTATATACGTGACTGTAAGCTTTTGGTCTGCCCTCTCTAGTTTTCCCCCCTTCCCTTTGATATGTTTATATTATAATCCTAGTAGGAGCGTTTCTAAATAAGTTATTAGCGATTGAACATGTTCGAGTAGCTTATCGATGAACTGGTCGATAGTTGAAATTTGAAATTTGGTCGAGACATTTCTTGGTAGGTATGAGTTATTAATATAATTTGCTTAGCTGGTTTTCCCCCATTTCCTTTGATATTCTTGGCTATGTTTATATTATAATCCTAGTAAGAGCGTTTCTAATTAAGTTATTAGCGATTGAACAGGTTCGAGTAGCTTATCGATGAACTTGTCGATAGTTGAAATTTGGTTTAGGCATTTCTTGGTAGGTACGAGTTATTAATATAATTTGCTTAGTTGGTTTTCCTCATTCTCTTTGATATTCTTGGCTATGTTTATATTATAATCCTAATAAGAGCGTTACTAAATAAGTTGTTAGCGATTGAACAGGTTTGTATAGCTTATCGATTATCTCATTGAAATTTGGTTGAGACAAGTTACTATTATCATTTGCTTAGCTGGTTTTTCCCCTTCCCTTTGATATTTTTTATTATGTTTATATTATAATCCATAATCCTATTAAGAGCGTTTCTAATTATGTTATTAGCGATGGAACAGGTTTGAGTAGCTTATCGATGAACTCGTCGATAGTTGAAGTTTGGTTGAGACATTTCTCCGTAGCTAGTATGTAAATAATACTAGATTAAAATGATAAAAAAAAATTCAAAATTTTTACATGGAAAGTTTAATTACATATTTCATACTAAATAAACACAAAATTTTAAAAAATGTGGAGTGAATAATTTTTCGAAAATTCTAATTTCGGACGATTTGTCGTAAAACAATGAAGCGGAGTACGACAGCGCGATAATCACACATTCACATATCCACCAGATAAGGAAAAGTACACGTGGCATCATCTGATTCTCTTGTTCCAGATAAGAAGGAAAAAAAAAACCCTCTCTTTTATATTTAATTTTATTTTTCCAAAAATAAATAAATAAAATTGGATCTTCAGGAAGTGGAAAATATCCAATAAGGTCGTGTGGAGTGTGGCAATAAATCAATACCATAAAATTGAAGGGAGAGGAAATTTCTGAAAATATTAAAAACTCTCAATAATATATAATTCCTTCTTCGGCGCGCGACTCCACCGGCGACGCAGAGATGATCAGTATTGCAAGCAGTGTCGGCGTGATACCATCGCCGGTGACGGCGTCAGCGTCGGCGGCCGCTCGTCCCGCCTGTTCTATGACGGTATCCACTAGTGTTGATGTCAAATCGTCCTATTCCTCGTCCGTTAGTTCTCTATCGTCAGTTGGTGCTAATCCTTTCAACTGCTTGATTAGAAGAGGGAGAAGAGTTTGTAGCGAGGTTACAGTCAAATCAGATTCCAGAGGTTTCTCTTCAGCTACTGTTGTTTCGGCGGCGGCGACGTCATTGTCTGAGGAGGAGACTGGCGAAGCGGCTGCTACTAGAATTGGAGCGAAAGTTAGGGTTAAGGTACCTTTGAAGGTGTATCATGTAGCTAAGTTGCCGGAGGTGAATCTTGAGGGGATGGAAGGAGTGCTGAAGGACTATGTACGCGTTTGGAAGGGGAAGCATGTTTCTGCTAATCTTCCGTATAAGGTGGAGTTTGTTGTTCCGGTTGAAGGCCGGCCTCCGGTCAAATTCGTCGCTCATCTCAAGGAGGATGAATTTGAATACGTTTAATCAGGCTTATTGAATCTCCAGACCAAGGCAATTACTGTTTTTCCGATTCCGAACTCCTTTGTGCAGTATTATTATCAACCTTTCAAGGTTTGATCCTCTTCCATTTACATCATTTACTCTTTGCCTTGTAATGTAGAAAATGCTCGAATGTTTTTCCTTTGAGCTACTTAACTTTCTCGATTTTCTATGTGGCTCTGTAAAATAATTGAACCAAGAGGGAAATTTAGTCATCCAATACATGTCAAATCAAATGGTTTCAAAATGGGTTACTCTTGTGTGGCTGTTGTTTCAACCTCTATTGTTAAGATAAATGCTTACTTGATTCTTGTGACTGCTGCAGTTTATATTTTGCTTTGAATAAGAAATTTCAGTGACTAATTACTGATGAGGAGAAGAATTAGTGGGATGGATCATATATTTTGCTATAGAGTGAGTACCTATTTGATGGATCATACTTGGCAAAGAAGCACGAATAGATATAGATATGAGACATAGACACTACACAACATGCACACAGTAAGGCACGTTTATTAAAATGTATATCATTTTCTTACAAGAAGGAAACTATGGCAATAAGCTGATTCAATTATATGCTTAAAAAATTAGTTTGATTTATTTTGCTCTCAAATTTATTATTTTTGTCCTATATTGTTATGTGTCTACTTGGTATATTTAAAAAGTGTTCAATAAGTGTCTAACAATTGTTGGACCCATATTGACTTTGTACAACTACTGTCTAACACACATCTCTGACACATCTCTATTGTACTAACAAGTCCAATGAGTGTAAGAGTGCCAACACACGTGTCAGGCACAGAAACATGCTTCTTAAATACTGGGTTAGTTGTAAATATGATTATTGTAAGAATTGTTATAGCTACTTCTTGCATTCTGGTTTTAATGGATGGTTGATTAGGTAGTTTTGAGTTGGCATGGTCCAAATTGAACCGTGAGATCCCACATTGGTTGGAGAGGAGAACGAAGCATTCCTTATAAGTGTGTGGAAACCTTTCCCGAGTAGACGTGTTTTAAAACCTTGAGAGGAAGCTCGGAAGGGAAAGTCCAAAGAGGACAATATCTGCTAGTGGTGGGCTTGAGTTGTTACAAATGGTATCAGAGTCGGGCACCGAAGGTGTGCTAGCGAGGACGCTGGCCTCCAAGGGGGGTGGATTGTTAGATCCCACATTGGTTGGAGAGGGGAACAAAACATTCCTTATAAGGGTGTGGAAACCTCTCCCTAGTAGACGTGTTTTAAAACCTTAAGGGGAAGCCCGGAAGGGAATGCCTAAAGAGGACAATATCTACTAGCGGTGGACTTGGGCTATTACATGAACTGATATTGTGAAGAGTTTCACAAAAATCAATTGAATTGTACCAATAATTAGCCTCATAAGGTGTATAATATGCTTATCGTTACATCATACATACATTTAATATGAAGAAGTCAATTGTTTCTGAACAACATGGGCTTCTTTACTAAGGATTTGGTTGACTTGGCTTCCGAGATGAATGTTAGTGTATGTTCGTTCTTACATCTTTGAATGGGTACCTACGTGTCTAGAACTCGCAGGTCGAAAGGCCACACGAGCTCTATACAGCATACTGTTGATTTACTTTGGTGTAGAATATTAAAATAGTCCATTGCATTCTCAATTAAGGGGGAATATTGAACACCAAATCTTGTTCTTTTCCTGAGTTGCCAGTTTAGAAGAAACTAGAGAAGTTCTAGTTTTAGGTCAATACATGAGACTTCTTCGAAACGCTACGGTTAACCTATGCATAAAGGTGATCCAAATTAAACAATATGTTTCTATTTATGAAAAAGAAGGTTATAAGTCGTTTGAAGTTCGAAAACTTCAGATTTCTGTCTAGTGCCAGTTTGTTGCTATTCGGTAGTACCGACCAAAGTAGAAACTTAACAATGAATGCCATTGTCATCTTTTTTGGAAATGTAACGACCCAAGTTCACTGCTAGCAGATATTGTCCTCTTTAGCTTTTTCCTTTCGAGTTTCTCCTCAAGATTTTTAAAACGCGTCTGTTAGGGAAAGGTTTCCACATCCTTATAAAGAATGCTTTGTTCTCCTCCATAACATATGTGGGATCTTACCGGAAAACTGAATGGTCTTTTTGCTATCATGGAAAAATTGCAATTTGCATATTGTGCATGTTATTTTATTTAATAACTCTACATGATGACCTCTGCCATAGCTCAAAAGAGCTTAAGTGGTGAACATGAATGACTCTAGATGAGATGGAAAAATGCATTCGGCAGATAGGAGTGGGGAGAGTTAGAGGTGTTTTAACGACCTTACTCGAAGAGGATTTGGTCTATAGGATTTGGTCTTAGAGGAGTTTAAGAATGAATCTCATTACGAAGTTTGGGGACAAAGCCCCTAAAATGGCTGAAAAGCATACAAGAACAAATTTGTTGTTTGCTTGTTGAAAGCTTAATATGTTTTCTTAGTGGAATGAGATGGGTGTAGGATTTTATACATCTTTGCATGCTTTGAACTTGCTGCATTACATTAGAAAAGCAATTGTTAATTCTCTACCAGCACTACAATTTTCAATTCTAGAGCGCACTTGGTCTGTGATTGCATTTACTTGACAAATGCTAACTGTCACGGTCATGTTTGTCCAAGGCGTATTGTTTATAGCCATATGTCGGATGTCCCGGTCATGCTTGTTCAGGACGTGTTGTTCATGGCCACATGCCCGTTACAAACCTCTTTTACGGCTTTTATCTTAGATAGGTATTTACTATTTCATGTTGTGTCCATATGGGAGTGTATGACCGTTCACCATAATTATGTCTACACCCTCCAGAGCTAAAATGCCCCAAAATGTACTGTAGGAATATACGACTAGTCGTCAATTCTTCCTACCCTGAGTTATATGTTATTTAAGTTGTGGTGTTTCTTTATTTGCTTATAGCCATATACCGTTGTCTTATTCTATTCTTTCAAATTGTTTTCAAATGTTTTTCCTCGCTCATATTTTCTAAAACATTTCTCGCAAACGTGATCTGAGGTTCGAGCATACGCCGACGTTGTCCGCAAAGTTCGAATTTCTCACGGCTGACTTATTCACTAGGTTAGAATAAGTGTCATTCAATCGTTGTCCCGCTGCCGTAAGAGTGTGATTGTGACACTAAGCATGGAACTTATGGCAGACAAAAATGAAACTCACTCACAAGGTAGACAAAGGGTAAGTTATAGAGGCACTTTCCATAGCGTAGTAGCGTAAATTAACCTCGAGCTTAGCGGATGTCGTATGAATGCCTGCATAGTTGAGACAATGAAGAACAGTCAATACTTGAGAGAAACATCTGTTTTCCTCTGAACATCTGTTTTCATTGTTGCCTTAATCTGTAGCAGTAGGAGCATATAGTGTTATTTACTGTGATTTGTTTTGTTGATTTTGGCATGTTTATAAGGAAAATAACCTTTGTCTGACAAGTTTAACCACTTCATCTGACATGGGTTAGAAACCATTTGGATTGTCAGATTAGTTTGATTTTAACTGATGTGAGTTGGGTGAATTTCTTGCTTCAATATCAATTCATTTACCCAATGAAGACCTTTAACCTCCATCAACACCTAAGTTATATTCATGAAGGTCGGCTCTTATTGTTACTAAGCTCTCCTCGAAAATTACTTTTTTGTCTTCCTACACGATCTCCTATTAGAGAGTCGTAGATCGATATAGAGACGACCTTCATGGATATAATCAACATTTAGGATAATAATGTACCTATGAGGCTAGATAGAAACTCCAACAACGAAACCTATAAACAATGGAGGAGATGATATAATTAGCGAAAGTGTAACAGTCCAAGCCTACCGCTAGCAGATATTGTCTGCTTTGGCTCGATACGTATTGCCGTCAGTCTCACGGTTTTAAATCGCGTCTGTTAGGGAGAGGTTTCCACATCCTTATAAGGAATGTTTCGTTCTCCTCTCCAACCGATGTGGAATCTCATAATCCACCCACCTTGGGTGCCCAGCGTCATCACTGGCACATCGCTCGGTGTCTGGCTCAGATCCCATTTGTAACAGTCCAAGCCCACCGTTAGCAGATATTGTCCGCTTTTGCTTGATACGTATCGCTGTCAGCCTCACGATTTTAAATTGCGTCTGTTAGAGAGGGGTTTCCACATCCTTATAAGAAATGTTTCATTCTCCTCCCCAACCGATGTGAGATCTCACAATCAACCCCTTTGGAGGTCTAGCATCTCCGCTAACACATTGTTTAGTGTTTGACTCTAGTACCATCTGTAACCGTCCAAGCTCATCCCTCCCCGATATTATCCACTTTGATTTGATATTTATTGTCATCTCCCTCACGATAGGGAGAGGTTTCTACACCTTTATAAAGAATCTTTCGTTCTTTTCTATCACTCATGTGGGATCTCACAAAAAGACAAAACGGACACTTGGGATTGATATTTTTTATTTTTTATTTTTTCTCTTCGAAGATTTTCTCTAACTTCTTTTGAGTATGGTCTCGATGTAATTTTTTTAATCTCGGATGTAAAACTACCCACCATTAATCATTTAAAAAATTACTTATAACTAAATTTAAATCATTTACAAAGGTAGAATTAAATATTAAAATAATTTTATAATTAAACAATTCTACAAAATTTGTTATAATTAAAATACTTGTTATTGAAAATCCCTTTTAGTAATATGAAAATTATAATTAAAAAGATTATAGAATAAAATAATTAATTGGGACAAAATTATTTTCAAAATATGACATTAAAGGCATCCGATTTTGTTTTGAGTCCAATAAATATGTTCAATCACATCCAATAAATATATTTGATCTTAAAATTAAATATTATTATACATTATACAAAATGATTTCAACCACTTAGGGTTGGGGGAGATTCTTGGCTGTCAGTTGGTACAAAATGTCCAAACCTGTACCAAATATCGTCCACCTCCTTTTATGAACAAATAATGTTATGTTTTTGAACTTTCATGAAAGAGGTCCCTTATGAAATGAATGAACCAACCAATTTGTCTCGTTTGGTGTGGATTACTCGGTGTCATTTATCTTTTGAGCGTTTAATTTTGAAAACAAAACGTCATTTTAGTGTTTGACAACTGAAATCGATCCAAAATTTTATGATATTTGAAAATGACTAAAATAGCCTTGTACTATTGCTGTCGGTAACCAATGGTTATCGTGCAACCACTATTGGCGACCACCAAGGTAACTAACGATCATCTTATGCGACTAGCGGCACCTATGAGTACCGTTTTGGGTGACCACTTTAGCGACCCTTCAAGTTGTGGTCAATATAGGTTTAACAGCTATATTTTATGATAATTTAACATTTAATATTTTGAGTGTACGAGCAAACGAAGCAAACTTGTGTAAAAAGTTAGAGCTTGATCTAATTGGAGGATTTTTTTTAGCTCGAGTTTATGCAATTTGTAAAGTCAATAGACTCGGGTTTTTTCAGTATAGAGTATTTACAAGTTCAATCTATGTATTGACTTTTTGAAGGCTTTTTTATGAACTTAAACCTCAAAAGGTATTGAATTGAATTCTCATTCTAATGTCGATCTAAATGATTCGTCCTTTTTACGGAGACAATTAGGCCCCGCCTAGGAGGTTTAGGAATGGCAGCAGGTGAGGGTATCTAGAGACGTCTATTTTACTCGCGGGGTCGGGAGAAGCTTCGAACGGAGAGTGGATTCCTCGTTTAGATGGAGAATTGGTAGATAAATGAGGCCAAGGACGAGACTATGTTGTAATATCAAATTCCTCGTTTATCTCTTATTTTCAAGGACGGGCAAGAAAAAGTAACTCAAAACGACATCCCCAATTGCACCAATCCAATTTATATGAGTTTTTTCCACATATGGAGTTGTTGGATAAGAATTTACGGACATATTATAGACATATTTAATTCAAACAAAAATAAAATACTAAAATACAACAAAAAGACAAAAAAAATTTGAGAATTATCGAGGTTGCAATGATAGAAGAAAACGAGCCAATGAAACTTTCCATAACCTAAAAGTTTAGTTATGGGCCAATCTGAGTATAGCTCGGTGGATATGACATATTATTGTATTAAAGGTCAATCGTTTATTATCCGTCCTACCATTGCTGAACTAAAAAAAGAAGTCGAGGTTATTTTGCATTTAGAATCATAGTCTATTAGGTAAAAACAAACAAATAAATACAGGTTCGGTTGTTCGTAAAAATAAAATATAGGTTTAGTTGTTTTAAGAAACACGTTTTTTCTAGTTTAACAACATGGGAGCCAAAGATTCGAGCCTTTAATTTTTGTGTCGTCTAAAATATAACGCTTTAGCTTGTTTTTTGGTTCAACAGTTTACAAGGTAGGAGATTAAATCATCCGCTTTCGAGATGATAATTAATGTCTTATCTACTAAATTATGCTCGATTTACTAATATTTTAAATTCATTTAGTCATTTTGACAAAAATATTTTATTTACGATCGTACATTTTAGTTAATATTTTAATTAATTGAGTAATACTTAAATTGGTAAAAAAAATATATACGGTCAGATATTATCAATAAATATACTAATTTATACTTGAGAAAATTTATAAAAAAAAACTATTTATTTTAAATTAATTGCCCAAAATTATTCCTTTTATTTTTCTTTTCAAAATTATCCAAAAATCATGTTTTAAAAAAAAATAAATAAAAAAAATTATAAACAATATTATTTGAACATTTAACTTATTTTATTGGTTCGAGCAAGGAATTTAAATCCTAGAACACCTTTATTTTATATTCATTTAATAAAATCATACTTTAAATTAAATTAGATTAAATCTTATAATGCACTAATAATTAACTTAATTATTGAATGTTTGTTATATGGTTTCAATTATTCATTTGTCACATTCAAACAATATCTCTGGAAAGCGCTTTTATGTGGTGCTTATTTAAACATTATAATAAACCATAGCATATAATAAAATAAAATAAAAATAAAATAAAAGGCTCAATATTAATTTTCCAAAGTGGTTGTGATTTTCCCCACTAATTATTAGAGTTTCCAATCACCGACATTATATTTTTATTTAATATAAAAATAAATTATTTTGAAATTCAAAAAAAGAGAAAAAAAAAACAAAGTGGAATTTGTGTGGGGTCCACAGAGGAAGAGGGTGAGATATTTTTGTTTAATTTTAATTTAATTTTAAGAATAGTGGGTGGATAAACATAAATATAGTTGAAATATATTTTAAAAATAAAATAAAATTGGTAAGTTGACTTTTTTTTTTCTTTTTTAAACCAATCTATTTACTTTTCATTTCTTAATTTTATAAAATAAAATAGAGCAATAAGAATGAACACAATTCTAACGACCCAGATCCACCGCTAGCAGATATTATTCTCTTTGAGCTTTCTCTTCCGAGCTTCCCCTCAAATATTATCCTCTTTGAACCAATATGGGACATCACAATCCACCCCCTTCGGGGCCAGCGTCCTCGCTAGCACTCGTTCTTTTCTCCAATCGATGTGGGGCCGCCACCAAATCCACCCCTTTGGGGCCCAACGTCCTTACTGACACACCGCCTCGTATCTACCCCTTTGAGGAACCATCTTCTCGCTGACACATAGTACGGTGTCTGCCTTTGATACTATTTAATCTACCGCTAGCAGATATTATCCTCTTTGGGCTTTCCCCTTTAGGCTTCCTCTCACGACTTTAAAACACGTATGCTAGGGGAAAGTTTCCACACCGTCATTAAAGAGTGTTTTGATCTCCTTCCCAACCAACGTGGGACATCACAAGTAAAAAAAAAAATGATTAAAAATTATTATACATAAAGTAAAGAAGAATTTGAATAAATGAGTGATTAAGAAATTCAAAAGAGAAAAGTTTTGAAGTTTAATTGTAACAAATATAATAATAATATATATATATATATATATATATATATATATATATATATAAAGTTTAATGAATGCGTCAAAAGGCATTGGAACAAAGTGGTGGGTTAACGGTATTGCTTCTTCTTGCTTTTCATAAATTTTAAATTAGAAGAGGAGGGAGAGTAATTCTCTTGCAATTTAAATCATTTGTAAATAAATAAATAAAACAATCAATTTTCTCTGAAATTAATTAATTTTTATCCATTTTTTAAAACTTTATTAATTTTTTATTTATGATTTTTCAAAGGGTGAAGATTGTAATATTCATTTAATTTTAAAGTATAATTTGATGAAATTAAAATTTTAGGATAAAAATGAATATGATAATAATAATAATATGTATTATAATAATTTTTATTATATATTTCTAAAAATCACATTATAAGAAAATAATATCTATTAAAAAATTCAAAATTTATGGAGGAGATGTGGATAAAGACTAATTATTTTTTAAATAATTGTTTAACCTAATAATAATAATTAAAAACATTAAAATGGGCCGTTTGATCCAATTGGCCCATTAAGGTTTGGGCTGGCCCATTAATCTCCGCCTGGAGCAGTCCGTGGCGCGTCGCTTTCACACTGACCAAAACCGCTGCTTCCTCATTTTTCAAAAAAATGATTTATTTAATATTTTTTTTACAATTTCCCTCTCAGTCTTTCCTAAAATTAATTAAAAAAATAAAAAAGAATATATATATATATTTATTTATTTATTTATTAGTTGGGGGAGGGAGAGGGAGGGGACACGAAACGTGAAAGCGCCTCACTCTCTTCTCTATCAAATTCATTTTCTTTTTTTCATTATTTTTATTTTTCTTTTTGAAATTGAGTTTTGGCTTTCTGTCCTTCTCTGCCTCTCTCAAAGAGCTTTATACTTCGGCGGGATATGGCCATGGCGGTACCGTTGTAGGTGGAGGAAAGCGAAGTGTTTATCGACGTCGCTCCGTCGCCGTCTCTTGAACTCTGGCCGACGCCTGAAACTTTGAATTTCTCGTCTCAAATACTGTACTGTTCGTTCTCTTCTCTCGCTTCTGTTTTCGCGTTTTGAAATTTGGTTTTGGTTTTTTTTGTTTTTTTTTTTGTTGCGGTTTTTGTTAATGTGTGTGAGTGTGGAGGAAGATGAAGGTAGCATGAGTTGGAAGCGTAGCGTGTTTTACTTTTTCTTGACTTGCTTGAAGCAAACTGATAAGTCTTCTTTTCTGGTTTTCTTCTTTGCTTGTTTGTGTGTGTTTTCTTTTTCTATCTTTGATCTGGATGTTGGAGGTTTCTTGATTAATTATTTTTTTCCTTTGGAAATTTGTGTTTACAGTGACGTTGTTTGGTGCTGGGAGCGGTGGTAGAAGAGTAGGTGGAGTTTGCTTTTTGAGATCTAAGATGTTGCAGTGGAGATCTTCGGTTCTTGGAAGTAGTTGATGAAGCAGTGTCACTAATTATTGCGCTATTCTTGGATTCAAAATTTTTGGGAATGTGCGCAGTGGAATGCCGCTGTTGCAATTTCAATTTCTAGGTTTTCTTCGCGCTCTGATGCAATTGTGGACCTAAATTCTTTCTTATACATGCCATGACTACCAAACGGGCGTACAAGCTACGTATCCTTTCTCAATGTCCCAGGGTTCATCTGGGGATTTTAAAATCTCAAAATGAAGTGTTGTTATTTCGACTCGATCTGCTTGTATTGCCTCGTTATTTTCGCTTTGCGATTTTCATTTTCGTATCCTCATCAGATCTCTGTGTGAGTGCGAATATTTTGAGTTCATGGCTTGCTAATTAGAAATGGCCTGCCTTACAATTGGAGGCTGGGGAACGCTCCTACCAGTTTGCCTTAACAATTATTTATACAGAAGAATTTGTGGCTCATTCTTCCGCTGTCAATTGCCTGAAGATTGGGAGGAAGACATCTCGTGTTCTTGTCACCGGGGGTGAAGATTTCAAAGTCAATCTCTGGGCTATCGGTAAACCCAACGCCATACTGGTATGTTTCATTTTCTGCCGTTAATGGTTTCCTATTCTTTACCTCAGTTACAGTAGAGTACAGAGGTTGTGCTCTATTAATTTCTTCTCAAGTTAACAAAAATATCCTTCGACAAGCCAATTATTTGATATTTTTCTTGCACTTCTAATATTTCTTGGGATAAAAACAACATGCAATTAATTTTATTCACAATTATCTCCCTCCACGTCCAAAAAAAAAAGAAAAAAAAAAAAGAAGAAGAAGAATTCCATACGCACTGTGGTAAATAGGATTTAATAGATACAGATTAGGCCATTTTAAATTCAAAGAATATTGAGGCAGACTCGCTTAAACTAAGTACCTAAAAGTGCGGTGTTTGTAAATATCATTTTTCTTTGCACTTACGCGTAGTTGTACTTTCACATCCAGAGTTTGACTGGCCATACGAGTGGAATAGATTCTGTAAGCTTTGACTCATCAGAAGTATTGGTAGCTGCAGGGGCTGCTAGTGGCACAATTAAGCTTTGGGATTTGGAGGAGGCTAAAAGTATGCTTTCAATTTCCTCGACATTTTTCCTTCATCTTTATTGACAGTTTCCAATATTGTAATGTTGATTTCCTTGGATAATTGTACTGTGAAGTTGACTTGTATCTTCCGTTTTCTGGATTCCTCCTGTGATTTTTCCTAGTTGTTCGAACACTTACTGGTCATAGATCCAATTGCATTTCTGTGGATTTTCATCCCTTCGGGGAATTCTTTGCTTCTGGATCCTCGGATACAAATCTTAAGATATGGGATATCAGGAAGAAAGGGTGTATCCACACATACAAAGGTCACACTCGAGGGGTCAATGCAATCAGATTTACTCCAGATGGTCGTTGGGTTGTATCTGGTGGCGAAGACAACACGGTGAAGGTTAGAAATCGTTTTCCTTGTAGTTCAGTTTCATGATATCACTGTCTTTTTTGGAAGAGAATGGCAAGTTTTTTCCCGATCAAACCTATGGAGCAAGTGTAACCATATTAGTCTCATTTCTCATACCAGAAAAAATATTTACCTTATTAACCATTTTGTGATTTGTTTTTGGTCCTCACTAACAAAGGAGTCCGTAATACCTTTCCTTCATTTTGACAATGAGAGCTTTCTCGTATCTGTATTTCCCCTGGTTATAGAGATAGTTTGGAGCTCGGAGTCTAGTCCCCATTCTTTTATAAATCTCTAGTAATGTTGTTTATACGATTTGTTTATTTGAATCTTTTTCCTCGATTATCTTCCTAGAAGTGTCTAAGCATTGGGCACAAACGACTTTGATGTATTGCTTGGAGCCAAGTGAGCTGTCTTGTTCTAGTGTTTCATCATTTGCTTAGATGTGCTCACTAAGGACAAGTCGCTTAACACTCTGACTGTTTTCTCAGTTCTTTTTTTTCACATGCCTGCCGCTCTCTAGCTTTTGTCCTCTTTAGCTGTTTTTCTCCTTTATTTTACCAGCATGTGATATTCATGTGCTTAAATGGTATAGATCACAATATTGATATGCTTAGACTTCCAGGTATATGTTTGATCTCTTATATATATCGGATGCTTTAGTTCAATTAGGTTTGTACATCACTTTGTACCATACACACCTAGCCATGAAGGAGCTTGTGTGTGGAAAAACATTGGTCTTGTTTATGGTGTTTGATGGCGATTTTGAGTTTTCATCGTGTGTTTGGTTTAAACCATCTCCTGTGAGTTCTTTTGTTGTGGGTTCTTCCTTTTGACTTATTCATTGGTTTTTGTGGCCTATGTGGATTTGAGCCAAATTGGCTCAATTGTGGGTTTTGTTGGTGGGAAACTGTAAAAGATTAGTTGAATGCAAATTTGATAGTGCTTATCTTATTGCTTGTTGAGTTAAATTTTTAGTTTTTGAGTTACATACAATTTTGATGAAGTTCTTTTTCTCTTTTTCTCTATTGTATATTTATTATGTAATTTCTAGAAAATTGGACATTTTATTCTCATGAATTTTTTTTAATTTTATTTTATTTTCATGCAAAATTACAAAATTTGTAATATATCTTATTTTAACAGCTCTGGGATCTGACTGCTGGAAAGTTGTTGCATGATTTCAAGTGCCACGAGGGTCAGGTTCAGTGTATAGACTTTCACCCTCATGAGTTTCTGCTGGCAACAGGTTTGTTATGCACTTTTGCCGTTGTCTCTCTTCTCCTCTCTCTTTCTTGCCCATAGAATCATTAACAATATTTAAAGAATGTGTAAATGCTTGTATATTTCTTTCTCATCGAGAAAGAGGGAAAGAAAAATGTTTGTTCTCGACCGGTTTGAATGACAACCAAGCTACAAGGGGGTGTTTTCTGAATACCTCCCTCTCTCTCTACCCTGGGATACAATAGTGTTTGTAGTTTTGATCTTTTTTTTTTTCATTTACAGTTTTCTGAATTTCTCGTATTTTTAAACACATATTTTTTTTCTTATTGTTTTATTTTATTTTTTCTTTCTATATTATGGTCAAGATACAAGAGGAGGTATCTAGCCACCGAATTGAGATGGTTGCCAAGGCCTTCTGGGAACTTTCATCAAACGATGTTTTATGTAGCCTTACTTGCCAAAGATGGTCAACTTGTCTTAATTCAAGTTTTCCAATTTTCTAATGTAATGGCTTTTAGTCGAAGTATGAATATGAAAGTACAAAAAGATGATGAGATATTCCATACAAGGAGAGCAATAATTAATTCTGTATCAGAAAGAAGATTTAAATTTCATTGGCAGTTGGCCAGTGTACCAATATGAAAGAAAAACAATTGTGGAAAATTTAAACTAACTTTGCATATATGAAACACTAGATCTGCTTGTTATTAAATCCTGTCTTAATTTTCTTTTTGTTGATCAGGCTCAGCAGATAAAACCGTTAAATTTTGGGACCTGGAAACCTTTGAGTTGATTGGTTCAGCTGGACCTGAGGTACTTGTCAAATGAATTTTTATTTATCTGGCTTTTGAATAACTATACGTAAGGGAGAGCATTTTTGTAGATGACTGCCTTTTATTTTCTTTTGAGACATCTCGTATTCTTGTTTCTGCGTCAGACCAGTGGAGTCCGTTGTTTAACTTTTAATCCTGATGGGAGGACACTGCTTTGTGGATTGCATGAAAGTCTGAAGGTAACTTTTTTTTTTTGTGCAAATGGTTTTTCATCTATATAGAACATCTTTTTCAATTTTTGTTTCACATTTATACAATGGGGCTACGTAATAGGTTTTCTCATGGGAACCAATACGATGTCATGATGGAGTGGAAGTTGGTTGGTCTAGGCTGTCTGATCTTAATGTACACGAGGGAAAACTTCTTGGCTGTTCATACAATCAGAACTGTGTTGGAGTGTGGGTTGTAGACATTACGGTAAAATGCATTATCCATACGTACTCTGTATAGAGATAGACCATTTTATTCTTCCAGGTTGTTTACGTTTCTTTTTAACTCAATGTAATTTTGTTTCATTGCCTCTTGCACAGCGTACAGAGCCCTATGCAATTAATAACGTTAACAGATTAAATGGTCGCTCAGAACCTAAATCCAGCAGTAATCTATCACTGCAAAATGAGAACAATACCAAGGCTAATTTTGGTGGATTATCAGTATCACAAACTTCTGATCCACTATTGAAGGAAACTAAAACATTGGGAAGATTGTCAGTTTCTCAAAATACAGATGTCAAGGATCCGAAACCGTTGTCATGTAAGTAATTTCCTTATCTTGTCTTTTTTGTTGTCATTTGTAGGATTTCACTATTACTTATTGTTTTGTTACTTTTTAGAACTACCCGTTGTATTGGATTATTATTATTTTATTGGCACAACCTCTCCATTTATAGAACATGGAGTCTTGGAGTATACATCATTGATTTTCTTTTTTGTACTGATTGAAGCCACAGGAAATGGGCCAAGTACTCCCCAAAGGGTCAGTTCAAATGCTGGCCCAAAGGCTAATTCGGTTAGCTCGGTGTCAGTACCTAATGCAGTGGTACCGAAGAGAAACTCTGTGAAGGCCACTTCAACATTCAACAACCCTATCTTCAATAAATCAGATGTGATACCTGTAATTGTACCCAGGACAAATTCAAGGCATGAGCAGGATGATTCTAGAAAGGATTTTGATGTTGCTGGAAGAGCAATGCCACTACCCAGGACAAATTCAAGGCATGAGCAGGATGATTCTAGAAAGGAATTTGATGTTGCTGGAAGAGCAATGCCACTACCCAGGACAAATTCAAGGCATGAGCAGCAGGATGATTCTAGAAAGGAAGTGGATGTTGCTGGAAGAGCAATGCCACTTCCCAGGACAAATTCAAGGCATGAGCAGGATGATTCTAGAAAGGAACTTGATGTTGCTGGAAGAGCAGTTCCAGCACCATTGCTATCAAAAACTACTGATACTAATAGGAGGTTTCCAAGTGGTAGAGATGAAGTTGATAATCCAACTATCTCTATCCTTTCTGAATCCAGAGGTTTGAAGGCTGCTGATATGAGCAACATTGCAGATAATAGGAATTCCTTGCATGGTATTGGTTCAATTCAAGGAGTATCTGCTCCACAGAAGATTGTAAAAGAAGAAAGACATATTGGATCTGGTAAGAATGAAACAGAAACAAAAGAGTCAATGACAAGCTACAAACACGAAGGTATTATCCGTTACATTATGTAGTAACCATTTTATATAATCAATTTTCAACTTACGGCAGTTGCTCCCTCACTGATGAGTCTATCATCTGTTAATTTAGTCTTTTGATTTATGTGATTTCATATTTGTTCATACTCATTTGATTGGAACAACTGACCATGTTTATGATGGGTTGCGGTGACCATGTTGCATTTTTATTTGGGGGTTTTTTGGGCTATGATCATGATGTCATTTGCATGGCTTTGTTTTGGCTCGCCAGTTTTAGTCTATCAACATACTTTTGATGTTCTCCTATTTCTTTGTGCTCATGCTTTTGTGTTCTCTTTTTTTTCTAGATGAATCTCAAGGGCATAAAATAAGCAGAGATGGAGCTTTTCCAGAAGCTACAAGAGGAGGTTTTGTCATATTTAGTTATTGATATTTTTTCCTCTTGACAGAAACTGAGCGTTACATTTAAAAAGTGGTTATGTTTTAGGGAGAATGCGTTCACGTGTAGATTGGGAGAAAAGAGAAAGAGCTAATTTTAGCCGGTCAACATATAATGCCTCCCCTGGAAGAGCAGCTGCATTGGACAGTCTTCCACTAAATAGCGGGGTATGAACTAATTTGAATTGAACTATTTTTCTTGTTCATAAGTGTATATCCCTTTTCATGACCGTACTATGGCCAAGAACTGGTACATTACGACGAGTTGTAACTTCCTTGAAATGTGATTGATTGTGGATTGCGAAAAGAACTGTGACTAAAAAGTTAATGAAATACTGACTAAAATTTTTGAACACTCATGAGGTCTTACTCTTTTGTTCTTTTCTTTAATCTAACTTTTTTACAGAGAGGTTATCGTCGATCTCCGGAGAAGGAAACAGTAGCACCTACAAGCGATGAGGATATCATAGCAAATGTTCTTCAACAACATGATCAATTCATCAACTCGATGCAATCTCGTTCAGCAAAATTGCAAGTAATGACAGCCTTCTATTCTAAACCAACACATGCTTACATTTGCAAACAATTAACTCTTATTTTACACATTTATCATGTTAAATGAATCACCAAAATTGCCTGTATGAATAAATTTGTATTACACTGTTGTTAAATTTGTATTACACATTTATCATGTTAAATGAATCACCATAATGGATAGAGTTTTTCAAGAAACTTTTTGAGGCCTTTCTTCACTTGGAAAGTTACATGAGTTGCCATTGTCGAATCAGAGTGTAGTATTCATTAAAGCGTAAAAAGCTTTATTGCTCAATTCGTGTAACATGTAATCATGAGATTCTCGACATCTGCCCACTGGCTTGTTTTCAGTCGCTTACTGCAGTTGAAGTTTAAGCTTGATGATGTGCATGTTTTTGCATCTTATTCATTTTATAGGCAGTCTATAGATATTGGGAAAGACATGACATTAAAGGGGCGGTGTCTGCGATGGAGAAAATGGCTGATCATGCAGTAAGTATATCTTGTTCTTTGAAGTGGAATAAAGTTTTTTTTTTTTTTTTTTTTTGAATTACTATTTTCTGATTTTAGCTTCTTTAACTCGGATCGGATTGCTGTTGATGCAGGTTGCTGCTGATGTAATTAGTATTTTGACCGACAAAATTGAAGTCATCACTCTGGATATCTGCAGTTGTATTCTGCCAGTTCTTTCTAGCCTCCTTGAAAGTGACTTGGATAGGTTTCATCTCTCTCTCTCTCTCTCTCTCTCTCTCTCTCTCTCTCACGGGCGCATGCACACACATACAAAAGGGCTACACCTGCAAATTTCAATATTTGATAAAAAATTTCTATGGTTTTTGGTTTTGGAAAACTTATTTTGTGACTTTAAGGCTGTAGACTCACAAACTTCGGACATTTACTCGAATTTGAAGCTTTCCCTTTTTTTTAGACAGAAGTTGAATTACTCATTTCATTTCCTGGAACTATAGGTTTTTGGACATCGCCATGGAAATGCTTCTTAAGCTGGTGAGGACGTTCGGTTCGGTGATTTATTCAACGTTATCGGCAACTTCATCTGTTGGCGTAAATATTGAGGCAGAGCAAAGGTATCTTACAACTTTTTTGTTTTTAATAGTTTAGAACTATTTAGATATCATGTCTTGATTGTGTTAAAAGCGGTTGTGTAAAATGGACGTTTCTAGGTTGGAGCGATGCAATCTCTGCTTCATCGAGCTTGAAAAAGTCAAGCGCTGCCTGCCAGCCCTCATAAGGTATCCAACTCCACACTTTATAACTAATTTTAGAAGCACTAATTAAAATGCTCTTAAATAGCATGGTATTTTTAGAAAAGGACACTCATAACCTTCCAAAATTACACACTATAAAGTTCACTTCTAAATAAAAATTAATTTATGATTTATTTAAAATCAACCCAACCCAAATGTAGTGTTTCAAGTGCATCCAGCAGGAATCGAACCTACGAATCTAAAACTTAAGCATTAGTACAGAGTCAAAACAATTATCTTTTACTCGTTTTTTATTTGCGAACTTCAGAAAACACTGTTAATGCATGCTTTTTCTTTTCTTTTCTTTTCTTTTTCTTTTCCGTTTCTTTTCTTTCCAAAACTTTATGGCTCCCTAAAATTTTGCGACAATTATGGAATTGCGGTACCCTTATTTTTGTTTTGGCACAGAAAAAGGGGATCGGTAGCAAAGTCAGCACAGGAGTTGAACCTCGCACTGCAGGAATTTCAATGACAAAAGAAGAAAAAGGAGAGTAGAGGACTTTTAGTATCCTCTCCGTATGGGTTGCCTTGAGAGGGAGAGAGAGAGAGAGAGAGAGAGAGAGAGAGAGAGAGAGAGAGTTCCCATATTGAAGATTGAAGCACACTCTCCTAATGCAACAATCTGAAGGTGGTGGGTAGAGGGATAATAGGGGGGGGTAGAAGGGGAGCTGTTCTTTGAGAATGTGCCATTTTCCCATAGCACATGATCTCTTCTGTTCGAACGAACCTACCTTCATCCTCCTCCTTCGCCTTCATCTTTGGTTGATAGAAGTAAAAGTACGTACAGGGCCATTTTTATTGACGACTGGCTAATTCTGCACATACCGAAACAGAGAAAAGCTAATGTAGTAGGAGTTAGGAGTTAGGAGTTAGGAGTTAGGAGTTAGGAGTTTGGAGTTTGGAGTTTGGATTTGAATTTGGATTTGGATTTGGATTTGGGTTTGGAGAACCGCCATCTCTTCAAACCACCTCGTTTCTTATATATGTGGTGAAGGAGTTGAGTGAGTTTTACCTTTTCTTTCTTTCTTTCTTTCTTATGGCTAACCTATTTTACCCTCTCTTTTCTTTTTACCCTAATTGTTGTACACACCATATCTATCTTCTTTTTCTAACTCCAACTTGTTTCTGAATATTTTTGTTGTGGTGTATTTTGGTATTATGTTTATATACATCTTTGTCGACGGAGAGGCTTCTTTCTTGTAATAGCTGACAGACAGCTCGATCTCGTTTATTTGAAAATAATCATTAATATTGTTGGCTAAATAAACTCAAAAACCTAAAATTTAAGGCATATCATTAATGTTATACTGTAAATCTTATACCATAATTTATTTATTTTTTATGGTATAAATAATGATATAAAAAATATTTTTAATGGTATAATCTTATACCATACTATTAATAGCGTATGAATTTATTTTTTAGTTCCTTTCCACATTTAATATAATTTGCACTACATAAATGTAAGGTATAAGTAGGACTAACAATTGAAAGTTTATATAATTTTATTAAAATTCAGATTTATTACAAAATAAATTTAAGGTTTTAAGTTCATCTGTATGACAAAAGTATACATTTTTATAACTATTTTTATATTGATATTTAACATCTAGGCTTAATATCAATATTATTGGGGTATGGGATGGAACTAAGTGGGTTAGAAATACGAAGATAATTAAGGATAAGATCAAAAAGTTCAAAATTTATTAGAGAATGTGACATTTTTAGGAAAGCTGGTATGGGTAGAAGGGGGTGAGCGTTGAGGCCAAATTTTCAATTTTCTGAATGCAAGAGATTCTCAACCTAAGGGAATTTAAGGCTAAGAACTTCCTACTTTTACGGCACAAGTTTAGATGAAGATGGAGATGAAGATGGAGATGAAGATGGAGATGAAGATTTAGACTATCGAAGAGAGCATTATATACACGCAGTGTTCCTTTCAAAAGAAAAGGCAGATTCAAAAGAAGTTAATTAGACTTTGAAAAACTTGTACCCGAATTCGGGGCTTGTCATTCCTTCTTCCCAATCGCCCATTCGACGTCCCCCGAAAACGACTTGTTGGATGCCTAAATATCTGTAGGTCAAAGTGAGAAAGTCAACAAGCTCCTTAATTAGATGCATACCTATAATAACCTTTGCAAGTATTCGTCTAGAAAACAAACTTACTCTGAGCTCAGAACAGTCAAACAGTTCAATAGTACATCAATGGCCAAATAATCAGACGTACCGAGGTCGACCCTGCCACACATTATCGCACAACTTGTTTGAATTTTCCAGATTGAGATTGAAAAATGGAAATACAGTTAATTCCAAGAACTCTTACCAAACTCGGCCCCAGTTGTCCTGGAACTCAACATCACTGATATCATGAAATGATGACTGCATCACTTTAAACCCTTTTTCTGCATCATACACAGGATTGTACTCCATCGATGAATTCCCCACCTGCAATTACGTCGTGGTATGAGTTCGAATAATGATTCAATGAAATTTTTATTCCAAATATTTAGTAATTCACACAGCAGCCCTGGATTTGGTCCCATTAAGTCTTAGGAGGAGGTGTGAGAGACAGACCACCTAACCAGGTTGGTTGAGCTATCCCTTTCTTTGGAAAGGAATCAGTAATTGGCTTCCAAATAACCAAATTCATATACAATTGAACGTGTAATAAATAAATAGAGAGATCTAGAGAAAAGATCTAGAGAACCTACTTTCAACCATATAAAGCTGACAACAATTAAGTAGTTGTGTGATACATTCATAATGTAAATGTTATCCCCACACATCAAAAAGTCAAGTGAAAATAATGAAAACACTGGCTAAAAGGCCTTCCCTCATACCAATATATAAGTAATGAAATTAATAAGAGAATTAATGTTGGAGTGTTGATATAATTAAATTACCATAATATTAGTGATTTAACTATTAGAGTGGTCTTGTTGGACCTTCTATAAATTTTCAAACCCATAAACGAGGGGAGGTATTGGAGTGTTGATATAATTAAATTTACCATAACCCATCCGTTTAAGCTTTTGGATTGATGGGTAGGACACTTCAATGAAGACTAAATCAATTAGGTTAAAAGATATATGAAGTAACCTGTAAATTTGAAGAGTTGAAGGCCCCCAATCGACCCATGACGTACCATGACTGGATAACCTGCATGGTTACTTGTAATGTAAGTAATACAGAATATAAGGAAAGTTAAGAGTCATTCAGGGATGTACAGAGTGTGGCGGGAAAGTGGAAGATGGTCATTTTCAAAGTTTAAGAGGGTCAAGGAAAAGAATAATTCTGACAAAGAAAATCATTCTATGGCAACAAAAATTAACTTACACTGCCAATAAGATCAACATCTCGATCAGATGGAGATCCAATCAACTCAAACCATATGTAGGAATCGAGAGGATTGAAGCTATGCAGAAAAACAGAGGGAAAAGGGATGATTAGTTACTTAAAATGGATGAACAAATTGTCGCCACATCAACCAAAGTATGGATAATTTTCACTTCATTAGCAGCTTAAGGATGCCTAAACGGTTCACGAACAGGTATAAATAAATGTTAGCAGCTTAAGGATGCCTAAACGGTTCACGAACAGGTATAAATAAATGTTAAGTGTGGAAAAAAGAATGGTTAAACTTAAAAATCAGTTAATCAAGAAACGAGGACAAAATCAGCCAGAGGATGTTCAAAGATAGCAGAACTCCAATATCACTGTATCCTGGGACTGTTCAGTTCTGCACTGGACTACTACAAATTTACCAAGAAAAAGAACGTAATTTATAAGGTTTTAGCTGATTATATAGTCACTTAGAAATTTATCATGATCCAACATTTCAATTATGATCAAACTTCCCATCTATATAATAGCTGACAACACTCATGGGAAAAAGATAAATAAGGTCTCATTTGGTAACCGTTTTTTTTTAACTACTTTTCGGCTGCAGGAACAGGGAACGAATTGTCCAAAAATGGAATGAGTTCGCAATGATTACCACAATCAACCCCCTCATTACTGACCGCTATTTTTTCTTGGTAGGAGTGAACAATGTTTTTTTTTTTCCTAACGTTCCTTTCTATTGATGAAGAGGTGACCTTGTGCTCTTCAAGAAATTCAGGCAAAGCCCCCCGAGCTCGAGTTTACTAGAGATATTAGAGGGGCACCCAATCAAGGCTGCCACTCTCGCCCTTTAGAGATAGGGACGAAGCAACGAGACCGATAGAGAGAGGGGCGCAACAAAAAGTCTTAAAAAGAAAGGTGCCGGAGGCCTCAAACTCATCCGGAGTTGGAGAATGACAAAACACTTTCTCAACCAGAATGCATCAACAAAACTGCCCTACTTCCACCCACTTTCTCAACCAGAATTCATTGTAGAGAAATGATAGGAAAACAAGCATAATTTTCAAAAACCAAAAATCAAATGGTTATTAAATACGGCCTAAATAACAAGAATGCATATTCCCATCCTCATATCAGCTGAGAAGGTAAGAAAAGCATCTTTTAGCCATGATACTGCCAGTACCCATAAAGCAGTAACTATATCCAGTCATAACTTAACGTATCAAAAAGAAAAGAAAAAAAAGTAAGACAACACATCAAAAAAATTCATGACTTGCAAATTTGGAAAACTCAAAGTTGGAACAAAATCCTATCATGTAAGGAAGCCATACTAAAAACTTATTTAATTAAGATACAGCTTTCTTTAAAGGAGAACTTGCTGAATTAACACTACCTTTCAGGTTTAAACATTTTCTTCAAAACAGATTCGAAACCTGAGCGATTGAGAAGAACAAATTCACATTTGATGAGCAACGGTTCATTGCAAGAAAAAATGGAATTGGCAATGTGGTGAAATCTTTTCTTGTATTATGGAGAATTATGCTTTGATTTTGGCGCTGGAAATGAGCTAATACTAGTGAGGACCAACCAAAAAGGATGATAAACAAGTAAGGGGCGTTTATAAAAAAAAATTACTCTCTAAAGCTGACTTTGAAGGCAAGGATGGAACCCGTTTTAGACTTTGTGAAATCTCTACCCTTCCTCCGAACTCTCTCTTCAACCTGCCACAATCACATTGGAAGATGTTATCAAGCACAAAATAAGAAAATGCCATTATTTAACAGGAATTGCATGAAAAAGATTTAGAAGTTTTATCTCTACTGCCTAATACCTCAGAGAAACAAGCTTATTCTGTTCATCAGTTCTATCACTTATGTGAATGCCAACACGGGCAAGTATTTGATACATGAGATTCAGATTGGTTTTGATACTCTAGTAAGAAGCTAATGGCTTGTGATTGACAATAGATGCGAAATAAGTTGATGAACAAGACATTTGTATACGAATTATTAGTCATATGAGAAACTTCTCCAGCAAAATGATGTGTGATAATTAAGTTGATCTTGGAGGAATATAATATAAAGAGCCAATACTAGAATATAAGTCAAATGAGCAACTTATGAAATGGAAACTAATAAAGTAGTCCTGTTGATTATCCAGAAATAACATTTTCCAAGCTTCCGTGATATCACCTGCATCCGTTCATGACAGTACGCACCAATACTCAGAAAATGTTGGACCAACAAAATTATATTCAACTATATCAACAAGATATAATGATAGTCCTACTCGACGCAATCTTATCTCCTAAGACATCATACCGATGATAAAGAATATATCAAGGAAACGGAGAATATACTGCAAACAAGTTTCAAGCATTTTGTTAAGGATTCTTGTCAATCAAAGTGAAGTGAAGAAATCTGAATAACAGATTAAAAAAACTGATACAATATCAAAAGCTGGAAGCAGTAAATGTTTGAAGAAGATGAATATCAGCCAAATCGATATACCTTTTTCCTCATTTCCTCAGGATTGCCAATGCTATCGCCAAGAACAGCGCGTAATTCCGCATCGTTTTTGCAGGCATCTTCTAACACTCTGTCGTTTTACCGGCGATTTCATTATCAATCGAATACAATACAAAAAAATGCTAACACACAAACATACAGAAAAGAGAGCGAGAGAGAGAGAGAGAGAGAGACTTCGCCCAGGCAGGATAATTGTGGAGACGATCGTGCTCCCGTTTGCGCTTCTCTTCACGAAGCTTAAGCAATCGACGACTTCTAGCAGTGGTTCCAGAGCCCTTGGTGTCGGTTGCAGTCGGTGTAGAAGCACTCTTGGCATCGAACATAGATTCGTGGCCGTTTTCAGAAAGCATAGCACGAGAACGAAGTGAAATTAGCTGAAATTCACGGTTTGAAGTGACAGATTTGAGGAAGATTCCTGGATTAGATAGAAAGTTGCAAGTGGAAGTAGCATTTCGAAAAGCCAACCCTAGTCCGATGCCCTCGAACACGGACATTCTCTTGTTCTTCAGAAACTCTCGCACTAGTTCTCTTATGAACGACGATGATTCCCTCGTTCGCAAACCAAATTTGAAATTACAGTTATTATCCATTATAAAAGCTCTTAAATATCCTGTCACCTGCGATTTCCTTTTTTTTATTATTTATTTATTTATTTTCTTCTTTGTGGTGGATGACCTAAATTTTGGACATCTTAATGAATTAGCGTATAAAATTACTAGTTTATCCTTTGCAAGGCCACCCTAGCTTATGGAATTACCGATTTGTTGGCGAGGCCACACTGTAATTTTACGATTTTTTTACCAATTTTTCGATTTTCTTTCCTTTCCTATTTCATTTGATTTCTCGTTTTAATTTCGTTTAGTTCATTATTTAGAAAGAGCTATTGTTCTCGTGATGGTTCTTTTCAGTTGCACGTATAAGTGTTTTATCATACACCGAACTATTGAAAAGATTCGAAGAGGCCAATCAAATTAGCTTGAATCTAACCGCTATCAATCTTTCCAATTATTTATGCCTCTACATAAAAGTTATTTATGTGAGATCCTATATTGATTGGAGAGAGGAACGAGTGTCAGCGACACTGGGCCTCAAACGGGTGGATTGTGAGATCCCATATCGGTTGGAGAAGAGAAAACATTCTTTATACGGGTGTAGAAATCTCTCTCTAACGGGTTTTAAAAATCTTGAGGGGAAATCCAAAAGAGAAACCCTAGAGAGGAGAATATGAACGTGCAAAAGTTGTTCTAAATACAACAAATGACAAGCTTGAAACATTGTTTTAAGTATTGAAACCGGGTAGCAAGCATCATCAAATCGACATTAAAAAAATAGGTACGTGTCGACGTAATTTGTTTGATCGCATTTTGACGTTCAACATCAAAAGCTTGATCACATTAGGTTGAGAATAGGAAGTGGAAAAAGCACAAATGCATTTCATGTCTATGTTCCAAATAGAGAACAAAAGTCCCTAACAAATAATAAAAACCAAGAATGTGAGAGCATTTGTTCATCCACATTGAAGAAAGAAAGGCCACATCTCAAACAGATAAAGCATGTAAAATCCCAGGAAACACAGCATAGAGACTGCAGTGAAGACAATAATCAATCACAAGAACATTGGCGGTTTTTTCTCTTTGGGCTTTAATGGGGAGTGAGAACATACATCTTACAGTCATGAGGGTCTACTTGAGCAGTAAGTTGATGCTGAGCCACCTGACTGGAGTGCTGTTGTAGGAATGAAAATTTCATAATCAGTCACAAAACGAAACGTTTTCTACTCGAGAGTCTACTTGAGTTTGAGAACAGTAACGTTTAAGTAAAACGTTGCCTAAAAAAGTACTAATTATGTTTGTTTCGAAATCATTGGTTTCAAGTGTGATTAGAATTTGTGAAAGTGCTACTTGAGTTCGAGAATTTTAAGTGAAACGCTTTCTAAAAGAGTATTAATTATGTTTACTTCGAAATCATTGGTTTTAAGTGTTATTAGATATTGTGAAAGTGCTACTTGAGTTCGAGAAAAAGTGCTTTTAATTACATGATGTTAAGGATTGTTGGGAGGGAGAGTCTCACATTGGCTAATTTAGGGAATGATCATGGGTTTATAAGTAAGGAATACGTCTCCATTGGTATGAGGCCTTTTGGGGAAGCCCAAAGTAAAGTCATGAGAGTTTTATGCTCAAAGTGGACAATATCATACCATTGTAGAGATCCGTAATTCCTAACATGGTATCAGCGCCATGCCCTTAACTTAGTCACGTCAATAGAATCCTCAAATGTCGAACAAAGAAGTTGTGAGCCTCAAAGGTGTTGTCAAAAGTGACTCATATGTCGAACAAAGGGTGTACTTTGTTCAAGGACTCCAGAGAAGGAGTCGAGTCTCGATTAAGGGGAGGCTGTTCGAGGGCTCCATAGGCCTCGGGGGAGGCTCTATAGTGTACTTTGTTCAAAGGGAAGATTGTTGAGGATTGTTGAGAGTGAGTCCTACATTGGCTAATTTAGGGAATCATGATGGGTTTATAAGTAAGGAATACATCTTCATTGGTATGAGGCCTTTTGGAGAACCCCAAAGCAAAGCCAGGAGAGCATATGCTCAAAGTGGACAATATCATATACCATTGTGGAGGGTTATGATTCCTAACACATAATTTAGATCGTACCTCCCATAAGTCTCGAGCAGTAACAGTAGTTGATGGACTCAAACCAATAGCTGACCAAGATGCAGTGATTTTAGCTCTATAAAAGCCTCTGTTCCACAGAACCACAGCGACTCTTTTACCACTCAGTGCCCCTGCCCAAACCTGTATTGTTTTTGTGTAGAAAAGTTAAAGAGGAAAGTAGACTATCTTTTCATTTCCTTTAGAATGTGTTGGTGATGAAAATTTACCTCAAGATCTCCAAGTTTGTAAACCTTCTTCCCTTGGACTCCAAGCTTATCTACATGGATAAAACACTTTTAGATGGGAGTAAATAATGTCATATTTGGTTAATGGCTAATCTTTCCATTTTATAGAGAGAAAATATTATCATGCTTGGTTTTTACTTACCCTGATTAACTGCAATAACCTCCCTATTACTTAACAATTTCAAGGTGATGTTGTCCATTGATCTGATGTCACATCCAATCAGCAAAGGAGCCTTTAACATATGAAGAACAGAAAGGAATCAATAATAAAGTAATAAGACACTTCTACTTTATGAAGCACAAAAAATTATGTACTCAACCCTCAAATCAAGCAAAGATATTCAATCCTATCTTCATGTGGTTTTATTAAATGGTTTAATGAAATTGAAACCCGAATATGTCTTAATAAGATCTGAGAAATTACCAATTTAAACTAAAACGTAGATTCTGGAAAAGTTTTACTCAATGGTACTTACTTTTGCCAGTGCCCAAATGCTAAAATGAGAGCGGTATTCTGCTGTTGTCATCCCTCCGTTCCCCACTTCAAGCATGTCAGGATCTGAACAAAGGAAATTTTAAACTAAGATTATTTTCTTTAACATTTCTGAGATTGTAGTACAGTTTTAGCCAAAGGGGAGAATTGTGAATACACAAACTATAACGGCCCAAGCCTACCGCTAGCAAATATTGTCCTCTTTGGCCTTTCAGGCTTCCCCTCAAAGTTTTTAAAACGCGTCTGCTAGGGAGAGGTTTCTACACTATGAATACTCAGAATTTTATACTTTTCCTTGAAAATAGTTTTCCCAAAATTGTTCAAGGTTGAGTTTAAACAGTTATCATTAATCAGTACTGAGAGATATCAAATGGGACCAACCAACAAGCTAACCAGCCAATATTTCTCTATACACAAGAGAATCGTTTTTCATATTGAACTACAATTCTTGAATTTACCATTCCATCCTCCAGGTTTAGCATAAGATGCCCATTTGTCATTCTGATCAGCAATAGTTGTCATACTGTACCAGTTAAGTAGCAGCATCAATTTCTTGCTAAAGGGAGTTTTTAGGACTTGAAATTCATATGGGGGAGAAATGAAACTACTCAAATAAAGTAGAGTTCTTGAAATTATTGCATGTTTCCAGAAATGATGCTAAAATATATGCTTGAAAGAATGTATGCTTACTACCTATTCCAGTTGTCTTGAATATCTGATGTTGTTCTCCAACTATTTCCTACATTCACTGCCCAAGTAGCTGGGTCTTCTTGTCCCCTAAATGAGAAAAAACCTAAGAAATGAACTCCCTCTGTACTCTAGAATGGAGAAATAATAGAGTAAAAAATTGCTAACCATTCACATAAAGAAAAAAGTATGGGTCTCCCAGATTGTTGCAGGGCTTTAGTCATCTTCGGATACCTGTGTCCCCAAGGAATTGTGTTGCAGTTATTTGGAAAATTGGATAACGAGAAGCACGAAAGAGAAAAAGCTATTAAAGATGCATTTTGGTTCCATTCTCCTTTTATTTCTTTTGTCGTCTTGACAAAAAACTGAAAAAGTCTTTGTCGCATCAGTGGCGTTTTAGGAAAAGAGCTTAACCTTGTTACCGGGAATAGAAAGTACTGGAAGCCAAATAGGGTCGAAAGTTGGACTATTCCCTTACCTACAGGATATAGAAAGCGGATCCTACCTTTCTTTTGGGCTTGTACCAGTATTTTCACAGTTATCATATTTCAAGTAATCGACCCCCTAGACAATAGTAGTTTACATATCAGTTTCTTTTAAACACAAAACGAAATAATCTCTATTCCTGACTAGAACAAGGTTGCGAAAATACCCATGATGCAAAGGTTTTTGCATCCTGTTCTTCGTGACCCAAGGAACCTGGCATCTTCTTACTGCAAGTCTGGATCCTGAAGAGATTGTATTAACTTCAGTAATGAAGATCTAACTAAAACAGGGCCTGATGGTGGAATTGTAACCCAAAATATTTCAGCAAATTAAACTATCTGCAGCATTTTGATGAAGTGCAACAATGAAATGAACGAGGAAGTTGTTTAAGCTGATGTGATTTGTGTATAAACATACCCAGCATCAGAGTAAATTCCGAGCTTGAGCCCCTTTCTATGAACATAATCTGCTAGGGCCTTAATACCAGAAGGGAATGTTGAAGATTTAGGAACTAAATTACCCTGAAAAAATCGATGGAGTCTTCATCATCTAATGCAAATATGGAGATTTTAATCGTCATCATCCAAGATATGAAATAGAACATTTAAATTTACCTTAGAATCTCTATTCAGTTCAGCCCAACAATCATCTAACTCAAATGGAAATAAGATCATATTAATGTCAGAAACAGGAAGTATGAAGCTGAAAAACCAAAGAAATGTAAAAAGAAAGAAATATAATCATCACCTAAATTGATGTACTGATATCCTAATGCAGCAAGGCCGCTGGATACCATTGCATCCGCTTATCAAAAGAAATAGGATCGGTATCTCAGTCACTGTACACAAATCCAAACAGAAAAACGCCTTCAAGATCAAAATATCACCTGTTTCCTTGATTAAATTCTCGTTTATATTACACTGAAAATGGTTCCAGCTATTCCATCTGAGCTCATTACGAAAAAACAGAAGCAGTCAGCGATCCATTCCTATCGAAATGTGAATAAAACACTATTGAACGAAACCGAGAAGGCCGACAATTAAACGAACAAACTACACTATATTCAATCTGATGCATCCTCCTGAGACGGAAACAAAAATCATGATCAGAGAGTAATACTCACCCCATCGGAGGAGTTAGAGCGAGGCCATTATTGAGGAGAACTCTCCTGGGGGAATCATAATCAAACTCAGCGGCAAACCGTAGAGGTCTCGATCGAGTCGCTCCGGCCATCGCACCGCCATTGCCGTTGCTACTGAACAAGAAGTTCCAGAAAAGGACGGAGTAGAGGAGAAGCATAATCGAAGCTGGAGGTGAAACCATGGCCGACGGCTGTAGCCTGTGATTGAGAGCATTAATGGTGAATGTACTATTTACGGAGTTAGTTTTAGATCAGAACTGGATGATTCGTTACCTCAGAGCATTGAATTCGCCAAGGAGACAGGATTTGGTAATGCTTCGTCACTGAAGAACAAGCAATTATGGAGAAAGTGCGATCTGCCCATGCAGGCCATCAATGGTGGTTCCACCATGATTAAGAACGCAACAAACTCAGCGTTACCCCCAATTATTCCATCGAATTACTTATTATTTTATTATTTATTTATTATTATTATTATTATTATTTTGGTGAACGCTAGAAGTCAACATAGTTGATATGGACGAATAAAAAATTAATTAGAACAAATTGAAATTCAAAATGGATATAGTTTTAAAATAAGATTTTTGTGGAGGAATGTTTGTTTCTAATTTTTATTTAGAAAATTCAATAATATATTTAATAACAATTTTTTCTATTTTATTTCACATTACAATTTTACATCTGATAGGGTAGTCAATTCCAAGAGATATGAGAAACCAGTTTGATAGCACGAGCTCCAAAGGAGGATCGAGTTCAACTTGTTGAATAGGGACATGGCAGATAAGAGCAACGTTCGAATTTCAAAGGAGAATCGAGTTCAAATTCTTGAACAAGGACTTGGCAGCTACGTTCGAGGTTCAAAGGAGAATCGAGTTCAAATTCACTAGACAGGGCATCGGGAAGAGTTCTTTTCTGTTTAAGAGTTTATCTATAGGGTTCCTCCGCAAGGTTCGTCCACGAAGGGTGAGTCAGGGCTTAAGATCAAGCTGAAAGGCGTAGTCAATGGACAACAAGTGAATATTTTTGTACTGCCCCTGTTTTTTTAGGGTAAGAAAGGGTAGAGAAAATACCTCGAGCCAATGTTCGAGTACCAGGCACTCGCTAAAGCAACCCATGTCATACTCCCAGGAAAAACTCGAACGACCTTCAACAAAAGGGTATCTATACCCGAAACCGACACAAGTGGGTAGGTAGAGAATACCTAAGAGTGCAAGACAACTCTCGTACATATATACCTCAAGAAGATTTTCTTAACGAACGGAAAAAATATATATAATTCTAACTTGAATTTTATTTAGGAATATTAACATAAAAGAAAATATTCTAAACTTAAATGGGATTTTAAATCCTCTTCATGAAATTGGGGTCAAAATGTACATTTGGCATGAATGGGCTCCCAAAGTGTGCGATATATTTCCCACAAATTGCTTTTCCAAAGTCTTATGCTGCAAAAAAAAATATATATATAATATAATATTATGATTTATTTATTCAATCCATTTCAAAATATTTAGACAAGCCCAG
Organism: Cucurbita ficifolia; assembly: GCA_033971965.1. NCBI lineage: Eukaryota > Viridiplantae > Streptophyta > Magnoliopsida > Cucurbitales > Cucurbitaceae > Cucurbita > Cucurbita ficifolia. The sequence goes on from CM066979.1 coordinate 10,635,244, forward strand.
CCCAGGAGAAGCCCATTGGAGAAGCCCAATGGGCTTTAGAGGACATTACCTCCCAGAGATCTCTCGCTTGAACGACAGTGTCGTTAGGAATGCCGATGTCGTCCCAATACGCCCTACCTGCCATCCTCCATTTCCTTCTGTTCACCAACAGAACCGCCACTCTGTATCCAGATAAAGGCCCAGCCCAAACCTGATCCATTTTTTTTTCCATTTATTATCTCTAAATTAAAAAAATAATAATAAATTTGTGAATTTTATTACCTCCACGTGTCCGCTTCTAACCTTCTTAGCTTGGACACCCAGAAGATCTACCAAAAAGTAACCAATTTTAGTCCAAAAATGTTTTAAAAAAATATATAATTCCAAATATAATAGAATTAAATTTACCTTGATTTACAGAAATAACCTCAGAATTCCCAATTATTTCCATTGTGTCCTCGGAAATCTCCCTCAGATCATTACCCAAGAGAAGTGGAGCCTGAGGCCAATTTTGTGAAAAATCAATAAAATTAAAAAAATAATAATAAAATTTGATTATTTTTATTGCTTTGGGCCTGAGGATATGACCTTGGAAATGGCCCATATGCTGAAGTGGACTCTGTACTCTTCCTCAGTCATCCCTCCATTGCCAACTTCCAGCATGTCAGGATCTAATAATTAAATTAAATAAATATTTTTTTTTAACAAAAATATTTATTTAATTAATTAATTATTAATAAAACAGACCATTCCAACCACCAGGCCTTGCATACTCTGCAAAGGCATCGTTCAAGTCGGCTCTACTCATCATACTGTTAAAATAACAGAATTTCGAAAATAAATTATTAAATGATAATTAATTAATTAATTAATTAATAATTAAATATAAATTAAAACTATAATCCTACCTGTCCCAATTGTCCTCAATGTCACTGGTGGTTCTCCAGCTGTTTCCCACGTCAGCACCCCACAAGGCAGGATGCATGTCGCCCCTGTTTTAAACGGAAGATTAGGAATTAATTATAATTATAAAAAAAATTTAAAAATGTTATAATATAATAAAGTATTTACCCTTCGCATAGCGATAGGAAAATGGGCCGTCCTGCCTTCATCAGAGCTCTTGTCATTATGGGATATCTTTAAAAGGATAGAAAAAAAAATTAATAAATTTGGAGTTTTGGGTTTTAAAAAATAAAAAGTGTTTAAATTACTATAATACCCACCTCTCCGTTGGCTTAATGTTGTCGTTGTTACAATTATCATACTTTAAATAGTCAATTCCCTATTAATTTTAAAAATAAAAAATCAATTTCCAATTAATTTATAAATATATATATATATATATATATATAATATAATTTGATAATCAATAGGTTTGAATATAATGATACCCAGTTGGCGAAGGTTTTGGCGTCTTGTTCTTCGTGGTAAAGTGAACCGGGCATGGTTTTACTGCAGGTAAATGTGCTGGAGGGAAATTCACCGTGGGGTTAAAATTGGAAAAAAGAAAAGAGGAAAATGAAAGGGAGTGGGATTTACCCGGAATCAGAGTAAATTCCAAGCTTTAAGCCCTTGTTGTGAACGTAATCTGCTAGGGCTTTAATTCCCGATGGAAATGTGGCCTTCTTTGGCACCAAATATCCCTACAAATTTTATATTAAATTAAACTACGTTTTTAAAAATAAATAAATAATATTTGGAACATTTTTTCATATATTTTAATAAATAAAAAATTACCTAGTTAAAAAATATATATTTTGAAATTTTTAATGAATAATTTCCATTTTTTATATAATTTATATTAAAAATATCTAGTAAACTATAATGACCAGCAAAAAATATTTTATATATAATTTTTAAAAATTTAAATTTCAATATTATAAACAACCAACCACACATATTTATTTATTATTTAGAAGTATTTCACCCATTTATTTGTAAAAATATATAATATATTAAAAAAAATTAGTGAGACGAATCTCCGACCCTTTTAATCAATTGAGCAATCTCTAATTTTCCACTCGAACATCCCTAATTTGAAAGATAGTGACTTACCTCGACATCTCGAGTCAACTCAGCCCAGCAATCATCTAAAAACGACAACAGGTAAAAACTAACATATAATTACTAAGAAAAAAAAATATTTAAAATTTTATTTTTACCTATGTTAACGTAGACGTATCCAAGCTTGGAGAGGCCAGTGGAAACAAGAAGATCAGCTGTAGAATTATTTATTTATTAAAAAAAGAAAAACCATTAATAAATATTAGAAAATAAAGAGAGTAAATCGAAACGGCACCGTTTTGTTTGACGATGGTCTCGTTAATGCCGCACCGGAAGTGATTCCAACTGTTCCATCTACAAAAGCGAAACAAACGAATATAAAGAAAGAAAGGCAATTAGAGAAATTGAAGAAGGAAAGGGAGTCGGAACCCCATGGGAGGAGTGAAGGCGAGGGCATTGGCGAGGAGATTCCGGTGGTTTTGAGGGCGGAGCTTGCGAGAAGCGGCGGCGGAAGGCGCGATCAGAAGGAAGGAGAGCAGAATTGAAGCAATGGCGGCGGCCAGTTTCTCCATTTGATCAGAAGCGAGAGAGGAAGGAGCGCGGTGGAGTTCTAGGTATAAATAGAGAGCATTTTGAGAAGAGACCTTTTCTGTTCAATTACAAATCGGTTCGGTTAGTTGCGTCCCGATTCATTAGAATTTTTGTTGCAATTTTTTTTCCCTATATTATATTGAATAATCCTTTTGTGTTATAGGAGAGATGGGAACCAGTAACATGCTGCCACGTATTTCATTTCTATCATAATTTTTTTAATTTTGCCTTATATTTTTATGCATAAAGCATGTATAAATGCTGAGATCATAATAGAGAAGTAGCATCATAGAATCCATCGAGAAATCCATCGTGATAGAGAAATAGCATTGAATTTCGCTATCTTATCTTTTTTAGGTAAAAGCAAAACTCTATTTATAACCTATAAATTTTAATATAAGATTCAAACCTTTCTAAATTTAAAAATTATAAATTTTAATATAAAATTCAAACTTATGGAACACTTTCTAAATTTATAAACTATAAATTCAGTAATAAATTTATAATTTAATCTTCATATAAATATCACTATAAATAAATTAATAAGTTTTAAAACAATGAAATTTTAAATAATTAATTTAGATTTTAAAACAAAAAAAAATTTTAAAATTTTTATTCAGCTAACCTACTTAATTAATATTAAGATTTAAATTAACTTCATTGTTTTTGTATAAGGAAAAAAATACTTTGATGTAAACAATGTGGACTACATATCACATGACATGATAAGTTATAAATTTCATGAGAGAAAAAGACATAATGACTAACAAAATAATAAAAAAAAACTTGCAATAATTAAAGCACAATGCTAATATTATTGAATTTCTTTTTCAGTTATTTGGTTTATGAAACAAATTTTCTTTTGTTCGTTTGCTATTATTACACAACAATAATATGGAGCAACCTTTCAACATGGGAGCTCAAATACAGGAATCATACTTATGTGCATCACTTGATTCAGTTTAATCGAATCCTAAACAACGAATTTTCCTATTGCTTTTCACATCGAAACGAAAACTCACCAACTAAACACGAGTTATTATTCCTGGCCTAGTAGAACATGTTTGCGAGCCCAGTATTGTTCAAACCTCTGCCTCGCATATTCGATGTAATCAAAGTCGATGTCATTTACATGCTCCTGAAAATGAATGGAACGAATCGATGATCAAGGACGTTGTTAGGAGATCAAGTTAAGACTTACGATATCATAATTTGAAGCATAAAACACGAACAATACAAGTGAAAAATAATATAATTTTTTTTTGCAGTTAGCACACATAATAATAAGAATGCACGGTTCGGTGGTTCGGTGTCAGAAGAGCGAAATTACCGAGATTATTCCCCAGAGGCCCCAAACAAGATGGCTAGCAAGAGTATACTTCTCAATATCTTGGACTAATTGCTCCACCTCAGCATCGCTGGGCTGCTGACCTGCATATGTGTAACATAATTTGAGAGCCCAAATCAATAAGTAGCTCAAGACCTTCAATTTTCGAAACAATACAATGCCTACAAATGCATCTTTCAACTTTCAGAAAATCTATCTCCATCACTCAAAATTTTGAACTTCCCATTCAATTTCTAATGTCTACCATTCAAGAAGTCCGAAAAATAGATTGTTCCTTTAGTGCATCTGAAAGCTAATAATATCAAATGCAATATGTACAGAAATCCAAATAAGTAATAGAACAATACAGTAAGATCTGACAAAAAACCGAGAACTACTTGAACTTGCACAGAAAATCAAAGCATCTTGGGAATGGCTGCACATTATTTGGTCCCTTGACAACCATTCATAGTTCCTATTCTCTAGTAAAGATTGTAAAATTACCTGAAGCACTCATATATGTTTGAACAAATCTTTTACGCTCCTCCAAACCTGTTACAGAAAAAAGAAGTCAATACTGAGCCTCAATCAACACCAAATACATTAATATATATATATATATATATATGCTGATAGATTTATACAAAACAAACCAGGATATTTGGTGTAGTCCAAAACATGTGGAGTATCTGTATGATAATCAGCAGTCATTTCACAGAAGTGATTTGCAATGTCAAAGGCGATGGGATTATAACTTGCATATTCATAATCCTGAGAAGGAGAGTTATGAAAATCAATTATGAGTAACGTGCCTCAAATTTCAATTCTTCTAGAAAAGACCTGATATTCTCTTGCCTAAATTGCTAAACTTGTAGATGGGTTCCAGTTAAAAAAACAATAATAATAAATAAATACACCTAAATTAGCAATAGTTCAAGCAACCGCAATATGTTCAAGCAACCGCAATATGTTCATGTCTCCATGAATGATTCGTCTTCAAAGTACCAATCTTGGATAAATATTCATCAGAACAAAACCAACATAGAATTAGTGGCCAAGCATAACAGATGCTATTGCAAGTGCTATGTTCCATGGTTAAGAACCGAAGGTTGTCATAGTTTAGGTTGTTTCCTGACTACAGCAAACAGAGGAGTACTTTCATAATATATTCACAAGTATTTCAGTATTGCCAAAGGTTGACAAGGAATTTTTTTTTATCCGGCAAAGGATTGAATACCTGTTTGCTCTTCCAAAGTGAGGTTTGGCATCTCACAGTAACTCTAGAAAAAAAGAAAAAAAAACAGACAGCACTTTGATACAAGAACCTTAGTGTGGCACTCCCATGATCACATCATATATACTTTGCAACACTCAGATACCATTTTCTCATTTTTCAATTGACAAATGACAATGAGCAATCTGTTTTCTAAATTTATGTAATGCAGTTCACCAAACAGTATATTTGAAGAAAAAAAAAACATAGACATGATATCCCCCCTACTTCAAGAAAAATAAATTCTAAGGCAGCAGAAAGAGAATATTACAATTATAGTTATTGATCTGGTCTCCTCGTCTAGCATTATGTTACCGTATTGTAGATCATTGTGGCAAAAACCAATACTTCGACGATCCCACAAGAGGTTCTTTTCCAATAGAGAAATCTCTTCTTCCATAGAATCCAAGCGAAAGGCTTTGGCTTCTTCAGGTGGAGAAATTCTTTTGGCAGCAATAAGCCAATTTCTGAAGTTTAGAAAGCAAAATTATGTTAGGACTACAAGAACAATAACGAGAGCAAAGTGTAGATCATAGTATCTGAAAAGGTTGAAGGGAAAACAAGATCAATCTAAAGTATAGTGCCATACCGCAATCTACTCCACAAGCTCACATTCTTTGGACCCGGAATATCAAGATCATGGAACTCCTTCATTTTAAAGGCTATGAGAGAAGATATTTCTGAATCACGTAGATCCGCTGCTGATAATGTCTGACAGACACATATTAACAAGACAAAATAAACAGTATAAGAAGAAAAACCAGTATTCTTCCATTAGAAAATAAAATGCTCATATTATATTAAATTGCCAGATATAAACTATGCAAGTATCACAATAAAATGCTCCAAGGCTGTTTTAGTAGTTGGCATAACACATTCCTAAAAAAATATGCAATAATAAGTTGGATGTTACGAAAAGGTGCCAGGAAAAACCGGGTAAATAGAGTTAAAACAAGCCACGTTGAAAATAGGAGTTAGAAACATGGCTATATGTTAGCATTGTGGCGCAGCCATCTTCAAATTGCTATCCCACACTAAGCAAGGTGGAAATTTGATGAGCAAAAATGAATCTCCGTTGCAAAGTAACAAAAAGAAAGGGATCATCTTCTCACAAATTTACCATATCTCAAAATAGTTTATAAATTTCTCTACTTGTGAGATCCCTTTAATCTGATTCTTGAAAATTAAAATAAAAGTGAAGGCATCATTACTAAGAGAATAAAACCTGCATACCCTTGCACGGATGAACTCTTCAATTCGACCAGTTGAAAACCGCCCTAGAAGGCGAGGTCCCTGCCCATGCTTTGATATAAATTCAAATGTCTTTATCTCATCTTGTCGGTTAAAAAACACATCCACACCTTCACCATAAATCCTTACTAAAACCTTTCTAGAGACATCCTCTGTCTTAGTGGGCCACTTAATTTGGTAGACCTCATTGGTCATGGCTCCCTTCAAAGGGATCATCTGCCATGCACTTGAATCAATTTCATCTCCCCATTTCCTAGCCAATTGCTGCAAAATCTCCCTTGCTTCTCTAGGTAGACGATCTTCTTTCTTATTAGCATTCTCCATTGTGACCATAGTTATACCAATTTCTAAAGAAAATCACTATCACAACAAACTTCTTCAGGTGAAATTAGCCGATCTGAAATTTTTTAAAACCAATAGTTGATAATCAATTATCTTAAAGAACCATTCTATTAAACACATCCCCAACTGTCATGCAGGAAGAAATTCCATTAAAAAGGAGTAAAAATAAAAACTCTGAATGAAAGAAACAACTGTTCATGGTCAACATAAAAGCTAATCTTATTCAGCAGATTTTTTAAAGTAAAGTAATTGTATAAAGATATTTCTTCTTTGGAAAGTAGGAATCAGACAAAAGAGGTGACATTCAGATGATGAAAATAACCCAGTGTATCGTCGCACTAATACCATATATCATATACTCGTATGTCCTATCAAGTATATTATTGTGAAATATCTAAAGCAGTATCAGAATTATATCAACACTGTTGCCACAATACATATATCCTTATAATTCAACAAAATTAAAGCTACAACAAACAGTCATTCCATTTCAATGCATAAAATATCAGTCAATAAGTGAACAAGATTTTAAGGTAAGCAAAACTTATGGGTGACACAGTTACACTAGCAAGTTAAAGCAGGAAATATCTCGAATTTGGGAAGAATGAGAATGATCACATGCAAATTATTCGAACATTACATTCTGTATAGTGAATATGATCCAAACAATAAAAAACATAGCATGATTAGAGAAAAATGCTAGAAAATATGACCGTGTCCTAAATACACCAATAAAGATCGAAGGGCTGAAAAAAGTTAAGAGGAATCCTCGGTAATTTACGCTCACATTACAAAAATTTTAAGATCCAAAAAGAAAAGAAGAAATCGTACAAAATCTGGACATTCTAAAATCTAACCTTTTACATTAAAGCGAAGAACGGAATTAAGAACTAGATTCATCCCATTCTACTCATTTACCCATCCCGGTTCGTAAAATTGAAAACAGATTTCGAATCTCACCAATCAAACGAAACAGAAAAGTTTGCCTAAAAAGATCATCATGCAAGCAGCAGGCACCATCACGCCCTCGATTTCAGATCTCCAACATTCAACAAGAAAAAACCATAAAATTCAAAAACAATTCTACCAGAAGAAGTGCCAAACCAATCAAGCTACCCGCACAACCAGAACCAATCCCTTCCCATATAATTGGCGCCATTGCAACAAATATATGATTAAGACAAATAACGAAAACTGCAAAAGTTGATTCCGCACCTTTGATCAGAAATGAACGGATACGGAATCTCAACTCGTTGAAGAACAGCGAAAAGTTCCGAAAAGTTCCAGGCAAATCCCCCAAAGGTTCTGATTCTGCAGAGCAACACCACCGAAAAGTTCCGCATATCTTATTATATGGCGCTTCCCTCGGTGAGGCGGCAATAAACAAAGAGAGGAATTCCTTTTTTTTTCCTTTTTTTTTATACAAATTTTTACTTTGGGTTAATTTGTTATTTCTTAAATCAATTTAAATAATAATTCCACGTCGGTGGAAGAATGTCAGCCGTTGGATTTTTACATCGTTATATCTTACGGACACAGTTGTGAAAGTTTATTAATATATCTTTCTCAATTAATATTAATGATAAATGTATTTTTAGTTTTCTTTAAAAAATAATTAAAGGTGTTTTTTTTAGTTTTTTTTTAAAAAATTAAGTTATTTTATTAATAAAAATATTAACAATTTTCCTGGTAAAAATATTTTATTATTAGCAACGAGAATTAAATTTATTTGAAATTAATTTTATTTATTTAACTAATGCATTAATTTATTAATTTATAAAGTTAAAAGTATTATTTTAAAAAATTAATTTTGGGTAATTTTCTAATAAACCACAATATTGGGCTCCGACATTGGGCTCCAATATTGGGCTTTTACTAAGGCCCAATATATTGTCCAGAAGGCGCCTAAATGTAGCGGGAAATTACGGAAGCCCATTCAAGCCACGACCAAGCTTTTCGGCTTTCGTCTTCTTTCCGGCAGTTTCTTCTCACCGCGACTGAATTTCTCGATAATCAAACAGGTCTGCAATCTTTTTCTTGCATCTTCAATCTCTCTGCGGATCGAATTATCCCAATGTCGGCTCTCTTTTTTTCCATTTTTATACGGCGTTGATGTTTTAATTTATGTTGTTCGACGCTTTGATACTGTAAATTTGAGGTTTATCGTCTAGGGTTTTACTGGGGATTTTATGCTGTTTCTCTATTGTTTGTTTATAATATTGGAAGTTTCTGGTTTTTGATGCAAAATAAAGAAAATATTTTATAGGGAATACGCTGCTTTTCATTTTAATATTAAGATGGTTCTGATTTCAATGCAGCTTGCGGAGTGTAGCTGATTGTCTTAAAATGTTCAAAAATACGTTTCAATCCGGATTCCTCTCTATATTATATAGCCTCGGGTATGTTTAGATGTTTTAATGTCGGTGCTTACAGTCTGTCAAGGGTTTTGTTTTTTAAATTCCAGGAACTGATGCTTTGTTTTATTTTGTGTATCCTTTTCTATAGGAGCAAACCGCTTCAGATATGGGATAAAGAAGGTGAATTTGATCATATGCGGACTGTGTGTGTTTTTTTTTTTTTTTTTTTTTTTTTTTTGTGTTTGGGAACTCTGCTGTGGTTTTATTGAGTGATTCGAAGAAACAATGAGCATAGTTTGGCCTTTAACTCATCTACTCCGACCTCAAGTGGAGGTTCAAATTTTCACTCCCACTTTGTTGTTCTAGAAGAAAATTCGGGGTATTGGTGTTAGTTCAAGTGGAGGTTCGAAGTTTTCCTATTAATTTTGGAATGCCATGTGGGAATTGTATGAATTGTTTTTGAGGTTTAAATCCTATTAAGTGAACAGCTTGCATCAATGAGAAGCCTTTTGTTTTCCATGTTTATTATAGCAGAAACCCTTCAATTGCTACATGTCATTTCATATTGGATTAAAAAGGTTTTCAGTTTCTGTAATATAACTGTTGTAATGGAGAACAGGATATGGATGTTCGCTACCCAATTTTTGACCTACTTGTTTAAATAATGGGCGATGAAGAATGTTACTCTACTAGTCTATTCATGTTCTTGTGGTGCACAAGTTCTTTAATGTTGTAGCTGGGATGTTGTGGGATTTTTTTTTTTGAGTATGCTAATGAAGCTAAGGCTGATATGTTGTTGATGGAAATTTCTAGTTTCTAGAGCTAAAGGAAACATGAAATGTTACCAACTTTTAAAAGCATTTTTGTATTCTTTTTTGGCAGTTTCTAATGGCCACATCAAACGCCCTCAGGATGAAGACATCCAATCAAACGTTATTGAAATTGTTGGATCAAAACTTCAGTCTACCTATATAACATGCCCAGCGGACCCAGCTGCTACACTGGGTATAAAATTGCCATTCTTGGTTATAATCGTGAAGAATCTCAAGAAATATTTTACATTTGAGATTCAAGTTCTTGATGATAAGAATGTCAGAAGACGCTTCCGGGCTTCTAATTTTCAAGTGTGTAAGTCTTACCTTTATCTAGCTGCTGTTACTGAAACACTTGTGCACGAATACCCCACCCTCGAAAGATAACAACTATTAGATTATTGAACGGCTTTAGTTACCATTGCTTCTCTATATATGGATATTATTTGCAGTGACATTTTGCTTAACAATTATGTAGGAATCTGTATCCTTCGTCTCAGACAATGCTGTTGCTAATGTGATTAACTTTTTAATTCTATGAGTATGGTATAAGATGATGACAATATCCCTTCTATTATGCAGGCTATCACTAGAGTTAAGCCATATATCTGCACCATGCCTCTAAGGATGGATGAAGGGTGGAACCATATCCAATTAAATCTGGCTGACTTAACTCGGAGGGCATATGGCACAAATTATGTCGAGACATTGCGAGTTCAGGTACATGCAAACTGCCGCTTGAGGAGGATTTATTTTGCAGATCGCTTGTATTCGGAGGAGGAACTTCCGCCAGAGTTTAAGTTGTACCTTCCTACACAGGTAATTTTTAAATCCATGTTAACCCCTGAACCAGCATTTTGTTTCTCCATTTAAGGGATTGTTTTTGGGATAAATTACAAGTTTAATTCCTCACTTTTGAGGTTTGTGTGTATTTGGATCCTACACTTTTGGAGTGTCTAATAGGTTCCTCAACTTCCAAGTTTGTGTCTAATAAGTATTTAAGTTTTTGTCTGATAAGTCAAAGTTGGTGCCTAATAAGTATTTGAACTTTTAATTTTGTGCTTAATAACTCTTTGATAAAACTAAAGTTTTTAAAAATACGAAAGCTCATCGATTAAATTTATAATTTAATCATTTTTTTTCCTCTTTTCCTTCCATTATTTTCTTGCAGAAAACTTAACAAGGTTTCTATCGGTAGCAAGCATCAGTGCATCTTGGGGATCTTGAAGTTGTAACTCTTTTCTCCGCTCGAATACATCCAACCAAAAAGAAAAAATGAACATCAAGTGTTTTGTTCTATCTAAATTCCTCAAGAGCTTAGTGAAGTTGTGGACTTATGTGAGCTAATTGCCCCTCTCTGTTTTATACGATGATGCAAACGTGAACAGGACTAATTAGTAACTCGTTCATGAGCTTGTTCCTGTTCTTTTGGCTGGACTTTGAGATTTAGCCTAAATTGAATGGTTGTTGGATCTTTTGACGATGTTATGGAGACTTGTGGTCGTTTTCTGCAACTCATTGCATGTTATACTGTTCGCTCATACCATTACGTGGGAACATAGGTCACCAAAACTGAAACTATTATTGTGAAGAAACTATTATTGTGAAAATCCATGTTCCCTAAAACTGAAACTATTATTGTGAGTGAGATTGCTAAACTCTAGCTGACTGAACTTAAGTGTATTGTACGCCCAAAATCCTTGAAGAGTCTTCTATCCGTGCATTTTCGACGAATATCATACTAGGAGTGTAAATTGTTGAGAGCAAATTTATAGCTAATGTTATTTTATAACATTTTCTACATGATTACATTCGAAACATACTATTTAGAATACTATTTTTCTTTTAGAGTTAATCGAGTGAAATAAGAGGATTCAAATGTCTCGCCTCACGAAATATGTCTAAATATGTCTTAATTAATTGAGTTTAGACTCAAAATGTTACTCCTTAATAGAAGCCTTCCATAAGTTGTTATTGATAGAGTAGCCAATCTCCCAAATATGCTTTCATGATAACATACAATAAGCTCAAAACCCGAAGCTCCTAAAAGATCGTGAAACTCTTCCCGTAGAGGTAACAATAGTTTTGGGACGGCACATTACTGCAAGAACAAGCTCCTACATGTTCACAAATTACTTTATTTACTATAAGATCAGTTTAAGTAACTCATCTCATCATATGTTTTTTTTCCCATCACATATTGATTTATCCGACTGCCATCACCGTTAAAAAAAAAATGATTTCATTGTGATGTTCTAACAGAAATAAGGGTGAAACGTAATACCTACAAATGATACAGCAGAAATACAAGAGTCACTGTGTGAAAATTGAAGTTGTAATAAATTATGTTACTGTCTACAAAGAGCCTCAAAGCCTCTCATACTGTTCAACTAAATAAGAAAAGAACCTGCAACTCTTCCTGGTCATTGATAAATCCTGAAATTTGTTAACATACAATTGTTAGACATTAAGAGAGCCCTGCATTTCAAACAAATGATGCAAGATTAAGCCATACTGGAGGCTTTACATTTAAACGTTTTCCTTTCCTTAACGTGAATTTACGTCAAAATCGTGTACCTCAACTCGACTGCATGAGCAGTCTTGTAGCAGCCGAAACAGCCAAACAAAACAGCTACTTTACGCGTAAGAATCACTGGGAAAGTGAACGTGAAAAGGTCAGCCATAGGGTTAATGGGTAAAAATGTGTCAGCAAACTTCATATTGAAGTGATTAGTGAAACCACAAACTTTGTTTTACATCACAATAAAATAACGGATGAAATTTTAGCAGCAAATAATGTCAATATCAAGGGCAGGAGTTGTTAAAATTAATCCTATTCATGAGTAAAGTTCAAACTTCAACATTTCAGACCCACCAGAAAGAAGAACATAAATTATTAATTCGCTTGTTAGGAAGACCAGAAAATGGGACCCTAAATTCTTCGATGGTTACTTGGAAGGTATGCAACTTGCTAGATATAAGAGAAAGATATGCACCTTGCTAGATATTATGGAAGGGCTGCCGCACTAATCAACCTGCAGTATCCAAATCAACCTCTGCATCTGTCTCGCCATCGATCATACCCGGCTCTACCTCAGCATCGGCTTCCAACTGGCCTGCCTCTTGACCAATATCGGTGTCGGGGCTTTGTTTATTTTCTTCTGGAGTTGGAGTACCGCCTTGAGATACACTGCCAGCAGCAACGGTTGTATCGGCATCCATCGCCACTGATGGTCCATCAGGGTCACTTCTGGTTCCTTCACCATCATTCTCACTAGCTGGTGTTGCCATCTTTTACCAAAATCCATTGATGAAAAATGTTAGAACAATCTAGAAAATAATAACAACTTCTACAGAAAACATCAATACTAAAAATCAAAGTGAAAACTGAAATCCACAAGAAATCCACAAGAAACCCACAACCATTAGTGACGAAACCATGATGCATCTATTCACTATTTCGCTTTTCTCATTTTTATTGGAAGAAAAACCTCTCGGCGTTCAACGTGCACATTGCTCTTCCTAATGACACAATGATCTTTTTGGGTTATCCTTTCACTAAAGAAAAAATGTTATGTGGTCTACATCAACAAGGCACTCCTCTAAGCTATATGGTTCGAGGTTCGTTTGTCCATCGCGTCTTCAAAGACAGGGTTAAGGATTTTACTCTTTTTTTTTAACACCTTATTTATCTAGCCCTCTCGAGATATAAATTTTTTAGATAAGAGAAACAAATTTCACTGGTGAATGAAATAAAGGGATCTTATGCAAACTCCCAACACCAATAGGTGGTTACTAAAAGGTTCTCCAATGGGAAATTAATGTTGTATTCTTGCACCAATACAAATAATGAAAAAGAATCAAATCCAAGAAACTATCAAAAGATGAGAAAGAGTCCCCAAAGATTCTTTCATTTCTTTCACAGCATAAGTTTTTCATCAGCATACATCACCTCAGCAGAAGGGCCTGTACCCCGATATGTAGGACTAAAATGAAATTATTTTTTCTCTACCTGATTTTCTTCAGCTTGACGCACGGCCCCTTTCGTTTCTTCCTTCTTAGCACGTTTAGATCTCTCGTTTGGTTTAGCTTGGTATTTGGATCGTACATCAGGTGGCAGGAGTTCCAAAGGCACGACTCCTTCAATGCCGTGGTCGGTGAACTGTAATTCCATGTTAAATATTCAGTATCAGATTTTCTTCATTAGATGAAATGCTAACGATTTTTATGCAATTTAAAGCATACTCGAGAAAATCCTTCCAAGTCCTGCCGAGCTGAAAATCGAAGGCCTTTCCAGCAATAAACCTGAATTAGGAAGAAACATCTTAATGATCAGTTATACGATTGGTCAAGTTGGTATCTTAAGCATTACAAAGTTGAGAGATCTAAAGTTGATGGTACGACCTTCACTTGAAATGTGTTCTTCAATGGATGGAATAAATAAATTCTTGGCACTTCTATAACTTTTTGGAATGTATGAACACAGTAAACGTACCAGTACACAAAGTAAAAGCTAAAAAAACTGAGGCTGAGAGGTCCAGACCATCCAACAAAGAAGAAAGCTGAATCATATGGCTAAAATGAGGTAGAACGGTTTTAAAGTAGAACAGATGCATTTTTTGAGAAGTTAAGATGCCCCTGGAGAACATTTGGGATGACATTCTCAAAATTGTTTTGAAAACCTCTGTTCTATGACCGTATATTCTACTCGAATCACCAGTACAATTTCCGTACAAAGTTTTAGCATCTTTATGGTCTTCATCCAAAGTTCACTCTTCTTCATTTTAGCCTTCCTTCTGTCTTTCAAAATCAATTTGAAAACCCTTCGTCCTATGATTCCGTATATTCTTTTCTCTTATAATTAACACAATCCGATGACTTTTTATCCCCTCTAACACCCACCTACCCTAAGAAATTCAATCAGCTGCACAGCAAGATAATGACTTTACTATTATTTTTCTTTTTCTGATGAAACTCTAAAAGTTCTGTAACGACCCAGGCCCAGGCCCAGGCCCACCGCTGGCAGATATTGTCTTCTTTGGACTTTCCCTTTCGGGCTTCCCTTCAAAGGGTGTTTCGTTCTCCTCCCCAACCGATGTAGGATCTCACAATTTCATTGATGGAAAAAAACACGGGGCATACAAAAATATAAAAGCAAACCAAAAGGTAACAAATTTAATAATATGGACCAAAACTTACTCGGTTACTTTTATGATGGTATTCAGCTTCAATTCCAGCAGACTCGTCCATCTGTAACACAGAAAGAATGAAGTTCAGCCTATTAGGAGCAATATAAATATATTTATATTCATATACGTGTATATACATATACAGCTTTTTGCCACAGAAAAAGGCAAATTGAAACTAACATCAATATAATTTTATTTCAAAATATAAGGAGCAAATGGGTAACAATAGTTCATTCAGCTCAGGTAAAACAATGTGCTTAATATGCTTACATCTTCAGCCAAGGGTTTCCAATACTCAGAAATTGCAGGAGTGCGGACACGTTGAGGATCAGTCAAAGCATTCTGGGAAAATAAAAAATGATGTCAGTATTTATTCTCTATAGATACGTGAAGTGAATGGCCTTATAAATCTCTTGAACAGACCACAATTTTCAATTGTCATATTATGGGCAACGCCAGGCAATATGACTAACCTTTAGCATTAACCTAATTAATCTTTACAATTCCCCTGGTGCAGACTTAGATTTTGAAAATTAAGGCTTAAAATCTGGACAATAGAACTTTTTCCTTCGATAGCTAATTATGTTAAATTATGGAGAATTTTCCTCAAATATAAAACAAAGGCTTGAACAAAATCATTTTAATAAATATTAATTCCAAGCAATAATAACCAATGGTAACTGATAACTGCTCACCGGATTCTGATCAGCCCACTTCCACAATTGAGAGAGTTCTTTATTCCCTAATCTCCACCTTGGCCTACTGAAAAAAGTTTTAAGGCAAAACGATGAGTAACAGAGATAGGCATGAAAATCAATTTAAACAGGAAACAGAATGGGCCTCTGGAGGAGGAAGCCAAAAGTGGAAAGAACAAAAGGCATATAAAAAAAGAATAAGAAGAAAACAACAAGAATCGACCTAAATTCTTAATATTTAGCATTCTTTATCATTCGAAATAGATCAACCAAGAACCAACCTATTCGTTCAAACATAGCATGTATACATACATGTAAAGAACCGTTTACAGCCATAAGTAAGACTGAATATCCTACATCCAAAAGGCAAAGACCGTAGTTGCTCCACTTCCAACTACGCATTCAATCTTGTAAATTGAGAAATATGGAATGTCATGGAAACGTTTAACAAAAAAAACCCAACCTCTAACAATATAACCTCTTAATTAAACCAGCGAGTTGCAAATTGAAATGCATCCAACCTCGTGTTACAAACTTTAATGATCATCCACAAAATATTGAAGTTTCTCACCATCAAAATTTGTAATGTCGTGTAATGGTCTTGCGAAATTTGTTGACATGCAAATAAGTCAACCTAGACTCCGACGATTGTTTAAGGGGAAAAAAAAAAGGCAATCCCTATGATTCGCTCTTGTATGAATGAAAAGAATGAATAAAAAAAACTTAGGCTCTTTACTACACCTTATTTTATTTTTTAAAAAAATAGTTTTTTCCTTTATTTATTTTCAAAAAGGGAAAATCAATCCATACATTAACTTTTTTTTCACGAGAAACAAATTTTTCATTGATAAATGAAAAGAAAAAATGTTCAAGTATACAGACTCCACAAAGAATGAAAAGAACAAAGAGAAAAGGAAAAATTAAAATAAATTACTATTCCTGTCACCTACAACTAAGCAACAATTTTTTCTTGTTTCCTTTATGGCTCATGCTGTGGTTTGATCATACACCAACCCTTCTAACTTTCACGACAGAAATAATTTGATTTTTATGAGACAGTTCAAATAAGTTTTATAGAAAAATACAGAATAAAGAACTTATTTTCAACAAATAGCTTTCAATATTTTGTCCCCACAACTGTTTAGTAATTTTGAAATTGAAACCTTAGCATTATATAATATTTAGCCAGCATAAAATTAAGACTTGGTTCCGCCACTTCCCAATATTTGAGTGTATTAAGCCCATTGACTAGAAGCCATACCGTTTTTTAGTTGCATCATGGGTGGTTTTCTTTTCAATTGGCTGCTTTTCAAAAGGAGGGCAACCATCACGTTTCCACCACACCTACAAGTACATTTGGGATAACGTTTAAGCTATAAAATGTTTATTGCGGAAAACAAGAATATGATAAGCAGGACTCACCCAATTATTTTCACGTTCTAATATATGCTCAATCTTCTGAAGAAATTCTTTCCCTCGTGGCGGTGTCACCTCTAGCAACTTCTTCACACGCTCCTCACAAGATTTAATTTCTTCTCTCTAAATTTTTAAATAAATTTTTTTTAAAAAAAAAGGCATACAGTAATGCATTTAGAATAAACATTTAAGAAGGAATAATAATAAATTTTGACAGGAAATAAACAGGACGTATAGGAAAAGTAGCCAACCATTTTATGTTAGAAGAAATGAATCAAAAGGAAAAAATAAAATAAAATTTTTTATGTTTCTTTAACCAATTCAGTATCAGCATTTACCTGTCACCTTTCCATTAACCATAATAATTATAAAAAAGGGAAAAAAAATTGATATTTCTCAACGCCTCAGACATTGATGTTGAAAAGTTCTCATGGAAAAATACACACTTCATCAGAGATTTTGTTGGCTGGTAAATAGGGGTGAAAAACAAAACAAAATAGCATTTAACTTGGAATGGTTTCTAATTCTAAAAAAAATTAAATATCCAAGAAATTAATCAGAAGGCTAGAATCAACAAGAGAAATTTGTAATTTAAGATTCAAGTAAGGTTTGCAAGGTAGTGGAAAGGGTACAACTGCTTAAAAATGGTACATGTTACTAACCATGGTTTCGGATAGAACATCTTTCTCATTCTTTCCTGGGGCCTATAACAAGAAAAATACTAATTAGGACTACTCCAAACTTATCGAAAACCAATTCTGCATAAGAATTTTAAAATACACTGTACAAACTACCTTTAGATAATCAAACAATATAAGGCACTGCACAAGAACGTGGCGTCGAAAACTTGGATCCTTTAACTGCCACACACAAAAAAAGAAAAGAAATAGAAAATGGAGACACAGCCAAGCTAGTTTTCGATAAGTAAAAATTTTAAAACTTAAGTAGTATTCATACAATCTATAGATCAAACTTACTTCTAAACCCATCAGTTTACTACTAGTAAGATATTTTATGCTGAAGGTGGCTGACTCCTCCTCCAACATGTTAGCATCTCCCTCTTCATCAGACAAAGGTTGTGCATCAAAGGTATTCAACACAACCTTTATGTTTGAAAATCCAAAATAAATGCACTTTATCAGATATATGTATTTGGAAACTAAAAAAAAACACAAGCTAATTCTACATTAGTAAGAAACTAAAAAGACAAGAACAAAAAGGTTTACCGTTAAACTGGATGTGAACTTTTGCCACTTTGTTGAAGCAAGAGTAAGGGAGGCAGGATTACAGAAGTATTCCTGGACAAGAATACACATCAAATCTTGTTACGATTACTCAAGAATCGAGACAGTTGAATTTTACTAAAATAATTTCATTAGCAGCTGAAATTTTATAATAAGATGAATCTGTGAGATACTAAAATTATCCGAATGAAATTAATTAGAACATTGTGAATTATGCATATACCTTTAAAAGAATCATAATTATTTAATTTGTTTAAAAAAAAAGGATGTTGGCTCAATCAAAATTCAAAGGAAAATAAACTAACATTACAAGGCCAATACTCTTAGTATTTACCAAGAGAACTTTAAAAGATTATCAATTAGTCATATAGTCAAAAGGTTTCAAGAAATTCTATATGGATTGGATTTCCAGACTCTACTTGAAAGATGAGAGGCAATCTTCAAACAAATGATAAAAAAAACCCACTGACGCCACTTTATGTTCCAACATTACCTGTAAACTCCAAAAGGTCTTGTAAAAGTTGAAATCAATAGAAAAGCCTGAAAACAAAGAAATGAAATATCACATGCTTGAATGTTAATGTATATTTAAAATAATAATAATAAATAAATAAATAAAAGCATGAAAGGAGCAAAAGAAACTCCAGTACTTCGATTTTCTAGAATGGAATGAATACTGCCACTAAAGAAAAATTCAACGCTGCAATAGCATACCATCAGGGGGTTCTTTCTCATATTTTGTTTCATTGGAGGTGTTGAACACTCCTTTTATATTCACAGCTGCAACAATAGATCAAAAGAACAATATATATGAAAAGTATTCAAAAAATATTAAAAAAGAAAAACATTACAATATGAAGATGGGTTCTGAAACACATACCAGAACGTTCAGATAAAGGGAAAAAATGTGCTAGAAACATCAGAATGCGTCCACAAAACACCACATCACTTGCCTAAATTAAAATCAAGAAATTTGTACCATAATTAGTTCTTTTGTAAGAGAGAGAGAGATGGCTAAACTATACTGCTGATTGGAAAAGTTTTTTTTTTTTATATAAGAAGCGGTGACCATTAATCAAAGAGAGCAGAAATTTTCCTACATATAAATAAAAGTTTTTTTTTTTAATTTTTTGAGTAGCAAATAAATATAAGTTGACCTAAAGGATAAGCTTAACAATCAATAGACTAGAATTATTTTTGTATTGAAATATGTTCCTGTTCCATTTTTTGGTCTAATCATCATCCTGTTTGCTGGTTCTGATGGAAACCGATCACATTTCCAGATTTCATTCTACAAGGATGTTATAGTTAATATCTGATAGCGGAGCACTGCCACTACCATTTCATTACTAACTTAACAAGGTGCTAAAACTAGGTGTCAATGCTGCCAAAACTACTTTGTGGATTGTTTGGCTGGAAAGAAATAGCAGAATTTTTAACAAATAGGCAAAATATTGGTAGGAGCTGTTCAAATGAGCTAAGTTTTTTTTTTTAAATACAAAACTCGAGAATATACATGGAAAAGAACTGGCAGGGGAAAGAGAAAACCCCCTCCCAGAGAGAGCTAAAATTAACGAAGTTTCATGCCACTTGTTGGGTTTCAAGGTTTTGAATTTATAATTTGTCTGCTATTCACACAAATCAGAGGGATGAGTAGGGGAAATTCCAAGAAACCAATTAAATGTTTGATCTTGCTTCTTAAAAAAGAAAAGGAGAGAAAAAGAGAAAAGAAAAGAACTTCTTCCTCAAGTTCTGTGCATGTGAACCACTAGAAAATTTTCAAAATGAGACTTCAAAGATTAAAAATAATGCAATTGCAATACAATTTAGTACCTTTGATAGACGGCGAAGCAATTGATTGCACGTTCTCAACATGACAAGTTTTCCACGAGCAAAAAGCTCTTGCTGTGTACAAAAGAGCCATGCCATTTCAAAGCAAATAAAGTTACAACGAATATATGGGAGTTTAAAATTTATTTAAAAGAAAAATGGAAAAGTTGTATTTCAGTAACAAGAGGAAACCTTTCCCAATATATCTTGTTTACTCTCAATGTAACCAAAAATATCTTTGCAGTTCCTCAATGTTGACATTTCAGTCAGATCCTCCAACAGCTGGAATATCATACCTCCTTCGACATGCTCTTTCTCACAAAGATACAGAACAATGTCTAAGGCAAGAATGAAAACATTAAAGTAATTAAAATGTGCCTGAATGCTGAAGGATTAGATACAAACATTTTCATCATTAGTGCACTTCCAATGCAGTAAAACCTTCAGACTACAAGTAAAAAACATAGTCAAAACTACATAATTGTTGACAATTCCAAATAAAGATGCATCCATTAATGTTCAAAAATTTCATCTCAATCCAGCTATCAGTCTTCAAAATTAAGGATTTAAAGAAACAGGATCCAAGATATGGAGTACAGGTGCTCAAGCATATAAGATCATGTTTTCCTGATAGAAACATATAAGATTTTGTTAAGGGTGGAGTATGTCGAAATCATGATGCACATTGGGCTAATTGCCAAGCTAACACGACGACTCACGGTAGGTTCACAATTTATCTACATAAGATCACTCATTCATGCTTCCACACAAAATGGAAGGATATTGAATGGCTTGGGCATTTTTCCTATGATCATCTAAACTTCAAGAGGTGGAAAATTATGGTGCTTGGTCCTCCACCGATGAAAGCTCCATGTGAAGGATGTGTTGTTAGCGAACAACATCATTAACAATTTCTGCAAGGAAAATCCTAGAGGACAAAAATGTCATTAAGCTCTGATATTTTGCACTGATAAACCCATGTTCCAATGGAAGTTAAAGTACATAATAAGCATTTATTCATGATATGAACCAAGGAATGGCGAGCATTGCATGGCTTCTTGGACTCTAAATTGCAGTTTGAAGATCTTGAGATCTTGAAATCTTGGTTTCATTACTTGCATCATATAATATTTATGGTTGAAATATGTGTCTTTTTTGAAGGAAAACTCTGAAGACTTAACTATCTTTAAAAGTTATGAATTGCTTGAACAGAAATAAGCCTTAACAATCCATGTTCAAGGTACCCTCTCTTTTAATAAATAATGGATACACACTAACCAGAGAGAACAAAGAATCATCTAGTGGCCAAATACCAAGTGAATTATGATGGAGGGCAAATAATAACTCTCAACCTAGTTTGGACATGCATGGAAGAAGATCAAAAAATTGTTTTGGTAAAGAAAGACCACCACGAGTCCCGAGCCCTCACCAAAGCTCATCTTAATCAATACATTTCACGTCCTCCTATGTTCAAGAAAATGACATTTTGATTTTGCCATATTCTTGTCATTGCAACTATTTTTCGGAAGCTCCTTCATTTCACGCTTCTACATTTTTATGGCCTTCTTGTACTTTTTTTTTTCTTCATCGTGAAGTGGTTTTTTAAGAAGAAAAAAAAAAGATACATCCTTGTCATCGTCTATCTGTTTTTGTGATTCTCAGGTATCAATTCTTTTAGAATAGAAAAAAATCTGCTACTTCTTTTAAATACACAATAATTAATAAATCATATCATAAAAAAAAACTAAAATCATATCTATGAATATCATTTCCTATCAGAAAAATAAATGAAAACTAGATCTTTAGGTTACAACAAAAAGTTTGAGTCTAAAATAATGTAATACCTAGAAGACGCGGAATATGACCCTGAGAAGTTTCATTGTCATCAATAGACATCCCATACTGCATTATTGGCTCCGCTGACTGAGCTGCAGATGACTGCACAAATATCCAATTGAAAATAGACTTATCTCCAACAATACTAGAAAATATAAGTGTGAGGCAGAAGAATGGTATCCACATTTGAAATCTAGAAACACTATAAAACACTCATCCCGACCAATGGATAACTTTCCGCTATTATTCTTCTTATCATTTCCATTTTATCCCATTGAATTAATACACTTTTATTTCAAGAGAAACTGATAAATATTCCATTCAATATAAGGATGGAGACAAGAAAGACGTGTCCATAATGAACAAAAACTGTTTCTTTTTAAAGTTTGAACTTGAAGTACCAACTAAAAGAAATTGGTTTTATTCCTTGGTGTTAATGTCCAGATGTTAAAAGAAACCTAGAATAAAATCAACCTTCCTTTTTTAACAAAATATTGTCCGTTATAAAACTATATAATCACACACAAAACAAACAAAAAGAGTTTCCTTCGATCTCTAGATTTCTCAAAGAATCTGATTGCTCCATTCCACAGCAGCTCCCAAAGACTTTTCTGCACTCAGCCAAATGCTTTTGCCTGCTTTCTCAACTTGTGGCCACGAAAAAATCGTTACAAGTTTTCTTAAGCATAATATGATCGGCCTGACCCATGTTTAATTCGCAAAACAAGGCTATCCAGCAGAAATTACTATATTGAAGAAGGATGAATAAATGGTCCTGGCTTTCCCATTCTTATTGCAAACAATACAACACAATAAGCTAAGAGCCGTATTAGGAAACCTTTTGTACCTCCTCTATGTTGACTCTCCTATGGTTTAGGATTTGAAATTTTTCTAAATCACTAGACATATACATAAAAAATAAATAACAAATTTAAAAAAAAAAAAGGTATTAATTATGAGACAAACTGTTGTGTATGTAATTTACATATTTCCATTATCGATATAGTAGGACCTCCCGAGATAGCTAGATTAACAAGAAAACAGAGCATACTTCTAGCTCTCAAGATCTCCTTTAACCACACAATTAAACAAGCTCCAAAGTTTAGCTTACCACCAATTCCTGAAGTAACCGCCTTAGAATATTCTCCAGCAACTGATTTTCATCTTGAGCCAATTTTGTGAGCTTCTGTCATATGAAAAATAAAGGATTAAACTAATTAAAAGAAAGATCTAAGGGGAAATCGTTTTCTTTTCTTTTCTTTTTTCTTTTCTTTTTTTGCAAACAATAAACCAAGCCTTCATTTAAAATCAATGAACATATATAAAGGGACCTACAAATACAAAACCAAAACAAAATAAGGCTACACGAAAACTTTAAACTAGTAATGAACGACAGCTCCAAGTTGATAAGAATAAGTGATAACTCCTTAGAAACTGACACCAAAAAAAAGGCCTTGAACCTAGCCAAAGACTAAACTTCATCCAACATGCTCTCTCAAGTTAAAGACTTTGTTCTAGATATTTAGGAAATATGATGCCAAGCTTAAAAATTCATAAGTCTTCACTTTTAGAATATCTATCGATCAAAAGAATGGTGCTCAAAACAAGGTCATTGGGCCATTAGATTAACCATTCAAGCGGAGAGGGTCCTCATGCTCCCATGGGGTCAGTCAACTCTAACAAGAATTTTGCTGGGAGAAAGAAAAATGATTTCTTGCAGGAAAATGACAAGGAGGGAAGGAAGCCACCATTCTTGAGTATCCTTATTGCGGATGGGCCCTTTTGTAAGCCCTAATTCTTGAGTGCTGGGAGGCCAGAGGAGATGCCTTGTCCCCAGCCTTCCCTTCTTTTTTTTGTGTGTATACTCTTTCGAACATTAAATCCTTTCAGTCTCTTATATATAGTGATAATAATGATCCAATGAGAAGAAACAAACTAGAACAGAACCCTCACCCCCCAAAAAACCAAAAAAAATTTCAACTCTAAATTTATTAGTCAAATTTGCACTTTCCATCTGACTTTAAAACATTCAATACTCAATGAACTCTATACGAACTTGTGAGGTGATATTTTAATGCCATACAATTAGTCCGACGTTTTAGTGTAGCTACCTGAGGTTTGATAACATCTTGAACTGTCTGTAGAGCAAAATTTTCTGGTGGCCCCGTTTGTAATATGGCCTTCCGGAACTCTTCCTGGAAAATAAGAACACAGCTGCATGATGCTTGGAGAAAAATGTATTAAAGTATAGACATATATATACAAGACCAGAATTGATTTGAATAGTTTCTGGATCAAAATGCCCAAATACTAATAAACTCATCTAAGTCCCTATATCACCGAACACGGATCGAATTGTTCCGCTAAAAGAATGATTGTTTGCAGCTGATATAGTCAATTACAGCCTGATTATTCAATTTCCTTATTACTCTGCCCTATTTGAAAGTAAAGGAATCTAGAACTTCAGCTTTTCAACTGAAATTTTATCGATTACAGCCTGGTTATGAACTTCAACAGTATAAACATGAAAAATCATGTTTCCTCCCTCGCATTTAAAATAAAAACTTCCGGTTAACCCTAAAAGAAGTTCGAAACCCGTACGAGACAATCCTAACAGCTAATTACATGTAATCTCCCGAACCAGAAAACCCTCCACTCAAAATCATCAATTGAAACAAACATTTCCGTGCCTTACTAAACAATCATTTCAAAGAAAAATTGAGAGTGATGCGTTCTGAGTAATAGCCATTGCCATCCAGACTTGAAGAATCCCGCGCTACAATTTACACTTGAACAAAGACCAAGCAAGAACAAAACAAGGCTTGCATAATGTAAGTTTACCATGACGAGGATTCAGAAATTGGCAGTGGCGAGTGATTCCTATGCGTTCTGGAGACTGAATCGTCAGCTGGAAGAAAACACGTCGACTCACAGTGTCGGCCGAGCTTCGAAGTCCTCTCCTATGAACGAAGAGAACGCGATGAAAGCGTGCTTTCGCAAATTTCTTATTGAAATTTTTTTTTTTTTATTTATAAATTTAGCATAAATTATAGTTTCTAAAATTTTAAATTTTTTAAATATGCTTAGTTTAGGATTTTGTTTACGATGTCCTAAATAGAATATTTGAGAATTAAGTTAAATGTTATTATAACTCTATATAATTTTAATAATTTTATTAAATTATTTAATTTTACATAATTATTAAATTTTTGTTTTTATTAAGTTGATTATTAAATTAATTTTAGTTTTTTATAATTATCTTTTTAATAAAATTATATACATTTTTAATACTAAACATTTAGTCTAATTTATATTTAAAAAATCAAATATTGTATACGAGGGATTAAATTATATTAAATGAGATATAGATTTTATAATATTATAATAATTTATTAATAAAATAATAATATGCCTTAAGTTTACATTTAATCTCCATAATATATACATTGAATTTTATATTTTTTTAATTTGTTTAGTCATCGATATTAATAATTATTCCCATGTAAATCATTTTAATAAAATTATACAAAAAATAATAATAATAATATTTGTAAATAATTAGTAGAATCATCTAATTGAATAATTAATTATATATGTTGTACCTCGAAATCAAATAGAAAGCTCATAAAATTGTTATAATCTAACTCTCAATGTAGTCGGTATAATAATTTTATAAATAATTACAGCGTTGACTTTTAAAATAATATTTTAAATTAAGACGTAACTCGATCATGCTAGTGGTTTATTTAAATATTAATAATACTAAAATGTTGGGATTTATGCCGGAAATCTCATAATTAATTCGTTAGTTTCTAACAATAATTTTTACTATTTTATTAGTAATTTAATTATTATCCATTATATGAAAATCCAATATTATTAATATAATCTTGAACCGTATGTGATTGACATACAAGAGATCGTGTTCAAGTAATAACCTAAATAATTTATAGTATATGGATAAGGTTACGTGCCTTATCCTGGTAACACGGCCCACTTTGGTTACAAATGATTTGATCCGATAACCCTAATAAAAATCAAAACGGTTCCCAATGCCTCCGTTATGTGGACGAAGGGTTCATTCCTTTCATAAAAATTCGGCCAAATTTAACACTAAACTAACCAGTCAATTATTATTCATTTAGTTTAAGAATTATGAAGTGTGAATAGAGATATATATTTAACTCGCACCACCTGTCTAAATTGAGTGTTCCCGTATATATATATATATATATATATTTACATTTATTAATACCTCGAATAACGACGATTATCCATTAAAATTTTATTTGAAAGGAATATATTTTAAAAAGTATATATATATATAAATTGTAAGAACATGATTCCTACGAATATCTTAGAGGAATCCTCTTCCAATCTTCACGAACATAAATGAATTCATAAGGATGAGAATTGAAATAGGAGGAGGAGACGAATATACGAAGACTTATCCGTCACCACCCGTAAGTTTGGACGGCCTTGTTATGTGTGGGTCTTTTTGTCTTATTTTGATATACAAGATCATCCCAAACACGAAAAGGACTAGACTACGAGCGAAAGAGAAAGACGTGAATTTGCACGGCCTTGCGAGGGGCATGCGTCGAGCTTTTTCAATCGATGTTATTAAAATATATCATGCTATTAAGTGAATATTACGTCGTATCCAAGTTTCGATGACACGCCAAATACAATTAACAGTACTATCGAGCTTTTTCATATCATCCCGACATTCAAAATTAACGTTCGTGTCACGTGCACGTTGGATTCCCATCTCGTGTGTATATTTACCATATCACTATTAAAATTACTAACAATATTCATGTTTGGTAATTAAAATTAATATTGTTAAAGTAAAAAATATATCCAAATATTGATTAATATTTTAAGTAATAAATTAATTTTAACCTATGATTTAAAAAATAATTTTTAAGACTAAGGATGAAATAATGACCAAAATGAAGCATTTAAATATATAGAAAAACGTAAATTAAAATACATTAAACTTGAAACGTAAGTAAAATAAAAAGACGTTTTAACTTATTTTTACAAAATAGGAAAACGAGTATAAAGTAATTAATAATGATCGAATATATTATTAACAAATTTGGAGTATAGTGTTTTATTATTATTATTATTATTATTTTGTTTTTGATGACCTGGAAATTCCTTGTGGGCCAGGAGAATGCGCAACGTCTCATCGGTCATTGTAAACGACGTCGTATCGAGAGACGAAAAGGCCAATCTCATGGGCCCCACTCACACGGGTGGATCGTCTCATTGATGATGTTGACTTTTTACCTTGGTAATTTTTATATTAAATTATAAAATTAATTTTCAACTTTTGATTTAATAAGTTTAAATCAATTTTATTTCGGCACAAAATTTAAAATTTAAAATTTTATTAGACAGAAATTTAATTTTATACCTGATAAAATAATTAATTTTATTTTGTGTTGATCTAATTAAATTATAAGAAATAAATTGAAACTTTTAAAATAATTATGAGTATAATCGAGCGGTTAACGCACTATAATATTGATTTCGACTATTATTTTGAATATTTTAAATTTGAATTAAATATATTTTTTATAAAATGAAGAAAAAACTAAATTGAATGAATAAACATGAGTTGTGAGCCAATTATAAAGATAAATTTCTATTGATCTTTTTCTTTAGAAAAATGATCGCGGATGAAAATCTGTAATTTAACCACGGTAAAAATAAAAGAAGGTAAATTCCGCCACCTCGCCATAACGGCGTTTACCCGGTTCTTCATACCTGAGTGCGACCGAGCGAATCCCGTAACGGTGGGATTTTTTGGCGGTAAAAGAACCTAACGTATTCCACGCGTCGCTCTCCCATTGGCTGGAGATGTATGTATGTATATCAAGCATGGTATCATGACATGTTGTTGTTTTTCCCGCGCAAGACCATGCTAAAGGGTTTTCCTGGAAGAGTGAGAAGAGAAGCCCCAAAATTTTAGAGAGAGAAGGGGAACGGAGGAATTCAGAGAGAACAAGCGACAGAGTGAGAAGATAGGGTTCGCGGTTTCGCCCTGGATTCAGTCTCGACGGAGAAAGCCGGCCATTGGAAGGGTTTCTTTACTGGATCTGCTGGTTGGTGGGAGTTCAATTAGAGATCGGACTCATTTCTGAAGCCTTTGGCGAGCAGTTTTGGTCTGCTTTTTTCTTGTTTTTCTTCCTCGTGGGTTTTAAGGTGCGTTTTTTTTTTCGTTGAATGCTGTCGTGCTTTTCGTACCATGAATTTCTTGGTTGCTTGTCGGCGCTTTGTTGTAAACTCGTTTCCGAAATTTTATTCTTGAAGTACGTGTGTATTTGGAGGGAATAGAGGTGATTTTGAAGTGGTGGGTTGGATATTTGCTGAGGAAACGAGTATGGAAATTCCTATAGGTCTGATTTTGTAGGAAGGAGCTGTTTAGTAATTAGTTTGTGTGTTTTTGTGAACTAGCTTACTTGTTTGATGAATGTCGGGGGTTTTTGTTCTAGAGAATTGATTTTTGCTGTAGTCTTTGCGTTTTTTTAACTATTAAAGGCGCCCTTATTACTAGCTTCGGAATACCTGTTCTTATAGTTTTAGTTTCTAAAATTTAATTAACTGAATGGATTGTATGTATCAGCTACGGTTGTGTTCGCGGAAAACATGGAGGAGATGAAGCCATCCGCTACAAATAATTGGCATACCGATGGCGAACCAGACACTGTTGAAGTTCAATTCACAGAATTGTGTCAGGTGTTTTTTCCCCTTCTGATGTCTTTCTAGTTGTGATTTGTTCTTTTTTTAGTGCACACATTACTTGTACATTTATCCAAGTCAAATCATTTACATAAAATTTTACTGTAATTATAATTTGGCTGCAGAATGGATTACGTCTGGATGAGAGTTGTTGTAATCAAGCGTTGAAGTTATTTAGAGAAACCAAGCACCTCTTGGTGGCGAATGTATCAGCAATTGGGAGTGGAATTGTATATGTTTTAATCATCTTCAAGGTTGATTTTTTTTTTTTAATGAAAATCCCCTTGAATCTAACCAAGTTTTACTTTAACAGCCTGAAGAAGCCGAACGTTTTTGGTCTGCTTTTGTTTTATATTCTGTGAAGAGGCTGAGAGATAAGGATCCAGAGAGTTCACATTCAGGACCTGAGAACAATAGCTTCACTTTATGTCATATATTGAGAATTTGCAAGCTGAAGTACGTTTTTATTGATACTGTTTTGTTTCACTTCTTAGTAGATTCTATTTGTATAGACTTTATTATTCATTTTTTTTTCTTGTTATCCTGCTTATCATCCAGTATTGTAGAATTTTTTAAAGAGCTGCCTCAGTTTGTTGTTAAAGCTGGTCCAGTATTGAGTAATCTCTATGGTGCTGATTGGGAAAATAGACTAGAGGTACAGTAATTTTTGGCATATATTTTGAGAGCTTATTTTATACAATGTCATCATGTATTTTTGAATCAAGAGTGTCTTTTATTTAAATTACTTATCGTTTTTCTCGTGTATTTTCATTTTTGCAGGCAAAGGAGTTGCAGGCTAACTTTGTGCATTTGAGCCTCTTAAGCAAGTTAGTGTTCTTTCCTTGGTGCTTTGCGAGATTCATTAGGGGCTCTAAACTTGTTTTTTTGGTCATAGCATCTTTATTTCCTTGCCTTGTTTGCATTGTGCAAATCATTCCAGATTTCGTAAATTATTTAAATCAAACCTATGTTTCAAGGTACTATAAGCGTGTCTACCAAGAATTCTTCTCCACCAATGATGCTAATGTTGAAAAGCAGTCAGCTAAATCCTGCCATACTGGTTACTTGTCTGATTACCATCGTTTTGGATGGTTGTTGTTTTTGGCACTTCGTGTACATGCTTTCAGTCGTTTTAAGGACTTGGTGACCTGCACTAATGGTTTGGTTTCCATTTTGGTGAGTTTTGTTCTTCTATGAATCTTTGACTGTTGTAATTAGGGATAATGGAATGATCTAAGTAGCATAAATGGATCGATGCTGTTCATGAGTTATTTTTTTCTTTGGTCAATCTGAACAATATAATCAGGGTGCTAAAATTATTGTAGACTAGAATCATATCAGCAAATGACCACCCAACCTAATAAGCAGTAAACTCTTTGACAGGCTATATTAATTCTTCATGTTCCTGTTCGTTTCAGAAACTTCAACATTCTTGACTCTGAACGCTTTGGTAATGTTCTCTCCAAATTTGTTATGTCATTTTATTTTCTTATAAAAAAAGTTATCTTTTACTTATAGTTGCTTAGCTCGTCTATATTTTGTTCAGTTAAGAAAGAAGGAAAAGGAGTGGACCTTCATAGATCACTTTGTAATGTCTATGACACCTCAGAGGAAGAACTGAGGGAAGTAATGGAGAAGGCAAATAGTCTGATAGAAGACATTTTGAAGAAGAAGCCTTGTTTGGCTTCTGAGTGTAACAGTAAAAGCTTGGAGAATATTGACACTGGTCAGTTCCAGTGTGCTGCATTTGATGAATCAGTTGCACTCTATTTTATATTTTACATGCCCTTTGTGAAATTTTAATTTTTTCCTTCGGCATTTAATGTAGAGGGTTTGATATACTTTGAAGACTTAATGGAGGAGTCATCTCTTTCATCCAGTTTAGAAATTCTAGAAAAGGACTATGAAGATGCAATTCGTAATAAAGGTGAGCTTGATGAGCGGGTGTTTGTTAATGACGAAGATAGTTTACTTGGGTCAGGCAGCTTGTCAGCAGGTGCTGTTACAATGAGTGGCATCAAGGTATTTTCTTTTGAGTTATGCTCATATTCCATTCCAATGACAACCTACATATTGGTACTTTATTTTCTTATATTCCCATATGGGTTATGATTTTGCACCTAATCTCTTCAGAGGAAGTTTGACTCCATGGGCTCACCTGCAAGGATGATGACTAGTCCAATGTCTCCACTTCGTTCTCCTTCTTCACATGTTAATGGCACTCTTAATAGTGGCAATGCAAAACTTGCTGCCACACCTGTTAGCACAGCTATGACGACAGCAAAATGGCTCAGAACTGTTATTTCTCCACTTCCAGCAAGACCTTCAGCAGAGATGGAGCGCTTTTTGGCTTCATGTGATAGAGATGTAACTAATGATGTAGTTCGCAGGGCACATATAATATTAGAGGCTATATTTCCAAATAGTGCTCTAGGAGAGCGTTGTATACCTGGAAATTTACAAAGTGCAAACCTCATGGATAACATTTGGGCGGAACAGCGACGACTAGAAGCACTGAAGTTATATTATAGAGTTCTGGAAGCAATGTGCAGAGCAGAGTCTCAGATGCTGCATGTGACTAATTTGACCTCTTTGCTGACTAATGAGAGGTTCCACAGATGTATGCTGGCTTGTTCTGCCGAATTGGTTTTGGCCACACATAAAACTGTTACAATGTTGTTTCCTGCAGTATTGGAGAGAACTGGCATTACAGCTTTTGATCTTAGTAAGGTGATAGAAAGTTTCATTAGACATGAAGAATCACTTCCTAGAGAATTGAGGCGACATCTTAATTCGTTGGAAGAACGGCTATTAGAGAGCATGGTATGGGAAAAAGGTTCGTCAATGTATAACTCCCTGATTGTTGCTAAACCTTCCCTTGCTGCTGAAATAAACCGTATGGGTTTATTAGCTGAACCCATGCCATCTTTGGATGCGATTGCTGTTCAAATTAACTTTTCTGGTAGTGGGGTATCAACCATGCCGATTCCGCAAAAGCATGAGAGTTTGCCAGGTACTCTTGTTTTTATCTTTGGTTTATTAGCATTAAAATTCAATTAGTTAACACATGGACATGACTTGTAAAATGCAGCATTAGCAGAAAATAATCTAGTTGTCATCTTAACGTTTGCAGAAATCATCAGTTTTTGTGTTTTAATCTTTATAGATAGAAATGATTTTGACTGCCTTGGACTTCGTCTCTGTCCAAAAGCGTGCATTTAATTTAACAAATATGTTTCTTTTCTTTCCTTAAATTATGAACTTGGATCTGTATGGCCATCCTTCAGGTCAGAATGGGGAAATAAGGTCACCAAAAAGATTGTGCACAGACTTAAGAAGTGTTCTAGTGGAACGGAATTCCTTTACTTCTCCAGTGAAGGACCGTCTCCTGGCGTTCAGTAATATTAAGTCTAAGCTTCTACCACCTCCTTTACAGTCAGCATTTGCAAGGTTAATCTGCCTCTTCTAAGTGCTACTATTAAAGCGTCATCTTTTGGCTACTACTAAACTATTATTTACATGCTTTATAACCTTATTTGCAGTCCTACTCGGCCTAATCCTGGAGGAGGTGGCGAAACGTGTGCTGAAACTGGAATTAGCATATTTTTTAGCAAGGTATAAAACATATCTTCTAATTGACTTTTGATTGGAAGTGTAGTGGTATATTTTTTATTTATTTTAGAGTCATTAACTGTATGATTGTATAAGATATCGTGGATTTGTGAGAAGGTTAAGGATATCTACTTCTGGCCACTGTGGAATCAAGATAATTGAACATTTTTGGACATCCTAATTCGTGATTTCTAAAGGACAGTAAGATGACAATGTAATAAAAATGATGAATGGATCAAGTTACTTGACTTATTACTCAAATAATGTGATTGAAGTTTGGGGAGCAAATGGCAATGATAAGTGTGTGTGACCTGCACTCTTTATTCATATGTTGAGAATATGAGATCTCTCATCCTAGTGGATTTTTTCTATTCTGTTTCCCCTTCCCATTGCTATTATCTATGATTTTTATTTTCCTATTGTTTTCCTTTAACCATTTTGATAATAAGCGCTTTGCACGATTTTCAACTTTTAGATCGTCAAGTTGGCTGCTGTTAGAGTAAATGGTATGGTGGAAAGGCTGCAGTTATCTCATCAGATCAGGGAGAATGTCTACTGCCTTTTCCAACAGATACTCAGTCAAAAGGCATCATTATTATTTAATCGTCACATTGACCAGATCATCCTTTGTTGTTTCTATGGCGTTGCAAAGGTTAGCTCTAAAGGATGTTGATAGAGATTTTGATACATGTTCTTATTAAAAAAAACAAAAAAAAAAAAAAACAAAAGAAAGTTTTTGATACTTTTGGGTTCAGTTTCTTCATAAGCAAGCTTAACACAAACGATGTTGCAGATATCTCAATTGAGCCTCACGTTTAGGGAAATCATTTACAACTACAGGAAGCAACCACAATGCAAGCCACAGGTCTTTCGCAACGTGTTTGTCGATTGGTCTTCAGCACGTCGTAATGGGGTATGCTGTTTTTTTACTTAAAAAGAATTTGATTAATAAATGCACATTGCAATGGGAAGTCTAACTCCTTGAATGCTCTGGATTCAGAGATCTGGACAGGATCACGTGGATATAATTACGTTCTACAATGAAATATTTATTCCGTCTGTAAAACCTTTGCTTGTTGAGATTGGCCCAGCTGTTTCGACCATGAAAACCGACAGAGTTCCTCAAGTCATCAATAATAGTGATGGTATGCCTGGTCAAGTTTATTTTGGCTGAAATGGTGATTTCGTATTTGCAGTTTACATATCATTTCTAAATACGTTTTTTGGTCTTCTTTTGTCTTATGATTAGCACCTTGTCCTGGATCACCTAAGATATCTCCTTTTCCAAGTCTTCCCGATATGTCTCCAAAGAAAGTATCTTCAGCACATAATGTTTACGTCTCTCCATTAAGATCATCAAAGGTATTTGTATATTCATGCATTCGATTTAATTTATCTTTGTACCACTGGGTGATCTGCGTTTTTTTTTTCTCTCTACTCCGCTGAATTGGTCATTTGAATGTTTTCTATAACTTATCGAGTCCATATTGCACCATTGAATCTGAAAAATAATTTAATTTATTTTGTTAGTTATTTCCTTTTGACTTGAGGCATGATATTGTTCAGCATTCGTGTTACAAGTTTCATAGGCTATCTTTAGCATCGTTTTATTCTTAAAATATTAGGTAATAATCTTTATTCTGATGCAACAATTAAGGTAACCATGCACCGCAACACACAGCTATGATAATGCCGATGTTCCAGGTCGACATACACGCCCATCAATAATTTGAAAAAAAGTTAGATAAAATTATTCCCATGGGTCATCATTGTGTGGCACGTATCTTTTATGATCACATGACTTGTTGCTTATCTTACCTCACAAAAAAAAGAGGGAAGAAAAACTTATTGCTTATCCTTGTCATACCCTTAGTTTAATAGAGTTGATCCGTATCTCATGGTTTCTTATGCTATAACCTGGCCCAGAGTTGGCACTTTTTAAAGGTGTGGATTTTTTAGTGGACCCGTGGCGCTTGCTTTATTCATATTGCATTCTGTAGTGGCATGTCGTTGTCTTTAGTTAAATTCTATCTTTGTGGCGTTTCATCCGGATTTAGTTTTTTTGTTTATGAGATCTCTTATTGAAATTTAATTGTTCTTGTAAGTCTTTTTTCAATAACCACATCACTTAATAATTAGTGACCAATCTTAAGTTGCTAGTAGTAGCACGTTAAACAATATTTGGGGTGGAAGATTTGAACTTTTGACGTCTTGATTGAGAATATATTTCTTATCTAATTGAGCTATACTATGTGATATTTAACCAACTTTTGAAAAATTGTGTACAGATGGATGCGTTGATTTCACATAGTTCGAAAAGCTACTACGCTTGCGTGGGAGAGAGCACTCATGCGTTTCAAAGCCCTTCGAAAGACCTCACCGCCATAAACAATCGTTTGAATGGGTATGCTTCAATTCACGTCAACTTAATTCCACATTTTTGGAATGCCAATGCTTTTTAAAAAGAAAACAGGATTAATATGCTAATTGACAACATTTGTTCGATTAGAACACGGAAACTCCGAGGCACATTAAATTTTGACGATGCGGACGTTGGTTTGGTCAGTGATTCTCTGGTGGCTAACAGCCTTTACCTACAAAATGGAAGTTGTGGATCATCTTCAGGTGCACCAATAAAATCTGAACAACCTGATTCTTAGCTTACAATTTTCCAAACCCGCAGGTACATATATCTATCTATCCACACACATATATATATATATATATATATATATATATATGTTCTCTCTTCTCCCCTCACTCTCTTTGCCTCTAAAGTTGTATTACCACGGGGGTATTGTATTGAGCGGTGAGTTAGTGTGTAGAATAGCCGCCACCACTCCCCTTGTTTTAGGCACCCTTCTGAAATTTGTAGTTGGCTATAATTATTTAGTTTAGTTCAATTTCAGCTGTGTTCAATTTCAGCAATTTAATCCATTGCAGCTGTTATATGATAATCTATTACCACATTTACCAGCAAATGTGCCAATGATCTAGGTAAGATATTATGTAACAAGGAGTAATGTGTTAGTGTCATCGTTTTTTTCCCCCTAAGATGTACATTGAAACATGAATTCAGATGAACTGCTAATTCTTTTTTATCCAATCACATGAAAGTCCATTTGTTCGTAGTCCTAAAACAATTGTTTCACTTCAATAATATGTGATGTAGAGAGATTTAAATTTCTAACCTCTCGATTAAGTGTTTGTCCTAATCAGTTGAACTATGATCAAGATTGCGTAAAAAATAATCGTTTGAAGATACAGATTTTAATGAAGAAAACTACTGCATAATTGTATTGCTCTAAGTGTAATTGTTTTGACATTTCCTTTCGACTTGACTTGGGTTGTTTACGAGAGTGAGAGTGAGAATGAAGATTCGTGGATTTGGACCGACACCCTTAAAGATTCGTGTATCGACATTTCCTAACGTTTTTCAAATATTTATTGTTTTTTTTTCTAACTTTTGATTACTTCTATTTTCTCTTGTCCTACTCTTTCTTGCCCTCTTTATTTGTATTTTTTTCCTCCCAATTTCTTGTCCATATTTGAAACACAAGAAATTTTAATTCTCTTAAGAGGACAAACAGAGGAGGAACAAGAACGAGAGGGAAGAGAGGAGACCACTGAGAAAAAAATGAAGAGCTAGTGGAAAGAAGGGAGAAAGTGAGGGAAAAAAACAATAAAAAATGTTTTTCAATGCAATTCTTTAGGTAACCAGTACTAAAAAATAAAAAAACGAAAAAGATTGTCCCTAGAGACAAACACAGTATCTTTCAGTCACTAAAAAGCGATGTGCACTTGTTAACATAGACAACGAATATCAGTTCATTTAAACTTTTTAAACCAATCCTTTTACTCTCAATATCTTTCTTTTAGAGGTAATCTTCTATACTTCGGTATAATTAGGTATAATGTGTCACCAATTTTTGTCATAATTTATCTCTAAATCACGTCCTAAAAGTCTTGCAATGATTCAAAATCTCTGTCCAAACCCTAATCCATATCTTTCACCTTGTATAGCCAAGTTGCGCTCAAAAGCATGGACTTGATATAATTTTGGCCCAAATTCATTCAAAACCATAATTATATCAAATTCTAGCATCACGAACCACCATTGTACAACGTAATTGTGAAGGCATATTAGGGAATTCCTAGAACATCAAATTCCTCGTTAGGTTCTGTGAAAATACAACAATCATAACAAAACTTAATGGCCTGAATAACCATGGCACATGATTTTAACTCGTTTACATTCTCAATGCCACTACTATTATAACCTACACATCAAGAATTAAGAGTCAAAATTGGGTACATCCATGAATGAATCTTCTGCAACTATCACAAATAACACGCATGGCATAGTACAATTTTCAAAAACATAATTAGAAACCAGCCCAGTTTAGCGTCTGAAATTGCTGATTCAGGAGGATCCAAGCATCTGTCATTTGCTGTTGGGTACTCTATCTTAGTGTGAAAAGTTGTACGGGCCAGTGGTGCTTCCTACCATCACCGGCAATCCCAGTAGTCTCGAGTGAAATGTCAATGCTTCGATGTTCGGGCGCACGGACAATGCTAAGGCGCAAATGAACTTTGACAGCAGGGGAGGCAAAGCTGCCCACTGTTGCTGATTCATTGGTGGCAGATTTTCTAGATGTTATAGCAATTGGTTCTCTGAAAGTTAATATGGTCTGAGACCAGTGAGTTTTGGGAGTGTATGGGGATGTAGATAGAACAGCCGGCGATTCCTTGCAAAATCTGCTTGTAAAACCAGTTTCAAACCACAAGACAACTCCATGACACCAAGATGCTTCAACTTCAACGTTTTCTGATTTGCTTGAAGGATAATGTAAATTTGGTTCCAACTCAGTACTTGCAGTGAAGTCTACTTCGTCAGCATTCATAGTTGCTAGATCAAAAGTCTGTACCAAAAAAACAGAAAACCAAGGCATGTCTTTATAAAAGAAACCAGCATGTGAGATATTTTCACAGTTACCTTACACATACTACCCACGGCAGGGAATAAATCAGTCAAGCCATTCTGTTAAACCGTACATATGATATTCTTAAAAATGATGCAAAAATCATGGATAATTGAAGAAACAGCTCAAGACTTGCTAAGCATACCAATCACTAGTAGAAGAGAGGAAAACGTAATCGAACAAACTGGGGCAAAATATATCTGAAACCTTATGAGCACAATGGACCTAACTTTTATCCATATAGGGAGAGTACAAAATCACTGAAAAAGAAAAAGTGTGAAAAAGAAAAAGTGTGGTGAAGTATAAAAGATGATGCTGTTAGAATAGTCTAGGTGTTTGCAATTTGACCTAAACACTGACAGATATGAAACAAAAAAAAATGAAGACCATGAGTCCTACTAGATGTAGGATGATGTGAGCACTGTAACGACCCTAGGCCCACTGCTAGCAGATATTGTCCTCTTTGGACTTTCCCTTCCGGGCTTCCCTTCAAGGTTTTTAACACGCGTCTGTTAAGGAGAGGTTTCCACACACTTATGAAGAATGCTTCATTCCCCTCTCCAACCAATGTGGGATCTCACAATCTACCCCTTTCGTATTAAACAGTAGTCTGATAAAAGTTACAAGAAATAGTGTTTTGAAACAGTATTCATTCGAGTGAGCACATTAAAATATTTTTGCCCCAATAATTACGTCTCTTTCCAAGTATACTTCTTTCAGGCCATGCAGGAAGAAGACTAACGATTCTAAGAACCATGGAGGACAAAAAGATTGCCAAGCTCTAGTAGTATAGTGCAATGCATCCGCAATGGATATATTTTCTTTTTGGGTAGTACTTACATGAAGTATTGCTGCACTAGTAACTAAATCGTTAGCCTCCACAGTGTCAACGATGGGACCTTTGGCAGCATCCTCTACAAGTTCCTTCCCTACACAAGACATACTGAAACCATACACATTTTCCCAAAATGGAAGACTAGTTCCACCAACTCCAAATCCTGCAACAAGCTGAAAAGTAGATAGAGAAGTTACTAATAACAACAATAAATATAATTTCATGATCAGACCAATCACGAGGTGAATCAAACTAAGGCAGACTTACAATTGTGGCAGTATCTGGTAAGATGGCACCTCCAGGCTTCAACCAACGATCCCTTGCAAAGAGCACTGAGCTGAGCATTGACTCATACAGCAAGCAATAGCCCATCCATTCACTCAATAATACGTCAACACTGTGAGGCTGAATCTCTATGTTCTTATCAAGTTCTTCTACCATACCATTAACCACTTCAACAGTCCCACTTGACATGCCACAATCCCCAGTCTGTTTTCTATTCCGCAAGAGACCGTTATCTTTTGCAATCTGTAGCCAAGTTCAGTAAAGGAGATGGTGTAAAATAAACCATCAGAGAAATAAGGAAACTAAATAACTATATTGAAGTTGATTCACTACTTGAGTAGCCACTGCTGCCATCTTTTCACTTGCTTCAACTGCAATAACTCTTGATGCACCGGCTTTTGCAGCAAAGAGACTGGAGAAGGAAAGGAACAGATGAAGATTACATAAACATTGTAATTAGATGAATACGAGGAGTGTATGGATTGTCAACGTCAACAAAACTCTGAATGAAAAACATGATAAGAAATGGGTGAATATGTATATGTATACAGTCTACGGGAGCTGCTTGTCGTTATTGCACGTCATTATAATGTTAAAATGGCCCAAATGAAAAATTGCAGCCAATTTATTTTCCAGCTCACCTAAGTATGCCTGTTCCACAGCCCACATCCATCACAGCTGCATTGTGGAAGAGAGATGGGTTTTGCAAAATAGCTTGCATATAAGCATCCATTCTGACCTGCATAAAAAAGTAGTGTTGGTGATATATTACTTAAAAATTGAATCATTTTATGATGTTCGATTAAAAAGTAGACTGGGAGGCAATATAGCACCTTGTCACTTAACATCTCTCTGTGTATGCCAAAAGAGCTATATGAACCAAAATAGCTTTCATTTACATTCTTGATATCCTTCGAATAAAAATTTCTTCTGGTTATTTTTAATCGATCGTCTTCCTGCGTCTTATCGTTCAATTCCAAGGTCTCCGTGGCTTTCACGGTATTCTCAATCACGGCCTCTAAGTTACTTGGAGTACTCAAATAACCATGTGAAGTAGAACTACAATCTGCCATTTCATTTTCCTTGCTTCGGTTAAGATGAAATGGAAGATTTGCTCTATTCATTTCATCAACATTGCAATTACCTCCATTAGTATCTGTATTCCTCTGAAGATTGTTGGTGATAGGTGAAATGTCATCATCCTCTTCATCTTCTGCAAAACTGTACAAGAGGGGATCATCTACACTGAAGGGTTTCAGGTATTTATCATCATTCCAAAGAGCCTTGATTTCATTGAGATTGAGTGTTTTGTGTAAATGGTTCTGTAAATCTTGGCTTGATTGACACAAGAAACCACAGCTCCAACACCTATTTTCTGCTACCTGGTCAAGTACCAGAAATGGTAGATAACTAGTTAACACTTGTTTGAGAGCTAATAAGATTTGTAAACTAAAAGACTACGGTCTGCTTTGAAAACTCCTGTCGAGTACCAAATAATGATAATGATAATAATAAAAACTACTACTTTTAGTGCAGCTCATGGACTAAAAACTACATTGATCCACTCAAGCTAATTAGTGCAGCTCCCGAATTCAAGTGTTAATAATCGTATCTTTTCTGGAGCATTTTGTCAAGAAATAGCCAACAAACATGAAAATCCCAAAATTTAAAACTCCTAGAAAAAAACTTGGCTAACCTGAGATCGTATGTAGTTGATAATTTTAAACGAACCATAAAAGTCTAAACCCAGAGCCTTCCTAACGCCGTGAAAATCAAAATTATGGACCGAGTTGCAGTGATTGAACAGCGTGGCGCAGTCATTGTACTTGGATGTGCAGAACAAACACAGAAAACTCGAGTCAAATCCATCTTCGCCTTCTTCCTCGTCTGCATTCCAATCGTCCCAGTCGTCTTGTACATCTTCTTGCTCCTCCTCATCGTCTTCTTCCTCTTCCTCTTCTCGTTCAATCTTGTTCATGTTGCATGCTTCTCTGTCGAGTTCTTTGGGAAACTGATCCATGGAGTACGTCGAGAGGAAACAGCGTATCAAAATTTAGTTATCCGGTAGCTTGCCGGCGATGCTTAAACCCTATCAACCAAGTAGAGCCGCCAGGGCTTTTTCCCTCCTTGGGAACTGACAATAAAATAATAATAATAATAATAATAATAAATAATTCTAATTATTAGGTCACTTTAATTTTTTTTTTATTTAAATGAATTGGAGCATAATTCAATAATAATAAATATATATAATATATATATATATATTTATACTATAAATTTCAATAACTAAAAAAAGTAATTCATTAATATATATTTTTATCAAGATCAAATATAAACTACGGTGTCGTCGTTTTCTTATTTTCAGTTAGTCAATTCCAGTTTATATAAATTATTTTTGATATATGCTCGTGTTGCCATTTCAATTTATTTTTTATTTTTTTTAATTAATTAATTAATTTATTTGCGTCGGTATGAACATATAACATGTTCATTTTTTATTTATTTTAGTTCGAGTTCATTTTTGGGCTGAATGGATGGAAATATTCAAATAATATTTGATAATATATATATATATATTTATATTTTAGTTGACAAAAATAATAAACTTTTTGTATTTATTATTTGATTGAACGCATTAACAAAAATATATAAAAAAAAGAAGTTATTTATAAATATATAAAAAAATTAATAAAGTAGTAAATTTTGTATATAACTCCACGCTTCATAATCCAACTCAGTGCCCCAAAAGCTCCCATAATATTTCCATATAAATACGAGTAAAAAAAAAAAAAAAAAAAAAAAAAAAAAAAAATATATATATATATATTATAAAAGAAAAATAAAAAATGGTTAATTTCATAGTTCAGCAATCTAGGATCCAATCAACCCGAGTGGTATCTAAATTTTTCAATAATAAACATTATTAGATTCCGAGGATTAGATCCATCTCCGATTTCTCAGCTCAGGCGCTCAATTTCTCAGTTCATGTTTCCATAGCCGTAATTCCAGTTCCCACTTCAACCATTGATTGTTGGTCTCATCGCCATTGTTTCGGCACTCATTTTCTTCGACAAGGTAGCTGCATAGCCAAGGTATCGATGGGAGTTTTGTTTCTACTGTCTCTCTAGCTTCCAATGGATTCTCTGAAGTTGCAACTTCTTCCCGGCTGCAGAACTGAAACGAAGTGAATTGGACGAGGTCGAGTGTTTTATTGCTGAAAGCTACTTCAATTTGCAGGATCCAGTGGCTTCCGGTATTGTAGCAGTCAGCATCGGACCAGCTCGTGCTTCAGCTTGTACTGGGAGGACTCTACACAGTTTGTCATTTGTAGGAATCGAGGTATGGTTAAGATTCCTTGACTGGAACTTGAATTATTTCCTGAATACGTGAAATCCAGGAATGCACAGGAAAAGTCGTTTATCTTGAATCTATTACCTCTATCGTGCATTTGCAATGAACTGGTTTATGAATTTGATTTCCAGTTGGCTGTTGATTTAACGCATGATGGTATATTCGTTTGTGACTTTGCTACCAGAACAAATTTTGTCTCTCTGAGATGGACCGGATGTACATTGTCTGAAATTGTGGGATTTCACTATTAGTATCATTTAGCATCACCATGGAAGAGTAAGTGTCTCCCGAACATCTAATGACTATTCTTTTTGGAACGGTGAAATTGAATGCTTATCATTTTAGTGTTACTTGAGTTTGCCTGTTTGGACTTCCATTTCTTTTGTTTTGGATGAACAATGTGTTCTTCCTATCATACAGGGAAAATGCCATCGAGCTTTTACAACGCTACAGGCGGGACAGACAGATACTTCTTGATTTTGTACTGTCTGGAAGCTTGATAAAGAAAGTTGTAATGCCTCCTGGTGCAGTTACCCTTGATGATGTGGATCTAGACCAAGTTAGTGTGGATTATGTTCTTAATTGTGCTAAAAAAGGTGCTTTGACTTGTTCATACTCATATTTTTAAGTTTCATTTATTTCAAATATATTCTTATGCTATCATCTGTAAAAACAGGCGCCATGCTTGAACTATCTGAAGCCATTAGAGATTATCACGACCTTACGGGGTTTCCTCAGATGGTGAGTATGACATGCAGCCCCCACTCTCTTCTTAGTCTTGTTTTTCCTTTCTTTCTTTCTTTCTCATGCTGTAGGTTTTGTGAATGTAATTTTCCCCTGTTGTACATGATCTATGATTTGTGTTAATAAATCGTTGCTAATATATATGTTATCTTGACATCCCAGAACAATTCAGGTTCCGGAGATGAATTTTTCTTGGTTACGGATTTAGATTCATCAGGGTCGCCTCCAAAAAGGGCACCACCTCCTGTTCCTGCTTTCACACCTCCTCCTGTCTATACACCTCCGGCAGTATTTGCACCAGTACCTATTCCCACACCATCGCTAGCTGAAACAAATGTATCCAGATCCGAGTCTTTTGAGTCCTCACATGCTCGGGAACTAACTGTGGACGACATTGAAGATTTTGAGGATGATGAAGATGTTGAGGTTAACAGCATGAGGATGTCAAGAAGAAACCCAAATGATGCAGCAGATCTTGCTCTCAAACTGCCCTCTTTTTCAACAGGTAGTAATAAATTTATTGGCTGATGGATTGTGTGTGTTGAAATGGCTGGAGTATGTGTAGCTGTAGATCTGAACAAGGAAGTGGGCATGCTTAGCTGTTTTAATGTTCTCCAAGTCTTTCTTACTTTCTAGGGTATCTAATGTAACAACATCGATCATCGCCATCTGCATTTAGGCTGCAAAGGATAGAATTTTTGAGGTTATATCTTTCAAATTGTTTGACTGTTGGGGAGTCTGTTTTATACTTTCTGCTTTATTTGTTACAGGAATCACAGATGACGACCTTCGAGAAACAGCATATGAGGTTCTTTTGGCTTGTGCTGGGGCCTCTGGGTATAACATCTTATCTTGTACTTTCTTGTTTTTGCTTTGACACATTTCTGGAGTAATTCTCAAGGTCATTGGAGTCCGTTATCAATGACTCTTAGGTAATTAACCAAGCAATAAACCACCTGACTACTTGAATAATTGTGAAATAGAAAGGCAACTTCAACAACTAATCAGTAAAATGCAAGGAAAAATAAACCTTAACTCCTTATGTCTGTTCTTCCTTTTAATAAAAACCCGTTCTCAAGTGAGAATAGAAGTTCCACTTCTTGTGATGTAGAAAGGTACAATTAACAGACTAAGATAACTCTAGTGCTTCCGATGGAAATGAATTCATAAAACTGATCTTTAAGATTATAAGGCATATCCCTTTTTTGTATAATTTTATACAATTAATAAAATTGATTCCAATAAAAAAAAGAAAAGAAAAGTAGATTATATACGGCATAATACTGTTGTTAATGTTGTAGGCAGCATGTTCAATATCTGAAAACAGTATCACTATCCTCCTTAATGTGATCTTTGCCAATAGGGGTTTTCCGATTTTCTGTTGTGGTAGCGATTGGCCTAGACAAAAACATCGGTCTGATACCATATGATGTAGCCTAGGAATATTTCTCAAGGAAGTCTCTCCAAAATTTTTCATTCATTAAAGAAAAAAGAATATGGCTACTACAACAGAGCACAATGGAGGCTTTCAGCTAACTTATCAGCTAAAGAAGTTAAGTAAGAAACAGTAACTGTAAGCTAGTACAACAGCAACTGCTAATGCTGAAAGATAAGGAACATACATGTTTAGCCTTTTAATTCACTGTATCGTCTTCTTGTCATATGGATCAGTTATTCCCGTTTTTGACAGAATTTATTGTTCATCTTCATATTAGATTTTGTTATTTCACAATTTCTTAAATCTGTCTTCACTATTTAAATAGGGGTCTTATTGTACCATCAACAGAGAAGAAGAAAGATAAAAGGTCTAAGTTGATGAGGAAGCTTGGACGTAGTAGTAAAAGTGGAATTGTTGTCGAATCTCAACGTGCTCCAGGGTTAGTTGGGTTGCTAGAAGCCATGCGAGTACAGATGGAGGTAGCTTTGTTATTTAATGCTTATCTTGACACGATGACAACTTTTATACTTGATTTTAAATTATTACTTGCATTGTGGATTTTAGTGCACTTGATATTATTTATGGATATTTAGCATCCATAGCAATGGAACAGAACCTGTATTCCATACGATTGATTTAGGAATTTAATTCTGTTTGTGGTGGCTCTCAAA
Source organism: Cucurbita ficifolia (assembly GCA_033971965.1). Lineage (NCBI taxonomy): Eukaryota > Viridiplantae > Streptophyta > Magnoliopsida > Cucurbitales > Cucurbitaceae > Cucurbita > Cucurbita ficifolia. The sequence goes on from CM066979.1 coordinate 10,680,064, forward strand.
TGGAATGCCGGGACTCATTGAGCAAGCTAGTTTGCAAATGCACTCACCTCATCATGTTAAAGTTTATAATCCTTTGGGGATATGGGGTCTCACCAATTTTTTTGAGAGATTTGGTTGGAATTTATATTACAAAAGCATTTTTCATTAATTTATGAAAATATACTCTGATCAAAGTTAAGAAAACAGCTTCCCTAGGGAGAATAAATGAGTACTACAAGAGTTATTTCCACTGATATGTCTAGAGAGGTTGAAGAGCATTGGGATATTATTCATTTGGTTGTCTCTATATTGTTCTATTGCAACTTTTTGTAATTGCTAACATGCTATGTACTAATTGGAAAAACCTTTTTTTTTTCCATGCCTCATCAGCCATTGCCCCTGTTTTTTTGCTTCTCCTATCTCAAATAAATTGTCATTTACCTGAAGAGAGAGAGAGAGAGAGAGAGAGAGAGAGAGAGAGAAACATTAAGAACGATTGGGATAGAGTCTAGATGTTTTATTTTCTTTGGAGTATGAATATTAGTATTGGTTTTGAGTTTTCTTTGCTTATTCGTATTGTGGGGCTGATGTGTTTTCATATTGTACTACTATTTTCATTTTAAGAAGGCTACATATCTTATTGCTTATTATTCCTACCATACTTATAATTTCTTTTCCCAATAAATTTGTATGTCTTCGATTGGAGGAAAGCTTTGTAGTTCATTTTTGCGGCTAAATTTTATTTCTAATACATTTGCAGATATCCGAGTCAATGGACGTGAGAACACGGAAAGGCCTCCTAAATGCCCTTTCAGGAAAAATAGGAAAAAGAATGGACACCCTCTTAGTTCCTCTGGAATTGTTGTCATGTATCTCAAAAACAGAATTTTCTGATAGAAAGGCATTTTTACGCTGGCAAAAAAGGCAGGTAAGTTTCTTCATTCTCTTTACTTGCTTCGACACCCCCCTCTATAATTTTATAATAAACCTTTGATTTGACACGTTAAGTGCTCAAATATTCCTGCTGACTTTGATCTTTTGTATGCGAACAGTTGAACATATTGGAGGAGGGTCTTATTAATCACCCTGTTGTGGGATTTGGGGAATCAGGGCGCAAGGCAAGTGAGTTGAGAATTCTTTTGTCAAAGATTGAGGAATCTGAGGTGCGTGTGTTTTTCTCTAAGTTTCATTTTTAATTCAATTTTACTAATTTACTAATTTACTCAATTTTTATGCTAATTTTCTTTCTATGAAGTTTTTCCTTTCCCTGATTGAAAAACTATTTTCCATTAAGAGAAATGAAAATGCAAGAGCAAGGACCTTACGAAATGAGAGGCCCAAAAGAGGGGCCAGGAATTGACAAAGAAGGCTCCAATGGTTAAGCAATGGGTAGTTATAGAATCTTTTTTTCCTAGACACCCAAATTCTTTTCCCAATTCTCCATGGGAATGAGCCACCTTTTTACTGTCTTCTAATTTTTTAATTATTTTTTTAAAATTTTAATAAACTAAAATGATCATTGATCGTATGTTTATCAAATGTCATAAGTTTATAAAGAGGAAAAACTCAATAATACAACAAATTTAAAGTTTAAATGGTCTTAATCGTGTTAGTTTTATTGTTTTATTTCTATTATATTTTATTTCAAGCCTAGTTAGTTACATGACATGATAGGATTTTGAGTATTATTGTGACATAAAGTCACTCTAAAGGATGCAAAAATGTTAAAAATGGATTCTCATCTCATGGGAATCTTAGAAACCCTTGTTAAAGATAACAACCTTATGGATGCTCACCTCATAGTCAAGCAAGGATACCGAGATGCCTTCGTATCTGTAAGTCTTGCAAGACAAATATGAAAATCTAGCTATCATATTCCCTATAAAACAAATGGCTAGAAAGGTTATACATTTAAACTTTAAATTTGTCGGAGATTTGGAAGGATAGGAATAAAAGATATTTTAAAATAAACATAGAGGAAGAGTAGGTGAAGGTTGTGGTAGAATTTTGTCTCCTCTCATTTACAGATTGGAGTTCTTTTTCCGTTATCTTCATTTTTTTTTTGGAGAATCAGGTTGGATGTTTTCTATCATTCTTATTATCTTTTTATGAAAATGAAAGCATAGTTCTTATGGAAAAAAAGTGGTTGTGCCATTCTTTTCATACATATGCATACACACGTTTGTAGCTGACATTTTGGAATTTTCAGTCTCTCCCACCTTCCACAGGGGAACTCCAACGAATTGAATGCTTGAGATCCCTTCGAGAGATTGCCATTTCACTTGCTGAGAGGCCAGCTCGGGGTGACCTAACTGGTGAAGTTTGTCACTGGGCTGATGGTTATCATCTTAATGTCAGGCTTTACGAGAAACTTCTTCTCAGTGTCTTTGATATGTTAGATGAGGGAAAGTTGACTGAGGTTAGTGCTTTGTTTTTCCTTGTTAAACACCATTTTCTAAGCTTGTATGACAAGGCAACTGCACCGGTATCTTCAACTTTTCCAAAATTTAAAGATCTTATTTTTTTCTCTGTCTTCCTCTTGTGACTTATCATTCCACTTTACCCAGTAGCTTAGAGATTTTTTACCCTTTGTAAACCCATTTGTATTCTTCTATTTTTCTTGGTGAAAGTTCGTTTTTTTTTTTCATAAAAGAGGAAGAAAAGAAAGAAGTAAAGAAATAGAAAAGATGCTATCCTAACTTTTTGTTGTTTTATTTCACTTTCTTTTGGAGTTTTTTTTCTTCGAACATTTTTGTATTTTTTTTCATTATTTCATGGAAAAGTTCTTATCTTATTCCCCCCCCCCCCCCCCCAAATAATTGAAACGAAAATTAGATGCATTTGCCGGGGCATTCCTCTTAATCTGCATGGATGATTCTAATCCATCTATATTTTCAGGAGGTAGAGGAAATCCTTGAGCTCTTGAAGTCAACCTGGCGAGTTCTAGGAATCACAGAGACCATCCATTATACCTGCTTTACTTGGGTACTGTTTCGTCAGGTACGACAGCAAGTAAATTATCAAATGAAAAGTTTAAGCCATTATTTTTTTCAGTCAACCCAGCATTCCTTACTATCAAGTTTCCAGGCATTGTGTTTCTCAGACCACCAAAATTAACCTATGAAATAATTAAATATATCACTTCACCAATATAGAGAATGTTCACGTGTGAGGAATAAGGACATATTTTTAGAAAAAAAACTATATTAATGAACATAAAGGTATGCTACACATGATAATTACAAGGATCAGATATTTATTTAACTTAAAAAAAAATCACGTATGTCAAGAAAAAACCTCAGCTGCTCTAAGAACTAGCAAGGAAGGTGGATAAATGAGTGAAATTGACATTCCCATTGCAAAAATAAGCAGGTATCGTATTTGATCTTTTTCATGAACTATCAATATCTATAACCCTATTTTCTATAGTAGTAGTAGTGACGGTGGTTGTTTTTCTTTCCCTTTTTCTTTGCAAAGAAAAGCATTAAAATCACAGAAGCAGGAGTATAAAAGAGGGCAGAGAAATAAGTTCTCTCCCTCCCAAAATGATGGGAACACAAAAAGGGTCCCGTTCAAGGAAGTTCCCATGCAATGCTGTCCAAGATGTATCCATGTACTGTACATTCTTCAAAAATGAACAAAAGTCTCCACTCTGATTCTTAAAAATGATGATTTTTCCCTCAATCCAAAGCATTTAAAGAAGAGTTCTAGCAGCATTTATTCCAAGTATTTTTGTTTTCCCTCTAAAATACAGGCCTGAAAATCTCTCTGTAGTTTCTATTTTTATTTTATAAGAAACGAATAATTGTATTCAAACCTGACATTATTGCAGAAGTGCAACATGCAAGCCCAAATTTACAGTTCAGAAATTTTTAGAAAAAAAAAATTACAGCATAGGTCAAATGATGGAAAATAATATATGGACTCCTCCTCTGATTTGCATGGTTATGCTAGGGAAAGAGAGCTGGTTTTGTTTTTTTCCCCTCTCTCTGCAGTTTCTGACAACCTAAAACAATTTGATGAAAAGACAACGTGTGAAACAGAAAGCATAGTAAATATAACTTCATAGTAAATATAACTTAGAAGCGTATAAAATTCAGTAGAAGATATGTGGTGCTTTCTTACAGGGAATACATTGTGAGACTTGGAATGAATCAAATCATGGGGATGCAATACATATAGAGGTTTATGAGAAGCAAAGTTTTACCTGAGAAGAGAATTTTTTGAACAACTCATCAGTTTAAGTCTCCGCTGTTAGTCTCCTTTGTTATATGTCTGAAAATTAAATTTGCGGGTTGACTCTTTTCCTTAAAAAATAAAAATAAAAATAGTGGCTTGACTTGTTTCTGACGTTACGGATCAATTTTATTTTGATTTTGATATTCTTATTGTCATTATTATTTCATCTTGCATTACAGTATGTTATTACATCCGAGCATGGAATGCTGCAACATGCAATTGAGCAGTTGAAGAAAATACCATCGAAGGAACAAAGGGGTCCACAGGAGAGGTTGCACTTAAAAAGTCTGCATTCAGAACTGGAAGAGGAAGGGAGCTTTCGAGATTTCTCTTTCTTAAAATCCTTTATTGTTCCAATACAGAGTTGGGCTGATAGGCTGCTAGGAGACTACCACCTGCACTTTTCTGAGGTTCGGTAAACCATTTTGTGACTGCAAAGCTTGGACTGGAGTGGGATTTAACTTTGTTAATTAGGAAAAATTTTCTAGGCCAAAATACATAGGGGTGTTAGTTTTGGTGCTCAACCAATGAATTTATTGGTTCTGTTAAAAAGTTGACTTGATAAGTGCTCTTTCCTGTTCAATCATTGTAAGTATCATGGTTGAATTTGAATTATTGGCATCTTAAATCTACTATGATTGGTTTGCATTTCTATATTTCAGCGCCTATTTTTGTGGGTCATTTGAGATAGATTGTGACATAGGTAGAGCCGTTTTGTGTTTGTGTCGTCTTTTGTAGGTGAATGGTCTGTCACAAAAAATAATCCAATTAACTCATCCTTTATTTATTGATTTCTGTATGTTGATTGAATCTTTATAGAATATTAGTTTATTAAAGCTCAAGTCATATATTAAAACTCAAGTCATACCTATTCTTCTCTCTTCTCAGTAAACTGTAAATGAATACTGCAAAGAAAGAGTTTCTCTCATTAAATCCTTTTTGTGGGGTTTATTATTTTGGGGTTGGAGTAGTACTCTGTTCTGCTTTCCACAGTGGGTTGGGTCAGTCTTCTTTTCCAACTCTTTTGATGTATGCCTTAGATGATTGTCAAGTGTTCTCTCTCCCGTTTCCCTTATGCTTTTCAGTATTTCTGAATATAAAGTTCTGTTGTGCAGTATTCTAATATTTCTTATGCACCTTGCAGGATCCTAGAAAGATGGGGAATATTGTCACCGTTGCAATGCTTTCCAGGAGGCTGCTTTTGGAAGAATCTGAAACTGTATGTCTATGGTTTTATTAGAAGGACATGGATGCTCCAAATAAGTTTGTTAGTGATGGGTTCTTCTCTCACGCAGGCTAGAAAACTGTAGTATATTACTTTTATGTTGGAACTATCCGCTGATGCCAGCTCTTGAGCACAGAGGAATAGTTGTCTTTGAGATGATAATTCTCTCTCCAACAAAAACTTCCCCAAAAAGATGGACACCGAGCACTCACAGCACTTACATTTTAAAACACCATCTCCTTTTCAATTAACTCTTAACCCTACAATTCCCTTTTTACCCTTCTAGAATAAGTATGTATGACTTGTAGTCTCACATGGAAAGAAGATAGAGGTCCTGGGTTTGGAAGTCTTAGGATGGTAACAACATGCCTTTTCCAACAGCATTCATTCTCTGAATTTATTTTCCCATATTCTATTTCTTCTTCTTGTGCTTCAGATATATGAATATTAAAACTTTATGGTTCATGTGTTACAGGCAGCAGAATCAATGTCTAGAACAGATAAAGAGCAGATAGAATTCTATATATTATCATCCCTTAAGAATGCATTTTCCAGGGTAAGCGATTATATTATTTGTGCTTTATTTTCTGGCTGATGCTTGATGGATGGGACGTTTGTTATAGAGATTATGGGATAATGTTGTTAAATCCTTGCTTGTAACTTGTAGCATTGCCCCTAAACTTCAATTTGGTGTGGAATGGGGTTTCTTTTTGTCCTATTGTTCTTTATCTCCTTCTTGATGTGTTGTGTGTTTGTCTGGCAATGAGACTCCTGGACACCTTTTTGGTTGCTGCTCTTTTGTATGTTTAATGGACTTGTTAGAAGCTTTTGGGTTTGGCTTTACCTCAGAATGTATCTCTTAGCTCTGATTTTTGTGGGCTATCTATTTTGTGGTCTAAAAAAGATGTTATGGTTGGCTTTTAATGGGGTGTTCTTTTGATCTCTTTGGGCTGAGAGAAATGGTCAAATTTTTAGTGATCTCCAATTTAGAAGCTTCGTTGAGTTGGTTGTTTTTAATTATTTGTATTGGTGCAAATGTAAATGCCTTTTTTCTGGTTATAGTTTTTTTTGTCTTTCATTGCTAATTGAAGCTCTTTCATGTAGTACACCTTTGGTGATTGGGAGCGTTCAACTCATTTTATTTCATTTATCAATAAATTGTTTCTCTTCTCAAAAACATTACTCAACCATCCATTATTTGTAATTGTACTCAATTCCCTTCTAAAAAACTGCAAACATTTGAAAAACTTCATTTCCCTGCATTGAACGTTATTTGTTTTACTACTTTATTGTTTTATTCTGCAGGTTTTGCATTCCGTGGAGAAATCTGATAGAAATCACGAACATCCTCTAGCCTTGCTTGCTGAAGAGACAAAAAAACTTCTAAAGAGGGATTCATCTCTTTTCATACCAATCTTATCTCAAAGGGACGCTCAAGCATCCATTGTTTCTGCATCACTTCTCCATAAACTTTATGGTCATAGACTGGTAAGATTATAGCCATTTTTGGTAAGGTAGTTTCATAATTCCTGTCTTTTTAGTCCATGATGCAGTGGGGTATTATTCTGAAATCTCAAGTTCTTTCGAAACCTTGTAGAAACCCTTCCTCGATGGAGTTGAACATCTGACTGAGGATGTTGTATCTGTATTTCCGGCAGCCAATAGCCTCGAGGAGTATATATTAACCCTCATCACATCTGCATGTGAAGAGCTGGGTGCTGATATTCACATCAGAAAACTTGCTCTATACCAGGTTAGACACCAGTTGCAACTTGCTTAAAGTTTTCCCCTTGTTTCTATGAAAAAAAATATCTTCTCTTTCATTCCTTTGTAAGTGGGTAAATTGCTTTCAAGATTATCAAAGGGAACAATTTCTGCCTCATGAGAAAAAATTATAGATATTGAGGTAATATTAATTATAAAATGGGGGATTCTTGATTTGAAAGTAGGGAATTTTAAATTTAGTACTTCGTTGTCTAAAAAGATTACAAGATGCTATTGTATCTCTTGGTGTGTTATTATCAATGAGGTTAACATGGGGATAACTCAACTGGTCAAGGCATGTGGACCAGAGGTTCAAATTCCTCCCTTCTACATGTTGGTATTGACAAGGAATGGATATCAATAATTCTTATAATAACTGATAATTGATTGAGTCTTGAAGGGATATCATTAGCAATGAACTCCTAGCTCCATCCAAACAAAATTGGCAAAAAAATCTGTTCCCAATATTTCTTTTCTTTTTGTTTTTATGTAAAAAAAATTTCATTGATGTATAAAATTTACAGTAGGGATGTTAATCCTTTGTGATTACAAATGACCTTCCCAATTAATTAAGAGGAAAACATAACTATAGGAAGAAAAAATATCAGAGTATTTACACCAAGAAATAGCATGGTAAATAACAAGATCAAAGAGGCTAGCATGAGATTGTTCCTTATCGAGGAAGACCCTTTGGTTACGTTCTTGCCAAAGAATCCAAAAAAAAGAAAAAAAGGCCCGGATGAGATTCTTCTACAGTAAAGCTTTAGGATCCTTGAAGGGGTTGTGCGACAGAGCTGTGTGGAGGAAATCTTTAACCCCCCAGGAAAAGTTAAATACCAACCGAAGGCTTTGAGAGCCCTGTTCTAGAAGTGACGGCCATAGGGGCAGTTAATGAACAAATGATTCAGTGATTCATCATTAGTTTAGCACATAGGGCATCAGCTTGGGGTTAAAGCCAAATAAGACATTCTTTGTTAAAATATCATCACTAGCCAATAGAGTCAAGCCCAATAGTTGTACGAGTCTAAGCCCATTGTATATTTATCTTGGTAGATATTTTAGAATAAAGATATCTAGAGATTTTAGGAAAGAGATTTAGATATTTTAGGAAAAAGATTTAGATTTGTTACGAGTAGATTGCGTAGACTCTGGTATAAATACCCCTCCACCCTACCTACGTTTTCATCCCAAGAAATCCCAAGCAATATAAAGTAGTAGTATTCTACAAAGTGTCTTGTATTCTTGCGTAGACTCTGGTATAAATACCCCTCCACCCTACCTACGTTTTCATCCCAAGAAATCCCAAGCAATATAAAGTAGTAGTATTCTACAAAGTGTCTTGTATTCTTGCGTAGACTCTGGTATAAATACCCCTCCACCCTACCTACGTTTTCATCCCAAGAAATCCCAAGCAATATAAAGTAGTAGCCATCCCAAGAAATCCCAAGCAATATAAAGTAGTAGCCATCCCAAGAAATCCCAAGCAATATAAAGTAGTAGTATTCTACAAAGTGTCTTATATTCTCTTCTCGATTGGTCTTAATAAAGTGTGCGAGTGTTTCCCACATAGAGTTGTGTTCAACAAACTCTCCACAATGGTATGATATTGTCCACTTTGAGCATAAGCTCTCACGGTTTTGCTTTAGGCTTCCCCAAAAGGCCTCATACCAATGGAGATAGTATTCCTCACTTATAAACCCATGATCTTCCACTAAATTAACCAATGTGGGACTCACTCCCAATAATCCTCAACAATCCTCCCCTCAAACAAAGTACACTATAAGCCTCCCCTGAAGCTTATGGAGCTCTCGAATAGCCTCCCCTTAATCGAGGCTTGACTCCTTTCTCTGGAGCCCTCGAACAAAGTACACCCTTTGTTCGACACTTTAGTCACTTTTGACTACACCTTCGAGGCTGACAATTCTTTGTTCGATATTTGAGGATTCTATTGACATGGTTAAGTTTAGGGCATGGCTCTGATACCATGTTTGGAATCACGACTCTCCACAATGGTATGATATTGTCCACTTTGAGCATAAGCTCTCATGGTTTTGCTTTAGGCTTCCCCAAAAGGCCTCATACCAATGGAGATAGTATTCCTCACTTATAAACCCATGATCTTCCACTAAATTAACCAATGTGGGACTCACTCCCAATAATCCTCAACATTCTTCTCTGAAGGTGTTCTTTGGTATTGATAGCTTTCTGTGCTCCCAGAAGAAAAAAAATTCATCTTTTTTGGGTACTTCTCTTTCCAGATTTTGTGGGCCAATAAAGGATCCAGGATAGTCGTTTTTTTCTCCCATATCAGACAGTAAGGATTTTGTGGAGAAGGATCTGCATTAGGGAGCCATCTCAAAGAATCGTCTCTCGATGAGAGGACTATTGGAGTGAAATCTAGGCTCAATTCAGCCCATTCAACAGCTTTCTCATCGTTTAAATGTCTGCTCTCCTCGATGTTTTGTTGAGGCCCTCCATTTATAGCTGACTGTGAAACCTTCGACATATCTTTTTTCATTCTTTCCATTGCTCTGGCTGTATGCACCAAAAGTAGAGGGATAATAGATGCATTAGGAAGTATGGTAAGGCGCATTCAATTTCGGGATGCTATTTTATTTATTGACGATAAGGTGAAGTTCTCCCACGGTCAGTTTCAATCCTCTATGTACGTTATCGATAGTTATGCTTATGCATATTTATGTGTGTTTGTGAGTGTATAATGAAAAATCATACTACCAGAAAGAAAATGGAAGGATACAACCTAGAAACACAAAAATCAGCCCAAAACAAAAGGAGCCTAGAAAAATCCAAAGACAAAAGCCTCTGGAAAAAAAACTCCTACTATTCACAAATGAGAAGTAAAAGATGGTCATAAAACTCTCTGGTTACAGACACCTATCGAAGGTGTTAAACCTGATCGAAGGCCAAACCTTCTCTGAGATGTCTCCACCTTCTAAAAATTCTCCTGTTGCTCTCAAGTCACTTTTTCTGGGGAGACAAAACTCTACTAAATCTATTTTTCATAAATATAGACGTTGAAGTTGATAGATTTTTTTTAAAAAAATAATAATAATATAATTTTTTTGGGGTATAAAATCTTAAAATTGCTATTGCTTCCCAGTACTTGGTTCCGTCCATGAATATTTTTCTAATGCTCTCATGGTATCAACTTTTCTTAAATTTTCTAGATTGAATCTATATCTGGAACCTTGGTGCTGCGCTGGGTCAACTCACAACTTGGACGGATCTTAGGATGGGTGGAAAGAGCTTTCCAACAAGAGGCAAGCACATAACCTTTCTTTTTCAGTAAACTTCCTAGTTCTGTGTTTTTAAATTCTACCCATTCATCCAGGTCCTCGTAGTTGGAATAGTATTGCTCATATAAATTTAAAATAGAAGTGGTTACTTAAATATTCAAATATAGTTTTGTATTGTAACTGGAAAAGTGTCGAATGAACTATGACTAATATTTGAAGAATGTTCTGTAAATCTGACCAGACAGTTTTCACTTAATCTCGTTTGCTTTCTTGGTCGTGAGTTTTGACATAGAGGTTTGTCTAAGTGGTGTACGGTCTCAAGCATGGTAAAATAAAAACAATTATATAACTAAGATAAATTATTTTTGGTCCCTAAATTTTAAAATAAATTTCACTTTAGTCCCCATGTTTTAGAATGTGATATTTTTATTCCGAGGTTTTGAAAAATCCTCATATTGGAGGACTTTGCCACTATCTGCTTATTAGCTACGGGGAAAAAAGAAGCTAAATCTTTTTAATTCTATAATATTTTAAGTTAGCTAACGTGAGAACAATTTATTACTTTTATTTTCAAGTTCTGCTTACACAGTAATTTGAGTAATAAATTAAACATATTTGTTTATTGTTCTTCACGTCTGCATCTCCATCTCTATAAATACACACTCAAACATGCACTTGCTGTCAACCTGACATTCTGCCAATCTATGACAAAAAAAATCCGCCAAGAAGAAGAAGAAACCCCATTCTGTAAACGAGAAAGAACATTATTTTCTTTTAGGCTGATATGCAAAATGCTGTTTTCTGGACTTTTGGGGGCTTTCTGAAAAAGATGAATAGGAAGTAGAAATGGGTGGGGGCGTGCGTTGATAAATTTATTTTTAAATGTTTGAAGGCCATGGAGGGCCTAAAGTTGTGATTTCTTTGCTGAAAATTTTGTTTAATATAAGTATTTAATGTCTAATGTTATTAAATTAGGTTTAAGAACTAAATTTCCCACGTAAGCTTATTTTGACATATAAAACTAGTTGCCACTTCAGCATAAAATATTGTAGAAAAATAAGGGTTACAAAATCTAAGATGTCTCTCATGTCATATCCGTGAGATTCACAAGTTTATTTTATTTTCTTGCCCAACAGCTTGCTTTTTTCTTTTCTTTTCTTTTTTTTTATCTGCTTTTATCGAACTCTTTAATGTATTAATAGTAAGCTATATATTCTGTCTCCTTTTGATACAGCGATGGAATCCAATATCCCCTCAGCAGCGTCATGGAAGTTCAATTGTCGAAGTCTATAGAATCGTTGAGGAGGTATGGCTGTCACTCTTTTATGCTTCTCATGACATTTTTTCCTGGTTATGAGTGTTAACTTGATACTACTTTCACTCTATTGACGATTGTTATTACATTCTTGTGAATCCTTCTGTGGGTGTGAACACTGGCCTACATTACCGTGCTTGCTAAATTAGGCATTGAATAAACGAAGGGGCACAGTGAATGACTGATTAAGCGCAACAAGGGTGTGGCTTTGTCATAAAGTTTTATTCATGTTTGTATTATTGCTGGCCGTAGTGTTATAATTACACATTATAATGAAAAAATGTGCAGTTCAGAAAGAAGTTTATTTAGCTGTCTAAAACCACTTCTCTCTCTCTATTTTTTTTTTTTTTACAATAAACAAAACTTATCATTGAACAAATGAAAAGAGACTAAAGCTCAAGGGATGCAAACTTTGCAAAGAAGTAAAACAAGACAAAATATCATAAAGTGACCCAATAGGAAGATCGTCAAAGAAAAGCTAAAAAATAGACAAGCTTGGAACAAACGAACAAAAATAAAACTTGCGAAGGAAGAATCAAAGAAGCCATCTCTCTGGAGGCTCACACGAAAGGCCGAAAAAAGCAACATAGAGGCTTCTCACACCCAAAAAAAAAATCCTTACGCTGAATCTTTGGATAACAATGAAGGGATTTCATGTATTTCAAGACCACAAGCTTCAATAAGAGATGCAAATTTGCAAAGCATTGATGAAGGGAGGAAGAGTCTCCTTTGTTTTCCTAAAGTAAAAAGAAAGTGATTTCCATAGACAGCATTAATGATTCCACTCTACTTAGGCTATCTTTAGATTCAAACACAGAGTCATCATAACGAGAGGGAAAAGGAAGAGTTTTTTTTTTTTTTTTTTTTTTTCCTTTCTTTTTCGAGAAGAGAAACAAAGTTCATTGATAAATAACTAGAAGGAGCTTAAAGGGCTCCTAACACCAAGAGGTGACTTACAAGAGTCGAAGAAGAAAGACTATAATCTCTTAGAAGGATGTTTAGTCTTACACTAGTACAAAGCATGAAATAAAATTAAATTAAAAAATGATCAAAAGTCGAGAAATCATCCCTAAAAGTTCTTATGTTCTTGCAACAGAGATACCGGAAGAAAGTCTAGTTGATAAAGAGCCACAAGGTCCTTTCCACTCCTTGAAAAGGATGACCCTCAAATACTGAAGCCAGAAGATAAAAAAATGTCATTTGGCAAAATCATAGGCGGCTCGAAAGCCTCGAGCACTGTTGTCCAATGCTGAGAAGCAAGGGTGTAGTAGGCACAAAGATGACTAGGAGATTCTAGGTGAGAATGTCACATCACACACCATGAAGGAGATATAGTAATACACAGCATTCTTCTTTGTTATTGATCGACAATATTAATAACACCATGGCTAAGTTCCTATAAGAAAATTAGAATTTTCTTAGGGTAAATACTCTTCCAAACACTAAATACAAGTTAGTCGAACTAGGACCAAGGAAATGAACTAAAATCATCCGTGAGAGATTTTACAGTAAAAGCTTTGGTGGTATCAAGAGGTCAAATCCAACAGTCATCAGTTGACCCTATGATATCCGGCAAGAGAAATTGGGTTAGACTCCAATACCTCCAAATCATTCAGATTACGATGCAAACACAAGTCTCAAGCAGCATCCAAACTTTTCCTAGCCTGTGCAGCCTTAAGATTTTGTTTAGTAGTCAAATGAAAAAGCCTTGGATAGGCAGTAGCAAAAGTCTCACAATTCAACCAAGCTTCATTCCAAAAATAAGTACTCCTTCCATTGCCAAAACGTCTTTGGACACGATTAGTAACAAGAGGTAAAATGCTAAACAACTGTGTTAAAAATGCTAAAAAGATAATAAAAGGAATTAACCAAGAGTAATATCTAATTAACCACTAATACTACTACATCAGTAGATATCACGTATTAGTATGTGTAAACTTTACTCCTTGATATCAATGTCAGTATCTCCAGTTATCTGATACTTATATGTGATTCTTACTGGCATAAGTAACAATCATGGGCATTAACCTCCGGGTGAGTAGATATCATGTGTAAGTAACAATCATGAGCATTAACATTTGGGTGAGTAGATATTATGGGCAAAATGTGCCAGTAACAAAATAATGCCCATAATTGTTTTTGGCATTTTTTTGAACTGGGGTGGCTAATGCTAATGAAGAATTAAAGATTGAAGAAAAATTTGGGTGGGTTTTTGATGATTCTACAATTGGCATAAAAAATTTCGCATGCTATATATATCTTGAAGCAGTATAGTACAATTTGATAATCCAGTTGAAGTCATGATCGATGATGATGAAGAGGAGAATATTGTTGATGTATTTGTTCTATCTGTTGGTTGTGTGTAATTGGCATTGTTATCTTACGGAACACTGGGTCTTTAGCCCTTCAATGTTTTGGGTATTCTTAGTTTTTTTAATTTCAAAAGCTAGAATCAATTTTACTTCTCTGTTATGTGGTCCTGGGTTGAAAAGTTGAGTTTTCTTGTTTTAGTATAAGGATCTCAAAGCACTCTTGTGGAGCTTTCATTCATAGAAGCCAATGTATTTTGAAAACAACAACCTTCTTGGAAGGATAGTTTCCAGATGATTAATATTTTTTTGCATTTGATCTTTAAGTTATTAGAAATTTTCTGATGATGTCTTGAATTGTTGTCGGGATGGTTTTAAATGTTTGTGTGCATGTGTGTGTGTGTCAGCCCATCAAACTCTATTTTCTTATAATCATGTTGGCCCTTTTATGCAGACTGTGGATCAATTTTTTGCTCTTCAAGTCCCAATGAGGCTGACTGAACTTAATTGCTTGCTTCGTGGCATTGACAATGCATTTCAGGTGTATGCCAATCGTATCATTGAGAACATGGGTAAGTATTGCATTCAGGCTTTTGATTTAATTACTCGTTCACATTTTTATTTTTATTTTTATCTTCTTCAATAAGAGACCTGCTATCTTTAAGAGAAATGAAACTACAAAAAGGGGCCTACAAGAAGAAATTGCCCAAACATGGAGCTAAAGAGTGAGAAACAAGAGATCATAGGAAGTTGCCCTAATGTTTTTTTTTTAAATATAAAACATAATAGATGATTAATTTTTTTTTTTTTTTTTAATGAGAATACTTGAACTAAGAGATTGAAATGAGCCTCCCATACGGACATCAAAATTTCTGAACATTCTCCTATTTCTGTCCAGCTAAAATTTCCCTGAAGTAATGGAAAAGACCAGCTTACCCAATTATCATGACCTCATCCTTGTCCTTGTTGTCATCACTGGCGATGCTACTGTTATTACTAATGACGTTGTTTCTTTCTCCTCCATCCTTCATTTTGTCCTATGTTGCAATTTTTATTAGGAAGTCTCCAAATATCTCTCTCATTCATGTGCATTTTTCCTTTTCCTACCACCATGCTCATCATATTCTTATATTTGAGTTCTACACATCCTTTTCTTTTTGGTGATTTTTGCTTTAAAATTACAAATAACTTACGGTATCTAATTTGTTCGTGCAGCAAACAAGGAGGATCTCATTCCCCCTCTTCCAATTCTCACACGATACACGAAGGAATCCGGAATAAAAGCTTTTGTGAAGAAGGAAATATTTGACTCCAAGATGACTGATGAAAGGAGATCCACTGAAATTAATGTGTTGACTACACCAACACTATGCGTTCAGTTGAATACATTATATGTGAGTTTCAGTTGCTATTTATTGTCAACCTTACTTCGTATAAAAAATATCTAGTTCATTTTCCTGTATATTTGTTTCAATTTTATGCTGTATCTTTTTGCAATGATTATTTGATGGTTATAGCCTAAGATGATGACAATTGATTCTGGGTTCCAGACTTAAGTTCGCTGAGTAGAACTTTTTACATGTTGTCCTATGGTTCAACGTTATCTCATGAGATTTGATTTGATTTTATTTTTCAGCCTGCGTTATTACCTGTAAATCTTTTTAAGCTTCCTTGTGCCTTTTGCTAATTCTCAGCTTGCTACCCAAAATTGAAACTCTAAGCTAATTAACAAGGATTATCCTGGAAAAAGCTGAGTTCCTTGCTAGTGCTAGGGGGAAGGGTAGGCTCATGGTCTTCTACCATTGTGGCATTTGTATCTTTGGAGTGAGGTCTGCCTTTATTTCCAATTCAAGGAAGAGAGAGGAGAAACTATTTTCCAGAAGGGTTGAAGGAGAGTCCCAAGTTAGAATTCAGGTCAATTGGTTGATCGGCCCATCAATTTTTCAAAGGAGAGAAAGCAGGCTTGGGGTGTGAACAAGTAGAGGAGCAGAGAAAAGGTCTTGCCTTCATCAAGGTGGAAGGTGGTCGTTGGTTTACTAGTGCCGAAAAAAAATGGATTTTTTTATAACTTTGGACTTGGGCAAGCTCAGCAATGGAGGTTTGGGGAGGGTTGGAACTGCGTCAGGCTTTGATGAAGAATGAACACGCGAAGTATGGTAAGTGCTGAAGGATGTGAAGGGCGGTGTAAGATGTTTGAAATGGAGCAGCTTGATAGGGAAAGAAATTGATTTAGGCCCCAGGTTTTCCCCAAGAGGAGTAAAATTCATGGAGGGTGGAGGCCCACTAGCTTCAACTGGTCTTTTTCCTTTTTCGATTAAACTTTCATTTAGACTTCAAACCTCTCTAATCTTTCAAGTGTCTGCTAGTCATGTGGTTAGTTGCTTTGATGTGGTCGCGACCATTTAAATTGTTAGTTGGTGCTTATTGCTATTTTCTTCTTTTTGGTATTGTACGGTGTCAAGTCAGTTTTGCCTGAGGTAAAGTTATTTGTAATCAGCTTGAGTTTTAATAAATTCTGCAAGATTCCCTCAGGAATCTTCGTTGTCTTCCTCTTCCACTTCATGGGTACCCTTCAAATGTGGACTTGGCCATGTTGGCTCTCAAACCTAAAGTTTTTAAACTCTTGTGAACTGATTTGGTTCTATGATTCAGTAGTTCTATTAGGATAATCTCATAATTTCTCGTTGGTGAATGGATCTCTCTACCTTCAAATACAGTCATGTCAAGTTTCTGGAGGAAAAAGAAAACGAGGAGACAGCAGCTTCTTGAGTTAGGTCTATGATTTATGGATCAGAAATGTTCGATACTGTGTAAAAATTGAATGGGTGATTCATATTTTGTACTCACTCTGAAATAACTTAAAACATTGATTTGCTAGCAGAGAATATGCCAACCGTTTAAGGAAACTACTTTCAGGCCTAAATGTTTATTGAAGTAATCTCTTATTGGAGGGAAGAACCCCTCCAGAAATAATAGAATATAAGGATATGATTTCAGTTTTCAATCTTCAATCCTTTTCCCTTTTCTGGGTTCCCTTCTGTTTTTAACGAAGAAGAAACAAGTAATATTGTCTGCTATTCAAGGGTTTATGTTATATTAATACATATCAATTGTTATAATGCTTGTTTAGTTCTATTATTTTGTTGCATTTAAGCCAAAGAAACGATTAGCTCTAGGCTCCTGGTTATTTATCATTCATTTCCAAGTGATGAAGTTATAATGATGATATTGTTGTGACTATTCACAGTATGCAATTAGCCAGCTGAACAAGTTGGAGGACAGCATCTGGGATCGTTGGGCAAGCAAAAAAAATCGTACGGATACATACCTTTATTTATTTATATATTTTTTTTTGTTTTAACTTTTAAATATGTGTGAGTGTACGTGCTCTTGTACATTTAACTTCGTTCTACTGAAAGTGGGGTTATTTTTTCTTTAGGATGGCAGAATTTCTATTAATAGAAAATGATTTAGTTATAGGAGGATGGGGATTCATTTCAACTAGTAAAACTAATTGAAAAAAAATCCTGATGCAATGTATCAGAAATGTTTTAATTGCAAGCCCAAAAATGAGGCTGAAACTATATTCCTTAGTGTGGACAAGTAAGATCTTCATCTTTGTCTTATAAATATTTGCCTAGTTATTTAAACGAAGCTGCAACTGCACATTTTCAAATTGTATGCCCATTTCGTAGTTTACAACCAAACAATTTCTAAACTGGCACAGTAGATGTTCTGCAAACAGAAAACCATCCAAATTTTTTGAAAAAACTGAATCAAGACATTGAACATATGGACAAAGAAAAAGTAAAGAATGAGAAAATGCCATAATCCCTATATGTTGAGTGCAGCCGTTGTGAGAAATAAAAATGAGGCCCCTTCTCTATTGAATTTTAATATCTCGGGAATTAACCCTCAAAAGAGTCTGACTTGCAGAGAATATGTGCAGATCAAACTTTTTTGCATCATGAGATGATGAATAGCTTCTCTCAAGAATTAATATTTGATGCAAATCTTGTTTTATCTCTATAGTTTAATTTCCTAAAAGAAGAATCAAATTCACGAATGAGGAAAATGTTTTAGAAATTATGTGAAGTAAATCAGGAAGTAATATAGAGACCACTGTGCTCAATGTATTAACCAAATAGCTTTTTGTAACCCATTACCCAAGGAAATTTTTATGATGAAAAAGATAAATGGAAATTCCCATTTATAACTTGAGGATCCACTTGTTTGGTTCCCCATGTACTTATAAAAATTGAAATGTATAGTTTGAATTGGGAATATGTATGCTTTCTAACTTTGCTGTGTATTTCAATAATATCAGAGTCACTTATGAATCTCATGATGTTTATAAACATAGGAATTTTATCCTTTACAGAACTACATTATATAATAAACCTGCCTTATCATACCATAATAATATGTGAATGTTGATTTTCCTGGGTAGAAAAATCCATGGATGAAGAATCAAAAAGTGGTACCAAGAAAAAGGAATCCTTTGATGGAAGCCGAAAGGATATAAATACTGCTACAGACCGCATTTGTGAGTTTACTGGTAAGATTTGTAGGAATTTATTGCTGTCAATTTTCACGAACTCATATCTCCCGAAAACTCAAAAGTTCACTATTTTCAGGAACAAAAATTGTCTTCTGGGATCTGAGGGAGCCATTCATTGATGGTCTCTATAAACCTAGTGTTTTCCATTCTAGATTGGAAGCCCTAATTGAACCCCTTGACACGGTAGGAGTTTCCTTGCTATCTTCATGTATATTGATAGTTTTGTTACGAATGTATACTTTACCTTGTATTCTGTAAAAAGTTTGTAGTTTTGATATAATTATGAGTTTTCCCCTTCGTTTCGATGTCCGTGTGATGTTTTAGATGGAGATTACATTGGTACTCCAGATTCTTTATTTTTACTATTATTATTCTTTTATGGGAAACACAATGTACTCCAGCTTCGTAGTTTTCACATTGTGGTCAATTGTGCAGGAACTAAGTAAACTCTGTGATATTATTGTTGAGCCACTCAGAGATCGCATTGTGACCAGCCTCCTTCAAGCATCACTGGTCAATTTCTTCACCCTTGTTCTATGGAAACATATATTTTACTCTCTCTCTGAACTTTCAGTCTTCGCCAATTTATTTAATCTGTATTATCATTTATTTTCTTGTTTCTAACACTGTTTAAATTTTCAGGATGGTCTTCTTCGAGTGATACTGGATGGAGGGCCGTCACGGCTATTTAGCACCAGTGATGCAAAGCTATTGGAAGAAGATTTAGAGGTCTTGAAGGTATTTCATTTCAGGGCTTATAAATGTTCATTGTTGGGATATTGGAATTTCAAAATGTTTGAAATTCTTAGGATCAAGAAACCTCGTGAATATGTTGAGTTGCCTTTGTTTGTTCATAATGATTTCTATATGAGAAGACTGATCCCTTATCGATTGTTAGGAATTTTTCATTTCTGGAGGAGATGGTCTTCCACGAGGCGTGGTTGAAAATCTGGTAGCACATGTACGGGATGTAATAAAGTTGCATGGTTATGAGGTTAGTTTCTTTCTCTGTTTTGCATTTGTAGTTGATGGTTCCTGGAAAATCCGTAGCCTTAAATCCAAAAAATGCTGAAAATGCTTCATACTTTTCAGTTTCTTCTTATTTTTTGCTCTTTTTTTAACTTCTTGATATGTCTAGGAGCTGGATTGATAGTCAAAAAATGACCTCTAAATCACCTCTGTTTTTAGTAAACCCATATGTTGTAGGACGTGTAAACACGCAGAATCAAGAGGAGTACGTTCCTGATGTAAATTTGAAAGGCCTCTCCTTCCCATGAATTGTTTCAATTCAACTTGCATTTAAAAATTTTCCTCATTGGATAACAATTTTATTATTTTTTCTTTTTTTCTTTCTGAAAATTAAGTTTTCTATGTCTATATCTGCTCGTACAAATGCCTTCTTTGTTTACTATTTTACTTCTTAAAAATGTTTTTAAATCCCAGAAAATTTCGTTGTAACAGTCAAGCCCAGTCAAGCCCACTGCTAGATACTGTCTTCTTTGGACTTTCCATTTCGGGCTTCCCTTCAAGGTTTTTAAAACGCGTCTACTAGGAAGAGGTTTCCACACCCTTATAAAAAATGCTTTGTTTCCCTCTCCAATCGATGTGAGATCTCACAATCCACACATTGGTTGGAGAGGGGAACGAAACATTCTTTATAAGGGTATGGAAATCCCTAGTATACGCGTTTTAAAACTTTGAGGAAAAACCCGAAAGAGAAAGCCTAAAGAAGACAATATCTGCTAGCGGTGGACTTGGGCTGTTACATATTACCACAAATATTGTGAGAGTTTTGAATCTTGAACTTCATAAAAACGAATAGGAATAGATGTCCCGAACTGTCGAGCTAAACTCAGGTACTACATCTAATACTCATATACCTAAGCATTTAGGTTTTTTACTTCAACGTATTCTTATACCTCAGCAAACTTAACGAAAAAGTAGGCACTTTTTAGCCACTTCTTTTCACAATGTTTCTCATATGAATACCACTCTAAACTGCATAAACGCAATGGAACCCTTTTTGTTTTGCAGACCAGAGAACTGATTGAGGATTTGAGATCTGCTAGTGGAGGAAACATGCATAGCAGCAGATACAAGGCAGGGGCAGATTCCAAAACTTTGCTGAGAATACTGTGTCACAGGAGTGATTCAGAAGCCTCCCAATTTCTCAAGAAACAGTACAGGATTCCCAAATCCTCAGTGTAAATTATTACCTTGCCCTGTTTAAATGATGTTTAGGCTGCTTAATTGACAGTTTGACAAGAATGTTATGTTTTTCTTTTCATAGAAGGATTTATCTCTTCTTTTAATTCAATTTTTCGATAACGTTCGTATTGTAATAGTCGATATTGTTACGTATATTTATTTTGATCTATTTTGTTTCAGATCTTGTTCGTTACTGTCAATCGGTTTTTTTAAGAGCTAAAATTACATCTTCGCCTAAGCTACCCTTAATCATGTAATTAAGGTCTAATTTAATACTTTAAGAGAAAGAAACTGTTGTTTAAAAATAAAAGAGGGTTGTGATGCTGATTTTTATAGCCTTGAGATACCCGTTAATTTTGGTTATAGTTTTCCTTGTGACGGTCTGAAAGTTTGGGACGAGGTGGTACTCGTGATATTTCAGTTTGGGACACCTTTTATTTGGTAGTTTTCTAGACATTAAATATTATTGGATGGATTACTTTTTTTATTGGCACTGGAAGAACATCACATTATGGCAGGATAACGCTTCACAATTTAACGAAACTTCCACTTTTTGATGGAATGGTTAAGAGATTATCTATATGGTTAATCTTTTCACAACTTATTAATGGATGGTATATCAATTTGGGTGTGGATGTTCTTATTAGCTTCTCAGTGTTACTCTCGTGGGTTTGGGTCTTGAGTTAGTAATAACTTAACTAAATCATAGGAATATCGTATTTCTATATGAAAATTGGAACCTCCGATCTCAAAATAAGAATTACAGTTCAATTGTACTTTAGCGAAAGAATTAGACATTTTATCATGTTTCATTTATTTTTTTTCCTTTTACCTCTTCCTTCGTTATTGTATTTCAATTTTTGGGATGTCAATATTCTTTGGAGGGAGTCCTTAATTCATTGAAAGATCGATCAATAATTAATAAATCAAGGGTATACCTATCTTCATTAGGTTGACTATCCCAAAAAAAATATTGCTGGTAAACGACTGATATTGCTTATAGAACTAAAACTTGATGACTAATATAAGTAGGACAACTGATCACTACATTTCCGTTAGAGATCTTTTTAAATTTACGAACTCAACATATCATTTTTGAAACTTTAAGGACTCGATAAAAAGGGTTTGTAATTTCAAGGGTGAAAAGTGTGTAAATTGCATGTATCGGGACTATATGTATATATATATATATATATATATAAATTTATTTATTTATCAAAAAGAAAAAAAAGAAAAAAAAAGAATAATAATAATAAATTTGACTTGCCGGGAAATTTTCGCTGGAAACGAAAATTAACAGTAAAGCCCAAATTCATTGTTTAAAACCCACGAAGTGTGCAGAACCAAAACTGAGTATCTGAAGTTCAGAGAGCTTTGAGAGTGACAACTATGGCGTCGGTAGGAGGAGCCGCAGGTGGAGGCGTAGAGTGGCATGTCAGGCCTCCTAACCCTAAGAATCCAATAGTTTTCTTCGACGTCACCATTGGCACTATTCCCGCTGGTCGTATCAAGATGGAGCTCTTCGCCGATATTGCTCCAAAAACCGCCGAGAATTTTCGGTATCCACACTGCTTTCTTCTGCTTGTTCTTCTCTTTATTCTTTAATGATCTTCGATTGCTGCGAAGCGATGTGAGTTATTTACTAGTCGAAAGGTTTTTTGTTGAAGTTTTAGCTTTGGTATGGAGTATAAGTTTGCGTTAGCAGGAAGCCGGAGGTCTACTCTGCTCCGTTGCTCTATTAAAATCCACGGACAGCTCCATCGATTGTTTTTTAAAATGAAAAAAAAAAAACTGATTTTCCTTAAGAAAAAATGGAAGAATGCAAGGAAATACAAATCGAGAGTTCACAAAAAAGTGAAGAAGAAGGGAAGCAAACTAAAGATTCATCGAGTTTAGGATGGGTGGAAGTGTCATATTTCTTTGTTAAATTGAATCCACGTTTGCTAATACGACCTGAGGAACGGAAGCACCTTAGAAAGAAGATTATAAGTCCCTTGAACTTGAACTCTCGTGGAGTTCAACTACTTTCTTCTCTTACCTCTATTGATATGTAACAATATTGCGTAGAATCATATAACTATATGTATTTGTAACTATTTATGTCTTCCCCGAGACATTGCTTTCTCTTCTGTGTATTCAGTTTGTTTATTTAGCGTTACTTTTCCCATCTCTTTCAGTCTCCTAATTTTGATTACTTTGTCTCTGACAGGCAGTTCTGCACCGGAGAATACAGGCAAGTAGAACTCTAAAACCAGAATTTTACAAGTATTTCTCTATTCGACCTAAAATAGGATTTTTATATAGTTTAAGTGTGAGGAAGTCGTTTGAAATGGATAGTCTTTTTAGTATAATCTTGATAGGAAAAATCATGCTAGTAGTAGAACTTCTAGTGATCTTTTCTACTCACCTTCTAATGATTGTAGCTATTTTAGAATTCTGTTAGTTCTCTCTGCGTCAGCTTAGAGTTTAAAATGGTTTTGTTAACTAGTGTCAAATCTCAGCTACAGATTTCTGAATAATCTCTTGACTAAGAAATTCTAGTTTCATTCTTAAATTCGGGGAATTTATGAGCTTTTTCCCCATTAAGGAACAGCCGAACTTGTCACGTGTAAATGTAGATAACATGCAAGAAGGCTATGATCCATTTCTTTTCCAAAGAAAAGATTTGCAACTGGTTAAACTTTGGAGTTAGAATATTAGGGAAACCTCTACATACACAAGGTTTAGAGTTGAGAGCCAAAAGAGGCTTTGGGGTTACCTTTACATTGAGCTCCATCGTCTACCCTCTAGAGCAATTAAAATTACACTTATTTTTTGTTTCCTCATGAACTATTGTGAGTCCAACGTCTCTTATAATATATTCATTTATTATTAAAATTTGTGGTCAACTTTTAAGGGTGGAAGTCCCCAATGCAAGCTTGTTTCATGTTTGGTGAACTTATTTCAACATTTGGTCTCAATTGACAGGAAAGCCGGATTGCCTGTTGGTTATAAGGGATGCCAATTCCATAGAGTAATCAAGGATTTCATGATTCAAGCTGGTGACTTCGTCAAGGTAATCCAATCTGTTGGTCTGTTTAGGCAATGTAGGTATTAACTAATATGTGTATTAGGTATTGATTATTATGTGCTGATGAGAACACTAAGTACCATCTAAATCTTTAATTCTAGTATTCTGCACCCTTCGGTTAACTACAATGAGAATAGGAACATAGTTCTAGATTTCTTGTCTTGGAAGGAAAAGTGATCAAAATCTACCATTTTACAGTTATGTTTCTCCTGCTTTATCTTACTTTGAATCAAACTCTTCTGCTGTATATGATGATTGATCATTATAGTTTTCATTATTAAGGTCAATCCCCAGATAGAGATTACATTTCTGTCATTTCATTTATGTTGAAAACTTATTTTCATTGTTAGCATAGTTCCTTCCTGTTTTCTTTTTCTTTTTCTTTTTTTTATGTCATTTAAACATATCAACTTAGTCGTCTCTTTTTATTTTAATAAAAATAATGAAAATTTCCTCTACTCTGATGGCATCACTTTGTCGAATATTTCTCTACTCACTTTCACCTCATCATCTATAAGCATTTTCCGATCTCTTTGTTTTGCAGGGTGATGGCAGTGGATGTGTTTCCATTTACGGACATAAGTTTGAGGACGAAAATTTTGTTGCTAAGCACACTGGACCAGGTTTATTGTCAATGGTATGTTTTTCTATTGAAATGAGATTCAATGCTTTAATTATGTTGTGTAATTGTACCTACGTTGCTTAATTTTATTCTCCGTAAATATTTGGCTTGAGGGTTACCATGAGATTTTTAGGGAGATTGAGAAGTCGGGTGAAGAGATTTGGGTTGGGAGGTTGCTAGATTTCATGTTTCCTTGTGGTCGTTAGTCAATAGTTCTTTTTGTAATTATGGTATTGATCTTGTCTTTTATATGTCCTTGTATTTTTTTCAATGAAAGTTCGTGTAATGTCCCATATTGGTTGGGTAGGAGAACAAATCACCCTTTATAAGGGTGTGGAAACCTTCCCCTAGCAGACGCGTTTTAAAGCCTTGAGGGGAAGCCCGAAAGGGAAAGCCCAAAGAGGACAATATCTGCTAGCGGTGGATCTGGGTCGTTACAAATGGTATCAGAGCAAGTCACCGGACGATGTGTCAGCCTTCTCACTGTTCCCCAAAGGGAGGTAGACACGAGGCGGTGTGCCAGTAAGGATGCTGGGCCCCAAAGGGGGGTGGATTTGGGGGCGGTCCCACATCGATTGGATAAAGAAACGAGTGCTAGCGAGGACGCTGGGCCCCGAAGGTGGGTGGATTGTAATGTCCCATATTGGTTGGGGAGGAGAACAAATCACCCTTTATAAGGGTGTGGAAACCTTCCCCTAGCAGATGCGTTTTAAAGCCTTGAGGGAAAGCCCGAAAGGGAAAGCCCAAAGAGGACAATATCTGCTAGCGGTGGATCTGAGTCGTTACAAATGGTATCAGAGCCAGTCACCGGACGATGTGTCAGCCTTCTCGCTCCCTGAAGGGGGGTAGACACGAGGCGGTGTGCCAGTAAGGACGCTGGGTCCCAAAGGGGGTGGATTTGGGGGCGGTCCCACATCGATTGGATAAAGGAACGAGTGCCAGCGAGGACGCTGGGCTCCGAAGGTGGGTGAATTGTAATGTCCCATATTGGTTGGGGAGGAGAACAATTCACCCTTTATAAGAGTGTGGAAACCTTCCCCTAGCAGACACGTTTTAAAGCCTTGAGGGGAAGCCCGAAAGGGAAAGCCCAAAGAGGACAATATCTGCTAGCGGTGAATCTGGGTCGTTACAGTTCGGTTTATTACCAAGAGAAAAAAAAAAAAAAAAAAAAAAAAAAAAAAGGAGAAAAGCAGAAGAAAAAACTCTATTCACTGTAAAATTATTTTGAGTTTCATAAATGCATGCACGGATGATAATATCTTCATTAAATGTAAACCTTCTTGCCATCATAATATTAAAGGTATTTGAATCCTAATGGCTTTGATGTTAAGGGCTGGATGTTTGGAGATTCTCTCCAAAGTCCTAACATTAAGTCTGTAGATGGAGAACTGTTGGCGAGGTGGAAAGTTTATTCTTCATCCGTTTTGTACTCGTTTATTGACTTAACACTGTTTCTTTAGAAGTTCTTTGGTCATAAATCCTACTCTACTAGTGAAAAAATCTCTAATGCAATTAGATTAATTATCTACCATGTTTGTTTGTCAAATAATTGATATGCAAATACATATTTGCTTATGTTTTAGGGTATTATGTTTAGAAGGTCACTATTCACTATTTTTCATGTAGTGTTGTCACTGTATAATTCTTACCACTTGTAATGTGTCATTGATGATGTCTGCTTCTTCTTCAGGCAAATAGTGGGCCTGGGACAAACGGATGTCAGGTACTCCAATTACGTTGCTCTCTCTCTCTCTCTCTCTCTCACACACACACACACACACACACACACCTCTTCGAATTATTTAATCTTTCTATTCCGGGATACCATTTTAGCATCTAATTGCAGTGTCCTTCATGAGGACCTATACGTACAATTCCACTATTTTTAATCTTATTAATATTAATTGGATGGTGTTCCTAGAAACACTTGGTACCTGGGTTAGCTTGGAAATCTAATCCCCCTTCTTCCGGAATAACTTCTATTTTCCAAGGAACACAAACGTACAAAAGCATGAGAACCTTTCAAGGATGATAGTCTTTCAACTTTACTAAACAATTGGATTTCTTTCTTGTAATCCACCTTTGATGGACTTCTCATTTCATTCATCAATGAAATATCTCGATTAGAATGTTCTCATGCTTTTGTACGTTTGTGTTTGTGTTCAGAGTTATTTAGATGAGAGATGAATTGAATTTCCAGTCTTCCACATAGTTCCTAATTCTTTCTAATTTCCAATTTTATATCAGTACCAGATAACATCAACACATGCTTTCTGGCCATTCTGATAAGAGAGCTAATATAGATTTAGAAGTTGGAACAATTATTTGTATTTCAACAGTCACAGATGGTGAATAACTATCTTTGATATTTTATGGCATAGTATGAAGGACAGTCTATGTGATTCATGCCGGTGGGCATCTTTGTTAAAGCTGCTTTTACATCATTTGGAATGGTAAATTATTTTGTTCTTATAGTAATCACGTTTTGCTGCAGTTCTTCCTTACTTGTGCCAAATGTGATTGGCTTGACAACAAGCACGTGGTGTTTGGGGTATGCTTCTTGTCCTTCAACCTTTTTATTGCATATTTTAGTGGTAACATATATGATATTCGAAAACGTATATTATCTGGTTGATGAGACTCATAGCTTAAATCTTTCCTGGGTCAATCCCTTGGAATGATTCATTAGAGGGAAACATCTCATTATTGTGATTTTTGAATTTACCTCGAGATGTGTTCCCAACCCCCCAGAATGAAAAGTTTCTAGCACACTACCATAATCATCCATGCTAATATACCTCTGCAATTAATGTTCGTGTTTGCGAGAAAGGCTACTACGGGAATTTTACTATGATCACGTTTCACTACCATTTATTGATAGTATGTTAACTTATGCTTGGAGGAATCCCAATTGAGGCTTCTGTTTTGATTCCACTTTGATGCACTAAAACACCGTTAATCCCTTTCGTGGGAATCTGTAAATCAAATGATTCCTTGGGATTTTAACTTGTAACGTTTCTATACCATCACAAGTGTAAATTCCGAGTGCTAGATTAAAAATGGCCCGAAGAAGCTCAATGTGAACGCTTGCCTGGTTTTAATCGATCAGTTGCTAATGATACCTGGAATTGTGCATGCGTATTTTTTGCTTGCTTCCATGTTTATGTTTTGATATGCTTGTGTTCCCTGTCTTCTTAGTTCTTCCCATCACTGCATATTCTTTGATCGTATGTCGTCGATTATGTTATGTTACTTATTATAGCTGTTTATAAGACGCGATGACTACTTTCCTAGCTTCATTTCGTAATCATCTTTGTGATATTTTTGCAGAGGGTGCTGGGTGACGGCCTTTTGGTTCTCAGGAAGATTGAAAATGTAGCCACTGGCCCTAACAACCGACCAAAGCTGGCTTGCGTTATCGCTGAATGTGGTGAAATGTAAAACTTGAGTTACAGACTTCTACTCTGTTACCCAAAATATATACTTCTCTAATTGTTATAGAGTTTGACTTCCCTGCCAGTTTCTGCTGTAATGGAAAGCAGACCATGATTTTTAAGGATATGAATCTTTTCAATACAATCTACCTTAGGTCCTTGATACCTTGATAGCATCTAGGACGCGTTGCCCGTGGGTGCATGTCAATTTTAACCCTCTTTTTACCGAGCTTTCGTTATGTCCTTTAGCATAGTTGTTTATTTTCCTTGTATTATGCAGGTGTACTCCTTGCCACTATTCCTTCTTACTTGAGTTGTATGTGTTGTCGTCTCTATTTGCTTGCTAGCTTGCAACAAATGTTTTTTTTAACGGTTTTCAAAACTTTTTCTCTAACCATCCTATTTTTTATACATTCTTTTGGAGGAAGAATTGTTTTCTATCAAAAAAGAGACTCAGCATTAACATACAGATACAATGATACATACAGATTGTTGCAAGTAGCATCTCTAGATCATCATAAGACAGATACCATATAATCAGGCACACAAATGAAAAATGGAAACAAAGGTATTGTTAAATTGTTCTAATGCTTTTGTTGATATACTTGGGGAGACATCAAAAAGCCATTCACTCTTTTGGACGAGCAAGCCACAGAGAACTAAGGGCTCGTAGTCTAGAAAAGTAATCATGAATTGCAAGAAGAGCACGAGCTGATTGACGAGTTGTCAATATCCGGTGCATTTGTTGCAGTGTCTGTTGCCGTAGATTGTCAGCCTGATAGCATTATGCAAAGACCCTAATTAGAAAGTCTTTTGGCTCACAATTGAAACAAAAATGAGTTCTTAGTTAGAATAGAATTGTCAACGTCTGGGGACTAGGGCGATAGATGTAACGGCCCAGATTCACCGCTAGTAGATATTGTTCTTTTTGGGCTTTCCCTCTCGGGCTCCCCCTCAAGGTTTTTAAAACACGTCTGCTAGGGAGAGGTTTTCATACCCTTATA
The DNA here is from genome assembly GCA_033971965.1 of Cucurbita ficifolia. Lineage (NCBI taxonomy): Eukaryota > Viridiplantae > Streptophyta > Magnoliopsida > Cucurbitales > Cucurbitaceae > Cucurbita > Cucurbita ficifolia. The sequence goes on from CM066979.1 coordinate 10,709,051, forward strand.
AAGAATGTTCATTCTCCTCTCTAATCGATGTGGGATCTCACAATCCCCCCAGGGCTCAGCGTCCTCACTAGCACTCGTTCCCTTCTCCAATCGATATGGGACCTCCCCAATCCACCCTCCTTCGGAGCCCAGTGTCCTTGCTGGCACACCGCCTCGTGTCCACTCCTTTTTGGGGCTCAATCTCCTCGCTGGCACTTCGCCCGGTGTCTGGCTCTGATACCATTTGTAACAGCCCAAGCCCACCGCTAGCAGATATTGTCCTCTTTGGGCTTTCCCTTTCAGGCTTCTCCTCAAGGTTTTTAAAACGCGTCTGCTATGGAGAGATTTCCACACCCTTATAAAGAATGCTTCGTTCTCCTCTCCAACCGATATAGGATCTCACATACAGAATGCAGAATGCATTTTCGTGTTATGGGATAAGTTCAAAAGAATGTTAAGCATACCTGGTGAATAAACCCCTCAAGAGTCCCAAGTTTCCCCATGGCCGTGGCCATTTGGCCCATGTAGTTTGCCACATTGCCAGACGCATTCGAAGAGCCAAGTGATCCACTGGACAATGTCTCAGCCAATGATTGCTGCAACGCTTCCATGCCTTGTGACAATGCATCTTCAGTTTGTTGTGAAGACTGCTGCAAGTTGGATATGCCCAACAATTGCTGTTCTGTGAGCGGCTCTAATTGATTTACAAGAAGCTGCAACAAAACCAATCAGTTTTAGTAAAACTCACAGCTTTACATCAATACATCAGTTTACATCGATAATGCTAAGAAACAAAAAAACGTTCGCAAAGCGGAGGAGGAAGGGCAAGTTCAGCTAGTACCACGAGCCCTCTGTCCCACATATCTACCTAGACGAATTGCTCGTGGTTTGCTAAATTGGCCATAACGGCTGGCCTTCCGAAAGTTTAAATCATATCCTTAGTCTAGAAGTAGCAGACCTTTAGGAGCTCTGATGAACGGAAACCACCAAGCCACAAAAAACATCTTTCAGCTGGTGTTTTCCACATGCCAGACAATAAGTGAAAAACATCAGCCTTTGCAGCGATGCCTTTTAACTGAAAAAACTCGTCGTAGTGAAGCAAGATGCCATCGACAACCATTCGAAGTTCGGTATCGCTTGCATGAGAGTTTACGGCTGCTCTCAGTTCATTGATCTGCTTGTTTTGGTCTTCCAACCAACGGGCATATTCCACATCAAATGCCATGGCTCCTGCAAATGTGAAGTAGCTGATGCTATGCAACTTCAAACTGAAAAGATAGCTAAAAGAAAATGCATTTACTATCACAAAGTTGGTTAAGTTTATATAATCCGAGTGCATTTTGTTCAAGACGAGAAACAGTTTCGAATGATGATTGAAATAAACGGAGCTTATCGAGCTCCCAACAACGGAAGGCGAAACAGTGTCGGGCTAATAATCATGTCAGATTACAATGTTTCTCACAGACAAACATAATCGAATCACAAATTTCAGGTCGTCTCGTGAAAGTAAATATCGTGATTTGAGATAGTTAAAGTACCATTTCCAGCCATCGAATGAGCCTGATCTCCAGAGCTTGATATGAAGATTCCCTAAACAGAGGGACACAATTTATAGGCATTTTAAAGAGATTCAAACTTAGGAGGTAAGAAAAAAAATCATGAGAAGGAAGTGCAGGCAACCTGCTGCCGTGCTCGCTGAAGCTCCTGCTCGAGTTGGGTCAACTTTAAACGACTACTCTCGAGCTGTTGGACGTATGCCTACAGATAACATAAGATCGGGAAAAAAGTTGGATTTGGCGACGCACTCATTACATTTGTTGTTTTAAACTAACCAAGTAATCTTCGTTACTGATATTAGTTTGACATGCTCGGGAAGAAACGCTAAGCACAGAGGCAAATGATGAAGCATCACAAGTCTAGAGATACATGAAATAAAGAAACATCCGTACAGCGATAACATACATGGCTTTATATAGCCTCAAAATGAAACCCTTTGTAACCTTCATACTTTATGACCATAATTAGCTACTATGTAAACGTAACCTAAAAATAAATAAAAAGTCTTAAAACTTATAATAAATTAATGAAACACCATAAATCTATCTTTTAATCATCCATCATAAATTTGTAACCATCTAAGAATAAGTGAAGCAGCTTGAAGCCCTGTTGCATAAATGAGACTTGATTCTTCTTAACGTGAAAATGATTGCAATTTGAGTTCAACTTTAGCAGAACTTGACTTTATCTTGTGGTAATTTGAACAGCATTCTTCACAACTTTCTTCAAGTTCATATTGTATGATTGAGATGCCTTGGTTCATATCACTTTGCATCTATATATGATACGGATAAAGACCAAGTTCTTTCTAGCTCGGACATCTCATCGTTGGAAGACGCTTATACTCAAATACTTCGTATAGAGAAGTCGCAAGTGGCCGTGCCATCCGAGTCTAAGAGTGTTTTGGTTGGACAAAAAAATGAGTATATTTTAGTCTTAAAGAGTTTTCATCCTCAGTTAAATAATTTGTCTTCTTTAGATTGCGAGTCCAGCCAGTTAGCTAAGTTTCATTGTTTTGAGTATGTATCCTAGGACCAATAAATGAGCTAGAGCTCCTTTTGAGTTAGCCCACTCTGACGTCAGAAGTCCATGTCCTATTGATTCCGAGAGAAGATTTCAGTATTTTGTGCTTTCCAGTATGTTGAGGTCGTGAACTCTGATAGATCATTAGGCATACAACATTAGGCTTCTATGCTTGCAGTATGCATGATTGTGAACTCTAAAAGATCATAAGGCTTCTATGCTTTCCAGTGAGGTTGGATCATTAACACTTAATGAGCATGACGAGCATGTTGTATGCCTTTACACGTTTATTATGCATGCTTTATGATTTGGATAGCCCGTTATTGCCCAGTTATGAGTTGGACTACCGCTATGTATCATAGAGTGCTATTTATGGTTTCTATAGACTATGAGTTACTGTTTTGCGAATTTTGGTCCTAGTACCTAGTCATGAGTTCCATAGCCTCCTTGGGTTAACCAGGTACCTTGTAGGGACAGATAGGGTGCAACCACTATTCGTGAACTAACCAACAACGGTAAGGGTCTACTTGTTACACATAGCTTAGTTGTCACCCATACTAGATTTCAGGAGTCATAGAGGGTATACTACTGAAGTACCATCGGTAGTGCCTAATGCGGAGAGCCATGACCTATTTACTGTTCTAGCCTGAAGGGCGTAGTGACAGGTAGTTTTACTGGCCTGAAAAAGCAAAGTAACAGGTAGTTATTGTTCCTAAGACATGTAGTTTTGCTATTCTAACCCGATTAGGGTACATGAGCAAGTAGTTTACTGTTCCAGCCTAGAAAGGTATAGTGACAGGTAGTTTATTGATCTTAGGAACAAGTAAAGGTTGTTCGGTGTCACGGTCATGCTTGTCCAAGGCGAGTTATCTATGGCCGCATGTCGAATGTCCCGGTCATGCTTGTCCAGGACATGTTGTCCATGGCCGCATGCCCATTCCAAACCCCTTTTACCTGCTTTCATCCTAGATATGTCTTTACTATTTCATGTGGTATCAATATGGGGGTGTATGACCGTTCACCAAAATCATGTCTACACCCGCCATGGCTAAAATGACCCAAAATGTACTATAGGGGATATGACTAGTTGTCTCTTCCTCTTGCCCTAAGTTAGCTATTTAAGCTGTGGTGTTTCTTTCTTTGCTTATAACCATATAACGTTGTTTTCTTCAATTCTTTCAAATTGTTTTTCAAATGTATTTCCTCGCTCACGTTTTTCTAAAACATTTCTCGCAAACATGACTTGAGGCTCGAGCATACGCCGACGTTGTCCGCAAAGTCCAAATTTCTCACGGCTGACTTGTTCGTTGGGTTAGAACAAGTGCCGCACAATCGTTGTCCCGCTGTCACAAGAGTGCGATTGTGACATCCAGCACCATTAAGGAGAATCCGCTAATTAGAGCTCAGTAGGTAAATATATTTGGAGTATGGTCACTGTTTAGAGAAAAAAGGGCTCCTCCAGACTTGTGAGCAATTACCCTAGGGCCTTTCCATGGGCCACAACGACTCGAGGCGCACTTTGCGCAAGACTGATGAAGGCCTTAGACATACGTGAAACCTAGAGCCAGAAAAAAAACAAAAACCCCAAGGTTGTGAACCTAAGAAGGATTGAGTATTCCTTAAAGGAGGTACGCTGAGGGTTAGTTAAACAGTTTGGCTATTGCTAGGGACAGTTATGAGCACATAACCTAAGTTTCTATGTATAGGATTAAGTCTAACAAAAGCCAACAAGTAGGTTAATTACTAAGTATTTTTATACTCATTCCATGTCATTCTATTTTTTTCAAATGGAGTGTAGACCACTATTGATGGCGGGAGCGTGCAGCTGCAGGGGATGTCCTTTAGATTGAATGTCTTCCTTCTTGTCATTTTATTATTATTTTGAACGTTATTGCTCAAAACTGATGTATATTTTGTAAACCGTTTTGATTTGACTCCACATATATTACCTTTAAACTACTTTTACGTCGGTTTTGAATGCATATTTAAATTTTAAATTCCTTGTGTCCCCTATTTTACAAAACCGCCCTTTTCACCCTTGAGTGTACGTGACGACCAGTGATTCGAGGTATCGAAAACCGGATCGTTACATATCCTCCTCTTGAACTTCAATACATTATCCATGAAACATTCCATTTTTCTCAAAAGAGAGAAAAAACAAAGACCCGAGTCAATAATATCAACGATTCTAAAATTTGCACTCGGTCTTAGGGAAAAAAATCAATTCATATCCCTAAAGGTTGTATCAATTAAAACTTTAAACTAATAATTGTATCAATTTAAACCCTAAACCTTTATAAAAGTATCCATTTACATCCCTTATTAGATCAGGTTTGAAAAATATTAGTTCACTCACGTGCAAACTTATACTTATATAATTAAATTCTCGAACATTCATACATGAATCAATTTAGACCCTTAGTTTAAAAGTCATTCGGTCTCCAATTCTTACACATGAAGGCTTCTAAAAAAATTCAAACCTTCTAGTTGAAGGTCGTCCCGGAATTTGAAATGAATGGTCTAAATTGATTCATTTATGAAAGTTCAAGAACCTATCCGATACAATTACAAGTATAAACCCGTGAGAACTAACGTTTTTCAATAAGTTGCCTTTCTACATTCAAATTCTACCTACTTCAATTGTTTAACAAAATAATAGCAATCGAAACGACACCATGATTGTAATAGAAATAGAATGACATACCTTTTTGCGCAGTCGACTTTTTCGGGCAGCTTCACGATTCTGCGCAAGCCTACGTAGAGTCTGAAAGATAATAAGCCATTTTTGTCACAGCCAAGAAGATGAATCTCTGATATCAATTACATAACTAATATAGGAGCACAACCTTCTGATCGGACTTATCTTTCGTTCTATCGCTGGAATCAGAAGCCGCAGCAGCATTAAGCAGAACCATATCAAGCTGTAAATGTATGTATATATATATATATATATATAGTGCAGAAATACATCAGCAGAGCATAGAAAAATCAACCAAATCACCATTACAGCCTAAACAAAGTCATATACTTTATATATGAATCATGTAAATGAAAAAGTAGAAGATAGCTCATTGTTAGAATATGAAAGGCATATTACCCTCTGGTTTTTGTCATCTGTGTCGACGTCTGTAGAGATGTCGGTCCCTGGACTGCCATCAGCCATGGCATATACTTTGAGGTTCTTTGTAATACTGCAAAGAAATGGAAACCAAAGGCATCACTGCATGGGAAATGCTGTGGCAGAATGACTGAAAAGGACTACATAGTACTGGATTCTAAATGAAACGACCCAAGCCCACCGCTAGCAGATATTGTTCTCTTTGAGCTTTCTCTTTCGGGCTTCCCCTCAAGATTTTTAAAACGCGTCTGCTAGGGAGAGGTTTCCATGTTCTTATAAAGAATGTTTCGTTCTCCTCCCCAACCGATGTGGGATCTCACAATCCATCCCCTTTCGGGGCCCAGCGTCCTCGCTGGCACTGGATTGTGAGATCCCACATTGATTGGGAAGGAGAACGAAACGTTCTTTATAAGAGTGTGAAAATCTCTCCCTAACAGACGCATTTTAAAAACTTTGAGGGGAAGCCCAAAGAGGACAATATCTACTAGCGGTGGGCTTGGGCCGTTACACTAAAGTTTCTGATTGATCTTTCAACGTAATGACAATAACAAGTGAAAGCTTATACATGACCATAACTGAACTTCTAGTTGAAGCTCCACAGTGTGTGAGTGTGAATGCTGAGTGTGTGTGTGTGTGTGAGACTAAGACAATTGCAATGCAAACAAACGAACTTCCAAGTTCTGTTGGCTCTCAGGGGAGGCAAACTGTGAGAGAAACTTGTGAGATGAATACAAAACCAGCAATCAAATAGAGCTCACCTTATTAAAGGTTCCAATATAGAAGGTTACAAGCAAATGTTTGGCCTCTTAAGACAGTTTCTGCATCAAGAGTTCAACATATTACTACCAAAAGAGGGCATGTATACACAAGTAAAAGTGTGTGTTTTTCTCTTACCAAACATAAACTAAGGCTATAAATAACCTTTTTTCCTTAGAAAAGATACGATTTCTTTGAAATAAACGAAATATATAAGGTCAAAATGACCAAAGGAGTTGTAAGAAACACATTATTTGGTCTGTATCGGGGGAAGATAGTAGTTATGAAAGAGATTAGATCTAATACACCAAGAAGAAGCTAAAAAAACAGTAATACTAATTAGTTGTTGTTAGAGATGGGTAGGAAATGCAATTCAGCCTTAGATAGCAATATTGTGAGATCCCACATCGATTGGAGAGGAGAAGGAAGTATTTTTTATAAGGGAGTGGAAACCTCTCCCTAACAAACGCGTTTTAAAAGCCTGGAGGGCAAGCCTAAAAAGGACAATATCTATTAGCGGTGGGCTTGGGTTGTTACAAATGGTATCAGAGCCAGACAACAGGCGATGTGCCAGCAAGGAGGCTAAGCCCCTAAGAGGGGTGGACATGAGACAGTGTGCCAGCAAGGACGCCGGGCCCCTAAAGGGGGTGGATTGGAGGGTCCCACATCAATTGAAGAAGGGAACGAGTGTCAGTGAGGACGCTGAGCCCCGAAGGAAAGTGGATGTGGGACTTCACATCGGTTGGGGAGGAGAACGAAGTATTCTTTATAAGGGTGTGGGAACCTCTCCCTAGCAAACGCGTTTTAAAAACCTTGAGGGCAAGCCCACAGAGGACTATATCTACTACCGGTGGGCTTGGGCCGTTACAAATGATATCAGAGCCAAACACCGGGCGATGTTCTAGCGAGAAGGCTAAGCACCAAAAGGGGTGGACACGAGACGGTGTGCCAACAAGGACACTGGGCCCCGAAGGGGAGTGGATTAGGGAGTCCCACATCGATTGAAGAAGGGAACGAGTGCCAGCGACGATGTTAGGCCCCAAAGGGGGTGGATTGTGAGATCCCACATCGGTTGGGGAGGAGAACGAAACATTCTTTATAAGGGTGTGGAAATCTCTCTCTAGCAAACGCGTTTTAAAAACCTTGAGGGCAAGCCCAAAGAGGACAATATCTACTAGCGGTAGGCTTGGACCGTTACAAATGGAGACTAAGAAAGACAAAAATTAGATTGTCGTGAACTTCCAACGATTAAAGGTGAAGAACCATTAGATACAAGAAAGAACAAGATAGGCGTTAAAGACACAATTGGGAAAAATCAACAACTAAGCTGAAAGAAGAAGCAATGGCCAACGAAAACAGGAACAATATATATTCACAAGGAAGAAGCTCTTGGCTAGTGATAAACAAAAGAACCACAAGAACTCCCCAGCTCCACAGCAATGATAACTCATCATTACATCTAAAAGCTTGATCCATGTTCCAAATGAACTTGCAACTATCATTATATTTGAATGCAGCAAGTCAGCAAGCAAACCACCTCAGAAATCGATTTTCGTGTTCTTAGTATTACAGGAACAACATGACAAGTAGCCTAAGAGTTACAACTTAACATGACTAGGTGCAGTAATGAGCCAGAGAAACTTACAGTTGGTCACAAATGGATATCTCTGAAGCCAAACCCGGCATCCCACACGCCACTTTCTTCTCATTTCTTTCTCAATTCGCCTGGTTTATTCCCCCTACAACAGTCACCCAAGACACCAGAATCAAAAGAACCCAAAAGCCTAGCTAATACTCGCAGGAGATTCAGAAATATGCATAGAAACCGATGAGGTCAGGACAAGATACAAGAAGCCTTGAAGAGAAGATAGAATCAAGTATCAGCCATGAAAAGGAAGCCAACAGGATATCAAGGAATAAGTAAAAACCACCTAGCTACAGGATCATCGGGATATCAACCACAACCTTTTGGGTCATGGAACTCATAAACCAAAGAGGTCAAATTCAGTAAATATCATAATCAACTGAAGAAGCAATCAAACTGATAAACAGAGTATATACTTCATTTACCATCAACCCAGAAATCAAATTTACCCAAATGATGCAGAAAACTCCCTATAAGAGTCAAAACCATAAAAAAACCCACAAAACACCGTACAAATCAACAATACCCAGATGTCAAAATCACCCAAAAAGGCATATCAGGACTTGGCAGCATGTATTTGACCTCAAACGAGCGCGACCCAGATGGCCAAAATGGACGAATTGGAGAAATTAGAAGGCCCCCCCTCCTCCGATCGTGAATTTGAGCAAAAATCAGGAAGAATTGCAGTAGATAATCGGTTGGGGTTGTGTTAAAAATCTGAGATGAAGGAAAGTAAACCCAGTGGAAGGTTTGATGACGAAGATGGTGGGGGCTGTGAGGTGGCGCTCGTGTATTACTGGTTTAGAGTGTGCGAAAGATGATGGTAGAGAGGGACGTTTGAGCGTTCTTTTTGCGTGGAAATCTTCAACTTTCCATTGGCCAATTGTTACTTACCTTTGGCTTCTTAGGTCGGTGGGTTTGACATGGATGATTTTGGGGGCAATTCTTTGTTAGTGATCTAAATTTAGGGATTGGGATTGAATTTGAAAATGCATACACCATTGTCAATCGCTTTACAGTTTGGTTGACTGATCTTGTGGCAACTCTGGAAAACTCCCAAATTCTGTTTTTCTGGGTCATTTGTTGAATAGGGCAATAGAGTTGAGTAATGATGGGTGGATTTCTTGAAATTATGGGCTTTAAACATCTCAAACTGTTAGTAGAGATAGTTAAAGTGATGCTTGAGTAAGAGACATTCATTTTATTCATGGGGTCGGGACCCGCAGAGATACATCCGGAACAGGGTGGGAAATGTTTTTCTCAGTTAGATAAATGGAGCCAGGGATGAAATTATATTACAGTTCAGGTCCAGATATTGTCTTCTTTGGCCTGTTTTTAAAACGGTCTATTAGGAGGAGGTTTTCACACCCTTATAAAGACTGTTTTGTTATTTTTCTCAAACCATGTGGGATCTCACAATCTACCCGTTTCGCGGCCAGCGTCCTCGCTGGCACTCATTCCCTTCTCCAATCGATGTGGGACCCCCAATCTATCCCTTTTGGGACTAGCCTCCTCCTTGGCACATTGCCCGGTGTATAGCTCTAATATCATTTGTAACGCTCCAAGCCCACCGCTAGCATATATTGTTCTCTTTGGGCTTTCCTTTTCGCGCTTCCCCTCAAGGTTTTTAAAACGTCTACTAAGGAGAAGTTTCCACACCTTTCCAAATAATGCTTCGTTCTCCTCCTCAACCGACGTGAGATCTCACAAATTATATTTTTCATCTTCATTTTCGCTCACATACATTTCTACTTCTTGGCCATATTAAAAATGAATAAATCAATTAATTTTGAAACTCTTATTATATATTTAAACTAAAAATTAACGTTGTAGATTTTTTTTAATTATTAAAAATTATGTTGCGATATTAAAATTTAATTTTTTAAAAATTATGTTTCTTTGTTAATGAAATATATTAATTTTTAAAGATTTATGTCAAAATAAAAAAATAAAAAGTATTAATAAAATTTTGAAAATTCAAGGATTTTTTTTAAAAAAAATTTATTTAAGTTTTAAGATATTTTTTTAGATTTGTTTAAAGTATTATTATTATTTTTCTATATTTAAATTTATAATATATTATATTTGTTGAAAATTAGTTTTCTATTTCTTTTTCTTAACTAAATTTCATGAGAAATTTTATGTTCGAGATCTTGAAAAAAATAATTTAGAACAACAATCATGATCGAAATTCAAACATTTGTTTCAAAGTTAAATAAAATTAAATAAATAACGAATAATCAAATAAATACAAATAAACGATAAGGGTATGAAACTAGCTGTTTCTAAGATCTTAGGAAGCTCCAATTTGACACCGTCTCTATAATTTTACTGAACTAAATGTATTCGCCACACGGGTTTGTACGTTTATATATCATCTATAAAAAAAAAGTAGCATAAGTGAGTATAAAACTAGTCGTCAAGTATTCTCGCGTGAGAGGTTGTAACTATATTCACGTTTGACATTCATGATACTAAAAGCACACGGGATTCTATCTAAATTACGCATTTGTGTTCTGATTCATTGATTGTAACGGTCCAAGCTCACTGCAGCAGATATTGTCCTCTTTGGCCCGTTACGTATCGTCGTCAGCTTCACGATTCTAAAACGCGTATGAGAGGTTTTCACACCCTTATAAGAAATGTTTTGTTCCTCTGGTCAAGTCCTCTATCACATGTTTTTCTTGTTGTTTCACTCAGATCGAACATGGATTGAGCCGCATAGACCCAAACAAAGAATGGGATACAGATCTAGTATGAAGAAAACATATCGACGTCCATAGAAACAAACGGTAGGTTTACGATCTTGCAAAATAAAAAAACAAATAATAAGAGAATTTGTAACGACCTAGATCCACCGCTAGCAGATATTGTCCTCGCTAGCACTCGTTCCTTTATCCAATCGATGTGAGACCGCCCCCAAATCCACCCCCCTTACTGGCACACCGCCTCGTGTCTACCCCCCTTCGGGGAACAGCGAGAAGGCTGGCACATCGTCTGGTGACTGGTTCTGATACCATTTGTAACGACCCAGATCCACCGCTAGCTCGTCTAGTGACTGGTTCTAATACCATTTGTAACGACCCAGATCCACCGCTAGCAGATATTGTCCTCTTTGGACTCTCTTTCGGGCTTCCCCTCAAGGCTTTAAAACGCGTCTACTACGGGAAGGTTTCCACACCCTTAGAAAGGGTGATTTGTTCTCCTCCCCAACCAATGTGGGACATCACAGAATTATACGATGGTAAAATAGAGAAGTAGCGGTCTTGGTGTACGGATAATAAGATCCGTTTTCTGTTTTACCTAGCTTGCATAATAGGATCGAGAGACATAAAAGAATGCAAATTAATTACAAGTGCTCATCTGTTTGTCTGAGTTTCGAGAACATATGAACGAGTTTAGGTATCTATTTATTCTTTGAACTTTGATATATGTATCTATTTGATCTCTAAACTTTCAAAAATATCTAATAAGTCCCAGTTTTATATCCAATAGTTTTTTGACAAAATCAAAATTCTTAAAATATAATCGATCTCATAGATATAGATTTGAATTTTATGTCTAATGAAACCTTAGAATGTTAATTCTGAGTCGAGGAAATCCGTAAATTTCAAAAAATAGTTCGGGGACTAAATTAGCAATTTTAAAAGTTTAGTGTGAGATCCCACATCGATTGGGGTGGAGAACGAAACACCCTTTATAACGGTGTGAAAACCTCTCTTGGCATAAGCGTTTTAAAAACCTTGAGGGAAAGCCCAAAGAGGACAATATCGGCTAGCGGTGGGCTTGAGCTGTTACAAATGGTATCAGAGCCCGACACCGAACTATGTGCTAGTGAGGAGACCCCGAAGGAGGTAGACACAAGGAGGCTCTTCCCCGAAGGGGATAGACACGAGACGGTGTGCCAGTAAAGACGCGGGCCCCAAAGGGGGGTGGATTGTGAGAATTCCACAACAAAACACCCTTTATGAGGTGGAAACCTTTTCCCTAGCATATGCGTTTTAAAAGCCTTGAGCGGAAACTCGAAATAGAAAGCCCAAAAAAGACAATAGCGGTAGGTATGGGCCTTGAGCGGAAACCCGAAATGGAAAACCCAAAAAAGACAATAGCGGTGGATATGGGCCGTTACATTTAGAGACCAAATTAACATAAAATTCAAAATTTTAGAAACTAAATTTATAAATTATAGCCAAATTTAAGTACATGTATTTGGAAATGGTTGATTGTGACATAGATTTTGATAGGTTGTGCATACATATACCAAAAATCTTTCCAACTTTAGATATGATTGATAATCTTAGCTGCCTAACTGATTGATTATGTTTCAAAGGTTGTCTTGTCAGCTTCTGTTCTAACTTCATAATCGTATCACTTTGTTATATAAAAATTAGGCATAAATTTTTCTATTTGACGTTTTTTTTTCTCTCCCGAACGAGCATAGTTTAATTGGCGTAGAACATGTATCATCGAGTCAACGGTTCGAGTATCTAACCTCACAAATTATTCATTAATTTTTTGAGTTTCCACGAGAGACATTCCCTATTTTTTTCTTTTTTTTTTTTTTAATAATCCATATATATATTGTTATTATATTTTTTTTTAAATCAACCGAGTCCACTGCTAATAAATATTGTCCATTTTAGCCTGTTACGTCTAGCCGTCAACTTCACGATTTTAAAACACGTCTATTATAAAGAATATTTCGTTTTTCCTCCAACCAATATGAGATCTCACAATCCACCCCCTTAGGGCTCAGTGTCCTAGCTGGCACACCGCCCGGTGTCTGACTCTGATACCATTGATAACGGCCCAAGTCCACCGCAAGCAAATATTGTCCGCTTTAACTCCTTATGTATCACTGTGAGCCTCGCGGTTTTAAAACGCGCCCATTAGGAAAAGGTTTCCACGCTCTTATAAGAAATGTTTTGTTCTTCTCTCCAACCAATGTGGGATCTCACAATCAGGGACAGTCGAGGATACTATCCCTTTCCCCGACTACAGACTGAAAAATGATCTCTGATTTAAACTTCATACCTAATCAAATCAAAACAAAGTATGGCATGTGAGACCCAACCCCATGAGTAATTTTGTTAACCCTAAGTACAAAATATGAAGATTTGAACCTTTAATCTCGAGAGGAGTACACGTCAATTATCGATGAGACATGCTCGATTTCGTTTCGTCCAACCAATAAAAGACAAATTTACCCTTGAAATTCTCGGTCATAACATGTGATTACATTACATAATTTCTCAACTTGAAAGCGAAATGGTTAGTTTCTTGGATTTTTCCTTTTGACCCAAAATGTGGCTTTCAAGCTTTCGTGTTTCTATTTTTTTCTCCCCTTATTTGGTCATATTCTTATTTTATTATAATATTTTTATTAGTGTGGATAAGATGATATTTAAAGAATTAAAATCGGTAATATTTGCAAATAATAGTGGATGGAGATTATTACAAAAATTTAAGTTAAAATATCTTAATTCTCATTTAATTTTTATGTTTTTAAACTTCTAAATTTAATTATTTAATTATTGTATTTTCGGACGTGAAATTATTTTACAACCTAACCTAACTTAACCCAACCTAACCCAACCTTCTGTTTCTGGGTTGGGTTGTATTCACAATACATAATCATTTAACACAATCTTAGAAATATATATAATCGTTTAACAAAATCAATGGCGAACGAGAGACGTCTTGTGTGCAATTAAGAGGGTTAGTGTGATGGCTATGTGAGTAGCGTGGCATGGGCGCCAACGACAACATGTGATGCAGAGGTGTAGCAGGTAGAAGAAAACTCTAAAACTACGATGCAATAACGTATATATACTATTTTTTTTTTATAATGGATCGGTTCGGTTCATATTGACCCAATTTTTTGTTCTCGAAACTCGAAAATCGAACCAAACTTATTCGATTCAAAAAAAAAAAAAAAAAAAAACTCAACCCTTTTAAATTCAAACAAAAATATTCTTTGTTTGTTTCAAAAATACTCTTAAACTTTTAAAACTTTTAATAATACTCTCGAAGTTTAAAATATATAAATATATAAAATAACGTCACGTTTTGAATGAAAATTGTTAGTATTTTATTTCTAAAATACATCTCAACTTTCAAAATTTTCAGTTTACCTTTAAATTTTAAAAAATTAAAAAAAAATATATAAAAACAAAAATTGAATAATTTTTAAATTTTTTACTTTGTTTCAATGTGAACATGATTTTTAAATATTATTATTTTTTTAAAATGATCTTTTATTCTTAAATCAAAGTCAATAAATTGAATTTTTGGATATAATTGATTTACTCAATTGACCTTTTTTTTCTTTTTAATTTAATTCAATGTACCTCAATATTGATTTATTCCCTAAATGCCCTTGTGAAAACAAAGTCTACTCTCCCTCACTATACTTTCTAATTGTTTTGCAAATTTAATGGATTAATCTCTTTTTCAAATTATAGTTTTGACACGTTATTTAAGTCAAATTATAAACATTTTTTTATCAAAATTAAAAAATTATAATTCCCCTCTAAATCGAACCAATATTTGAAGAAAATTAAAATTTGGCCCTTATAATTTTAAAAGTTAGAATTTCGTCCTTATAATTTAATAAATAATCCTATACTTTGAAAAAAATTACTAGGGTCTATTTTTTTTTTAGAGTTTAATCTAAATTTTAAAGTTATATGGACTAAATTCTAATTTTTTTAAATTATAGGGACTAAATTGATAATAAACAAATTTACCCGGCACGAAATTTTCCATAATTCCATGGATGCCCTTGAGATGCTAGCAAATTTGACATAGACAGCTCCGAATTGTCTCCTTTTTGGTATTCCAAATTCCACTGTGCCTTATAATTTCCTTTCCGAATAGGAATCTTTGGGATGTTCATATTTTATTTCTTAAATTAATTCCGTGGAAGAAAGTAAAAATAATTGTGGTATTTTTTTTAATTCAAAAATGGTTTCGTTTTTAAATTTTAGAATCATGTTGCTGACGTGGCAGTGATGCAAGGAAGCTGAACAATAAATAAATTAATTAATTTAATTAAATTAAATAATCGTCCCCTTGAAGTATGGTAATTTGAAAGTATTTTCTTTTTCCTTTCTAGAAGCTTTTTTTTTATATATATAATTAATAATATGGTTATTAGTTTTTTTTAATAGTTTAATAACGTGTGAGATCGGGATTTAGATCTTTGTCTTGTGGATTGAGGCTGTTATGACTCAATCAATCGAACTATGTTCAAGTTGATTTATCAGTGATTCATAAAATAAATTATACTATTATAAAGATAAGTACATATTGTCGACAATTATTATGACATAAATCATGTTTTATTTTGCTTATTCTTCTCTCGGCCAACTTCATATCCAACGACAACTCGAGCAGCTCATGAACTCGATGATGAACCACACAACCAAACTTGTGTAACAATGACGATGCGAGCAAAGCACTCATGCGAGCGATGACATGATGACGTCTTCACATTGACGCCACAAACGACGACACAAGAAAATGAATTTCAATAGCTGCTTTCCATTGACACCACGAATGGCAACGATCAAGTCAGTGTCCAACAATTCCACGATGGTCGAAACAATCCTCTCTAGCAAAGTCGAGGTAGCAATTGTTTTTCCCCGACGAATCGATACCACGAGGGTTTGTTCGACTTCATTTGGGTGTACTACGAGGGTTTTTATGACCTACATGTAAGCCTCTTCAAAATTGCCTTCTTCAACTGTGGGTGCCCCATCTATATATAATGACTCACGCTCATGATTTGGATCAAAATTCAGAATCTGGATTTGACACCTGATGACCCCAGCATCTCCTGCGACATGGTCACGTTACCTACTTCTCGCTTCCAAGAGTGAAGACTATGTCCACAGACCAACACAGGTCCTTTCAACATATTTTGTCATTCACTCACATGCATCCTAAAGGGACCACCCAACATAGAAAATTGCTCAATGTGGGTTCGGTTTCGTTCGGATGTGGGTTCGGTATGTACCCTTCTTTACTCGGGTGTCACAGTCTAAATTCAAAAGGTTTGGTCTTCACGTTAGTTTTAGTTTAATGAAATATTTTTGAATGCATAGTCACATGTATTATTATTAAATAACAAAATTTATAACTTTAGCTTTTAAAACAACTATTAAACTTTATTTATTACTTTTAAGCATATAATATAAGTATATATTTTCAAACGGTCAAATTGATGTAATGTAGATCATTATTTTAAAACTATAGTGTTATATAAAATAAACCAAATTATTATATACTTTTGACTTATTTTCCTACAAACTTTATTAAAAGTGAACACGTCATTAATAAACAAAAATGGAAAGGATAAAGTCCAATACTTTATTTTTTAAAAAACAATTAATAAATAAATAAAATTTGATGGTGATTATCTCAATGATGGGCAACAACAGCCATACACGTATGATTTCAAGGTCAAATATCAAGATTTTATAAATTATAAGTTAATTATAAATTAGTTATTAAAAGTGTTCATATCACGGGAGAATCCAACCAACTCAGACTATCCAATCCAAACCATAAAAATTGGGTTATGTTGATTTTTTCGATTTAGATTGGATTGAATTGTTGAAAAATCGAAAATTCGGTTTGATTTTTCGATTGACTTTTTTTTATCGGGTCAACCCGACTAACCTTACCATATTTTTTTATAAAAAAGTAAGAACATTTAACGTTTGTAACTATGTTAGTGATGCATTGTGACCGATAAATACTTAATATTTAAATTTTATGAACTTTTAATTATTAATATAGCATTCAGGTAAATTAGTAAAATTTTTAAATAATTAAAAAAAATAACTCAACCCAAAAATAGAGGATTGAGTTAGGTCTGGTTGTGAACTCTATTTAGGTTGTTCGAGTCACCAACTTAACCAACTCAAAATTTCGGGTTGATTGAAAAAAGAACTCTATTTTATTAATGCTTTTTAATAACAAATTTTTTAATTTAAATCTGATTTCGGTCTTTGTAAATTTATCTAATTTTATTTTAAATTCGTCAAAAAATTTATATTAGCTTAAATAAAAATATTTTTTAATATTATATTTTTTTTTATTTTTAAACATGTATAACGTGACTTTGAATATATTTATTTAACGTGTTAACTTTACATATTCTAAAGATTATTTAAATGAATTGAAAGGAATATTAGATGAATATATACTAAAATAAGAAAATAATGGTAATTACAAAAATATTTAAAAAGTTAAAATAAACCCTTTAAAAATATTCTGCTATGTCAATTTCCGGTTATCGTTTTAACTTCTTAATAAAATTTAAATAATATTCTTTTAAAAATAATTTAAACGTATTTATTTCTTTTAATAAAAAAAAAAATTATATGAGTATTTGTTTTAAAATTAATTTATTTTTTTTATAATTTTGGAAAAAATAAAAGTGGAATAAATTAAAATTAGATTTATACTCTTTCCTGGAAAAGCCAATGGTCCCAAACGGTAGTTTCCCACGTCAGCCATGGATTGG
This sequence comes from Cucurbita ficifolia, assembly GCA_033971965.1. NCBI lineage: Eukaryota > Viridiplantae > Streptophyta > Magnoliopsida > Cucurbitales > Cucurbitaceae > Cucurbita > Cucurbita ficifolia. Next base: position 10,726,664 of record CM066979.1, read on the forward strand.
GGGACACGTATTCATGGTGTTCACAGAATCCGAAACCTAGAATTCCAAGTCAGACATGGCTGCGCACGTGGCTTAATTCTTTATTATTTTTTTAAAAAAGATGTTCGAGTTTATCGGCGATTGTAATATTTTACTCCTTAATTAATTAAGCTAAGAAAATTATCATTATTTATTAATTTAGTTTATTCTAAATAATTTTAAATATATATATTTAATAGTAAAATATTAAAATTTCTAATTTATTGGTTAATAATACATGTTAATTAGTGTTGAACTAAACGTACGGAGTTCAATTAATAATTAATTTAAACTAAATTAATTTAAAAAATTATTATTTATTTTATATTAACTATATATATTAGGGGTGATTAAGGACATCTGGAAAGAACCTTCTATTGGGTTTCTGTGTGTTTCATTTTCATTGGGAATTTTCCCTTTTCTCATCTTTCCCCCAAATTTTCCAACCCTAACATTTTCCCGGAAACCGCCTTTGTTTGTTTCCCGAGAAAATTTCTCCCCTCCTCCGTACCTATATAAATCCACCGCCTCACACTTCCATCCTTCCACTCTAAAATCATTCACAGAAGTCGGAATCTGATGGATCTTACCGCCAAGAAGCAGTCGAAGCGCCGATCCAGGAAATCGGCCGCCGCCGATTTCAAAGTCGTGTACATTTCGAATCCGATGAAGGTGAAAACCAGCGCCTCCAAGTTCCGATCTCTCGTCCAGAAACTCACTGGCTTGGATTCCGACGCCGAGAGGTTCATGGAATTGATTGCCGCCGCTGCCTCCAGTGATCGGAATAATCTTCAATCGTCGACGTCGGCGTCGGCGTCGGCGTTCCTTGATTATCAACTCCTCGGCGACGACGATTTAACTGATTGTGATCATCGGCTTGTGGCTGGAAAGATTGAAACGGCGGCGTATCAATCGTCGGTGGCTCCGCCGGAGGATTTGGTTATGCAGAACTTTGATGCGAGTTTTGCGGAAATGCTCCAAAGCTTTTTGCATGAATCTTCTTCAACGCAAACTGAGATGCCAGGTTTCAGTGCTTTACTGTAAATTCGATATTACGTTATAATTTCTCCATTTTTTTTAAATGATGTGACGTGGTTGTAGTCACATTTCTTTTGTGATCATAATATTATTTTTAATATAATATAGTGAATTTTGAGTAATTTATACGGAGTTTATTTGGGTTTGAAATAACTATTGGGTGGTCGAGATCGAACTAGGGGTGTTCGAGAGATTTAGTGATGGAAAGAACTTCATCGATTCAACTGAATCTCCAATTAAGGTTGAATTGAGTTTATGTAATCGTCCAAGTTCACCACTGTTTTGAACCATTAAGTATCGTCATCACCATTATAAGGGATGCTTCATTTCCCTCTCCAATTAATGTGAGAGCTCACAATCCACCCTCTTGGGGTCCAACGTCCCCGCTAGCACACATCCCGGTGCTTGACTCTAATACCATTTGTTACCACCCCAAGCCCATTGCTAGCCGATATTGTCTGTTTTGGCCCATTACGTATCGTTATCAGTCTCATGTTTTAAAATGTGTCTATTAGAGAGAGACTTCCACACCCTTAACACACTCTTATATATTTTGTATTTATTATATTCACAAGATCGTTGTTGTTGTCGGGGTCATGTGTGTATGGAAGCGTTTATTATCTTATCTTAAGTAAATGTCAAACTCATCTTAAATATATTGACAAACTAATATAAGTTTAATATTTCAATCCCACGACATATTCCCAAGATTAATCTTGAGCTTTAATCCATAAACCTATAATTAAAATTAAATGACAAAGATAATTTTAATTTCTGAGCATTAAAGAATAAATAAAATCTTATTGGAAACAGTTTTTTTCATATATTTTTTAAAGTTCATAAGGTATATATATTTTTCGAAAGTTTAAATTTTTAATAAATAAAAAATAAAAAATTTCAATGACTAAATTTGGGACAAAAAGTATAAGGGGAGGAAATTCTCATTAACGGACCATTTTAAAACTGAGTTTGAGGCGGATACGTCGCCAAAACAAACAATAGTTGCTAGCGGTAGGTTTGGGTGTGAGATCCCACATCGGTTGGAGAGGGGAACGAAACATTCGGTGTTAAAACCTCTCCTTAACAGACGTATTTTAAACCCGTGAGACTGACGGCGATACGTAGGAGCTAAAGCGGACAAGTTTGGGTGTGAGATCTCACATCGGTTGGAGAGCGGAACGAAGCATTTCTTATAAGGGTGTGGAAACATTTCCATAACAGACGCGTTCTAAAGCTGTGAGACTGATGACCATACGTAATAGGCAAAATGAACAATATCTACTAGCGGTAGACTTGAGACGTTACGAGTGGTATTAGAGCTAGACATGAGGCGGTGTGCCTACGAGGACGCTAGGCCCCCAACGGGGGTGGATTACGAGATCTCACGTCGGTTAGAAAGGGAAATGAAACTCGCTAACATACGTGTTTTAAAGAGGTTGGGGTGGATTATGAGATCTCACATCGATTGGTGAAGGGAATGAAACTCCCAGGACGCGTTTTAAAACTATAAGACTGACAACGATACTTAATGAACCAAAGCAGATAATATCTACTAGCAATGGTAAAAGGCATTACAAGCAATAATGACTACAAGCAATAATGACAGTCGTCTCGATCCCCAAAAATTCAAAGATCTACCATAAATGGGGGGGAGAATGATGATGGGTGCATTTGAATGTGAGCATATCACACTATTTGTGACATCCTAGAATAGGAGAGATACATGAATAAATCAAAACCACATCCGAATGAGACAAATCCTGAGGATAGGATAGCTAAGAAAAATTTAAAAGAATTACGTCACTACCTATATCAACAAGGTGCACCTTCTTTTTCGATGGCTCAACCATAGGAACTCCATTATTAAACCATTGTTAAACGTGCTACTTGAAACAATTCTACGTTCGCTGACCTTCTAGAAATTTTCTTGGGAGGCATATGAATGAGGACAAAATTTCCGTAAAGGATTCATATTTTTACTCTTAAATAGTGAAGAATGAGTAACGTGACCATTTCAGAGAGGATGCAAAGAAATGTAGAGCCTATTGAAGTGATAATATAACATTTGAGTATATAATATTCTTTGAACTTAATTACTTATAATATTTTAAAGTAATAATTGAAATTATTTTTCTAAAAAAAATAGAGAGAACTGATATGATCTAATTGAGCTTTTTATGTGAACCAACTAATACAGACAAAATAGTTATTGGGCCTAACTTTAGGGCCTGAAGTATTAATCTGCAATTTGAGATCCAAAACCGTATTGGGCCTGGGCCCAAATGCGAAGAAGCCCACTCCACGTATGAGGTGCCCTAGGGTTTTTACCGCTCTTCTCTCTCTCTAGATATATTCGGCTTCCGGATATTTCGGAGGAAAAAGAAAGCGGCCGAGCAACTCAGCTGGGAGCTGAATCTACAGCGACGGACCTTTTTTCTCTTGTTGCCGCCATCGCTCGCCGGCAAGTCAACCCAATCTTCTGCCGCAGCCCTTTATCTATCTCTTGCTCATTCTTAAGGTCTGTCCGGATCTATGTTTTTTCTTTTGTTTAGTCGTTTTGGTTTCTTTGGTTGAATCAACTTTAAAATAGGGGAAATTTGGAATTAGGTGTGATTTAATTTGAAATCCTTCCGAATTCGGGGAAAAGAAATAGAAGGTTTGTGTTATGTTCTGTTCAGATTTGGTTGAATCTTCTCGGCTAGGAATTTTGTTAATTTACATCGCTATTGACTGATTGTACTGATTAGAATAGATCGTGATCTGGATGTCAATTCATAGTTAGCAACGAGTAAAATCATGGTAGGAGTTGTTGTTAATGTTGTGTTTCGGACTAGGGGAGTTATTAGACAGATGAGGGTTTTATCCTGAAGAACTAGTATCGTTTGGAACGAAGATTTTGTAACCGCTCAAGCCTACCGCTAGCAATTATTGTTCTATTTGAGCTTTTCCTTATAGGTTACACACCCTTATAAAGATGCTTCGTCCCTCTCCAACCGATATAGGATCTACCCCTTCGGGCCCAGCGTTCTTGCTGATACTCGTTCCCTACTCCAATCGATATGGGACCCCCCAATCCACTCCCTTGAAGGGCCCAGCGTCCTTGCTGGCACACTGCCTGGTGTACACACCCCATCGGGGTTCAGCCTCCTTGCTAACACACTGCCCGGTGTGTGGCTCTGATACGATTTGTTAAAGCCCAAGCTTACCACTACTAGATATTGTCTTCTTTGGACTTTCCCTTACAGGCCTACCCTCAAGGTTTTAAAACAAGTCTACTAGGGAGGTTTCCACACTCTTATAAAGAATGTTTCGTTCTCCTCTCCAACCACAAATTTTCTTCGTTTTATTGAAAGGAATCTTTTAGTATTCATTTGAATGTTAGGAGAGACTAACCGTTAATGTGAATGCATTATTTATCAATCTTGTTTCTTTTCCAGATGGAGAGCGGGAAATATAAGGATGATGGAGATGATAAGGCGAAAGACACAAAATCCAATATTTGCCAGGAATGTGGCGCTGCTTTCAAAAAGCCTGCTTACTTGAAGCAACATATGCAAAGCCATTCGCTCGAGGTATGTTGAGAAGTTCAATATAAATTTCGTTTGCTTAAATCAAGTGCCTGTGTTTTGTATTTTATTTTAGCCATCCTAATTACATGTTCTTTGCCCGGTTTCCATTTATTATGAATTATTCACAGGTTCTTACTGAATTCCTTCCTGTCAATTCATTATCTTTTCTCTTGAATTGAAGAACATTGGTTTTGCAGGAAAATCCTTTAATATATTAACATAATATGAACGATTCTGGATACCTCAGCGTGAAGCATTGGATCCCACATTAAGAACTCCAAAATGTATGAGGCTGCATTTTCCTAGCTTGATTGGATCAGTATCAGGTTGGGAGACCGCCTGAGAAGCTCCATCAAGGGGCCTCACTCACGCTACTATAGTTCGAGGTTTGAAGTCGAGTAATTAAGAATGTTGGGAAGTTACTTTTTAGTTATTAACGTAAAGTTGACTGATTTTATTGTATTACGTTAATGCAGAGGCCATATATTTGTACCGTAGATGGTTGTGAAGCGAGTTATAGAAGAAAGGATCATTTAACTCGACACCTTCTCCAACATCAAGGAATGATATTCAAGTGTCCTATCGAAAATTGTAGCCGTGAATTTGCATATCTATCCTGTCTGAATCGACACTTGAAAGTTTTCCATGAAGGTGATACTCCTGAAGTTGAATGTCAGAAGCGTTTTGTTTGCCAGGAAGATGGATGTGGAAAGGAGTTCAGATACGCCTCTCAACTGCAAAAGCATGAAGATTCCCACGGTTGGTCCCGATATTTTCTATAAGAACTAAATTTTGACTGTTTGACTCGCCATATCGTGCATTAATTTCAATATTTACTGTACCGTAGCTAAGCTAGACTCGATAGAGGCATGCTGTTCTGAACTGGGTTGCATGAAAACATTTACGAACAAGCAATGCCTTAAGGCTCATATGCAGTCCTGCCACCAATATATTGAATGTGAGATTTGTGGTGAAAAGAAATTGAGAAAGAACATCAAGCAACATCTCCGACAAAAGCATGAAAGTGACGGTCTGCAAACGACAATTCGATGCACGCATGAGGGCTGCAGTAGTGTCTTTTCAACAGTAAGTAGTTCAATCTCTGCAAATGCCTTGCTATATAGGGATTCCCAAAGAATAGCTTTGTTGTTATTTAGACTGGAACGATCTTTGATATGCTCCCTCGTTATTGATCTCCCAGAGTTCGAATCTCCGGCAACACGTAAAGGTCGTGCATCTGGGACAAAAACCTTTTGCTTGTTGTTTCCCTGGTTGTGGCATGAGATTTGGGTACAAGCACGTTAGAGACAATCACGAGAAAAGTGGCCAGCATGTCTACACCGATGTAAGTTAGCATTTAGACATCGTTGCATATTCGTATACTTTTGACCTTTAGATAGATGATTAACGGAGCGTTTTGCTCTGGAATCAGGGGGATTTCGAAGTAGCTGATGAGCGATTCCGCTCGAAGCCAAGGGGAGGGAGAAAAAGGGTTTGTCCAACTGTTGAAATGCTTGTACGGAAGAGGGTTACCCCCCCAAACTGAGCTGAATTTCATGATGGATGAGGAATGTTAGTATGTCTGTCTGTTTTGTTTGTAGTTGTCCCTACTAGAAAGAAGCCAACCCAACCCAGCCAGATGCCTTGTTGATACTAATCCTACGCTCATTAGAAGTATTTTGATAGAATCTGTATGTATAATCCCACGTTCATATTAGAAGTATTTTGATAGCTTATGAATGATAGAATCTGTAACTAATGTAATATATACTACACTTTCCCCAAACTTTCGAATTAGAACAGTCATCATAATATATATTTTTGTGTTCTTCGTATGATAATCAGGGAGGCCTTTGATCATTTCTGACAGTTAAAATTTTTATGGCTGTGACGAATGATGTATATTGATCCATAGATATTATCTTTTATCTTTTTTGGACTTTCCTTTCGAGTTTCTATTCAAGGTTTTTAAAATGCCTTTGCTAAAGAGGTTTCTATTCTTATAAAACATGTTTCGTTCTCTTCTTTAATCAATGTAGGATCTTACAATTACCCTCATTTTAAGTTTAATGTATTTGGTATTCGTTTCTTTCTTCAATCGACGTGGGACCGTTCAATCCACTCCTATTCGGGTCCAACATCTTTGTGGCGCACTATCTTGTGTCCACCTCCCTTCGACTTAGCCTCCTTACTGGTACATTGTTCGGTTGTTATTATTTGTAACAGCACTGCTAACAGATATTGTAGGTTTTTAAAATGTTTGCTAGGGAGGTTTTCACACCTTTGTAAGAAATGTTTTGTTCTCTCTCTAACTGATATGGAATCTCACACATATAATGCTTATATAGAATGATAATAATGTAATGCTTATATAGAATGACATATTATCAAACATTGAACATATTTATAGTATTTATTCATACTTATCATACGTGATTTCACTGACAATCATAATCAATAAAAACATAAAGTATATGCATCACAAAATTCATTCGATAATCATAACATGAATAATAACACGTAGATAGAGTTACTTATGCCTCAAACAATTCCATACAATCTAGCTCCTCGTTGGCATTCACGGTTCACTTATTGTTTACAGTTTCAGACTCACTCAATGCTTCTAAGTTCATCTTAGCTAATCATTTCTAAGTTCAGCTTAACCGAAAAAATCATACTTAAAGTCTATTCATAGAATACATAACGGAATACAATATAAACTTTTTGAAGGGTTTAATTTCAATAATGAAAAAAATCAAAATTATTTCACATCATAATCATAATGTATACGTGTATACGTGGAATCCAGTAGAGTCCCATATAATTTGATTACTTAGCATAAAAGATAAAATATAAACATTTTTCATATGTTTAAATCAATTTGGATCTTATGAAATGAATGTCAAATATAGGAGGTTAAAGGTTAAAGGTTAAAGTCAAACATGAAATTTTCTGAAGTAGAAAATGAAGGTAAAAAATTGACAACTATTACCCTTTCTAAAGCAAACATGAAACTTTTACTTTCACATTGAAATGACGTTAAATAATTTTCTCGTGTTATATTTAAGAGTGTACACAAGTTCGGTTAGGTTGAACTAGAAAATTTTTGGATCAACTTGAAATATTGGGTTGGGTTGGTGACCCGAACAACCCGAATAAAGTTTATAACCCAACCCAACCCAAGCCTCTATTTTCTGGTTGAGTTGTCTGATTGTTATTATTTTTAATTATTTAAAAAAATCTTACTTATCCGGATACATGTTATATTAATAACTAAAATCTCATCAAGTATAAGTATCAAACATTTACACAGTCACAACTTATCATTAACTTTTGTTAGTTAAGTATTCTTAATCTTTTTTAAAATAGGGTTTAGAGTTTTGATTGTAACTCTATTTTCAGGGTTGGTTGGGTTGATTCAATCAGATGTTAACCTGACCCAAACAAAAAAGAATCTAACACAACTCGACTTTTATAGAGTATGTTGGGTAGTCCGAGTTAGTCGGGTCAAATGAATGAACAACCTAGTTATATTTAAGAAGAGAAATCTTCCATTACGGCTTCTAACTCGAGCCTCTAACCACTAATCAAATATTCTTAGAGAAAAATTCTTAGAGTAGGATCCATAGCCTTTACGAGGGAAGAAAGCCAATAAAGAACGAACCTTTCGAAGCCTTCAAAGTTTTAACTTACTTCTTATAGAATCGACATATAGAGAAGGTTTATAATTTCAAAGCTCTTGAATTAGGAAATACATGAAGAAAAAAAACGCTAATTCATCTTAACGAACCTTTTGAAGTCCTTCGAAATTTGAACTTACTTCTTATAGAATCGATACATGAAGAAAAAAAACGCAAATTCTTTTTTTTTTAAGTATTTAAATCTAAAAAGAATAGAAAGTTATATTTTTTTTTAAACTCTCTCGTACGTCAATAGGAAGATATGCGAGTTTTTTCTTGTAGAGAACTACTTCGAACACGACATGGGTGTGGGAAAAATTTCTCGAGTTCTCATCTTCATTTTTTGTTCGTTTTTTAATTAAAAAAAACAATAATTTTTATTATTCATATGAAAAGGGACAACCTTAAAACCTAACATTTTAAGGTTTTAAAACCTTAAAACCCAACATTGTTTCACTTGCTTTATTTTCTTTTCGTTCATTCGGGTTTTTTCCGTTTCATCAATTTTATAGCAGAAGTAAAACGGGTATGAATGAACCGTATATTTCATCGTTATGTTCTAGACTCTCATAATTTTCTCGTTGTCAGGTTTATTTTTAGATTACAATAATAATTTTTATTCAATTTATTCCATAAATTTTAAAATTGGTAAAAATTTAATCCTTTTGTTGGCAAAATATACGACTAATTTTTAATAAAATGTGTTAAAATTTTTTTATAGATAAATAAATTGGCTGGGCATCAAATGTGTTTAAAAAAAAAATTAAAATTACAACCAATAAATTATTAACACTAAAATTTAAATACTAAATTATTATTTTCTTTAAAATCAATATTATTTGAGGAGAGGGAGAGGAGCGCGTGAGATTAACACGTGAATGTTAGAGAGTCAAATTGAACGAAACGGCAGCCATGTGGAGTGGAAATTTACCCACTTGTTTATTCTCTATCTTCTCTGCAACTCTCTGGGGTGGAGCGTGGACACCACGCGCCTCCACTCATTAAAATATCTAAATAAATAAATAAACAAAAACAAAAAACTTGTGCACTGAATTGAGACGATTTGTCGTTTCCAAGAAATTCCCCAAAATCACATTTTCCTTCTTTTACACATTTTTCACTTTTACGACAATTCGTTTCCACCAACCAACCCTAAAATTTTAACACACACTCTCTCTCATCCTTTCTCTCTCTACATCCAATTTTATTTTATTTTTTTATTTTATAAAAAATATTACATCATCGACCCGAGTCGATATTCCACAAACTTTCGAATGACGTGACCGACAACATTTTTATAATTTAAAACTATGTTTTTGAACCGATTTGAACAATTATTAATAATAAATAAATCTTTAATTTAGTACGTAACTAATATTATCAGAATCAGACACGTAAACCATATTTAATAATTAATCAATGAATTATAGTCTTTTTAGGACTCCAAATTTAATTCTATAGTTTAATTTTATTAATTTTAAGATGATATCATATTATAAGCTTTTGTCCTATTTTATGTGTATAATTAATTATATTAAGTACATAATGTTTGGATAAGGGGACCATAGATAAATATTCATGTAATTTTATTATTATTATTTAGAGAGAAAAAAATGATTAATTACATTTTTAAAAAGTTATAAAAATATAATAATTGATTAAGGTTGCTTTATTAAAGTCAATATTCATGTTGGTCATGACTTTCAATCCTATGAGTATTACAAAAATACCATACTGTATTTTTTTTTAATTTATTTAACTTTATTCTATGTACATTTTCGTACACTAAATTATTTAACATGTTTTAAATAATTTAGTCCATTTTTGCAACAAATGCATAATCTAGGATGCTTTCCTAAAATTTTTCAATTAATTTTATTTATTAGAAATCAATTAATTTTGAAAAAGGAAAATTAGAACATGTCTATAATCAATTATGACACAAAATTTGAAGTATAAATATTTATTGGACTTTTTTAAAGTCAAATGGAATAAAAAATATAATCGATTAAGTCCACCGCTAATAGATATTGTCTGTTTCAGTTTATTACGCATCGTCGTCAGCCTCACTATTTCAAAATGCGTTTACTAGAAAAATGTTTTCACACGTTTATAAAAAATATTCCGTTCCCCTTTTTAACCGATGAAAAGAAATTAGGAACGATCAACTACGTCAAATTACTTGTAATTTAAACATTATTGGGAAGGAAAGAAATTACCATAATCAAACTTCACGTGAAATAAATGAAAAAAAAAATAGTGTTGTAAATTCCTTTTACTTTTACCAGAAAAGTAAATAAATGAACATCCAAGTCAAAAACAAATGGCATGATCATTTAATGTGGGGTACACAGTTTTGGCTGATGCTTGTCCAGTGCCGGAAGGTCAAGGAAGTTGGTGACCTGATGACAGGAGAGCCGGCGACCGAAGCCCCGGTGAGCGGTGGCCGTAACTATAACGATCCTAAAGTAGCGAAATTCCTTGTCGGGTAAGTTCCGACCTGCACGAAAGGCGTAACGATCTGGGCACTGTCTCGAAGAGAGGCTCAGTGAAATAGACATGGCTATGAAGATGTGGACTACCTGCACCTGGACAGAAAGACCCTATGAAGCTTCACTGTTCCCTGGGATTGGCTTTGGGCCTTTCCTGCGCAGCTTAGGTAGAGGGCGAAGAAGGCCCCCTTCCGGGGGGCCCCGAGCCATCAGTGAGATACCACTCTGGAAGAGCTAGAATTCTAACTTTGTGTCAGGACCTACGGGCCAAAGGACAATCTTAGGTAGACAGTTTCTATGGGTCATAAGCCTCCCAAAAGGCGAAGGCGTGAAAAGGTTTCCTCGGGCTAGACAGAGATTGGCCCTCGAGTGCAAAGGTAGAAGGGAGCTTGACTGCAAGACCCACTCGTCGAGCAGGGACGAAAGTCGGCCTTAGTGATCCGACGGTGCCAAGTGGAAGGGCCGTCGCTCAACGGCTAAAAGTTACTATAGGGATAACAGGCTAATCTTCCCCAAGAGCTCACATTGACGGGAAGGTTTGGCACCTCGATGTCGGCTCTTCGCCACCTGGGGCTGTAGTATGTTCCAAAGGTTGGGCTATTCGCCCATTAGGTTAGGTGAGTTGGTCGTCGTTATTATTATTATCATTTAAAAAAATTATACTTATTCACAATATATTTTATTTCCGTAACTAAAATCTCTCAAATTTTAAATATCAAACATTTATAAGTCCTAATGCATTACTAACATATGCTACTTCTTAATATTTATAATAATCTAAAAAATACGACTCGTTGGGTTTGATTTGGTTGTAACTCTATTTTTATTATTGTTAATAAATCTTATTATTATTAATAAATTTAGTTTAGTTTTATTTACTTAAAAAATACAAATTAATAAATTTATCATAAATACTTTATAATTTAATTGTAATACGAACTTTATTCAATTGCCACGAAATAATTATACTTTTTTTATTAAAAAAAATGAATCAATTAATTAAATTGATTGACTTTCATTGGAACTTGAATCAACATGCCTTATATTCAATTCATTGTTTTTAATTGAAATTTGAATCAACATATATTGTTCTATGAATGTGTAAAGTTCAAATTATTGTAGCACAATTTATTTTATTTAATATTAAATTATTAAAAGTTGGTACGTGTACCGATCCTCCTTTATGTTCTTAGTCAATAGCTCGCTATAAAATGACGGGGAACAAAGTCTAATTTGATTCATGAGAAAATATTCCAAATAAATGTATATTTAAAAGTATAGAATAAAACGTGTTAAGTCGGGCCTGAATTCAGACCCGTCTCTTCTTTATGCGAGCTGCTCCCATGCATGCAAACATAAAGATTTATGTTGTCTTGGTCTAAACAATTACATAAAGAACTTCACGGGAGGGACCCAAATAGCGACTAGTTCGGTCCACAATATTTGTTCTTTTGGAGTTTGGAGTAAATGCTCTCGAGAGTGAATAGTAAGCTCTTGCTTTTTTTTTTTTAATCGGGTCAAGATTTGATTAGAAACTACCGTATTATAATGTTTAAGGGTATAATTGTAAATCTACACGCTAATAAAAATAAATAAATAAATAGATTTGAATTTATTCCCATTCTAAAAAGAATCAATTAATTTAAATGTTAATTTCAAATTCGACTACACGTTCGGTCTATCTAATTTATTCTCAAAAGAAAAGATAATATAAATTAATACATTAATTATACGTCACATATTTCTATTTAAATCATATTATAAAATAATTCTCGAGCAACACTACTAATTTAAAATTTAAAAATTATAATATTTAAAAAAAAACCGAATTAAACTTTATAATCTGACAAATTAATTTAATAATCATATAATTATAAAAAATATATTTCTCTCACATGAAAATCAATTTAGATAAATTAAATATATTTGGAATCAAATCTTTCAAAAAAAGATTAAAATATATATAATGGAATCCGGAATATTACGTTTTTGTTTGAAAATATAAATATTATTTTTAAAAAAACAAGAGAAGATTTTCTTAATTATTATTATAATTTTGAGATTTAATTCAACTAATTATTTAATTAATTAATGGTCTTTTTTAGACATCCGCATCCTAAACGATGTCGTTTTCTTCAATGAATTCAATTATTTAATCATTTTGTTCCCGATTCAAAGAACCGAACCGCTGAAAAGCGAAAAGCTTTAATGTTTTATTTAAAAAATAATAATAATATTTTTTTGTTATGGTAAGGTGTCAATTAATTAATTAATTATTAATTAATTAATTTGTGTGCTTGAAACCGAAACGTAATCTTATGAATATATCGGGATCTGTCCGTTTGATTCGGTCCGATTCGGTTCTTCACCCGACACACTCTCTTCCAACCACATTCCCAATATATATATATATATATATATATATTCACATGTAATGTAACAAGTTAATACATATGATGAGACATTAGATCATAAAATGTTACATTAATTTAAAATAATAAGAATTTCAACTTAGTATTAATGTTTTTATCTTTAGAGAAATGTTACGCACGTGTTGGCTATATGGAGGTTGGTTCATACGAAATTTAGATGGTTTGCCTAGTTAGAGTGTCGAGGTGAAGCGTTGTCTTGATAGCTATGTGTTAAGTTAAGGTAAAAGTGATCCATCATGTTTGTGAGATCCCACATCGGCTGAAGAGAGGAACGAAGTATTCCTTATAAGGGTGTAGAAACATTTCCCTAGTAGACACGTTATAAAATCGTGAGGCTGACAACAATATGTAACAGACCAAAACGGATAATATATGCTAGTGGTGGACTTGTGCTGTTTTAGTGGTATCAGAGTTAAGCACCGAGTAGTGTGTCAGCGAGGACGCTAGGCCCCAAAGGGGTGGATTGTGAGATTCGACATCAGTTGGAGAGGGGAACAAAGTAATCCTTATAAGGGTGTGAAAACCTCTTGATACATAACGGGCCAAAGAAGACAATATCTGCTAGCGGTGGGTTTGGGTTGTTATAGTGGTATAGAGCCAGACACTGGGCGGTGCGTTAACGATGGTGCTGGTTTTCATAGATATAATTAAGGTCATTTCTTCACATTCCCCTCGAGCTGAAGAATCAGCTTGGATACTAACTCTTCTTTTCCCGGTATAGTCAATCAAGGTAGGAAGATTAGCTATGAAAACTCCGAATAAATTTAGTACAAAAAAAAAAAAAAAAAAAAATTTCATTTAATAAAAAAAAAAAGTAAAATATCGGTGGGTCCCACAAGGTAGAAATTCAAACGGTGGTGAATGGTTTCCTCGCCGAGTCCATAGATACTTCCACGCGCTAACCCCCAGAACGTCCCCACACCTATATAAACCCCCGCTCCCCCTTAATTCTCTGTCAAAAATCGCCGCCGCCGCACAAATTCAAAATCAAAATCGCCGCCGTCGTCTTTTCCGGATTCATTTCACACGCATTGCTGTCGGTAAGGGACATGTTCCAATCGCCGATCGTCCGACGATTACTATGGTACGTTGCTTCAATTTAGTGTCCGTTCTCGTCCTTGCCACCGTTGCGGTGTCCATGGTCGTTCTGCCGTTGGTTCTCCCGCCGCTACCACCGCCGCCGATTGTGCTTCTCTTCTTCCCGGTTGGAATCATGGCGGCGCTGCTACACCTCGCCTTTTCTCCCTCCGATGTCGGCGTCGGAAACATCGTCGTTTGAAGGAAATGGCGGATCATTGTGCCTTCCGGCGACGGCAATTTTTTTTGTTTATTAAGATAAATTATGAGAGATTTTACAGATTTTTAATATAGATTCGATGTAGAAAATGAAGGTAGAAATGTTGTGAAAATGAAAGTGAATTTCTTTATTATATAATTTGTTCCATTTTCCATTTTTTGCAAAAAAAATGATTCATTTCATTTTCGACTTTTGCAAATTTTCTATTCATTTTAGCTTAAATTAGGCAAAGATTCTATGTTAAAAATGGACAGATTATTTAAAATTATTTCTAATGGATAATTTTCCTTTTACAAAATTATTAAAATAAATTTAATTATATTAAAGAACTAATATATGATTCGAACCTAATTTTAAGAGATTATATATAAAAGGTCGGAGACGGAGACGGGACTATAATCTGATCTTTGACCCATTTAGCTCTCTCTTTTTTTTTCTGTTTTTCATTTAAACAGAGATTTGCAATCTAAAAGCCTAAAAATTAATTTAATATATATAAATATTCAGAAGAATTTATGACATTGTTAATTGGCATTAAAAGGTCGGAAAGTTACAAATTTAATACATAATAAATTAAATAATTGAACTGTCATTGAACAATTATTTAATTTTTAAAATATTTATGTAATTTTGAATTTTTTAAAAATAAAAATAAAAGGATAAAAGATAAAATTATATTCTTTACGTTCAAATTAAAAAAATAAAATACCTAAATACGTGTATGACACGCGCCGAGGAACGTGTATGAGATGTAGTTTTAACAACTTTTAATGGAGAGATGTGCGTGTATGACACGCGCCGAGGAGCGTGCGTGGAAAAAGAAAAGAGGTCTAAACGGGTCTCTAGTTGGGCAGAATTTTGTTGACCGTGGGCCTGTCGGTTCGTTGGGCCTTCTTTTGTTTTACCTAAATACCCTTTTTATTTTTCTTTTTTGTAAATAGTACCTATAATTTGATGAAAATTTTATAAATAGTCGTAGGGACTAATTATCAAAATTTTAAATTAATTCTTAAAACTATAGGGACTGAATTTGCAATTTAAATTATGATCGATAAGATTCTTTTAATTTTTTTTTAATTCTAAACATATTTATCAAACATTTATATTTTCATCGAAATCTATGAAACCATAGGGACCAATATATTTCATCAATAGTGGGCCCGCACAAGTGGTGGAGCATGTGGTTTAATTCGAGGTTTAATCTCAAGGCCACCGCTAGTAGATATTGTCCGCTTTACCCCGTTATGTATCACTGTCAACCTCATGATTTTAAAACGTGTATATTAGGGAGAAGTTTTCACATTCTTATAAGGAATGATTTGTTCCTCTTTCCAACCGATGTGGGATCTCACAGTTCACTCTTGGAAGTAATTCAATTCATGTAAGTAACATGGTTATGTCGGGTCATCCTTATTTTAAATCTCGAACATGGGTCGTTACAATTTAGTTCATTTATAATCTCTGTAATTTTTTTGAAGAACTAAACGCACGTTTTTTAATTATAACTTTATAACTAAGCAACAAATAATAATATGATAATGTGTATTTGATGTATTAATTTGTACAAACTAAATTTGGATGTGTTTAAAAAAGTTTAAATTTTAGAATTTAAAACAAATTATGAGATCTTAAAATGTTAATTATTTCTTAAACATATCACATGAAACCCTTATCATAATTTCAACAACAAAATATTAATGTTGAAAGTAATATGATATTATTATTTTTAATAAAATTAATTTTATTTTATTGAATTGAATAATTGTTATTAATGATTGAATTCTCATGGAATAAAATTATAATTTTGAGCAATAAAAAAATTGGCCCATGTGGATTTAAAGAAAAATGTGGTTTTTATTTTATTTTATTTTATATGCTCTTTATATTTTTATAAATTATTTTGTTGTGAATTAAATTAATAAGATAAAATATTTTTAAATACTAAAAAAATAAACCAATTAAAGTTTGTAAAAAGTTGGCTTTATATTTTCTATTTTTATGATTTCCAAATATTGCATAATATTAATATCAA
Source organism: Cucurbita ficifolia (assembly GCA_033971965.1). Classification (NCBI taxonomy): domain Eukaryota; kingdom Viridiplantae; phylum Streptophyta; class Magnoliopsida; order Cucurbitales; family Cucurbitaceae; genus Cucurbita; species Cucurbita ficifolia. The sequence goes on from CM066979.1 coordinate 10,743,222, forward strand.
AACTTTAAATTTATTATTGTTTTTCTCTTTTTTTTCCACGTGGAGGATCTCCATATCTCATTATTGATTTGGCAAACCTAAGCCAATTCTTAATGGGCCAAGGCCCAAGGCCCATGGCCCACTTACTCCTTGGGAGGGCTAATTAAGTTTTTACCTTAGTAATTTTAAAGGTTAATTAGTTTTAGGGTTAAAAAGAAGAGGGTAATTTTGAAATTTTTTGCATGGAGGGAGTGATTTCATGTTGAACTTAAAATAATGTCGTTCGTGTCATTCATTTGGATAAATATCGAACTAACCCTAAAGAGTAAGGTCCTCGTCCCTCATTTTTTAGCTTCTGTTCAATCTTGTCTCAGACATCATTTTACTTTACGATACTGTCATTCATGCCTCAATCCCCTTTTCCACGTTGTCACTCATGGCTTCTCACCCTCTTTCATGTCGTTACTACTGCCTCCCTTTCTCCCCTTTCTTGTTCTCCATTTGAAGCCATTGCCTTGCTCTCCCCTCTACGGTTTGAAGTTGTCGTTGCTTTTTGTCCTTTTTGAACTACAAATAGAGTCCTTTTAAGACTCAAAACTCGAACAATATAATAAAAATTGGTAAAAGAATAGAGGGCTGAATGAGTTGTGAACTTTGTGCAGGTTACTTGGGCACAAACCCAACGAACCGAAAATTTCAGGTTGGCCCAACGGATTTTCCCAAACCAACCCGTTTAGACCCCTACAAGTTACCATTTAAAGATCAAAATGGTTCGAGAAGAATAAAATAGTTCGATTCTCGACTTCCAATGGATTGAAACAGATAAAATTTGAGACAAATCAATAAAAACTTCATTATTATAGCTGGGAAGTTAAAGAAAACAGTATGTTAAGAATAAAATTAAGGTTTTTAATCATTATTAATGATTATTAATGATGATTGTTTAATTAAATGAAGTGGGCCTCCCAATCCTTAATGAAGAATCAGCAGCCTTGCCACCAGCTGCAAAGAGCTTAGCAATCTCCAGCTGAGTGTTAGCAATAATCTCTGTTCTTTTGAGATCCATTTCTCCTCTTTTAGCCTCTGCTTCACCTCTCATCCTTTCAATATCCCTCATCGTCTCCATTCTCGTTTGCTCCGACCTCGTCACGACCTCGGCTAGCCACCGAATGCTGCTAGCGATCTCATCCAGCTCGTCGGACATCCTCATCTTCTTCTTCTGTTTCTTCGTCTTCGTCTTCTTCGTTTTTGGTTGTTGTTTGGATCTCAGCTTCTCGTTGTCGCTGTATGGCATTGCTGGTGTGCTACTGTCTGTCTCCAGTACAACGTTGTTGTTTTTGTTCTTGTTTTTTTCCTCCTTGTCTGATACTCTTGTTTCATCAACTCCATCTTTCTATTAATATCAAACCGAGAACTTTATACTTTGTTTCAAAAATACTTCTAAACTTTCAAAAATTTCAATAATACTTTTAAACTTCCAAAAATTTTCAAAAATATTCTTACCCCATTAATAGTGTGTTAAAAATAATTTTGAACTTTCGAGAGTGTTTCAAAAACACCCTTGAACTTTTAGAAATTTCATTAATGTCCTTCCAACTCTTGAAAAGTTTAAAAATATTCTTACGGTTAGTATTATATTTAAAAAAAAATACCCGTGAACTTTTAAAAATGACATTGATACCCTTAAACTTTATAATAAATAAAAGTTTATATGGACAGAAACGATGTACCTATACTTTAAAGATTATTTTAAAGGTATTACAGCTAAAAACCTTTTTTAACTTTATTTTAAAGGTTACGAGTGATAATGCTAATTTTAAAAGTTTATGGATATTTTAGAAACGTGGTACCGACAATGCTTTCCATGTATTATCGGTCAGGGTGATTTTGAATTTTTTTTTTTTTAAATTTAAGGTATTTTTGAAATTTTAAAAAAGTTTTAAGGATATCAATATATTTTTTTAAAGTTTAATTTTTTTTTAAAAGATTAAGGATATTTAAAAAAAAAAATTAAAGTTTTAAGGGTATGATTAAAAGTTGAATTTTTTTTAAAAAAATGTAAAATTTGTAAATAATTTTATTAATTTAAAAAAGAAAAGTAAAAGGGACAAAGAGCTATAGCCAATAAAAGTGGTTCAAAAGAGAAATCAATCACCTTTGGAATAATCCCATCAACACCATTAGATCCAAGACAATTCAGCGTCACCGCGAAGGGCGGAGGAGGAGGAGGCGGCGGCGGCGGCGGCGGCGGTGCATCAACCAGAATCACCGATGGTGGAGACTGTGGCAAAACAACCGACGTGGCAAGAGGATGTGGTTGAGTGTTTCCCCGGAGCAAGAGATCAAGGCGATGATACAACGGCCAGGAGGAGGAGGCAGCGGCGGCGTCAACGGCGGTGGCAGATTCCGAACGATACCTCTTCTTCATGGACTCAATTTTATTCTTACACTGCGTTTGAGTCTTAGGCGATTTGGTGAAGTTAGCCCTTGAAGAGACGTGGCGAGCCACATCTTCCCAATCATGGCCTTTGAGTTTGGCTCTATTTCTAAGAACCCATTTGGATTCATAAGCTTCCAAGAGGGTGGAAACCGCGCCTTCGCTCCATTCATCGCGTTTCAGGCGGTCGCCGTGTGTGGCGGCGGAGGGAAGAGGGTGGTGGTGGTTTGTGTCGGAGATGGGTGGAGATGGAGTGGGCTTGATATCCATGGAAGAGAAGGGTTTGCATGCTAGGGAAAGAGGGAGTTCCCCTTTTGTTAATTAGCTGCTAACATCTTCCAACACCAAAAAGTTTGAGCTTTTGGGTATAATGGATGGAAACCACTAGCGTTCTTGAGAGAATTGGAGAATATCTTCCTAGTGGCCAACTATAAATGGGTATTAATTCTAAATTTTGATAGACGTTATACGAGTATTGAAGCGTGTAGATGAAGATTTGAACTTTTGACTATGAGAAAAAGTATGAACGTGATATTAACTGTGGATTGATTTACGATCTGGTTGATAAAAATGGATAATACTAAAAGAGTGAAAGATAGCGGCTAAAAATGTCAAAAGGTTGACATTCTTTCGATATGGCGATTGCGACCGATAGAAAAGAGATATCTTTTTTACATACACTCTAATAATTTAAACCCATCGTTAGTAGATATTGTCCGTTTTGGCCTGTTGCGCATCTCTATTAGTTTCAGGGTTTTGAAACGTGTTTGCTAGGGAGAGGTTTCCACGCGCTTATGAGAAATGTTTTGTTCCCCTCTCCAACCTATGTGAGATCTGGGATCTCACAATCCATGCCCTCTTAGGGGTCTAGCGTTCTTGCTGGCACGCCGCCTTGTGTTTGGCTCTGATACTATTTGTAATAACTCAAACTCACTGCTAGCAGATATTGTTCGTTTTGGCCCGTTACGTATCATCGTCAGCCTCACGATTTTAAAACATGTTTGCTAGGGAGCTCAAACTCACCACTAACAGATATTGTCCATTTTGGCTCATTACGTATCGGCGTCAGTCTCACTATTTTAAAACGTGTTTGCTAGGGAGAGGTTTCCACACCCTTATAAGGAATGTTTTGTTCCTCTCTACAACCAATGTGAGACCTAGGATCTCACAATCCACCTCCCTTGTGGGGCCCACCCTCCTTGCTTGCACACCGCCCAATGTCCGACTCTGATACCATTTGTAACAACTTAAACCCACCGCTCAAATATTATCCACTTTGACACGTTACAATACTCGTCAGCCTCACGGTTTTAAAACGTGTTTGCTAGGGAGAGCTTTCCACACCCTTATAAGGAATGTTTCGTTCCCCTCTCCAACCAATATGGGATCTAGGATCTCACATACATGGTAATAAGTACAAGTAGTTCCAATTGTTCATACTTGTTCGATTATAGCCCGAAGCACTGATTTAGTGGCTCGACATAAAAAACGATCATCTCTACAACTTTTAGTATCATATCTTCCCAAACTAAATCGAGTACCGTGTGGTTTGCAATATCGTGGAGTTTTAGTTGGAAACTACAATAATTGAAAGAAATAATAAGAGGAATGAGAAAGAGACATGGAACCACTAGCATTTGGGGAAAAAGGCAATAGAGAGTAAGTGGGCAACCTAAAGGCATAATGAATTGATATCACTTTTTGTCAAATGAGTTAATAATTAAAACCCTAAAATAAAAATATTTATTTATTTATTTTTAGAGTGATATGCTTTTTAGGGTTTTGGTAGCTTTGATATCAAGCCAACCCCATCCCATATCGATTGAGCATATATGTCTAAAAGATACTTTTACTATTTATTAGATCACGGGTTATACTAAAAAATTATATTGAAATCGAGTTGTAAATCATAACCGAGAATCATAGTGGGTCAGCCATATTTTTTCAAGAGAGAAAATGAGCGGTGGGAGAGTAAGACGTGGTGGGTCAGCCACGTGGGCCTGTCACCCACTCGAATTTATCACCACCACCACTAACTTAACGGGTAGTACCGTCTCCGTCTCCACCACCACTAACTTAACGGGTAGTACCGTCTCCGTCTCCACCACCACCGGCCAATGTGCTACAAAAATAAACCCTCACTAAAAAAAATAATAATAATAAAGGTTGCACTTTAAATGGATTCCCTTTCTTTTGCTTTATACATTTTTAATAAATAAATAAATAAATAGTTTTTTTTTTCATTGCGTTTGATTTTTTTTTTAATGTTTTAGAAATAATTATAAAATGGGTCCTAAAAAATAATTTTCAACAAATTTTTCTATATATTTTTTAGTAACACTAAAAGATATAAAATGTTTTTTTATTTATTTTTAAAATGTTTTTGTACTTTATTTATTTTATATTTCCAAAGGGCATGTAAGGGAAAATCAAATAAATTGGCAACTCCACTCATGTCTTAAAACCAAATAAATAAATAAATAAACCATCATGATTTCATAATTGGAAATTAATTTTAATTCCTTTTAATAATTAAAATCTATTTTTATCTCAAATTAATAAAATAAAATAAAAATAAATCATTTTTTTTATAGTTCCTACAGAAACTTTTCGAAATATGTAAAGAACAATATATTTTAAAGTTATTCACGATAGTCTGTGAGAATAGTTTTCTCTCGTAAAATAAATTAAAGACGAAGTACGTCAAATTGCCTCTCCAACTTTTTTAAAACTCAAATAAGTTTTTTTTTTATTCTTTCCCTCAAAAGTTACTTTTTTCCCCAACTCACATTTACGGTAAAGATGCTCAAACAAAAAAATTATTATAAAGATTAAAAATATTTGATGTTTGTAACCGATGTTAGTAATGACTCGTGAATATTTGATATTTGAGATTTATGAGATTTTAGTTATTGGTGTAACATATATTGTGAATAAATAAGATTTTTTAAATAATTTTTTTTTTAATAAGAACAACCCGACAATCTAACATAAAAATGGAGAGTTGGGTTGTAAACTCTATTTGAGTTACTCGGGTCACCAACCCAATCAATTTTAAATTTTAAATTGGTCCAACAAATTTTCCCAACTCAATCGAGTTCAAATGAATGTTCTCAAACAAAACCGAACCTATCATAGGTAAAAAGTTATTTAATATAGTTATGATTCCGACCATTAGATTCATAAATGGTCAAACCACAATTTTTGTTTATTCTGTGTCGTCTCGAATATTTTTTTCTTATAGATCGTGTTTTAATTGAAAATGTTTTAATTTTGTCCACGTAGTTCCACCTTAATTTTTTACTTTAATAAACTTCTAATTTAACAACTTTATAATATAATTAAATAAAACATCATAATCATATTAATGGTCTTTGAAAAATAAATTTAAAATTAAATATTTTTATAAAAATGTCAAACTAAAATAAATAAAAAGAAACACAATAACACAACCATAAAACACTCTTTTCATCAATTCAACACCAATTCAAAATTACGATTTTGCCCCCCCTTCCCCTTCACCAACTCAAACCATGACCGGACACTCTTATCCTAAGACCTCCGGGAAAAACATCACCGGAATCGGAGACGACACGTTCTAAGAGCACGGTTCGCGGGCGACACCGACACGGGAATTGGGAATGTCGAAGACGATACGATGGTTTTGTTGCTGCATGTTGGCGATAACATTGAGGACGGAATTGACATTGTCGGGCGCCGCGGCCATGGCGAGGCAGGTGGTGGATCCGGCGGTGCTGTGGATGAGGAAGTTGTCCGGTGGGAGAGTGACGTTCATTGCGTCGAACATGAAGGTTATGGTGGGGGAGACGATGGGGACGGTGTAGCAAGTGTCGAAGCCACCAAGAGATGAGACGGTTGCGTTGCCTACTCTTCGCTGGAACTCGTCCCTCACTGCCGTGTACGCCGGTGCCACCAGTCTTGTGAAGGTCGTTCCTAAATAATTATACCAATCAAAATTAAACTTAGAATAACATGTTAGAAATCATGACCCTCTAGAACGGTACGAAATTGTCCACTTTAAATATAAGTTCTTGTGATTTTATTTTTTATTTTTAAAAAATCTCTCATAAGCACTATTTACTTATAAATTCATGATCATTTTTTAAATTAGTCCGACACTCTCCCAACAATCTTACCGGAATCAATGATTGTGCCGGATCCGGTGGCGGTGTTAAAAGCGAAAGCACTAGGAGGAATATCGACGACTTTACTACCGACTCTAATCGCGATCAAATTGACATAATACAACGACGACCGTCTCGGGTTGCGGAGGAGCGGCGTGTACTTAATCCTCTTGGGCTGAGCCACTGGCCCTAGCCGCAACGACCCAGAAAAGCTAGCCGATTTGAAGCTCGGAAGGCAGTACGAGAATGTGGACTGGTACAGACTCTGGGTCTGCGACAAGAGCGACAATGAGCCACGGCCCAGCCCCAACAGCCCCTGCGGCGGCACTGAGCTCCCGGTGGCCTTCGTGATGCACCCGAATGTGAACGCCGGAACCGAGTCCCTCGCCAGCGTTATGTTGTCTTGAACCAAATCCGCCGCCACCGTCGAGCTGCCGTATGTCATGTTGAAACCGCACGCGCTGGTACCGCAACTGGGGTTCGGTACCTGAGATTAACGTTAAGAGAAATTTTGTGAGTCATAAATATTTTTTCAATTTCTAAAATTAGTTAATTTATTATACATAAATTTAAATATAATCTTATTTCATACTAAAATTCCAAAATTTAAATTTTCAAAATTCATAACCTAAATTTATGATCTGGTTAAAAGTAAAAAAAATGTTATGGTCTGGTTAAAAGTAAAAAAATGTTAAATTAATAAAAATCCTCTTAAATTTTGTAATTTGTTTAAAATATATACTTAAATTTTCAAAAATACCCTCTTTTTTTTTTCTAAAAGTCAAATAGTTTTAAATAAAAATAGTCATTAATAAAATATTAATAGTTTTTATTAAAAAAATAACTATAAATGTATTTTTAGAATATTATTAAAACTTTTAAGAATACATTAAATTAATAAAATTCTCTTAAAATTTGTAATTTATTTGAAAAATATACTTGAAATTTCAAAAAATTCTAAACTAAAAAAATGTTTAAAAAATTCAATAATTTTAAATGAAAATAGTCAATAATACAATATTAATAGTTTTAATAAAAAATTACAAAAATGTATTTTTATCTTTTATTTTTAAATGGTAAGAATATTATTAAAATTTATAGAGTACATTAAAATTAAATAATATTTTTATTAATTAGAAAAAAAACAAGAGATCACGTGCAAGTGGACAGGGAAATGGAAAAATTTGTTGGTCCGTGACTGAACAGTCAGTCGGTGACTGACAGACAGACATTATAGAGATACCCAATAATATATGAAAGTAAAAAGACTTTTCTTTAATTAGTACGGAAATCCAATAAGAACTGTTTTTCTGACAATAATGCCCTTAAAATATCATGAATTTATATATTTATTGATTTATTTATAATTAAAGAAAATGGAATGGGCCCTACCTGGCTGCATTGCGGGGACTGGCAGGGGAGCGGCCGGAAGGAGGAGGATTGATCAGAGGAGAAAACGGAGGTTCCCGGGCAGCCCACGCAGCCGGAACACGGAATCCACGTGGCGTCGTTGCTGGTATCCAGGGCCAGTAGCAGTGTCTGGGCAGGGGTTCCGATTTTTGCCCGGACCACGTATGTCGGGCTCTGGATCACCTGGCGGCCGGAGGCGATGGGCGCGTCGGAGCGGCGGGCGACGAGGGAGGACAGTAGCTGGAGACGAGCTTCGTCCTTTGCCTGCATTTGGAGTACTCCGTCGGCCCATGACAGCGGCTTGGAGTGGGTGGAGATGTGGAAGACGCGGAGGGAGTCGCCGGAAGTGGCGGCGAGGAGGCGGAGGAGGAGGAGGAGAGAGAAGAGGAAAGTGGATGGTTTTGTGTTCATAGCTTTTTGATTTGAAATAGAGTGTGGATTGTGAAAATGAAGAAGGGGTATTTATAGTAATACAAGCTATGTCCCTTAAGCTTTTATCAAATAAATAATTATTTTAATTTTCAAAATATAAAGAAATTAAGTTTTAAATTACAAAATTAACGGATTTATTAGACATTTTTTATTTCATATTTTTATGTTTACTAGAAACGGGAATAGTAAATGTATGATCCACATGGGTTGGGGACGAGAACAAAACACTTTTATAAGGGTGTGGAACAGACGCGTTTTAAAAATCTTGAGGGGATGCCCGACAGAGAAAACCGAAATAGGACAATATTTGCTAGCGGTGGGCATGGACTGTTACGGTAAAACACTCATTTTGGGGTGAGGGATATGGATCGAACTATCTCATGACATTCTCTGTGATGTCCCACATTGGTTGGGGAGGGGAACAAAACACCATTTTTACAAGGGTGTGGAAACTTTCCCTTGGGAGACGCGTTTTAAAGCTTTGAGGAGAAGCCAAAGGGAAAACCTAAAAAGCGAACAACCCAACTCTTGGAACATACTATAGGAGTGTGAAATTTTCAAATTTTATCGAGTAATTATTAAAACACAAAATAAAATAAAAAATTTGAAACTACGATACTTTATTTCTACAATTGGTAGTGGTACAGGCACGCGAGTAGTAGGGATCGGGAGTCAAGACTAAGAGTTAGTATTTGTTTCGAGTATGGAAAGGTAGCCTATGAGTACTAACATGGCCACAACTGAGCGTGATAGGTATTCTTTTAGTTTAACGTGAAGGGATAGAAATTCAATATTGTCTTAACGAGTTGAACGATATTGAGCTCGACTAAATTTAAGTAATATTAAATGGGGACAGAAATACGAGAGAATATTATTATGGAAATGGAATGGAATCATTATAAGAATGTGAATGGGGATGGAGACGTGGACCCGGAGTTGTTTTTAGGAGCAGAGTGGACTCCATTTCATCGTTGGATCTCCCGTGCCAAATCCATATCTCTCTTCCCCACTTCCATTTCTCTCTAGGATTCTCCGACTTAATTTTAAAATTTAATAAACGATTAAAAAATATGATCAATAATCTAAGCCGAATAGAAAATATAAGCAAAAATATATTTGTTAAAATTAATCCTAAACCAATCAAACTCATAAACTTTTCAATTATCTAAACCATACGAGTTGGGTTGGATTGATCGAATTTTTTGAGTCATCATATTTTTTGAACACCTTTGATTGTCTTCCACAAAAAAATTGATGAACAAACGTGTTCTATCTTCAAGAAAGATGGTTAGAACAAGTTGTTGATGTCTCGATTCTAATATTAGTAGCTTGCACTCAGGTCGAGCAACAAGTTTTTTCTTTCAATTCTTTACATAAATTAATCAACATCCAGCTCATTCATACTCGAGCTCATTCATACTCGATGTCATATAGCTCAAACGAATCAAAAAAAGACAAAAAAATGACCAAGTTTTTCAAAAAAGGGAGAGACAAAACAACCATGTTCGTGTAGGAAAGAGTCAAAATGTGCGATGAAATTGCATGTGATTGCACTTTTATCAACCAACATGGCTTGTCCTTTCCCTAAAATTAAAGCCCTCCAATTAGGGTTTCTCTCTCATTTTGTTCGAAGATATAAATAAACATTATTACTTCTCCATACTCCCCATTCATAAATTCCTTGGATCGGGTGTTTAAACTTCGGTTCAAAAGATTTCGGTACAGTTTGTTGGTTGACATTTTTGGGTCGAGTCAACTCAACCAATTCAGCGGATTCAAAAACAGGTCTTTTTAAGATTATTACGAAAAATAAGAATATTTGACATCTTTAGCAGAGGGTTGAAACTGTATTGGACTGTAAACCCTATTCGAGTCATTTGGAAACAAAATTTCAACGCAACTTAAACCAACTCGTGTACGCTCTTGAAGGTTATCAACGCGTGTACATCTCTAATAATCGTCAAACATTGCGTGACTTGAGCATCGATCATTCGCTTTAAATTTTTTATTTCCTTTAAATTAAAAAAAAAACAAATAAAGTAATTATAATAAATAAATAAAAAGGAAAAAAATGATTGAGGTAGCTTTTTGCAGGCTTTTCCCATTGTAGTCGCTTTTGCTTCACGAGAGGATTTTTTTTCCCCTTTTCGTTTTGGGTAGATTTCCTAATTATTGTGCCTTAAATTATTATTTTTTATTTTTATTTTTTTACTAAATTAATACAAACATGTACTTTATTTTAAAAATATTACTAAATTTTTAAAAATTTTAATAAAAAAAAAGTTTAAGGGTATTAATGGAAATTTTAAAAACTCAAAGATATTTTTTAATACTTTAAAAAGTTATTGGTATTTTTTAAATTTTTTTGAAAGTTTAAATGTATTTTTAAAATAAAATATTAACGATTTATATTAAAAGAAAATTATTTTTTATTTTTTATTTTGATTTTTGTTAAAAAAAAGGTCTCTTTTGGTGGGGTATCCATACTTTTAGTTGTTTGGACATTCTTGTCCTTTGGTTCATGCTTTTCTAAATTTATTAATTTTGCTGATTCAAATTAATAAGATTTTAAAAAATGAGTGACTAAAGTATGGAATTAAAAATAATTTCTTTTCCATAATTTAAATTTTAAAATAATAATTATGGGAATGTGATAATTACAATTTAATTTATTTATATATAAATGATGAATCTATAAACAAATATTTTATAATTAATGTTCATGGAAATCATTTTATGGGTAGGAATAATGGATAAGATTTTATGATTGGTGTTGGTGGGGGCAAGGAGCTAGGAGCGTTCGGGACAAAGAGTAGAATTATTCAATGAAGTTGTTTAGTTTCGGGAGTTAGTTAATCCGAGGGGTTATAAATCTGGGTTTGAAATGCAGAACTAATAAGTCCGTGTTTGGAGTGTATTGTTGTCTGATGCCTATCAAGGGACGAGTACATGATCAGAACAAAAAAAAAACAAAAAAAAAATCAAGATATATAATGTGTAAGAAGGGTCAGGTTGATTGAGTGCCGAGCATGTCTGGTCAAGAAATGGCTCCGAAGAAAGCTATTTTGGTTCCCAATGTTTCTCCACACCCAACGAGCCGATTGAGTGCCGAATATACACAATGTAAATTTGTATGGTGGATAATGTAATGGCTCAAGCCCACCGCTAGCAGATATTGTCTTCTTTGGGTTTTCCCTTTCGGGTTTCTCCTTTCGAGTTTCCCCTCAAGGCTTTAAAACGCGTCTACTAGGGAGAGGTTTCTACACCATTATAAAGGATGTTTCGTTCACTTCCCGAACCGATATGGGATACCACAGATACTATAGCGTAAAATTTTCATAAATTTAAATTTGGGCTTTATAAGGGCCCAATAACTTATCAATATTCATTGGCGGTTCTTAAGCATTGGGCTTTTGCAAGCTGTTAAATTAATGGGCCTCTTCATTTTCTTTTATATTTAGCCTCAAAACCTTATTATATTTCAATTTTACCCTTTAGTTTTTCACCTTTTTATTTTAAGTTTGATTCCTAATAATAATTTTTTTAATGAAAATTATTGGATTTCATTTAAAAATTTAAATTTAGTCGCCCCAATCCAACCGACAACAAGAGATAAGAATACACACGATTGGCTGAGTTTCTACACGATTTATTTATCAATCCATCGTCGACTGTTTTGCTTTACCGTTGACTCTCGATGATCTAAAAGAATTTTTACGTGATGAAAGCTAAGCAACCAATTCATAGACGAAATTTATAACACAGTAATTCGGAATATTTTCATAAAAATTGGTTATAAATATTTTTCTAATTGTAAACTCATATGTAAATGATCAATAATAACTCTTATTTTAATATTTTGACGGGATCCCTAAACTTTTTTTTTAAAATTACACTATTTTAACGACTAAAATTTTATAAAACTCAAATATCAAACATTCACGAGTCAAAATGTATTACTAACATGAGTTACAAACGTTAAATATTCTTAATTTTCATAATAAAAGTTGGGTAGGGTTGGATTAAGTGTAATTCTATTTTTGGGTCGACTAGGTTGACCCGATCGAAAAAATGTCAACTCGTGAATTGACTCAAATTTTTTATTTTAAGAAAATTCAACCTAATCCAAACAAACAAATAAAAAAGAATCTAACAGGTGTCGGATAGATTGGGTAGTCCGAGTTGGTCGACTTCTTAGATTATATGAACACTCCTATAATCAACTTATGATTGAGGTTAATAATGAATTTTTTGTTGTTATAAAATCGTGAGGCTGAAGGTAATGGGCCAAAGCAGACAATATATATTAATGGTGGACTTGGACTGTTACAAATGATATAAGAAATAGACATCGGAGGACGGGCACATCCCACATCAGTTGGAGAGGGGAACAAAACATCCTTATAAGGGTGTGGAAACCTCTCCCTAATAGACTCGCACTTTAGAACCGTGAGATTAACGACGATACGTAACAGAGCATAGCAAATTGAATATATTTAAAATAAAATTGACTATGTAATATCTAATTTTTATTTAAAATTAAAATCATTTAATATTGAAATTCAAATATGAACAATAAACTAATATTGTGGGACAAGATCTTTAAGAAAAAAAAAGAAAATATTTTTCCACCTCATCTCTTACATAAGCTATTTATTATTTATCCAATTAAATAATAAGGCGGCTCAACCCCTTTTTTTCCATAGGTCTCTTAGTTTCTTTTATTTCCTTTTAGTCCTTCCAAATATTATTTTTTTAATTTAAAAAATGTTACATCGCCAAAGATGTGGGGAGAACCGTTTCGTTCAACGATGAACGTGTTTTTAATTGACCATGGTCAAGTCACCCATTCTTCGCTTGTTTTCCAACTATAGTTAAAGACCCAGATATCCAAAAAATTCAGCTCCTATGACTTTAAAATTAGTCTCGGGTAGAATTAGGTGCTTTCTTCTATTCCGTTCTTAAATTTTATTTTTTAAAAGAAAATTAAATTGAAATTAAATTTTATACTATTCTCGGGTCTTAATTCTCGTTTAATAACAATTTTTTTAATGTATTTTTTAAATTTAATAGCCAATAATCTCGAACTAAGCTAAAATTATAAAACAATTGAACTTACAAAAAAAAAATCAAAATAAAGAAATTATATTAATAAAATAAAATTTTGATCCTATTTTCTTTTATTAATAAAATATTAAATAAATAATCATATAAAGATCGATTTTTCTATTTTCATCGAAATAATTGAAAATACGTTTTTTTTAATTAAAAACAGAAACAAAATAATAACAATTAATTAATGCAATAAAATAAACAAATTAATTTTAAGAAAAACATTAATTTAATATACGTTTGTATCTCTCACAAATCTCTATTTAAACTTCCCATCGTTCATTGGCGAATTCGGAGTTGAGCGCTGAAACAGTTTTACAGAGCATCTTCGTTTCGAGATCTATGGCGGCGACGGTTACGAAACCGGTGGTTAAAGTGGCGGCTCTGTGCGGCTCTATTCGCAAGGCCTCCTACAATCGCGGCCTAGTTCGCGCCGGTACTCTTGTGTCGATTGATTTCTTGTTTCTTTATATCGTTGATTGTTGAAATTGGGAGAGGGATTTTCATTTTTGTTGCGATTTCTGTTCATTAGCGATCGAGATTTGCGAGGAATCGCTTGAAGGCGTTGAAATTGAGTATCTGGAAGTGGAGCCTCTGCCGATGCTCAATACGGATCTTGAAACGCCGCCGGATGGTTTTCCGGCGGTCGTTGAAGATTTCCGGCGGAAGATTCGTGAGGCCGATTGCGTTCTCTTTGCTTCTCCGGAATATAATTACTCCATTGCTGGTCTCGTTTCTCCTCTCTTTCTCTCAAGAACTCTGTTAACCTTCTTTCTTTTTTTTTTTTTTTTTTTTTTTTTTTCTTCTCTCTCTACTTTTTATAATTAAAAATTTGTTTTTAACAAAATTAGGATTAGATGTGTTCGTAAATGAGGTTGGGGCTTGGGAGAAGAGGGCGGGAAATCTCAATTTAAATTGAGAGTATGGATAGAGATATCCATTTAACCCACCACCGAACCCTAACTCAGTGTGGACTCGAGATAAATCTCAATTTAAATTGAAAGTATGGATAGAGATATCCATTTAACCCATCGAGCCCTAACTCAGTATAGACTCGAGATAAATCTCAATTTAAATTGAGAGTATGGATAGAGATACCCATTTAACCCACTGAGCCCTAACTCAGTATGGACTTGAGATTTATATATGTCTCCGTCCACTTTTTTTAATTTTATTTTTAAATTTCATATATTTCAAAAATATTAAAAAGACTTTCTATATGTGGTTTAATGTGTTGTTTGATTTTTTGACATTGAAATTAGTTTTTTTTTTTGTTAATTGAATTAATTTATTTATGTTGTTTTTTTTATCACATTCATACTCGTTATTATTATTCAACTATTAATTTATTAATTAAAAAAAACTAATCTTTTATTTTTATGTTATCAACATATATTAATTTTATATTTTATTTAGTATGGTAAGTAATTTACAATAAAGTTGTTCAAATCTAATAGTTTATATTAAATTTTTTTAGGGTGAAAATCTTGTAGAGAACTTAAATCCCACAAAAATAAATGAAGAATTTTGCGGGCTAGGAAATGAAATATTTGGTGGGGATGGATATAGAGAGGCTTCTCAATCCCTGCCTCGTCCCGTGCACATCTATTAAGTGTGGGAGAGATTTTTCCAATGAACTAAACAGGGTCGAGATAAGGATTATATTCCCTCATCCCGATCTTACTCTATCCTGCCTCATTTTTTTTTAATAAATATAAATATATACAAAAATAAAACACAAAACTAACGTGAGAATTGAAATAGGAAGCAAGGACGGGAGATAGAAAAGAGTCTTTCCTAGCTTGCCCCATAAACATCTTTATTTAAAGTGTGTTAGGTCATTTGAAAAAACGGTACTTTTTTAAAAACGTTAATAAATACTCATTTGGTAATATTTTATGTATAATTTGCAAAATTACGTTGATATTGACGTCATTTTCATTTTCGTTATTTGCAAATATTTTTAAAGAATAAATAATAATTAAATGAATTCCACCACAAGTGATTTGATATGAATTATTTTTTAAATATAAAGATACCTTTAATTCCGATAAATATAAAATATAAATAATACGCACATTATAAAACAACTAAAGTACTTTAAAAAGATGGTCAAAGTTTCTTAAATTATTTTTTTTAAAAAGTGATCATTGTTGCAGCTCCATTGAAGAATGCAATTGATTGGGCATCACGGCCACCAAACGCATTCGCCGGAAAGGCGGCGGCCATCGTGAGTGCCGGCGGAGGGTTCGGCGGAGCACTGGCACAGTTCCATCTCCGGCAAGTGGGAGTCTTCCTGGACCTTCACTTCGTCAACAAGCCAGAGCTCCATGTGAATGCCTTCCAGCCACCTCCCAAGTTTGATGACAACAATGGCGACTTGATTCATCAAGAAACCAGGGATAGGTTGAAGCAAGTTCTTCTCTCCTTGACCAACCTTTCTCTACACCTCCGATCAAATTAAAACAAAAACCGACCACTTTGATCTTTCGTATCTTTGCTTTCGCGTTTATTTTTGTTATCTCGAACTCCATCTGAATAACATCCATCCTCCTGTTTTTCGTTGGTGTTTATCTTTCATATAACTTTAACATGGCTTCCATTTGATCTTCCTTTCAAATTTAAGGGCAAAATTGATATTTGTTTAAAAAGTTAAAAGGGCAAAATAGGAAAGAAAAGTCTTTCCTCAATAACAACTTTTTCATGTATATTCGACAATTTATTTAGATTTTTGTGATTCTAGGCTGTGAGATCCTACGTCAATTGAAGAGAGTAACGAAACATTCCTTATAAGTGTGTGAAACCTCTCCCTACCAACACGTTTTAAAACCGTGAGGCCAAATGATGATACATAACAGGTCAAAGCGAACAATATCGGATAGCTGTGGGCTTGGGCTCTTATAGAGAAATTAACAAGAGATCCAAAAGAGGAACGAAACATTTCTTATAATAGTGTGGAAACATCTCCCTAGTAGCACGTTTTAAAATCGAAACATTCCTTACAAGGGTGTGGAAACCTCTCCCTAGTAACGCGTTTTAAAACCATGAGGTTGATAGTGATACGTAAGACCAAAGCGAACAATATCTGATAGTTGTGGACTTAAGCTCGTATAGAGAAATTAACCAAGTAAGGACGTAGAATTCAAATAGCTAAAATTTTAATTTTTTTCTAATTATAAATAAATAAAAATAACACTATGTTGATGTTTTGGGTAAATAAATAATTATTAATGGCTATATATTAAAAGTAATTACTCAATTTTGTTATGAAAAACAATCCATCTAAGCAAAGAGGTTAAAGGATCGAATCCGTTACCCGTTAAAGTTAAATCAATTAATAATTAATTTTTAAATCCATGAATAAGGAGAAAAAAAAAACCATTAGCAATAAGTCCAATAATTACAAGGGCCTGCCATTGGATATATAGGCCCATTAGAAGAAAATTGGGCCGGGATTAGAATTGGGAATAAAGCCCAATGTTCCAAATGGGCCCGAATTAAGTCAACATTTCATATTTGCCCCTTTTTAGCAAATTTATAAATATGATAAAAAAAAAACTTTCAAATTTTCATTATATTATTTAAATTTTAATACACAAAATTTAAATTGGATTAAAGTTTAAAAGGGAGGTAAAAACGTGGAGTGATGGAGACATGGGGAATGAAATGGTAAAAAGCAGAGAGTAAAAAAAAAGAGCGTAAAAATGTAAAAGTAGCTTGAAAGAGAGAGAATTTACGGTGGGGGCGGCCGCCTAAATCTCTGACCAGTTAAGCTACTAAGACATCAACAATTCTTTACCTTCCATTTATACCCATTCCCTCTTTCCTCTCAAATGGGATTTTTTTTTACCCTAAATGGTAAATTTAAATTTATATCTAGTAGTTAATTAAGTTTTAAAAAATTAAAAAAAAATTAGTAATTTATTAGACACTTGAAAAAATTAAAATGACGAGACTAAACTTGTAATTTAACCTTATAAAGAAAAACCCATAAAAATTTCGAGACTAAATGTTAGAAAAATCCATCTGACCACCTGTTCGAATATCAGATGAAATGACAGTAATTTAGATTTTCACCTTATGAAAGGTAAAAAAACCCACATTCATCAATTTTCATCCAATTTTCTAAAACATTTTTACTCTAAATGTACTTTTCAAACATTTACGAGAGGTTAACGATAATATTACAACTTCTGAAATAAGTGATGTAACAGCCTAAGTTCACCGCTTGTAAATATTGTCCGTTTTAGCCTGTTACATATCCCCGTCATCCTCACAGTTTTAATTAACGTCTATTAAGGAGAGATTTCCATACCACTTTCCGAAGCGTCGTGGGATCTCACAAATAAATTTTAGTATAGGGTGAACTTTCAATTTAATGGTTAACCTAATTGAAAGGAGATTGGAAAAGGCAGTTTCTGTTTTGGTTACTTCCACAAGCAATTGGGTTAGCATTAGCGTTAGCAATAGGTAGCCCACACTCCACTCTGCCATTTTTGTGTACCTTTGCTTTTTAGCCTTCCCAAATCCCTTTTTTCTTTTGTGCCCTATTCATCCTTCATCTTTTTTACCATTTCAAATTTTACGGTTTAGGTTTAAATCAACTCGGGTTAAATTATTTCATTCGTTAGTTTAAGTTTTTGAGTTTAATGGTGGTTTAGTAACATATATGGTATATGATATCGTAATCTTTAGAATGAGTTGTGTGATGTCTCATGTCTTGGATTCGGATCAGGATTTGTAACGACCCAGATCCACCGCGGGCAGATATTGTCCTATTTGAGCTTTCCCTTTTGGACTTCCCCTCAAGGCTTTAAAACGCGTCTGCTAGAGGAAGCCGTTACAAATGGTATCAGAGCCAGTCACCGGACGATGTGTCAGCCTTCTCGTTGTTCCCCGAAGGGGGTAGACACGAGGCGGTGTGCCAGTAAGGATGCTGGGCCCCAAAGGGGGTGGATTTGGTGGCGGTCCCACATTGGTTGAGGAGGAGAACAAAACACCATTTATAAGGGTGTGGAAACCTTCCCCTAGCAGACACGTTTTAAAGCCTTGAGGGGAAGCCCGAAAGGGAAAGCCCAAAGAGGACAATATCTGCTAGCAGTAGATCTGGGTCGTTACAGGATTTATGTGAGATCCCACATCTCTTAGAGAAGGGAACAAACATTTCTTCCTAGAAGTGGACAATATCTACTAGCGGTGTACTTAGACTCTTACAAATGGTATCAGAGTCAGGTACCGGGCGGTGTGGCCGCGAGGACAATGGGCCTCCAAACGGAGGTGTATAATATTATTTTGTTTAAATAAATTAAAACCTTACCATGTAAAAAAAAAAAATCACCACCGTTGACGGCGGCAACCGCCTCTCAAACAGTGGCGGCGGAAGAAAGCGTGCGCGCACATTCACCTCGCCGGCCATATTTTTGTCAAAATGTTTATTTAAAAATTTATAAACAAATAAACATAATTACTTTTGGAGCAATTTTAATTTATTTTAGGCTTCAAAATGTCAATGGATTATTATTGTTATTTTTTAAGTCGACTCTATATTTAATATATTTAGAAAGGTTAAATTATAAAATAAAATTTATATTTTAGAATAATACTACACAGGTCTCACGTCTATGCACATTAATATATATCGATTTAATCACTCTTTGAGTTAAAATTTCACGACATGTACTTAATCTACGAAATCTAATCACATGAACTTGTTCGGGTTTGAACAGACATCAAATAACCATACCCATTGCCATTATTTATATCTTTGACTTATTGTCGTCTTCTTAAAATTAAAAAAAAAAACATCATTTTTTACAACTCGATAAACGGTAATACGGTAGCACGACGTCCGGTAGACTTTGTTACAAAAGATGCTTACCTATCAAAAGACGACCCCAACAAGTAAATGCTAGGCTACAAAAACTTTTTACTACCATTGTTCTTTTTTATCTTGTCGTGGTAGGGTAACACATAAATTTTACACCAACCCCTTGGCGACATATAAAATTTAACTCGACACCCACCCAGTTACTCAGGTGGTAAACGAATTGGACATTGACATACAAAAATAATAATTAGGCTAAATTATACAAAATACCCTTAAAAATTCGGCGTATATTCAAGTGAGATTTCACATCGGTTGGAAAGGAGTATGTAACATTTCTTATAAGGGTGTGGAAATCTCTCCCTAATAGACACATTTTAAGACTGTGAGGCTGATGACGATATGTAACAAATAAAAGCGGACAATATTTTTTAGCGGTGAGATTGAGTTGTTACAAATGATATAGAGTGTAGAAACTGGCTCCCAAGGAGGTGAAGTGTGAGATTCCACATTGGTTGGAGAGGAGTACGAAACGTTCTTGATAAGAGTGTAGAAACTTATATCTAACAGACACGTTTTAAAACTGTGAGGCTAACGACGATAAGTAACGAGCCAAAGCAGACAATATCGAGGAGGAATGGGCTTGAGCTGTTACAGTTCAAATTATATCCTCGAATTTACATATCAACTGCTATGCTAACATACGTGAATGATGTTTTCAT
The DNA here is from genome assembly GCA_033971965.1 of Cucurbita ficifolia. Lineage (NCBI taxonomy): Eukaryota > Viridiplantae > Streptophyta > Magnoliopsida > Cucurbitales > Cucurbitaceae > Cucurbita > Cucurbita ficifolia. Next base: position 10,763,283 of record CM066979.1, read on the forward strand.
CGGGCGTTACCCCAATTTGAAAATTTAAGAATAAAGACGAGAACTTTTCAAAGCTCGGGAGTATAACCGAAACCCTACCAATCGAGAAGAAGGGTATTATAGGAAAGTGAAAGATTTGAATTGGGAAGAAGTTAAATAGACATGGAATTGAGTGCATTGGAAAAATTAAAGAAAGAAAAAGTTAAAAGACAAAAAGACTATTCTAAGTCTGACAACATAACATTGTACACATCAAACCTTCATTTTTGGTCCAATGCTGTCCTTTGTCTTTTCCATATCATCACCACTTTGCCTCTATTTATGTTGACAATACACTCACCTTTGTCTCCCCCACCTCTCCCTATTTGCCAATGCCCAACCCATTGCCCATAGGGCATATGCCCTACAAAATTTCCCCATTAATACAAAGATCTCTACTTTTCTTTTCTTTTCTTTTCTTCCCTATCAAATGGCCTCTCATCTTACACGTTCCCTAATATTTGACCCTTCAAACTTATGTCTTTCTCTTTAATGGGTGCATGTGGGTCGATCCTATTCGGTTTTAATTGGGTATGGTTGGTGTGCAATTACGCTATTCAATCATTTTCGGCTTCTGGGTCTTTTAGCTCTGGCTGATTATGATTGAATTACGTGCACACGTCTTTGAGACATAGAAACTTATATGAGTCCTATAGATTAATAGTGTTTGCCAAATTATAAAGACTATTCGTGTATTATTGTTCATGTGGTCTTAACTGAATCAATTACGTGAGTGTTTGTGGTTGGCCAAAAGTTGGTAATTGGATGATCAGTGCTTCGAATTTGAACAAAAGTGTGTAACATCCTAAGCCCACTAGAAGATAATGACTTTGCTCTTAGTTTTTCCAAAAACTCTCGTGAATTGACTAAAGGAGATAATATTTGCTAGATGTGGGCTTTGACTATTACAAATGGTATTAGAGCCAGTCATCGAACGATGCGAGCCTCTAGTCGTAGTAGGGCTAAACCTTTTTCATACTAGACGTGTTTTAAAATCGTGAGGCTGATGACGATACGTAATGGGTCAAAGCGGACAGTATCTACTACCAGTAAGCTTGAGCTATTATAAAATGTGTAGACTGCTCGGGTTTCGATATTAATAGCTCTATTTAATTTGAGAAAAAATTGGTTTATAAAATAATTATACAAGTTTGAATATTGAGAGATTATATTAAAAAAATGGTGAAGATTCCAACAAGATAAGTTGTGGGTAATGGAAATGTTTTGTTTGATAGCCAAAGTTGAATAATGGTATGTCCAAATACCTTTGTGAATGGAGGGGGCATTACTTTTTTTTCTTTTTTTAATTTTAAAATGACAATAATTTGTAATATTAATTAAATAAATATATTATAATGTTTTTTCAAATGCAAAACAATTAAACTATCTTAGTCAAAAGCTTATCTTTAATATATATATATATATATATATATATATTAAAAAAATAATCTTGAATTGTGGAATCACTTTATGGTTGTCTGGTGTATTTTTTTTTTAAATATTGTTTTTAATAATTATTTTGGTATTTTTGTCTAGAAATTAAATACAAAATAAAACTAAAATGGATATATTTAAACCACAAATATATTATTAGAAAGTTATTATTGTTATTTTTATTTTTATTTTTCATTTCTCGAAATTAAATGATAGTTTCCTTAACAAATATTGTCACATTATAAATTTTATTTATTTAACATTAGTAATTAAAATATCACAAAATTCAAATATTAAATATTTATAAGTCACCAGTTTTTATTGGTTACAAACGTCAAATATTCTTAACTTTCGTATTAATCTTAAAAAGTAAAGTAAGGTTGGATTGTAACCCTATTTTCAGATTGGTGCGGTCAACCTCTGAACCTATTCGATTTTTCGGTTTTTCAAAGATACCATCTAACTCAAATCGAAAAAAGAAAAATTCTAACCCAACCCAACATTTATAGTTCTGATTGAATAGTCGGAATTCGTTGAATTCTCGAGTCATATGAACACCTTTGAACGAGAATCGAACATCGTAACTATAGTCTACTAATATTAAAAAATATTTAATATTCAAAGATAAACAAAATCGAAGGTTTAAATTACCACAATGCCCAAGGATTATGTCAAATAAAATATTGTTGGATGTATGATCCATCATCATCATCATGTACTCATGATGATGATTTCAAGTTTTGATGTATAATAGGACAAGTGTCAACTTTTAAAGTCACTAACGCTAACTCCATTGTGGGCCCCACTTCGCTCCTTTTTTTAGGGAGTGGAGTGGGCCTTTTGGGCTTTGACCTAATTAAGATTAACAAAGTAGCCACCACGTCTTAATTTTATTTTATGTTTAATTAATTTCTTAATTAAATTCACTCTTCTCCCACAATATTTTAATTAACATATATTTTCTTTCATTTTCTCCCACGATTTTCTCATGGGTAATTATTAAATAATTTTGTGTCCTTAATCAAGTCAATAATGTTGCTTAATTATAAAACATTCTTTTAAATATAAATTAATTGATCCACGACTGAATTAATTTTATATTTTTTACTAATTTATTCCGATAAAATTTAACCTAAATTTTTATTTATTCTAATAATACAAATATGTATGGCTAAATGGATTTATTGATTCTAGGTTAATTTCAACTAATTACCTAAGATCCCATATTAATTGAAGAGAGGAACGAGTGTCAGTGAAGACGCTGGCCTCAAAGTGAGATCCACCTCGATTACGGAGGAGAACGAAACATTCTTTATAAGGGTATGGAAACCTCCCTAGCAAATGCGTTTTAAATTTTTTAGTTCAAAGAGGACAATATCTTTGACTGTTACAGATAATGTCCAATACAAATATAGAAGACAGTACTCGAACCGTAACAATCTTCCCGACACTCCGATTAATTTTAATAAACCATGTTTATAAAAAAAAAAACAGGAAGACACAAAATTACTCGTTTTAGGTTAATTTCAACCAATTATGTAAGATCCCACATTAACTGAATAGAGGAACGAGTGTAAGTGAGGATGTTGGCCTCGAAACAAGGTGGATTATGAGATTCCATCTCGATTAGGGAGGAGAACGAAACATTCTTATAAGGGTATGGAATCCTCCCTACAGACTGTTTTAAAAAACATTGAGGGGAAGTCCAAAACGTAAAGTCGAACAATATCTTGGACTGTGACAGATTATGTCGAATACAGACATTGAAAACAGTACTGGGACCGTAATAATCTTCCAGACACTTAATTTTAATAAAAAAAGGGCAAAAAAAAAAAACACAAAATTATGAGCATCTTTCTCGTCCCTCCAAATGTTTGGTTTTTTAGTTATTTTAGGAACCAAAAGCGGGAGGGAAAAGGAAATGGGGTTGAATTTCTTGGTCCAAATAATTCTAAAATTGAAAAAACTAAAATAAAAAAAATAAAAAAAAATAAAAAAAATAAAAAAAGAAAATAAAGAAAAAAAAGAAAATAAAAAAAAGAAATTAGCGAGACAAAGAGAAAAGGTCAGTCATTGGTATCAAGAACCTTTTGCTTTCCTCCTCATCAATCAAACAGCTTAATTCTTTGGTTATCCCTTTTTTAATTTTTTTTTTAGAAAAAAAAAAAATTGATTCTCTTTCCATTTTCCAAAATCCGAAACTTACCCATTTCACAAAATCATGATAGAACCTCAAAACTAGAAGAATCCCGCTACGAAGAACACAAATAACGCCGTATTTATGTAATCCCTCTCCGTTTCATTCCCTTTCAATCGCTCTCTCTTTCCCATTTTCCTTCCCTTTTGAAAGATTCGATTTACCGACGTTTTTCCCGATCTGGGTTCTTCGATTTCCGGCGAAAATGGGCGAAGGGAGCGATGAATCGAGGCAAGAAATGACCTAAATGTCACCAAAATCCCTCAAAAAACAGAGAGATAGGAGAGATTCAGAGTGATAATGTACAAAAAAAACGCTGGAATCGTCAAGGCTTGGAAAGCAACCGTTCGTAAAACCCAAAACTCCGCAAAGAAAAGGGCTAATAGCATATTCGCAGCAATGTCCGTCGCTCCAGCAGACGACGAACCAGGCCCTGGTGAGCTTCATCACGCGGAGAGAGCGATACCTAATGGCGATTTCTACACAGGGCAATGGATGGATAATATGCCGCACGGCCATGGCAAGTATCTTTGCACCGATGGGTGTATGTACGTTGGCGAATGGTATAAGGGCAAGACATTAGGCAAAGGCAAATTCAGCTGGCCTTCTGGTGCTACTTATGAAGGCGATTTCAAAAGCGGGTACATGGATGGTAAAGGTACTTATACTGGCTCTTCTGGTGATACTTATAGAGGGTGTTGGGTTATGAATTTAAAACATGGACAAGGAACACAAAATTATGCTAATGGGGATTATTATGAAGGGGAATGGCGTAGAGGGTTTCAAGATGGGCAGGGGAGATATCAATGGAAGAATGAACATCATTATATTGGTCAATGGAGAAATGGGAAGATTCATGGTGATGGAACAATGGTTTTGAATGATGGGAATCGTTATGATGGGTGTTGGGAAGATGGGTTACCTAAAGGGAATGGAACGTTTAGATGGAGTGATGGGAGTTGTTATGTTGGTGTTTGGAGTAAAGATTGTGATGAACAGAGTGGAACATTTTATCCATCTGGTTCATCAAAGAATGAAGAAATGGCATCTGATCCTCAGGGGATGTTGGTTGAGTATTTGAATGATTGTGTGGTTTGTAATGGGGAGAGGATATTGATTTATCCGTCTCAGAAGATGATAACATGGTCGGGAATTGATCTCGGTTCGTCGCCGCAGAAGTTAATGGCATCTAGGAAAGGGATTGATGGGAATAGGAGATTGAAAAGATTATCTGTTGATGGGAAAGTTTCGAATTCTAGTTTTGATTCGATGAATGATGGATCGACGAATGAAGTGAGTTCGAGAAATGGGAAAGGAATTGGGAGTCGTCATCAACGACATGATTTCGAACGGAAAGGGAAACGACAATCGAATTTGAGATTTCAGCCTGCTAATAGACAGGGTGTTACGATATCGAAAGGACATAAGAACTATGAACTCATGTTGAATCTGCAACTCGGGATTAGGTATATATAAATGATTCAGCTACGTTTATCACGATGCTACTTCGTGTTCGAATGTTGTATCAAATGAGTATCTGTTAGCTAGCCAACTTAGTGATCTTTTTGTTCCATAGCGCAGGCATTCTGTTGGGAGGCCAGCTCCAGCGACAACGCTTGATCTAAAGTCGTCGGTTTTTGATCCGAAGGAGAAAATCTGGACGAAATTTCCACCGGAAGGTTCCAAGTATACACCACCTCATCAATCTTCTGATTTCAGATGGAAGGATTACTGTCCTGTTGTCTTCAGGTCAGTGCTAAACGTAACGATCGGCATATTTCTTGTTCGGTTCGAAGTTTTCAGTCATCTTATCGAATTTGTAATTTCAGGACTCTTAGGAAACTGTTCAAGGTCGATCCAGCTGATTACATGCTATCTATATGTGGAAACGATGCCCTTCGAGAACTCTCGTCCCCCGGAAAAAGTGGGAGTTTCTTTTATTTAACCTACGACGATAGATACATGATTAAAACGATGAAGAAGGCTGAAGTGAAAGTTAGTCCTGTCGTGTCTCTCAGCTGTCGTACATGTTTTTACGAGTTGAATATATTCCAATCTTAACACGCCACGATAACGTGCAGGTTCTCTTGAGGATGCTTCCTGCCTACTATAAACACGTTCGATCGTTCGAAAATACTCTCGTCACTAAATTTTACGGCCTTCATTGTGTTAGATTGACGGGTACTTCACAAAAGAAGGTATTAAAGGATAGTAAAGCATTACAATGGTTGATATAGATCGTTAAATTCATAGATGTTCTTGATTTACAGGTTCGATTCGTGATAATGGGAAACCTGTTTTGTTCCGAGTACACTATCCACCGACGTTTCGACTTGAAAGGTTCTTCACACGGTCGGATAACTGATAAACCGGAGGCCGAAATCGACGGAACAACCACGCTTAAAGATCTCGATCTTAATTATATATTCCGGTTGCAGAAGATTTGGTTTCAAGAGTTTTGTAGGTAAGAACTTCTCAACATTTTTCCTTATCAGTTTTGTTTGCAAATCATTTCTGTTCATGACAAAGAATTTGTATCCAGGCAAGTAGACAAGGACTGTGATTTTCTTGAACAGGAGAGAATCATGGACTATAGTCTATTAGTTGGTCTTCACTTCCAAGAAACTTCGGATCGGGAACCGAACATGCTCGATAGCCAAGATTCAGGTATCTGCTCATCGGTTAAGGTTCCGTTCCAAATCATAGTTTCAGCAAGCAATCTGATATTCGGAAATGTATCTTTCAGGAAGTAGAGATCCTAACTATGAAGCAGACGGTCAATTCACAGAACAAGACTCGGGCAGGTAGAATGAACTCGAGTTATTGATATTAAGTTACTGAATTGTAACAACTCAAGCTTACCGCTAGTAGATATTGTCCTCTTTGGGTTCTCCCTTTTGAGCTTCCCCTCAAGGTTTTTAAAACGCGTCTGCTAGGGAGTGGTTTCCATACCCTTATAAAGGGTGTTTCGTTCTCCTCCCCAACCGATGTGGGATCTCACAATTCACCCCCCTTCGGGGCCAGCGTCCTCACTAGCACTCGTTCCTTTCTCCAATCGATGTGAGACCCCCACCAAATCCACCCCCCTTTGGGGCTCAGCCTCCTCGTTGGCACATTGCTTGGTATCTGGCTCTAATACCATTTGTAACGACCCAAGCCCACCGCTAGCTGATATTGTCCTCTTTGGGTTTTCCTTTTTGGGCTTCCCCTCAAGGTTTTTAAAACGCGTTTGCTAGGGAGAGGTTTCCACACCCTTATAGTGTTTCGTTCTCCTCCCCAACCGATGTGGGATCTCACAATCCACCCCCTTTTGGGGCCAGCGTCCTCACTGGCACTCGTTCCTTTCTCCAATCGATGTGGGACCCCCACCAAATCCAACCATCTTCGCGGCCCAGCGTCCTTACTGGCACATCGTCTTATGTCCACCCCCTTTGGGGCTCAGCCTCCTCGCTGGCACATCGCCCGATGTCTGGCTCTGATACCATTTGTAACGACCCAATTCCACCGCTAGCAGATATTGTCCTCTTTGGGTTTTCCCTTTCGAGCTTCCCATCAAGGTTTCTAAAACGTGTCTGCTAGGGAGAGGTTTCCACACCCTTATAAAGGGTGTTTCGTTCTCCTCCCCAACCGATGTGGGATCTCACAATCCACCCCCCCTCGGGGCCCAGCGTCCTCGCTGGCACTAGTTCCTTTCTCCAATCGATGTGGGACCCCACCAAATCCAACCCCCTTCGCAGCCCAGCGTCCTTACTGGCACATCGTCTCATGTCCACCCCCTTTGGGGCTTAGCTTCCTCGCTGGCACATCGCCTGGTGTTTGGCTCTGATATCATTTGTAACGACCCAAGCCCACCATTAGCAGATATTGTTCTCTTTGGGTTTTCCCTTTTGGGCTTCCCTTCAAAGTTTTTAAAACACGTCAGCTAGGGAGAGGTTTCCACTCCCTTATAAAGGGTGTTTCGTTCTCCTCCCCAACCGATGTGGGATCTCACAAAAATCCTGCAAGAACCTTCTCACGATACCATTGTAGCATAGCGAGAAACTCGACCATCCGTGCTTGTTTTCAATATTTTGCTGATGCACCATGCTAGCTAATGCCTGATTTCTTCCATGCTCTAGTTTATTAGCTTTCTGAAATGGATTCTTTCTTGTTCAACATCATTACCAAATTACTTCAATCATTTACTTTTTCAGGTGGACTTCCATTAGATTAGGCATCAATTTTCCAGCACGGGCAGAACGGACGGTGAGACAAGGAGAACCCGAAGCTCAGCTAGTAGGAGAACCAACTGGGGAGTTATACGACGTGATCATTTTCTTCGGTATAATCGACATACTACAACACTATGACATCAGTAAGAAACTCGAGCATGCTTATAAATCGTTTCAATACGATCCATCATCGATATCTGCTGTCGATCCAAAGCAATATTCAAAACGTTTTCGAGATTTCATCTTCAGAATTTTTGTAGAAGACACTTGAAGAAGTTATACTGACCCACCCAATTCATCAAAACTTGCACCAGTGGCCATCGTTGTACAGTCGGTCCGTTGTGAGAAATGATATCGGTTTTTGATAGTCGTAGCATTCGGCCACGAGAAGAAGACGTAAAGAAAAGACAGGTAACCATTTGGTGTATAAAGTAAAGTAACCATGTAGAGCTTTGGCAATTATGCATTGTATTCTTCCTTCTAAGTTAGAAAATTGTGATATGATTTAGAAAAGTTATAGATGAGAGTTGGTCACCCAACTCTTACTAATTTGTAAATGTATCTCTTAACCCAATGGTTGAAGCCCCAAATAACTCGATTTCCATTGTTCTTTTCCGTTGCTTTCATATAACCTACGCTCTTAAGTCCACTGCTAATAGATGCTAATAGATATTGTCCTCTTTGAGTTTTCTCTTTTGGGTTTGTCTTTAAAGTAGCAGATATTGTCCTCGGTGAGTTTTCTCTTCTGGGTTTGCCCTTAAAGTAGTAGATATTGTCCTTGGTGAGTTCTCTTCTGGGTTTGCCCTTAAAGTAGCAGATATTGTCCTTGGTGAGTTTTATCTTCTGGGTTTGCCCTTAAAGTAACAGATATTGTCTTCTGTCCTTAAAGTAGCAAATATTGTCCTCTGTGAGTTTTTTCTTCTGGGTTTGCCTTTAAAGTAGCAGATATTGTTCTTTTTGAGTTTTCTCTTTTGAGTTTGCTCTTAAGATTTTTAAAACGCGTCTGTTAGGGAGAAATTTTCATACCCTCGTAAAGAATGTTTCGAATGTTTCGTTCTTATCGTTTTGAGATCCTTTTGTTTTTAGTGAGAGATAAGGAAATGATTTTGGTTATTTGTTATTCTCGAAAAACGGGTAGTAGACAACAACTTAATCTTGGGATGTTTTGGATATAGATATTGAATATTGTCTTTATGGCTTAAACCCATGTTTATGTGGATTAGCGATGAGCCACTGGGTTCTCGTACATCTTTTTTGCGTACCGTTTAGTCACGTTTCTTTGCTATTTGCTATGATATGTAGTCGGAGTCAATCTCCTACACTTTGTACAATGAGGGGCCAATAATTCCTACATAGCTTGTGAGCTATGGATTTTGGTCACCTTCTCGTGTTGGCTCCGACTTCACTCATTTAGCTTCCTACAACATGTTCACGATGAACACGGTCTCAATCATAATTAGAAAAGATCCATATCAGTGACAATATTCGAAGTCGTAGCTAAAAGATAGTAATAGTGAAGCAAGAAACGGTGGTATTCACAAGTAGATACTCGATGGTTACGAGCGTTTCTTAAAAGCTTTTCGAGATAGACAATCAAACAAGAGATGAGGCAAGCTAGCTTGCTTCATCCTAGTAGAGATATGATATCTTTCAAGGTTCCGAGCCGAGACCCGAGCCGAAACCCAAGCTGAGACCGAGGTTTCGGGTAATTAGGAAGAATGAAGAGGAGGAGTGTGTCTATTCCCTGTGATGGCTACCACTTTCCAAATGGAGATGTGAAAGAGATGGGTATCCATTTTTGTGATCAACTCCTTGATCATAGAGAAAGCCTTTGAAGACATGGCCACCAATGTTGACTGTTGCTTGGTATGCTAACTCTCCTTCACCACTGCTAATGGCTGTCACTCTATGGTACCGGAACACGGCGGGGGCTCGAACTTGCCCCGGTAACGTCTTCTTGAAGCTTGCATCTGTTGTCAAAAGCTATCAGAGTTCCAAGAAACAGAGCAGATTTGAAGAAGAACAATTTGAATCTTCTGAATTCAAGATCATGAGGAAAACAGAGTGTGAAATATGAAAAGATTGTTGGGTTTTTTAAGAACAGATAAACAAATCATTACACACAAAGAAACAGAGAGAAACAGAGAAAAAACAGAGAGAAAAAACAGAGAGAACCACCTTGATGGTTGGAGGTTGTTTCAAAGCTCCGGGAGGTGGTGGCGATGGAGGCAGAAGCGAGAGAGGCGGCGGCGGGAGTACTCTGCGAAGGAATCAAAACTCTGGGTCTTTTAGCACCAGCAGACGAAGAACCAGAAGAACCACCGTCGCCACTAGCAGTGGCGACGCCGTCCATCACGACCAACATCTGACGTTCACGGCGGCGAGACGCCGGAACCCAAGTACTCTTCACATGAGTAGAGCAATGATTCCCACGTCCTTTACAACAAGTCCTGCACCTCCGATACTCGCACTCTTTTTTTGCTCTGTTTCCACAGTCCCTACAAACCGCCATGGAGCTGTCGCCGCCGATAAAAGAATCCCCTTTCCCAAACCCAAAATCATGGGTTTTCTTCAGATTCTCCAAACTCCGAGTACGATCAGTAAGTTGCTCGGGTGTCTGATTAGGCGGAGGCGGGAGAGATGGGGTTGCCGCCAAAAGGGGAAAAATGCCGACGCTGACGCCGAGAGCAGCGGGGGAGTGGAGAGGAAGAGAAGGATGATGATCGGAAGTAGACGTGGGAGCTAAAAACAGAACATCTCTGAGACCCAACATTGAAAAACAGAGTGAAGAAGATGATTGATTGGAACAAACTGAAGAGGGTAATTCAGATTTTGGGTAAAGAAGGGAAGAACAGTATTTAAATGAAGAATAAATTTGTTAGAGGAAAGCAAATGGAATCATGTTGGTGTGTTCATGGCGGGGAATTTCTCTGAATTCACAGTAACAGAGAAGAGAGAAAAAGGAAGAAGATGAAGTGGAATGAATAATTCTTCAAACTCTGCTGTGACAAAGTTGTTTTTACCGCTATCAGTATATTTGATTTGAAAAGGAGAGGCAATTCACCTTCTTTCTTTTTTTTTTTTTTTTTTTTAAATAAAATTATTTTAGACAATACAATTTTAAAAAACATTTAAAATTTTAAATTCAAAGTTCTACATATTTTTATGACGTTTGTCCTCATTTTCCCGTAAATTATCGAACATTAAATTATTAAACACGTTTGGTTTTAGAGTTTCTATCTCCCTTGTTAATATAGATAGTAACTTTAGTTCGCTTGTTGGGTTGGTGACCTGAGTAACTGGAATAAAGTCTACAACTCAACCCAACCCAACACAATTGGGTTGGATTGAGTTTTCGGGTTGTTCTTCGTTTTAATTATTTTAAAAAAATTATATTTATCTACGATACATGTTTCATTAATAACTAATCGATTACAAAGGTCAAATAATCTTAAGGTTCATAATAATTTTGAAAGTATGATAGTAACCCTATTCTCTATGTCAATCTACGAATCAACCCAAATTTTCGAATTTTCCAAAAATTCAACCCAACCCGAACAAAAAAGGAGTTGGGTAGTTTGGGTTAATTGAGTTCTCGAATCTTATGGACACCTCAGCTTTTAACCCTTCTCGAACCCTATATCTTAAGGATCACTCTCATTCGGACGTAGTATCAGTTCATTCATACAACTCTTCAATACTCGTTTACTCGAGCTCCATATACGGTAAAAGTTCAAAATTTATCAAACGCTTTTTTTAAGTGAGATTTTTAAAATACAACCTTGAAGTTAACTCCATGATTTACCTTTTATTTTTCACTATTGAGTAATAATTTGATTAAATGAAGTTTAATTATTAATTATTATTATTTGGAGGAACGTCCAATCAAATCAATAGCCCTTTTTATTATTCACTTTTTGTCTAAAGTTAGGAAATGGTAAAATAAAAATAATATAATAATATAGGATGCTTCATTTTGCCTACCACTTACATCAAATGTAATCATCCTATTTTATTTTATTTATTTTCCTTAATTTTAAATTATTAATTCTAAAAAAAAAAAATTTAAACTGAGTATATATCAATTACTGTTTTACTATGATGAATAATTAAACGTGACATGTAATTAAAGAAATTAAACTAAAAAAAATAAAAAAGAATTATTCCAAAGTGAAATATGGGAAACCCTAGATTCATCCAAATGTTACCTAAAGAGACACCTATGAGGCATAGAGGGATGGACCACCTACCCTCTTTAATGGAGCCCTAAGCCCTCCAACCATAGGCCCCTATGACCTATAACCCATCCCCCAAAAGGTTCTTACACATTTTTCAAGTTAGTCCTTTCATTTTCTCCTTTTTCTTATTTTTATCCCTCTTTTTCCCTTTTATTATTTTTTTCCCCTTCTTTTTTGGGTTACTTGTTGGGGAATGGGCACATTTTTATTACCTAATAATTATTTCATAACCATGCTTGTTTTAAATAATTAAAACCTTCTAGTGGGTTATTTTTATTTTTTCTTTTTTAAATATTGTAATTTTGTTTTAATTTATCCTTTTAAATAAATAACTATTTTTTTTTATATATATTTTAGGACTTTATTGAATTTTCATTTAAGAGTCGTAATTAATGCCACTTTTTTTTAATCAAATAAGTGGTTATTATTTTGTGTATAAATTTGTACTTCTAAATTACTTTTGTTTTTATTTATATATTATTGGAGATAAATATCTATATCGAGATGTTTATTGAATAGATGGAGATAGAGATGACTTTCTCGTCCTCGTTTCTGTCTCCTATTTTAATTCTCATTTTTGTGATTTTTTTGGTTAAATTTTGCGAGGAAGAGAATGATTTTTTTCTTTTAAAATTTACGGGAGGTGAATTTTCTACGAGGAATCATTTACGGTTTTTTTTTTTATCTCAATTTAACCAAATAATTTTTTGATAAATTTTCAAATGGTTGATTTTTTTTATGGAAAATATCATTAATTTTTAATTAGATAATTATTTATTTTTTCATAAAAAAATTAATTATTTAAAAGATAAATTTCTTAAACCTCTCACAGAAATTAAATAATATTACCTCAAAATGAATAAGTGCCGGGATAAATTCAGATTCCAAATCTTGATCTAAATTCTAAGCATAGAGCTTGGGGCGTTACATATAATTCAAATGCTTAACAATATAATTTAAACATATACAATTATCTAAATCTAATTTTGTCGGAATCATATCTATAAATACATTTGCTCGTGATATTCTTCAACTAATTTATGTGATAGTCGACAACCATATTCATCTCATAAAAACACTATTTACATATTATTGACATAATATGTCACGTAACCAAAGAATATTCTATCATATATGTGATGGAAATTAAAAGGTAAAGTTCTTTAATTAGTCGATTTCCATTATCGTCGACATCATCCCTCGCTCTCACCTCTAATCACCAACAACTCACCTAAATGCTATATCTTGCATTTCAATGACTCGATTTTTCCGTCCTTTGCCATTGTGTCTTTCTCCACCAGTTTCATATGTGATCCTTGATTTTTCGTCGAAATCAATTAGCCGAATCGACTAATCGATCAACTGATTTAAGTCATAGTCATATAAAATCTAGTTTTCAGTATTTGAAAACCAATATGATCGGCTCGATATTAGTTTTTTTTAAGTTGAAAATTGATTTAATATAAATATAATTATATGGAATGGTTAAATTGATGGGAAAGTACTCCATTTGAATTAAGTTTGAAGCTACTAAATTAATGGTTTATATATATATATATATATATATAAAAACCATTAATTTAGTTTTCGTCTAAAAGTTAAAATCATTAATTAAGTTCGGTTGTTAAAAAGATGCGAACAATCTGATTAAAGTTCACAACCTAACTCAATTCACGCAATTTTGTCGGGTTGTTTTCTTTTTTATTATTATTTAAAAAAGTATACTTATTCACAATACATTTACATTAGTAACTAAAATCTCATAATAAAACTCAAATATCAAACATTCATAAGTCATAATACATCACTAACGTTGATTACAAACATCAAATATTCAATCTTCAGAATAATCTTAGAAGTAAAGTAAGGTTAGGCTGAGTTATAATCCTACTTTTAGATTAGTCGGGTTAACCCAACTAAAAGAATGTCAACAAGCAAACCGACTTGGACGTTCGATTTTTCAAAAACTCAACTCAACCCAAACCAAAACAAAATCTAACCCAACCCAACTTTTATGATTTGGGATGAGTAGTCCAAATTGGTCAGATTCTCGGTTCATGCAAACACTCCTATTCAAAGTTAAAATGGTTCAAATCTCTATATTACAAAATAATTTTTTTTGTAAATAAATAATACGAGTATTATATCAATTCAGAGCCAAAAATAATGATCGGGTTTTTATTTAAATGAAAATTTCACATTATAGACTAATTAGAGAGAGAGAGAGAGAGAGAGAGAGAGGAGAGTAGGGTAAATGAGGGGTAAAAAAAGTAAATTGAAAGGTAAAAAGTGGTTTTGGGAGGGTAAAATTTGGGGGAAATAGAGAACTATGTACTAACCCTAAACCACCTATTCTACTTCTCCTTTTCATTTAGGTCTTCTCTTCCATATTCCTCAACCCTTCTTGTTTCTTGTTCTTATCTTCACCTAACCCAATACTATGCTTTGCTTTTCCCCCTCTACAAATTGTTGACTCTATCGTAGAGTTGAGAACGATCTACGTTTTGTTTGGTAATAATTTGATTTTCGTTTCCGACTTTTATAAAAGTAGGTTTGGTTTCTTCTCATCTTTTTCAAACATTTATTATAATTATTATTATTTTGTAAATACAATTTCAAAAATAAAAATGAAAACAATAATTCAACTGTTTGATAATCATTTACTTCGATTTTCGATTTTACCAGTAATTTTTTTTTTAACTTGTATTTGTTTATAGAATTTGACTAAGAATTTAAATCTGAGAAAAAAATGAACACCAATGTAAATGTACAGAAATTGTGAGTGACGAACTTCAAAGTCTAACACTCAAACACTCGATGCTTATCAAATGGAGTCTATTAGATTTCAAATTTTGGTTGAGATTTTTGAAAATAATTTTAAATACGTGGAATAAAGGTTTATAAACATAATCTTCAAAAATTAAAAAAATATATATTTTTAGAAAATTATGTCTATAAATACTACTTCCTCCACTTATGTCTATATTTTGAAAAATCAAATAAAGTATTTTATATTAAAAATGTTAAAAAAATTTGACTAATAATTCAAATATTTTATTCAAAAGATAAATTCAAGGACGAGAATTAGAAAGAAAACAAGTACAAATTCTCCTAAATGAAATGGAAAATAGTTTTTTTTTTTTTTTGCTTTCATAAAAAGAATTCAAATGTTTCAAGATAAAAACAATGGTAACAAGGTAAGAAAACAAGAACAAGTCAAATAACAAGTGGTTACCGGACATTATATAGAAGAATTAATTCTAAGGTAAATATAAGTGTTTTTTTTTTTTTTTGAGACACCTGTGAAAAAATTCAAACCTTTAACATTTTAATCAAGAACACAAGCTACACAAAAAAAGAAACCGAACTTATTGTTTTATTTTGATTTTTATTTGAAAAATGAAATGGGTTGAAAAAACTAACAGTAAAGATATTTCCAATCATATTTTCATCGATTTGATGGAGTACCAAACAAATTCAAAAATTAATTTGAAAATGGAGACATCACATTTTTTTTTCAACACAATAAATGAAGATTTGAACATATTAACCTCTGAGATGCAGTAAATGTCAATTAACGTTGAAATCTGTCTAATTTTGACATGAAAAATAAAGTTAAAAACATAAAATAAACAAAATTGTAATATACCTTAAATTCATCCTCAATCATTTATTAGGTAAATATTTTTTACCACTAATTTGTTAATCTAAACATAGCTCAACCAACGTTAAAACACATGTACCATTAATTAAGTAAAAACGATGCATGTGAGCAAACACAAGAAACATAAGACATGCAAATAATCTTATCTACTCCCTAAATCAGGAACCTAAACAATTATAGCAAAAGGTAATCCTCTATTGAAAAGAACAAAAGAACAGACCGATACTGTAGCCAAATAGAAACCATCAGACAAACAAATACAGAAGTCCTCAGACAAAATTTCTGATAATCATTAGTGTTGATTTATGAGCCAAAAACGTATGCTAAGCGGTAATTAAGCAATGAAAATGACATTGATTAAACGTCATCAAAGGCGTTATCTTAGCCAGAAAACATGAAAATATGATTGATTGTGAATGTCATAGCGTACACTGAACCTTGAACTATTATGTGTGCAGACATATGCTTTCCATGTTAATATTCACATGCATTATTGACCAGCAAACAGTAAAGATGGTGTAATGTATGCACGAATTTATCTTAGAGCTAAAGCAAATTTCGGATTCTAAGTGATGTCTAATAACTATGAATCCTTTAGAGAATAAGCACGCACCTTCAAGGGTAGGCCTGTTCACCACCAGTATATGTTGCCTCGATCGAAGCAGACCCTTCAGCTGCAAACTCATCCCATGAATTTGTAGATAGGATAACGAAGTCTGCAAGCTTTCCGGGGGACAGAGATCCGAGATCTTTGTCGAGAAAGGAAGCATAAGCAGCGGATATTGTGTACCTGCAGGGTTGATGTGCAAATGTTCTTGAACAGAAGTTGATTTCATTGAAGAGAGGGAAGAGATGATTACTTGAAACCATGCAAATTACCTACTAATGCAAGAGACTTTTCCAGTATAAAAAAAACAGATGAGAAGTATCCTGCATGACATTTCTGCTTTTGCAACTCTATCAAGAGAGACTATTGGTCTAAGCCTCCTTTGAGACATTAACTAATGGCAGCAACTCAAATCCATGTTGGGATTATAACAGAGATGTTGGGATTTGGGGTCTTGACCATATAAAGATTTTTAAGTCCTATCATCCTCCCATGTTTTTGGAGAATCAGAACAGGTTTAAGATATCTCCCAACTGGGTTCTTTCAAGCAGAGAAAACTTCTCAATTCAACTTTCCATTTTTATTATTTCGTAAATAAAAAAATTAATTCGAAATTAAATATATGAAAATATGTATGTAGGTAAGCCCAAAGGGAAGGAGAACAAAACATTCTTTATAAGGATGTGAAAATCTCCCCCTAGTAGACACGTTTTAAAAACCTTAAGAGAAGCCCAAAAAGGACAATACCGGCTAGTGGTGGGCTTGAACTGTTATAAATGATATCAGAGCCATACACCGGATATGTGCCAGCGTCCTCGCTGGGCCCCGAAGGGAGGTGGATTATGAGATCCCACATCAGTTGGGGAGGAGAACGAAACATTTTTTTTTTATAAAAGTATGGAAATCTACCCCTAGCCCGAAAGGGAAAGCCCAAAGAAGACAATATCTGCTAGCGGTGGGCTTGGGCGGTTAAAGAAGCACTTTCTTTGATTTCATTGATTTTGAGGAAAAAAGTTACATATAAAGTCTAGAATTCCTGGGTGTACAAAAGAAAGCACAGAAAACCCAAAGCATTTATGAATTCATCAAAGGATTTTAGCTTTCCCTTTAAACTTATGGCCATGTGTAATAATCGAGTCTACCATTTTTAGCCAATGAAACTAACACCCGAGATAGGATGAAGTAATGAAATAATATGTTCCACTCTTTCCTCTGTAAAAGCATTCGAAGAGGATATTCCTCGTTTTCTTCTGAATGTTTGCACAAAGGACGCCTATCAGGCTATAGGCATGAGTTCAGACTCTTTTTTCTCAAAGTTTTTTTAGCAATATTCAGCCCCTTGTGGAGGAATACTTAACACTGACCAATATGTAAGTTTTAACACATAGGTAAGAACTTAACACTTTTATTTATAAATAACTTTTAAAATGAGCAATTATAATTGAAAACACTTGGGTTGGGTCAGGTTTGGGGTAAGGAAATGAAATCCAATCACTGTCCAATCACCCAAATAAAAATTTATAAATTATTTTCTAATCCTGTCTCCATTTCAAACAAGGATTTTCCATTCCATTTATGGTGGTTCCATACGTACTTTTTCATCTCAATGATAGGTCAGGCCCCATATTTGACGAGGCTAATATTTGAAAATACTAAATTGCTTCTATAAATGCTGAACAGACCTTAGCATTAGAAACAAACAAAAGCGAGCTAAACCGGTACATTTGAGAGTGTAACTTACGCCTTTATTGCTTCATCGAGTGTGAGGCACTCTGATGGAATCCAAGCGTGATCCCAGGTTGGAGGTATCCTTTTCAATGCAGTCTTGATACCACCCAATGGATTGATATTTGCAACCTACACACAAGAAGAAATCTTAAATCAGCAACTTAATATATATATATATGAAATTTGTGTCATTTCCTAACTTAGAATTTTTAAGAACAACAGTGTTGAGAATTAAGCCTGCGTATTATTTAAGTCATAAAAATGTCACGAGCTCACCGGGCAATCAGAACCAAATGCTAAGCATGCTTTGCAGGTTAACAGTGATCTAAACAAGAAAGACTCTTTCTGAGCCCTCTGTGCCCCAAGTTTGTTTGTTGCTGACTCTGCATCATCCAGAAGGTGTTCTGGCTGCCAAGATATAGATTAGATCATCCATCAAAATAGATGAAACTGTTAAAGTAATGTCGAACTACCAACGTTCTAAATAGTAATGTTAAAATCAAAGTGTAAATCAGACTAAAAGGAACGCTTATTAAAAAATTTAATGTTTTGTACAACAACTAGCTACTAACGGAAGAAGATGAACTTAAAGAAGAGAAAAATACAAAAAGGGTTTTGACAATGCAAATAAATTATTAAAGATAAAATGGCGTAGATGATAATTTCCACAGATATAATCAATACATGGGAACGGCTCACAGTCTTAGAAAAGCATCAAAAAGAGAATTGATTACATCCATATTTTTTTATCCATTTAAATTTGTCCATACTATGTTCATAATATGAGAAAATTGATGTGAGGCGTAACTTTAATTTGATATGAAAGTTTTGTTAAAAGAACATTTCACGAATAGGTCAAATTTATCAAGACCTAACATACAATCATGCAATATTGAAAAAGTAGGACTGTGGGAAGAGAGCATAATCACCGACATCCAAATTGAGAAAAGCATAAGCTTTTCATGGTGGACAGTTTGACCTATTCTTTTTCGTTGATATTATTCATGCCACATGGCCCAAATATTAATCCTTAATCAGAGAATTTGAAAATGGAGACAAACAAGTCAAACGAGAGTCCATATGAGAACAATAAGAGACCTGGGCTGAAGCAATAATCCCAAGTTTACCAAATCGTTCAGGAGCTCCAGGTGCCAAATGTTGAGCGTGCTCAACCTACTCATGAGAAACAAAAAATAATGATGAGATATATTTATCAACAGATTGATCAGCTTCCCTATTTCTTAGAACACGTTACCCTAAATCTTCGATCCCTTGGGCCATTTGTGGAAATTACAGATTCATAGATATCAAGGATCATATCATTTGCTTTGTCGCCTATGGCATGAATAGCAACCTGAACCAAATTTAAGGTAAACCTATTGAATCATTATGTTGCAATCATGCTTGTTTAGATGAATCATAAACAATAACAGAGAAGGGAAAAAAATGACTTGAAGCTTAGATTTATCTGACTCCATGGTCATGTTGAAAAGGTTCTCACGTTCTGTCATTTGCATGCCGCAGTTATCAGGCTCATCAACATAAGGCTGCATAGATGGTAACATAAATATTTACTAAACTACGAGCCACATAATATGGAAACGATGTATAAGAGAAGTTTTACTAGAAAGATGAACACGTTGAAGATACTTCTGTTATAGAAAAGCTCAATATGACAATTATCAGCAAAAAGCAGGAAGAACCAAATTAATAGGTAGGCCCCAAAGGTGTAACCGCAAATGATTTCAACTTTAGGTACAGACTTCAAATGAATGTTTCAACTTTGAACATATCAGGCTCAATTGCCTGCCTAGTGGTGCGCTCACCTCATGAAACAGAGCAGTATGTGAACCTAAAGATCCATCAGCAAAACCCTTGACACCACCCAAGTAAACCCATGGGCTCACAACTTGTCCCATTTTGTGAATAAGATCCTGTGGGGGATAAAAGAAATGTTAGAAGCAACAACAAACAAGGGAGATACTAAAGCAATTAAAGTGATTGAAGGAGACTGTATAGCTAAGGTTGTTGCACAGTAATTAGTAGCACAGTCAATTAAAGCAAAGACCCTCAAAGGTGTAAAAACTTTAATCAACTACCCTAAAAATTGATAATAATAAGAAGAAAAAAAAGTACAAATTTTGGTTCTCTACTGAAAAATGAAAGGGTCAAATAAGCCTCCATATAAAGCTGAACTTTTAAATAATTAAACAAGCAACCATCATACTACAATATGGTAACTTATTATTGATAAACGAGAACGGAGTTATTATAATTACCAGAAAGTTAACAAAAAATATATATTTACTTGGAAAGCATTTAGAAGCCACTTGTACATGGATATGGTGAAATCTATTCCTCTTAAATGATGAATTGTAATATATTACATTAAAAAAACACAAGTAATCAAATTTGGCATTTCACTCATTATTAAACCTGTAAAATGAATGAATCAAACGATGCTGAGTTAGCCGAGCAATTGAAAATCAAGTGGCCAAATGAAGAATCCCCGTCAAAGAAATGTCAGGAGTTCTTTGTACTAGACAAAGCATAAAGGTTTACCTAACCTAAACGTAGCTCAAGTTCACACGAAGTCTAACTTGACAAATGAAATCCTTTACAAAAGGTTCCATTCAATAGGAAAAGCCCATATCTATGTTAATTTTTCCTCCATGCTTCTTATTGTAAAACTAACCAGCACATCCTGAAAAAATTGAATATATACATGCCAGAGAAGATCAATTATTAGAGTTAGCATGCAAACTTGGAAATATGATGAACATTATTTAAATAACATTCTTTTGGGTGTCATACGTGTAGATATGACCATGTTTCCATTGGAAAAAACAAGCAAACCCTGATCATCATCTTCCCTGAAGAATCTGCCCACTGATACACATCTGCCCATTTAAAATTATTGACGTAAAAAAAATGGTTTACTACATGAAAATGGAAAGCAAGGAAAGTAATCATATCTGACTATTGCGAGTTCTACAGCTGTATAAGTAGACATTTGAGGAGGCAAACTAAAGCAAGCCAAAATAAAAATGAGGCCTGAACTAGCAATTTTCTGACATAGAAAACACAGATTTAGCATGGCCATCCATTGAAGAACCATACAAAATTTACCTGAAAAATCTTCCCACGATAATTTCACTGATTCTCCTGGATAATATCTCCCAAAATCAACTATTGTTGTAACACCTCTAGTCAAAGCAAGTTTACTGACTCTTATCAATGCTTCTCTTCTTTCCTCCACTGTTACCTTGGGAATAAAAGGTAAGACCAATTTCCGTGCAGAATCAATCAACACTCCAGTAGGATCTACAGGGTGTAGAAAATGCTTTATAGATAATTTCATTTGGCCTCATTAAGATCAAATTCACCACAGAAATGTAGAAAAGGAAACGAACAGAAAAAAGAGAAATGATGTGCATGGACAAGAACTTTTTAACAATTAATTTTTAATGTCGTTAAGACCAATGTTCCAAAGCACCACAAGTTTCATGAAAGTATACCAATGTGGATAAATGTGCCCATTTAAAGAATAAGTTTCTTTTCCAGAAACTGACTGGTTTTTCATCACATAAGAATGAAAAAGGAAAAATGCTATTTCTTAGTACAATGAGAGCCTGCTTTCTTTATGGGACCCTTATGAACAGAAGATGGCATGAGAAGAGTGCTGCAAAATATTTTTGAAAAGGATTATTCTCGTTCCTTAAATACCGAAGAGGAGGTTTAGTCTATTTAGCTTCATTGCTTTATCAATAAAAGTATAGAAGAATGCACCCAACCAGCTTCATATTGGAAAGCAGCGCGACCTTAATTATACTAAAACTTTTAGATTTTGAAGTTTGCATAACCTGACTCCTATCCAAATAAGTTCATTTGACATTTTAAATCAAATAAGGTACAACTTCGATCAAAATTCAGGCCCCACTGAAACAGTAAAAAACAAAAAATAGAAAATATGCCGAGCTAGACTCTTGACCATATATAATTTAAATAAGAAATCAAATTTTCATTAAGAAATATGAAAGAATATACAAAGGCATTTAAAAAAATCGGCCTGGACAAGAGGAGCCAAACCCACATGAAGAGCCTCCAATTCGAAAAATAGAACCTAACTAATAATTACAAAAGGTCTGAATGATCACTGCCCATCATGTCTTGACCACATTGAACTATCTCACTGTCATACTCGGCATCTTTTTTTCTTTTCTTTTTTTTTTTTTTTTTTTTTTTTTTTGTGTGTGTGTGTGTGTGTGTTAAAGATCAAAAAGTATTTTTAAACTATCCTTGGAATATATAAGATACTCCTTCCTCTAATTTCTTCAAAATTATTTTCATTGTTAACATATTTTTGTTTCCTACCATTTTTCAACCATATTGTTAAACAATACCTCCACCAAGAGTTTTCACTACAGTCCCGCCTTCTGGATCTTCTGTTAAATTAGTGATTCCAGCCAATTTAAGTGTTACATTATTAGCCAAGCTCATATGGCCATCAATCCTTGACACAAGAACCTGTACACAAAATTTTGAATGTAAAATAAATGACATGTGATATGTTTCATGGAGTCACATTAAAGAAGAGATGGCTTACAGGGTTAGATGGCGTAACATCATCAATCCAAGAAGCCATTGGCAATTCACCTCCCCAAAGATCATTATTCCATCCACCACCCAATACCCAATTTCCTTTCTTAGCATCTGGATGTTTTTATAAAGCTCCAAAATTAGAAGGCTCTACATAATCATCACGTACAAGCCCACAATATTATAATCAATTATTTAGAAGTTAAAAATACAGTATATATTTGTTTTATTTTGTAGCAGCGAAAAAAAAAATCAAGAAGAAATATGTACAAGGAGGCTACCACCATCTAGGCAACCAAAGAGAGACCCGACAAAAAACAAGCGTTAATAAACAAAGAAACTAAGCAAAGCTGTAGACAATATGAACCTTAACTCTTCCGTCCTGGTAGGAAGGAGGACTCAAACATTGTAAGAAGAAGGTTTATAAAAGAAAATAGAAGAATTTCCCATTACAAGGTAAGTCTTGTCTTCTTGATATTCTATTTCTTTTAAAATGCCCAATAGGAGTCTTTTATTGGTAAGAGTTCCCTAATATTTTTTGTTCATTACATATGCCAACTGGGAGTCCTTTCCAATCTCACAGGTTCCTTGGATGAATGTCTTACCACCCCAAGGTACCCTTCTTATTCTCATTTTCTGGTTTGCCATTCTTTTCCCTTGAATTAAAGGTTTGTTACTTACTATTTTTTAAAAAAACAAGTGCAAAATAGGATAAGGCACCGCTATTGCTTAAACCAGAACTGACCATAGGATAGAAGCACTTACTAGACAAATTTTAACTTCAACTAGAGATTAGGTCCCCATGAAATATTGCAGTTTTACCAAGAACTGTAAAGTTAACCGAAGGAATCACCAGTTTAAGGCAGAAGCGCGGAACATATAATTCCAATGTCTTCCAGTGAAATCACATTTCAAACAAACGGGTTTGGGATATTTTCTATGATTTTTGCAAAGGCAGAATGTTTGAGGTTCTAGACTGCAGGAGAGGTTCTTTAGTTGGGATCTAGGAGTCCCAATAAAAATATCCCTCCAAGTCATTTATAATTGAAAAAACACGAACATCTAAACATTGAAGAAACAGAGACCAGAAAAAGCATGAATGTCTTCACCTCCACAAATCCCGCTCAAATTAAGCCCTATCATAAACTTTTTTTTTCCCCTTTTGCGTCAAACAAATGGCTACCTCTCAGGTAAAAGCATATAATCTATCAATTATCTGTGTAAAGCTACATAGAACCAACATGATAAATAGAAATGGACATTTAGGAAGATCATTTCGTCATAATGTAATCAAGAAGCAAGGACAAAATTATATGCATACCAGGTTGTAAATATGAGGACACCATACATTTGAAATCAACACCGAAAACATTTGATGAGTACGACAATATTTTTTGCTGGATTCGTGAACTATGATAAAGAGAGAAAATTACTTTTAGCTGCTTCTGCAATCCTTCTCACAAACTCGCTTTTATGATTTACACCATGAAGGTTCACTTGCTTCATCTGATTCATATGTGAATAGCCTAAACTCAAACTTTTGAGACATCGATGATAAAGGCCATATGGAAATTTCATTGGAAATAAAACTGAATTCAAACTGTTAATAACGCAATTAGTTAAGACACATGAAGCTTCACTAAAACCTGTAGTCCTTGATAAATTAAGTGGCCATGTGAATCAATAAATCCAGGAACCACAGTTTTCCCCCCGAGATTCAACTCTTTTGTCCCTTGTCCGACCAAGTCCTGTATTCACATAAACGATGAAATACTACATAAGAGAATGAAAACACATTTCGATTGCTCAAAACTCAAGCTCATTCAAATGGAGAGTAAACTACTTTGAAGAGGAAAATAAACTCAATATAAGTTCAATATTAGCAATAACGACTCCAAAATTCTCCTCTTGTAAGTACAATCATTAAAAACTACAAAACTTCCGATACTGCCTTCTGTGAAGCGGAGTTGAATCTAAACTCGCTCAAATCTCTAAATTCCAACCGCAGCACGCGCATTCAAATCTGAAAAAGCGAGGGAAGAGAGATGAGAAGAGATTTGAATAACCTGGACAGCGGAGTAAGTGCCAACACGAAGAATCCTGCGGTTGAGTATGGCCATGGAATCGGCGAAAGGAATAGAATCATCGCTGGTGAAAATGAGTGCGTTCTTCACCACCAAGTCAGCCACCGCACAGGAAGACGACGACATCGCCATTGGAGCTTGAATTTCAGCTCGAACGTGAAGATTAATGGAGGATACGGAAAGACTAAATTATAGAAAATGTAATATTTTATTTCAATAATACTTAATTTTTATATTATCATTAACTTTAAAAAAAATATATTTAAAAATATTTAAATATTGAATAGAAAACGTTAACATTTTCATAATATATTGAATTTCAAAAATTAAAAACAATTCTTACTCAAAAATATTCTTTTTTCCTCTCTCTCACAACTTTTTTATTTATTTATAATAATTTAATTCTTACATTTAAATTTATAACAATTTAATAAAATTAGTACCTAAAAAGTAATAATTTAATCTTACCGTAAACCTAGTCTAAGATCCGATCAAACCACAAAATCGGGCGAAAAATATATATGGAGTTTGGTTTTCCCATTTCCATTTTCAATCGAGGCTTCTCGTGAGCTTGTCATGATAAATACGCCACACAGTTAAAAAAAGTGCAACCGTGATAACTTTACAGCCAAAAAATCTTTACTTATATGCTCATTATGAATATATAAGATATATTCTGTAACTAATTATTATAATATATTCTCCTAATATTATGTCTTAATACAAACTATAATCCACCAAACTATAGCCTAAATAAGTGTCAGGGAACACACATGGACGCCCTTTTATGGGAAGAACTTTGGTCATGTGAGTTTTAATATGGTAAGAAATCACTTGTTCTTCGTTGGCTTCTATTAAAAGTTCATCTGAATTTACAAACAACAATGGCTGCTCCGACTCCAAAAAAGGACCAATTGTCATTAGTTTTGACCATGAAAAGACATCTTTCTCCATCTCCCAAACCAAGAACGTTTTTTCATTCCCTGCTTTTGAGCAGTGAAATATAGCAATTGATCCATTCAACATCCCCATACTTATATACTCCATCACATCCTCCTCCACTAAATTGTTCGGTACTGGAATTTCGCCAAAAATTTCTTCGCTCATGTCAAACGTGCGTATAATATTTTCATCTCTGTTTTTTGACCACCAATAAGATTTTCCTTCATGATGCATCTCAGGAGCAAATGATATCGATACACACCTACAAGTAGGGGATTCAATTTCCTCCATCTTTCTTTCCTCAACTCGCAAATTTCCACTCCAGGTGGACGATAAAATTCTCCATCTTGGTCGCGGAATTGTACAACCCTAACCACTTTGAAATCTCCATATTTGGAATCGTATCCGAATCCAACACCGTTTGTGAATGAAGAATCCCTGTCATAGCGATGTCCATGGTGAAGAATCGATGATGGAAGCTTACGAAACTTTTCGGTCGTTAGATTAAAGACGAAAATATCCCTATCGAAGGAAAGACAAACTAAGCCATGAGAATGGCCGCAAATATCAAAAAGTGCAGTATCTTTTATTTTGCTTTATTTTTCATCCTACTAAATAACAATATAAAAAAAAATTAAAACTTACGAAAATATTAATATTTTATTGTACTAAAAAATATTTAAATAACAAATATTAATGTGATCCATAAATAAACGAGGTCCTCTAAAAATTTTAATTCAAGTGGTTCCGTGGATGTAGAGGTTAAGAAACATTGCGATATCTTGACTAGTTGACGTAAAAATTTAAATATAGAAGAGTGTGATGAGTGAAATTATTTTTTTATTATTTTATTTTTAAGGAATAATTATGAATTTTAATAATAAAATAGTAATAATAAACTTATACGTAAACATAGGAATCTAACACATATTGCAACTGTAGAGGGTGACCCGACCCGTGACCCAATTTGCAGTCCAAGATGAGCCCCTTCCCAAACTACAACCGCTTTCACCTGACCTAACCTGACCTGACCTGGTTCCTTCTTGTGCTTATGTTATTTTGTCAGTTTCATACAGAAAGCGCGTATGTACTCACGTGTGGAGAGCCTTCTTGCATGCGTGTAGGTGCGAGACAACGTCTGAGGTGTTCCTTTTTTTCCGTTTGACCTCCGTTCAACTATCTATATCATATAGATAATTTTGATTATTAATTTTTAATAATAATTTTGATTATTTTATTCACAATAGTTATCGATGTAATTTTATGATTTTCTTTTTTCCTTCTGCGATTGCTAGAAATTCAACCTCTAAGGTCTTTAATAAATTCTCGAAATTAAAAAGCGAATGAAGGAAATTTTTTTGTATCTATTGGGCTCGGGAGTTACAGTCGGTACTGAAAAAGGTGCCGGTCACTGTATCATCTACGTGTGCAATCGAGGTTGAAATGCCACTGCGGCTGGCAATTGTAGGCATGGCGAAGGATTTGCAGATCTCTAGGTCCAATGGTCTAGTTTGGTTCACTATCGATCGATTTAACCTATTTGATGTCATGTGAACTAACTCACATGAGTTTATCTTAATGATTAGATTCACATTATCTACCTCGTTTGAATTTGTCTTAAACCACACGGGAGTTACCCCATCTTATATAATTTATACTGTTTAGGACATGATATTAGTAGATCATCTCATGTGCTGTAAAAGCTAAGTCCATCGCTAGTAGATATTGTCTTTTTTGGGTTTTCCCTTTTCGAGCTTCCCCTCGATGAGAGGGAATCAAAACATTAACTTTTGGACAACAATTATCGTCTTTATCAACTAAGACATACTCAAGTCTTTACTTATATGCTCCTATGCTACACCGTTCCGTACTAAACCAAACTATAGTCCACCAAACTATAGTCCAAATAAGTATCAACGAACACACATGGACGCCCTTTTATTGGAAGAACGTTGGTCATGTGAGTTTTAATATTGTAAGAAATCACCTGTCCTTCATTGGCTTCCATTAAAAGTTCATCTGAATTCACAAACAACAATGGCTTCTCGACTCCAAAAACAGGACCAATTGTCATTAGTTTTGACCATGAAACGACATCTTTCTCCATCTTCCAAACATCGAAGATTTTTTCATTCGCTGTTATTGGGTAGTGAAATATAACCATTGATCCATTCAACATTCCCATACTTATATACTCCATACGCTCATTCACTACATCGTTCGGTACTGAAATTTCGCCAAAAACTTCTTCGCTCATGTCGAACGTGTGTATAATATTAGTTCTTCCTTCTTTGTACGCCCACCAGTAATATGTTCCTTTATGATGCATCTGAGGAGTAGGTGACCTCGTTATACGTCCACAAATAGTGGATTCAATTTCCCTCCATCTTTCTTTCCTCAAATCGTAAATTTCCACTCTAGCTGGGAGATTAGTTTCTACATATTGGCTCCCAAATTCTACAACCCTAACCACTTTGAAATCCCTGGTTTTAGAATCGTATCCGAATCCAACAGCGTTTGTGGACGAAAAATCAATATCATAAATATCTCCAGGATAGTGAAGAATCGATAATGGAAGCTTACGAAACTTTCCGGCCGTCATGTTAAAGAGGAAAATATCTCTATTGAAGGAAAGACAAACCAAGCCATGAGAATGACCACAAATAACGAAAAACGCAGTATAACTGAATGGATTGTTGACATCGAGAATGGACATAGATCGACCAGGGGCGAGGGAAAACTTAATGATGGAGGGTATATACGTAAAGTACTGAAAATTGACCATCACTCGACGCTTGATAAAAATACATTTATCTGAAAAAGAAAAATTTGTAGGATCGTTGATAAGAGCGTACCAATATTTACAAACCGACTTAAATTGGAGTAGAGACTCTATCGAAAGCCTTGATAGAATTTCGATCAACAATACTATAGGAAGATCTTTGAGAGTCGCCATTCGGCTTGAGCTTTTATTTGAGCATCTCCTCATAGCTATATAAGGATGGGTGAATCCGAGAGAGTATGTGCTGTTTTTTTTTTTTTTTAGTTTTTTCTGCAAACAAAATAACAATTAAATAAAAAAACAAATTTACCTAATTTTGTTTTTTTTTTCATCCTTATTTACTAAGGAAGAAAAATACACTTTTAATACTAATCTAACAATAAAAAAAAACTTGCCATGAACCCGAAATTTTTTATCCCATGAACCCGAAATCGAATCAAATTAATTCAATCTCAGTCCAACCCGAAATGCTAATTAACCCAACCCAACCCCTATAATTTAGGTTGGGTCGGTCCGAGTTGTCGGGTTGAATGTACACCCCTTACTATAATTACTTTATATAGTTGAAAAAATTGACCTTGCAACAATTAAGGGCAAGGAATGACCGTGCAACATTTAGCTGATCTTGTTAGGACACAACCCTAATAGAACTCGTGCACATATGGTTTGGACTTAAACGATATCCCATTATACATTTCATTCTAGTGAAAAATGATATCCCATTAATTAAATTCATATTATATTGCATTAATTATAATTTCGTTCTATAGTGAAAAATGAAAAATGAAACGATATCCCATATGCATTATCATCTAATTATTGCATTTTTCAATTTAATTATAAAAATGATTCATATTATTACTTAATTATTGTATTTTTTTTCAATTTAATTATAAAAATGATTACTTTAATTTGGAAAGTAAAATTGACCATTACTTGAATTTCGTTTTTTAATTTAATTATAAAAATTATTAATATTATTATCTAATTATTGCATTTTTTTTCAATTTAATTATAAAAATAATTACTTTAATTTGAAAAATAAAATTGACCTTTACTTGAATTTAAATTGGAGATGAAATTTGTATAAAAATTAAAATGTTCACTACTTAATTTATATTATCATATAATTATTACATTTTTTAAAATTTAATTATAAAAATTATTAATATTATTATCTAATTATTGCATTTTTTTTCAATTTAATTATAAAAATAATTACTTTAATTTGAAAAATAAAATTGACCTTTACTTGAATTTAAATTGGAGATGAAATTTGTATAAAAATTAAAATGTTCACTACTTAATTTATATTATCATATAATTATTGCATTTTTTTTCAATTTAATTATAAAATTATTCATATTATCATCTAATTATGCATTTTTTTTTCAATTTAATTCTAAAAATGATTACTTTAATTTGGAAAAGTAAAATTGATCATTACTTGAATTTAAAATTGGGGATGGAATTAAGTGTTCACTACTTAATTCATATTATCATCTAATTATTGCATTTTTTCAATTTAATTAAAAAAATGATTACTTTAATTTGAAAATGACCTTTACTTGAATTTTAATTTGAGGATGAAATTTGTTTCATTTTTCTAAAATTATGAATATTTTATTTTATTTTTTATTTTTCCCCTTTTTTTCGTGGGGAGGGAATTTGTTTCATTTTCCTCTTCTCTCCATCTTTTTTCCTATATATATTGCCATCTCATCTTCTCATTTTCTATCTTCCATATACTTTCCTTTCTCATTCCTCTCTCTCTCGTTTCAATTCGTTTTCACCTTCTCGAGCTTGATCTTATTTGTAAATACTCGGTTTCAGTACTTTCAAATAGTTCAACAATAGCTACCGACCACATTCACTGATACTCCGTGTTATAATTCATCTCCAAATGAGTTCACCATTCATGATCTTTGGCCGAGCAACTACTCCAACGCCAAGCTTGTTTGTCAAGAAACAAAATTTTCTCATATGCTGTCCTATAGAAAATTGAGATTTTTTTTCTCCACGTTTAAAAGCATATAACTCTCTCCATTTATTGTCTATTTTGAACGTTGTCAACCTCAGCCCGACCGGTAGCACATCCCACCAATATCATGTCATCGAAGGAACCATCGAAGGTGCAACATCAATCATACAACTAAAAAACATCAATGGTACGAAATTATATTGTGCTTTGATAAAAATGGAGTGACTCTTATTGACTGTTTGTTTGTCCGTAAGTGCCCAACTCAGTGTAAGCGGCTCTTGTCTTAGCACTTGTTTTTTTCTCGTATTCTTTAAGATGTACATTTAGGCTATGAAAAAAAAAAAAAAAAGAATTACTTTCTCTTAACAAATATTTCGAAAATGGATGGAAATCAAGATAATTAAATTTGCTCAGCTGCTAAAATTCACCATTTTAATTTATGAAACAAATTTATTATTATCACATTGTAATTTGTTAAGATAAAGTAATTTTTTTTTTTTCATAGCATTCATGTACGTCTTAGACGATTAAAAAAAAAAAAACAAGTGCTAAGGTAAGAGGCATTTAAACTGAGTTGGGCACTTGCTGTTAAACGGACAGTCAATGAAAGTCACTCCATCTTTATCAAAACACGATTTGATTTCGTGTAATTGATCATTTTTAATTGTCTGATTGATGTTGCAGTGGAGGCCTGACTTCTTTTCTATTGTGACTTAAATGACGTTGGAGTAGTTGCTTGGCCAAAGGCCATGAATAGTGAATTTGCTTGGAGGTGAAGTAAGACGCGGGATACCTGTGCATGTGGTTGGGTGGCCATTGTTGAACCATTTGAAAGTATTCAAATTGGGCATTTACAAACAAGATCAAACTCGAGAGGGAGAGCACGAAAAGATGAACATTAGCAAAGATCAAACTCAAGCGGATTTCGACTTTCTCTCAACTCCTATCTCATTTTTCCCTCTTTTTCTTCATATGGAGGGTAAAATGACCAATTTACCCTCGAAGTTGACTTTGACCAAATTGGTCTCTAAGACCCACAATAAAATTACAAAATTCAACTTTAAAGGAAAAATCAAGTTTTTAATTTCTGCTAAGCGTTACAAAGTCACGGTTCCTCAAAAACTATAGAATTGACCTATGACATGCTAGATTTTGAAAAATGTAGGAGTTCGATCCGATAACACGTGTTTATTTATTTAAATACATTAATAAAATGATAATTAATATTTATTTAATTGCGTATTATATGGTTCTTACATTAAATAAAATGAATATAAAATAATTTTATAATTGATTATTTTATGAATAATATATTTAAATTATTTCATTTAAAAGTAATTCACATGTCTATAGTGATTCATATGAAACCAATTTTGACTAACATAAATATATTTTTATACTAGAATTAGTAATATAAATTAATTATATTAAATTTTAAAAATACAACGATAATTTAATTATTGCACTAATTATTTAGGATTAGAAGTATAATTTTATTAAATTCATTTATTTGAAGGTAATTATTCAAATTACAAACTTAAAATTTAAGACATATTATTCTTAATTAATTACTAATATTTTTTTTAATTAATGAAAATTAAATTAAATTTTAATTGGTTAAATTTATTTTAATAATTTTATTTAATAAAAATAAACTAATTAGCCACCTTTAATTATTTAGGATTAACTAATATGATAAAATGATTGTAAATAATTGCTAAAAACAAACAAAAAATATTATTTATTTAAATGAGATTTCAAAACCCAGTACCAGTTTTATAATTAATTCTTTTTCCAATGAGATTTCTGGTTATTTTATATTTTTTTCTTTTTTATTTATTTATTTAACTTTTAGAAATATGTTTAAATTAAATTTATAATTATTAACACTACATTAAAATTAATAATATAATAATGCAAATATACTAAATTATTTTATTATTATAAATAAATATAATTATATTTGCTTAATTCATTTTTATGGTAACATATATTAACATAAAAATTACTAGAATTAAATTAATATTTTGTTTTTAAAAGATTAATTTCCTAAAATTGAAAATCAAATATGAAGTCTTGACCACGAATTAAGGAAGGAGTTAGGTTGAAGTCCACGTTGGCAGAGTAAAAGCGACAGCTCAGCAAACCTCCACCACAAATTAAGTCTTGACCCCGGGCCCACTCCTCTTCCGCAAATGCGAAATGAAACCCAAATGAAATTCAAATTCACCTCCGTCCAATCAAATCCCAGTATTTGATCACAGTCTTCCTAGCCACAACTTCTGATACGTTCTCTCACACGTGTCGTCTCGCTCGCTCCCCTCCACTCCACTTCACAGAACCCACGTGACGTCACGTGCTCACCTTCCCAGTTTCAACCAAACCAAACCTATTTCTGGTCTTCAATCCCAAATCTTTCTAAACCTCTGTTCATTTGGTTTTCTTGTGAATTTTTCGCTTCTGATTCTGTGTCTTTTCTTGTTCATCTTGTTTTTGTTGGACGTTTCCCAGCTTTAGATCGGCTTTGTGTTTCCGGAGTTTGATGCTTTCTGTTGCAGATTTCGAGATTTTCTTTCCCTAACTTCCATTTCCGCTAAATTCGGCGATGTGCGGGTCAATCTTCGATCAGTTGTTGGATTTGAATTCTGGATTAGAAATTCTGTCAAGGTTTTTCAGCTATGTTTGATTGGAACGACGAAGAGGTAACCCCGCCTCTTTCCGTTTTACTTCTGTCATGTGATTTTTTGTGAGTGGACAGTGTTTCTGGGTATTGATTCGCTTGTTTGGTTTATAGTACTACCATGGAATACTTTAATTTTATTGCAAGAGTGAGAAATGAATCTGATAGATCTGATACACATCTCAGCATTTAGGGATGCCAATTAGTAACTCGTGGAATGGGGAAACCATTTTGGGAGGATCTATGAAGCATTTTCGGGGTTTACTTAAGTAATACAAGCTTTACTTCCTTCATACCTGCTATCGAGTTCAATAGCAGAGGTTTTCATTTCAACAGAGGGAGGAGTAGTGTTCGTAGTTACTTAGGATTGGTAGCAGAATAAAGTTCATTGTGTTATATCTAACTGGTTATGTGGTTGACCATTTAAGTGATTCTATGATGTGGTACATTGTTTTCTTTCCTTGTTTTTTTTATTAGAAATGCTGCTAAAATCATTGTTGATTACAATTGATAATTAGGGAACTACTAAAATTTTCCTCTCTTAAATTATGATCTTAAATTTCTGTGGTAATTTCAGCTTGCAAACATAATATGGGGTGAGACTGCTGATAGTGATGATCATATTGTGCCTTATCCGGAGGCTAGTGAGAATTATTATGACAAGAAAGAATGGAATCAAGACACAGCATACACGATGCTTGTGGAGCTCAACTCACCTGGGACTAATGTTGATGATGCCCATGGAAGAAAGCTGGAACGCCTTCCTGTCAACGAAGAAGGAACCTCTGCCTCAAACCTCAGCAATCATCCATTGGTTGACTTATCCTTGTCTAAACCTTGTAGAATTGACCAGGACGCCGATGGTACTGAAGAGTCTCGGGAATTAACTGAAATTAGCAAATATAATTCACCAAGACATGGTAAAATTATGTTTTTGATTCTCAGTAAATTGTAGATGATTATGTGCCGTAACATTGACGAGCAATAGTATAAAGGGTCGACTGTGTACTAATTCTTTTAATGGCATGTATGTTGATAGCTGCAACAACCAAAGGTGCACAAAATTTTCAAAGGACTGAAGAAGGTGAAGAAGGTAAAGAACAGGCTGATTTTGTTGACTATGGATGGGCTAATATTGGAAGTTTTGATGATCTAGATAGAATTTTCAGGTACAGATGTATTTATTCTCTGAACTCCTTGATTGAAGATTATTAAATTTAAAAAAAGAAGAACATCAACAACAATCAGAAACTCTTCTCTTGACTGAAGTCAAATGATAAGCATGATGAAGAGGAAAGAATGTTGATTGTTTTATATCCTTTTGGAAGAGACCGTTGTTGTCATCTTTTCTAGATGAAGCGAAACAGATTCTCATAGATCTCCTCCCTTATGTTGTTTAAAGGCATTCTTCATGTCCAATTGATTGAACCACTCCCTCAGAGAAACAATAATCATTTTAGTGTAGTTTTTTTCCACTTATATACACACGTACATAACTGCAATGTAACTGAAGTTTTGGGATTGTAGTATGCCTTAATCTTGTTCGTATTCTCTTGCCCTTATCTTTTAGTTTGCAAAAATCCAATAACGGTTTATATTATCTTATCCATAACAGTTACTACATGATCACTATAACCAAAGTTGTCGGATAATCTTATAGTGCATTGGAGTTCCTTTTCTTTTTTCTTGGTCCTGTAGAAAGGCTATTTTATTCTTTGAAATGTTTTTTTTATACCTATTTTAGTTCTTTATTCTCTAACCAATTATATCCATTGCACTGCATATCCTCACAAGTGGCAATTTTGTAGCAACGATGACTCAATATTTGGCCAAGTAAGTCTCAGTGATCCTGATTATCTATGGTCTTCTTCTTCGAAAGATGTGTCTAACAGCACAACAAAACTTTTCCCAACCAAGGAGTCACGGAATTTGGAGTCAGGAGTGGACTCTGGAAAAGGCAAGAATCCAGAGTATTCGAGACAAAATGAGCAATTATCTATTCTTGGCAATGAGCAAAACATCGATGCTGGATTGCTTGGGTTTCAGACTAGAAGTGCAGTCTTAACTAATGTGGAAGAAGATGCCACTGGAGCAATCGCAAATGATGGGGTATTATACATGTTGAAGTAGTGATTAATAGAGTGCATCTTCTGTTTCTATTTTTTGAGCAAACTGAAAATTCTATGTAATTTTTTGGCTTATTCAGACAGATTTGGAGAAAATGGAAAAGCCAGCTGCAGCCACCCTTCATCAAAGAGCTGGCAATATCTTGACTGTCAATGAGCTTTCAAATAAGGTTCTTTTCACATTTGTTTATTGAAGTAACTAGTTAATTAGCGTAGCCTTTGTTTTGTTGTCTATATTTAAGCTTTTTTACCTGCTGATGAAAATTGCATTTATCAAGAAGTGATTATGTTTTAAATACTTCAATGGTAATTTATCTAGCATAATGCTCATCATTTGCAGAAAGCATGCATTCCATTTTCAATCAACCATTTTCAAGTAGATTAATTTTCATATGATAGCCAGGTTGTAAAAAGTCACTCCTTGAATGTATCTTTGTTGATATTTGGGTATAAGATCTTCAGAACTTTAAGTGGGTGGACATGAGATGGTATGCCAGTAAGGACGATGGGCCCCGAAGGGGGTAGATTGGGGGGTCCCACATCGATTGGAGAAGGGAACGAGTGTCAGCAAAGACGCTGGGCCCCAAAGGGGGGTGGATTGTGAGATCCCACATCGGTTGGGGAGGAGAATGAAGCATTCTTTATAAGGGTGTAAACCTTGAAAGGAAGCCTGAAAGGGAAAGTCCAAAGAGGACAATATCTGCTAGCGGTGGGCTTGGGCCGTTACAAACTACCTTTGGCAGGAAGGTTACTGTAACTACAAGTATTAGAGGATTAATCTCCGATTTATTCGATAACACTAACATTGTAGCAATGGCCATTAGTTAGAACTGACAGATGAGGTTACCCTGGATACTAGTAAGTTGTAAGGAGCAACCGACACTTATTTCTTGTTGTCTGTATAATTATATGTCCATGTATTCCTTTTTCTATTTACCAATCAGAACTTGCCACCTTGCTTAGTGTGTGGCGGAAACAGTTTGTTTACCGTGTGCTTGCTTTCTCCAATGTTACGTGACATTGTCTGCAGATTACAATTTTGTGACTGAAATAATGGTTTCTACTGTCAGTGATGAGAGACGTAGCCAATTTCTTTTATGTCCGTTCTCTAATTTTTATTACTTTTCCATGCTTCAGATTGGTGGTATGCAGAAAAGACTGTTGAAATCTCGTAAAAAAACTGAAGGTAAAAGTGAGGAGAAGATGTTTCAAGATATTCGTGGTAATAACTGGCCTTCATCAACGAACCTAGCAGGTCACTTTGATAACAATTTAGCTCTACAACTTCGAACACCTTCACCTTCAGTTATCACTAAACATAGTCAGCTTCAAGGACTTGAACCATTGCAATACCAGCAAACTTCAAATCCCTTGGTGCACCAACCATTTTATGCAATTGCTGCAAATGCGTATCCCGGCATGCCTTTGCTGTCCCAAATGCGTATCAGTCATGGTATTTCCCCAGGTGGCATGAGTCGTGTAGACAAACCAGCTGACAGCTTTGTGAAGTCTCTTACCATGACCCCTCAAGAAAAAATCGAAAAACTGAGGAGAAGGCAGCAAATGCAGGCAATGCTTGCCATTAAAAAACAACAGCAACAGTTCAAGAAACAAGCCTCTATTGCTAGTCAATCCATTTCTCCAAACAGTCCCCAAGAAATTCAGTCTCAGCACATTGAAAAGACTGATCTCGATTCTGAAGAAATATACACTCTTCCTGCACTAGATCCAAAGTCGCCTTTAGAGCAAGACAATTCCTATACAATCTCCCCCACGGTTGATCGTTGTTCTATGGAAGAAACAATTCTTTGCAGGCTTCAAGAGATTATTTCAAAGGTACACCTGACTTGTTTGTGGATTACTTTCCTTCTATTGTAACCTGACTTTTGTTACAATCCTCTAGAAATGTTTTACTACAGCTGGATTTCAAAATCAGACTTCGTATCCGGGACAGCTTGTTTCGATTGGCTCAAAGTGCAATGCAAAGACATTATGCTAATAATACAAGCAGCTCCAACAAATGTACCAGAGATGAGCATGCCATCAGTGCAAAAGGAGAAATCGATAGTCATTGCGGGTTAGTGAACGCACTTAAGTTCTCATTCTCTCGCGTGAGGTTGTTCAAAGATTCTCCCCTTTTTTTTGCCTGGGTGGCATGAGTTGAGTAACCAAGTTCATTCTTAGGATGCAACCACGGTGACAACAAAATAATTTTAGATTTCTTACAAGTAGTTGATTTTCAGTGAGTTCCCTCTAAGTTCTGTGATGTCCTTTTCATTATCTTTTTATTTTATTGTTTTCTAGAATGTCTGGGGTGCGGGATGCTGAAACAGAGACGAACCCCATTGATAGAACTGTGGCTCATCTGCTGTTTCATAGACGATTCGAGTTGTTGCAAAACTATCCTGATGCACCCGAATATCCTATTTCCACCAAGCTTTCTTGTGAGCAGCAGAAGGCAGGTTTGAAGAGCATGCCAATGGAATTCATACCTGACAGCGTGTCGGGCAAGCGTCATATTTCTCTGGATGGGTCTAAAAGTTATTCGGATAACACGTCGAATACTGGACTGGTAGATGATGCTGTTTTGGAGTATGTAACCTCCCACTGAGGAGATGTGCATGTTGTTAT
The DNA here is from genome assembly GCA_033971965.1 of Cucurbita ficifolia. Classification (NCBI taxonomy): domain Eukaryota; kingdom Viridiplantae; phylum Streptophyta; class Magnoliopsida; order Cucurbitales; family Cucurbitaceae; genus Cucurbita; species Cucurbita ficifolia. The sequence continues at coordinate 10,801,205 of CM066979.1, forward strand.
GAAAATATCATACGGGTAATTCAATTCATTCCTTTCTCTTCCATGCTCAGTTGCTAGCTTCTCATGGATGACTATATGGATTATTGCAAGTATCTTCATTTCCTTCACCTGCCTACTACATACAGGGGCTTCAAAACATCAACCAACTCATGGATCTTGAATTATTGAAATCTCGAAACGTACATAATGAAAGTCGGAACAACGATTCGGAGACCAACTTGTTTGTATCTTAACATGCACCAGCAGTAACTGGGTTGTGATAGCACATGTGATGCTGTCAGTAGTGTTATAAGCATCTGAATGCCTTATTTTAGTCTTGGATGATTGAAACATAACATTAGATCCTGTTATTCATCACTCCATATCATTGGAGTTTCCCCAAGTAAAGTAAAATTTTGATATGCCTCAGTTTGTTTATACAGTATAAATGTGTTTCTGATGAAATGTAAGCTCAACTGAAACCTACTTGAGCAAAGAGCATATCTCATCCCTATTTAAATGGTTAATTTCCATTCAAGTCGTTAAGTAGAAAAATTATATATAATTCTATTATATATAGAAAAGACACTTATCTGTTTAGTTAACGGAAAAAAAATTCTACCCACCTTCAGCTCCAGAATGTTTTAAGTTTATGCCTTAACCTTCAGCTCCGAAATTTTGGGCCTTCACAAACTCTTGAGATGGGCTAGCCATATAGAAATTAAAGGCCCAGAAGCAAGCTAAGTCACATATCTAGAAATGGATCCAGCCATGGGCCACAATTTTGGGCCTTCATGAACTCCTGAGATGGGCTAGCCATTCGAAATTGAAGGCCCAGAAGAAAGCTAAGTCAAATATCTGGAAATGGATCCAGCCATGGGCCGACATTTTGGGCCTTCAAGAACTCCTAAGGTGGGCTAGCGATTAGAAATTGAAGGCCCAGAAGAAAGCTACGTCACATATCTAGAAATGGATCCAGCCATGGGCCGCAATTTTGGGCCTTCAAGAACTCCTGAGGTGGGCTAGCGATTAGAAATTGAAGGCCCAGAAGAAAGCTACGTCACATATCTAGAAATGGATCCAGCCATGGGCCGCAATTTTGGGCCTTCATGAAGTCCTGAGATGGGCTAGCCATTAGAAATTGAAGGCCCAGAAGAAAGCTACGTCACATATCTAGAAATGGATCCAGCCATGGGCCGAAATTTTGGGCCTTCATGAAGTCCTGAGATGGGCTAGCCATTAGAAATTGGAGGCCCAGAAGAAAGCTACGTCACATATCTAGAAATGGATCCAGCCATGGGCCGAAATTTTGGGCCTTCGTGAAGTCCTGAGATGGGCTAGCCATTAGAAATTGAAGGCCCAGAAGAAAGCTACGTCACATATCTAGAAATGGATCCAGCCATGGGCCGCGATTTTGGGCCTTCAAGACCTCCTGAGATGAGCTAGCCCTTTAGAAGTTGAAGGCCCAGAAGAAAGCTACTACGGAAACAATCTGGTTGCCGAAGCAAATGACAGAAGCTAAGCTATGATGTCGTCATTTGTTGAGCGAGTCCCGAGCTTTGTGTGGGCTATGGCAGTCAAAACTCGAAGGCCGATATGAGCTAAGTGGTAGAGAAGAGCCAGAGCTGAAGGCCGTGATTTCGATGGCTGAGACGCCGACGATGGAAGATAACAAGCAGAGGAAGTGGAAACGAAAAGGCACTTCATCCTCGTCGGCTCGAATCAATAATTTGGACGATGGCTGTTTGATGCATATTTTCAGCTTCCTTTCCCCCATGCCAGGTACCTTTTGTCTCTCTCTCTCTCTCTCTGTTGGCAGCCTGCCGCAATATGTTTCAATTTGTTATTGAATGTTTTTTCCTAAAATTTGTTTGATCTATTTGAGGATTTCTTTTTGTTTCCTCTTAAAATTGCTTCGTTTGGATGAAATTGAAGGGTTCTTCTGGTTGTGCTACAAATTAAGAGGTTTTCTGGGAGGAAGAGAGTGAAAATTTGCAATTTAGGTATTTCTGGAAATGGATTGGGAGAAGAAATATAATTCTGATTTCGAGTTTGACTTAAGTTGGAATTGTTATTTCATTGCATATCTAAATCGAAAAAACTCGTTTGAAGAGATGGAATGCATATCTTTCTTATGTTGAGTCTATCAGAGTTTTTTATTGAGCCTTGTCAATATTCATTACGTGTGGTTCAAGTGAACTTCCTGAGCCTTAACAGTTCTCGATATGTGAGGTTTAAAAGAATTTCTTTTAAAGTTAGAAGTTCTTTCCTGGACTTTGGGTATGAATGGGTTGGGCTAACTAGTTGGAAAGAGATAAGATAAATTCTGGAGACAATAGTGAAGATCTTGATGACTTTTAACTCAATATGGCACTAATTTTGCTCTAAGAACGCCAGTTCTTTGTACTTTGTGCATTTCTTTTGCTTCTATTCCAGTGAGCAAATTTTTATCATTAGCCTTGTGAAGTTGTTAGTTAGGGTATGCCGCCTGCATATTTCCATGGAGTTTCTGCCTTTTTTGTCACTTTTGCCATTGAGTTTGCAGATCGGTATAACACCGCCCTCGTTTGCCACAGATGGCGTTACTTGGCATGTCATCCTAGGCTGTGGCTGCGAGTAGAACGATCTATCAAAGATTTGTCCGAGTCTGGAGTTTTCCCAACCATTGAGGCAGCTGTTGCTGCTGCTAGGTAAGTTGTTGCATGTTCATTTTTTTTATGAGGAAATAATAAGAGTTACTTGTTAATAGAGCTTGAATGGTTTTGTTCTTCATAGGCCTGGGGACACCATACTAATTGCAACAGGTGGAGTTCATTCTGCCTCTAACATTCAAATTACAAAGCCACTTTGCCTGGTATGCTCTTTTTCCCCGCCTTCTTTTGGCAGCTTGGGAGTTAAAATGTATTCTTCGTATAGGATTTAAATACCATCCAATTGCGAGGAATCTCTTCTGAAATCATGTGTGGTTTTGTGAATAGTTTAGGTACCCTTTAAGACAAAAAAAGTGCCTTATGTTTTATGTGCGAATAATTGTTAATAACTAAGAATTGTGATCAATGTCTTTAATAAAATGCTATATAAAGCTAGAACTTGGGTTCTGTTATTCTGCCTTTAAAAAATGTTTGCAGAATTTCTTTCTTCTCTTTGTAAAGAAGCTAAGAAATTATAAGAATGAACAACCTCAACCCTATCATCGAAATAACCGGAGTCTGATAATAATATATTGCACTATCAAAAGGAAACTACAACGTAACAATAGCATTTCGAGAGGGCTATCTCTCTCCCAAGTCCCACAGTGAACAATCCCACTAAAATGATCTCCCTTCTACGGTCCCTAACCCTCTCTATTTATAACCAAGATACCCCTAACTGATTATCATTATGCCCTTACTACTATTCTATTAATATTTCCCACGTAAATGCTATTAGTACTCTCACAAAGTCTTAAAAGAAGGTTACTATGGAAAATCTAGTTAGCTATTTGGGTTCTGTTATGCAGTATTAAAGTGAACCTTTGTAGGTTTTGGCCCAGCAATTGAAATTCAGATTAAGTACTTGTTTTGAGAAGCAGTTAAATATTGGTGAAACGTAAAACAGTGGCTTCCTGATCCAGTTGTGCTCGAGCTTTTAACTTATTTTAGCACCTTTTGTACTATGAAAGTACTAATATGAGTCATGTAGGAAATATTAGTAGAATAGTAGTGAGGCCATAATGGTAACTGATTAGGGTTGCTGGGTTATATATAGTAGGGGTGTAATCAGTTTGGTTCGGCTCAGCATCAATGACAGCCGAAGTCGAACTGCCAAAAATGTGAAGGAAAAATTGAAAACCGAGTCGAACGACTAGATGGTGCATAACCAAACCAACCTAATCCGATTAGGTGACAGTTTAGTTGGTCCGGTCTGGGGGTGTTTGATTTTTCCTCGCATCCCTAATAGAGGCGGTTAGTGTTCTTAGGAGGGAGAGACCATTTTTGGATTGTCCATTGTGGGGCTTCGGAGAGAAATAGCCCTCTCAAAAGGCTATTGTTATATCGTAGTGTCTTTTTCATATTGCAATATATTAGTATCTTGTACTTTTTGTGTTTGGGTACATAACATGTACGTCAATTTATTCCATACTTTTTTTCTGGCTTAATTTACGATGGCAGTGTACGAACATTCTCTTTCTCACAATGTGAAACTGGTTTCCAGTGAAACTCATTTCATAAATAACTTTTAAGTTTCACCATTTTCCATCATTTATCTTATCTTAATATTGTTCAGATTGGTGGAGGTGAACTTCCTGAGGAGACAACACTTTTCTGTAGTCGTGGTTCGGAAAGGTACATGGCATATAATGTAATTTGCAATGGTTAATCCTATACATTTTCTCCCTCTTAACCTTTCTAAAAGATGAACTTGAAAGGTCAAGGACCGAAATGGACATTTTAGAGATCTTAAAAGTGTAGGAATAAGGGACGGTTTTAACACGATGACTTAAATGGGATGAACTTGAAAGGTCAAGGACCGAAAGGGAGATTTTAGAGATCTTGAAAGTGTAGGAATAAAGGACGGTTTTAACACGATGACTTTAATGGGATGAACCTGAAAGGTCAAGGACTGAAATGGAGATTTTATAGATCTTCAAAGTGTAGGAATAAGGGACGGTTTTAACACGACGACTTAAATGGGATGAACTTGAAAGGTCAAGGACCGAAATAGACATTTTCGAGATCTTAAAAGTGTAGGAATGAAGGACGGTTTTGAGCTTCTCATTTTGTGATGTTTAGTGGCAACTAATTGAGACTGAACTTTATGTTTCTTGTTAACAGTGCTTTGGAGTTCCTCTGTACCAGTAAACTCTCTAACTTAACAGTGAAGGCAGAACTTGGTTGCTGCTTGCTTCACAGAAAGGGAAGATTAATTATTGATGGCTGTGTCCTTCAATGTGAGTCAAACCCTTTGGACTACCTATCATGCCCCATTGTTTGTACTGCAAGTCCCGATCGGTTATCGTCTTCCTCAGTGAAAGGCGGTTATACAGATGGCGTTTCTGTTTCACATACCCGCATCGAGGGTGGTGCCAAAGCTATCCTAACGAGTGAGGACCTGGCGTTACAGCACGTTCGAGTTATTTATGCTCGAACAGCTTTGTTCTTTTGGTTTGATGTCGAACACAAGTTGCAATAATTTCCTTGTAATCCATTAGCAATGTGTATCTGTTTCAGCTGGTTTATCCTTAGATATGGTATATTGGTGATTATTTAACTTGTATGGTGCTTCTGTTTGGGCTCGTCACATAATCGCTTTCGCCCTGAAACTTTTCGTGATCGATTTGTTTTTTATTCTTAACGATTGGAGCTCCGATATGTAATTATTTCGAAAAAAAATTGATCGTCTTAGCTTATACTTTTCGTGTTTGACAATCACTCAGAATTTGGTTGATATATTGCAATATTCTCTGGGGATAATTTTTATTTTCTATTTAACTGTATAATTTGAACGTATATACATATATTATTATTGTGCAGTTAAATATAATTAGACCAGGAATTTTTAAAATTATTTATTTATGACAGAGAGATGTTTATTTAACTCGCGAGATTGGAGTCTTGTGTCACCATCATGCTTTTATGAGATGTTTGTAAGCGGTGCGGCACTCATTCTCACCACCGAGTGAGAGCCAGCTAACTCGAAATTGTGTCGCCTTTGGCCTGACGACGTATACCCAAGCCTTTGGCCTAACTTTGGAAGAAAGTTTTAGAAAACGGTAGCTGAGAGAGATTTTAAAGAGAGAGTTTGAAAACAAGATTTGAAAGAATTGAGCTATAAGCAAAGAAAGAAACACCACGGTTTAAATAGCATATAACGCAGAGTATGAAGAATAGACGACTAGTTGCATCCCCTATAGTACATTTTGAAGCATTTAAGGTCTACCAGCCATAGGCAAAAAGTCATACATCATGAAAGTAGTAAATGAAAGCAATAAAGTGACACAAGACAAGAGTTTTGGCATGCAACGAGCATGCAACCATGGGCAACACACCTTAGATAACCATTGGCATGCAACGAGCATGCAGCCATGGACAACACACCTTAGATAACCATGATCATGACACTTTGAGATTTTTCCTTATTAACTAAACGAAACTGAGGATAGAGATTGTATTCCACCCCTTTTCTCCTAGCACTACCTCAATTCTCGCCCTACCCCGCTACCTCAATTTTTGCCCTCCCTCGCCACCCTACTCTCTCTCTCTATATATATCAAATTAAAAATATTAAAGTTAGAGTAAAAATAAAGAAATAAAAGTTGCACATGACCAAGCATTTGTTGTTCATGGTCTTGGTCTTCTCCTATAATATTTAATAATTTCAACCACTCTTTTTTTCTTGATGGTCTCACTTACTGAAATTAATACCATGTGAGGTACTACAATATATGATTGACTGATTTATTTATTTATTTATTTTTTATTATTGTTTAGATGAGTATATTTTGATTTTATGACAAATGCCTTAAATTAGTTGTATAAATTATTGAAATTAACAAAAAATTAAAATTATATTTAATTGTGATATAATTATAACTTTTACTCATTCATTATGAAACAAATTTTCTTTTTAATTTTTGCAACTTAGTTACGGGTAAAAATAACCACAAAACCGAACCAATACCATGAAATCCACCTAAGAGTAAGCTCAACAAAGAGACAGTTGAAAGAAAATTCACTCCAAACGGAGACTCGACCTAAGAGTTGGCTCAAACATGTACAGTTGGGATGACTCCAAACTCGCTCACACCTAAAGCTGGTTTGGAAATCCCGAGTATGGGTGGAGTATCAAAACTACGCAGATATGGAAGCACGACTTGAGAGTTGATCCGAGCCCACGAATGCTGAAGGATGATCTTAGGCATTCTCACACCTAAAACTTGTTTGAAAAGCTTGAGCGTAGGCACGACCTAAAAGTTGATCTAAGCCCTTCGAGATAGGACAATTAGACCAAGTTTCCCATCCTCTTTTGGATGAATATGACAAGACATGAACGAATCAATGTCACAAAAAAATGTAACGACCAAAATAATTATTTTTTAAAAGTCCGAACAAATCTCAACTATTTTATTTATAAAGTTTAGAAATTAAAATGGATATTCTAGAATATAAATTATTAAAATAGAAAAAAAATAAAATTTAAATACGAAAATGAAAAGAAATCTTCAAATTAAGAATATATATATATATATATATATATATTCCGAAACCGGGCGCCTGCTAGCCGTCCATAAGATAATTCATAATTCAATCATAACCACAGCGTTCATCACAGAGCTCTGCCGCTTTCCAACGCTCGTTTAAACTATAATTTTCTCTTTTCTCTCTTCTGGGTATTTCGTTTGGCGATTGAAAAAGTTGAAAAAATTCTGAAAATTTCCCTTTCGATCATAATAAAATCAATTTTCAGAATTTCGAGGACACTGAAGCCGGCCTGCTTGTTGTGGGCAAGGAGAGAAGGGCCCGCACGTCTTAATTTCTCTCTTTTTCTTTCACTTTTTGTTCTTTCTCGAGAAATTTCCCTCTATCTCTTCTGTTCTTCATACGCTCCTCTTTCCTCTCTCCCTATCACCCTTTAATTTGAATTTTCGCGGCTCCCAAACGTGTAATATCTCTTTTTTATGCTGTTTCTTGTCGTATCACACCCCAAGTCTGATTATCTTTTGAGGTATTTCTTGTTTTTTGTTTGTTCTTCTTTGATTTCTTCTTCTTTTAATGGGGTTTTTGAGTCGTTATGATCTGGGGTTTGCGTTATTTGTGGTTTTATTATTGTCTTGAGTTGTTTGAGGCCTTTGATTTTGGATGTTCTAATCTGCATTCCGTTTGTTGGTTGTTTCATTGTGACTCTGGATATTTGTTTGTTGTTCATGTTTTTTTTTGGTGGTGTTCTTCCTTTGGAGTTCTGGATTTAGAAAATTTGTTGATATCATAACATAAAAGTTTTGGGTAATGATAGTTGAATTGGTTCCTTTGGGTTTTATTTTGTGTTTTTTCATTCATTTATTCCATCGGATTAAAGGTTCCATTCTCATGATTCTGAACTTGGAGGTATTCCATAAATTGCTCGAGCTTCTTTTTCTTGTTCTTTTTCTCTTTTGGGCGGTCTGGTTTCTTGTCTAATGAATTGAGTTGCTTTCTTTTTCTTGTAGTGAAGCATCTTTGTGGTTAGTAATTCATAGTGATTATGTTTTGATTTGCAATTTGCTAAGTGTCGGTGAAAGTAAGGTTGAGGATTGTTGGGAGGGAGTCCTTCGTTGGCTAATTTAGGGAATGATCATGAGTTTATAAGTCAGGAATACTTCTCCATTGGTAATGAGGTCTTTTGGGGAAGCCCAAAGCAAAGCCATGAGAGCTTATACTTAAAGTGGACAATTTCATACTATTGTGGAGATCCGTGATTCCTAACCTGGTATTAGAGTCATGCCCTTAACTTAATCATGTCAATAGAATCCTCAAATGTCGAACAAAGAAAGTTGTGAGCCTCGAAGGTGTAGTCAAAAGTGGCTTAAGTGTCAAACAAAGGGTGTACTTTGTTCGAGGACTCTAGAGAAGGAGTCGAGCCTCAATTTAGAGGAGGCTATTCGAGGGCTCCATAGGCCTCAGGGAAGGTTCTGCAGTATACTTTGTTCGAGGGGAGGATTGTTGAAGATTGTTGGGAGGCTAATTTAGGGAATGATCATGGGTTTAAGTAGGTACTACATCTCCATTGGTATGAGGTCTTTTGGGGAAGCTCAAAGCAAAACTACGAGAGCTTATGCTTAAAGTGGATAATATCATACCATTGTGAAGAGTAACCCATAGCTCCTTATTCGTGGGTTTTGGCTACGGGTAGCCCCTAGAGCTTTACTAGAACACGTCCTAATCTGGTGAAGCACTCTTCTCAAGAAGCCTAGCTAGTTGCTGTGAAGATGTTCTTATACTTGCAAGTTCTTGTTCATAGTTTTCTCAACTCATGTTTATGAATGTAGGCATTCTATTGATTAAAATGTCGTCTGCAAATCCTTATTTTGACGACGTTCGGACGAAACCAGAGGTAATTGATCCTCCCCAAGATGATGATATGATGGATGTTAGTGAAAGTGTTAGTGATCCTGCTCGAAATGGAGGAAAGCCTAATGTAGCTGTCTCTAGCAGCGTTCGTGAGCTGTTGGAGTGTCCTGTGTGCTTGAATGCTATGTACCCTCCCATTCATCAGGTCTGTTGCCATCTTTTCAAGAATTTTTGAATGAAATTGCTTACTTTTTTGAGTTCCTCTAATCTAATTTGTCGACACGATATTGGCCTTTTTCTTAAAGGCGTCTAAGGAAGGTATTATATAGGGTGAACATATTCAACGGTTTAAACGAACAACTAGAAGCCATATCATACCTTGGAAGATAGATGATTTTGTGATAAGGAATCACTACAAAAGAAGTAAGATTTGGATTATCTTGTTGATCAAATATCACAAGCAAGATTGATCATGTCAAGCTTGAATGATTCTAAACATGCAATCTAAACTACGTAGAATTGCAAAAAAAAAAAAAAAAAAAAAAAACATCGCCCTCGGCTAAAGAAAGGGTAAGAACTGTGAGATCTCTAGCGAGGACACTGGGCCCCGAAGGGGGATTGATTGTGAGATCCCACATCAGTTGGAGAGGAGAATGAAGCATTCTTTATAAGAGTGTGGAAACCTCTTCCTAGCAGACACGTTTTAAAAACCTTAAGGGGAAAGGGAAAGCCCAAAGAGGACAATATCTAATAGCGGTGGGCTTGGGCTATTACAAAAACACTTAGCTCTAATGATGGAAACTAAAATTCGGATTACCTTGTTGATCAAATATCTCAAGGCAAGAACACTTGTTTGAGATTCGAATCACTCTACAAGCAAGATCGATCATGTCAAGCTTGAATGGTTCTAAACATGCAATCTAAACTACGTAGAATTGCAAAGAAACTTAGTTACTGGCTAAAGGCCACAAATGCTCTTTTTACTAGTCCTATTTACAAAGACAACATACATAGCTTTATATAGCCTCAAAATAAAAACCTTAACTATAGGCATTCTAAGAGCCATAACTTTCATAGTATAGCAGGTTGGATGTCTCGTCCATATGATATCTACCGCGTTAATACCACCTAAAATCCAAGTTCAAATCTTACTTTCTTAATATAGTTGTGCTTTGCATGGATGTAGTCTGCTACTTACTCAGAACCTTCATTTTGGCATTTGAGCTGTGCTCCCTTTTAACCTCAGTTGATTGTTCGCCTTGGTTCATGTCGATTAACGTTCTGTCATTGCAGTGTTCGAATGGTCACACATTGTGTTCGGGTTGCAAGCCTAGGGTGCACAACCGGTGTCCGACCTGCAGGCATGAACTTGGCAATATCAGATGTCTTGCATTAGAGAAAGTGGCTGCGTCTTTGGAACTTCCATGTACATATCAAACCTTTGGGTGTGCAGGCATATACCCGTACTATAGCAAGCTGAAACATGAATCTCAATGTGCCTATCGACCCTATAACTGCCCGTATGCGGGGTCCGAATGCACGGTTGTTGGTGATATTCCATTTTTGGTAGCACACCTAAAGGATGATCACAAAGTCGACATGCATAACGGGAGCACTTTCAATCATCGATACGTCAAGTCAAACCCGCAAGAGGTCGAAAATGCTACCTGGATGCTAACGGTACTATTCTACTTCATATTATTAGTCATTTTTGTGTTAAACGTGTATTGAAATGAAGCTTTCATTATCAAGAAAGAGCGTATAAGCTAGAAGAGGCTAACGAATCGAGTTCATAGGTTGTAAATATTGAGATGTCTGATACAAAACTGATACCGTTTTTTCGGTTGACTTGTAGGTTTTCAGCTGTTTTGGTCATTATTTTTGTTTACATTTCGAAGCTTTCCAGCTCGGAATGGCACCTGTCTATATAGCGTTCTTGCGCTTCATGGGTGACGATAACGAGGCGAAGAACTACAGTTATAGCCTTGAGGTTGGTGGAAATGGGAGGAAGATGGTTTGGCAAGGAGTGCCACGGAGTATTCGGGACAGTCATCGGAAGGTGCGAGACAGCTTTGACGGGCTTATTATCCAACGGAACATGGCTCTGTTCTTCTCGGGCGGAGATCGGAAGGAATTGAAGCTGAGGGTAACTGGTAGGATTTGGAAGGAGCAGTGAAAGTGTAGTTATGTTTAGGTGTCCTTAGAAAGTAAAGTAGGCTAAATAGAGAGAATGATATAATATAGACGTCCAACCATGTAATGTAATATAGTTCAAATACATGAACTGGAAAGCCTGTGTTCTTCACTGTTGTAAGAGAGTTTCTACTTATTAGTTTTTGCTTTTTGCTCCCCACAAGAGTTGGATATTGCACTTTTAGGTCCATCCCGAGAAAAAATTAAATGCCTTGCTCGCTAAACTATGCTTAAGTTGATACGAGCGCTATGTCTTTATCTAAACACAGCTACTATGATCACGGAAAATAAGGCAATTTATATAGATAATATTAAATTTAGCTCAATTGGTTAAGATATATATTTTGCTTAAGACATTTGAGATTTGAATTTTTCATTCTACAAATTCGTAAGAATCTACTCGGCCCTTAAAGCAAGTTGGGAGTGGTATTCTCTAAAAGTCAAGGGTCGGCACAACGTAGTGTCAAAAGCAGACACAACGTACATAGTGTCAAAAGCAGTATTCTCTAAAAGTCAAGGGTCGGCACAACGTAGTGTCAAAAGCAGACACAACGTACATAGTGTCAAAAGCAGACACAACGTACATAGTGTCAAAGGACAATGAAAAGCAGGCACAACGTAGTGTCAACTCAGTGTCAAAAGACAACGCAGACACAACGTAGTGTCAGTCTCGATCTTTTCTTCAAATTTTAACGCAATATTAAATTATTTTATTTAAAATGTCAAGTCTCGACCTTTTCTTCAAATTTTAACGCAATATTAAATTATTTTATTTAAAATGTCAAGTCTCGACCTTTTCTTCAAATTTTAACGCAATATTAAATTATTTTATTTAAAATGTCAATGTCAAATGATGTTTTAACCGTAGATAAAAATATTCATAAAATATTAATATTATCGAGTTATTTTAAAAAAAATTATAAAATAAAATTGTAAAAAAATAGGTAAAATATTAATATGAACTGGATTAGGTTGGTTTGAAAAAATATATTTTGGCAACCCAAAGTTTTGGATTAGTTAGTTGATGATCTGCAATAGAGTTCACAATCCAATCTAACTCAGTTATCTATTTTTGCAGGTGGTCTCTTTATTATTATTATTATTATTATTTAAAATAACTTACTTAGTCGATATATATTACATAAATAACTAAATTATCATTAAATTTAAATATCAAACATTTACGAGTGCACCACTAACATCGGTTATAAATATTAAATATTTTCAATGTTTTTAAGAGTAGAGTTAGGTTGAGTTTTGACCTTACCCGACCAAAAAAACGTCAACTTACAAACTGAACTGTATTTTGTATTTTTTATTTTTTAAAAATTCAATTCAATCTAAATGGAAAAAAATCTCACCCAAACCAATATTTTTTATTAAATTGAATATTCTAAAAATCCAAAGGGAAAATTTCCCAAAAGAAAATACACGCGCGATGGGATGCGCGTGGTCATATAGTAATCAGCCAATAAATAAACGGATAAACCAACTTACCAGAAATTCTGTGATCCCCTAAAATTCGAATTCCCCTCCGGACGCCATTTCCACTATTCACCAAAATCACGAGAGGAATTTATCCATTTTTGCACCGAAATGCTGTTTATTGTTTGCGATTATTGTACCCATTTCATCTTCTTCAATCTTCCATCTGTTTTTCTGTTCTAATTTCCACCCAAATGCAAATTTCTCTCAGTTTGTTTCGTCTTCCATGAATTTCCCTTCGTCTTCTGTTGAATTTTTCCCCAATCAAGGCATTTTCCCTCTTCCCTTGTTTGTATTCTCTGTATTTTTTAGGAAACATTTAGTTTTTCGTTTTGCCTCATGGAACAAAGAGTTGTTGTATTGAGCCCTAATGCGATTACTACGCATCTCGCGCCGTTGTTTGTTAATAGGCGATGCCGAGAAGAAGCTTGGCGATGAATTTGGTAATTTTCCTTTACTTTTTTAGGGTCTTTTAAAAGGTGCTCTGTACTTTCTAGGATCTATTGCCAATCTCAGGATTCTTTTCTTTGATGATCTTTTGTGATTAGGGATCAATCTCTCGGACTTTTTCTAAACGTAGTTGCAGAGTTAAGTTTGTGGGTTGCAACAGCATATGTGCTTGGATTAATCTTTGCTGGACATGTCGTTGAAGTTGCACCATATTGATCTAAAGGGTGGTTCAGGTATTCTTTTTCTTCGTTCATTTTTTTTCGTGAATTTGGTGTGTTCCTGTAAACATTTAGCTTTGATGGAATATAAGTTTTGGGTCGGAAATTGTGTTTAGAATGGATAACTCAATTGGTTTAAGCTTATATCCTCAACCAAGAGGTTAGAGATTCGAATTATACCTCCCACGTATCGTTGAACTCAAGAAAATAGGTCTAACGATTCTAAGTTCTCATTATTTTTATAGAAACAACTTTGCTTATGGTTAAATTAACATTGATTTTCAAGTTAATCTAATCATTTAGATTATTCTTTTTCTTCGTTCTTTTTTTTCGTGAATTTGGTGGGTTCCTGTAAACATTTAGCTTTGATGGAATATAAGTTTTGGGTTGGAAATTGTGTTTAGAATGGATAACTCAATTGGTTTAAGCATATATCCTTAACCTCTTGATTAAGAGATTCGAATTATACCTCCCACGTATCGTTGATCTCAAGAAAATAGGTCTAATGATTCTAAGTTCTCATTGTTCTTATAGAAACAACTTTGTTTATGGTTAAATTAACATTGATTTTCAAGTTAATCTAATCATTTAGATTATTTATTTCATGAAGTCTTGGGTTTAATCTTCATTCATGAGATCCAGCAGGTGGGATAGTGATTGAATGCGTGGAAATGAAAAGGGGTTATGATCAATCTAATCATTCATTCATTTGGAGAAAAATCTAGGTGCTAATATGATATCTTTGTGCGTAAAATCCTCTTCTGACCTCTATGTTCCATCATTGATCAGGTACCCAGAAAAGGCTGAATGATATCTCAGCTCAGTCTACAAATAAGTACTGTGCAGATTGTGGATCTCCAGATCCAAAATGGGTGTAAGCATTCTATATTTCATTAGATTGTGTACTCTCCCATTTTGTTCCAATTCAATTGCCACATAGTTAGTAGAAATGCCCCTGTAATGCTTCATTTTTCTAGAGAATTTGACACTGAAAGAATGACTCGAAAATGGCCCGAAAATGAAAGTATTTCGGTTGCTTTTTTTACTAAACATATGTGTCAAATTCATCAAAATTGAACGTTCTTTACAATTTCGTTAAAAAATATTGCAAATAACTTAGTTTTTCCACATAATGATTTAAGTGTCACCATTAGGGTCTTCTCGAGCCATAATCGAGACACATGAATCATTATGTGAAAAAATGAAGTTACCTTTCAATATTTTTTAACGAAATTGTGAGGAACGTTAAAATTTGATGAATTTGACACATATGTTGTGAAAAAAACCAACCCTAAATACTTACATTTTCGGGCCATTTTCGAGTCATTTTCCATAGGTGTACCATTGACACTTTTTTTCCTATTTGAAACGAAGGTAATGGAGTCGTTCAGAAAAGTTGTTTTCTTGTTTTAGTTAAATTCACTAAAAATTGTACTAAGAGTAAAATATGGAAGAAAAGAACATGGAATCATGTCTGACCTTTCAATCTGAATCCGAAGTTTGAACCATGCTTGTGAGATAGTGTTTATAAGGCTGACTACATAATACATATCAGCTTGCAAACTTCTTTTTACTCCTACCTTGCTCTCTTTATGCTTTGCATCTATTTTTCTTTTATTGGTTAGGGTTCTTGAATTAAGATGATTGTGAGATAGTCCTCTCTTTTTAAGAACTCTTCTGTTGCAATCTAACTCGATCGATTTTTTGTTGGGTTCTTGAATTGTGGGAAAAGTATCTGAGATGAAAGTAACTATATTATTTGATGAAGTTATGAAAGCACCACCAGTGATGTATGTATCTGATCCAATCATTTGACTAAAATTATGTGTTAGCTTTCCCCTAAAGTTCTCGAGACAGTAACAGAGCTACTACCAAAAAGTTCTTTCAATTTTCGCATCTTGGGGTTCATATTTTGACCAATCATTCACTTGTTGGATGCAGATCGTTGAGTTTTGGGGCATTTATTTGCATCAAGTGCTCTGGAGTACACCGGAGCCTTGGAGTGCACATATCCAAGGTGTTTTTCTTCTATGCTCTTTATGATCTACTCCTATATTCAACAGCTTTGATTTATCTACTTCTATTTCCCATTATCTACGCTAAGGCTGGAAGAAATCACTGATATTTAGGTCATATGGCTTGGAGTTCCCTTACTATGAATTAAGATGATTATGATTTGAGAATCAAAATAGCTTTTTCGGTGTTTATAATTGGTTCTGGAATTATGGCAGGTTCTTTCAGTGAAGTTAGATGATTGGACAGATGAACAAGTTGAGGCTTTGATGAGTGCTGGTGGAAATACTGCGGTAAACAAGAAGTATGAAGTTTACATCCCAAAAGGCAACAGAAAACCTAAGCCAGATTCCTCCATAGAGGATCGTCTAGATTTTATAAGGTATATCTTTGTAATGATATTTTTGCTTTATGTGTAGAAGCAAATATCACCCAAATGATATAATGATTACATGTTGGCTGCACAGGAAAAAATATGAGCTGCTGCAATTTGCAAGCTTTGATGATCAGTTTTTCTGTGCTTTTCCACCCCCGGAGAAGAGAACTTCGTCATTCTCAAATACCACTTCTAAAGACAATGGAAACCACGAAAAACGAAATTATGATAAACAACCAACAAAAAGTCGAATTGGAAATGCATTCCGGAACAGCTGGGGAAGAAAAGATTCTGAACGTAGGAGCTGCAAGAAGGGAAATTCATTGGTGTTAAGCAATTCAATGGTAATGATCAGTGAAGTATTTAATTTCTAAGTGAAACAATCTGTAACGGCCCAAGCCACCACTAGCCGATATTGTCCTCTTTAGATTTTTCCTTTCGAGCTTCCCTTCACGGTTTTTAAAACGCGTCTACCAGGGAGAGGTTTCCACATCCTTATAAAGAATGTTTCGTTCTCCTCTCCAACCGATGTGGGATCTCACAATTCACCCCGTTTCAGGGCCCAGCGTCTTCGCTGGCACTTGTTCCCTTCTCCAATTGATTTGGGACTTCGACGTTACTTCACTCTGTATGCTGTTAACTACAAGGATTTTGGATATTATCTTGCTTATGTTCTATACTCGTCAGGTCCATGTTGAGTTACAGGGAGTTCCTTGGCGTATACGTCACGTGTCTAGTATAGAATATACACAAGAATAGAATATACACAAGAATTTCCACTTAGCTGCTATGTTACATTTGATCTTATTGCTTCTACTGTACCGTTTGCAGGCAGGTATGGTTGAATTTGTTGGTTTAGTTAAGGTGAACGTGGTTAGAGGAACCAATTTAGCTGTGAGGGACGTCATCACGAGCGATCCGTATGTAATTCTCTCGTTGGGGAATCAAGTGAGACTCCCTACTGAACTTTTCTCATATTTTCATTTCTTATGGGATGCTAAATTACCTGGATTCACCTGTTCTTTCATGCCTTTTAGTCAGTGAAGACCCGTGTTATAAAGAGCAGTTTGAACCCAGTCTGGAATGAAAGCCTAATGTTGTCAATTCCAGATTTCGTTCCTCCATTAAGGGTGGTAAGTTGAATGACTGTAAAATTTGTCCAAAATCATTGTGGAATTTGAGTTAAATATCTTGATTACATTGAATAAGAGCTTAAAATAACTCTGTGCAGCTTGTATATGACAAAGATACGTTTTCAACCGATGACTTCATGGGTGAAGCAGAAATTGATATCCATCCGCTGCTCTCCGCAGCCCAAGCTTGTGAGAAGTCCACAGCCTGTGAACCCATGCAGCTAGCAAAATGGGTTGCAGGCAAGGAGAACACTCTTGCAAAGGATGGCATCATCAGTCTTGTGGATGGGAAGCTACGACAAGACGTCTCCTTGAAGCTGCAGAACGTCGAGAGGGGCGTGCTGGATGTGGAGCTTGAATGTGTTCCTCTTTCTCAGTAGTTGTTCATTCTTCTATCACCCTAAACTCCTATCGAACCTGACATTAGGCAATCATTGACCAATCTAAACATAACTCAACTCATGAAGACACATGTTCTCGATCAAATCGTCAGAACTTTGATTCTCCCACCCCGCTCATTTTGAACTCAAAAAAGTATTAGGAAACCATGGATAGAGCTCGTTTTGGAGATCACGGCAAATCAATGTACAAAAAGAACGACCTGTGTTGAAGAACTGTTGTGTTCATAGTTGGAAGAATGGCAGAGCAGACATCTCTGCTACAATATCCTTGGAGAATGTATTCATTAACATTAACCCCCTTTATTGTTTCTGTAAAAGTGTATACTATGTGGTGTTGAGGAACATTCTACAGTTTGTTAATATGATGGAAAGGAGAAAGAACTTGGCCCTTTATTGTACTTGGAAAACCAGAAATGCTGTGCTTTGTTTTTTATCCGACAATTCTTTACATCAAATATGAAAAACAAGACGACTCTCGATCGACAAAAATGATTTTGTCTATTCCAAAATCACTTTCAAAATGTCCTAAAACGCTTATTCATAGTAATGTTTTCAAATAAGAAAATTTTCTCTAACGTTTTAGCTAATCCGAGCATAATTTTCCAGTCAAGATCTCGAGGATCATAGCTATGAGGCAGAGAGATTACTGATGTAATTGATATCTGTTTCCAATATCAGACAAGAACTTGGTTTCAGCATTCATAATAACAGCTTCAAACCGAGCTTTTAGTTTCGATCCTCTAAGAATAAAAGTTACAGAGTTCGCATTCGGAATAGATTAGAAAGCAAGCAACTGCAGACTACTTCAACATCTCAGCCAAAACATACTCTTTACGTATCAATGGTAAACTTTTTCAGATGAGAAGCATGAACAATAGCGTTTTCATCATATGAAACAAGAACAAGAACAAGAACAAGAACAATCTGATCTATCTAAGAGAAGGTCACACAGATGAAAGTAATTCAAAACGAGCACTCCCATGAAGACAAGCCTAAAAAACATGAGTAAGTGTTACCTCGTAAACAATCCGGGAAGGAAATCTTACATTCTGTGAGCAAAAACACAAACATATGAATTAATAAGAGCTATAAACACAATCAAATTTAAAGATTGATATCGATATCGATATAGATATAGATATGGGTATGAAACAACAAAGCCTTTTAGTAAGAATACATCAATTGCAACCACTGCAAATTGGCGTTGGCAAATAGCACTAGATATTTACATACCCATAGAGGGGAAATAATCTCCCCTGTAACAGGTCAAATGAAAAAAGGAAACCCAGAAGAAAAAACATGACTCATTACCAAGATGCTGTTCATAAAGTACATGAACACCAGTACCCAATCGATGAACACTTGGCTAAACAATAAACCATTAACCAAAGAGTTCAAACTCCAAACTTATGTAGGCACATCCAAAATCAATAATGTGAGGGTTCAGTGATTATTTATCAACAACAAAGCATGTGAAATACACACCGAAGAACATCGGATGGTTTGTTCGTTCGTTCGCTCGTTCATTCCTTCCGAGGTATAATTCAGGAAGCACATTCAGGACATCGAGTTAATCCATTTTCATTGCAATCCAAGCACCTCTTCAAGACTTGTTCATCTTCATCAAACACCTTCTTGCTCCCACTGCAGGTCATACAAGGAACAAACCTTACATCCCCACAACCCTCACACGCGAACCCGGGTTCCTGAATCGGGAACCCCTCGAGAATCTTCATCAATTCTCCAGCTTCAAAGAGTTGTTTGATCACCTCGGCTCCTCCCACATGCTTGCCCCTAATAAACACTTGAGGCAAACTCACATTCTTCTGGCCAAAAACACTCTGCAACTCTTTCTTGTACGCAGAATCCATAGAAATGTCCCGCTCATCCACCCAAACCCTAAAACCTCGGAATATTATCCTCACGGCATAGCAATCCTCATACGTCCTTCGAATTCCTCGTAAACTGGTTAAGTAAACAACAATTCTATCCTCAGTACCAGGTAATCGAATGGAAGGAACCCGGAAATCAGATGCAAACGATTTGGCGGATTTTAGCTTGCTTTGAATTTGATGATGCGATCCTTCGGCAGGCGTAGAAGAAGACTTACCGCCCTCGAATATATTACACAATTGCTTGACCTTCCCTTTAAACGAATTGCTGGCGGATTTCATGGTTTCAAAAGGGCTATTGTAATATTTCTTGACAGAATCCGTCCGATTGAGCGAGGATCGAAAATAGGGTTTCATAGGGGAATCCATGGAGGATGAATGCAACGTATGGGATCGATTGAAGAAGGACGACTTGAGTTTTTCCGAAAATTGCATAGTTCGATCAAATTCCGCCATGAAGCCACAAAAGGAAATGGAATTAACTGGAAATCCAATGAAAATCAGAGGGAAAAGAAGCGAAAAACGTGAAAATCAGAGGGGAAATCGATGAATCGTGAACCAGAATAGAGGTGGTGGTTTTTGGTATGATGAGAAAAAACTGAATCGCCCTGTTTAGGTAAGGGAGGGAAAACGGTGGAGTATATGCGTATATGCGTATATGCGTATCTAGTAAGCGAAGAATCGAAGAATGTTGTTGGAAACCCTTATTTCTAATTTGTAGATCAATAGATAGAGAGAGAAATGGAGCTTTTCCGGTGGAAATCAAATAGCGTATGGCTATGGCTATGAATTAAGAGAGAGAAAGAGGAGTTTTGATTACCTTTTTGAAATGAATACGCGGCAGGCTTTCTTGTTCCTTCTTCTTCTCTCTTTCATGGCTTTCTCTCTCTTCTTTCTCTCTCCTCACTGTAAATGATCTGCTTCATCTCTCTTTAACTCATTCACCGCCATTAACTTCCACTCCTTTTGCTTATTTATATATCCCTTCCCTTCTACATTCATTTATTATTTCCTTTTTTATTACTATTTTATTATTATTTTACTAAATTAATAAAAAATCAAACTATAAATACTTTATTTATTTTAATCTCTTTATTACATATTTTTTAAGTTTACAAATTAAATATTACATAAAATAGGATTTAAATTTCATTTATTAAAAAATAATTTTAACCGGTTGTTATAGAATTATTGTATGTAGGGTTAGCGTCGTAATTGAATAAGTTGAATTATAATGTTCGATGCCGATTTACAGTAAAATTAAAGAAATAGTTGTCGTACCAGCTCGACCAAAATATTCAAACTTTTATGCGTCTTTAAACTAAATAAATAGTCTTTTATTTTTAATATATTTATTAAGAAAGGAAAATAAAAAATAAAAAACTAAAACTATTTAATTAACTACTAAATTTAGTAATCTCAAATTGTTAAAACAATTTATAAGTTCATTAAATTTAAAATACCGAATAAATTTTACATACAAATTTCTTTTTTATAGCTAAATTTATTGTCTTTTCCACTTAATTTCTTTTTAATATTTTTAGTTTTTAAAGTTTAGATTTTTTTTTCTCTCCCTTTATTTATTTGAAAAAGAAAAAAAGAAAAAAGATTTTGTGGTTGGAATTAATCAAAATAATTAATATATAATTTAAATATATAAAAGCATTGCGTGTGTTTGTTTCTTTTTAATAAAAGATTTTTTTTCTTTAATTGCAATTATAATTTAAATATTATAGTCTTTTTTCATTTTTCATTTTTTTTAAATTGAACCATTTTAAATTAAATCCAAAGCATGCCTTATTTAATTAAAATAAGAGAAATTTCCAATTAAAAAACAAAATTTACAGTTTAATAAAGAAACAAATATTTAGCAAAATTAGAGAAACACGTAGAAGATAAAACTATTGTTACTCGTCCCGTTACAGCCTTTGGAGTTAGATAGCATACAACACGAACAGATACGAAAAAATCAAACTTACAAATCATTCATAATTGATCGACTCTCATGCAAACACAAATGAGTAGTTGTCACATGGACTCGCGAAGCCGGATAATCTTGGCACACAAAGACCTAATTGCCCTCAAAGTCACACCATATAATCCAAAGTAATTTTCATATATAGTTAAATTTACTACAATTTCGACATGGACCGCTTAACTAATATTATTTTATTATCATATTTCGACCTAATCGATCAAATAATAATTTCTTTTTACTAGTATGACTAAGGACCCAAATACGAGTGTTGACAGCTAGAGTGGGGCCGAGAGGACTTAAGTGTCCCGCTACCTACCCCTATTTCATTTTTCGTCCCCAATCTAATTTCTTTATATATAAAATAAACCATAAATTTAAATTTTTATAAAATATTAATTTGAAAATTCTTTGAGGGCGAGTCGTTATAGGCCCACTCGAAAAATGACATCCCTAAATCCAGAAACTAATAAATCTTTATATATGAAATTTTAAAAGATTAAAAAACAAATTGAAAATTATCTATAACGATATATTCTAACTTCATCTCATGTAATTGCTACCCAAAGTTCCACCTCCCATTCAATAACCTTTGTTCCCTCGAATCCTTGCTCTCGTGTCAACGTGGAATTATGAGGATAAAGATCCACGACTTGAGCAATAAGTGGTTCGCTGGTAGATATTATTCACTTTAGTCCGTTACGTATTGTTGTCAGCTTCACAGTTTTTAAAACGTGTCAACAAGTGGGTCATTTAACATATTGTATAAACAGATTGATTTATATATATTTGTTATAATATTATTTTCATATAAACCAGGTCCAACTAGAGTGGAGATTTATGATCGGAGGCTCGGAGGCTATTCCAATAAAAGGGCTCGGAGGCTACTTTTGTGCAACTTTTTTAGACAATAGTTTAGTATCCGTAAAAGGAGGACATAATATGTTATATGAGTTTTAAGTTTATATAAGTTTAATAGAGTTATTATAAACTTTTATATTATTATTATTATTATTATTATTATTTTAGTATTAAAAGCATCTCATAATTTTGTCTAAATTATTAATGAGATCAAATGAAAAAAAAAATTATACTTTTTTATTTTATTTAAATTTGTTAAATGAATAAAATTCTTTATTTATATTATAAAATTTTCATAAATTAATTCAACCGTAATTATTTTGGAAAAAATGTATAATTTGATTTAGTACCGATATGTGGTTTATTCCGTGCATATACTTACATGAATGATGCGTGTTTTTCCGAGCTAGCTTTTCTACGTGTTGGGAGCTCCAAAATTTTTGAAATCTTTCTCTTACGTGTTGTCACGTGCGCATTCGACTCTTTCGTCAAAATTTCTAGATTTCCAAACTAGTTTCAATTCTTTTATATTTTCTTTAACTTTTGATAACTTTCTCTCCCCAACTTCAATTAACTTAGTTTCTTCCCTACAATTGTAGACTTTTAATCAATGTTTACTGAGGTATTTTTCTCATAGTTTTTAGTCAACAATAGTGAGGAGTAATTGAGTCCAAATATGGTTAAAAACTAAATTCCAATAAGAACTCTCCAAATTGAAGAAAAACATCAATCAAGAACCCGAAAATCATATATTCCCTTCTTTCTCGATTCCTGATGGAATTGAGTGATGCAAAAGCCGAGAATGATTCTCTCGAGGCCACTGAGCAATTCTCATGAAGAAACTCTAGCGAAATTCCGACTCCAAATGACGGTTTAGAGTGGATTTTAACTTTCCCTCTAACTCTTTCCCTTAAGAATCTCTGTGTTATCGTAGATTTCTTAGTTGTTCGTATTATTTGGTGTCAGAATTAAATGGCGTTTATCCTAATTTCGTGATGGTTCTCCCCTTTGGAGTTAGAAAAAACAACAAAAATCTATAAAAATGAGTCGCATGTTTTAGGAATTATGGGATAAGAAAGGATGAAAATAATGAACCATTCTGAAAGGTACAAGCCTCAGGCTCGAAATCAGAGCCAAAATCCAACCCATAGGCCTGTAAGTGAACCAACCTAGGTTCAGGAGCCCATACCCAACAGCCCAGCTCCACGACCCATTCGCCGCTCACCCCAACCCGTTTCCCCTCAACAAAATATACATTTAGTTTCATCAAAATTTACTATGAATACATTTAATGAATTGTAGAATATATATTTAATCAATTGTAAAATATATATTTAATCGAGTTATTTAATGGTCACATTCATCAATTTTGTGAAGAAAAAAAAAATTAACTCAGTTTATTTAAGAATATAATCAATCTCAAGAACTTAACCAAAAAAAAAAAAGTCAAATTTAATTGATTCTAACAAAACTCTATCGTCAAACATTTTCATCAACATAACTGATACGATAGCGTTTCGTCGTAATAAATACATTTTCTTATTTGTTGATAAAGGGGTAGAAAATCAATCTTCCAAACATATATACAAATATGAAGAGGTTAGTTCATTCAAAGGCCTACAATAACACCCAACAAAGCCAAACAAGGAATTTGCAGTGAGAAAGAGAAAGGCAAGAAAGAAGCAAAGAGAAGTTGGGAAGAAGAATCAAACTTTAGCTCCAAGTAAGATCATCAACATGTCCTTGTAGTCCCCAGATGTGTCGCCAATCACGTCTTTCTCGAGGTTGCTTTTGAACATCTTGGAATACTCCTCTCTAACTTTTGTTGTGTCTATCTCTGCTCGACTTACGATGGCTCGGGTTAGAGAATCTTCATCCGTTCCAAGCCCAACAATGGCCTTCCTGATTACCTACAGCAAAAGTTTAAGAATATTTAACCTTAAATTATGGTTTACATATGTATCGTATTTGACCATTTATTATAGGTAAATATCTTGAATGATTGAAGATATTTAGTTTTCTATATATATCATATCTAGTTTCTTTTGATAATTTATTTGATTCTATAAATTATTATAAACAGAGAACTTTCACTCGATTAAGTGTGGTGGTTTTAACAAATATTCTCACACTTCGTATAAATACATACTATGTGTTAGCTCTCAACTATAGCTCTTTAAAACATTGAAACAAACTTAAAGTTGAAAGTTTAAGAATTAAAATGCAACTAGTTAAAAATGTTTAAGAACCAACTATGAGTTATGGATGGGTTTATCCAAATTTTGTTTTTTTTTTTTTCTTCCATGAAATGAATTTTTAAGAAAACAAATTGAAAATAAGGGAGCAAAACAACCCTACAAGCTAGAAGGAAAGAACCTCTCACCTTTGCAAAGTGTTTTTCAGGACTGTCAATGCACCAGACCGCCATTTTGAAGAGAGATTCTAAATCACTGGTTCCACATTTCTTAATGTCCTGTAAACGAAATGCATAGATTGAACTTCCAAGAGGGTAAATGAAAAGACAAAAAGAAAAGGAAAATTTAACCATTTGTTTATTAAAGGCTGAACCTGATCAATCGGGTTTCCATACTTTTGCTTATAGCATGCAAAGGTTGCTCTAAGTTGAAAGAAATTCCTTGTGCTGAGTATCCAAATGACGCCGTTGCGGTTGATTTGCTTCACTTTGATAGCATCGTGTAATAAATCTGCTTCTGAATCGGCAACGAAACTTTCCACCACCTCTTTATCATGCCTGAAGGAACTCACCAAACCAACTAGAAGCTACACAATATCCAAGACAAAACGTTTTTCAAGGTTACAAATCCCTGGAATCTCTGTGTTGAGAATTGCAACCTCAACAGTATATAATGCATTTGGCAAGAAGAAAAATGAATTGTCTCTTAAAGTTTTTCAAAGATATTTGACAAGCATGTGACATTCAATGAAGCAAAATGGTTAGCCTAACCAAAACACAATGTCTCAAAGAGCCACTAACTTCCAAGCAACTTATCTATATCAGTTTGGTAGCACCTAGCATAAATGGCAAAAGGGTTTAGTTCCATTTTGCAATCGTTCAAGTCCACCGCTAATAAATATTGTCCGTTTTGGCCCGTTACGTATCGCCGTCGGCCTTACAATTCTAAAACACGTCTACTAGGGAGAGGTTTTCACACCTTTATAAAGAATGCTTCATTCCCCTCTTCAATTGATGTGGGATCTCACAATCCACCCCTTGGGGTCCAGCATTCTCGCTGGCACACGGCCCACTGACTGGTTTTCATACCATTTGTAACTGCTAAAGCCCGGTTTTAAAACGCGTCTACTAGAGAGTGGTTTCCACACAATTATAAGGAATTTTTCGTTTCCCTCTCCAATCGATATGGGATCTCACACATTTGATAGCAGTTTCATTCTTCATTTTTTGCTTTTGAGAATTTTGTTTGCTCACAGTTTGTTAAAACAGGTATTAGAAAACAACGGTTTCAGAATTAAAATTTTGCTAAGATTTGGAAAATATTTCCAAAACGTAAATCATAAAACCAAAAGGATTTTGAGCAGCCAACATGCTTAACATTATAAAAACAAAGTCGAGAGTTGAGATTATTAGACAACTTTCAGGCATTTTACCTTCCTAAGGGGCATGGAGACGGTGAAGAAAATGTCTTCTTCAAGCGAGCAATCATAAAGAGAACAGTAGGCCTGCCTTACTGCCATCAGATGGTGAGGGGATGTGGCACAGGCAATCTCCACTAATACTTGAAGCTCATGGATGCCTTTCTTGTATGACCTCAAAGCTTCATGTGCCATTCTTGCATCCCTCTCAGCAGGATCATATGCCCACAAAACCGCCGCTTTCTGCTCATAAAAATCTTTAGTTAGAGATGGATAAGGAAAAAAAAGTACATGTGGGTATAAACTGGCTACTCAATTTCAGCTTTTACTTTTACTTAAACATTTATACTTCTAAGAACATGATATACTGTTGAGGATGCATCAGGAGGAAGCAATTGCCCTCTAGACAATTAGGAGGAACTTTTGTTGAAAGACTTTGTAGTGTGAGAGTGTGAGATACACTTGTAAACACTTTGGTTATAGTGATTGGCTACCACCCGTAGATGTAAAAGAATTTCTTCTCTCCGAACCACGTAAATCTTTGTCTCTTTGTTTAATTTCTATTTGTGGATGTGTGAGTGCGATTGATCTTGCTTACACTTTCGCTACAACAATTAGGTATCATAACATTTTGGTTGTGGCATTCCGCCACAATAATTGGATATCAAAACATTGAAGGTTGTGGCATCGGCGCACACCCTCAAACACAATGGAAGAAATTTGTTTCTTCCCCATACGAATGAAACTCAAGACTAGAAATCTAAACAAGAATGAAGTGTTGATGGGTTATGAATGTGAAGAGCAATGGGAAATGACATCTTTTCTGCAAATGTAACAAACTTACTCTAAAATCACCAGAGAGTTCAGAATTGATGCGATCAATGAGGGACTCATTGTATAGCTCGAGATAAGTCTCTCTAATTGCTTTCCTCTGGGAAGCATTTCTTTGTCCTAGTATCCTTATCAAGGCTTTCTCATCGGTTCCCCATCCTAACTCATCATGAGACAAATAAAAAATCCATAAGAACAACATTATTTAAAAAAATTAAACTCATTTATCATTCATTCTTTATTCTTTTAAGTTGAAGAGCAAGTTGAAAGGATAATTAATGTTCTATCACTCCCGTTTCAAACTAAACTTCGAAAGAAAAAAGAAAAAAAAACTGTTGTCGATTATTCTAAAATCCGCTGAAATTCCAAAATATTTTCCACAAAATAAAAAAAATAAAACGGACACTGAATGAGAATAAATAGGAATTCTGTCTTCACTGAAAAACAAGGAAGGCAGCTAAATAAAAGCCAAATGGACGAATACAGCAAATAATCCAACACGTGGCACTATACAATTGGTCATCCCTGATTAAATAAATCATACAATGGAAATAATAAGCAGAATTAAATATTTATATTTAATGTCTAAAAATTGAAAATAAATAAATCAATCAATCAAATAAGATGAGGAAAATAAAACTGCATCCAAGCCATGAGCCGAAGAGTTCAACAATGTCTTGAAATCAAAAGAAGCGGATGAACTTCTATTCAAACAAAATCAACGCATTGGACTGAGTTTTCAGCAGAAAAATCAAACTCAAACAAAAACATACGGAATCCACGGATAAATTAACGAAACATCGCGGAAGATAAATAAAATCAAAATGTTGGAAGAGTTCATCGAAATCAACCATCGAAAGCTTTCTTGAGAGTATCGCAGTCGTCGGCGGGAGAAGGAACAATCTCCGGCACTCTCACAGTTCCCATATTCTCCGTCAGAAACCTCTCCTCTTCCGACGAGAAAGAATGACCGGAATCCGATTTGGACGATTTGGACGATTTCGGTTTCTTCCACGAGAAGCTCTTGAACGAGAAACTGCTCATTTTCGGAGCTTTGTAATTGCTAACTGATAATGAAACAAATTTTCTCTGTTTTCCGTTTCGTTTTTTCCCTCTCAAACTTCGCTACAACGCAAAATAGCAGATTTTGTTTTCGCCTTTCTGTTTTTTATTCCGTTTGACGAAAATACCCTTTCACCCCCTTCTGATTTCGACTCCATTTCTTAGTCTTTGCAAATAAGGGCTTGCATAGAATTTTCTTTCCGTTGACCCCTCAATGTTTTGGAAATTACACGAAGCGGCCGTGTTTTATGGGATATTACGATGGGTGATAATTTAGTTTCTGTATAGTTGTGTACTGAACTGCAAAGAAAGTGACAGGTTGGATGCCCACGTTTTTCTGAAGGTGTTAAACTTGGGTCCCAACAAGAAAAATCAACGATGGAGATGTTTTTATTCAGACGTTATCATCAACGGCTGACGTTGACGCCAGCTGTAATGAGTTGATGTTTGGGACAACAAATAATTATTATAAAATAGAAATTTATATATTTTATGGTAAATAAAATAAGGGAAGAAAATAATTTAGACAAATAATTATTCTCTACCCTCTTTTTCTCTCATCATAAAAACAGGGTTTTAAGATATTTCATAGCATTTGTAGGAAATTAATTATTTTTGTGGTTGTTAGGCATGAAATTAATTATTATTATTATTATTTTGGTTTTTTTTTTTTTTTTTTGTGGTTGTTAATTATGATGATTTTTTCTGGACCCTTATCTTTAAACTTGAAAAGATGTTCACTTTATCATTTATGATTTTAGTTATCCAATTTTTAAATAAATAAATTTGAATAAACATTAAACATTTATCACACAAACCAACAAAAATTGGATGGTTTTCAATTATTGGAGTTATTTATTCAATTTTCTTAATTTTAAATAAAAGTAAAAATATCTATTTATTTTTAAACCATGTAAATACATATTTTGAAATTTAAAATTTTTTTAAGAATAAAATAATAAATATTAATTATGAAATTAAATAAATATAAAATAATATATGAATATATAATATTATTTGTAAACAAAAATATATTTTTTAAATTAACAATAAATTCATGAACCAATTCAATCTATAAAATTTTCATTTATTTGAATATAATTCAACCCAAATAAATTCATAATCTAACTCAAACCGTACAGATTATGTTGAGTTGATCGAGATTTTTCGAGTTACTCGAACATCGGAACCAACGGTATAGAAGCAAATAAAATCTCCCACGTGGAAAACAACCAATTGAATGGGCAAATTTGGAGCAACACAAATTTAAATTTCGAAGCAACAGATAAAAAAATCCAAATAAATATCTTTTGCTTTCTTAAAAGTATATAACCCAACATATCCCACGTGGAGCTCGAGCGCACCTTGTTTGGAGTTTTCTTAAAATTTTAGAAGTATTTTAAATCATTTATAAAAATTATAAAGAGTAATAATTTAACTTAATTTCAAAAACTAAAAAGAAATATTTTAAAAAAAGTATACCGACAAAGGATGATTCACACTTGATCTGAACCAAAAGAAAATAATTCAAATATATAAATAAATTAAATAAATAAAATATTTTAACCAATAAATAAATAAATAAATAAATTCTGCCTTAGCCATTATATTATTTCCAATATAAATGAAAATATCAAAATATTTTAATAGTGTGACATTATTATAAAATTGATAAAAACTAAAGTTTGACAAATGATTTTATGTTTTTAATTTTTTTTAAATGACATGTATCTCTTGTAGTTTGCGTGTGAAGAATTTAAATCTGTATAATAAAATAAATAATATGAATGTTTGGTAGATAATTAATATAAAAATTCATGCATGATTCGCATGATTTTTTTTTAATCTTTACTTAAGGTATTACATATTTTAGATAATATTTTTAAATAATTGTTGAAATTTATTGATAAATTTTAAAATGTTAAATTATTTTTTACTTGAACACGTGGGAATTACCTTCATGATAAAGTTAAGAATTACGAATAAAGAAGTAATTTGAATGAATATTTCATATGATTTTTTAATTGTGACAAAATATTTTATTCAACTTGTGGAAATGAAATATTGGAATTTACTTAATTATGCTTAGGTTAACTAGTTAATTCAATTATAAGCTTTCACGTGAAAAAATATATATATATATATATATAATACTTGAAAATCAAAGCATATAATTTATAATCAGATTTTATGAAGAAAAAAAAAAGCAATAAATTAAAAAGTAAAAGTCTACTTTTATAATATTTATAATCCTTATCTATCAAAATTATTATTATTATATTTGGCTATCTATAATTTTTACTCTCAGAAATAGATCAAGTTAAGTAGGTAACATGTCGCAGAAGAATGTTATGGTCATCGAGTGTCAAATCTGATCTCCAAATCTTTGATCGGACATGGAACGTTACAACTTGCCTTTCTAGTTGTCATTGGGTTCTCATTTTTTAGGAGTATTCATCTGCCATAGATTTTTCCCGCTTAGATTTGACTTTCACGTTTCTACCTAGGTCAAGTTTTTTTATTGGTAGGGACATGATCCATTTTCATCCTACACGTCCATATTTTCCTTTGGCTACATTGCGAATGAGCGTTGCCCTAGTCGGATCGGCCTCCTTCGTTTCGATTTTCATAATTGGATTCAAGTGGTTTAGGGGTTTTCGGGATTGAGGTCAAAATTTTGGTCCACTTTCTAGATTTACTTTTCAAAGTTCGTCAAAGTAGGATTTATGGTGTTTATCCATTCGTACTCCCCCTACGAGGGTGTTGTTCAAAATGCATCTTCTTCGTTCTACAACTCAGTTTACTTTATTCATTCTCACCGACAGAGCATTCGTCTCTACAACTGGTTCTAAATTGTTGATGCATCAGTCTTGTCCGGCTAAATCCACAAAATCTTAATGCATTAAAGGAAGAGACTCATGTGAAATAAAGAGTATTGATATTGCACTCTACCACATATGCTTCGATCTCTAAGTCAACTAGAGCCTAGGATAAATCTAGTGAGAAGCTAGGGTTTTGGGTGAGCCTACCTCGATAAGAGTTTCTAAGAAGTTTGTTGGTATTGCATTAGGTTGGGACCGTTCACGTTAATCCAACTAAGATTTACTAAAGCAAGTTATTTCTCCAATGACCCTTTAGACACGAGATCAAATGGCTTGGTTGATTGAACTCTGGTTAGTTTCAAAGGCTGGTCTTGACCATGGTCGAGTTGACTTGGTCTATGTCCCTTTGTCGAGTCTAATTTTTAGAGAACTTAGTGATCCCGACTCGTTTGAAGTTATTTTCACCGATATAAACAAACATATAGATAATAAATAATTTAAAATATTTTATGTGATTGAAAATGAAATATAGAAGGATTCATATGACATACACAGTGTTTGCGCATGTGTCTCACGACATAATGCCATTAAGGTTGAGGTATATTTTGTGGGCCCCCTGGATGAAATAATTGTGGGACGAAAATGTAATTCAAGTAAAAGTAGGGTCGTTTTGTCATTTCATCAAAATCAAGGGGCATTAATTAAGATAACGTGACATGTAGGTAGAAATTTGAAAGTTAAGAAACTTTTTGGCAGGAATAGCAAAATACTCTAAGGACTAAATTGCAATAAAGGAAAACAAACGAAAACTTTCATTATGGGTGGGTGGGAGTTTTATTAGACACGTCATTTTTATATTAGAAAATTAAAGCGTTATTTTTCAACGGGTTTATTATTATTATTATCGTTTGAAAACTGTTTTTTTTTTTTTTAATTTATAAACTTATATCATTAAAAATTTCTCTCACCCTCTCTCTTTTGTTTCCAATAAAAAATAAATTGTCATAATTTTATCAAACTTAAAAAATATTAAGAAATAAATTTAAAAAAACTTATTTTATTTAAATATCATATAAGAAACCATATGAGAACAAAACTTAATTTATTGATACAAAAATAACAAAAAAAATAGTTGAAATAAATATTATAGAAATTATTTTTTTAATAGATCAATTTTATTTCCAAATTTGATTATAAAAAAGGACCCAATTTTTTTAAAAAAATTAAACTTTTATTTTTATTTTTGACTAATTAATAAAAATATTAAATTTTTAGTTTTTTTTTTTTTAAAAAAATTTAACTTTTATTTATTGGACGAGCGTAAAATGTTTTGCATTAAAAAAAGAAAGAAAATAGAATTAACAAAGTTTAGTTAATTCTTAAAACAAAATTAATAAAGCTGTTAGGCAAAAGAAGGAGAAATGACGAAAATGGGCATAGGGATTGTGTTTTATAACGCGGGAGGAACTGGATGAGGTGAGTTACGCTGCTTTCTTCTTCTTCTTCTTCTTCTTCTTTCTTCTCTGCGATCGAACAAGGAATTGAGAAATGGCGGATTCTGCGATCGAAGTTCTCACTCGAGCTCTCTCAGGTTTAACTCTTCATTTTTCTTCTTACATTACACGAATTACTCTGCCATTGATTTTCTGTCTGATTTTTTTGTCTTTCCTCCATCGTTTCTGTTTCTTTCTTTTTGCTCCTCTTGATTGCAAAATTTATTGGAGTCGTTTACTCGATCTTCATTATTCTTGATTCGGAATATAGAATGAGTATGTTTTTGAGTTTTCGATCGGAAAATTACTTAATCTCTTCGATCTTCGCCAGAGATACACGATCTCCGCCGCGATTTCAGTGTCTTTGTTTCTCTGTCGCGAAAACTTCATGAACTCTTTGGTCTTTTCCGGATAAGTACAATTTCCGGAAACGATGATAGTTTCTCTCTGTTTATAATGCTCTATCGCAAAAACTTCATAAAGTCTTCGGTCTTCGCCGGAGAAATACGGTTTCCGGCCAGGACATCGATATCTTCTGTTCTTCTTTTCAACTGCATTATCTCTTCAGTTTTATCCGTGAAGTCGAAACATCGCTGTTATATGGACGTACGGATCGTAACGCCAGAAATTTACTTGAATAATCTTTGTTGCTTCCATTTAATTTTGTGCTCAGATTTTCTCTTCCTAATTTTTGAATTTTTGTTAGTGTCTGCAATTTTCAGTATTAATTTTCTGTGAAATTACCTTTATGCCCCTGTAGATGTCAAAATATATCTTTTGCACCTTTGATAAATTTTAAAATTAGGTTTTATTGTTAATTTGTAATTAATTTTTGTTAAAAAATTTATTTCTTATATATCTTTTATCTAGAAATTTTAGAAATACTGGTATATTGTATCTGTTTTTGGTCCAAAATTGTGAATGCTGTTTTGTTAAGTCAATTTAAAAATTAATTTCAAAATAAAAATGAAGAAATGTTAAATTATTTGAAAGTAATATAATTAAAATAAAATGGTCATATGATATTTGTTTCCAGTAAAAAATAGGCAAAGAAATTAGAACAAAAGAAACAAAAATTAACAGAAGATTTATGAAATAGAAACTAAAGCTAATTCATTTTAAAACCTTTTACTACAATTAAGCAATGAACAGAGATCAATGCTATTAAGAAAGAGTTTTTATTCATTTATTTTTAAGATCATTGCTAGTAAGAGAATTAAACCTTCATTGATAATAAAATCAATTGTTAATGTTAGAATTTATATTTAAAATAAGTTAATAATTTCTTTTGGAACATTGAACTATTATTTTTTTTTTTTTCATTAAAAATCATTATATTGTTTAAGTTATAATGTTTATCCTACCATGATATGGTTACGAGTTTATTGATATTTGTTTGTTTATATGATATCTATAGAATAAAGATGAGATGATTTATTTATTAAGGATTATAATTTTTTTTTTTTTTTACTTTAATAGAACATCATCCATTTTTTATGTCTAAATTTATAGATTTTTTAAATTGTAGTGAGACTTTTAAAATTAAAAATAGTATTAGTAGAAAATTTAAAATAAATTTATAGAAGTATATGAATATTATTATTTTGAGCAAGAAGAAAATAATATTGAAAAATGTGAAATAAAAATAGGGCATGGAATAAATGAGAAGGCAATGATAGATACATTGGGAAATTGGGATCACGAGCACAAGAAACTCTTCAGAAAACAGAGTAGCCATATTTTCAGTGAAGATGAACGCTCCTTTGAGCGATGGCAGGAGCGTGCCATGCGGCTTCTGAAGCATGAGTTCATGCGTTTTAAGGTATCCTTTCTGTTTTTCCATTGTGTTTCAAAATTTTGAACAGAATTTACATGAACATATATGTGGATCATACAGAATGCTGTGGTGCTATGGACAACACATCCATGGGAAAGAGATGCTCGTTTGGTGAGGGAAGCATTGAGCAAAGGGCATGACAGCCAAAACATCAACATCCTAATAGAAGTAGCTTGTACCAGAACATCTGATGAGCTCTTGGGAGCAAGAAAGGCCTACCATTCCCTATTTGATCATTCTATTGAAGAAGATGTTGCGTCCCACATCAACGCCCCCGAACGCAAGGTTTGTTTGTGTCCGTTTCGAAACAAATCCTAAATCTCAAGAACCAAAAGTGTCAGTTGAACCCAAATGTATTTGTTTTGAAATGCAGCTTTTGGTTGCACTAATGAGTGCTTATAGATACGAAGGACCAAAGTACAAGGAGGAGATAGCAAAGTCAGAAGCAGAAAAACTTGCTCATGCAATTAAGGAAGCAGGCAGCAAAAAGAGTAGTCTTATAGAAGACGACGAGGTTGTCAGAATACTCTCAACAAGAAGCAAACACTTCCTCCATGTCCTCTACAATCACTACAAGAAAATTTCAGCTGGCCGATCCATTGATGAGGTACTTACATTATCCATTAGGATGCTTAATGAAAATGTAACAACTTTAGATTTCTGTTTATCTGGAGTTGCTACCGTCATCATAGCATAATCATTTTTGTGCGGAAATAAGTGTAAAACATAAACTTCATCTTAAAACACTTATTTCCGCACAAGAATGATTATGTTATGATAACGATAACGACTCTACATAAGTAGAAATTTAGG
The DNA here is from genome assembly GCA_033971965.1 of Cucurbita ficifolia. Lineage (NCBI taxonomy): Eukaryota > Viridiplantae > Streptophyta > Magnoliopsida > Cucurbitales > Cucurbitaceae > Cucurbita > Cucurbita ficifolia. The sequence goes on from CM066979.1 coordinate 10,835,677, forward strand.
GTCGTTACAGAAAAACACTGATTAGGTTCAAGAAGATATATTCATTTATTTGTTTTCCCATTTGGCAGGATCTTGACTGGGACTTGAGGCTTCAAGATGCAGTGTTATGCTTAGCCAATCCTGTCAAATACTTCACTCATGTATGTAAATTTCAAACCCATTACTTTCTAATCAATATATGATCAAAATTCTTAATATGAGTTCCTATTGTGTGCTCAGATTCTGGAAGTGTCGCTGAAAGTTGATGCGGACAAGAAGGTAAAAAAAGTACTGACTCGAATCATCGTGACAAGGGCTGATAAAGACATGAAGGAGATCAAAATTGAGTTCAAAAATAAGTTTGGAGTTTCATTGGAAGAGAAGATAGAGAGTGTGTGCAATGGAAGTTACAAGGATTTCTTGCTCACTTTGCTGGCAAGATCGGATTGATTGATTGATTGATTGATTGATTCCACAATCAAGATCAGGTTTGATCCAAATTTGTTGTGTTTTTATTTATGTATGTATTGCTTCTCTATTGCTTATGGGACTGTGTTCTTCTCTTCTCTTCTGCTATAATTAATTCATCTCAATATTGCCACTTTTATTGTGCCTTTTTTCCCAAGTTGTCTTTGAATAATTTATAGTTTGGTGAAGGCACCAAGAGACCGAATAATTTGCCTTCTTACTACTAAGAACTTCTATGGTTATTTTCTGTTAGTAACTTTATAATTTTTTAGCTTATACAAATTAAATTAAATTAAATTAAAAGTATTGATTTTTCTTCGTCGTTGGCTCAGAAATAAATCTTAATTAATTATATTGTCGGAAATGAGAAGTTTATAATACTAATAGATATCTCTAATAATTATCATTATCATCATTATTATTATTATTATTATTATTTACTTTAGTTAAATTACAAGACAATTTATCTTTATCTTTACCATTATTATTGTTATTGTATTTTAGTTAAATTACAAGACAACTTATCATTATCTTTACCATTATTATTATTATATTAAGTTAAATTACAAGACAATCCTTCTAACTTTTATATTTGTGTGAGTTTGTAGTACATAAATAGTTTAATAATTAAAAAAAAAATCAATTTTATGTTCAATACTCTAAAACTCCAAAATCAAATAATTCCGTAAGCTTTCAATTCAATTATTTTAAATAAACAAAACCTAAAATTAAAATATCAATATCCATTAGACACAAATTGTAATTATATTTCTACTAAATTAATTAATTATAAAAAAAAATTAATATGTGAAAGACTTGTTAAATAGATAATTAAAAATATAACAGCCTACTAAATAATTTTAAAATTAAAAAATGCAAGATCAATAACTAATTTAAGAAAAAAGAAATTAACAATTTAATTCAAAAAGAAATTAGGAGGTTCAAAAGCAGGGAAGCATATGGGATGTAACACAACGGAGCTAAAAGTCTTGATATTCATACAAAACCAGAGAGGTAGCGGTTCAGACGCGATGCATATTATTACATAACAACACACATAAACACTAACAGAAAGCCGATTATTATAGATACTCATAATAGGATGATCACGATAATTCTTACTGCTAACAAGCAAGCAGAGTTTAGAATCAGCCTTCTTTAGTTACCAAGAAGAGTATGGATGAAACGCTTATAGTCACCAGAGGTCTCCTTGGACACAGCATCATCAAGGGTAACACTGTTCCTCTTGTGATAAGCCTCCTTTATCTGCATCAAATCTTTCTCTGCCCTCGACACCACCACTCGTGTCAGCGCATCCTCATCGCTCTTCCCCACCCTCTTGATTGCATTTCTCACCACCTGAAAGAAAAAAATGAGATGGGAATATCAAGAATTTGAAGCTCTTTTCAATTCTAAGAATCGATGAAGATCTAAACGCTTAATTTTTAACATGATTGAGTTTATTTCACCTTCTCATAGTACTTGATTGGGTCATCGATGCATCGGATCACAGTTCGTAGTGCTTCTGTGAACTCTTTGCCTGCAGTATCAGTTCCCACTTGCTATACAACAAAGTGAAACTTGTTTAGATTACATAAACTGACCCGAATTTCTATTCGTCAACATAGCTGAATTTTTGAAGTTGTTTTGTCCTAAAATTTCAGGTGGATCAACACTGTAAGGCTCAAGTCCACCCCTAGCAGATATTGTGTTCTTTGGACTTTTCCTTTTAGGTTTTCCTCAAGGTTTTTAAAACGCATCTACTAGGAAGAGGTTTCCACACCCTTAAAGGGTGTTTCGTTCTCCTCCCTAACCGATGTGGGATCTCACAAACACTATCAGAATATGGTCTATCAGACAATTCAAACTCCACTCTCCCTCCATGCATATTGTTATATAGCGTTGTCATTTTGAAAAATCATCCAACATTTCAGAACAAGAAATAACAGAAACAGAGTAGTACCAAAAATGATGTCAATGGGTGACAATGGTTAGCAAGTGGGGGTTAGTCTTTAAGCTTAATTAGTTAGTTCTGTACCTTGGAAATGGTAACACCATAGGCATCTTTGTAGTGATTGAAAGTAGCAACCAGCTGTGCCCTGCTCCTTGTGGTTAAGATCCTTATAACATCTTCATGATAGTAGGTCTTGTCTCTGACTGCGCGCTCAAGTCTCTCCGCTTCAGATTTCGCCAGGCTTAGATCTACTTCAGGGCCACTGTAACGATATGTACTCACTAATCCCACCAACAACTGCAACAGTTGAATTTCGTCAGCAATCCACAACTTCTCAACAGATGATCATAAGAGATAATAATAAACACAATTGATTCTCGGAAGATAACAAAATGTGTATATATTTTTTAATTAAACACAAGTACTTATTCTTCATTAAAAAAATCTGAAATCAAATAAGATTGCAATTATCTAATGAACATGTTCTACTTTCTAGAATGTTTTAAAACGAATTTTCAAATCTCTTTCTACTCCTGAAATACTAATTCTTTATTCTGTTACCTAATTTAGAAGATGTTTATGAGTATCTAATTAAATCATTTCAAATGTAATATACAATTCTAAGAAAAGAGGCGGGGGTTAAGTTATGGACCGTGCGCAGATCGTCATTGGTGCTGGCTGCAACATCTTCCTCCAGGGAACGCTTGTAGCGGTGCTGGTAAGCCCTCCTGACCCCCAGCAACTCTTCAGGTGAGTAGATGCAAGAAAGTTCAACAAGCACCGCGAAATCCTCCTTTGGCTTCCTTATGGCTATGTGGGCCAACACGGCATCTCTGTCCTCTGGATCCAGCATCCATCGGTACACCGCTCTCTGTTTCAGCCACGAAACAGTTTAACTCTAGCTACTTTAACCATCAAAACAATAAGAATCTGACCAAATCGATCATCGAAACAATTTTTTTGGCAAACAAAAACCTAGAGTTGATCTTTTCTTTTTTTCAGTGAATAAACTGTGGCGGAAAACCAAATAGGTGTTGTAATCATCGATCTGACACAATCGGCATCATCACATCGATTGTTCCGCTAATCGACGATGAGAACACATCACACATGTATGGTAAAGATTACAAAGACGATTGATGAGGAAGAGCAGATGAACGCAACAGTAAGAGGAAAATAATAACGACGATCGATTTTCGGAAAAAGACAAAGAACAATGAGCAGGACGGAACTGTAAGAGCAGATGTACACAATAGTAGAAGGAAAACAATTACGACGATCACTTTTTGAAAAAAAGACAAAGAACAATGAGCAGGACTGAACTGTAAAAGCTACAGTAGTAAGCGTAGCTGATGAAGTCGATGAACACGAGCATGATCACAATGTTTTTAAAAAAAAAAAAGAAAAAAGAAAAAAGAACAGAAACAGAACCTCGAAATGGCCAGAGATCTCGGATTCAAGGCGCTTGATAAGATCCTCTTGAAAAAGCTGTTCATAAGCAATCCTGATGTGTTTCCTCTGAATCCAGTTTCTATGGGCCAGGATCGAGATTATAGCCTTCTCATCGGCTCCCCAGCCTATGCAAGAGAAGAAAAACAGATTCAGAACCATAACACATCAAAGAATCGTAATCAAACAAACAGAATGAATCAAATACAGATTCAGCAAACTAATCAATCAATCAATCAATCAACCAAACCTAACCGAGTGAATCGAATCGAATCGAATCGAATCGATACCTTTGAAAGCGGTTTTGAGAGCTTCAGCATCGACATTGGGAGAAGGAACATCGTGAGGAACATTCAAGGTAGCCATAGCCTCAAAATCTTCTCAGAGTTGGATTCTCTCAACTTCCTTACCACTTCGCAAGCACAAATAACACAGCGTTTTTTTCTTTTTTCTTCCCTTGACGTCTTTAGTTCTCTCTTGTTTTATACAAATATCGGAAACCCGACGCCGTTTACCCCTACCCAGAGTTTTACATTTTTTCCTTTTTTCCTTTTTTGAAATATAAATAATAAAGCATTATAAATTATGGACACGTGGAAAATGGTGAGTGGTTGAGTTTAGGCTTTTACCCTCGTGCTAAGGTTCGGGCTTCGGACCTCACCGGTCCGTGAACTACAACAAAAATTACTGCATACCACGTGTCCATACATTAAGGGAATTAGTTGGGTAATTGTAAAAAATAGCCTCCCTAAGCTTTTCATTTTTCTAAAAATATCTTTTATTTAGACCCGGGAGATGAAATTACAATTCTGCCCTTCTTATTTAAAATTGATAGCGGTCCACATCCAAAATAGCTTGATGGGTACGGAGAAGCTTCCCGCTTCTTTTTTTTTTTCTTTTTTCTTTTTGTAATTTTTAAATAAATAAGATATGGTTATCTAATTTTGAATTGGGACAGCGAATCTTTTGTCAGAGTCTTCATATTGATGCTTACTGAAAATGCATTCATTTGTTCTTCTTTGATTTTCACGCCATCCGCACACGGTTTCTCTCTCTTTATACTTTTTTAATTTTCCTAATTTTAATTTACCTTAAATTATTTAATAAATATTTTTTTACTTTATATTTATCGTTAACAAAAACAAAAAAAAATCTTTTTATATTTTACTTTAAAATATTTTTAATAACAATTTTCGGAAATTTTTTTTTAAAATACTCTTTATCTTTATTATTATATCTTTTAAAAATACTCCTAAATTTTAAAATTAATATTAATAACTTTTATAGTTTTAAAAAAATTTAAAATCGCTATCGACACCTCATAATTTATGAGTAATTTATTAAAAAAATAAGTATTTTTTTAGATAATATATATTTTTGCGATAAAATATAAAATATAATTTTGTTTTATTAATTTAATGTTCAATTTATATTTATCTCTTTTCAAAGTTTGGATGGAACTCGTGTTTGGGTTTTGTCGTAATCTTTGGATTAGTTAAAAAAAAGTTAGAATATATTTATTTTCTTTTATCTTTATTTTAATATTTAGATATTTAGATTATTATTATTATTTAATTAAAAATATTTTAATGACAAATACAATGAACTGACAAACCTATGCTTTCATTATGCATTACTACATTGTTTGAAATACTTTTCAAAATCTTAAACTGCTCCCTTTATTTAAGTTTAATTTGAAATTATTTAAAAAATAACATAAAGTATTTTTATTTATTTAAAAAATACTGTGGAGGAAATTAATTTAAGATACTTAAATTGTTTTGAAAAAAAATAATTTTGATATATTTAATAGTTATTTGGTTTTTTAAAATGTGTTTTCGGATCATCCACAAGTTTTCTTTAATTTTCTTCCAACTATTTTTATCACAAACATAAATATATATATATATATATATAAAATTAAACAATATTTTGTTTTAATTTTTAATATTGGACTTGAATTTTAAAAACGTTAGTAAAAAATTAATAACAATATGCAACGACTCTCTTCTACGATTCCTACTAGAATTCTCCTACGACATGGTCACATTATTTACATGAGTTCATGCATCTGTCACGTGCTCAACATGGATTGTTTCAGCGTATTTTGTATTCGCTCACATATATCTAAGAAAAAAAAATTTACGCTTGACTATGAAGTTCTTATGATTGAGCCACCTAAATAACTATACAAGATAGATAATAATTTTAAAAAATTTAAAAGTAAATTAATTGATAATATTAGTATCAATTCAAGGATGGGATATTGGGAATTGTGAAAATTATTTGATTTATTAATTGAGAAAATGTTAAAAAATTCTAATTTTCAAATGATTTAATAATCTTCAAATTTGAATTTTATTCCAACTTTATCTAATAAATATTCAAGGTATTAAATTAAAATTTAAAAATTAATTAATTAATTATTATAAATTTAAAATTGTTGGATGAAAGTCCACGTCCCCTAATTTAGGGGATGATCATAAGTTTATAATAAAAAAATACTCTCTAGTATGAAGTTTTTTGAGAAGTCCAAAACAAAACTATGAGAGCTTATGCTTAAAGTGGACAATATCATATCATTGTGGAGAGCGGTATTCATCTAATAAAAAAAAATTATTAAATATATTTTAAACATGAACTTATTTGAAATAAAATTTAAAATTTAAGAATTAAATAAATACAAATTTTGATGGTCGCTTTTTTTATTATGACTCGAGTTTGTACCACTCTTAGACCGGTAGATGTTTTAGGTATGTTAATTAGTTGCCAATTTTGATTTGAATAACCTAAATGGGTTAGGTGAGCTGGCATTCGGCAGCTTTTGAAAAAGCTATATTCCCTTCTTCAATTTCTTTTTTTCTTTATTTTTAATTAACTTTTTATTTATTTATTTATTTTATTTATTTATGCATGAATATAGTCCAAAACTTTTATAGTAATAAGAAAACATAATGATTTTTTTTTCTCTTTTTTCTTTTAAATAATTTGAACTATCTTACTTTTTTTTTTTATATTATAATATTTATTTATTATTGAGTTGTGACACATAAAGTTTTAAAATTATAAGAACTTAATTCTAATTTTTTTGTTCGTATCACGAAAATCAAATTTAAATTTAGTTTAATAAAACGTTAATCAAGTAACTTATTTCAACTTAGTGACAGATTTAGAACTTTATTTCGGGAGATTTGATGTATTTAATTTTTTTTAATCAAAATTAAGTTTTTTTTTTAAAAAATATTTAATGATTTAGTCTTTATTAATTATAAATATATTCGACACTAAATTATAATAAAATTAAGATTATTTATATTAAAATTGTTACAAACTTAATTAAAGACTAAAATTAACTTATGACATAAACCGTAATAGAACAAAAAAAATTAAGTTTTACCAGAATTATGGTTTAAAAAATAATTTACTACAATTTTAAAATTTATTTATTTATTTTTCAATTATAATTGATATCAAGAAAAAAAAAATTAAAAACACAAAAATAAGTAGAGGGACCACTGAATGTCATGGGTCGAACCATGATCACGTCCAAGTTATGAAAGAATCTTGCTTAAAACGGGACACAAAAGTTTCCATTAACGCTAACCGTGATCACGTCCCAGTTATGGTATTATATGGTTAGAAGAATATGTAGACATTATTGTCACTAGGCTACATGTCTAACTCCCTTGCACTTCGTGTTTAGAGCTCACGTGGGTAGTTAACGACTACATTGAATTGCCTAAATAATAAAGGTAAGACATCCCAATTAATAATAACTAATTATTTCAAGGTCGGAGTAAAAATTAATCTAAGCTGAGACATCTCATCTCGTATCAAAATCCGTTGCATATTAAGTTATTAGCCATAGAAAATATAAAATAAAATGGATAATAATTGATTTGTACATATCGGAAAATAAAATTACTTGATTGCCCTCCTTTTATAAAACATTTTATTGTGATCATTGATGGTGACAGAAAACTTTGGAGGGCCCTTTTGAACAAGGAAAGAATTTCTTGGATCAACCAATGCATGGGATAAATAAATAAAGCCCCTAAAAAGAATTTTATTTCAATTTTGCTTTTATTTCTAATTTTTTTGACTTTTAAAATTTTAAATTTACTATCCATCAAAAACATATATCTAATAAAGTCGGGGAAGAACAAAAACACAACGTAGTTAACATAAATACGCCCTCGTTACAAAACCAAAACCAAGCATGCCTCGACGAAAACAAGTCAGTCTTAGAGCACAAACCGAGCTTATTATACGTTACAAGCCGACAAACAACACTCATCAAGGTTAACACAAATATTATTGGATTCAAGAAGCAGTGATTTTAATCATCAACTTGGTTACCCAAAAGAGCAAGGACGAAGTGCTTGTAGTCACCGGAGATCTCCTTGGACACAGCATCGTCAAGGGTAACACTGTTTCTCTTGTGATAAGCCTCCTTTATCTGCCTCAGGTCTTTCTCCGCCCTCGTCACCACCACTCGAGTCAATTCATCCTCGTCGCTCTTCCCAACCTTCTTGATTGCATTTCGCACCACCTAGAAGTTGATACCGATGGATTATTTGATGTCAAAAAATTATAACAGCACAAGTTTACAACGAATAGATATTGTCCTATTTGGAGTTGTTTAGGACTCAACTTTCATGTTTGTACTTAACAAGTTTTTTTTCTTGAAAACTCGATAAAGAACGGGCAGTAAATCTTAACAACAACGTCAAATATCAATAAACGAAAGCCTTTAGTTCTTCGGTGAAAATTTCATTGCAAGCATTGGAATAGGAAAATTCATTGAAACATACATATGAACGACATAATCTAGTTTGGTAGAGTGAGTTCATTACCTTCTCATAGTATTTGATAGGGTTATTGATGCATCGAATCACAGTTTTTAGAGCTTCAGTGAACGCATTGGCTGCACGGTCTTCACCCAATTGCTGCAACAAAAAACAGATACCAACTTAAACTACAACATGATTCAGCTTCGAAGTTGTTTTGTTTTGAAGATCTCGTCTTAAATTAGCAGCAATATTAAACTATCAATCAAATTGGTTTTTTGTGATGAACATTAATATCAATGTAATCTAGGATGAGTACTCTTAGCTTTATACCTTGGAGAGGGTAATGCCATTGGCATCTTTGTAGCAATTGAAAACTCCAATCAGCTGTGCCCTACTCCTTGTGGTTAGGATCCTTATGACATCTTCATGATGGAAGTTCTTATCTTTGACTGCACGTTCAAGTATCTCAGCTTCTGATTTGGCTAGTTTTGAATCTATCTCATCTCCATTGTAACGATATGAACTCACTAATCCCACCAACAGCTGCATAAACCCACAATCAACAATCACCAAAACTATTATCTTGAATCTTGATTGTTCATGTCATTCTCTTGTATATCATTAGAATCTCTATGTTCAAGTGGCATCAGTTTAGACTCCTCCACTTTCAAAATCTCCCAATACATCGATCTCTTTCTGGGTTTCCCCTAATTTAGAAATTGTTCTTATTCCAAGTAGCCTTCAATGAATAAGTTATGGTATCAAATCTCAAGTATGATTCTCGGAATAACTACATGGATTTGAATTCCCAAAAGACAAATTGAAAAGTTGATCTGTGGATTTTTGTTCTTCGTTCAGAGGGATCCAAATACAGACGATCAAGAGAACCAAACATGAAACCAATAACAGTGGAAAATCGAGTTGATAAATGGAATAGGGATAAGTTATGGACCTTGCGAAATTCGTCGTGAGTGTTGGCGGCAACATCTTCCTCCAATGAACGCTTGTAACGGTGTTGATACGCCCTTCTAACAGCCAAGAACTCTTCAGGAGAGTAAATGCAAGAGAATTCAACAAGCACTGCGAAGTCCTCATTTGGCTTCCTTAGGGCTACGTGCGCCAACACAGCGTCTCTGTCTTCTGGATCTAGAACCCATCGGTACACAGCTTTCTGTTTCCACAACAAACAATCGAACTCCGAATCAGCTTGTATAGCAATCATGTTCAACAAAAATCGTATAAACAAGAAAATCGGTCGATCTTCTTAGAAAATGGGAAGAAAATCCAATGGTTGCGATGATCGCGAACAAGAGAGCAGTATCCGATACTGATCATGATGATTATGAGGGAGATGACGAAGAATACGAAGAACATAAAAGCAATGAGTAAAAATATGGTGAAGAAGAAGAACCTCGAGGTGGCCAGAGAGCTCAGATTCAAAGCGTTTAATAAGATCCTCTTCAAAAAGCTGTTCGTAAGCAATCCTGATTTGCCTCCTGTGACCTGCATTTCTATAGCCAAGCACCGCAACAATGGCCTTCTCATCAGTCCCCCACCCTACAGAGAGAACGAACAACAGATTCAGAAAGACAATCAGAATCATCACATAATCACAAGCCTAAACACATCCCGATCATCCTAAAACGAACCGATCAGAGCAAGTAAAAAGGAAAAGAAGACAAAATGTATAATGATCGATGGATCACCTTTGAGAGCGGCTTTAATGGCTTCTGCATCAACATTCGGGGGAGGAACATCGTCAGGAACACGAAGAGTGGCCATAACCTCAAGCTTCAAACCTCGAATCGATTTCTCACTCGCTATATGCAGATTATGCTACAGAATGCTCTCCTTCTGTCTCTTCCTCCTCCCTTATATTCTGAAACTTGCACTCCCGGGTGAATTCACCCGCTCTCTTCTTCAAATTGACGCTTCTCAGGGATCAACGTGGCAGACAACTATGGCTGCCATTGATTTAGGATCAACCTGCTCGCATTTTTATCTTTCATTTTCTAAAAAAATTAATCTCAGTTTATTACCCAATTAAATTAATAAAATCACTTTGTGTTTAAAAATATTTGATATTTGTTTCGCTCTTTTAAAATTGATGTCGGGGGTATTTCGGGTCCACGGGTTATATATTCTCTCAATCCGACACTACCACGCGAGAAACCCTAAAACCCTAAAGTGTTTCCTTCTTTTTCTTTCGCGGTCGCCGAAAACCCTAAATGATTCCTTCATCTCCTCCGCCTGATTTTCCCGTCCCCTACCTCCTCATTCATTCTTTTCCCCATTCCCTTCCATTTCCCTCTGTACCAGTTCATTCTCTTGGCCGGAAAAGCTATGACGCCGTTTGGTAATAATCACTCATGTGCATCAAAGTGTTCCTTGGCTCGTTACTCCTCTCTTCACAGAATACTGGTCGTGTTAATCCTCTGCGTCTTTGCTCGTCTTTCGTTTGGTAGATTGAAGCTCTCTGTCTTCCATCATTTTCTCTCTTCATTTCGCAGTTCCGGTCCTTACAGGTGAGGTCTGAGGGTTTGCTGAAGTGTAGAACTTCAGGTATGGTCGTGGGTTCGATGGAGGTGCGGGTTCTCTCTCTCTCTCTCTCTCGGTTTTTCTGCTCTTTTCTTCCTCTGTGCAGGTGTTCGAGACATTGGCTGAAGGCCGGAGGATGGAGGGAACGTTTGGGGACGATCCGCCGAGGTTGTGGACGTGAGATCCCTCGCCGGCTACATCGGTATTTTTTTATTTTTAATTAACTTACCAAAAATAAATAAATAAATAAAAATAAAAATAAAAATAAAAATAAAGTTAAAATTAGGAGATTCTCATTTTTTTAAAAAAATTATTTATATTTAGTTATTTTCGTATTTTGTTTAGTTTTATTAATTTATTCTCACTGGAAATGGAAATTTGGGTGCTCAGTAGATGTTTACTCTTAGACATTTCCACATTCTCCGAGTATGAGCTTCCACATTTAGGCAAGGAGGAGCTTCCATAGTTGTTGTTTACTGAGTGAAATGCATACCCATCCACACTATAAGTATGGATGGGTTGCTGCCGATGTTCATCTTCCTCTTCTTCTGCTTCCTCATCTTCTGCTATGGCCTTTATTCTCTCCAATCTTCTCCCCATTTGCATTTCACTCCTCTTGTGTGTGAATGCTGTTTATTCCTTTGACTATTTTCAAATGGTTTTACAATGGCCGCCGGCTACTTGTAAGGCCAAGGATGTGGCCTGTTATACTGCACCTCCAACCATGTTCACCATACATGGTCTCTGGCCAAGTTATTTCTCAGGGGCTGAGGTTGTTTGTACTTCAAATGCAAGACTGGACCCAGATGTACAGGTATCTCTCTCACTAATTTCAATTCATTAGTGTTTATAATTTCATTTAATTTAATTACTGCATTCTTAGTGGGGTTTTCTTTCAAATGCAAGACTGGACCCAGATGTAACGAATTGATGTTTGGTTTTTTTGAGAATGAAGGGATGAAAATGAATGTATACGGTAAATAAAATAAATTGAAATTTTAAAGTTTTAAAGTTTATAATAACTCTATTAAACTTATATAAACTTAAAACTCATATAACATATTATGTCCTCCTTTTACGGATACTAAACTATTGTGTAAAAAAGTTGCACAAAAGTAGCCTCCGAGCCCTTTTATTGGAATAGGTTTGACCCGGTGTGTTTTAATGTTGTAAAAAATCAATTGTCTTTGCTCCGTCTCCCTTAAAACTTCATCCCAACTCACCACCAACAATGGCTTCTAGCTTTGACCATGAAACAACCTCATGTTCATCCTTCTTCATCTCCCAAATGTATATGTTTTTTTCAGTATCTCTTGGATGGTGAAATATAACAATGCTTCCATTCAAAATCCCAAGAGTTATATATATCTCATTCTCATTCTCCGGATGGAAATCGAAGTTTAATCGGAGTTCGGTGAACCGGTCAAGAACAGAAAACATGAGTTCTTCCATATCTTTGGACGGAATCACGCAAACTAAACCGCATCCGATGAACCACCCCGACCCGACTGGTGATCTGGTGCCTCCGACCCGTAACTGCGCAGGATTTCATGCATGCATATGCACGCGTGAAACCGCGCGTATAAACCCCTGAGCGCGTGAGTCACCTTTTTTCCTCCGTTTGCTTGTTTTTCGCCTTGATTTCAATACTGACCTTACTTTTATGTGAATTAGAATCCACAAAAGAAAATTCAGAATTTTTGGAACCCTCTCCGACAAGAAATTCGAGCTTGAGAAGGCACGTGTCAACCATGTAAGTAACCATTTGGATTCCCACGAGTAGTACTAGTAGGAACCACTTGGAATAAGCATGCATGCTATCGAACTGATAATCCTAGCTTGCCGAACCAAGTATATTTGTATATAAGTTATGGAAAAGAATTAAATAAGAAAATCAATGGTACCTAGAATCGATTGACTAGGAATTCACTCAAGCATGTGACTATGATATTGTATGCATGTAGAATGAGGAAGAGAAATTTGTGAAATCTGGGCTACGGGTGAAGATGGACGTTATCTTCCCGTTGAGCATGTTTGTTATTGTAAGCATCACTATGATATTGTAAGCATGTTTGTATGAACGGCTGCATGTTCTCTCTAGTGCATGATTGTTTGTATTGTCTTTCTTGTTGATAATAGGAAGAAACTACGAGCTTAGATTAGGACACTTGAGATTGAGTATGCTAGACAAAAATCTAGAATGGGATACCTCTGTAATACCGTGCATTTAGGCCCGCGAAAGGATGACAAGCGGACCCAGACTCCAGTATTCCAAACCACGACAGGTTTGAGAGACCTTGCGTGAGAATCCAAGTTTAAGCCACAAGATTTGCCCTAGAAAGACCTAGTAGTTCACCATGGTAACCGTAGACAATCGAGGTAGCCCGCTGGACTTGAGCAGTGTGGATAGTGTTACTAGAACCTCCACTTCTCTCCCTGCTCCGATACCGTACCGTTGAGATTGAACTTCGGTACTGAGATTGTTGAGCTAGGCAGAGCCATAGAGGGTAGTGTGACTTGTTCCCCGACTTAGTGGTGATAGCTAAGAGGTCTCCTGAAAAGAACCTCTGAGCCATAGAAACCTGTCCTTGAGCGGGGGAGCATGGAACCACATAGGATGACTTAGTAGCTGACTGACACACAGGGGATCGCAACCCCCTGATTTTGGTGGAAGTATGGTCCCATGGGAGGGTTGTTAGCTAACCTCCACGGATAATGTTCAGAGAGTGATAATGATTCAGATCCAGCCATATTGTCCCCTCAGTTTTACTTGTGAGGTTACACCTCATCTCAAGACACTAATCATCCATAGCATAAGATGGGCAAGTATCCTAAGTTGTACAAAAGAGGGTTGCAGCTTAGTTCACACTCCCTAGAACTCCGAGACAAGGCTGTGGATACCTACTTAGATAAGGATGCAAAAAGAGCCTACAAGTAGTTTGCTTATGGAGTATTTTTATACTCATCTCTTTCTACTCTTCCTTTTAAGGTGAGTGATGCCATGGATCGAGGCGGGAGCGCGTTCGGGAGTCTTAAAATCACAAAAGAGTGTCCTGTGGCGTCTAGGAATATGTACATATTCATGGATAGATATGTCATACGTTTTTGTACCCCATATACATTCTTTTTCATGAAATACATATATTACTTGAATAATTTGTTTTGATTTTAATTATTCTTCGTAATTGCTAAAAAAAATTTATAATTTCTTCTCGTTTATCTTTTTATGTTAAGAAGAGGTTTACACACCCTTATAAAAAAATGTTTTGTTTCCCTTTCCAACCAATGTGGGATCTCACAATTTTGTTTCACGGTCTGTATCATAATTTATATCTTATCAATACACCAACGGTTTCAAAAGTACATGATTTGATTCTTACCATACAATAAAAGTGAAAAATTTCAAAACGATCTCCAAAACAGCGTAACAAAATTACTTGTCCAACATTTTCTAACCTATGATAAGGGAAGGTGTCGATCATCAGTATTAAGTCCCTTAATCCTTTATAACGATGATTGGTACTCTACCACTTATTGTATACTTATTACAACCTAAAAAATACTACGATAAAACCAACCCGTAAAATCAACCAACGATCAAGCCAAAAACTCCACAAAATAACACTAACCCGAGCTTTAAAAAAAACCCCATTTCTCAAAATTAAAGGCCACCGAACTCATGAATCGACGTTTGATTTGAGCGGTTCAAATTCTTTCAAAAGAAAAAGGTGGGAGTTGGAAATCAAAACCAAACAATAATGACTCTTAAACAAAAAAGGAGGCTAAGACTGCTAACTAAACTCAACATTAACTCAGACTTCCAATGCCTCACTATATATATAATGAAACTCATCACAAAGCCTTCTCATTCCAAACCAAATTTCAGTCTCTCTCTCTTTTGAAATGAAGGCTTCTTTCGTTCTTCTTGCCATTCTCCTCTCCTTGCTTATGCTTCTGAACTTCTGCCATGCAGCAGCAGAGGAAAATGTGGCTGAACACCATCTTGGCCAAGGTATTTCTCTTACTTATTTGCCCTTTTCGTCATTTTTACGTTAACGGTTCGAGCCTCGTGCTAACATCTAACCCAACCGAAGACAAACATCAAGAATATATTGAAAAGATCTTAAAGACATAAACAATGAAACCCCTAGAGCCACGTGACGTTTCAACCCAGTTCCATTCGGACAGAGAAAGCAGAACTGCTTGACGTTACATATTAAAATTCATTAAAGCATAATTCGCATCATTATGTTCGATAAAAAGAATGAGGGAAGCTATGCTTAAAAGACTAAAAACCCGTTACTCGTTGCAGGTGGCGGTGGCGGTGGCGGAGCAACCAAAAATGGAGAAGAAGATGAAGAAGAGAAGTTCAAGTTTCTTCATCACCACAAGCCATTCTTCAAGAAGCCATTTAAGCCTATTCCATTGAAGCATCCCATTCTGAAGAAGCCAATCCATGTTCATCCAATTCTCAAGAAGCCATTTAACCCACCAGTCTTCCACAGCCATCCTTGAAGAATTCCCTCAATTTCCATATGATGGAGAATGAGCTGAATGAAGCTGCTACCTTATTATAATGAATCAGAAAAAGTTATGTTAAGAATGATATCTACAAATGAAATAAAGCTTTTGAATTTGTATTTCTGTTAAAAAATCCGTCTTAATTTGAAGTTTGTGTTAAAATATACCCGTAACCTTTTAAAACGTTGCAAAAGTTACCCTTGGAGTAGAAAAAAACGATGCTAGTATGTTGAACAAGAAGCGACATGTCTGAATGTCGTTCTTTTAGACTTAATCGAATTAAACGTTTTAATCAATGTCATGTCAATTCTTTGTATAACGTTCCAGCCATGGAACTGCAAAATCCGAGACTCCAGTTCCGGTCAATCGTGCTTGTCAGCCTAAATCACCTGAATTTCTACTTCTAAGAATAGTTTTGAAAGATCGAATGAAAGGGAGTAAATTGCAACTTTAAAAGAACAAGGGGCATATTTGCAATAAAAGGACAAACATAAAGCAGCTTTTGAGCCTCGAACATTTATAAAACCGAGCATTTTACAATTTTGATGATATTGATATTTAGTTGTAGCATGATGATGATGGCTACACCCAAACTAAGTGATGAGAAAATGAATACCTTCGTGAACATATCGACTTCTTCTTATGTATGGCTATGACAATACGAACGAACGCCTCTCGACTTCTTTAAACACTTAGAAAGTTATTCCAAACGTCTCGATTATTCCATCAATTTCACTGTCCCATAGTTATGAAAAGAAAAAAAAAGAGATTAGTGAATAATAAATGAGAGCTGGAAATTAGTTTAAATGCTAATGAATTATAAGCAGAAAAATCTGGTGGGATTACCAACTCTTAAACACCCATTAATTTGAAGCCATCCAAAAAGCTAAAGCCCCATGACTTTAACCAGCACTCACACAGCCTCAAAGTAGCTGCCAAGCTACACCACAATGGCCACACTAATAAGTGAAAGCAGTCTGGGAAGAGCTGAGCCAACAAGTAATCATAAAAGCCCTTTTGGCTCTGTCTTCCTTTTATCACTCTCGTTTTACCATGAAATTGTAACAGTTCAAATTCACTTTTATCGTTCCTCTATTTCCTTAGAGCCCAGCGTCTTCGCTGGCACACCGCCTGGTGTCTGGCTCTAATACCCTTTGTAACAATTCAAGCCTATCGCTAGCACACCTGTTATGTATCGCTGTCAGCCTCACGATTTTAAAACACGTCTGTTAGGGAGAGGTTTTTGTGGGTTATGGGCCCACCACGCTTCCGCTGCGCCACTCTGATTGATTATTTGTTAGACCACCATGCAACCATTCCAGTCAAGGCAAGGCTTGCCGAGAATGATCATCTACCGCCATAGATCCGAAGGATCGTTGGACAAATAACGCTCTAACCATAGGGAAATGGTTCATCCATGAGATTATAGTTTTTGTCTCCTTATAACTTAAAGGACGTAGTTGTACAACCTAAATTTTAAATTTCTTGAAGATAGGATGTGTTTGATTTTCTTCCAACATCGAGACAGTCACATGCGTGGAATTGTTGATTCACTTTTCTTGGTCGAGGACTTACAAAAGTTAAGTTTGGGAGCATTTGATAGCACAAAAATGTGCTATCATTAGGACTTAATTATTACTAGTTTTGTGTATGCTTTTACAATTATAATTGGTTGTTTTGTTGATGATGATTATTTGGAGCAAAACCCAGGTTTTTGGAAGAATTATGATGAAATTGTGCTACTTGGGTGTAAATAGAAGAACTAATTCAAGAGAATGAAGGATTCAAGTCGTAAACTTGAAGCGTACAGCTACTCAATATCTCTGAGATTGCAAAAAAAAATTTAATTGCATCACGAGGCTGCCATAAATTCTATAAACTTATTCCTTTGCAATCATTTTTAGGAGATTCTCTTTAAAAATTTTGACCTAAAATAAAAAATTCAAATTTGGTAGTTGGAGGATGACTTCAGAGCTGAAGATAGAGATTTTAAGGCTCAAGATCTTAGAGATAGATTGTGAGATCCCACATCGGTTGGGGAGGAGAACGAAACATTCTTTATAAGAGTGGGGAAGTCTCTCCCTAGTAGGCGCGTTTTAAAAATCTTGAGGGGAAACCTGAAAGGGAAAGCCCAAAGAGAACAATATTGGCGATGGGTTGGTAATGATCATATCACTCTAATTTTACTCATTCATTGCTCAAACTCAGCCTGAAGTTTATATAACAAAAAGTAGCCAAAAAAAGTACTACTACGTCACATGTTCTTGTCCATAAACGGTGGTCAGAGCCAAATTCAGATCAGTTTTTCCACAAAACTTATTCTAAACTACATTCTACAAAGAAGTCTATCAAAATTGGAAAATCTTGAAATCAAGTGGAAATTACCAATGGCTGTGTGGAGGTTGCCACTGATGCCAGTAAGAAGTCCGGAGGCTGCAGGCAGGGCAGGCAATAAGCATCGGCTGCTTTTTCATAGTTAACTTCCAAATCACCACTCTTTTCATCAAGTTCATCATTTTCCATAGCCTCCTGATCAAAGAAATTAACACAACTTTACCTTATGAGTGTCATTGATTAAATAATACAGCTACTATGAGACAGGTTCGACCAACATATTGCTTCTTTAGCTTCTTGGACACAGTTCTCTGAGCACAAATGTAGCATTATGAAAAGCTTATGATATTTTTCCAGCAGCTTTTAAGGAGACTCAAAATACTCAATCAATTTGTCATACAGTTGAGTTGATACATAAACTTGTCTAAATTAGATTAGATCTAAAGAAGTTGAACTACATAGAGTTCTCCTTGAATCAAACCAAGTTGAATTTATGACTCTTTTATTATTTAAGTGTTAAAAGTAGGCAAATAGATTGTTAAATGTCATTATTTTGCTATTCCATCCTATTTTTAATGAAAATATTGGAGATGCGCAACCTAAATATTACTTTGTTAGGTTGAGGTGGATTCATCATTTGAGTCATTTAAGTTGGATAATTTGCATCTCAAACAATTAGGCTAGTTCCAATACATCTCTTTGCCTAACCAAACCTTACCATAGGCAACCTAGGCTTAGTTTCCCGTATAATGTCTAGAACTTTTTAGTCTTTCTTTAACCTCTCAGACCACTGTATTTTTTGGGTGACAAAACTAAAAACTTCCATGCCAAAACTAAGAAAGCTAGTATAAAATTCAATATCACAGGCATGTGATTCAGGGTGGTGCCATTGAAAGTTCTATTCTACTACAAATAAAAACTAAAAATACACAAGGTAGTAGTAGTTACCTGTATTGGGTAGCAGTGGAATGTAGGAAGAAATCGACTCTTACAGTGCTCATTAAAGTATAAAGTTATCAGAGGTAGTGGAATTGTGGAAACGGAAGCTGCTGGCTTGGACTTCACTCCGAAGAGACCAATCATGGTAACTTGCATTAGAATGATTGCTATTATTATATGACGATGAATTTGAGGCCAGTATTGCCCAAATGTGTCGTAAGTAGTTGCATAAACGTCTTCAATCTGCAAGAAGTAAGCTTAAAATAAGTTAGGTATATTATATCATTGTAGATGATTCGTGGTTCCTAACATGATATCAGAGTCATGCCCAGCCATGTCAATAGAATCCTTAAATGTCGAACAAAGAATTGTGAGCCTCGAAGATGTAGTCAAAAGTGACTCAAGTGTCGAACAAAGGGTGTATTTTGTTCGAGAGCTCCAAAGAAGGAGTCGAGTCTCGATTAAGGGGAGGCTGTTCGAGGGCTCCATAGTAGGCTTCAGGAGAGGTTCTATGGTATACTTTGTTCAAGGGGAGGATTGTTGAGGATTGTTGGTAGGGAGTCCCACATCGGCTAATTAAGGGGTTGATCATGGGTTTATAAGTAAGGAATACATATCCATTGGTATGAGGCATTTTCGAGAAACTAAAAACAAAGCCATGAGAGTTTATACTCAAAGTGGACAATATCATACTATTGTGAGATTCGTGATTCCTAACAAGGTAGAAGGTAGAAGCTAGAGTTCAAATAAAACAAAAACCATGGGGGGGGGGGTAAGACCAGTGAGAGAATTAACCTGATTGACATATACAACATAGCCCAAGCAGAAGTAGCCAATGAGAAGGGGAAGCAGCAACGGTGCAACAACTGCATATACCATGCCAATCAGTAGGAAGAGAGAGATAAAAGGGATAGTTCTAGAGTGTGGAAGAGAGTATAAATATGCTTCTTTCTCCTTTCCATTGCAACATATACATGACTTCAGAAGATCCCAAGATAGTAAACCAGGTTGAAGAATCTCTAAAGAAAATCCAGATAAGCCACTCGTCAATATATACGTCGCAAAGAAATCAGCCTGTAACACAAAGAAACCAACGTTCAACCAAAATTCATATCAATAAATTTCAAAAACGAAGAGCATCTAAATATTGAAAGCTCATAATTTTGTCCATGCATGCATGAAATGAATTCAAGAATCAAGTACACTCGAAAAAATACAGCCATTTCTAGAACAGTTTTGCCTATACCTAACAATATTATCAAAAGGGAAGCAAAGTAGCAGTTAGAAATTATGAACAAGATAAATGCATACTTGAGCAGATACAGCCCCTGCAAGATGACTGGGGAAGTTTTTAGGATGTGTAAGATATTCTTCAATTTCATCAAGTAAAGATCCTGATATCAAACTCAAAAAGAATACATTTCCCACCAGAAAATAAAAAATCATGTTACAAGCTTTTATCTCCGCTTTACTCCTTGAAACACAGCCTGCTAGCTTGGCCATCCCAAGCATTGCAAAAGGGACCACATAAATAAATCCATTTAGGATTGCACTGGGAAGATAACCTGTCACAATGGAGCTTAACCCTGGTCTGAAGAAACATTCATATGTTAGACCCCTCATGAACGAAATCTAAAAAATAAGATAGCAGAAAGAGAACCCAGTGTAGAAAGAATATATAGAAGAAGCAATATTATTGGTTTAATGATGTGTATGTCGTTGGGCCAGCAAATTTCATTCAAATTTTCAGATAATTACACTAGCTTTCAAGTTTTCAAGAAGTGATGATCCCTATGGAAAGAAATCTGAATAATAGTAATCAATCAACAGAAAAAGTGTGATTTTATTTAGCTACAAGAATCAATTTTCAATGCTTATTTGTATGGTTGTAAGTGGAATGGTGATAGTGGAATGATATAACATAAGCCTCTAGTCATCACAATACACAATAAAATGAAACCAAAGGTTATATGGAAAAAAAACTGTAGTACATGATATTTTTACTAAACGGAAAAGAAAAACTATGAAAATGGACAATAGGAGTCAGTTGAAAAGGAGAGCAACGTGAATATATGGGATTATATTCATAAGAAAAAAAATGCCACAAAAATAAAATTACATCATGTTTATTGCCATGGCTGGTGGAAACCACTTCTTTAATTTCTCGAATTTGGCTATTCCTTGAACAGCAGTAACTGGGATTGCAAAGAAAATTGTAAGAAGGGATGCCCCAACAATAACTCCAAATTCATGAAGGGGCAATAGTCTAACAGGGATTGCCAAATTCTTCCACGACACATCCCTTGGCTCTGGAGCCAACTCAGTGATCCACAGAAGAGGATTTAAGGAATGTTGTGACTGTGAAGCCAATGCAGCGCCCAAACGGGACTTGAATGTAATAAAGGCTATGGGAAGCTCCTACAGAATATGAAAGAATCAATATATAGAGTAGTGTATCGTATTATGTACCTGAAGAATCCCCAGATTTTTAGTTACCAGAAGGGTTGGGGTATTAGCAGGCATATCACACTATCATCTAATACTATCATTCAACATAAAGAGATTTGATGAACTAGTTTTCCCTGGGAATATCAAATACAGAGCAACTGATCAGTAGAAAGCATCTGAATAACAAAATGACAAGATGTTTTCGAATTTTGCAGGTAAAAAGAATGATCATAACCAAGTAACCTCCAATACTAGAATCTACATTATAGATTACCACTGAAATCTATTTACTGAATCTGGTAAAATTACCTTGCTCTTAGATGCACTTTGAACCTGCAAGTTCTGAATTATATCATGATACCCCCGAAGCTTTTTCTCAAGGAGAGCTATTTTTAAAGCATTTTGTTGAGATGTATATGAGAGCAAGGGTTCTCTCTTATCATTCTGAGAACTGAACCTTTTTCTTCCTTCCTCAATCTTTCCCATGATAGACTTTGCCTGCTTCTGAAAATAATTGTCTACATCAGAAGCCTTTAATAAAAACATTAGAATAAAATAAGAAATATTTCTCAAGTTCTCAACAAGGCTTAAACATTACCATCAAATGGTCAAGCTCCTTGACATCGGATAATATTTTATAAGAATGATAAGTACGTGGATGATACTTTGAGAAAAAATGTTCAACATTACACCCATGAGCCTTGTGTTCAACGCATAATGGAACATCCCGAACTAGAACAGTAAACTGATCAGGTCGTTGTCTCATGCTCTTAAGCTGTTGAATTCTCTTAACCAATATCCCCTTATACTCCTGAAACAAAGTCATAGATGCAGTTAACTCTAGCTTTCCACGTATCTAATATATACATAAATGCTTCTTCAGGGTCGGAGGTCACCTTATGCAATAGGTATATTCCATAAAATGATATGAAGCATGAGCATGAAAAATGTACCCAAAGCCTGTGGAAAAGGCATAAATCAAAAAAGAGAAATTGTTAGTTAAGCTGACCCTAACTCTTCTGTCAGGTTCCAGCTCTTCAGTTACGTACTTATATCTGCTTTGTTTGGTTAGACTGTAACAAATGCATTTAAGTTATGTACAAAACTAAACTCAATGATTGAGTGTGAATGTGATTGGTTGAACACTATTATTTTCTTCATTCTTTCCGTTTGTTCACTTCTGTGAATGCAGAAATTGCTTCACCAATTCTTTTGAATTTAAACGTCTGCGATCTTTTAATGAAAATTCGTGTAGATTCGTAGTATTGTATTCTCTAGAAGTACCAAAAAGGTGTAAATTGTATTCTAATCGATTCAAAGAAATGAATGGGATGCATTATCCATATAGCCAAGGCAGTATTTTGTCTTCAACAGGCGAAACTATAAGCCAACTAGCACAATGAACCAACTAGCCACTAACTGTCTGCTTATTTTAACTCTGCTCATCATAAGCCACAAACCAGATTATGAGCCATAGGTGGTCTTCCATATTTCATACGATTCTAATATAAAAAATTTACAAGACATTAACTTAACTTCAATAAAAAAATTTAAGAGTTGAAGTAGAGATTAACCTCTAAGCTACGACAGAAAACGTTGGGAGAAATTATACTAACCAATCAGATCCTTCACTGACATTGGATATTGTGAAAGAATCCAGAGAATGGTACCTCCTGGATGGTTTCTGCTGGCCTAGGTAATTTACAGGGAGAAGTACCACCAACCCAAGAACAGAGCACACGACAGAGAAATTTATGCTACATCCAGAAGCAAACCAGATTAAGTTTGAATTAATACTTTCTAATTCCATGATGATTAAAGAACTCACAATTCTATCACTAGAAAACAATCGATCGTAAGATTGGATCAATTTCAAACGACGTGAGGATCAAATCTTCAAAATAAAACAAAAGCAAGCGAAATGAGAAGTAACAATGCCAAGAAATTGCACCTTAATTTGAAGAGCCTGATGGTAACTAGGGCATCAAGGCCACCGGAAGAGAGAATTTCATCTTCCGATACACGAAAAGCCCGAGGAATCCAAGTGACGGAAGGGAGAAATCGACGGAAAGTGAAAGGTTCAAATGAAATACTCTGGCCGAGCGAAAGACGGCGAGCGTAATATATGGCGGCATTTGATGGCTGCTTCTTGAGGATGGAGAAGATGGAGAGAACTATGAAGGCTAAGCCTATGTTAACGGCCGCTGAAGCAAACAAACTTCCGGCATTCATTTTTCCATTCCAGGAGCTATGCTAACACATTACAACCCTTAAAAATGGCTCCGTCGAGGATCTGAAGAGAGAGAGAGAGAAGAGAGAGGAAATCGCCGCCGCCGCAGCCGCCTCCTCCGGCGCCGTCGTCTATTACACGTGGCGTATTTTACATGCAAGAAGGTCGCCAGCTATGGCTTCGTGGCAAAACACAAACGAAACTGGCGGCAAATTGTAGATCAGAATCAGGTAGTTGTATTTTCCCAATTATTTACTCTTTTTTTTTTTTATTTATTTATTTTTTTAAAAAAATATATATTAAATTACAAATTTAGTAAAAAAAAACAAAACTTTATTTCTAATAAATTTATTTGTTTATTTTTTTTGTTTTTTAAAATATATATTAAATTACAAATTTAGTAAAAAAAAAACAAAACTTTATTTCTAATAAATTTATTTGTATCATTTGATATAAAAAAATAGCACTAAAGAATATTTATGAGGGTTTTATAGATTATTTGGGACTAAAATTCTTTTTTTTTTTTCAAAATCATAAAAATTAAATTTATATTTCACAAAAAAAAGTTTAATTTTTATTTGATTAAATTATATTTCTACGAACTTTTAACTTTCAATTTGATCACCGATACTGTATCGTTTGACTTTTTAAATTTTAAAATAATTTTGATTAGATTTAAATATCTAATTTCTTAATACATGATACATGATTTATGTCCATTGAACTATATTCAGACAAATTTAGTAGGATTTTTAACTGATTAGTATCTTTTACTTAATTTTGATGAATTTTTTTTATTGTAAACTTTATATCATTTACATCAATTGAGATATACTCATGTTCGGGTCTTTCATCCCGTTCTCATAGACAATTCTTCAAGGATTTTCTCACCAACCCGTACGTCATCTTGTATATACCCATATCTTCATGTGTTTCTTCTCGTTCAATCAACTCCATTTGTCCCTTGTATCTTTTCTGAGTCAAGTCACATTTCGTCCAAAACAATCAAAAGTTTAAGGACTATATAGCTCATGAACCTTTCCGGGTCAACATTTTAAAATCGTCAAATTGAAAATTTGATATTTACGCTTATTAGATTTTGAGGGTACCATCATAATTCAAAGGGCATTTTTGTAATTTAAACTCAAATTAGTTATTTTTTTAAAATTTATTTATGTTTTAAAATTTTCAATATTTTGAAATCTTCTATATAAAATTATTAAGTAAAGTATAATGAATTTTCAGTCAATAACATGTCAACCCAAATTATTCTTATTTTTCTTTATTAAATTAAACAATCTAAGTCATTTCATATCCATAAAAAATAAACCAAACGTATTTTTTAAAATATATTAATTTATAAGGCTATTTCTATGGTCATCTTTTTCTTCTTTTTTTTTTTCAGAAAAATATATATTTTGAGAGACGAGAGCGACCCACAAATTGGCCACTTGTTTAATAATTATATATCAAATTAATTTTCAAATTAATCTAAAATTTAAGAATTTTCTTTTATATATATATATATATATATATAATTATTTTAAAAAATTAAAAAAGTGTAAAAATATATTATTTAGAAATTAAATTGGAAACTTACTAAATTTTTAATTCTAATTATAATTAATCATCGTGAACGTCTTTATTAAAATGTTGAGAACTTATACTAATTTCGCTGAATATGATAATTTGACTTGATATACAATAGTCGATCGTAAAAAAGTTAATTCAATTGGGTGGGTAAAATTAAATTTGAAATTAATAATTATAAAAAAATACTCATTAGTGAACTATAAAAATTTATTAGAATGAAAAGATAAACCATTTTCATATTTTTTAAAGAATTTTTAGTCAAATTTTAAAATTAAAAATTATTTTTTAATTCTCAGTAACCGTTCAATTCTATCACTAATGAGTATTGTCAGTTTTGGCCTATTACTTATTACTGTTAGTCTCACGGTTTTAAAATACGTATGTCAGAGACAGGTTTCCAACTCTGATACCATTTGTAACTGCTCAAGTCCACATTAGAAGATATTGTACGTTTTGGTCCATTGTGAGATCTCATATCGGTTGGAGAGGAAAACGAAACATTGCTTATAAACGTATGAAATACTCTCTCTAATTAATATGATTTAAAAATTGCAAAGGTAACAGCGATATGTAACAGACAATATGTATGCTGTAACAGACAATTTTCAATCAAATTAAATTAAATAATAACCCATAAAAATCTCCAAAGTTTTGTTTTATTAAATATATATATTTTTAAAGATCTCTCTAGAAACAACAAACCACAATTTATTAATTTTTTAAAGGAAAAAAAGAATAAAAGACTTGGTCAACGATGAGTCGTTGTCTTCCCTCGTATAAGGGACGGAAAAAAAACAAATAAAAATAGGGAATAATTGCAATCATTTTCCAAAAGCCCCATGAAATACTCCCACCATATAAATAAATAAATATATATATATATATATATTAATTTTTATTAAATTATATAAACTTTTCTTCTTTTTATTTTCAAATCAGTATTACGTGAGGCATGGGGTTTAATGTTCATCGTTCGTTTTACAATTCAAAGTCGGAAGTGTTTGAGGCAAACTACAGTTAGTCCTATAACTGCAAATCTCTGGCCTTTCTTCTCACAAAACTTCAAAATCTTGCCACCCATTTTCAGTTTCCATTTAAATGTTCTTCTACTTTGAATTCTTCTTCAGACCCTTTTGATCATTTCTATAGATTTTGTTATTTTTTTTGTTAGATTTGTGTTTGAAGCTGAATTTAGAGATGAGAAAGGTGAAGAACATGGAAAATAGGAGCTTCTCAGAGGTTGTCTCTGAAATTATAGCGTCTATTGATGAGTTAGTTTCATTATCCAGGAATTCAGAAACGGAGAAAGAGATGTTCATTGAATTAGCTCTTGTTTTGGAAAGAATTCCACCAGTTTTCTGTGATTTCAGGGATGATTACAAGGTTATGGATACCCCATTAATCAGAAAAGCAGTTGAATCCCTTGAGAAGGAGATAGTGCGCGCTAAGTGTTCGATAAAAGTCCGCAATGAAAAAAGGAGACATGTTGAAGCTATTGCTCATGATCTTGGGCGGTCCTTGGGCCTTGTCTTGTTTGCTACTGTTGAGGTTTCAAAACAGTTCAAAATGAAGATTGGAGAATTGCACAAGGAACTGATGAATATGAAATTTAATGAGAGTTGCAGTCCAACTTCAACTTTAACTTCGACTTGGACTTCGACTTCGAGTCAAACCACGGAGTTTGTATGTGATTTGAGAGTGGAGGAGATTGAAGAAGAACGAATTAGCATTAATGTTTGTGATATTGCACTGCATCTTAAGTATGGAAATGATGATGAATTCAAGCTTGCGGCTGTGGGATTGAAAGAGTTAATGCAAAGTAAAAATGTTGATGATGGATGGCTCAATGAAGAGGGAATCGTTTCGATTTTGCTGAAGCGTTTAGGTTCAAACAAATCCGTGGATCAGTCGATAATCATTCAAGTACTTAGGTATCTTGTTTGGAACAGTCCTGCAAGCAAGGTAGAACCGGAACTGAAATTTACTTATGCACTCTTTTTGAAACTGTTATTTTCAATCTTACACTGAAACACAATAATTTACAGGAAATGATGGCAGACATGGGACCTTTGTCAACATTGGTCAAGTCTTTGGCTGGGGAGGAGGAGGAGAGGAGGGAAGCTGTGGGGCTGTTGTTGGATCTCTGTGATCTTGTTAATGTACGACGACGACTTGGCCGAGTTCAGGGTTGTATTGTTATGTTGGTTGCCATTCTAAAAGGGGATGATCCGATTGCTTCATATGATGCGAGGAAATTGTTGGATGTATTGTCAGGGAACACCCAGAATGTGCTTTATATGGCAGAAGCTGACTATTTTAAGCCAATGGTGCAACTTTTGAAAGAAGGTAAAGCGAGAGAACAGAAGCAAAAATTCTAACCAGTATATGTTTTGTTTATTTTTCTAGAACATGCTTTAGTAGCTCGGTTAAGAACTAATGCCTTATCATAATATCATGTCAATGATGTAGTGGGGATCAGCCTTATGGCTTTCCCTTTCGGGCTTCCCCTCAAGGCTTTTAAAACGCATCTATTAGGGAGAGGTTTCCACACTCTTATAAAGGGTGTTTCGTTCTCCTCCCCAACCGATGTGGGATCTCACAATCTACCCCCTTCGGGGCCCAACGTCCTCGCTAGCACTCGTTCCTTTCTCCAATCGATGCGGGACCCCCACCAAATCCACCCCCTTTGGGGCCCAGCTTCCTTGTTGGCACATCGCCTCATGTCCACCCCCCTTCGGGGCTCAGCCTCCTCGCTGGCACATCGCCTGGTGTCTGGCTCTAATACCATTTGTAACGGCCCAAGCCCACCACTAGCAGATATTGTCCTCTTTGGGCTTTCCCTTTCGAGCTTCCCCTCAAGGCTTTTAAAACGCGTCTACTAGGGATAGATTTCCACACTCTTATAGAGGGTGTTTTGTTCTCCTCCCCAACTGACGTGGGATCTCATATCAATTCTTTTGGATGTGGGTTGCAGAAGGATCTAAATTCTGTTCTAGCTATAAATTTATGGATTTCAGGCTCATAATATTGAACCCTTTCCATGTCTGTAGGTTCTGACATGAATAAGATCCTCATGGCAACGGGGCTTTCAAGGATGGAGCAGACTGAACAAAGTACAGCCTCACTAGGAGAAGAAGGGGCAATTGAA
Organism: Cucurbita ficifolia; assembly: GCA_033971965.1. NCBI lineage: Eukaryota > Viridiplantae > Streptophyta > Magnoliopsida > Cucurbitales > Cucurbitaceae > Cucurbita > Cucurbita ficifolia. Next base: position 10,864,071 of record CM066979.1, read on the forward strand.
CCCCTTGTCCAAATGTTCCGTACTGAAAAGCTTGAAGCTAAACTATCAGCTTTAAACGCATTGCACAGCCTCTCAGGCTTGAGGGAAAATGTGCAGCGATTGATTAATTCCGGAATTGTGAATTCTTTGCTCCAACTCCTGTTCTCTGTAACCTCTGTTCTTATGACTCTTCGAGAACCCGCAGCCGCGATTCTTGCAAGGATTGCAGAATCAGAATTGATCCTGGTCAACCATGATATGGCTCTACAAATGCTCTCACTTCTGAACTTATCAAGTCCAGTGATTCAGAATTACCTTTTACAAGCTCTCAATAGCATTGCTGCTCATCCTAGTGGGCTAGAAGTTAGGAAAAAGATGGTGAAGAGTGGAGCAATCCAGCTTCTCTGCCCCTTTTTGATGGAAAATAATACCAAGATCAAGAATGGTGCCTTGAAATTGCTTTATTCTCTTTCCAAGGATGCTCCAGAAGAGCTAGAAGAGAGCCACATCAGTGTAATTCTGAGTATAATTTCATTGACGAATTGCGAATCCGAAAGGGTCTTTGCTGTTGGTATACTAAGCAATGTTCCTGTAACTCAAAAGAAAATAACAGATATGCTGAGAAAAGCAAATCTTGTGCCCATCTTGATATCCATCATGAACACCAGCTTGGCTAATTCAGATATTTCTACATCTTTCTTGTCAGAAAGTGTAGCAGCCTTATTAGTACGGTTTACAAATCCATTTGACAGGAAATTACAGCTTCATTCAGCAGAGCAAGGGGTTATTCCATTACTGGTGAAGTTGCTATCAAGCGCGTCGACCATTGCTCAGAAAAACGCAGCAACTTCACTAGCTCAGTTGTCACAGAACTCGCTCTCTCTCAGCAAGGCCAAGAGTTCAAGGTGGTTATGTGTTCCTCCTTCAAAAGATTCACTTTGTGAAGTTCATGGAAGGCAATGCTTCACAAAAACCACATTTTGTTTGGTCAAAGCCAATGCAATCCCTCCTATGATCCGAATTTTGGAAGGCGAAGAAAGAGATGTTGACGAAGAAAGAGATGTTGACGAGGCTGTCCTCGGTGCCCTTACAACCCTTTTGGAAGATGAAATTTGTGACAATGGAAGCAAATACATAGTTAAGATGTCTGGAGTTCAAGGCATCTTAAAAGCTTTAGGTTCATGCCATATTGGTGCTCAACAGAAGGCATTATGGATATTGGAGAGAATATTCAGAATTGAGGAGCACAGAATCAAATATGGAGAAACTGCTTGGTCAGTGCTTGTTGATCTAGCCCAGAAAGGTGATTCAAGTTTGAAACCAGCCATTGCAAAGCTATTAGTACGGCTGGAACTATTTCAATTTCAAGACTGAAAGGTACCTATGAGCCAATATATTATTACAGTAGAGTATATACCATGATTTTTGTCCATAAACATTCATGTCTAGTTTACTCATTGTAAAATATTTGTTTCATGTTCATCCCACTTTCATGATAAAACCATTATCGTTAAGAATGCAATAGGTTTTACTCCATAGGAACAAAAATGTGGATTCCTACACACAATGTATACCAATGTCTACCTTTTTTATTTTTGAAGTTATAAACGAGTTAAAAAGAGCCCTTTCTGGAAGTTCTGTATTTCTAGATTTTCTACTTATAGAAGAGCATACTTATAGAGAACAACAACAGATGAATAGCACTTGGAACTCTTTTAAGACTATCTTGAAACCATTATTAAAAGTTCCATGAAACCATTATTAAAAGAAGTTTCTTCCAAAAGTATTAAGAAAGATGCTCTAATACTATGTAGGTTAAGAATGAGAAACATGGGACTTTCAATCCCACTACTGTTTTTCGGATTTTCAATCCCAATTATGTTTCTCATTCTTAACATGGTATTAGAGCATCATTCTTAACGAAAAGGATCTTAGGATATAAGGAAGAGCTGGTGTATCAATTTCGGTGCAGTTTGAAACAAGTTGTTACCTGAAACAAGGTTTCACTATATGATACACAAAAGAACAACCTAGCGCAACATTCTCCACTCTCCAAAAAGGTAGAATAAAAATTAGGGGTTGCAGAGTAAAAGATTCTTATTTGAATGAGAGGCCGATCTTAGGACTCTTATGTGTAAAAGTATTGAGAATTTTTCATACCACTTTAGCAATCTAGGAACATGCAATGTGAAATTTAAAATAGGCCCAAGAATTAATACATAAAGGACTAGATCAAAAAAATAATTCAAACATCAGGGACCAAGACATGTAATTATACTCAAAATTTTGCCAAGCAAAATTAGAAAGCTTGTCCCTGCAGAAGAGAAAGGGGTATGAACATGTTAGCAAATTCATATACATGTATATATATATATATATATATATATATATGTATATATATATATATATATATGTATATATATATATATATATGTATATGTATATATATATATGTATATGTATATATATATATGTATATGTATATATATATATATATATATATATATATGCTGAAGATTTTGAAGGGTCATAAATGAACTTAAGAATGAAAACAACTTAGCCTAATAATAGTAAAAAGGAAAAAAGAAATTAAACTCATTCTTCCTTGTGACTACTTTCTGTCAAATGCACACATTAAAATAGCAGCATAAGCTCTACTAGTTTAAATTTTTTCTAAACTCAAGCTACTCTGTTACAAAAGCCAAAACTTTTAAACTACAGAATGAAGGCTTGGATATATTTTTTTTACAATTCACTTTGAGCATAGCCAGAAATGAGACTAAATCACAAAATCAGTATGTCATCTTTCCCTGAGGGCGGTCGGTCTGTTGACCGTTCTAGCAGTCTCGGGATGTCGTGCTTCTGCTAAAGATATGCCATTCAGCAGCAAGAATGAGAATGTTGATCAGCTCAAACTCTCACTTGTCTTAATCTTTGATGTCCTACAAGTTAACAGCGTTTAGTTCTATGCTTTGAAATCGACATCGGACGGCATCGTCGTGTCAACATTTAACATATAAATCATATTTTCTAAATTCAGAAAACCAATTCCATCATCGAAGTAACAAGCCAAATTATTCTTCCATTGTAGTTGTTCCATCAGAATTACTTTCCGTTGGCACAACATTTCCAACATCTTTATTAGCCTCATTGTCCTCATTCTTAGTCGAACTATCCTCGAGCAGAGTCTCCTCCTTCGATCCACCGTCTTTATTAGCCTTGTTATCCTCATTCTCATTAGCACCATTTTCAAGTGCAGATTCTCCATTTGCACCGTTCTCAAGACCATCGGTCTTCGAAGTTTCCATAGTGGTGTCCGAAACGCCATCCTCATTGGCTTGCTCTGTATCCATAGCATTTTCCCCAAGAAGACTATTATGCTGTATGTCGTTGTTCGGAGCAAGCTGCCCCGGATGAGCAGCATACCCATCAAATTGCTGGCTGCTGATACGAATCTGCAGAAAATGTTCAGCAATCAGCATGACTAACACATAAATCACATAAGAACACCATTCACAAATACATTCTCGATTATAAGGAAGAAATAAAGGGGAACGAAAAAAGCTTTCTAATTAAAAAGCCTTGAACTCGATGGCCTCTCGGTGGTCGATATGGAGAAAGGGAAATTCCAGAATTCTTAACAGTAGAAAAAGCGAGAGGAAATATGGAAGTTATCACACTTGAATGCCTATTCTTGGTGCACTCTCTCCAGTCCGTTCCACAATTATATGATTATTTTGAACATCCAGTGGTGAGCTTTTTTGTAATCTCCTTTGGTTTTTTCATTTTATCAACAAAAGGTTTTGTCTATTTAAAACGAAGATTATAGTGGCAGAAAACTGAAGTATTAGCACCACCCTCCAAAACTGAATCCAGATAAATCTTCCTCTCCATCTAAATGCCCTTCTAAAATAGACTTAGAACATTAGGACTTCTATGGTTTGGAGCCCAGTCCAACAACTTCAACTACCAGGTAATCATGCTGATCGAGCAGACACTTAAATAAGTGATAATACCTGATAAAGTTGGTCCAGAATGCTGGCCATCTCCTCAGTACCACTAACATGGTAAATAGGACCAGTATCTGTAACATGACGTTCTGTATATGATGTTATCTCATTCAAATTGAGACCAAGGCGGTCAGGCCTCTGAAGCAGAAGTTGAAATGTTGGCTGCAGTTCATAGCATTGTTCAAACAGAGATCGGCGGCAGAATACGTACAAACCAAGTCGGGCACGAGACATGGCCACAATCAATCTTCTAACATCACGGAGGTGCCCCACAAAGCGGGTTCGAACAAGAGACAGTAATATATAATCATTCTGCTGACCTTGAAATTTATCGACTGTCGTCACCTGGATTCAAATATTAAACCACATTTGTTAATAAATGATTACATGGCATGTAAGTAGCAACATTAAGATTAGATACATGAAAACATAAGGAAGGCGACATTTACGCAGCCCAATGGACAGTTACATAGAGTTGATAGAACCATATACTTCGAAAATAAGATGACGGGAGAAGAAAGGATAGTTTATCAACGCCCTAGACTACTTTGTTAAACCATCAAAACAAAACTCCAATAACTGTGCAGTTGAGAAAACTCCAAAGATGTACAAAGATACTGACACCATTAATTAAAAAACTCAGAATCAATAAGCAACAAATAATGTAATTGCTTGCATAAAGTGAACCGTTTTGGAGATACCTTGCTAGGGGCACCAATGAAGTTGTATGGTACACATCGACGATTAATAACATCTCGGATTAGAAGCTTCTGGCCATTGTAAGTTGTCAAGATGGATATCTTATTTGCAGGGTACCCTAGTAAACGCATATAAATATACACACTAACAACATATTCAGCTTCCCCCTCGTTCTGATAAAACCAAGGAGAAGGAGCAGTCTCACCCCTCCCTTGGTAATCCGGCACATCCACTAGCTGATAATCGTAAGAGAATCCAGCATTGGCTCTATGAAACATGGCTGCCTCCTTAACATAGGGAAGATCTCCCAATTCTCTATATCTCCAGTTGTAAAGCTTGGCTATACTTGGTCTAGCTCGACCTTGAGCATTGAGTTCAATATAAGGAATACCCAATCTGACAAACCTAGTAAATAAACTTTGATCCATATGGCTATACTTTTGAAAAGCCATGTTCTTCACAACTGGGGGTAACTGATGGTGATCACCAATTAAAATGCAGCGTTTGAGACGTGCATAACCATCTTCCTGCCTCTGAAGTAACATTGGTATAAAAGTTTCAATCTCTAATATTTGTGCACTTTCTTCCATCAGCAAATTATCATACTTGAAACCTAATCGAAGAAAGTCCTTCCTCTTTAGGGCAGCATGAGTACAAGTCATTGCAACAATCTTTGCCTGCTTAGTCATCAAATAGTTTGCCCGATCAGCTGTAGACTTGAGTAATTCAAAAGCCCTACACTCTTCAAGCTCCTGAAACATTGTCTTAAGATGACGAAAGCATCCCTTAGCTGCCCGCATATCTTTATCAAAAGATTCACCTGTGAAAACTGGATTTGGTGCATTTGAGAAGAACTCCTTGAAGGGAAATCTTTCTTGAATAAAATTTGGTTTATCCTCATTTCCAGCACAGGCAGCTATGAATTGCTCCCAGCGTGAGTACACATGCAGTAACCAAAAGTATCCGGCAGTTTCACAAGTATAACCAACATCTTCAGGGAGTTGGAGAGACCTTGCCAGCCTTTCAACTTCACTTAGCAATTCCAACCTTCGCACAAGCATCGAATTAACACGCCCTTGCCGGCTGAAATCAAGATCGGTTGCCAATTCTTGTTCACCTTGACCAAGACGAAGCAGATAGCGGGCAGGAACATCTCTCTGAGATCATTAGAGAAGTTAGAAAAGAAATGTATATAATTAAAATAATATGCACCATGAGGCCTTAAATTATGTACTGTATATATCTGAACACCATAGCCCATACATATTCAGACAATGAACCGAAAAAGTGACCTCACCGTAAGTTTGTAAAAGTTTAATTTTCTTCATTTACCTCCATTATCTTCTCAAATAGGTCATTCAGAGCTTGATTTGAGTGTGTGATTATCAATGTTCTCTGTGAAGGGCAATTGTGATAAAGAACATTTAGAACTTGAACAGCTGTGTCAGTCTTTCCAGTACCAGGTGGTCCAACAACCATGGTTAATCCAGGTTGAACACCAGAAATGATTGCTCCAACCTACAATTTAAAAGTAAACAATGTTAGTCTCACAATTCAAATAGAAGTTGATCAACCAAAGAAGAAACAATGTCCAGACATTTTATGAATAACCGAATCTTTCATTGAGAAAAAAATGAAAGAATACAAGGACATGCAAATAAAGAGCCCACAAAAGAAAGAAAATTAAAGAAATGGCATCCAATCAAGCAAAATAAGACCTAACGGATAATTACAAAAATGGCTTGTCATCGAAAACTACAGAGAAACGTTGAACCTAATAAGAGTCTCAATATCACACCAAGACCTCTCAAGAAAATAGGCATGCGCAACAACCTTATAATTTACACCAATCATATATATAGTTTTTCATGAATAAGAAACAAAAAGCAAAAAGTTAAAAAAGAACCTGTGTTGGAGTAAATCTGACAGAGTTCTGTTTAGGCTGATCTTGAGGATAAGGACCAGGGTCAGGAGGAGTATACGCCTCAACTATAAGCTTTTCCTTCTCACCACAGGCATCGATCATGTTTTCATCATTCTTTGGAACACTTGAAGACTTCTTGTTCTCCGGAAGGGTATGATTGCTACCTTTAAGGACTCTAGGAAACTTAATACGGAAGGGGGGACTAGGGTGCAAAATCTCATCACCATCAGGATTAGAAAAACAGACCTGAACAAATTAACATAGTACGTTTAGACTCGGATACTTTTTATTATACACATATAGGAGGCAAGGATATTAATTCACTAATTTAAGAAATCATCTTAAATAAAAAGAAGGCATAAATAACCTGATAATCTGGAAAACATTCTTTCAAATGATCGGCATCAAGAAATGTATCTTTAAAGTCTACTGTTTCCAAAAGATCCGGCATGTTAGTCCATTGAGCAGCAGAAGGATTCCCATAACCAAGAAGTATATTATGCAACCAATCAGGAACGATACAGTATTCATTCATAAGATCCCTGATAGATTCCAGGATTGCTTTGAAATTATTTTCTTTGGGTTTCCTCCTCATCAGAACATTAAATGTCCCATAAACATCTTCTGTACCCTTCTCTGCAATAGCACTGACATCCATGTGGTACTGTGCTGTATCTAAAGCAATAGTTACCGTTCTCAACTCCCCTTTAGGAGGCTTCCACTCATCCGGTTTAATTCTTCCAGTAAAGTCATTCATAAGAGTTCCCTCTTCATCACGAATCTCAATAATTTCACATCCACGTACACACTGAAGGCCAAGACGTTGAGGAACACTAGCCTTGGCAGCTTCCTCTGAACTTAGAGGCTCAAATGAAGGACTAATAGAGAGTAAAAATAAAACATCGTGTTCTTTAAGAGCATTCCATTCAGATCTTATTTGGGCTCTATAACTAGAAATGCTAAAAGTGACATCTGCAGTCACAGATGCAGGCTTTACTTCCCCAATATTTGGCTGCTTTACCTCAGTAATCTTGAATTCTTTAATAGGCACGGCCATTCTTGACCAACCACGGAAAGCAGTTTGTCCCTCATTATTAATGTAGGCAAGGAGATGGGGCACAGCTTCCTGAATATCTTCACGGATCTCATAAGTTGATTCCAGGCGAAAGAGATTAAAATTTCTCAGAAGATAATCATGGAGTGTTAAAAACTGTAAATTTAACTTAGGAAGAGCCAAGCAACCTTCCCCCGAGTAATTAATGCTTGGCACAACACTCTCATCCCACATTATCTCCTCATTTGGGTAAAGTGGAAGTGCATTGATGGCTTCCTTTTGAGACTGTTGCTTCTCAAAAAAGGAAACAACAACCTCAATTAAAAAATCAGCTCTATCTGACCAAGGATCTTCTTTTGACACTAACTTAAGCTGCATAAGTAACACGAATGTTAGTAAGAAAGGAGCTGGAAACTATTTGTTATTAGAAGCTGTAAGCTAACTTGTTCATAAAGCAAACCAAATGACATATAAGTAAAAATAATAATAATAATAATAATGAGGGTGAGAAGAAAATCAAAGAATTCTCTTTGGTACTTCTCATAATTTCTGCGAAAATTTTAAATCCTTTGAAGGAAAAAGAAGTGACTACAGAATTTTTATGGTCTTTCCACTTAGGATGTCCTATCCCCTGTTTATTTATATAGCTTTTGCAATGAAATGTCTGGTTCTCTCCAGAAGAAAGAAAAAATGTTGACATTAACATATAGGAACCAAAGAAATATGTTGAACTGTAGAATAAGGAAAGACAAAAGGCTGCTCCCAAGAATTTAGAGCAGCTTGGAACCTCCCCTCGAGTAAACTCAACCATAAACTACTGAAGCACCATCATTGGCATTCATCGTTTCCTCTAACTATAAACACCTCCTACTAACCTCGACTACCTCTAGTATCCTAATAATATTTCTAACCTCCACCTTAACAGTATTCCTAACCTTAAGTTATAACCTGAATAGAGGCTTCCTCCTCCTAACCTCAACTAAAGACTAATATACCTCTAATATCCTAATAATATCTCTGAACTCTACCCTAACAGTATTCCTAACGTTACATTGTAACATGAATAGAACCTTCACACTAAATGGTTCTAGTTGCTAATGATCAGTTGCACACTTTATAGCCTTGAGACAAGAAATTCTCGATATGCAAATTTTTTTCCCAGCCTTTTTTATTTTTTATTTTATTTTTTTCATCAAAAACCTAACTTTGAACTATCGTTATTATAGAAAAATGGACAGCTCTTTTTGTCCACATGCAGGGTTGAAAACTTAGTTGCCTGCCTTGGTAGATGTTCTACTCAATGAGGGGGGAGGATAGAGACAATAAAATGAAAAAGGTGAACAGAGATAATCTACCATATTTAGTTGACATTGTGTAAGTGCATGTGAGAAACAACAGGTGACCACAGTTCCCTAATCATATGGCATCTCATTGAACACTGCCCTAGGTTGGGTGTCCCTCTCTAAAGATTAAGTAAAAAGTGATGAAATGAGTCCAACAATAGTGATTTTGAAGTTTATAAGTTACTGTTTTCTGATAATTAAAAAATACTAACAATATGATCAACTCATTTAATTTATATTTTTAGCATCCCAGAATAAGTTAAGAATTGAATCTTTCAGACCTTAGAGCAAACCAAATCTTTCAGCTCTGGAAGAGAGAGCACAGATAGTTTCTTGGCAAGGTCAGCACGTTTATGAATTGAACCAACATTGGCCAATGCAAGTTCCCGCAGCTAAAGAAGAAAGAGAGTTATAAGTATATTAGCCAAGCCTACAAATTAGATTTAAAATAATAAATACTAGAAATAGTAAACATAATAATTTTTTTTTTTTTTTAATTTGTCTTTTTCGCCATTGTAGCTTACATGTCCAAATGTACCGTAATTTTTTCAAAAGAGGATTTCATACCCACCGGTGCCTTTGTAATTATTTCTTTAGTAATCAATGGACTGTTTGTTGACCAGGAAAAAAGAATAAATGAAACATCCATTTGCACTGTTAAGCATCCCTTTCCCTTCTGAATCAACTTAAAAACTAACCTTTGGAATCTTCTTAAATGCAAGAAGCTGAAAAGATTGGACACGGTCATAATGAGATTGGAGAACCTCATCATCCGTCAATTGTGTTCCAACATGATCATTGATCTCAAATACTTCATAGAATTGCAGCAGATCGACCAGCTGAGCAAAAAGTTTACCTTTTTCATGTTTGTAAAGAGCACTTAAATGACATTTGGCAACGACGGCGACATCAGCAACAAGAGGTCGAAGGTATCTGAATGCTCCAACAATGGTCAAGAAGAGGCAGTTTATGGAGGTCAACAAAATACACAATGCACATAAAGTCTATTTATGTAGTCTACCAACAAACTGGGGGAAATAAAATTTAATCAAAATTAAAATCTTTTGGGCAAAAAAACAGTTAGTGACGGTAAATTACAATAGAGATTTAAGATGAAATCCAACCACAACAGCAAAAGGCTAACAGATCTCAAAAGGTAAAAATGAGAGAGAGAGAGAGAGTTAGGAGAAAATATCATTTCATAACTGGTCAAGTAATATTAAAGACTACTGCGCATCAATACATACAATCACAATAAAAAAATTCCACCAATCAAGATTTGAATTCAAACAAAGGATGCATATCATGGCCACAGTATTTAAGCATACCTCCTTGTAGGGAGCTGACTTAAAAGGTCAATCAGAAACTCCATGAACCTCTCACAATACAAAATGCAAGCATTGTCTCCCTCTAGCAAGCCATTGGCATCAACAAACTGATCACGCTCATCACCTGAATTACTCTGACGGAAGACTTCACTATCCAAAACCTGGTCGCCAGATGTAAGATGAAGAACAAAAAAAAAGTCAAATTTGTGCATGAGAATAACAAAAATAATCTTAGTCAGAAAGACAGGCAACCTCCAGGAACTCTTCAATGAGGTTTCTTAAGAACTTTGCTTCAAGAGTAGACAATGGATCATAAACCTCCCCTCGTTTAATAAACTCTTTAGCCTCTCTCTTTATCATCCTTTTCCATTTCTTTATTATATCAGTATTAAGACAAAGCTCCATCTGCAGATGAATGAAAAATAAAAATGTAGTTGCACATTCCAATGGTAAAAGAATATCAGCAGCAGAACACGTCATATACCTGTAAACGACCATAAGATAAACTGTGCCAAGACTGCAGACCTGCTATTCTCAATACAGTCTCACTGACAATCTCATCCTCCAAGCTCTGCCGAAGTGAGTTTTTAGAAACCATAAGCAATAAAAGAAGAACAATACAGGCAGATATTGGCAGAAACACAGTCACCAGTCCTAGAAAATTTATTTACTTCTACTAGCGTATTCAATTCCATTAAAAGTACAATAATATTGACACGCATAATACGAATGCCTGATCATTTGAGTGCAGTGATTCATAGTAAAGGAGGTTTGATGACAAACATGTTCTTCACTGACTATGTTCTAAAAACAAGTTGTTTGTATTGAATTCCCAGACGAGCCGTAAGCTTTCCAAAGAAATTGGGAGGGGGAAAACTCCTTAGATCGACTTCTTTACATAAGCTCTTGCATTATGAGTTGTAATTTGTAAACACGACAGATTAAGTCAAAATTCATTCGACTTGGATAAAATTGAGCAGTTCTTATAAGTTATATGGTCATCCTTTGCATCACAAAGATGTTATCTGGGTACTGCAATGAAAGATAGCCTTCAGTAGCTGGGGAAGGAAGAAACCACCATATTCTCAAAGAAAGTTGAAGATGCTTCCAGAAGGTTTGGGAGCAGATCATTTCTTGGCTTGTTTGAGTTTCTCTTCTAATTTATTTATGCGTTTTAACATCAATGAACATTGGGCTAATTGGTAGGGGCCTCCCTTGGTCATGTGTATGAGTTCATAACTTAACTATCCTCCTTTTCTGTGATGATTTCCTATCCCCCCCCCCCCCCCCCCCCCCCCCCCCCCCCACACACACACACATAAAAATCCAGCAGGTATTGTTGAACAACTAAATTACAATCAACGTGTCACATACCTGAAAGGCATTAATCATAAAAACAAGATAATTTGTCTTCTCTGCAATGCTTATTTCTCTTCCCTACATCATAAATAGAAGTATTATAGTTCCAGATAAAAAGCTGATAAATTAGGTCTAAAATAACAAAAAATGAAGCACTTTATGGCCTACACCATAACAAGAAAGACATCCATATGATGATGTAAAAAGTAAAACTTCTCAAACTTACAATAAGGAGGAGGAATGATTTAAGCAGAACCACTAAAATACAAAAAAAGCTGAATGTCCAATTATCGGCATAAAGTAAATCGACAGCTTAACCTATTTATAACATATTAAAGTACTGCCCCATGCAACCCATATTTGGGAAGTAAGAGGCACAACCACAAAAATAATTGAAATCTCCTGCTTTGAAACCAGATAAGAGACGCCAATTCAGGCCAAGAACAAGCATGGAGACTCTTTCGCTACAAAACATTAATGGCGTTAGTACTTCCCTAGACTATGAGTTAAGTAAAGAAGTGGACTTTCTTCGAGATTTTGAACCCCTACAAAGATGAGAAAGAAAACCCCAATCTATTTGGATCTTTGTAACTAAATCTTTTCATAATTGTCTCTATTTCCACTCTAAGTGACTAGAGCTCTTTTCCTATAATTTTCTATTTTTGTGTCGCTCATCGTGCATACATTCCTCTGGATGACAATGGTTTCTCAATGAAATATATAAAAACACTTATAAATAATCACCGAATGGTCAATCAATATTAAAGTATAAAATGAAGGTTGATAATCTTTCCTCAAAAAGAATCATTCGAACAAGTCTCACAAGCATGGCATGCGTAACAAGTCAAACAAAAGAGAACTAACCTCCTTCAGTCGAAGAACCCTCTCAAGAAACCCCTTGAAGACATCCTTCCGATCGTAAAAACAGACCCAAGCTGCTACGTTCTCTCGAAACTACAAGAACAAATCTCAGTTCTTACATCTCATAGCAATTTCAAATAATAAGCATTCCCCAAAATGACATTTTTTGTTTTAGAAGAAACAAAAATAATATAGTGTTTCAATAAATTACAACCTAAAAACAACAATACAAGAATGGTAAGGCTCTTTCTAGATGAGCTCTTATAAAATTCATTTCGGTGGAACAGGTGAGCTTTCTAGCTTGTTAGTTGTCCCATAAAACTAATTAAATTGTGGAAGTTCGTTTTTCTCCATTTTAGTAATTTCCCAGTCACCAATAAAGAAAACCCCTGGTTGGAATGTCATGTTGAGCAGCTGAAGTCTACCTGAAAACAAGCACTTCTTCCAAAAGAACATTCTTCCAGAAACCATGAATTATCGTGCAAAGCTCATTGCAACATCAAGTCATTTCGAATTAGCATGCAACAGCTTTACATTTCCGGTGACATTCTTAATAGCTTTCCCATTCTAACATAACGAGAATGCTTTGACAGATAAATACTCAGAACAACAGTCTGTGAATTTAAGAAAGTTTCTTCATAGAAGAATTACCTTTTCATTGACCATGAGTATCATCGACATTACATGCTCAAACGTCGCAGTCTCCGGATCAAAATTAGGCCACAAATAGTTTTCCAAATACTGACTGACCTCCAAAATCATCACCCTCTGTAGAGGCACGGTCTTCCGCCCCTCTTTAATCGAAAGCTCCGTCTCATAAATCTTCTTTACCAACCCTGGATCAAAAGGCTCCTTCGGCTTCGAAGGATCCCTCACTTTCGACCAGTTCTCCGCCGCAATCTTCGTCAGCCGGTCTCGCTGAATCTCCGATAGCGTTATCGTGTTAGGCAGTGTCGCACCAGGCTTAGACTCCACGAGCTTATCGTCGACCTGGTTGGACTCAACAGGGTACTCCGCCACTCTGTGACGCTTGAAATCATAAACGCCAGTTCCATATACCTTCGGCATTGTAAATGGCCGAAAACCTTAACGTATGCGCCGGAGGAAGGGGGTTCTAGGGTTTCGGAATTCAGAAAATCTGTGCAGGGTTTTAGCTAGAGTGATGGATTTACTGAAGGATAAACCTCGGGAGCTAGGTTTCGAACCAACAGTAGAGTCGGTGAATCGGCCTTGTGCCACGCCAGAATCGGTGAACGGCGACAATATTCACGATGACGGTGGGATATTAGTGACTGGAGAGGATGCGCCGGCGTCGGCGTTAACTGGCCATCACACGACCAGAGCCGGTGATCGTCATATATCTTCTAATTCCAACCCCACGGCGTTTGGAACTCGAAAATTAATAAATTTTCAATAGAATTTCCACAAATACATGTTTTGTACTAATAAAATGAATTTATTTAGTTTCTATTTACTTTTTAAGGTTTCTAAAGTGATATAATTGTTGCTTAAAATACTAAATTAATAAAATTACTTAATTTCACATTTTATCTCAAACTATTTAAAATAAATGAAATACAAGATTTAAAGATAAGTACAAAAGGAACTCGAGATTTTGGGACTCCCTCCAACAGTCCACATGTGCCTCCGCCTCGACCTACATCAAGCTCCACTTGAAAAGAAAATTGAAGCAGCAGGGTTGAGTATATGCGAATAGTATCAGAGCCAGACACCGAATGGTGTGCCAACGAGGACGCTGGCCCCCGGGGTGGATTGTGAGATCTTACATCGGTTGGAGAGGAGAACGAAACATTCCTTATTATAAGAGTGTGGAAACTTCTCCCTAGTAGACGCGTCTTAAAATCTTGAGGGGAAGCCCTTGAAAAGGAAGCCCAAAGATGACAATATCTACTAACGGTGGGCTTAGGCGGTTAAAAATGATATCAGAGCCTGACAACAAGTGGTGTGCCAACGAGGATGTTGGGCACCACGGGGGGTGGATTATGAGATCCCACATCGGTTGGAGAGGGGAACGAAACATTCCTTATAAGGGTGTGCAAACCTCTTCCTAGCGGATGCGTTTTAAAACATTGATGGAAAGCCTCTTGCCCAAAGAGGACAATATCTGCTAGCGGTGGGCTTGAGATGTTACAAATGGTATCAGAGCCAGACATCGAGCGGTGTGCCAGCGAGGACGCTTTCCCTAAGGGGGTGGATTGAGAGATTTCACATCGATTAGAGAAGGAAACGAAACATTCCTTATAAGGGTTGGAAACCTCTCCTTAGCGAACACGTCTTAAATCTTGGAAGGGAAGCCATCTTACCCAAAGAGGACAATATCTACTAGCGATGAGCTTGAATTGTTACATGTGTTTATTGCCCTAATAGTCTTCAAATGCTAGGAGTTGTCGGTGACTCTTTAGTTTGGAATCTTTCGAGTTTTCGATGTCAAGAACCTATGGAAATATCTTTCGAGTTGTCGATGTCTCATAAATTTAAGGGTGAAATAATTCTTAATTAACAGAATAATCACTCTCCAATACAAGGTAGTATACGTGGTTTTGCCTTGAAATGACGAAACTCAACTACATTTTCAGGAAGTAGCTACAGAAAAGGGGGACCACCCTCTAAGCCTAAGCGGAGAAGGGTTTAGAATGAATGATGTCAGATCAAGGAATCCTTGATTCTAATTTCCGGTATGAGTAGTACGTACAAGACAAGAATGGGGATCACCACCTCATATAGATCACTCGTGCTATACTCGATCGGTGTGGCGGACAAAAAAGAGCGATGGAAGAACGTATCAACCCTATTCAGCGAATTTGTTCGACTTTCTTAAACTTTAAACTAGAAACTTCAATGGACAAGACAAATTTTAAAATTTATTGAAAGCGAGTCGTGCAGGTTTCACCTTGATTAGTCACCCTCTCTGTCCGAGCCTAAAAAATAAAATTCAGACCGTAAAAAAGTACATAGACTAAAATAGAACAAGTCAGAGCGTTCTTACTGAACTATTATGTACAAAAATGGCGAGCTTAGAAACCCGGGAAAAAAAAAACACCCATGAAGAAGCTTGTTACAGTATGCATTGATGAGGAAGTGAAGTCTTTGAGCACAAACAAAAATTGGTTACAAAAAGATATGAAATCATCATCATAATCAGCTTTGCCTTTGAAACCCCCAAGCTGATACAGAAAAAAGTGGCCTATCTTCCCAACAAATGAACAAAAATCCATTCTCTTCTTTGATTTTATAACCATCATATCCATTGCTCTGCAACAATCTATTCCCCAGAAACATACTATTATAACTCAATCCAACCCTCCCGAACCCCACGCTTTCGAATCGTACTATCCATTTCTCGAGCTTTTCGTGCCTCTCCGTCCTCTCCGCTCCCTCGCAAGCAATGATGTTTTTTATTTCCTCTCCTAAAAGCATCTTCTCGACCCTTTGTCGCTCGATCGATGACCTCGACACCGTTGATTCCAAGCAATCAAACAATGCAGCATAGAAGTTCAGTGCTTCTAGTACTCTCTCCATCAACCCTGATCCATTCAGGTTTGATTCTTGCTCTGTTATTACCATCACTTTTGGAGATAGCCCCCACAGTGCATTCAAAAAACTATTCATCTTTTGTGAAGGATTCAATCCTGATGGCGAACATACCGACGCCGAATCCGGGCTACTACTAAAAACTTGCAACGAATCTGTTTCCAGCCACTCTCCGAGCGTTCGCTGCTTCATACGTAGGAGCTTTTGCAAGTTCTTTGATGCAGATGGCGACGTTTTCGTCTTATCGTCGTCCGTCGCTAAAATCGTGTGAAGTTCAAGTACTGAGCTCACTGCAAGTGCTTCTCCTGTCTTCACCCTTAAACTTTCAAGGTCAAGATTCTCTAACTTGCTAACAACTGGGGTGAACTGAAATGGTATGTCCCATTTTTCGGCCTCTTCGGTTAGCCGAACAGCCATTTGTTCCAACACTTCCTTCTGTTCGTGAATTCCGGTTATTCTCACGTGGGGCGGACCGTCTGGTCGGTCTTTCAATGTCTGAAGAAGGTTTATCCATTGAGCAGGCTCACATGATTTGAAATCAATAATATGAATCATCCTTTCTCCCTCCATAGCTTCTATGATAGCCTGATTAGTTATCACATATGCAAGCTTCAAGAAAGGACATAGCTCAAAGAACAATCTCTGAGCAAGAATCTCTTCCGGGACTGACAATATTTTGGTCGAGTTCAAGGCTTTGTGTAAGCCTGGCCACGATTTGAGTATCCGATCGGCGAGTGCCTCGGTGAAGTAGGCAGCAATCCGCTGCATTGTGTCCCCGTCGGGCGAAGCTAGGTGGGAAATTTGCTCGAGGCCAACGTTAGCATTTTCAATGTTGCCAATGGCAACTTGGTTGGCACAGGCAAGAAGAAGGTGAATCAGACATAAGCCCCTCTCTTCAGATTTCAGCTCCCTTAGAAAAGGGTATGGCGATCCTATACCAGGCGATAACGACCACGGAAAGAGCTGCAAAGGCGATGAAGTTACCGACGATGACCCCTCCCCGTTAAACATTCCTGCCATTGAAGTACCTTGCCTGGATAAAGAGAAACACACTATTTCAACAAAGACAAGGATGGAGCAGAGTGAAGCAACAACAGTGCAAAAATTATAACAAATCATTATTGTTCATTGAGGAAATAGCATAAAGTTCACTAAATCTTGCCATTTTCTAATAAGCCAAATGATTAACAACCCGAGCCCACAGTTAGTAAATATTGTTCGTTTTAGGCTTTTCCTTCTCCTCAAAGTTTTAAAACGCGTCTAGTAGGGAGAGGTTTCCATACCCTTACAAATAATCAATTGATTAAGGTATATCCTCTTTGGGTTTTCCCTCCCGTCCCTTCCCTGCTTCCTCTCAAGGTTTTAAAACGCGTCTGCTAGGGAGAAGTTTCCACACCCTTATAAAGAATGTTTCGTTCTCCTCCCAACCAATGAGGGATCTCACAATCCATCCCCTTCAGAGCCCAGCGTCCTCATTGGCTCTCGTTCCTCTCCCCAATCGATGTGGGATCTCACAATCCACCCCTTTAGGAGCCAGCGTCCTTGCTGGCTCTCGTTCCTCTCTCCAATCAATGTGGGATCTCACAATCCACCCCCTTTAAGGGCCCAGCATCTCGTTCCTCTCTCCAATCGACATGGTATCTCACAATCCACCCCCTTCAAGACCCAACGTCCTCGCTGGCTCTCGTTCCTCTCCCCAATCAACGTGGTATCTCACAATCCACCCCCTTCAAGGCCTAACGTCCTCACTGACTCTCGTTCCTCTCCCCAATCGACGTGGTATCTCACAATCCACCCCCATCATGACCCAACAACCTCACTCACTCTCGTTACTCTCCACAATCATACTCATGCTTCAACCCATTTCCAATACTCAAAAAGCCTAAAAAACGCCATAAAGTTCAAGAAGCAAGCAACCCAGTTCATCAGACTAATCCAAACGAAGCTATAAACTCATCATCTAGCAAAAGACTCAACAGATTACCAAAAGAAACCAGCAAAAACAGCACAAAAACAGCATATCAAACCCAACCAGCAGCAGAAAACAACACAAATCCATCACTTCAAATCATCCAAACCGCTAATCCCCAGAAGCCAACAATCAGAACCCATTAATCCAAATCATAAAAACTCACAAAAAAAACCTCAAAACAAAGAGAAACAATCACCAGAAGAGGATAAAAAACGAATCGAAACAACGATCGAAGAACCCCAGAAGAGAAGAAATCGTCTATCTCCACAAAACGAAACAGAAAATCAATTTCATGAGAAGAGTATAGGGTTAAAGACGAAGGGTTTTGATGAAGAACAAACAGAGCACCCTGGAATCAAAGGCTTTGTCTGGAACGACTTTTCCATGGCTGCGTTAGAGACAGACAATACAAGGGTATGGTTTTTGTCGCCATTGATTTGTCCTTCATTGGTAGGATGAGAAGAATAAGGAATTTCAGAGGAAGAAATAGCTTAATTTCTCTCTCATTCTTCATCTCTCAAGAAACCCACCTAGATTTTCCCTCTACAAATTCATATTCTTCTCTCAAAATTGATGGGGTTTTGTCAATATCTGAAGTGGATGCGAATAAGAGCTGGCCACAATTTGGAAGGGCTTGAGAATTTACCACCGATCCAAACATGCCCTAACAAAACAAAACAACCACCCGCTGTTGTTGCTTAGTGGGTGATAGTGGGAACTGCGAGGATGCCTTTTTTTTTGTTTTTCTAAATGAATCCAAAACGCATACACCTCCCCACTTTCTTACCACTTCCAGACAAAGAGACAACTGAATTGAGCAAAACCCCAAAACTAAATAGAACTTTCAACTTTAGCTACCTCTCATACTATTTGCTTTTCTTAACAAAACCACTTATGTTGTCTTTCCTATTGCCTTTTAAATTTTTCCACGCGGGTATGATGTGTCCATTTTGTTAATTTTAGCTTTTTTAAAATGTCTCGTATCAATATGTCTCTTGTTTATGTACCTATGATCTACTCCGTAATTAGTCAATGTCAGACTCCAAAAAATCTCGAGTAAACCAAAGTGTAGTAGTTTCTAATGAGTGTTTTGTAACCATCTATGTCGTTTCTTCAATATCTGCAATCCAACTCCTTTCAGGGTCCAGCGTCCTCGCTGACACTCGTTCCTCTCTGAGATCTCACAATCCACTCCCCTTCAAGAATCAACGTCCTCGCTAGTACACAATCCACCTCACTTTTGGGCCTATCGTCCTCGCTGACACACCACCCGATGTCTGGCTCTGATACCACTTGTAACAGCCTAAGCCCACCACTACAGATATTGTCATCTTTGGGTTTTCCTTTTCGGGCTTCCCTTCTAGGTTTTTAAAACGCGTTTGCTAGGGAGAGGTTTCCACACCCTTATAAAGAACGTTTCGTTCCCCTCTCCAACCGAGATGGAATCTCACAATCCACCCCTTTTCGGGACACAGCATCCTCGTTAATACTCGTTCTTCTCTCCAATTAATATGAAATCTCACAACTTATCATCAACAATCACTCAAAAGTGCTTATAAAAATTTTAATTTTATTTAAAAATCAATTTTTTCAAATGTTATTCCAAACATATGATATATCAACATTTACCAATATGAATATAGCTCAACTGGTTAAAACGTTTTAACAACATGATTGAATTAGAAAGATTAAGTCACGTGTTAATGGAATTTACCACATAAATTTACCCCAGGTTAATTGATTATTTATTTCTTGACTATTTCTTTTGACATATTCACTATTATTTTCCTCAGCCTGATATTGAAAAGGATGGGTTTGGTGGTAGCAATGGTTTTTGCTTCAATAAATTTCTATGGAAAAAGATATCTACAAATTACAATTTGTACCCTAAAAAAAGCATTTTGCACATTGGGTCCTCAAATTTTGGCACATTTACAACAACACATCAATAAAGTCTTGCAAATTAGCATAAACTTTATTTATTTATTTATTTATTTATTTTGATCATTTCTTGCTTTTTAAAAGTAAAATGTTGAATATTATGGATATCAAATTATTTGGTGTTATTTAAGTAAATAATTTTCCTTTTTTTTCTCCCAAAAATAGGGTTTTTTTTTTAATAATAATTTTCTTATTCGTCTAATTCTTTTTGAAAAACTTTTGAAAATTAAAAAAATTTATAAAAATAGTTATTCTAAAAAAAACATCTATTAAAAAACGTGCGAATATTTATAGAAAAAAGTAAGAATAAATTTTTATAAAGTATAATTGTCAAAAAAAAATTTAAATGATTTTAAGATATTAAAAATAAGCAATTTCTATTTATTTAATTTTAGAAAAATAAAAAATACTTATTTTGTAACTAACGGTATCTAAGATTCCGATCAGTATTGGTAATCTATATTGGACACTTACTCCTCACTTTAAAGAACAAAGACTATGTCACATACCAACACGAGTCATTTCAATATATTTTATTCTGACTCACATGGAGGTCACCCAACATAAAATTGCTCCAAACAAAACACGATGAATCAAAACAAGAGGAGTTTTAAGTTTTTTTAATCATTTTATCCTCAAAATCGCTCTTATTTAGATATGGTCTCTGTTCATCCATGTATTCCTCTTTTCCTCGAGTGTTACATATTTTTTTATATCAATCTAGTTTTTAGATTAATTTAATTTTTATTAAAAAAAATAATAAAAATTTTAAAAAAACAAAGAGTTCTAAGACTAGGACTGTTTTGGTTGCTCAATATAGAAATTTCCAAAAAAGAAAATAAATAAATAAATTTTAATTTTAAAGCCTAAAGAAGCTATCTTTTTCATATATTATTCCTTTTCATTATTTAGAATATATATAATTTTTTTGGCTATATTATTTCCACATAATTTTTAAAAGCTAAAAGGAAAAAAAAAATAAAGTTATTTATTTTAATAAATAAAAACATTAATTTTAATTTTAAAATATTCTCCAATTTATCTGCAATACTAAAATTCATAAATATAAAATAATTTACATAAAATATTGCAAAATGAAAAAACATGTATATAAGGCAATAATTGACATTTTTATAAATTAGTTGAGGCTTTAATACAACATAGTCAATATAGTAGGGGTATTTTCGTCTTCTTACCTCTATCCATGGTCTGATAACTTGCCTAATTTTAGGTCCTATTAGAGACTTATCAAGTAAAATGTCAAACAGAGCTCCTTATCATGTGATTGTTGGGCTAATTCTTTTTATAATTATTGTAATTTTGTTCTAACTTAAGTTTCTAAAGAAATATCGAGCGATTTCCACACGTGTAGCTTAAGAAAAGACTGAACTGACTACTTACATGGCTGCTCGTGTTCGGAATTCAAATAAATAAATTGATTTTTGTTCGAGAATGAAATCTTATTGGAATAGGCTATATCCCGTTCATCCTCAGAACCATATGACATCCCGAATATGATGAAATCGGACGAATTGAGACGGTATTTTGTAAATAAGTAATTATCTTGAACATATTAATTATTTCTTTATTTGTCGATCGCCGGGAAGAGACAAAAGAAACATCTTGATCTTTCTTCAACCATTTCTGATTGCTAGTGAACCTCTTAATAGGATTAGAAGCCATAAAAAGTTATGATCATCTATCAGAGAAAAAAGAACGAACTTCCGGAAGCGGATGATTATTCAAATTTATTTATTTGTGTATTTTGTGCTAATAATAATAAATAGAAAATAGTTGGAGTTGGAGTTGGAGTTGGTAGGGAGGATGAAAGGGACATTATTGTCTTTAGCAAAGAATGGATCCAAAGAATGGCTTAGTGGGGGGTTTTTCCAAAGTCATGATTCTAATTTTGGAGCCTACTTTTTGTGTGTTATTTTAATTTCATAATCTTCATCAAATTAACCTAAGTTTTGGATATTGCATTGGATACTGTGTGCCCGCTAACCTACAAAAACATCCATTAAAATTTCCCTCAATTTGAGCAATCTTTTTTTTTTTTTAATATTCACAAACTTAAGTGCCCGTTCTTATCTCGTGTAACTTCAATTTTTGTTCTTAAACACGTATACATGTTCTCTTAACTTGGGCTACGAAAAAAATTCCAGGTTGATTGAGTTAGTGGCCCGAGTGACCCAAATAGGAATCACAACCCAACTCTATATTCTTAGGTGGGATTGGATCGTCACAATACATATTTCATTAATAACCTAAGTCTAAGTCTCATAAAATTTAAATATAAAATATTCATAAGTCACAACGTATCGCTAACATCTATAACAAACGTCAAATATTTTTAATATTCATCATAATCTTAAAAATAAGGCGGGATTGAGTTGAATTTGATTGGGTTGTGAACCCTTTCTTTGGGGTTGGTTGGATTGACTCAGCAAAAAAAAAAAATGTTCAAACTTGCAAACAAAATCGAATTTTTATAATTTTTTTAAAATTCAACTAAAACTGGAACCAACTGTTATTTTAGATTGTTTAGGTCATATGAACTACGTGCATTTAAAACATTAAAATTAAACACAATATTAAAATTTTATATTGTGAATATTTAAGTTAATTCGTAGCGCCTTTGACAAATAAATATCTACAAAATTATTTATAATATAACTAAATAAAAACGTCAAAGAAATCTGGTACCCCTTTTAAGTTGCGTGACTATATTTATAAAAAATAATTATGTCAATCCAAATATAACTATACGAACATGAATAATGTTGTATACTTGAAAAACAAAAGACGGTTTTTAGCGCATTTAATTCAAACAACTTACCTAATTAATTTTTGCTAGTTATTTTATTTTTATTAAAATAATTCTAACCACTTTAATTTATGATATATGCATTTAAAAGAAAACGGAAAATTATAATAATTCAGACCACAACAACATGGGGATTTTTTATTCTTATAAAAGAATAAAATAAAACAAGGGAGAAAAAAAAATCCAACAAGGGAGAAAAGAAAATCCGACCTGCCGGATTCGAACCAGCGACCTAAGGATTACTTCAGGATTTGATACCCACTACAGTCCTCCGCTCTACCAACTGAGCTAAGGTCGGTTTTGATGTTAAAATCAACTTTAATATTATTTATTCATTTATTCTTTAATATATGAAAATGGACGGCTGGATTTTAAATCTAAGGCAAATCCAACTGATTACGAGTTTATTTATTAATATCTTCTGAGGCAAACCACACGAAGAACATTTAATATTTTTAATCAGTGATCGTTTAATATTTGAGATTTATAAAATTTTAGTTATTAATCAATCTAATATGGTAGAGAAGTAAGATTTTTTAAAAAATATTTATAAAAAAGACTCGACAACTCAACTCAACCGAACTCGAACAATAGAGGGTTGCATTTGATTGAAATGTTAACTCTATTTGTATTACTCGAGTCATGAACCGATATTGGGTTGGTCTAAAAAATTCTCCTTTTAGCGATTCCAGCAATTATGCTCGTTTTAGCCCTACCTTCCACCCCTATCATCATAATGAAAGGGGTACTTTTGAGCTGATATGTAATGGATCAAAGTGACCGTTAGTCGAGTTGATTGAAATTGGTCAAGGCGAGCGAGATGACACACACCTCTTCCATATTCCTTAAATAGGCAAGACTCGGATACTGCATGCGGGAAGTAGAATAGTTTACTGAACAACGACTTAGATGGTGATTGATTTGTATCCGGAATGAACTCATATATTTATTTATTTATTTATTTATTTATTTATTGGGCTACGATTTGAATCTCCATGAGAGGCCCAAAAGTTTAGCGGATGGGCCTCGGCCCAAATCAAGAGCAGCAGCCCAAGATTCCTAACCAGTTCTCAGAGACTCAGACAAAGAGTAGAAGAATAGACGCCGATATCTGTGTTTTGAGCTCTCAACGAATTCCCCTCTTGCAGTTCCCATTGATTTTCTTTCCTCTGCGAAATCCGGCGAAAAAATGAGCGGTACCGTCAAGAAAGTGACCGATATTGCCTTCAAAGCTTCCAAGAACATCGATTGGGATGGCATGGCCAAGCTTTTGGTCTCCGATGAGGCTCGCAAGGAGTTCTCATCCCTTCGCCGAGCCTTCGAGGAGGTTAACTCATCTCTCCAGACCAAGTTCAGCCAGGTTCGGAAATTCTCGTTTTTTTCTTTCGTTGTTTTCACAGTCGCTAGATCTTTGTTTTTATTTGAATTGATTATCTTTGTTTGGCTTGAATGTTTGAGATTTTGTTTTTCGGAATTTGTTTTTTGTTCTTATGTCTAATTTCCTTCATTTCTTGTGAATCCGGTGTTGTTTGCCAACTACAATCTCAATATTTCGTTTATTATGGGTCGTAAATAGGGGAATGTTGATTTACTTGTCGTATTATTGAGGAAGATCGTTCGAAGAAGAATGAAATTTAGAAAACAGTAATGTTTCTCTTTGTTAAGCCAACATTTTCAACTTGTTTGGATCTAGAAACTGTTATATGCATAAGATGACAGGAACAAGATATATGATTCATTGTTACAGCAATTCTAATGTCTCTGGTAAAATTGGCGGGGCTATGTCAATTTTATTCGAAATGGAAAATCATATCTATTGGTATCTGATTTGGGATACCCATTTCATACAGTTTGTGCATCTGGGAGTGTTGGAACATAGCTCATAGTAAGATACTAATGCTTCTCCTATGATTTATAGGCTTAAATCGCTCTTTTGTTCGTAATGTAATAGTTGTTTTTTCAAAAAAAAAGAAGTGCAATTGGCAGCCGAATCGATTGATCGTGAAATGATCGTGTTAATTTTGTGCTTTTCTTTTGTATCAGTCAACAAGTTATTCATATGAATGACTAAAGCGTGAATCATAGGCTTAAATCACTCTTTTATTTGTAATGTAATAGTAGTTTTGTTTTCTTAAAAAAAGAAGTGCAACTGGAAGCCAAATCGATTGATCGTAAAATGATCGTGTTAATTTCGTGCTTCTCTTTTTTCATCAATCAACAAGTTATTCATATTCATCACTAAAGCGTGCTTTTAATTGTGTGGCCGTAGATAGAATGAAGTTTCCTTTCACGAGGAATTTTTTTTAAGTACTCTATTGGGCTGCCTTAATTACACTGCGCAATACTTTCAAGACTTGCATTATTTTAAACTGTTCATCTCTGTTCAGGAACCAGAGCCCATAGACTGGGAATATTACAGAAAGGGAATTGGACCCCGCTTGGTGGACATGTACAAAGAGGCTTATGACAGTATGCTCTCTGATTCAGTTGTCTTTTGAAGTTCATACTTTGATTTTTCTGTGCAATATTATGAGGCAATATTGTGATTTTTTCAGCACATGCCTTACCTGTGATACTTCTCTAATTTGGGTTCTCAAAGATAAATTTTCTTGACTAAGTAGTCTTTCGGAACCACGATCATACAATACGTACATTGTATAATTTGAGATTTTTGGATTTAGACTGCTGGGGCGCATTAGTAAATCTGTCAATAAATTTTTTAAGTGGCCCTTTTATATCAGTGGATGTCACACTATCCTATTACTTGTTCACCACCGACGATCGTGTTGGGTGAAATCCTGTGATTGAAGTATTTACAGCATTTTTTTCTATTGGAACACATTTGGCCTTTTAGTTGGTGTAACCTAAAACTCTTGTTCTAATAGCCCGAAAATCTTGTCGTTGTAACGTTTGCATGATAAATAATAAGGCTGGCTATGAATTTAGCTTTCCCCTCTCACTCTCATGAGACCAGACAATGTCATCAAGATTCCGGGATAGATTAAGCATGGTTTTGGACTGTCATTAAAGTACAAAGCAATGCCCTTATGATTGATTGCTTTTTCCTTTTTAGGCATTGAGGTCCCCAAATTTGTAGACACAGTGACTCCGCAGTACAAACCTAAATTTGATGCGTTGGTAAGCACCACTTGTGTAGTTATATATTAGTATATCTCTTTGTAGCTCCCCGCTAGGCGCCTGATTTATTGTTATGTGGCAGCTGGTAGAATTGAAGGAAGCTGAAGTGAAATCCCTAAAGGAGTCTGAGCGGTTGGAGAAGGAGATTGTTGAAGTTCAAGAAATGAAGGTAATAGACAAGAATAGCTCACTCACTTGATTTCCTATTTTTTAGGAATGAATTCTCATTGCTTGTTATTCTCATCAGAAAAAGATCAGCACCATGACTGCCAACGAGTACTTCGAGAAGCATCCTGAGCTGAGGAAGAAATTCGACGATGAAATCCGAAACGACTACTGGGGCTATTGACCGCAAATTACTGGTTGAAGCGCCCAAGTTTCACAATTTAATTTCGTAAATCTTCCGGGTCTTGTTTTGCTGCAGCTGTTTGGTCAGTAATAAAACAAACAAGACAGTTCTCCTCCAATTTGGGTGCATTTGGCTTCCAAATCACGTTGACAAAATTGATTAGAGAGACTGAGATTTCCTTGAGATGATGTTGTGAGAGTTCCAAATCACTCGAGGTACATTATCATGCCAAATGTATTTTTTTTTAATGAGATTATTGTGTTATTTCAGCAAGTTTTCTTATCATTCTGATATTAATAAAGAGATAAACGGAGTTTAGAATTTTGAGAATAAGCTCATTCTTAGAACTCTTACAAACTCTTACAAAGTAACAAAGAGTTCGCATTTTCAAACCTCGTTGATGTCGATGGACGAGGGTCGGTTTTTTGTCGTTCTATGAACAAAATGTTGTAGCATCACTGAAATGGCATGAACAGACGGTAATGTGAAACTTCAAACTTCTCATTGTATGAAAACAATTATATTTATAAGCAATCAAGGCATAATTCAATCCTGTTGATATGTACACTAAAACATGTATATATCCATGTAAAAGTAGTAGAATATCGTGGAAAACAGAAGGGGTGGCATAAATGTACAAAAATGTGCACCTTGGAACTTGTTCGGGCAAAAATACACTAGGCATGTATTTTTTTTTCTTTTTAATCTAAATTGCCAGAGAAAGGGAAGCTCAAATGTCTCCACAAGAAAAAAAAAATGAAAAGTTAAAAGAAGTTAGATTGAAACAAACATATGAAAATCCAACTGATTTCTGTAAAAATATAGCGAGGAAAAGGAAATCCCAGAAGAACCACAGAGAGAGTTGCGGGTTTTACGTGGACGATGCCTCAAAACCACGGCCTCATGAAGAAGATGTGTATGATCCAAAAAAGGGGTGAGGATTTTAACCAGAACCAGCTGCTGCTGCTTTCTTTTGAGACAATTGTTGAGCTGCTGCTAGCTCTTCATTTTTGTCCATTGCTTTCCTTGCTAGTTCATAGCCTGCAAAGTTCATGGCTCCTAAGGGGGCGATCCAGAAGAACCTGGGCAATGCTCCTTTGAACAAGCCGATGGGGCCCTCGTGGCGAAGAATTGAAACGAAAACAAATGACATTGAAACTGATCGACCCTGCGCTGTCATCATTCTTGTTTTCATCACGTCGAAAGGTGTGGTAACAACAGCAGCTAGGCCACCTGACAACGCTCCGACTGCAATTGTTTCCCATGGTTCCAGTTCCCGTGAAAGAAGTTTCTCAACAGCCTTTTGGAACAAACAGAAAGAAAAAAAACTTGTCAATATGCGAATGGGTAACTTATGGACAACCGTATATCTTGCTCTTTGAGGCGTTAAGTTTTCCTTTTTCCATTTTTCTTTGATAGTAAACACAAATTTCATAGCAAAAATGAAATATATAAAAGAGGGGACAAGGATCCAAGCCAAAGGGTTGGTAAAAGATACCCAAGATTTGCCAACAGAATGAAATTACCCTTGGGGGATAGTATTTTTTTTTTCATGGCAAATAAATAGCTTCCTTTTTGCTGGTGTTTATTTAATCACTTTGTGGATTTTCCTCTAGTTAATTACGTCAAATCGGGTTACGAGTTGTAAAAGCCAATGTTTTTACCTTAAGTTAATTGAATTGTCTTATCCTACTCCACTGGGAATACTTCTTATACAAGGAAATATCTTTCTTGTTATAGAGGGAGAAACTTCTCAACTTCTACAATCCTAATAACGATCCGATGAGATTATGAATTCAGCATTTTTCCAAGGGTCGAGACCAAGAACCATCTACTAATAGCAACTTTTCCTTTTGCCTACAGCATTCAAACAGACAAACACTGTGGCTGGGCCCTGGAGGCTTCTAGGGGCTAGGCAAGAGATTTGCTTTCTTCTTTGCTTGTTCGGTTGATAGGTGATTGTTTTAAGCTAATTCTTAACTCAAGGTAAAAAGATGAGGTAATTTGAGGGGTTTGAAATACAATAAATAATATCCTTATTCATTTCTGTTTAATGAGATACTATTATTTTTTTACGAATGATTAGAGAATGATTCTTTTCACGGGACCAGGGTTTTTGAAATGGCCCCTCAGGTTTAAAAGTGAAGATGAAAAGTGAGTTGCTTGAGATAATATCAATATGGAAAGAGTGGCTTCTATGGCTGCATGTGTCGGCTGTTCCTCGAGTGTCTTACCTTTGGAAGGTGTACTCGAGGACGGAATTTTAGAAATCAATTGAAGGAAATGAGCTATGAAAATTGGAAAGACGAAAAAACTACAACCTTTGAGGAGGATGCTTGACATTGGCTTATGCTGTATTTTCCAACCTTTCAACCTTTCATCCTAAAGCAATTGCGTTGAATTTGAAAGGAATTCGAGGGATTTTATTTTGGTGGAGGTATAGAGAATAATATTAGACATTTAGTTAATGGGAGAAATATGATTCTACATCAGGAAAAAGGTGGTCTAGGTCTTGCTAACTTAAAGATCACGATGGAGCCTTGTTTGTAGTGGAGGGATGTGTACTTTGGAATGATATCAGCATGTATGGCAAGAAAGTTATGATCGGTTCGACACTAAAGGAAAGCTATATCAGCCCTTGGAAGACTATTTTAAAACTTAAGACTCCTCTTTGATGAACGTTCCTCGCTTAGAGTTGAAAATGAGGACAATATCATATCCTCCTATGCATTTATTTTTTCTAGATTTTTTTAATATAAGAGACAAGTAATGAAGAAGAGGAGTTCCAATAACAATTCCAGCTACCAATTGTACTTGGGGTTTGGATTAATTCTAGAGAAGATAGGTGATAGTGGTGCTCATACGAAGTGTAATACTTTTAATTGTATTTGTTTTCCCACTTAGTAAATATGAGAAGCTGCCTCAAGGAAAATATAGCTGTGCCAATTTTGGGGGACAAAGTACCAAAAAAATGTTAAAAGTTCTTTGTAT
The DNA here is from genome assembly GCA_033971965.1 of Cucurbita ficifolia. Lineage (NCBI taxonomy): Eukaryota > Viridiplantae > Streptophyta > Magnoliopsida > Cucurbitales > Cucurbitaceae > Cucurbita > Cucurbita ficifolia. The sequence goes on from CM066979.1 coordinate 10,893,398, forward strand.
AAACTGTGTTGTCATAGAGTCTTAATGAAATAGATAGAATTAAGAAAAGGTGACTTAATATGAGTCTTAGGCCAAGTTGGTGTCCCGTTTCCCAGACAGATGGATTAGGTGGGGGTGGAGCTATATTTTATTGCTATTTGTCTAAGAATCTCACATGGTCCGATCATAGAACTAAAAAAGATGAGTATTTGATAACAACAAAGATATGCTGTGGAAAAAATGTAATCGAAGATTAATATTGAAAAGAGGTTGATAAATGGATTATAAATACATACCTTTTTTGATTCAGCATAAAGTCCCATGCCGGCAACATAGAATGGAACTTCCCTACAAAGAGTGGCACCGGTCCCACGGAAGAATCCCTTTAGGCCATCTTGGTTCCAAGTCCCGAGAATTGCCTGACCTACATTGTCAAAGAGTCCTGCTTGCAACCTCTGCTTTAATACCTCACATGGGATCCGCACTGCAGTACCCAAAAATGTACTCCAGAACGATGCAAGGGATTGGACCTACAAGAAATACTGAGCCATTAACTATAAGAGCCCATGATGCAATCATAATAGGTCTCAGAACACATCCTAAATTGAATGAAGAAATGAAGACAATGAGTCTGTAATATGGGCGTATCTTATGCAGAAGAGCATGCATCATAACTTTCTTAACAACTTGCCCAAAATAATCTAGCCACTTGATCAAGACTTATAAACTGGAAAAGATGGTGAGTTTATGTATAATCAAAATAAAGGAACTAAAATAACCGCATAGTTTTCCCTTCAAGAGATGTTAAAATCTTATGCCAGCAAGAAAGATATGTTAAGATTGGAAATGAACATCTCCACGGGGACATTAAATTTTATGGATGCGACATGCGCATACCATAGAGATACATGAAGCTGCATGTCATACCCACCATTTTTAATACACGAACAACTTATAATGAAGGTCCAAGTGAAAGGGTGTAAGAAAAATCAAAAGCAACCTAGCTGTGGTAAAGATCAAGACCAGGCTGAGTATATAGAAAAGCCTCTCCAAAGGACAAGCAACACTATTATTCTTGAACTGGGATTCCTACCTGTTGATTTGAATATGTTCAAAACCCCTACCAAACCAGCTAAACGTATTAAGAAACTGAGGGAGTTTATTGGGAGGATATGGAAGAAAGGCTTTCACCTGGTGATTTGATCGTCTGTTTCACTATTGAGATTCTATGGAGGTGAGACATGGGAAACATACATATGAGGAGCAATGGCCCTTGTTGGAAAGAGGTCGTGGAGATTCCCTTGTGAACGTGAAATATTTTAGCATTTGGTAGTTGCTGGAAAATATGTCAATGCTTTTTTTTTCTTGTATTTTTTGCTGAAGTAAAATAAATAAATAAAAGAGTAGCCGTCCCTGGTCTAGACTCTTGTATCATCCTTCAATCTTTGCTTAGTCCAGGTTTCAATCCTAAAATGAGACAGTTAATCTACTTCCATCTGGGAGAGATTTGAAAAGGAAGAAATTGGAACATTTTTTAGGGGAAAGCTATAGAGAAACAGGGTTGAACTTTATGTGCCCATAATTGGTTGAATCTCTCCAAAAAGATAAGTTTTTCTTCTCTTCTTTCTGTAAACACTCTGTTCCCAACCTTGTGATTTGGATACTTAAGCTTCTCTTTGTAACATTGTAAATTAAGAAAAATGCTTCTTATAGAAGTACAAGATTGGGAGGAAAGTTAGAGTAAAATGAATTTTGAAACGGTATTGAACTTTATGTGCCTATAACAATATTGTATCTTATAGAAGTAAAAGAATAATAACCAGACAGTGAAATCTAAAAATTACCTGTATGTCTGGGAGTGTTGGAGCTACATTTATCAAAAGAAGTTTAGTTGCTTCAAATATTCCAGTTCGCAAACCATGACTACAAGATTAAAGAGAAAGCATCAAGAGTTCCATATGAATATGGTACACCAAGAAACTCTATGCAATTTATGTTGCTTTGATGATAAGAAAATAACCTTGAAAACTGTCCTAGAATGGCAGGAATAGAACCACGGTATAGACCTCGCACACCAATCTGTGGAATCCTGGATATGATTTCAGGGAAAGTCAATGTTGATGCCTGTACACGAGTCTAAAAACCACGAAAAAGAAAAAGAAAAAGAAAAGTCAAGATGAGCATACTGTTGAGGACAGTCAAACCATCAAACATGCAAGTCTGAACTCAAAAGAATAAAAAAATAATACTTTCATTAAAAACGTATATCATGATAAGACGAGGAAATATTTTAAGCAAGATTTGTTAGAATTGGATCAAAGAATTTGCCTTGATTGTATCGATTGGGAACATTAAAGAAGTAGACAGAGCACAAGAAAGGCCACCAGCCAATGCAGATCTTAGAACGCTGCCAGCAGGTATTTCCACAGGTGGTGGAACAGCAACAACTGTAGCAGCTTCAAACCAGATACTCCTGCAAGCATTATTGAAGAAATCATAAATTTAAAGATCTTGGTAAAACATAACTAAATCCTAAATTCATGCTCAATAAAAAAAAATGAGAAAGTTCTAAGCGTTGGCTACCAGCAAATACACATAACCAATTTTAAGACGGTCATAAGAAAAGTGAAAGCTAGCCACACAAGATAGAACATATACCTTTAAGCTAAGATATCATATATTTATGACCAAAGCACAAAATCACAGATAGCAATTATAATAATATTTGAAATTAATCTATAATGTTAATTCTCAACGAGTAGAGTCCCTTGTGAGCTTCTGGCTCAAGGCTTGTTTCTTGTATGACCCTTTCCCATTTATACTTTCATCTGCTAAATAAAAGTTGGTCTTTCCATTAAATATTTATAAAAAAGAAAAAAAAGAAAAAAAAAAACCAATTAAGAAAGAATATCCCCTGTAAGAAGTTAATCATCAGTTGCATGCTTGGATCTTAAAACAATGAGCCATCATAAATTTTAAATTTCCATACGGCATGAAGGGCAGAAGGAAATATCAAAAATCTCAAAAGCAAGCCAACACATCAACGTTTACTGTTTTCAAATACATAGATATTGATTCACATTAGAGGGTTCTTTCTAACGATAAATAAGATAAAATCCAAAATCTTACGTCCGGTACCATTTTAACTGTGCACTTGATACGGTTATTTCAAGAAAATATTTACTATCCAAGTAGACTAAGTTGACACATTTCAGCTAATAAGCTTCAATTTCTCCAAGAAAACAGCTAAAAGCTTATTTTTCTTCCTTTATTTCTTTCTTATATTTAAAGCTGATTGAAACTCGAGCAACTGTTAAAAAGTCCGACCATAAGATGTATCTCAGCATGTCAAATAAAAAATCCATCTTACCGTGGATCTTCCTGCAGTCGATCTGAAGGAAGAAGAAGCATAAAATTTCGGAAATGTCCATATGAGATAGATTCTTCTGTGTCTGCATTCAGAAATCGCATCATAGCAACAGCATTGTCTTCATTGGCTGGGAGTCCAGCATTCTTAAGTGATGCCAATATTTCACTTTTTTGTAAAGTCCCCGACTTGCTCAGACAGAGAGAAGTATATGCACGTAGAATGGTTGGTTCCTTCTGTTCCATGAAGGACAAAAATTGCTTCCAACCAAATGATTTTGAAAACATGTGACTTCTAGTGCGATTCATGAACTCCCGGGCATATCGTTTGGGCAATTTTCTCTTTCTAATTGCAATTTCAAGATCCTCCATATTCACTTGGCCATCACCGTCCCTATCCAGCTCCTCAAAGAACCTCTTTCCTGTATAAGAGCATTAAGTTGGTAAACCTTTTTTCCCCCCTCAAATTAAGTACAAGGGTAAATGGGTGTTAGTAGGAGAGTGTGATATACATGCATCGAGCATTGGTGCTCATGCTAAGAAAGAAGAAGAAAAAAACCCGGAAAGGGAGAGACTGAAGGTGAAAATTACTCAAAGAATATCTACATTCCACAGAATGGTCCTGGAGGCATCAAAAGCCAAACTACATCAATTTTTTCACTTATGACTATTGGAGCTCATTACTTGTCATTACAGATGCAGACTTATAATTGACTTCCTTGATATGACAAAACAAAACTCAGTAGAAACTTAAGAGACATAAAAAATGACAAATTCTTGATCAATCATTCAGATCCTTGGATTCTCCTCACTCAAGAGCAAAAGTTCAAAAAATAATACAGTTAAGAAATGTCAGAGTCAATGCATGCATAAGTTAATTAAAACATAACAATGGCAAGATAATTACTTCAAAAAACTTCAAACCCTCAAAGTACTATATTTAACGCAAAAGAATACAAATTGTTTGTGCATACCTTCAGCCTCTGTGTATCTGAAGAAGTCCTGAACTGAGATCAGCTTCTTCTTATCTGGATAATCCTTAGAAGACCGTCCAACATGTGGTAAAAGCTCAATAAGCTCTGTCAATGACACGGTAGACAATGTGGATCGCAAGCGTTCAACGTTAGAAAGAGGAATGCTAAGGATACCACTCGCTAGCTTCTGTGGTGAAATGCCACTAGTTTCTTCCCTATTCTGAGCAGAGACCCCATCATCCCCCTCGTTCACAGTAGAACTAACTCCCACTATGCCAGATGGGACACCTCCAACTCTTGCAAACCGCAAGTTCCCAAAAAATCCATTTACTTCTGCTTTTCGACCTTCCCAAATGCTTGCCACAGCCTTGAAATGATCAATCAGAGGGGGCAATGGTGATTGTGGGGAACTATCACTGCTCTTATCAACATTTCCTGCCCCGTCCAGGTCAAACTTATGAAGATTTTGTGTCAACTGATCAAAAACAAAACCAATTAAGCATTCAAATGGCACAAGTTTGCCTTCATCGTGCCTCAAACTTTCTTGCAATGGATTAGTATGATGCTTCTCCTTTTGCCTCTGTTTTGACTCGCGTAAGACTTTTTGCTTCATGCACAAACCTACCTTTTCTTCCTCATCCGTTTTCTGTAATCGCTTCTTAATTGTTTTAAAAGGACGGGGAAGTGCCTGAACGACAGTGTTAACCAATAGAGACCAAGAGACTGCAAACTGCAAGCAGTTTGCACAAGAGGCCTTCTCCTTAGCCAAATCTTCCTCTTTCAATGCATTCTGAGAAGCCTCCGAATTTCCATTACTCTGCGACAAATTTCCGAATAAAGCCTTTACTGGAACCTTAATCAATAGGCCTTGTTTCTGCTTATCTCTAACGACAGAAGGACCCCGCTTCTTCGTACCACAGATCTCACCTTCGCTCTTCTTATCCTCATCCTTAGGTCGCAAAATCAATCTAGTAAAATTCTCTTCATTCTTATGCCTCGGGAAACAGTACTCAAGATCTTTAGCCACTTTCCGGAAGCCAAATTCAACAGGAGAAAGCGCTTCTTTAACGACTTGAATCGAGTTGAAAAAGGATTCGATTGGGTCATTATTAGCAGACACCATAACTAAAAACTCCTAAACTACACAAATCTTCAACGAAATCGTCGGACTGCTCCACAAACAACAGAAATCCAAACACCATTCACACACAGCAACAACAACAACAACAATAAATTCAGGGGGAAAAAAAGAAGAAGTACAAAAGTAGATGAAAGTCCCAATCAGGAAATCCTAAAAACAAATCATTACCAGGCGGTGTGGAGAAGCGATGAAAGAGATTGATAAATGAATCCGAAAGCGACAAAACCCAAACAGACGGTGTTGAAATCGATTCGTATCACACATTTCGGCAGGAATCAGGAGCAGTCCATTTGTGCAGCAGAAAGAAACAGAAAGAAGAGAGTTCTAGCTCGCCATTGAAGCAGGAATCGAAGGAAAGTGGAGAAGGAGACGAGTGGAATTTGAGCAATGGGTTTGGTTTATGCTTCGTGTTCGAAACCGAGAGAGACGAGTGGCAGACGAAGCAGAAGGAGAAGGAGCCAGCAGTTGAAGACCGGAAAGCCTATCGTTTTTTTTTTTCTTTTTGTGTTTTTTTTAATTATATTATTTATTCTTTTTATTATAAAAAAATAAAAAAAAAATCAACATTAACTTAAATAATCATACCTAAAACATTAATACATATGTGAATAAAATAAATCTCTCATTATTTCTCCATTAAAAACAAAATTACAAATTTATCCCTACAAATATCTCGAGTAATTAATATAAGCGTCGTGGCTGTAACAACATAGCACTGACTTGAATATCTATTTGTATTAAATCTTAAAAAAAATAGACACGTAAATTGTTCATCCAATAATTTAAATATATCATCGATCAAGAGATTAAAAATTTTAATTTCATACATTAAACTGCATAAATTGTTTACTTGCCCGTATTCTATGCGTAGTTTGTCTATTTAATCGTTATTTTACTAAAATTTCAACAATAATATATCGTCCATATAATATTTCGATATATATATATATATATATTATAATAATTATTTCACTTTGATTTATAATAATTTTTTATTTTTAGGTTGAAATACATTAACAATATTACAAAATTGTATGTTAATTATATGAAAACAATTATTTATTTTTATTTTCTGTTTTTGGAAAATGTTTGTTTTTAAAGGATAAAAATAAAATAAAAAAATAAATAAAAGCTAAAAGCTGACATAAGGGCTTTGTAGGATGGGAGAGGAACCTTTAAACATTGGGCTCTCAGTCCGGTTTTTTTTTTTTCTCAATAATTTAATTTTTTAATCCAATCCTTATCCATATCTTCATTTAATGGATTTTAAATACTTTTATATTTTGCATTCCGGTCCCTCCACTTCTTTTATTTAATATATTCCCCTAACCTTCACTTAATTACACTTTTGCAGGTTCGTATTAATGTTAATAATGATAATTGGGTACAAATATATTAAATCATAAAATCCACGAAAAAAGAATCTTACATTATTTATACATTTAATCCATAAGGTTTCTAGTTATTGAAAAATAATAAAAATATAAACAATAATTTTAGAAAATAAAGAGAGAATAAAAACATTATATTTCCCGTCTAATTATATTTATATTTTAAAATATTATTGAATTTATTAGAGCCTTTTATATTTTTTAAATTGGAATTATATTAAAAAATATAAATTATTCATGAGAAAAAAAAATATCCCTACAAAATCCTAAATTTAATTATTGAACTTTTTATTACTCTTACAGGGTCTGTTATAAAATTTATAAAAGTAGGGGGATAGAATTGAAAGGAAAACTAAAGTAGGAGGGCTAAAGAATAATTTAATAAATAATAATGCACGGAACGAGAAAGTACACTTATGAAATTCGGATCCACGTGTAAGAATATTAGTGGGCAAGAAACACGTTCTTATCGTAGAGCGCTCCACGTATATTTATTATTTTTGGATAATGATTAAGGAGGAATAAACCAAACCTCCCTTATTAACTAATTATGCCAACTTTTAATTAACATTTAATTTTTTATTCGAACAAAATTAATAAAGGAATCTCAATTATTAGAATTAATAGCGTCTAATTTTTGTTTATGTGATGGGTCTCACATTTAATTAGAATGTAGTTTTTGTTTCAAGTCCGAAATGGTTTTAATGAATATAATATTAGGAATTTTATTATGGCATGATTGTTTGAATTAAATTGTCGTTTCGATTTAATGGGTCTTAATTAAGGATTAATTATTTGATCAACTTAATGGGTCTTAATTAAGGATTAATTATTTGATCAACATTTTATCCTAAGATAAGCTTAAGGGCACAGTTGTACATGACCCATCCAAGTAAGTAAGGTTGTGTCAAAGGGAAGGATTCTAGAGTTGAAATGAAAACGATTCATGTAATTGGTCGGTCAAGGATTAACTGTGAGATTCTACATCGGTTGAATAGAGAATGAAGCATCCTTTATAAGGGTGTGAAAACATCTCCCTAGTAAACACGTTTTAGAATCGTAAAGCTAACGACGATACGTAACGGGCCAAAGCAAATAATATTTTCTAGCAGTGGACATGAGTGGTTGTTATAAATGATATCAAAGTTAGACATCGAACATGTGTGCCCTAATGAGAGATGGATTGTGAGATCCCACATCGATTGAATCTTTATAAATGTGTGAAAACCTTTCACTAGCAGACGTATTCACATAACAGACCAAAGTATTCTAATAGTAGACTTGAACGGTTACATTACCTTATAATTTGAAGATTTAGAATTTTGTCCTCGTAATTTGATAAAACTTCATAAATAGTCCCAACAGTGAGAACTATTTACGATCGTTTTAGAAAACTATATGGACTTATGTTAATATTTAAAAACCATAGAGACTAAATTCTAACTTTCTTGAAACTATGGGGACCAAACTTGTAATTTAACCTTCGTTCTTGAAAAAACAAAACGTATTCAACAGGCGTTCAATCAAAGCAACAATATGTTTAGTTCTAAATTAAAATACCAAAGACAATCCATATGATTGTGACAATTTCAACAAAAAAAACATATCCCACATAGTAATCTCCAAATAGATTTCTGAGAATCCAATGACTGAAACAATATCAACCATTGAATAATCCATGTTCAGAAGAGAAAACAGATAATACTTGACAAAGGTTGCTGTACAAATTCAATGTTACTGAAGAGACTGGAAACAGAAAAATCATAAATCTCTCAAGTAAACGCATCCAGAAAACCAGTCATGGAGGATGTTATGAAAGTAAGCTTCAAGTCTAACTATAATAGTGTTCATGTTTTCCAGACTAAAGAAACCAAACTCCATAAGTGAGCATAGGTTTGCGCAGATTGCTTAAACTTTGAAGAACATTTGATAAGGATTTCAAGGAGCACACCTCATTAAAAGGCCGATGGGCTGCCTTTGGATTTACCGAGCAGGACATCCTTGGCTTCATTTATCTTGGAAGCAAGATAATGGCTGCCACCAGCATCGGGATGGTTTGCTATCATTACCCTTCTATGTGCTTCCTTAATCTTTTCTGGAGGTGTATTTTCTCTGTTAACCATCAAGGATAAATTTGGTCAATCCCTAGAAAGAAATTGATAAACAAAGAAAGATATGTCACCACAGTGCTCTTTCATTCAACATGTTCATTGTGAAGAAGTTAGTACAGAAACATTGCTCTACAGATGTGTTCCACAAAAAAGAAATAATTTCACAATCATTTCATTGAAACATTCAAACAAATTATCTTGTTGGTGCCTCACTGATCTCTGTACTCCAAACTAATTATGTAGATCTAATAATTAAATGGAAGGAAAAGAAGAAATGAAAAAGCAAAGTTCTTCATCCTTCTTAGAGCAATGTAAATCAGAGCCTCAACCAAAATAGAAGGATTAGAAAGAATGAAGATCAATCTTAAATGACCAGGCAATAATTTAGGTTCATTTGAAAACTACTTGGTTTTTAAAAATTTTAATCACAACTTATTTACATAGAGTTTTAACTTTCATAAGAAGACTGAATTCTTAACCAAATTTCAAAAACAAGTTTCTGAAAGCATTCCTTTGGTTTGTACAAATTAAGCCTACAACCACTACTTTTACTTACATTCTTTTGTTATCTACCTTTTAAATTTTCAAAACTAAAAAGAATAGTTTTTATGATAAACTTGTTTGTGTTTTGGAATTTGACTAAGAATTATAATCTTTGTTTAAAAAAGGTGAAATCATAATAAGAAAGTGTAAGAAAACAAACACAATTTTTAAAAACAAAAATCTAAAAACGAAATCATTTTCAAATGGGGATCTGTTTTGTAAATATGAATGTGATATGAAATGATCATTAACTGCGTTCATTAAGTTTCCTACCATTTAAGTAAACAGCCCCAAACCATGAAATTCTTACAAAGATCGGATTATTAAAAGGCATAAGATGCAAAGTCAAAATCTGCTTATTTATTTACGAAGGACAAAGTCAAGTACGTTGGAGTACTACCTAACACCAAGAATAAGAGCTGCTTCCCTCTTTGTCATCGTAGGATTGAAACCACCTTCATAGAATTTGCGTAATCTGGCTTGTGGTGGTCGTGTCTTGAATGCTTGCCAAGCTCGAATTCCATATCTACCAGCAAGAGCTGCAGCAGCTACCGCAAGACCTGCGAGGAATGGTGTAGCCTAATGCACACCTAGAAGTTTGTTAGTCTTATTAACAACAGAACTTGGAAGTTGGAACTCGCAAATCAACATAAGTGTCAATTACATATCCAAATAAGTGCTGAAACGTTAAAGCTTGATACCCATACCATCAATTCTTTTTTATTGGCCACTAATAATAACTGTTAATCAAATAAAACGAATTAGGGGAGGTGCGGCTTAGATTGTGTGAGATCTCACATCGGTTGGAGAGGAGAACAAAGCATTCCTTATAAAGGTGTGGAAATCTCTCCCTAGCACATGTGTTCTAAAATCTTGAGGGGAAGCCCGAAAAGGAAAGCCCAAAGCAGACAATATTTGCTAACGGTGGGCTTGGGCTGTTACAAATGGTATCAGAGCCAAACATCGGGCGGTGTGCCAGCGAGGACGTTGGCCCCCAAGGGGGGTGGATTGTGAGATCCCACATCGGTTGGAGAAGGGAACAAAACATTCCTTATAAAGGTGTGGAAACTTCTCCCTAGTAGACGCGTTTTAGCGTGAGACTGACAGCGATACGTAACGGGTCAAAACGGACCATATCTGTCAATGGTGGGCTTGGGCTGTTACAGATTGTGAGTTAGTTAGGAACTTAGGAGGGGCACATTGTGTAACTAAGTCATGCGATGTAAAATAATCTTGAACAATGGGATCAGTAGGAAGTTTATGGAAGAAAGAGGGTGTGGCTCTCTAAACTAAGACAGCCTAAGTTTATAAGAGTAGTAGCAATCTAATCCTTGCCCAGTTCGGGCAATGATAAATAATATCGAGTTCTATCACTTAAATCCAAGATCTTTGCGTTATTGTGAAGTAATCCAGTCAAAGTTACAACTTACAACTGAAAGAAAAATATTATAAAACAGCCTATTATAATCAGTATTGAAAGATGCAGTGATTCCATTTTAGTATATTATGCCTCGAATTGTAGCTTAATGGCTTGGGAAGCTTAACCTTGAAAATCGTCAATAAAATGATGGCTAAAACTCAGCCAAAATCAACTCTCAAGAAAATAACAGTAACATGGAGCCTTAATCAAGCATCTAGGCTATAAAATTTGAAGGAAAAAATTGAAATGATTTACAGTAACGTCCAATAAGAAGCATAACTCCAATTCAAAATTAACATCCAAAAAATCACAAGCTAAAAATATATGCGAAGCATAATAACATAGAAACGAAGGAGACAGAGATAATCAGATTCAGAAGCTTAGATGCTTAGTGCCGAATGAAACCTACAGATCACAGAGATAGAAAAAGAGAAGTGGATCGAGGAGTGGAATTTTGCTCACCATTTGAACGAATTCCAGTGACAGACGAGAGAATGTGAAATTTTCATCCAGAAATCCGTATCCCTTTTTTCGATTCAGAGGCGAACCCGATTCGGTTTTCTCGGAATTGCAATGACGAAGCAATGGACCTGTGGTTTTTCACTTTTCAGGCGACATTGACAAAAATAAGTTTTTATTTTTTATTTTTTATTTTTTATAATTTTAATTTTGAAATAATTTGTTTTATTTGGGTGGGTGCTAGTATCACGGTTGTACATTTTCAAAACGTCACACGCCCACAACAAGCCTTGAGGGGAACCCAAAGACTATATTCATTTTTCGCCTATTTTCGTGGTTTCGTCTTTGTCTTACCTTAGGCGAGGATGTCTTTGTCAACGAACACAATTTGTGCGGAATCTAAGTTTGTTTGACAACACACGCTGTCTGTGCGTGCATGTTCAATCGTTTATGACTTAACCGACTTGCCTCTACATTAAACTAAGTCATTCGGCTCGACTTTTTCTCTACTCAGGGTCAAGGTCTCTCACATGCAACGTCGCATTCCATCCTCCTTTTTGCCACTGAACTTCCCAATCAAATTCGTCATAACACTCATAATGATCAACTTTACGAAGATCCCATGGTATTCCGGAAGCTCGCAGCATTGGTCCTGATAACCCCCAATTTATTACCTCTTCTCCAGAAATAATGCCTACTCCCTCAACTCGTTCTAAAAAAATAGGATTTTGTGTAATAAGTTTTTGATATTCAGCAACCGCTGTCAAAAAATAATCGCAGAAATCCAAACATTTATCTATCCATCCATGAGGTAGATCAGCCGCGACTCCCCCGATACGAAAAAAATTATGCATCATTCTCATACCGGTGGCTGCTTCGAATAGATCATATACTAATTCTCTTTCTCTGAAAATATAGAAGAAAGGAGTCTTTGCGCCAATATCCGCCATAAAAGGGCCAAGCCATAACATATGAGAAGGTATACGACTCAATTCCGACATAATTACTCTGATATACCTTTCATCTTGATTTTCAACAATATAGCTCACATATTATGATGACATCCCAATTTCTGGGTGTCATCGTCCATCAGCTCACTTGGACATACTATCGAGAACGAATATACGGTTCGTTCATAATATGAGGACATTCTTAACATCCCTCCCGTGTCCATGTCATATCATTTACGGACCCCGTACCAGATAGCAAGTGCATAACCCAATCTCAAGCACATGGGCAAGGGCACAATGTCGGCACACTCGTGCCGTCCGACACTGTCCTTCAAAAACTTCAAAGAAAGTCACCTAAGACACTCGTCTCGCAACGCTCACCCTCATCGTAACACACAGGTAGCTTACTTAAGCCACATGGTCTAGGGGTGGTGAAAAGCTGACACCATGTCTTGAAACTATGTTTTCGTAAGGTACATTTTGAGGCATTTTCAATCTGGTAGGTGTAGACATGATTTTGGTGAACGGTCATACGGTGTTATGGAGCGACCGTTTGGTGTCCAATTGACACCAAATTTTGCGATTATCTTTCATATGGATGGACTTAACTCCAGAACCGCATGGTCAAACTTCTTTCGAAACCCTAACTTTCGCTTTGTCCCTCATGTCGACATTGTTGCCTCTATCTTGCTTAATGGTAAGAATTTTAACTTTTTTTTATAAAGGTACAAGGAATTGATTATAAATTTGTTTAAAAAGTTAATGATATTGATGTAACTTTTTCAAGTGTATTTTTTAAACAAAGTACTAACGATTTCTAGGATATTTTTAAAATTTTTTAAACAAAGTATTATTGAAACTTTTGAGAGTTTAAAGCGAGAGTTATGAATATTTTTATTACTTTATTCCCACAAAAAGTAAAATTAAAATAATAAAAAATAGAGACGATATTTAAGTTTTCTTGCTATACGTGAGATCTCAGATTGTGGTTGGAAAAAAGGAACGAAACATTTCTTACAATGTGTGAAAACCTCTCCCCGGTAGATTTTAAAAACCTTGAGGGAAAGCCCGAAAGGAAAAGCTTAAAGAGACAATATCTGCTAGCGATAGACTTGGGCTATCCTTAATTAAAAAATAAACTCTTATATTATTACTCGTACTAGACTCTCAAAAACTGTCGAGGGATACATTGACAGATACAACATGAACCAGTCAAAGAATACAAACAAGAATCCTCACAATTTACAATAGACAAAACAGATTTACAAATGGTTTGAAGAAATAAACAAATCTTAGTACATTCAAATAAGAATTTCAGGAAGAGAAATGGTATGGGAAAAAGAAAGGAAAAAAGAAAGACACTCAAAATATGATGGTCGGCACTAGCAAGAAGCACATATATTTGCTCACTCACTTTGGTAAGTAGAAACTGCTGCAGAAAGCAGATGGTGTAAAAGCATGGATCATCGAGCCTATGGGAGGACTTGGCTAACCTCTCTCTGCTGCTAACTTTCTCAGCTTTTTAGTGTACTTGGCTACTATTCACAATGGGAGGACTTGATAGCCTCCTTGGTTTAGCAGGGGAACCTGTAATGGAGAGCCTCTTCTTTGATCCTTTTTCAATTGTCTCTTTCTTCAGTGTCACAGATGGACTCGCCAACCGGGACCGAGCCTTAGCAGCCGTCTTCGACGTTGGCGTGTAACTAGAAACTGAAGGTAAACTGGCAATGCTTATGTCATCCCTGAATGATGACCCTCCTATACTATGCCTCCGGGTGAGCTTTGAGTTGACACTCACGGGGCTTCTCATGTCATCATCCCCACTCCAGCTGCCTACCTTTAAGTTGGCTACATTTGTTTTCTTTTTGCTAGATGATGAAGATAATGCTCTAGGAATGGAAGGTGACTGATGCCTAGGCACTTGGCTTGCCTTTTGGCTAGTAGGAGTCCTTGGAGAAGGCTTGGTAGGGGAGTTCGGATCGCGACGAGCATAAACTTGGATTATGTCGACTGCAGATGCATGAGTTGCGACGTTTGTGACAGAAATGTAATCTGGGTGATCGGCTGTGCTTTGGAGTTCCCATGGGCGAGCTGCCATCCATCTCTCCAACCAACTCCAGCCCCAGTAGGGATTGTTTGAATCCATGACAGTATGGGTTGTAGTTTTTGAAGAACTCTTCCATGTTTGCTGAAACAATGGATATTAGGATCAAAACTTATTTCCATGTGACATTCTAAAAGGGATCAGTACTCATTATGAACATTCTTTCAACATTCTGATAATAGAAAGCAACGACAAAACTGCAAGGAGTTGCGATAACCATCTGATGTTTATATAAAAGCTAGTGAAGTGAGATATATATTTATTTGAAAGAATTTGTAACACCCAAACCCACCGCCAGCAGATATTGTCCTTTTTAGGCTTTCCTTTTAGGGCTTCTCCTCAAGGTTTTAAAATGCGTCTGCTAGGAAGAGGTTTCCACACCCTTATAAAGAATGCTTCGTTCCCCTCTTCAACCGATGTGGGATCTCACAATCCACCCCCCCTTCGGGGCCCAGCATCCTTGCTGGCACTCGTTCCATTCTCCAATCGATATGGGACCCCCCAATCCACCCCCCTTCGGGGCCCAGCGTCCTTGCTAGCACACCGTCTCGTGTCCACCCCCTTTGGGGCTCAGCCTCCTCGCTGGCACATCGCTCGATGTCTGACTCTAATACCATTTGTAACGGCCCAAACCCACCGCTAACAGATAGTGACTAGAGAAGACTCCAAAGGAGTCGAGCCTCGATTAAGGGGAGACATACTTTGTTCGAGGGGAGGTGTTGGATGAAAGTGTCCCACATCGGTTAATTTAGGGAATGGTCATGGGTTTATAATCAAAGAATACACTCTCCATTGGGATGAGGCCTTTTGGGGAAGCCCAAAGCAAAGCCATGAGAGCTTATGCTCAAAGTGGACAATATCATACCATTGTGGAGAGTCGTGTTCGTCTAACATGCTCTTGGGCTTTTCCTTCCGGACTTCCTCTCAAGGTTTTCAAAAATGTGTCTATTAGGAAAAGGTTTTCACACCCTTATAAAGAATGTTTCGTTCTCCTCCCTAACGGATGTTGGGATCTCACACCTACTATAGCTAAAGAAAAATGAAATTGTGGTACCTGATGCGAGTGAGCATAAGCCAAAGCTCGTTCTCTTCTTGTTGCGGCCTCTTGCTTGTTCAAGAGTTTGGCTTCCATTTGTGCTTTAGAATGGGTGCTACGATTCCAGACATCATCCATCTGTAGTGCAAGTATAACGGTTGCAAATTACAATAAAGAATAGAAGGTCAAAAGAAGAGCATTATTTTAATTAAAACCCATCGATTTCACAATTTTTCTTAGATAAGCAGAAAGCATAAAGTAACAGCAAAGAACAACAGTTGATCAACGATACTTTATTGTTAAACAAAAAGAAGAAACTAAAAAGAAAAGAAAAACTTCACTGCATGATGATAATAGATCTTTGGTTTAAATTTGGACCATGTTTGTATATCATATGTATAGATGAAATGTGTAACAGCCCAAGCCCACCGCTAGCAGATATTGTCCTCTTTGGCTTTCCCTTTCGGGCTTCCTCTCAAGGTTTTTAAAACACGTCTACTAGGGAGAGGTTTCCACACCCTTAATAAGAATGTTTCGTTCTCCTCCCCAACCGATGTGGAGTCTCACAAAACGTATATGCACTTGGCAACTTCGAACAATTTATTTAAGTACCAACAAGAAAGGTAAAACAGGCAGCACAAGTTCATACGGCCATAGCAACAGACTTACAGAAGTTCTGAACTTCTCATGATCTTTCTCACGTTTGTTACAAAGTTGCCGCTGGAAATCCTGATTTTCTTCAGACATTCTTACTCTCCTTGCACGAATCTCCGACTGTACATGTGCAAGGGTTTGCATACTTTTTAAAGTAGAGGCCACCTGCCGTTTCACAGAGTGGCCTTGTACCAAGGACCTCAATCTCATTATCGCTTTGAGACCCCTTGATACTTTCCTCGCCTGTATGGTAAAAATCATTCATAAACACTCAGGGAATATCATGATGCAAATCATTGCCAATGCTTTTCAATATCCAGCAGAAGAAAATCTCTTTCAAATCCGGGATAGAGGCGAACGATATCGAGGAATGTTTCATGATGTTATGAATAGCAACGGAAAAAAATGAATGAGCATACAAATTCCAATATCTAAAGTTCCCATTTCCAAATAAAGAGCAACATCAATTATAAATAACCTCTTGGCTCGTGTATTGTACCAATTCATATACTACTCAGAGATAAAACTTGGTTATGAATTCTATAAATTTCTGAAGAACAGATAGCTGGAAATAATCTTAAATTCATGTTTGTTTCATTAACAACAGTTACAGATGATTCTAATCGCTTTAAAATCTCAAACTTCCATGTAAACTGGAGAATAAAGTACCTTATATCCACGAAAGGCTGATTGAATAATAATAGCTCCTGTTTCCTCAGTCATTTCTGGCTTACAGGGTGTAATACTGGGTAGATGTTCATCCTCCACAGCCAGCTGAGCTTCATCAACAGCAGGCTCCACCACCTCGGAATGCACAAGCTCGCTCGGTTCATCCTCCGGCTTGGTTTGAATGATATCATCTTCCATGGAAGGAGGTTCTGCAGGAACATCTAACAGGGATGGTTCCACAAATGAAATATCGTCCACACTCTCCTCCCTTTGGAACCATTTTTTCTTGGATCTTTCTTGTATCTGTTGAAATAACATATCTATAAGTTAAAAGGCAGATTTCCATATGACTAATAATTTAACAGAAGTAGCTCCATTCGACCTTGTTGCTGAGAACCTTCCTCACTGCAGCAAACCAACCCCCTTTCTTTCCCATTTCCTAGTCATTCATATGTCTTCTTTCTCTTTATCTGGTCGCAGGGAGATAAGAACAGATGAATATCCAAACGCAAAAGGGATCAGAAATAGCAATAGAAATTGTGGCGTCTCAATTGATTTTTCATAAAATTGTTCATAGATAGAAACAGTTCATCAAATTACGAGAAAAAGCAATCAAAAGACCTAGAAATCAATCAATAAACGATGCAACATCTATATAAAAAAACTGGAAAATCTTAACCAAAGAACGATCGTCATGCCGAGATTTTCTAATGAAACGAAACTCAAAACATATACTCAACGGCAGAAGAAACAAATAAAATCCACAAGAAACGAGCGATCAGATCAGTACCCATCCATGAACCTTCAAAGAAAATTTCTCTTGAAAAGCACAAATATCGCCCAGAAAAACGATTAGAACAGGTCTAGAGAGAGAGAGAGAGAATAGAGGCGGGATTGGGAAAATGAACGAGTCTCCGGATTTTGGCGGTAGCAGGGGAACAAATAGGGCCGACGAATTCTGATAAAATGTTATTTACAGAAGATCAAATCAAGAAAACATTATCATCTTCAATCTAAATCACGAGCAGCAGCAACAGAATCACATTTCGGCTGCTACTCCATCTTCCCAAAGAAGAATTTAACAAAGAATTGAATCGTACCAGAAAGCGAATTCGACCATCTTTTCGCTCCGCCATTGACACGATCCCATAGCTATAAGCCATTGGTTGGTTTTCATGTCGTTGGTCGTTACAATTAGAACTCTTTTCTTTCATGGCTGAGCTTCCTTTTTCTTATTAATTTGTGATCCAAAGTCAAAAGACATGGAATGTTGATATTAATTGAAAAATGGGCCAATACACCAAATAACTCCATTTCTTTAATTTTTTTAATAATATCTTTTTTTTTCCTTCTTCTTTATTCGATAGATTCGATAAACTAAAACTAGTTGACTTATGCTCAATTAATTCAAAATTAACCGATTTTAAAATTAAGAACATATTATTATTACAAAATTCTATCTATAAAATTTATTTTTTTTAGATATAATTTTTTATTAACAAGTTATTACACGGGTTAGCGCTCATCTCTAGCTCTGTGTTTGGTCGAGCTGTTTTGTTCTTCTCCCTAGATATAAAGGGGGTGCAACGCTCATCTCTAGTTCTGCGTTTGGTCGAGCTGTTTTGTTCTTCTCCCTAGATATAAAGGGGGTGCAACGCTCATCTCTAGTTCTGCGTTTGGTCGAGCTGTTTTGTTCTTCTCCCTAGATATAAAGGGGGTGCAACGCTCATCTCTAGTTCTGCGTTTGGTCGAGCTGTTTTGTTCTTCTCCCTAGATATAAAAGGGGTGCGGGACGTCCGCCAACTGCGATAAATAGCTGAAGGATCGGAGCTGTAACTTCTTTTTTTTTTTTGAAGATTATTTCTGTGTTGCAATCAAATACTTAATAGCTGCTGCTACAATATTACAATCCCCTAAAATCTCTTCCTTTTCTTAACAAAAAAGATGGATTCTTCAGAACCCATTGGCTTTAAATTATCCTACACCCTACCACTTTTTTCACTTGAAACAGGCTAATTATCATACAGAGGTGAGGTCCTCCCCGGCTATGGCGGGGGCCCTCGGTGCGCTTCTACTACCTGCTGCTGCCTATATCCCCGTTACCTCCTCTCCAACTCCCGTCGACGTACTGATCGGCCTTCGCATAATGCATTTTAATGGCAGCCACTGGATCGGAAATGCCAGTACAAGAATTACCCACGAGAATCCCTCCCCTCCCGACGACGTTCATTCCAACAAGCATTCTTCCCTGCTGCTGTCTCGCCAACGAAAGAGAATCGAACCCGTTTCTTCTGTGTATCTCGGAAAATATATCAACTGGGTAAGGTCGTTTCTTAACACCATCTCCGGTTTTGTAAGCTTGATCATCATTTTTTGCAAGTGTCAGCAATGGCTGCTGCTCGGTTTTAACAGATGATGCAGCGTAGCCACTGAATGCAGTAGGATACTTCGCCTGTAAAATGACAGAATCAGGCATTGCGGATAGCCCGGTCTGTATTCTGTTTCCATCCCAGAACCCGTAACTCCTTGACGAAGCATTCTCTCCCATATCGTACGTACTGCTCGACTTATGAAGTCCCTTTTTCGCACCACACTCGTTAGAACCAGAACTCGAATTCTGCTGGGAAGGGGCATGACTTAGTATCTGACCGAACAGTTTCACATCACCTTTCCTGCGTGGAACGTCGGAATCTGAAGCACTGCCACTGCATGAAGTGTTCTTCCGATGATCATGACCGAATTCCACATTTGGAGGCGAAAAAGGAAGTTCAGCAGACTGGTGGCACGGCTTGGAACTGTTATAGTTTTGAAGACGGCGTTCCTGTTCCTCAGCAACATGTGTACTGTTACAATTGATGTCTGGTTTTGTCAACGCTCGAACGACAGGAAAAGATGTGCGATTGATCGTTTGATTCATGTCCTCGATGATTGGCTTAGTGAAAGGATGGCTGCATGGAAACTCGGACGATTCAACATGGCGTGACAAATGATTTTGGTGCTCGGCATAGCCATCTCTGTTCATCGGCGTTTTGGGCGCATCCCTAACCTCCAATTTACAAGACTTCTCTACAGAATCCACTTTAAGAATGTTGGGATGTGAAATTTGTGGATCAATTCCAGATGAATCCTGAACCAAGCACTGTAATATACTTTGAGCATGTAAATTACTGTTACTTCCTTTTTCTTCTCCGAAGGCAAGCTTCGTAATGGCTCCGCTCTCACTGATAGCTGTTGAATTTTCATCGACTGTAGATATGGACTCAGATCTCAGAACGTTGGGTTCGTTACAGCGGTTACTTCCAGCTTCGGTATTTTCAGAAGAACCTTCGATTTTGTGGTCATGCACTGGCTCGGGCTGGCTTGGAGAAGCACGAGCATTAGCGAGATTACAGGCGGAATGAGAGTCTAGATTTGGCGCGTCCTCTTCTACTTCCTTCAATGTCTCGGAAAACAAGTTTCCGACAGCCTCAGCACGTTTAGCGTCTGACTGTCGAAATGCTGTACTTTCCCCAAATTCACTAAAACCATCCACTGACTTGGAGCCAAATTCGTCGCTACTACGAGCTCCTTCCACAACACAGTGGGCTTCCGAGTCGGTCCCGCTCCCACTGGCATCGTTACTGCTCCTTGGCGTTCCTACATCTTCAGAAGTATGGATCGAATCCAATCCAAGGCATTTCCGAGCTTTGCTGAAAAAAACCTTACACTGGTCCCTAGACTTCGACCCGACACATCTTGAGATCATATCAAAATCTTTACCATAGGACGACACAGCCTGCATGAAGATAGACTTCTCCTCATCTGTCCAACTCGAAGAATCTACATCGCCAGAACTATCATCCGAACAAGGTTCATTATCTGTTCTCTGCATAGCATCAGACATCGAAGGCAGTTTCGTTGCAGAATCCACTTTATAGCACTTCGGCTCCCTGTAGTCCTCACCGGGATGGATAGCACTTGTAACGCAAGAACTCATCGGTTCCGAAGAAATCGAACCACATATACCAGCAAGAACATCAGCAGCAACCGTTTCTTTCTCGGATTGAAGTTCATCAAAACGGCGAGCACATGTCAGCTGAGTTTCGATATTGCTGTCTTCCTGTGCTGCCATTACTGAAGCAACACCCAAAATGTCGAGGGACGTGGCGTTTACGCCGGGATTCCATTTTTTCCCTGACGTTAACAAGTACGTAGTGGTAGAAGATTTCATTTGCTTGCCCAAATCCAAATTTTTTCTCTTCTTAAAACTATCAGACTTGTGATTTTTGTAATAAAACTGGATACAATCTGCAGTGGTCTTGTGGCTGAGAAATGAGGAAATTTTTCTAAAATCCTTTCCAAACAAAGATAGCTTCTCCCAGAATAACTCTCTCTCCGCTAAACTCCAAGGGTTTATCATGCTCCTTTCCTTCTCAACAGCACATGGATCTTCAACCAACCCATTATTGGAGACGAACCTTAAAGCCGTCTTTTCCTTTTCGTCCAAAATCATAGCTGGCATCTTCAAAATATTCCTGTAAAGCCTAACACGAGGATTCGACAGCAGCTTGCTGGAGTAACGAATAGCGATTTCTGAGTTAACGGCACGGTTTTGACATGCTCCTAAAAAATCAAAATTTAAACGATTATTACATCGTAACGACAGTTCATGGTTCTTAGAGATGAATTTGCTATCAGATTGCGTGATCAACTAGTCGACAAATTACAATCACAAAAGCTTTGGAAAGATAAATGTAGCTGGCTGCTAAGCACTCACAAAGTGGAAGAGAAAATTATACTCATCTGAGAATGGTTTTGAATCTAAAATGTAGACAACCAACAAAAAAATAATAATAAAAATACACCAAGACATGCATATTTGTTAAGAAGTTCTATTTGAGTTCAACTTAAAACTCTGGCCACGAGAGGGTAATGTCAAACATATTCACTAACTTTCTTTTAACCGCTCAAGCCCACCGCTAGCAAATATTATCCTCTTTGGGCTTTTCCTCAAAGTTTTTAAAACGCATCTGCTAGGGAGAGGTTTCAACACCCTTATAAAGAATGCTTCGTTTACCTCCCCAACCAATGTGGGATCTCACAATCCACCCCCTTCAAGGCCCAACGTCCTCGCTGGCACTCGTTCCCTTCTCCAATCGATGTGAGACTCCCCAATCCACCCCCCTTTAGGGCTCAGCGTCCTTGTTAGCACACTGCCTCGTGTCCACCCCCTTCGGGGCTCAACCTCCTCGCTGGCACATCACCCGGTGTCTGGCTCTGATACCATTTGTAACAACACAAGCCCACCACTAGCAGATATTGTCCTCTTTGGGCTTTCCCTTTCGAGCTTTCCCTTTCGGGCTTCCCCTCAAGGTTTTTTAAACGTGTCTGCTAGGGAGAGGTTTCCACACCCTTATAAAGAACGTTTTGTTCTCCTCCTCAACCGATGAACCGTCAAATATTATATCTTAAAAATCTTCCCTACCATACTTAAGTTTCAGAATGAACTAAACTCATGATGACACATAACAAGCCTAATCACACAATCTCCACCTATTAAAATGAACCGACAACAGTAAAAATAAGCAAGCATAAAGTACGAGATAAAGAGAGCATCTCCCATCAATTGTCAAGCACAAGTACAGATAGCCTTTCTTTCTTTAATTGCAGTACTAGATAAATCATTGCAGTATAATTTCATCATTAATATTCTAATTTACTTTTAAAATATTAAAATCTAAAAGTTTTAACATAGAAAATCGGCATCAAACATTTGAAGAATTTGTTCGACTATAAAACAAAATAGCAAGTCTAGAAGAAGGAAAGATATAACTCATCTTACCATGCTGAACCACGCGGGAGCGAATCGAAGACCTGTACTTCTGATGACCAGAATATGTAACCCTTAGACTCAACTCCTTTTTTTGGGACTTCGAGCGACATTTCTTCACAGAATGCAGCAAACCTTCTTTCCATGAGTGTTGCAAGGCTTTAAATCTAAGGGTTAATGCACTATCCTTAAATTTTAAAAACCGCATCCTCGTCAAAAATTTCTCTTTAATAAGCTTCTCAGTCTCCGAGCAGGGGACAATGTCGGTGCTTTGCCTACTGATCTTAAACATTTCAGCTGGCAAGGACCTGAAAATTACCTCTGCAGCCTTACTTGCATATTCTTTATTACTTGCAAAAATTAGATCACAGAGAGACGATCCACTCGCCGCTTGTGCCATCAAACCACCACAAATGGATTCACCGGTACAACTCTTAGCACGAACACATTCATTACCAGAGCAAATTGTTTTACGTTCATCCACAAACGGCTCAGAGATTGATAAACTCCTTCCCGTCTTGTCAGATACAGTTGCATCTGTAACTTCAGTTCGGGTTGGTTCATTAAATTTCGACATCACAGTTCCAGGACTATCAATTTCCTCATCCTTCGTATCGACAACTTCAACCCCCACAACATTCTTGCAGACTGGCATCTTCTCAACCATTGAATCCAAAGTAGAAACTACTTTCAAGGAAGCGGGTCGAGGAGAAATACAAGAGACACCATCTGGTTCTTTGACATATATCGCACTGCAAGATTTTGAACGAGAAACATTGCCTCCATTTTTAGATTTCAAAGACTTAAGCTCATTTTCAAGTAAATCAATTGCAGATTCAGTCATCTCCAATGTCTTTGAAATATCACTTTTATACGCTAGCAGCTTATTCAACGTCGACTTCCCAAAACATGATTCTACTGTATTTGGATCATCAGACTGAAACAGTTCAACAAGTGATGATCCTATTTTAGCAATTGAACTAATCTCCAACTTCTCTAAACTAAGGAAGAAGTTCTGAAGCTGATTTTGTGAACCGGACCCGGGTGAACTACATTTCATGCCATCGACACTTGCTGCCTTACTAAATGGTTTATCCTCCAAGCCTATAGCAGTCGATTCAAACAAGAAAAAGAAAGAAAGAAAAGAACGTTCAGCATATATAAAGGTAAGAAAATTGGATACTAAAGTTCCTATTAAGAGATTTTTAAGTACAGAATTATTTCTTTACTCATAATTACAATTAGCTACTAAAAGAATTGGAAGCACCCGCCCAACAACTTATTCTAGAAAAAAGCAACTATATTTCAGAAAATAAAGAGAAAACAAAAGCAATCTCAGAAAACCACAACAAAACAAACATATAAGGGCTATGGAGAAAAGTTACAAAAGTAATCTCAAATTACAAAATTACAAAAAATATAAGGACTTATCTTCCAAGGTTCTAGCACTCCTTTCCTTCCAAAGATGCCATAGGAGAGCTCTAAAAGCACAAATCCCCACCACCATGGCTTTTCCATTTAAATTCCACCCGTTCATTACTTCCCAAAGTCAATCATCCACCTTATTAGGGGAGGCAAAAAGAAATCCCAAAAAGCCTCGCCACAAAATTCCACACCCGAGTAGCAAAATCAAACTGAAGAAACAAATAGTTAATTGATCCACTTCCTCATAAACACAGCCCACACCTTAAAAAAAAAATGGGACGTTTTGATCGAGTCATCCTTTAACCATTTTATCCTACACTTTTGCCTCAAGATATGCTACTCACTAATGATTAACTCCAGCAAGAAAGATTTGTTGTTCCACATCACAATTCAGGGCTTCAAACCCAACCATTCAAATAGTATAGCCAACCCAACCTACAAAGCCTTCCTAATCTGGACTCTTTGAAGGCTTTGAACCAACCTTTGGACAGAATAAATCTACCAATCCTCGAAGTTGTTCGCCTCACTCACATTCAGACCAAGTAAGTTGGTCTATCTCACACATGGTTCATTGGAGGATCTATCAAATTATGGGAGGAAATGAATTGAATAAACTTTCTCATACTTATGGTGCTTCGAGTAGCATTTTGCCTTTCATTCATCCATCTAACTACATTAAAATCCCCCGCCATAACACCAAATACCTTGACAAAGTCCTGCCAAGTCATAAAGCTCCAATCAAAACTCATTTCTACCATAAGTGGAGCATGGTTCGTTGACCCCTGGAATCCAACCAACAACATCCCCCCTGAACTTACAATCAATAGACATGGAGAAGGATCCCACCACCAAGTCCAAGACTTCAATATTGATCTCTTTCTACATCATAAAAATACCACCGGCAGATCCAACCATATCCAGGGTTAGCCAAATCACTCCTCTGGAGCTCCAAACAGATTTCATAACTCTTTAGTCTACCTCATCAAGCCTCATTTCCAACAAATAAGATCTTTAATCAATGGTCTTTTTCAGGGAATCCCCAAAACCTCACATTCACAAAATTATTCTCATTGAGAGACCCTGAGAGCCCTGATATCACTTTATATAGCAACCTGTGTGTTCAGGCACTCTATCTCCATCTCCTCATTCATTTGATTTTTCCAAATTCTAACAAACTTGTTACCCTCGCTAGCTATTTTCTTCTGTGCATCACAACCTTTCTTCGCCAGATTCCCTATTAAGAGTCTGATACACAATTTACTCTACTTCAGAGTTTGCACCAATCTTTTGCTAATTGCAAAGCCCTCAGGAACCACTTCCATCCACTGTATTTGTATTCTTCTCCCGCCGGTACCACCAGGTTGAAATTTCCCTTGAGTTAACTACTTACGTGATTTCTAAAAATATTCCTCTTTTGTTTGTGATTTTTTCAATCCAAATGAAGTGCTTGTTGCAATCAAATTTTCGGAAGAAGGTCTTCAAGGGAGTCTATTATCCAAGCGAAAGATGTGAACCTTTTCCTCACTGTACACAAAGTGAGGACAACGTAATTCATAATCCGCTTAATGTTGAAGAACCATATGTCTGTTCAATTGCTTAATTGTTGACATAATTGCCCATCGTCGTTTTATGTACCATTTGGCCATCAATGAGATGAGGACATAACTCATACACTTTCACTCACCCCGTACAAACAGAATGGGCACGTCCTTCATCGGGACCCAAAATTCAACATTAGTTCCTAGGCCAAGCATGACATATTTGGCTCAAAATCAGAAGTTTCATAGTTCAATAACGAACTTCGCAAGTTGAAGGAATAGTTTTGTCGCGATCTAGGTGGACAAAACTAAACCTCCAACTACTTCCAACTTCTTAACCTTTGCTTCTTTCTTTTTCGACTTCATACAACTTGCATTGTCCAGGGCCAACTAAGACTTTCTTTTTTCAACCCTCAAAATTGCACAAGCAAAAAAGTCCACCTAATAATGGCACAAATCATTTCAGAGTACAGCTTACATCACACATAAGCCATGCAAAAAAAAAAAAAAATCGAATAGTAGACTACTATCCCTTCCCCATACTAAATCTTAAATTGACTATGCCAACTTGAGCCTAACAGAATGGTCAAGGCATTAGTAAAAATGCTGTAAGAATAGGGTAGGCCTAAAATATTGTCACAATTTATTAACAAATTGAACTAATTGCAAGTATAAATCACAACCCTAAAAATATCACGTCTAATAATTTTTTATCAACGAAAAAAAATTACCTGATGATGAACTACAAGCAAAAGAGGATGGAGTTGCAGGAGATGCACAATCTGAAAATGGTAAAGTTTTGGGGCTTTTCTCAGAAAAGTTTGAACCAAGGGAATGAGTTACTTCAGCACTAATACTGGAAAGAAGAGTCCCTTCTTTTCTCATACTTGTATCAGGAACCTCAACTTTTTCTTTCTCAAACTTCGCTAATCCATCGCCCCATCCAAGCCTTGGCTTCTTCTTAGAAATGGTATCTTCAAAAGGCAGAGAAGATGTCACACAGGCAGTAGCTTCAGCAGAAGAGCTTTCTATTAGAGATGAAACTCTAAGAGGTAAATCCGCCTTTTCGTTCTTTGAGGTCGTCGAACTGCTGTAAGCAGATGCACGAGACGACGAACTCCCAGACCTGGACCACTTTAGAGGCTTCCAATCAGTGGAGCCAAGGGAAACTTCAACATCAGACCTCAGGCCATTTTCTGACCCACAAGCACCACCAACCTTATCATTACGATCCTTGGAGTGAATTTGATCTGAGACACTTACAACATCAGATTGAGGAGAGGAATACGTCGCCGTATCATCTACTGGCCTCTGATCAGAACTCACATCCTGCGAGGAAGTCCTTCGAGACTGGTTTCCAAATCCATTGGTAGTCTCCCTGGAGTAACTTCTCCAGTCTCTATAACTAAAAGAACCTCTACTTTCTCTACCAATTCTAATATATTTTCCATCTCCACGAGGAACTGACGGCCGAAAGCTCTCATTTTCTACTACCCTGTCACTGAATGACCGAGAAGGCCCATATCCATGACTAGCTTCTTCAGGAAACTGGTGCCAGCCACCCTGCTTACCATGACCTACCGGAAAAAAAAAAAAGAAAAATAATCAATACCAGCAGAGAAAAAATAGTCAGGCAGTGATAAAACCAAGTACCCTCATCAAATCCATTCTTAACCAAAGCTTCGAAAAAAACAAACTCGAGGACAAAAAAAAAATGCGATTATGGTATACCTGCTTAGACGCCCTAAGATCTAAGAAGTTCGAAATCCGAAACAATAGAGTAAAATCAAAACTCACCAGTAGGTCTTCGAAAATCTGCAGAACCCCACCGGTTGAACTCACGAGATCCATGATAAGAGTCCCTCCATCTAGTCGCAGACCCTATGGCCTCCGATTTCTCATGTTTCCTCTCCTTGAAGAGGTCTTTCCTGTCCCACGGCAAAGGTTCTGGCGGCATGAAAAGCAAGAAAATCGCATGAGCCTCCACGACCAACGAGTGCCCCACAAACACACACAAAATCCAGTATAAGCCCTAGCGCCTCGCCCCCACCACCACAGCCAAATTCCAATTCAAACTACTCGGCAACCAATTTCACGAACTTGCAACGCGCATAATCACATAAACAAAAGCTCAATAAACTGAACACCGACTGGAAAAACTCTCGTAAACCAATATATTCGCTTTGGATCTTCAAATACAGAATCTACAGCGCTGCAAATGAATCCTATGGCTTGAATCAGATCGAAAAGACAACTGAGAGAGTTCTTCTTCTTCCTCCTCCACACTTCCTGGGATTTGCAATCTTCTTAGCAACTCCTTTATCTCTCTTTCTTGGCTGGTGGAAAATCTGCTTCTAAAGCGAGAAAGTAAGATGAAGAACAAGGAAGGCGCAAAGAAAGACGACAAAGAACAAAATAGATCCTCGAGTAAAAAGAGAGAGAGCGATGGGCATCCGGATCTCAACGCGATTGTTAAACCATATTTCAATCACCTTCAAGTCCGGGAAAAAATAATAACAATTATTATTATTATTCATTTTCAAGACAGAATTATTTACTGTGTTCCCAAAATACCCCTGCTTTGTTAACGTATTTACATATCCGACCCACCGACTTTCTTCCCACCTAAAGCAACAAATTAAATTTATTCGTAATTTTTTATTTGGAAATTTTTGTAAAACATTTTCGGAATTTTAATAGAGATTTTTATATTCTAATTTTAAATATATTTTCATAAATGTGAAACATATAAAAATAATATAATTATTTTAATATATCTTAGTTACTTGATTTTTAAAAAGTAATTATTTATAAATCGTAACTAATTCCATTTTTTAATTACAAAAATTTAAATTTTTTATTAAAATTTATATCTAATACCCATAAATTAGAACTTATGATATGTTTTGTTGCTATCTAAAAATGTAAATCTAATTTTAATTTTAATTAATAGTTTTATTTTTTATTTTTCAAGTTTTAAATCATAAAAACAAATTAATAAATAAAATTGCCGAACTCTGAATCCAGGGGTAACTACGTAATTGCGGCCTAAAATCAGTGACTTTCTCTAAAATTCAGCCCTTCCCGCCTTAAACAAGTTGGCCTTTTTATTCCGTTTGGCGCCCATCAAGAGACTGAGTCAAACCGCCAAACGACAAAAATATTTAAAATAATAATAATATAATTTGCCACGTCATCAACGCTTCGTGCAAAGTCACGTGAACCTCTTGAAGCACGTGCTCTCTGCACCCGCTCCTAACTTTCGAACTATTCCCCACGAGAGGGAAAAATAATAATTAAAACAAATTTTAAATTTAATATTCATTTAGTCGCTTTAATTTGAATTTAATTTCGATTTTAAGTCTTTTAATTTGGTTCCTGAGTCAAATTTAATAATTATGACGATTTAAACAGCAATTAAATTATGTTTTAGCAAAATTGTAATTAAGAGAAGAAAAAAACATCCTTCCACGCGCTTACGGCGCGCGTGAGGTCTCCATCCGGTGCTGACGTAAGATTCTTTAATCCGCCATCTCCGGCACCCGTCGGCAACGTGCGGCCCGTCTCTTTAAAATAAAAATCCTTTCCTTTTGACTTTTTATTTGCAGATTTGCCCCTTGATACTTTGGTATTTCGTTAGTGCCCCCAATCTTCCTCGATTTTCCTTCTCCGTCCCATCCAAAGGTGCAGAAGTCAAAAAAATAATTCTTTGTGGGGCATTGGGCGAATCAATTTTATTATTTTTGCCTAATTTATTGAAATTAAAAAAAATAATTGTAAAGTGGTGATCTGTATTTTATATTTTAGTTCCTTCTTTTGTTTTCGACACTTTAAATATTTATTCCGCTTAGGTCCTTCATAATAATAAATTTGTTAGGTTTAAATTACATTTTAGTTTTATATTTTAGAAAATTACTCTATTTTTTATTTTTGTCAATAATAAAAGTGCAAGACATATTTATTAATTATATTTTCTAATTTTCTCGTTCATTATTTGCAACGTGATATTATTAGCATAATTGGGTTGAAAATATCCGAAATTTCGAGTTAGTTGAATTGATAACCCGAGCATCTTAAATAAGGTTCACAACTCAACCCTTTATTTTCGGACATGGTGTAAATTTACGGAAAATAATAATAAATATATAAATTCGAAACTGATATGGGCCTAAGTCCGAATTTTGGTCCAGCCGACAAAACGAGCCCAATAAAACTAGGCCCATGATGAGGGCGGACGTGTTGTCCACTTCACTTTAGTTGATTGCCTTCTGGGGTCCACTGTGACGTGGAATCCGAGTGTCTTTTTCTTTTTCTTGCTTCCTTTTAATTCGATATTATTATTATTTTATTTTTTAATTCGGTAATTATTTTATTATTTTTTCACTGGTGGCGGCCTGATTCCATTTAATATTGCACTTTTAAATTCTCTGTTTATTTATACAATTTATTAAAACATAATATTCTGTTTTTTTTTTTCTGAAATATTATGTATATAATTTTTTTTTTTTTTTTTTGTAACTTATTCAATTAACTTTCATTATTTACAACGTTATTTAAATGCTACTCTACGTATAGGTAACAGAGTAACTATACACGAATAAATGTCTCCTCAAAAATAAAAAAATAAAAAATAAAAATAAATGATAAATTAATAAAAATATCCATAAACTTTAAAAAAAATACTTTTACGGTTAGTTTTTTATCAAAATAGTTAATATTTTGTTTAAAAATTACTTTTAAACTTTAAAAAAATTCATTAATATCTTTCCTTTTTTTAAGTTAAAATACATTCATAAATACCCACAAAATTTTAAAAATAATCTTTTAACACTTTTTACCTTTATAAAAATATATAAATGAAAACTGTCTATCAAAATTTATCTACAAAAAATTTATCGTTACTTTGAAAAATTCATGAGTATTTTTTAAACATAGTACTAACCGTAATTATATTTTTAAATAAATTAAAAATTGCTTTTGAAGTTTTTTTTTTAAATTAAATACATTAATAAAAATTTTAAAAACTTAAAAATATACTTTTTAAACATTTTTAAAGTTAAAAAAAGTATTTTTGAAAATTTATTAAAATTTTAATATATTAAGGAAACTTTAGAAAATGTAGAGATATTTTTAGACAAAATCTAAAATTTAAGGGTATTTTTAATAATTTTGCAAAAAAAAAATAATGATTTGGAATAATTTGCGCAAGGGCAATATGGGAAAAGAAAGTTGCACATGCAAGTCACGTGCAAAACATATTCTTCAAAATCAGCCCCATTTTTTCGCCTTGCCTGTCTGGAACATGGTGGGGCCCGTTTTGTGTCACCGAGCGCGTGGATAATAGGCGCGTGGTGAGTTGTTTGGGTCACCTGACAGCTGTCGGTCAAGGTCCCTACAACAAACAGCTTGATTGCACACCTTCCTATTGACACCGTCACCACTCGTCACTTTGTCCACCCTATTTATTCTCTTACATTTAAATATTATATATATTTTTAAATTAAATTGTAAGTTCATTACATAAATTTTGGTTTAATTAATCAAAATAGTAACTTTTTACGTATCACAAAAATACTTTTAAATTTTTAAATATCTATACCAAATTTAAATTGTTTAAAAAAATACTCTTATTATTGAGTTTCAACAGAACCGTCAAAATTTTATTTTAAAAATATTCTAAAATTGTACTTATAGGTATTTTTAAAATATGCCACAGACCATAAAATATTTTTGAACTTTTTTAAAAAGCCAAAATATATTAATAAAATTTCTATCTAAAACTAATATGAAAGTTTATTACTTTGTTTTTGCTTAAAATCCCACATCGTTGAATGAAGAGGAGAACAAAACATTAGAGTGTGGAAACCTTTCCGTAACATAACCGTTTTAAAAACTTTGTAACGACCCAGATCTACTGCTACCAAATATTGTCTTTTTTAGGCTTCCCTCAAGGCTTTGAAACGCGAAGGTTTTCACACCCTTGTAAATGATGACTCCCCAACTAATGTGGGACATCACAATCCACCCCTTTGGGACCCAATGTCCTCGCTGGCACTCGTTTCTTTATCCAATCGACGTGGGACCGCCTCCAAATCCACCTTTTTGGGGCCCAACGTCCTTATTGACACACTGCCTCGTGTCTACCCTCTTCGGGGAACAGCGAGAAGGCTAACACATCGTCCAATGTCTAACTCTAATACCATTTTTCGATTTGTGCATGTCATCCTTACACAGGGACCATGCTAATCTTCTATGTATCATTCCAATTTTATCGATGTTCCAAAAATCTCAAAAGAAAAAACTAAAAAGAACAATATCTACCGGTAGGGACAGAAAGTAGGGACACTAGCAAGTGGCCAGCAACAAGTAAGAAAAGCTGACAGTAAAAATTCCAGGCACCCCCTTAGTCCTCAATCCTTGGGGCAATTTTCAATGGACCACCTACCCACCGCCACCGCCGCTGCTGCCGCTGCGGCTTCAGTACATTACAGAATCCACTGGCGGAAGCATCCGATAGAGTACTTTTGTTGTTTTCTCCTTTTTCCCTCTTTTGATTTTTCCATTCTTTTCGTTTTTCATACCACTCCTTTTACCATTCATAATTCTTTTTAGTAATCCAACCACTCACTGTTAACCGCTGTACTTCAAGATCTCACCGCACGCATCTTTCAAACCAATGATTCAACACATTCTTTCGAATTCTTTTCTATTTTTTTGTTCTATGTGTTCGCTAGAATTGAATTCGTGAGTCAATTTCATCGGTGCTGAAGTGTGAGAGTTTTAATAGCAACCCCATGTGCTGAATCTGTCAAAATTTAATCCAGTAATAGACGATTTGATAGTGAAAAACACTCGACAATCGCTCGTTCTTCACTGTTCATATCATTACGTACATTGAATCACTTTCAGACCAATGCTGACCATGTTTTAATGAAATATCTGCACGAATTTCAACCATTGCTACTGTTCTGTCTCTATGTTCGTGTCTTTTCTAGGATTAATTCTTTGAGCTATTCTGGGATCTGAGTTTTTGAGTTGTTTTTTCTTTCTCAATCTCAAGATCCCAATTCTAGCAATGAGTAATTCGTTATTCTACCTGTTTTTTGTGCTCTGTTTAGTGGGAATCTCCCATGGATCTTACATTTCTGAGCAAGAAAGAGATAGGATAACCCAATTGCCAGGGCAGCCAAAGAATGTGGACTTTGCCCAGTATTCTGGTTATGTTACTGTAGATAAGCAAGCTGGGAGGGCATTGTTTTATTGGCTGACCGAGACGCCGACGAGCCGTGTACCGAAGTCGAGACCTCTTGTATTGTGGCTGAATGGTGGCCCTGGTTGTTCTTCTGTTGCATATGGAGCAGCTGAAGAAATTGGTCCTTTCCGGATTAAGCCAGATGGGAGAACTCTGTACTTGAATCCTTATGCTTGGAACAATTGTATGTGTGTCTAGCTTGTTTGGTTTTCCTAATCTAGTTTTCTGCTAACAATTCATGTTGTCTCATGTTATCTTATCCATTGCAGTGGCGAATTTGCTGTTCCTTGAATCCCCAGCTGGTGTTGGCTTTTCGTACTCGAATACTACCTCGGATTTGTACACTGCAGGTGACCGGAAAACAGGTATTCTACTGATATTATGGATTAACACGGTCTGGTTCGTGACACGTAACGAAACGATAAACGATGAAATGTTGAGACATTTAAGGATGTTTTGTTGTTGTGAACTTTCAGCTGAAGATGCGTATAGATTTTTAGTGAATTGGTTTGAAAGGTTTCCTCAGTATAAGCACAGAGATTTCTACATTGCTGGAGAGAGTTATGCAGGTTTCGAGTTTCTCTGTATCTTTTACTCGCAAGAACTAATGTTTATTCGAAACTCGATATAATGGCATGAACCCGTCTTCGGTTTCAGGTCACTATGTTCCTCAGCTATCACAGTTGATTTATGAACGAAATAAGGGAATTCAGAATCCAGTCATAAACTTCAAGGGATTTATGGTAATGAATTAGAGTCAATAATGTTGTCGTTGATACGTTTATTTTGATCGAACTATTGCTCAATGGCTCATTATCTTCCTGCCTTGATTCTCTTGTTTAGGTGGGGAATGCTGTTACCGACGACTATCACGATTACGTTGGCACGTTTGAATACTGGTGGACTCACGGTTTGATATCCGATTCTACGTACCGACTTCTGCGACATGCTTGTGATTTTGGATCCTCTCAGCATCCGTCAGTCGAATGCACGAAAGCTCTATCAGTTGCAGAGTTTGAACAAGGAAATATCGATCCATATAGCATTTACACTCGTCCGTGCAACGGTACTGCATCGTTGAGACATAACCTAAGGGGTCACTATGTAAGTACATTCAACATTCTGTCAGTTTTTGCAAAAAATCTATATTTGATTCGGTTTTTTGTAACGTTGAGGGAGTTTTTACGTTAAATTCAGCCATGGATGTCGAGAGCCTACGATCCCTGTACCGAGAGGTACTCTGTCGTGTACTTTAATCGCCCCGATGTTCAGAAGGCATTCCATGCTAATGTAACTGGGATAACCTATCCATGGAGTACATGCAGGTTTGTTTTTATGGCATATTTGAGGTAACTCCTTCTCTGGGCGCTTGCATGGTCTTCTGAATTCTTGCTTTCTTCCTTTACAGTGATCTTGTGGGAAGCTACTGGGATGATTCTCCTCTCTCTATGCTTCCTATATACCAAGAATTGATTGGTGCTGGTATCAGAATTTGGGTATTCAGGTAGTCCTTTCTCTTCATCCATTACCTGGTATAGCTAACGTCTAGCCCGATACACTTTTCCGAACACCCAAGTATCGAAGAATATTATTTGCTTAAGTGGTTGTCTTATGAGATTAGTAGGAGCGATTCTTAGTTAAGAAAAATATTAAATAAAATACTAAAAGCGGAGAAGTTTAGGCGGTTAAAAGAAGTTCATCTGATGGTTTATGTAACAGCCCAAGCCCACCGCTAGCAAGTATTGTCTGTTTTGGCTCGTTACGTATCGTCGTCAGCCTCACGGTTTTTAATACGTGTCTTCTAGGGAGAGGTTTCCACACCCTTATAAGGAATGTTTTGTTCCTCTCTCCAACCGATGTGGGACCTCACAATCCACATCCTTGGGGGCCCAACATCGCTGGTATACCTCCCGGTGTTTGGCTCTGATACCATTTGTAATAGCTCAAGCCCACCGCTAGCAAATATTGTCCGCTTTAGCCTGTTATGTAGTGCTGTCAGTCTCACGGGTTTTAAAACGCATCTACTAGGGAGAGGTTTCCACACCCTATAAGGAATGTTTCGTTCCCCTCTCCAACTGATGTGGGACCTCACAATCCATCCCCCTTGGGGCCTAGCGTTCTCGCTAGCACACTACCCGGTGTCTGGCTCTGATACCATTTGTAACAGTCCAAGCCCACCGCTAGCAAATATTGTCCACTTTGGCCCGTTACGTATCGTTGTCAGCCTCACGGTTTTTAAAAAGCGTCTATTAAGAAGAAGTTTTCACACTCTTAATAAGAAATGCTTCGTTCCCCTCTCTAACCGATGTGGAACCTCACAGTTCAGCTCCATTGAGTCGAAACTTGATGAAAGAGTCGTGTCGATCTCTTCTACTTGGAAAATCCTTTATTTTTTGTTCCTCCATACAAAACATAATTGTCTGGGCTTCAGTTCTTATTCTTCCATTCTGCTGATCCTGATGAAATTTTCCCTTTCAGCGGAGACACCGATTCAGTGGTTCCCGTGACAGCAACGCGATACTCTATCGATGCTTTAAAACTCCCAACTCTAAGCAATTGGTATCCTTGGTACGACCATGGAAAGGTTAGTTCTTTCAACAAGAAACATTTCTTGATTGATAGACTGAACTTGAAGCACTGTTACTATAACAGTTAGCTTTGCATACGTCTTACGAGCTAATTCTACGACGATACAGGTAGGTGGATGGTGCCAAATATACAAAGGGCTGACGTTCGTTACCGTGGCTGGAGCGGGCCATGAGGTTCCGCTCCACCGTCCTCGTGAAGCTTTCATTCTTTTCCGAGCATTCTTGGAGAACAAGCCCCTTCCACGTTGAAGACGATCGTAATCATATTTACATCTAAAGAAGAATAGGACAGTTTATGTACAGAAGATCTCGGGAAAAGACCGATCGGGAAGCATTCATCTCGAGTGCCGTTATTCTTAGCTTCAAATATCATCATTCTTTATATTCTGATATGTCTTATGAAGAAAAGGTTCAGCAAATGTATTGCCATTCAGCAGACAATGGAACATCATTTGATTTGTTTGTGAAATAACAAAGTCTCACTCTCAGAGCTTTTGCCACGATCTTGATTTTCTGGACAGGATTGAATGTCTGCTGAATGTTGATCTGTCATATTGAACACTTTATTAGTAGTACTTAAAGAGAAGACGGTCGGGATTTCAGTTTCGGTTCAAAAAAGCTGCACGTTATGGACCCGAACCTTCCGAAAATGATGGAGGGTTTTTTGTTGCACTGCTTCTATTGGAAAACGAGGGAAAGGAAAGGATTTCCTTTATAAATCTAAACTTGAGGTGACTGAGTGACGTTATGATCTGGATCGATCAAGAGATTAGAAGTTCAAATTCTCATATTCTCTATTTGAAAAAAAACTCGAGATGATTGGTTTAAATTTTATAATATACATCTATTTGATAGTCGAACGTTATAGACTCAATCGTTATTGTGCATAAGTTGACTGAATCAACTATCTCCAAGGGGACTTATGCACTCCTCGACGTTCATATGTTATGGGATATCGAAGGCTGAATTTAGTAATCAAGTGAAAACCTCTTTTTCTTTCTCAAATATGAATGTCCGCTTTTGTAAGCATCCAAACTCACCGCTAATAGATATTGTCTTCTTTGAGCTTTTCCTTTCGGGCTTCCCCTCAAGGTTTTAAAATGATCGGCTAGAGAGAGGTTTCCACACCCTTATAAGGAATGCTTTGTTTTCATCTGCCTAGCTTCCATTGGTTCGAGACTGGCTAAGCAACCCTGAGGATAGGAATAATGAAAGAAAAGACGAGGAAGAAGTAAGGTGGTCGACTCATCAGGTCCATGACCTAAAAACGGTAGATTCGAACTTTGTCCCCGGAAAAATAGATTTTTTTTCAAAATTAGTTAAATTTTACCAAGTATAATAATGGAAGAAAATTTATTTTTATTTTTTTATAAAATTTATTAAATAAAAACAAAATTATTTTTCTCCACATCAAATATGACTAAATATCAACTTAAATTACAAGGAAATAACTAATAATTTAAGAAAAAAAAGCAAAAAAAAGTCAAACAAGACATTGACCGTACAATTCAATTGCCTCTTTCTATTGCAAATGGCCATATGACAAAAGAGTGCACCAATGCCTATTGCTACACATAGCCCTCATTTAAGACATTGGAAACGAAATAAATTTGGACCACACCATAATCGTGAGCTAACTCGGTCACCGTTGAAAATTTCCTCCTTACTAGGTCAGGCTCGAGATTTAGGGTTTCTACCAGATGCTTTTCTTTTCAATACACGTTAGGTATTTTACAAATTCTTCGACTCGAATTGCATTCTCAAATCACATTAATAATACTTATTTTAGGTCGTTATACTGAAAATCCGTGTAGAATTAATTTCATGTTAATGCTCGGTCTTTTTCATTTTTAAATTAAATACATTTTATTGAAAATTACGAACAAACATTTATCATATATTCAAATGTGTGTTCGAGATTGATTCTAAATCATTTTTCAATTACTTCGCTATCTAAAATTTAACTTTATTCCAAAATATTTTTTTAATTTATTTTTAAGTTAGGATATTCTAATGCAAATTTAATTTACATAAATAATATTTATATTTATACTGATTTCATAATTATTTCCAATGATTTTATTACATTAGTTAATTAATGGTTGTTAATCTAAATTAAATTATTAAAATACTTTTAATCAATTAAATTAAAATCTTAAATGTTAGATTTTTTAATTTATTTATAAATTAATTTTAATAGTTATCCTCAAATAATTAAAATTATATAAACGTTTAATTATAAATAATTAGTATAACACTTCAATTATAATTATTTTACGATAAAATTTTAATTATATGCGAAATTTGAACCTCTATTATTTTAATAATTAAACCAATATTTATATTTAAAATCTTAAACTTTATGAAATTTTATTTATTTTTTATACAATAAATAAAAAATTGACTTTTTTTTAAACATTATAATTTAATGAAGGGAGAGAAAGGGAAAGAGATATAATAATAAAATAGACTAGTGACCACTCTTTTATGACTTTTTTATTTTTTATTTTTTATTTTTTAGAAATTTATGTCCACATTAAGAATTAAAAAAATACTTTTGAAAAGATTTTTTGTTTTGAAATTTATTCTGACACGTGGATAAAAATATTATATAACAAAGGCTCAAATTTATAAAATAAAATTAATTAGAGAAATACATGTGGTTGATATCTAATTAATAAGTCAACCAATTTTAAATTAGTGGATTAGGTGAATTAATTAAATTGAACGTGAAAGTCTAATAAATTTTTAATTAAATTACTTTTTTTTCACAATTTTTTAATTATATATTTATCTGTATATATTTAATTTTTTTATAAAAAATAAATGATCAATTTTATGTTTAATGAATTTAAAATTTTTAAATTAGATAATAATTTATTAGATACAAAATATAAAAAAACTAATAATTTATTATGCAAAAATAAAAATAATTTAATAATTTATTATGCAAAAATAATAATATTAATAAGTATTTTTTAATTTTTTTTTTCTAATTCTTATAAATCAAAACATTAATTTGTCCAAATTAAGAAAAGTACGTAAAATTGGTTTTAATAGTTTATAAATAAATTTATCATGACACATGAGACAATATATATATATATATATTTAATAGAAAAATTATTTGTTAATTCAAATTATTCTTTGAATTATGTTCGAATTAACTTATAGATAATAAATTTAGTCATGTTTGGATATAACTTAGATTTTAGAGATTAAATATTTATAAATTATAAACTATTAATTATTTCTTAATAAAAATTCAAATACAAAGCTGTTTTTTTTTTCGTTTTTAACATAATAATTTTGAAATTATAATAATTTTTGTTTCAAGAAAAAAAAAATTCTTATTTTTCATGGGAAGAACATTCAAATTAGGGGTTATGCATTCTTTCCTTAAACCACAAGGAACTATTCAAAGAGACCGTTCATTCACAGCCACAATTTAGATCGTTTAATTTCTGGAATCGAAGACGATTCTGTTAAACAAGTAGTTCAGAAATTTCAAGCAAGAAGAAGATGAATCCGAGCATTTTCTCTTGCAATCTACGGTCAAATTTGGGGAGCGACCTGGCCCTCAAGTCTTCCGCATCAAAGTCCAACGCCGAAGAGTTCCCAGAAATCAACGCCTTAAAACTCCAATAATTTTGGGCTACTTCGTTAATTTCCCCTAATTTGTTTGAGATTTTCAGATTCAGAACGACAAATCGTCATGGAAATGAATCTATCGCGTGTGGAATTGTCCTCATTTGCGCTCGTTTTCAGGCACTCGGATAAGGGATTTAACGAACTTTGAATTATTGGAGGGCCCTTCTGATGTGGAGAGGAGAAATGATTTTCAACTTTGGTGCGTCAAACGTTGCTGCTCGGCTCGATAAGGTCAATAAACTATGTTGATCTGTTCGGATATATATGATAAGTTCAAAGTAGCTGTCTGTAGGAGAATTATACAGAACTTGAAAATCTCAATACGTAATGATAGTCAATGCTGTGATTTAATTCCATGATGATTAATTGATTAATCAACTTATTGAGATTAACATACGTGTTGTAGTTTCCTGATTTAGGTTCATTATTGTCTTGTTTTGTTCATGTTTAATCCCTTTCTGTAGCCTGTTGAGGATATTTGTGGCCTCTGGTATCAATTTAATCCTAATTAGATCATTGATGTATTACATGGTTAGATTCCCCATGATTTAGGGTTTAGGGTTTAAGTTATAAACAATGATTTCAAACCGGTCAACTTTAGATAGCTCAACAATTAGGATAAATTGAAGCTTTGAAGCTAATTTGAGCGTAGTTTAATAAGTTTAGTACTCTCAATCAAGAGGTTAGAAGCTCGAATTCTTCGCCCCTACATGTTTTTGAACTCAAAAGATGGAAAGTTTCAAGTGTTGAAATCTCATCCACACATTTATAACTCAATATTATAAAAAAAGGAAGGATTCAAATTATTGTTAACCATAACTTTCAAGTTTTTGTTTCTTTTTCTTCAAACTACCTCCAGAATCCCCTACTTTGACTAAGAAACAAATTTTAAAAACTTAACGAAACCAAAATCAACTTATTCTTTGAAAAATTAATATACCGTTTTTATTTGGTTTTCAAAAAGTGACCTCAAGTCTAGCACACTATAATGTGGTCCTTCTTCTCTCCCATCCTTTGACAAACCCTTCTAGGAAAGGGTCAGAATGATTGGTTGCAGGCATTTCCATGCATAATTTTAAGTCATTAAGTAACTTCCTCCACATGCATAAGACTATATAAATGAATTACGAAGACCGTTGTGCTTTGCATTTACTAATCTCATCCTTCTCCTCCAAGAATTTCATTGCTTCTCTGTAAGCTTGAGAGCTTTGTTTCTGTTAATAAGGAGATAACTTCCATTCTCAATGGCAGCCTGTGGAGAAGAGCAGCGTACTTTGGAAGATACTTCAACTTGGGCTGTTGCGGTTGTTTGTTTTTTCTTGGTTGCTATTTCAATCTTCATTGAACATCTCATTCATCTCACCGAAAAGGTAGGCGTTCTTCTGTGTATTACTCAGTTATGTGCGGAAATTCTCCGAACGGTTGAATCTTAGCTTAAGTATCCCGCCCTTTTCAAGTACATAACTTCAGTAGAATGCTGATTATGGCTCGATGCTAGAACGTCGTTGTGCATTTTCAATATTTGGCACTGCAAAAGTTATCTTCTGCTTAAGTTGTGCTTCTGTATGGTTATGTTAATCCAGTATGTTATGTCAATTAAACCTTCATTTTCCTGCAGTGGCTGGAGAGAAGGCACAAGCCAGCGCTTATTGAAGCTCTAGAAAAGGTTAAAGCAGGTATTTTGCCCATCTAGTCACCGCAATTTTTTGGGAATAGTTTCTCTTATGTCAAAGGTTGACTGTTTTTCTCTTCTTTTCCTTCTCTCTTGTTGATGGTCTCATGAAGAGCTTATGCTGTTGGGATTTATATCCCTACTTCTAACTATTGGCCAAGATGCTGTCACTAAAATTTGCGTTTCGAGGGAGCTTGCGGCAACTTGGCGTCCCTGTGCAGGAAAAAAGAAAGTAGCCAAGAACAGCCGTCTTAAACTTTTTGAATTTTTAGATCCTGATTATGGTTCGAGGCGTATTTTAGCTTCAAAAGGAAACGATGCATGTGCTGATAGGGTAAAACAATCTCTTCAAAGTCTAAACACCTCCCTTATTGCCATTTGAACTCAGCTTTACTGGTTGCAATATTTCATTTTTTCTGTATAATAATAGACTAGCAAAAACGTAATTGGCATTGAGTAGAAATTGAGTGAGCTTATATTCCCAAGTGATTTGAAGCTTTCTGGGGTGAACACTTTTGCAGGGCCAAGTCGCCTTTGTGTCTGCATATGGAATCCACCAGCTCCATATTTTCATCTTTGTGCTGGCTGTCTTCCATGTCTTATACTGCATCGCCACTTTGGCTTTGGGCAGAACAAAGGTAGTCTTTAACCTTTTCCACGTCTCTCTCTTTTTCCCTTGATCGGTTTCATGATTTCCTTTTAATTGTAGATGAGAAAATGGAAGGCTTGGGAGGACGAGACAAAAACACTTGAATACCAGTACTATAATGGTATAGTTTCCTTCAAAATCCATAGAAATCGCTAGATTTTAAGTGCTTTAATCACAAGGTTTCAAATATCAATCACAACACCAGCTATAAAGTGATCTTCTTAGGATGACTAATTGACAACCTGCTAGGTTAATGCAGCCATTTTCTTGCAGCTGATTTTTCAACAGCTTGGGACGAAATCCTTTTTTGATAGTTAATATTTTGCTTCATTTCGATATCATTTTCTCATGACGTCATCATCTTTTACTGCAGATTTATTCATTAGAAATCCTGGGCAATACATACTTATGAAATGATAGCTTCTGTCTTGCAGATCCAGCAAGGTTTAGATTTGCTAGAGATACAACGTTTGGACGCCGACACTTGAGCTTTTGGAGTCGTACACCAGTTTTCCTCTGGATTGTAAGTGTTTGTCACAAAATTTAGTCAAGAAATTTGCTCATGAATTTGAATTTGGCAAATTATTCACTCTTCCTAGAAACTCTTAGCAAATTACATCAAGAAAAAGATCAAAGAGATACAGATGGGTACATATTTATAACTTTCACAATGTTCTCAATGTACTATAGTGTCCTGCTTTTGCATCTGTGTAAAATCATATAGTTTGAACTTCCCACTGTTTTTATATTGTACTTTATGGTTTAAATACAATAAAATGCAACAAAATGACATTATACATGACGTTCATCACCCCATTTCTGTCGTGTAGGTTTGTTTCTTCAGACAATTCTTTGGATCAGTTACCAAGGTTGATTACATGACATTGAGACATGGATTCATCGTTGTAAGCAAAATATACGAAATTTCGTCGATTCCACTTTTCGTATAGTTTATCTATAGAGATTCTGCAAGTCCGTACTAAGACATGAGCCATTTTTCAGGCTCATTTGGCGCCCGGAAGTGAAGTAAAATTTGATTTTCACAAATACATTAGCAGATCTCTCGAAAATGACTTTAAAGTTGTTGTGGGGATTAGGTTTGTTTCTTCATTATATACATGAACTTGATTTCATTTATTGATATTGGTTATAAAATTTTGACCAATCTTCTAATCTGCAGCCCAGCGATGTGGCTGTTTGCTGTTCTGTTCATCCTAACAAATACGCATGGTAAGCTTACAATCACTGCATTTCATTTTTTTAGTTCTCAATCTCTGAGTACTCATTGAGGAGTGCTTCGTTTTTATTCCTTGTCAGGGTGGTATTCATATCTATGGCTGCCTTTCATCTCCTTAATTGTAAGCATTTTTCCATACTCCACCATTTATTTTTAACAAACGACTTGTTCGACGGTTCATTCAACGTTCGTTTTCCTCTTTATGTAATGCAGATAATTCTATTGGTGGGAACGAAGCTCCATGTTATCATAACCAAGATGGGATTGACAATTCAAGAAAGGGGCCATGTTATAAAGGGTGTTCCCGTCGTTCAGCCCCGGGATGATCTCTTTTGGTTCGGTCGCCCACAACTTATTCTCTTTCTGATTCACTTCGTTCTCTTTCAGGTACTTGTCAAAGCCAACTTCATATCTTTCTAAAATTGAACATATTTTTTCTCCTTCCTGAAATATGACATTCCCTCTGTGATTGCAGAATGCATTTCAGCTTGCCTTCTTTGCTTGGACCACAGTAAGTAATTCGACCGAGATCGTCCTACTTTCGTTTTTCATCTGACAGTATTTGTTTTTCTCCTCTTTCTGTAGCTTCTGAAATTATCTACACTGAGAACCAACCTCCTCTAATACTTGGTTTAATTCTCTTCCAGTATGCATTCAGCTTGAGATCTTGCTTCCATCAGAAGATTGAAGACATTGCCATTAGACTCTCAATGGGGTAAGTTCACTAACAAATCTGTAAACATCCCGAGTTTTATTCCGTCTTTAAACCGCTAACCGAAACCGAATTCGACAACTTTCAGGGTCATCATACAAGTTCTATGCAGTTATGTGACGCTCCCACTCTATGCTCTGGTGACTCAGGTAAACATCACCTTTTCAAGATCATTATACTATGAACTGTTTTCTTGTGCTTGATAAAATATGAAACTCATAATAGTTCCATTAGAAACTAGCCATTCATCACATTGTATGCACTTGATTCCAGATGGGCTCTAACATGAAACCAACCATTTTCAACGAACGAGTAGCAACGGCATTGAAGAACTGGCACCACTCTGCCAAAAAACACATGAAGCAACACCGCAACCCGGATGGTACCTCGCCATTCTCAAGCAGGCCAGCTACTCCAACGCACGGTATGTCTCCCCTCCACCTTCTGCACAAACATCAGCAGCGTAGCACATCTCCCAGGCTATCTGATGCCGAACACGACCGTTGGGGCATTGAAGAGCGACCTCTTTCACATCATAGTAGAGCCCATGATCATCAAGAACATGAACATTCCATTCGACCTTCTTCACATCATAGTAGAGCCCATGATCATCAAGAACATGAACATTCCATTCGACCTTCTTCACATCATAGTAGAGCCC
This sequence comes from Cucurbita ficifolia, assembly GCA_033971965.1. Classification (NCBI taxonomy): domain Eukaryota; kingdom Viridiplantae; phylum Streptophyta; class Magnoliopsida; order Cucurbitales; family Cucurbitaceae; genus Cucurbita; species Cucurbita ficifolia. Next base: position 10,937,389 of record CM066979.1, read on the forward strand.
ATGATCATCAAGAACACGAACATTCTGTTTCCAGTGGAGAACAGGAGATGACAGCTCAACAGCCAAGTTCAACCGTACCAGGTACCACAACACGTCCTGCTCGTAACGAACATGAAATCACTAGGACTCCCTCAGATTTCTCATTTGCCAAATGATTTAGCCATAGGAAATAAGATCATCCACAACACATATTCTTGCATGTTCTTTAAGTACAGGACAGTTCTTTATACACTTGAGAGGACAGTTCTATAGCTATGGCATAGCAACTAGTTTCCTATAGCTGTTTTTCCCAATTTTTCTATATTAATTGACAAGAAAGCCATTCTTTTCCCACAATGTTCTATATTATATGAAATGTTCTTGAGATCTTCCATCTGTGATCTGTCACTTCTTGCAGATATAAAATATTGTATGGATTTTTTAAAAGGGTTGAATACAAAGACAAAGCTTATCTCCATTGGAAAAATGAGCACCAACTACTTGAAATGTTTGATTTTGATGTTTAATATAATATATGAGTGAGTGGTTTATATTATAGATTCCATTTTTATCATTCTTTAGTTGATAAGACTGAGATGTCCCTTTTAATATCTTATCCCCAAAGAAATGAAACTTTGAATTAAAAAGTCAATTTTGTTAGGTTATCAATCCATGGCTAACATCATAGGGATCGTTTGGCCCCCGAGTTGAGTCCGGTGGAGCGGGCTTAAAAACTCTATCTATGGTTAACATTATGTTGTTTTTCCCAAATTCATAACCCTAATTAAGAGTATATACAGGTTGGGTTGTGTGAGATCCCTCATCGGTTGGAGAGGGGAACGAAACATTTTTTTTATAAGAGTGTGAAAACCTCTCTCTAGTAGACACGTTTTGAAAACCTTGAGGGAAACTCGGAAGGGAAAACCTAAAGAAAACAATATCGGCTAGCAGTGGGCTTAGACCGCTACATGGAAACATCTTTAGGGGATTGGGTTGTTATTTTTATTGTTATTTAAAAATCATACTTATCTACCATACATGTTACATTAGACTATAATCTGGTAAAGTTCAAATATCAAACATTCACAAGTCACAATGCATCACTAACCAACATCAGTTACCAATCTCAAATATTCTTAAATTTCATAATAATCTTAAGAGTAAGGTAGGGTTGAGTTGTAACTCTATTTTCAAGTTGGTCAGGTAGACCTGACAAAAAAAAATATCGACCTACGAACTGACCCAACCTTTATAGTTTGAGTTGGATAGTTCGGATTGATCAGGTTCTCAAGTCATATGAACATCCCTAGCTCTAATCAAGGTTATTACTAGACTTGTAACCCCTCGACTCTATCTTCTCCACTTATGCGATATTTTTTCCTCGATTCGTACACTTCTTTGCCTTTTTTCTAATTCGGACAGCTTTCACCTTTATTTATTTTCGTTCACATTCGTAACCATACACTCTTTACAAAATTTTAACTTTTAAAACTACTTCCAAATTTTTATCCAAAAAAGGAAAAAAAAAGTTGAACTTTAATTTAAAAAGTAGAACCAAAAAAAGAACATTTTTTTTACCACTTAGGCTAAAGAGAATCTCATTATCTTACATAGAGTTAGATAATATGAATATAAAAAAGCTAGGATTGAGAATTTATAATGTTTCAAAAAAAAAAAAAAAATCACATAAAATTTTAAAATTAATATTAATTATTAAAGATTAAATAGACAGCTTTCATCAATGGTAAAAACTTTTTTGATCATGACACTAATAAAACATATTTTTTTAATTTTTTTAATAAAAATTTAATAGTATTTTTAAAATAAATTATTAAGCGTAAAAATATTTTTGATTTTTTTTTCAAAGTTGAAAAAGGGTATTATTGTCTTTAAAAGTATTAGAAATATTTTTATTAATTTAATCTTTTAAGTGGGTGACACTCCGATAATATAAATAATTAAGTTTCATCTTATTAAGACAAAATTCGATCAAATTAAATAATAAGATATGATGGATTTGGTTGGTAATGAAAAAATAATTATATGATTTTAAAGTTGAAATTTTGGATTTTTTTTTATTATTAAAAGAAATAGTGAAAGCCACCGTCTTCATCCACCGTCTCCACTAACTGAAATTTTTTCTCCAGAAACAGAGAAATAAACTGAAATCTTGGTGATTTTCACTCGATTTCATCATAGAATCGTAACATTTTGAGTCTAAGACGGTGGTGTTATGCATTTAATCGTCTGCTTGATTCGTAGTTGGATCTAATTAGAGAGGATTCTTTGTGTTATTGATCGTTGTGGATATGGAGGTGAGACCCAATCCGACGGGCGACAACTCGTCGATCTCGCAGCATCATCTCACAAGTTCTTCACTGAAGCAGCCTGCCGCTTCTTCTAATCCTATCGACTCCAACGCTGTTGCGCAGAGGTGAAACTTCTTGTCGATCGTTCTTTTTGTTTCCTGATTGTTTTTGCTCCCGAGATTTGGAGAATCTTAAGAATTGATTAGAAAGTAAAAGAAAACGATGGCAAGATTTGAGAAATGTACGATTTAATGTTGCTTTTTAGTGTTTATACTAAATCTGCTATGTTGATTGTTGGCTGCTTTTCCTTGTTTTGATTATCAAATTTGTAGCAGGCTTCAGATTCATGCTTTCAATGAATTCTTATTAATTTCGATTCTTGTAATGAGATTTTGACGTTTTTCTTTATTTGGCTGCAGGCTGCAAAAGGAATTGATGTCACTGATGGTATGTTTCGTAGTTTCTTTTTAGTTTTACAGTTCTCATGGTGTTTCTTTGATTCTTGAATCGGTATTGATGGTATTTAGTTGGTTGAAAAACAGTGAGAATAAGCAATTCTAGGGTTTCTTCCCGCAGAGTGGGGACGGGTTTGGTGATCGATCTTCATTTGGAAAATGTGTAATTTCCTTTTGTTGGTAGATAGAACGATGGTCCCATCCCATCCACTCCCTGGGACAAGTGTAGTTTGTCACGACGTCGGTTCTATGAACCTTGACATTTTGTTTTGCAGCTTCTATGCTTCTTAATATCATGTATGGACTTTAACTTTGCATTTTTTTTTTTTGTAATTATGAGCGGTCTGTGTTGAGGATTGTTGGGAAAGGAGTTTGACATTGGTTAATTAAGGGGTTGATCTTAAAGGGTTGATCATGGGTTTATAAGTAAGGAATATATCTCCATTGGTATGAGGCCTTTTGGAGAAACCAAAAGTAAAGCCATGAGAGCCTATGCACAAAGTGAACAATATCATACCATTGTGGAGAGTCGTGATTCCTAACAGTCTGTTGATTAAACTTCTTGTAATTACCACCATAGTCTCATTCTTTTAGATTGGAGTCCATTCCTTTGGGTAGTTCAAGACTCTTTTTATGGTCTTTTTTGTACATCATTTTTCATTTTCTCAAGGAAAGCTCGATTTCTTACCAAAAAAGAAGAAGAAGAAGAAAAACTTAGCACATTTCATTTGTTGCTCGATCGTTAGGCGAATAGTGACTTCTTGGACTTCAACTTTGCATTTCTTTATCTGCATCATGCTGAATACATGTGTTTACTTATTTCAAAACAGTGAAATGGTTGGAAGGAATTAGGAACTTGGTTGTTGTCTGCCTTATAGAAATGGTTCATTAACCATATTTGTTTGGTGGTGCTCTCTATTATAGATGAGTGGCGATGATCTTGGTGTGTCAGCTTTTCCAGAAGGTGAGAGCATTTTCACATGGATAGGCACGATTGAGGGTGGGAAAGGAACTGCTTATGAGGGCTTGTCTTACAAACTCTCTTTACATTTTCCCATGGAGTACCCTTTCAAGCCACCCCTTGTTAAGTTCGAGACGATGTGCTTCCATCCAAATGTCGACCAATATGGCAACATTTGTCTCGACATTCTTCAGGTATCAGTTCAATATACAGGGGTGTTTTTGCTTTTATGTTGGATGATTATTGTACAGGATAGGAAAAACACCCATGATCTTTATGGCAAATCGAGCACGTCAACGTTTGTTTAGTTCATTTTTCAAATCTCCTGATACTTACGTAACGTCCTTTTCGATAGGATAAGTGGTCTTCAGCATATGATTGCAGAACCATTCTTTTGTCTATTCAAAGCCTATTAGGAGGTTTGTTCATTTCTACCTGCATATTTGGGAATATTATGATCTTGATAATTCTCTCATCCCATGTGAAGTTGTGTTTACAATGCAGAGTCCAACCCAGAGAGTCCTCTCAACAGCTATGCTGCTGCTCTGTGGAATAACAAGGAAGGTTGGACTCGACTCCCTCTATCTCTCTCTGTCTGTTGCTCGCCCTCCGGCCCCGACAACCGAAAAGTTCTTATTTTATCTGGCACTTCTAAAATATATAAGCTTTGACCCTAAAATATAAGCTTCCACTTCCTCTGAGCTGAATTTGTTTCAGCGGCTGACATCTCTTGCTCTTCTCATGATGAACATGAAGTAATGAAGGTATAAGGCTAAGCTGATTGTTTGTTTTCTCATTGTCCAGATTACAGAAAGATGGTCCACAAACAGTATTTTTCGGGTGCAGTCATGGACGGCTGATTTCGAAAAGCCGAGTAGAGAACGAACATCGACACCGTATATTGTCACACAGTTACGCTAAAGCTCGAGATAAAAGGTCTGACTTTATAACATAGAAAGAAAAAGAAGAAAGATTACATTACATTGACATGTGAACTGGATATCTGTACCGTTTTATAGCTAATTTCTCTTCCCTGTAATTAATTGCTGGAGAATATTTTACAAAATTGGAAGCCCCTTGCCGTGCTATTTGCTAGAACTCAGAAATTTACAATATAGCTTCCATTTTAGGCAACAGAATTCACATTTTCTCAACATTGCTGAAGCTTTTAATAACTTAGAATACCATACACATTATACTTTCTCGATGACACAATCTGTCGAAGTCTCTATTACGGTTGTACCAAGCTCGGTATCTCGGTAGCTTGGGTGCCCTGTCCTAGTGCTTTACGTGCTCATTTGTGTACTATATGAGTGACAATCGTTGCAGAGTTGTTGACGGAAGAACTTTACCTCTTTAGAAATCATGGCTTGGACGAGTGAAGCTTCATTTTGTTCATCAAGATACAAAGATAAGAGTAAGTCAGTCAAAGTCTATTTGACTAACAGTTAGACTAAGTAACGATTCAACCTTGTAACTACTTTAGAAATCACAACGAGATTATAAAACTTCATTATGATGACGATTTCTAAGCTATAACATAAGTACGTCAAGTTAGTACATAGAAAAGTATGTCTAAAACACTCACTACGTCTGTTATCGACTCAATTACTATGTCGGAGTGTTGATGGTTTAGCACAACACCCTCGTTTACATCTCTTTGTTTTTACATAGAAAAGTATGTCTAAAACACTCACTACGTTATTGACTCAATTACTATGTCGGAGTGTTGATGGTTTAGCACAACACCCTCGTTTACATCTCTTTGTTTTGCAAGCACAACTATATATTGATTATTATTATGTTGTTGTTTTAGAAAAATTGAAGAAAACATTTTAATTTGAGAGTATAAAACAGGAAACGTGGGACATTGGGAAAAGTCCTAAATGCTTGAAAACATTACATAAGACCAAAGAATTATAAGTTAATAAGATGACAAAGAAACAGGTTGTTAATGAGACAAGCAACCAGTGAGCGATATTCAACTTCTGTGGATAACTGTGAGACTATGTCGGATCTAGTTGTAACAGTCCAAACTGACTGCTAACAGATATTATCCACTTTGGCCCGTTACGTATCACCGTCAGCCTCGGTTTTAAAACGCGTCTGATAGGGAGAGGTTTCCACACATTCTTATAAGGAATGTCTCGTTCCACTCTCCAACCGATGTGGGATCTCACAATCCATCCTCTTGGGGTCCAGCGTCCTCGCTGGCACACCATTTAGTGTTTAGCTCTGATACCATTTGTAACAGTTCATGCCCACCGCTAGCAGATATTGTTCGTTTTGGTCCGTTACGTATCGCCGTCAGCTAGATGTGTTTTAAAACTGTGAGACTGACAGCGATATGTAATGGGTCAAAACGAATAATATCTGCTAGCGGTAGACTTAGATTCTTACACCCGTGATCAAACCGAGCTTGAGCGGCTTGTTTTGCAAGAAAATTATAGCCTTAGGGGTGCAAACCAAAACGAGAGAAGGTAGATGGACTTGGAAATGTGAGTGCTCAGAACTTAACCACTATTGCAGCCAATTGAGGTGGTGGATGACGACCCACGTAAGAGAAACTCATCCTATTGTAGAAATCAAGTGCACCATGGCCAGGTTTGGACCAAATTGAGCAGAAGAGTTCGACATGGTTCGAAAAGGAGCGCCCTTGGTTGGTGAACATGGCGGCAACCATAACTGTGTCCGGTCGGCATTGACCAAAACATAGAGCTCGAGTATAATTCGTGTTCGTATGGATGTACGAAGATTGTCAACCTATTGCCTTAGTAAGATAGTACTTTATTCTTATCTTTCCCAAGTCGTAAGTGAGACTAGAAAACGAGCCACTTTACGGCTCGCTTGTTCTACTAGGGTTGTATTCTATTTGTATAAGTAACCGGGTAATAGTTCGTTATTCCATGGGTTCAAGAAGATTCTTTCGTACAAAAGAAGTTGACACATGATCTACAACCACCAGCTAAAGTGGTAAAGGACTCTTTGAGGTCTCATTTTGTTTTTAGCTGATGGGACACGGTTCTTTCATCGAAACTCTTTACTCTACTCGTGTATTTGAATTCTACGGGTAGCCATTTTTTATTTATGGTTTTTTTTAACATTTTTCTTATTTTCTCGCGGTATTTTTATAATAATTTTTATTTTTCTAGACAAAACATTTGAATTCTAACCTAAACAAATGATTTTACTAATTAAAAAAATTAAAAAGACCAAAAAAAAAAAATCCAACCAAAGAATAATTATTTCAATTATTATAATTAAAAATTATGTCTTTTCATTAAGAAAAAAAATATATATTTACGTCATTTGGAAACTTATTTTCAATACAAAAAATTACTCACAGTAAAAACCAAAACAAACTCTTTTTGTTAAATTTTAAAATAAGTTAAAAAAAACATTTGGGGTGAAATTTGAAAATCCAAATATTTAATCTCCATTTTAAATTAATGAAATAATGACATGATATTATACTTATTAGAGCAATTCGGGATAAATTGGGATCTCGTGCGGTAAAATTATTGAATATGAATATGTCACATTAATATTCCATATATAAAATTAACGACAGGACCAAATAAAAATAAAATTAAAATTAAAAAATAATAACGAGTATTCATTAGATAACTTTTTGTTACATAGAGTAATTAAATAGAAATTTAATCTAGAGTTCATAATCTTATCTCAACACGTACCCCTTCGATAACTTTAAGGATTGAAATCAAATTGAAATATAAATCGCAATCAAAATTTTATAAAATTTAGAAACTAAATAAGACTAAAATATTGATTAATTTTAGTTAATTTATTAACATTGAATTAAAATTATTTTGTCTAAACAAAACTTAAGAGTACAAATTTTGATTCTATCCCGAAAATGAATTTTTGGCCTCCTAAGAAGCAATGGAGGCGTGCAAGGTTTTCTTGAGTCACCTCGGGTCAAAGGGAAATTGACCCTCGGGTAAAGGCAGAAGGGAGTTTGTAACAGCTTTAGACCACCGCTTGTAGATATTGTCCGTTTTGACCCGCTACGTATTGCCGTCAGTTTCACGGTCTTAAAACGCGTCTTTTAAGGAGAGGTTTCCACATCTTTATAAGCTTCGTTTTTCTCTCCAACCAATATGTGATCTTACAGAGCTTGACGTTAAATGTTCAAATTTTTACCCGATGACGGTCGTAAAATATAAAATAATAAATAGATATAAAATAAGGATTCAAAATGGGAGAGACAAAGATATGGAGAAGAAAAGAGGAGACAAAGCGTGCAATGAGATGAACGGCCGCCGATGAACAAAAAAACACAGAATTTCTAACTTCTATGTCGTGTCAGTTCATTGCAACAATATATATATATATATATATATATATATATATATATATATTAAAATTGAAAAATTTAAACAAAAAAATAAAGGGTTTCAAAGTTACCGTCAGTTTAAGCCAATAGATCCATGGTAAATTTGCTTTTTTTGTGCTTCTTCTTCTCTTCAAAGACTCCTCGTTTTCCTGCAAAAATTGGGTAATTAACAAACAGTCCCTGTAAAACAATTCTTTTACTTTTACCCCTCTTCTTCACCATCCACACCCACCTGCAAAATTTGACCAAAAACCCTAATTTTTTCTGGGTTTTGTGAGTTTGAAATGAAACCCTAATGGGATGAGGATGGTGAGATTAGATATATGCATGGCTCCTCATACGCCATCTGCGGAGACCCATCGGAGTGTTGATGAGCTCTACAAATGGCATACAGGGAGCCAGGCACATACGCACATACATACACACAACATTCCTTAGCATGATAAGAACCAAGTCTCGAAAAACTTTTTTAAGATAAACCAATTTAAACATAGTTCAACTGTTAGACATCACGTTCTAGTCAGTCCACTAATCATGGTGTAAGATTCTATGAAAAGAAATCGAGCTTTCGAAGAAGGGTTTGGGTTAGGGAGAAAGCTAGGTAGGGCATGACCCTAGAGAGAGAGAGAGAGAGATGGGAGAGATGGGAGAGATAAGAAGGGGGTGAAGAGAGGAAGAGAGGGAGGTATATATGCAAAAGGGAGGGGTAGAGAGAGAGGTTGCTTGGTCATGATCAAAGAAATGGAAGAGATGAAAAAAGGCCCACAAAAAACCCTATAGAATTGGCATACAAACAAGTGTCTTAAACTTAGGGAATTAAGGAACCCTAATGTATGGTGGGGTTTTTGTGTATAGATTTTTAGTATGGGTGAGTTTTGTGGGGTTGTAATTTCACCCCATCTCTTGCATCTAAATATAGTCACGAACATAGGGTACCATGTCGAGACTCGAGAAAGTGGATAAATTGTTAAACGTGGCTGTCCCCTGATAATCACTAGATCCGTAGTCAAGACATAGCTTCTAGTTTAGTTCTAGAGATCTTGCTATATAAAAACGTTAACTTTACTGTGAGATCCCACGTCGGTTGGAGATGGGAACAAACTATTTCTTATAGACGCGTTTTAAAATCGTGAGCTGACGGTGATACGTAACAGACAAAAACGGACAATATCTGTTAGTGGTGGGCTTGGGCTATTACACTTACCTAATAATCTCGTCTAACTTTGTAACAATGTCAACTATACACTGTTTGAGCTATACCCAGAGAAAAAACGTGTCGAGCGTTCGAGTCTAGGGTTGGGTTAGGAACCACACGAGTTTCCAAGCAAAGGTTGTTTTAGGGTTTGAGATCTCCTTTTCTATGGTCATAAAAGCAAAGATTGCTTTTGTTTTTCTGAATCTCATTTTGTCTTGAAGTGTTTGGAAACACATATGATTCCTCATATCTCCCTCTCTTCTTCACTTCCTAATTTGCATTCATTTTATGCTTTCAAACCTCAATCAAACCATTAAAAATGAGGGGAAAATATGGAAAATACCATAAACTATCTTTTTAACCACGTCACTTTCACGACCTAATTGTAATAGCTTAAGCCCACCGCTAATAGATATTGTCTGCTTTGACCCATTACGTATCGCCATCAGCCTCACGGTTTTAAAACGCGTCTACTAAGAAGAGGTTTCCACACCCTTATGAGAAATGTTTCGTTTCCCTCTCTAACTGAGGCAGGAGCTCACACTAACTCACTCATTTTTTTTAAAAATTCAATCGAGTTTCGACATGAGAGATCAACTTCTTAACTTATACAATCAATTCTTCATCATATCAACTCAACCAAAACTAATAAGATCACATCACGTTAACGTTCTTTGAACAAACTTCATTGTAGAGACAAAACAACAATAGAATACGAAGTCGAGGGAAGCGATCAAGAATTTACAAAACCCTAAAACGAAAGGAACGACCCGTGAGGTTTCAATCTCTTCCGAGTTCTATTTCAATGGCTTTTCCTCATCTAGCAATGGGTTCGAGTTGAAGGGTTTGAAGGTTTAGAGTTGGCGATATGAATGTTGTTGGAAATTTGTATGAATATATGGTGAAGGTTATTTGTTTGAGCTTTTGGGTCAGAAAAAACTTATGTTTTGTAATGAAATCACTGTGTATTGTTTCAATGAATGGTCAGAATCTTCAGCTCCCAAAACAATGCTCTTCCAAAGGTTTTTTAGGGCAGGCATAAGGGGAAAAATGGACAGTGTCAGATTCAAAAATATATAAAAATAAATATTTAAAATTATAAAAAGGTAATATAATTTTTTTTTTTTATTAATAGTCAAATAAGAATGTGCAAAAATATTAATTTGATTATTAAATTTTGTTCGACAACAAATGTAATAGATATTTCAACGATCCAACAAGTATTTATATTGTCTAAAAAACTCTTAAACTTTTAAAAGTTTTACTAATATTCTTAAATTTTTTAAAAAAATTCAAACGTATCTTTAAGGTTTAGAGTTTAGGGTTTTAGGGATTAGGGTTCAAACTTATCTTTAGGGTTTAGGGTTTAGGGTTTAGGGTTTAGGGTTTTAGGGATTAGGGTTCAAACGTATCTTTAGGGTTTAGGGTTTTAGGGATTAGGGTTCAAACGTATCTTTAGGGTTTAGGGTTTAGGATTTAGGGTTTTAGAGATTAAGGTTCAAACGTATCTTTAGGGTTTAGGGTTTAGGGTTTTAGGAATTAGGGTTCAAACGTATCTTTAGGGTTTAGGATTCAAACGTATATTTACTATTAGTTTTGGATGAAAACTGTTAATACTTTGTTTCAAAAATACCTTCGAACTTTTAAAAAAATTTTCCAAAATACCATTATAGAACCGTTAGTACCATGTTAAAAAGTACTCGTAAACATTCCTACCTTTAAACTTTTAGAAATAAAAAAACAAAAAGCTTGAAAAATTACCGCAAAAAAAAAAAAACATTTTTTGCGGTCATCGGTGTTAACATTACTTTCAAAAGTTCATGAGTATTTTTTAAACATGATATTAACGGTAAAAGTATTTTTAAAAATTTAAAATTTTAAAAGGGTATCACTATTAAAAGTTAGTTATTTTTTAAGCTTTTTTTTAATTTGAGGGTATTATTGAAACTTTTGAAAGTTTCAAAATTAAAAATTTAATGGTATTTTTATTAATTAAGCCTAATTTAAATATTGTGTTAAACTCGTAACCGTAATTCTTACCAGATAATTAATAGGTTTTCTGATTTTTTTAAAAAAGCCTTAGAAACGTCTTCAAAATCGATGATTCAATCTCTCCACCTTGTAATTATCGAACTCAGAAAAAAAAAACGTATCAAAATTTGTAGGTTAAAGATAATTTAGATAACATTAAAACCTTTTTCGTTCTTTAAAAGTCGGAGATTCAAATGACTCCCGTGACTGCCACGTGTCGAAGAACAAATAGACCTAAATTTTAAGAACAAAGAATCATATTGGACCTACAAACATCTACTGAATCAATGATTCTCAAAAGATTTTGTCAAACAATTTGACACAATGAGATATAATGCAATACAAATATAGATGAAAGTAACTCTGATGTTTTTTTTCCACTTTCCTATAATTTTACCTCAGTCAAAAGTAGAAATAACTTAAAAGGACGTAAAAAAATTAGAGTTAATTTCGGACGTATTAAGAAGGGCCGGATAAATTATAACAGACCAAGCCTACTGCTGGCCGATATTATCCGTTTTGGTCTGTTACGTATTGCCGTTAGCCTCACTATTTTAAAACGAGTCTACTAGGGAGAGGTTTCCTCTTCAACAGACGTGGGATCTCACACAATTTCTATCGTTCTTTCTTCTCTCTGTCCTTACCAATCTGTGAGAGGTATAATTACAATAAATGGATAAAAGCTTCATGAACGTTTTTTTTTTTTTTTTTAACGTTTATAAGTCAAATTTTTACGATTCAAAATCGAAAGAACCTAAACGTATGTTATTCACTTAAATACCGATAGGCTACACAAATTCATGTTTTTATTGGAAAATTTTAAGCTTATAAACATATAATCTTTGACCAGTCAAATACCCCAAGAGAAGAAAAAAACAAAAGATTTTAAAAAAATGGGAGGGAGGGTGGATATTCAAGAAAAATCCAAAAAAAAGTTTTAAAAAGAGTTTTTTTTTTTTTTTACCCCAATTGAAAATGACATTTATGCCCTCTCGTTACGAGCTAGGAGGATCCCGAATCCTCACTTTCTCTTATTTACCGTTGATTCCCTCCATCTTCTCTACACAAGAAGACGTAGATTTAGTTTTGTTGTGTTTTTTTGTGTGGAAGAAAATATGGTTGCATCTAATATTGATGAATCTCGACCGAGATTTATCATTGTTAAAGAAACTCAGTGGAAGCACGAACTTAGTGAAATTGTTACTGTTATATCTTCGGTCCATTCGATCCAGATCCAAGTTATAATTAAGACAAAAAAAAATATTTTTAGTCTAAATCTCGATTAGATACACGATCAGGAAGTTCGGTGGGAGTGCAAGAAGTAGTAATTAATTGTTTTTTAACTTGCCTAAAAAAAATACTCGGTAAGGTTTCAATATTATCTTTAAATTTTAAAAAATAATTTAAAAATATCTTAATAAAAAATACCCTTTAAAATTTTAAAATGGCTTTAAAAATACCTTTTAATTTCCGAAAGTATTTCTAAAATATCCTTAAATTTTTTTAAAAAATTTCAAAAATATTCTTATAAACTATGTTTAAAAAAATATTTATTAACTTTTAAAAAATAATATTAAAAAGCTCAGACATAATTTGACAGTAATAATTTTTAATTCACAAATTTCTTAAACATTCTAAATTTTCAATTATAAATAGGTGAAGACATAAAATTGAATGTTTAAATACTTATTTAAGACGTTTAAAAAACCATAGTGAAGGTCTAAATTGTAATTTACCAAAATTTCTAACATTACGATGTAATATCTTTTCCTTTCCGACATGGAAATTTTTTCGATACTTTCCAATAAATGGTAAATTTGTGGTGAGCGGTAAAAAATAAATTCATCCCGCTCGATCAAACGAGTAAATATTGTTCTAAATCGAGGATAATATTTGACGGTCGTTTATTATTTAGGTATATTTGTTCGTTTTGTCAGTTATTTGTGGAAAAATTTACTAGAACTAAGGAGTGAGGGCCATAGGTTTGGCAGTTCAGGACCATAGTAAAAATTGTACTTTCATAATCCAGTATTGTCTTTCTTAGGACCACTGCAATGTCCCCTTCCTTTGTTTTGTTTTGTGATTTATTAATGGATTTCCTCAGTTTACTTAACAGACCTGTCTGCAGCAATGCAGAACAAACTGAAACTAACTCAACCATGGTTAATTTTGAGTTTAGTCCGGTTAGAAATTTCTGCCGGTCGAGAACGAGAATTATATTTTCATCACTATACCTGCCTAGCCCTCGGTAAATCCTTTCAGTGTTATTGGATCCTTTTTCTTGTTCGAGAGTCTCCTCCTTTCTTCCATTTCGTCCCGAAGAGTGATCGGTATTAATTCAATTGGAATCTGGGCTCTCCTCCTTTCTTCCATTTCGTTCGGAAGAGTGATCGGGACCAATTTAGTCGTATTTTCATTCATTTGGAATATGGGCTCCTCTACGTCGTTTTTCTTTTACTTTTTTATTTCCTTCGATCATATGACCTATTTAATGAGAAGTACGAAATATATCAAATTGGTTTTTCTATCAAAAGTATTATGTGAAGTCTTCATTTTTTTTTCTTCATAATACTAAATAAATAAATATTCTTTTTAACGTGTTGAAGACCATATAATATTGTGTAATAGCCTAAACCCACTACTAGCCGATATTGTCCGTTTTAGCTCCTTACATATCGTTGTTAGTCTTACGATTTTAAAACGCGTCTATTATTGAGAGGTTTATACATTTTTATAAGAAATATTTTGTTTCCTTTTATAATTCATGCGAGATCTTCCGTATAAAAATTTTAATATTATATTATATTTTTGTTTATAAAATATTATTTAATTGATTAAGAATTACAAACAAAATCAAAATAAGTATTATATTTATTTATTTAAACTAAAGTAGTAAACTAATTTATTATATTATTTATTTAGTAAATATATTGAAGTTTGAGCTGTAGATATTATGCTCAACATTATTTTATATCGAATATTATTATATTTATTAAATATGTCTAACATTTTTAATATAATTTAATGAAAATTATTTCTTAAAAATTTATTTGAAAGGAAAATTATTTTTAAATTAATTGCCTTTTATAATTGTATATATGGATTGATTTTCAGTTTAATTATTTATTTGGGTTATAAAAGCTAATGGACTCCACGTGACCCAAAACTATCCTGGCCCATTATCAATAAGCCCAATGCAAATTTTATTAATGAATTTCGAATTTAAGTTTCAATTTAATTTGATTTTTACGGTGTAGTTAAATTCTAATTCAATCAATTAAAACGTTATTTATTTTTCAAAAAAAGGTAAAAAAACGTTTCATATATATTATTGTAAAATAATGGTTCACTAACCGACAAACTTGTTTTAAAAACGTGTCATTAGTAAATTTAGTTGTCTAAGCAATTTGAAATGATCCATTTAAAAAAGGAAAAACAATTTCTAATACAAAAAGTATAAAAAATCAATTTTAAAAAATAAAGTCGAGATTGAAAAATGAGACCAATATAAAGGGTTTTTAAACCATATAATTAATTTTATTTTATATATTTAATAAATATTTAGCTTATATTATTTTTAACTTTTCCATGTCTTTTTTCCCGTTTCTAATTCAATTCAAATTGAATTATCAATTTATTTGAATTTGATTGAAACAAATAAATTAATTTGAGTTAAACTAAACCCACTCAAAATTATTATACATATATTTTTAATTATTTATTCTTTTAAAGTCTTTTATATTCTTAGAAATACAGTAAAAAAGAATTCAAATGTTAAATAAATGGTGTATTTTTTTCTTCTTCTAGGGATCCATATAAGGAGTCGAGCCATGATTAATGGGAGGCCTGTTCGAGAGCTCCAAAGGCCCCAAAGAAGACTACTTTATTCAATTGGAGGATTGTCGAGGATTGTTGAGACAAGTTTCACATTAACTAATTAAATAGAAAATCGCGGATTTATAAATAAAGAATACTGTGTTTATTGATATAAGATATTTTAGAGAAACCAAAAGCAAAACCACAAGAGTCTTGCAACCCGACCAAACCGAACCTATAAACACCTTTATCTTTTATTTTTGCGAGGTTTAATCTTTTATTTATCTCACTTTTTCTTGTATTATGTTATTAAATCATTACTCACTAATTTAATTAGTATAATTAGTATGTTATACCACATTTAAACAACTAACTTAGACCATAATTTATTAAAATAAAAGATAAATAGACACATATATATATTAAAGTTCCAATGCACGTATTTTGACATATAATATTTTAAAATCTATTAATAAAATATATATAAAACATCAATTTTCTTTTTATAAAGTTGTTTTTCTGATGTAACGTTTTAAAGTAGAAAAAGAAAAAGAAAAAAAAAAGGATAAAATAATAACCTGAGAATAAATTTGTATGGGTACGATACGGTGTCGTAGGAGGAAATGTTCGTATAAAATTCAGTTGGTTCGTCAAAGAGCACGTCCCGCCCTTTTCCTTACCGCTGTAAATTCCGCCCATTGCTGCACTCATCTGGTGCTGTTTTCCCATTTCCCGTGTCCATGTTCGAGGTTTGATTCTCTAACGCACAGCACAGTCTTTATGATCTTCATTTTCCTCTTTTGTTTTTGTTTTGATTCTTTTTTGTTCGAATCTGGTGCGGAATCTTTATTGTTTGCATCTCTATTCCTATGTCCACTGTTTTTCTGCCTATTTTGATGCTTGTTTTAGTCGTCAATGGTTTTCTTCATGTCGAGTTTATGTTAACTATCGAATGTGTAGTTTCCAATTGACTGTGGTGGCTGTGTGAGTGGCGGATTTAGGAGTTTCGCTTGAATGTTGGTAATCACTGCATTGGTTTAGAGATGAGATTTCTAAATGAGTTAGAAGAATTGGTTTTTTGTAGGGATCTTGTCTGGTTTTGCTTGAACTCGCCAACTGCTTGATTAGTTGCGAGATCGAGTGTTTAATTGATTAGTAGTTGTGAACATTGAATGGGAACTGATGATTATTATTATTTATTTTTAAATGTTATTTTGAATTTGTGTATTTGTTGTTTTGTAATGCAGAGTTGGATGGGAGGTGGAAACCATGGGTGTAATTATATCTAGACATTAACACCTTCATCAGGAAAAAAAAATCAAAAAACAAAAAATGAATACAGGTTTTCATTCATTGTCATCCAAACTCGATTTACCAGATGGTGGTATGTTGTTTACAAGTTTGAATTCACTTACATCGAACGATTTTGTAAGAATTTATTATCTCAAACAAAAAAGGCATTGTAAGGCATTAAGCAAAAATGCTGGAAAGTTGTCTTTATCTAGTTCGACAACTTCGAAGCTCATGGAAGGATCGTTCACGAGGAAGCAACAGCTACATAAGCCTCGTTTGAAGCTTGAGTTTGTGAGAACGTTATTGGTTGACAACTATGATAGTTACACATACAATATTTACCAAGATTTGTCTGTCATCAATGGATGTAGGTCTTTTCTATCTCCTTCGTATCTGCTTATGCTTATGCTTTGTATATCATCTGAAATCAAGCATTTATGATTTCGTATTGCCGTTGTTTGTGGTTCATGCTTATCCATTTGATTATAGTTTCACCTTTATAAAAGTTTAAACTCTTCACACTTCTTTTATAGAAGAACTGTTGCGATATTTTTCTTGGCTATTATCTGTTTACCAAACCGTTTATGACTTCTCGTGTTTCTATACTTGTTCATGCTTGTTAGTATATGTTTTTTAGCTTATTTTGACTGAAAGTGGTCTTCCAAGTATATGTTCAATCTCAAAACAAAACGTTAAGATGTCAATAAATCCTTAGGTCATGAACCATTTGAAAAGTTAAATAAGACAGTTTCTCCAAGCAGGAGTAACATTCATAGCTCTCTGGATGTCCAGGTTTTGGCAGATCTCCCTGCACCTAATGAAGTATTGTGGAGGCTCACAGTTAAGAGCTTTTATTTTTATTATTATTTTCTCAACACTTCTATGAACATTTTACTTCTGTTTGGGGTTGGCTTACAACTTCGTAGTTTAGCCCACAAGACATGGCAACTGACAAATTTTTTTCTTGAAAATGATTAAATTAATCATTTATGTTGATATACTAATTGCTAGAGTTTTCACAGTATCTATCTTTTAATTCATCCGGATGGTTAAAAATGCAGTACCTGGCATTATTAATTTATGATGAGCCATTTCAGCACTTACATTGTTCATAGATTTGTCTGTTCTTATTTATGGAAAAACTTCACTACAAAATAAAGTTGCCTATATGGACCAATTAAAACGACTGAACACTGTAAGCATTCTTTATTAAAGGCTAAGTGGTGGTGGAATTTACTGCTATTGAAGTGGATGCCGCTGAAGAACGAAACTTCTTTTTCAACTCTCTTATACATCTTTGGTTTTGTGCTAGTGCCTCCTGTGGTCATACGAAACGACGATTGGACATGGGAAGATTTATGTCATTACTTGTATGTAGAGAAGGCATTTGATAATATTGTTATATCACCTGGGCCTGGTTCTCCAACATGTGCCAATGATATAGGTGAGATTACAGAAAATGATATTAAATGTGGCATTTTTACCCTTCTGTAATCTATTTCCATCAAGGATCATTCTGAAATGTAATATTTGCACTGACATCCTTGTATTATTCATAATATGAATTATTTTTTTGTTCTGAGCTTTATAACTTATTTCTCAGAAAAAAAAAAAAAAAATGTACTTCTTGTCGTGGTCTGAACATTGTTCAATTTAGTTTGCTTCAAGGATTTCATCTGTTTGTCCCTACCTTTTTCCTGCTTAGATAATAATACTTGGGAGAGATTCATTGTGGAACATTTAATCTTTCAGGAATATGTCTACGTCTGCTCCATGAGTGTGGTGATATCCCCATCTTGGGTGTTTGCCTTGGGCATCAGGTATTTCCTCCCTTTCAAAAGGGCAGTTTGCGCTTCGTTTTCAATTATATTCTTTATACATATGCTGGCTTTTCATCTTACAGGCTTTAGGTTACGTGCATGGAGCTAAAGTTGTTCGTGCAAACGAGCCGGTACATGGACTGCTAAGGTAAGCTCGGTGTTATAGAGAGCTTCTTGGGTATCTTTTCTGTTTGCTTACGTGGTGTTACCTGCTCTTTTAACCTAGGCTAATATGATGTGTTCTTCCATGCACTTATTTCCTCTTTCTCTAACTCTGCACAGTGAAATTGAACACAATGGTTGTAGACTTTTTAATGGCATACCATCTGGGAGAAATTCGGGATCCAAGGTCAGGTTTATTATGTGTATAGAAATACTAATAGAATATTTCCCATGGCCATTTTCATGTTCAGCTTTTTTTGGCATGCTGTTATTTTTGTTGCTTCTTTTTACTTTACAAAGTGATATGGTGTGTATCATTCCTTGCTTAGTATTTTATGAGGTCAATTACACTGATGGACAATGCTGTAGACATGGCGGTTTTCTTATTCGAATGAAATGTATTAAACACTAGGGAATTGCAAAAATAAATAGAGAAAAAAAGAAAGAAAGAAAAAAGAAAAATAAATTACGGTAGTATCCAAACTTCAATTTATCATTGGAAATTATTTGTACCATCAAAATCATTCATAGCATAGCTTTGATTATCGTACACTAACCTGCACTCATTGACACTGTCACCATGGATTAGATACGTTGTTTTGGCCTAAAACAATATCACGATAACTCTTCTGGTTGACTTACTGCAGGTTGTAAGATATCATTCACTTGTAATAGATCCTGAATCACTTCCCAAGGAACTAATTCCTATATCATGGACCTGTCCCACAGATACCCGATCATTTCTTGAGATCAGCAACGCTTCCTCAACTTCAGATGCTCATGGCATGGTTTCTAGTGATTCTAGGTCAAAAGCAGAAAAATGTCTACGTGTTTCTTTCAACAGCCATCAAAATATATGGAATGGTAAAGTTCTCATGGCAATCATGCACTCTGCAAGGCCTCATTATGGTGTACAGGTGGAGTGTCTGGTTATTTGTTTGTGATTATCAAGCTTAATTTATCGTGCTTACAGTGCCAATGTTTTTGCATGACCCTCAGTTTCATCCAGAGAGCATTGGAACTTGTTTTGGCAGAGAGATATTTAAGAATTTTAGAGAGATCACAGAGGATCATCGGCTTACTTATGGACCATCAGTCACCAGCAAAGGAAATGTAGATTATTCTGGTAAAAGTTCGGTGGTTAGAAACTATTTTCTTGTGATTTAAGCCTTGGCTCATGCATGTGCACTATACGCTTTTGATTCCCTTGCAACATGGGCTAAATATTTTTTTTCCTGTCCAGAATTTTCACTTACTTTGTTAGTTAGCATGTGTAACAAATGATTTATGATGAAAAGCTTGTCCATGACCTTGAAGGTTGAACGGCTTTTTGGGTAGATGGCCAAATCACAATTGCTGCATGAATTGAATGGCGCCTCATTCCTTCACCCTACCCTTGAGACTTCTTAGTTGAACGGGATGACTTTGAGAATAAATGCATTTTGTAACCACCATGGATTAGCCTAGTGGTCAAGAAGGGTCTTGTAAACAAGAGAACGGTTCAAGTCATGGTGACAACGTATCTAATTTAATATCCCATGAGTTACCTTAGCAAACCAAATCTATGAGAGTTAGGCTGTTGTTTCGTGAGACTAGTTGAGGTATGCGCAAGCTGGCTCAAACTCTCACGAATATTTAAAAAAAAAAATTTGCCTTTTTAGTCTAGTGCACGACTTAATTTTCTGTCATTATTTTATACTGAAACATTGAGTGTTTCTTAAGCTTGCATGCTGGTCTATTAACTTAACAAAAATGTTTGTGGTTTCCCAGGAAACAAAATAATACTAAGGAAACCTGTCGATAAATTAAGTGATGGAACTTTTCCCTGTAGAAGTAGTGAGCTTAATGGAGTTGGTAGAAAAGGTGTTGGCCCGTTTGATCTTGCAAAATTTTCACATCCTAGCAATGGAGTCAAATTTCTGAGGTTGGCATGGAAGAAATATAATCATTTGGCTTCTGAAGTTGGTGGTGCAAGAAATATATTTTATCAATTGTTTGGTCATCATAAAGCTGAAAACACTTTTTGGCTGGACAGTTCCTCGATTGAAAAGGTCCGTTCATTTCCTGAGTTAACGTATCTGATTCTTGCTTCGTCATGTTTAGTATTATAGATTAATATATGACCTCTACATTCTTGATTCACAATGTTAGGGTTCAAAGTAAGATTCTCTCAAATAATTTCTCAGTAGTGTCAATCCTTCAAAATATTGCGGCAGGGTGCTATACGATTGATCTCTAGTGCCAAAACGAGTGTGAAGTTCATATCTGCGAGTTCTACACTTATGTCTATTAATGAAAAGAATAATATAGATTGTCTCGATATTATGTGGGAAGAAAATAGTTACTTGAAGTACTAGCTATGGTCTCTTATGGATATGGGGCACATGCACACGTTAGTGAATCAATCATTACAATCTGTTTTTACAGGTTTTTCCAATGATAGAGATAGATAAATCTGGGAATGACAGAAATAATAGATGCATTATAACTCGGTTTATTTCCTTAATCTATCTCATTTGATCAGTCAATATCTTTCTTTTTGTTCTTTTAATACTGATGACATCTTTTCTTTTCTATTACAAATTGTTTCATCTCATTTGAAAAAAAAAACAATTAGTACTGTTATAAAACTTCAGCACGTTCTCTCCATACTATCATTTATGCTTTCTGTAGGTACAGATCATTTAAATTGAAAGGCCATGAATACGCTATTTTTTAAAATGCTTTGAATTTTATCGTCATCCCAAGTGATTTTATCTTTGCATCATTAACTTGTAGTTCAAAGATGATGCACCAATATTGGTGCGATTTCTCACATTACAATTATTATTATTATTTACTTTCCAATGAAATTTTCATCAATATCTGTTTTGACTCTGAATTTGTACATAGGGAAGAGCACGATTTTCATTTATGGGAGGAAAAGGTGGATCACTATGGAAGCAGATGGTTTTCCAGTTACCAGATGATAGGTTGGAATTACATTCTGCCCAAAATTTCCTCTGGTTTTTTGGATTGTGCTAGTTTTTCTTCGTTTGTCTAAGTAAATTTTAGGTTTTTAGGTTATATTTAGTTATGCATTACATGCTCCAGAAGAGAACATGACACAACCTATCTATCTATAATTGCTGGTTAAGAAGTTAATTACATTCTTTTTTCAGTGGTCGTCCTTTTGAAGGAGGAGGTTATCTTTCAGTTGAGGATGCTCAAGGCTCAACAACCAACACATTTCTAAAGGATGGTTTCTTTGACTATCTAAACAAGGTACTTGAGGAATATTTCTTGATATCATATGATATTGAAGGATTTTGGTTTTGTATTCTATAACTTGCGCGATAATTTGTAATCTGAAACTCAAGGTTACTATAATTCAACATAAGCTATTCTTGGATATCAGTCAGAAGCCAAAGAGCTAGGTTGGGCTCTGGAAATTAATCTTCTGGTGGCTCGTTTGAGATGCTAGTTCTGTTTCTTTTTTAATATCTTCAAGTAACCATAGGTTGGAATTCGTTTGTGAGGACCTTTAAAGATATGACTTGGTCACGTACCTTCTTGTAAAGGAATGTTGGTCATCTTGATCATAACTTTTAAGTATTGTGCATTTTTTTTTTTTTTTTTTGGTTATATCTTTCAATTCATTTTAGTAGTGATATGCGCATATCAAGCGATGGCTATTGCTGAAACAAATATTTCAATCCTTAATTTTTATAGGACCTTTCATCTTTTCAATACGAAAGGAAAGACTATGAAGGGCTTCCATTTGACTTTCATGGTGGATATATTGGCTATTTTGGGTAAGTGACTACAATCAGTATAACAATGTTTAAATTTCGCACTCACTTGCCATGTTACGATTATGGTAGTTTAAGCTTCTTCACAATTCAGCAAAGTTGTACTGTGAGGTTGACTTTTTGGTCCTTTCACTATATAAGGGAGGTTTGCCCTCATGGTTTAATTATTCATGCTTTGGTTATATTCTGATTTTTGGGTGTAGTATTGGGATAATTTGTGAATGAGGAAGCAATAAGGACTTTATCCAAAATCTGTCTTCCTGCAACAAAAGCTCCTTGAGAATCAGAAATCGTACCAAGAAGTGCTATCTTTAATCGATCAACATGGACCTTAATTATCTTATAAAGACTCGGGCAAGGCTAATAGGATGAAGCTTTACGACCTTTCTGGTCCTTTCCTCTTAAGAATCAAACAAATATACATTTCACTCATGGAAGAGACTATAATTCTTCTCTCAAAATTCTATCTAAACACTTTCCACAATCGTCCTGAGACTTTGCCAATTATCCTTGAAGATGGCCATTGTGAAACCACTCCCTATCAAAGCCAAAGACAACTTTACGAATCTCTTCCAACAAAAAGGAGGACTCTAGCTACTCCCTAACCCTTGGCTCATAAATTTGCAACAAGTGGTTATCAAAAACTTGAGAGAGTTACGGCCGAATATGTACCTAGGACTATCTCTATAAGGAAACCACAAATCTTTTTCATTCTGGAAGGTTATTATTGAAAAAATAAAAAGAAGGTTATCAACACGGTCGTCATGTTATACTTCAAAAGGCAGAAGATTCACCATAATACAAACCACATTATCCAACCTCCCCACTTACTACATGTCTCTATTTGAAATGCCACAAAAAGTGGCCGCAGATATAGAAAGATTATTTAGAAACTACTTGTGGAAAGATGGCCTACACCTTGTTCGATGGAATATTATAAACCTCCCAATAGAAAAGGGAGGCCTCGGTCTTCTCTCGATAAAGAAGAACAAATCTCTCCTCGCCAAGTGGATATGGAGTATCATCACGAAGAAAAGGCCTTGTGGAGAAATCTTATAAAAGGCCAAAGATACTCCTACATCAAACAAAAATCAACCCCTTCCATCTTCTACAAAAGAGTCTTGGAAGTACATAAAGAAACATCAAAACTTCATCACCAACCGAACTTGCCATAGGGTGGGTGATGGAGGAAGCAGATCATTTTGGACCGACCCATAGATTGAAAATGCCATGCCAGTCCTGAGGTATCCACTTTTGTACAGACTCTCTCATAGCAAAAAAAGTCACGATCAAAGAAACGTGGAATGTTGTCAACAAATTATGGGACCTGAAGCTTGGTATGAATTCAAAGGATAATGAAGCAACGGAATGGGCCGAATTAAGCATTGACCTTGCCCCTGTGGTATTGTCAAACAAAGCAAACTCACTGGCTTGGCTCCCCAGCGCTGACGGGGTCTTTTCTACAAAGTCCTTGATGATGGGCATGGGGGAAAAAGTAGAAGCAAGTCGGAAGGTGGCCATATATGTGTGTGTGTGTGTGTGTGGTGGACATCAACAGGAGCAAAGAAGATACACCTATCGACACTTCCATACAACAAGATTGAAGTTTCATCAAAGAAACCAACAATACTTCCAAAAGCCCTAAAAGACTAAAGATAAGCTCAGCCAACCTTGTATGAAGTCCAGTCTAATTCACCAAAAATCTATCCAACTCCAACTTGGACTCTTGGTGAAAACTATTTATTCCCTGACACACACTAATCCTTTCTTCTTTCTAGCACCTTGGCCTCTCACATTCTACGAGAATATCATCATAGAAAATGAAGTCCTTGCTTGTGGTCAATCGTGGAGATCAGATTCTTCAACTTCCTCTATCTGTTTTCCTTGTTGTGTTTGACTTCTTTACTTGCTTCTGTTTAGGAACATGGGAGCTGATAAAAAAATCCAGCGTAAAAATTCCTGCCAGACTACCCCATTTGGTGTGGACCAAAGCCTCCTGAACCTCTTTAAACTCTGTGGTAGTTAGAGTATTTCTCTAGCTACTTTACCTCCTGGGTATTCAATTGGACTACTGGGTGTAGTGCCACCGTTGCTTGATCCTTCACCTTCTCCTATAACGATCTCCTTGCAAAGAAGAATAGAGATTCATCTGCTCCCCCCATCATGTTGTATGATCTTCATTCTTCCCTATTGATGGAAGACTTCCTTATTTTACTTCAAACAAGGGAACTCCCTACTTCCCAACCTATCCCATATTATTTGAACTACTATAGCTATAGGAATCTTCAGAATCAACACAAATCCCTGCTGACAATTTCTTTCACCTAACACCTAGAGAACTTCTTGCCCTCTGTCAAACCCGGCTAAATTGAAGGCTAGGCCGATCCCCTGAGGAAAAAACCATTAATAAAAAAAAATCAGCTCGTCCTCTCTTTTCAAACCCCGAGCTTTGCACCACCAAGTCAGATTTAAGGCATTAAACTTCATTTTCCTCTGGTGTATCCTCCTGTCCTTTTTCACTCTCTTTTAGACAAAGTTTCTGGCCAACTCATTGCATTTCCTTGCTGTTCACAGCTTGGGTATCCTTATTTTAACCGAGCCCTTTCTTGATTTACTGGTCAAGGGTTCTTCTCTTGATCAAAGAAATAGATCCCTGACACCCTCTGAAAATTGCCGTAAAATATCACCGAGCAATTAAGGGGCTATTTGGATTTTTTTCCCTCAAAAAGCATTTGGAGGTTCTTTTTTAAAACCACTTTTTTGTTTCAATGACAAACTTTAATGAAAGCATGTCTGTGTACCTGCTTTTTTGAAGTTATTTCCTTCAAGTACATTTTTATATATGACCCAGATTAGAAGTTTCTCTGAAACAAATATAGGCTTCTGAATAATGATTTCAATTCGACTATAGTTTGAAAATTTTGAAACCATCTTACTGTAGTTCTAAAACCCCAAAACTTTCTTACAGGCAAGCTATAAGAGTTAGAGTATGTAGTGGGTGCTAGATGACTTTATGTCTTTTGATATGCTTTCAGATGTCTCTCTCATAGCTTGTTATTCTAGATGCTGGAGTATATATGAACAGTGAATAAAAAATTCTGCATCTTCTGAAATAAAATTATGAAACAGTTACATAAACGTTAAATCTTCCCCAATAGCCGCAATGCTAATTAAAAGATAACATTTTTTCATAGATGCTAACATAAACGCTCTATATTCTGTAGATATGAACTCAAAGTAGAATGTGGTGCAGCGTACAACCAACACAAGTCCAGGACTCCAGATGCATGTTTTTTTTTCGCTGACAATCTTTTGGTCGTTGATCACTCTTCGGATGATGTTTACTTGTTATCCATACATGAAGAATCTAGTACTTCAACATCATGGTTGGATGATACAGAGCTTAAGCTTATGGAATTGAAAACTTCCGTTCCAGAGAAGTTAATTGAAGAATGTTTACTCCACGATTCATTTACACCGTGTAAGGTAGACTTTGTTGCCGAGAAATCAAAAGAGGGATATATAAGTGATGTTGAAAAGTGTAAGCAATACATCAAAGATGGCGAGAGCTACGAGTTGTGCCTCACAACCCAAATTAGAAAACAAATTGGGGAAATTGATGCCCTGAAACTTTACCTCAGGCTCAGAGGAAAAAATCCGGCACCTTATGCAGCTTGGCTAAATTTCTCAAAAGTAGATATATGCATCTGCTGTTCATCGCCAGAACGGTTCCTACAGTTGAATAGGGATGGTGTTTTGGAAGCGAAACCCATCAAAGGTACTGCAAAGCGAGGAGTGACAACAGAGGAAGATGAACAACTCAAAACGCAGTTACAGTATAGGTACGTTCTTCAAATTTAGTGCTGAAAAACCATGCTAGTAAGTTAAATACAATAGGAGCTTTCTAATAAGGAATCACCCCAAGGGAAAGGAAGATTCGAATTACCTTGTTAATCGAATATCTTAAAGTAAGAACACTTGTTTGAGATTTGAATACCTCACAAGAAAGATCGATCTTGTCAAACTTGTATACTTCTAAACATGCAACCTAAAATTACATAGAATTGTAAAGAAACTTCGCCCTTGGCTAAAGGAAGCCACAAATGCTTTTTTTACTACATTTTTCAAGTATCTTTACAAAGACAACATACATGGCTTATATAAACTCAAAATGAAACTCTTGACCTTCCATAAGCTTTCAAGAGTCGCAACATTCATATTTTATGACCATAATTAGCCCCTATGTAATTGTAACTTTAAAGTAAACAAAAGTATTAAAATACATTAAAGAAACACAATAACTCTAGATTATCAACCACACAAAATTTGTAATCATCCAAGAATAAATAAAACTTAATTCTTCTTTAATGTGGCATGAATTGCAACATCTTGATAATTTGAACAACATTTTCTTCACATCTTCCTTGAAGTTTATATTGCATGATTGATGTCTTGGTTAGTGAATAAATTCTTCATCTCCTGTGGTTGGATGCATTTAAATATGATCCGTGTCAGGATAAAATTTTAATCGATCTCAGTTTATTTCCCTCGAAATATGTTCTATGCTAGTAACAAATACTTTGTAGCTTTCATTTCTTGTACTTTAACATCATTTTCTCACTTTTAGAACTACGGGTACCTTTCAATTGCCTTATATTCCTTTTATTTGATTGTAATTCAGTCTTGAGAAATCTGGTAAAAAAAAACTGTCTTATGAGATACCTCATAAGCCAAAGTAATAAAATGATCTTAGCTTTTTTGTAAATTAACACTTGCTTTTTCTTGAACATAGTGAAAAGAACCAAGCTGAGAACTTAATGATTGTTGATCTTCTAAGGAACGACCTCGGTCGTGTGTGTGAACCGGGTTCAGTTCATGTTCCACTTCTCATGGACATAGAATCATATGCAACTGTTCATACTATGGTGAGCACGATTCAAGGCAAGAAAAAGGCAGATGTAAGTGCCATTGAGTGTATAAAAGCAGCATTTCCTGGTGGTTCAATGACTGGAGCACCGAAGTTGAGGTCTATGGAGCTCCTCGACTCCATCGAGAATTGTCCTCGAGGTATTTATTCGGGTTGCATGGGTTATATCTCCTACAACCAAACATTTGATCTGAATATAGTTATAAGAACAGTTGTTTTGCATCAAGATGAAGCTTCCATTGGAGCTGGAGGAGCTATTATTGCTCTCTCAGATCCTATTGAAGAATATGAAGAAATGATATTGAAAACACATGCTCCCTCTACAGCTGTTATGGAATTTTCTTAGAACTTCTACCTTCTACCTCACAAGATCATAGCCTTCCAAAATCCCATAGTTTTTTTTCTCTTTAATTTTTATTTAAAATATATGTCAAAGATGTCTTGTAATATAGAACAACAGAACTCATTCATTTACACAATTCTTTTTTTTTTTTTTTTTTAGCATACCTAACTGAGTGTTATTTGATTGTTTTGATCTAAACTCTCAGTTGCATAAATTTTCAATTACTGTTGTTTTGATGTATACCTAGAAAGAGTTTATTTGTGTGGTTTGGCTCATGGATCAAACTTAGCCGACATCACATGTGCTTCCAATGTACAGAAGAATTCGGATTGTGTGGAACTTTTGTATGCACGTTAACTAGAGATGATTGTCTATCTTTGTGCGTGCGAATCGTAGTACTTATCTATTGTGTGCAGGAAAATTACGCTAAGACACGAGACACTTACCTATTGATGTGTATAGAAATTATAGTAATTACTTATTTGTATGTGTGAAAATTAATTTTGGATTATATGTTAGGGCCAGGAGTAAATTGTCTATTATATATATATTCACCTGACCAAAATTGGTAGCTTAGCTTAGCTTAGTAGCTTAGTTGGTGCTATTACTTCTGAAACATGTTCCTTTGGAGGCTTTTCCTTCTCACTCCCTTCCCCTCTTTTACTTCTGTCTTTTAAATACTTGATTTGATCATCATTCTACCAATACCTTCCTTCCTTCCCAATTCTTTATTTTGTTCACTACTTGCTAAATATTTGAATATTGTGTCATATGGCGTTTGAGCTTACCCATTACGCGAGAGGTTTCCACGTCTTTATAAGAAATGTTTTGTTCCCCTCTTCAACTGACTGATGTGCGATCTTAAGATCCATCTCCCTTCGGGGCCGAGTATCCTCGTTGGCACACCACTTGGTGTCTGGGTGTAATATCATTTGTAACTACCCAAATATTGTCCGCCTTAACCTGTTACGTATCTCTATCAGCCTTATGATTCTAAAACACGTATGTTAGAGAGAAGTTCACACTTTTATAAGGAATGTTTCATTCTCTCTCCAACTAACTAACGTGGAATCTCACACAAAACTCAAATTTATTTAAAATGGATATGGAGTAGTTGAAAATAAGAATGAAGTTGAAAAATGGAGAATTTCCCCAAACCAAGAAAGTAGTAAAATGGGTAAAAAAAACTCTATTGTCAGAGAGGTACAAAAAGGATTAGGAGATATCCTCAACACCCTCGCAGAAACGAGAACTCTTCCTTGTTGTGATTAGAAATTTAGTAAAATGAATCCAGAAAGAGAAGCAAGAGAGAGAGAGAGAGAAAATGAAAGCTAGAGTAACCAAGTGGAACCATACTTCCATCAACATAATGGAGGAGACGGCGGAGTCACCTCCGGCCGGATCAACGTTGGTGGAGATGTAAAGGCAAGGCATGGGGATTATTATTATGGAGAGGAGAGAGAGAGAAGGAGGAGTTTAGAGAGAGAAGATTTCAATTGAATTTCCCAGAATTTCAGTGCCTCCACAGTGTTTACAACTATATGCCACGTAACCAAGTGGGTCCCACTCCTACCCTATAACATAGGAGGAGAAAATGGTAAATTCATCTAGGTGGACACAAATCCTGAAAACGGCGGCGTTTTTGACGTTTTAACAATTTTAAGATAGGGATAATAATATTATATAATAAAGCTAATGGGCTAAACCAAGCCCCGTTAGTTACAATTGCTGCTCATCTTCACCTCCCAGTCCATGGCCTTCTTCATAATCCAATCGATGATGGGCACAGGTGATGAATCCAGCCTTACTGAACTGTACCGCGGTTAGTTGAATGAACCAGCTGTAGCGATCTGTCACACTCGCACTTTGATGTAAGTGGACTTGCGATTGTACGGTACTCACTTCTCAGCAACGAGTGAGTTAAGCCTATTAGTTCTTGCGTCGCCTACGGCCAAGCGACGTATGCTCGAACCTCTGGCCCCCGTTCAAGAAGAAGGTTTTAGAAAGAGAGTTTTGAAACCAAGATTTGAGAATTGAAATTGGTGTTATATGGGAATGTAAGCAAAGAGGCAACAACAACGGCTTACTGCATATAACTATCGGGTAGCGAGAAGTTGACAACTAGTCATATCCCCTATAGTACGCATTTTCGCCCTTGCAGGTGTAGACACGATTTTGGTGAACGATCATACACCCTTATACTGACCCAATATGGAATGGTAAAGACCTATCTAGGATGAAAGCATGTAAAAAGGGTTTGGAACGGGCATGCAACCATGGACACCACATCTTGGACAAGCAAGACCGGGATATCTGTCATGCGGCCATCGACAACACGCCTTGGACATGCATGACCGTGACACTCTGCACCATGCCAATAATAATTCCAATCGACTACTTTGCTCTGCTTTGATTTCCAATTCCTAACCTTCAAATATTAATACTCAGAATGCAGATTCATCTTCATCCCCACACGCCATTAATAAATCTCAGGCATCCATTCCATAACCGAACTGACCCTGCTTCGGTATCCAAACCTTCTGATCGTCATACCCAAACAACAATTCTAAAAATTCTCATACCTCAACCAACAGATTGGTCCTCATCCATTTCCCCCCCCCAAAAAAAAACAATAAGATCAAAGAGGAAACACCTAATATCCAAACCAAATTGCGCATCGAAGATCACGCCATTATCAGAGAAATCAGCATCGGCCTAACAATATTGGTTCAATTTCGAAATCATACCTCCAAATGTGTCAAGAAATTGGCTGATCCATTGAACCCCTGAAATTTCTTGTTACAGAAACAGAGACAGAGGATGATGAAAGCAATAACAGAGCTGCTTCGTATCAGGAAAACGGAAGATTTGGGAAAGAGAAATTATAATTTTATTTTAACTAATTTCACGAGAATCATACTTTTCTATACCTAACATTTATTTAAATCAGAGAAGAGATTCAACCTCGGCGGCAGGTTACTCTTCTCCGGCAGCCGTCGTAGAACCACCTCCGCCGGCTCTACTTTGGAGCCACTTAACCATATCCCCAAAAACAAGCTCCACATCCTCTTTAGTCTCTCCAATCAACTGGTGCCACATACCTGGATATATTTTCAGCGTCTTGTCTTTACTGGCGGCCCGTCGGTGAAGCTCCTCCACGCACGCTGGATCGCAGATCACATCGTCGCCGCCGTGTGCTATCAGAAGCGGAACCTCCACCTCGTCGAACCTCTCCTGCAACTCTCTACAAACTCTCATGAGCTCTTGCGCCGTCGCCGCGCGTGGACGAGCAACCACGCGCCGGGGACTCGCCACCGCAAGCTTCCGCTTCCAGTCGACTTTAAAGGATACCTCCGGTATAGATCCGCGCGTGGGAATCACTCGCCAAGTCGGAATCAGAGCAGCGGCTAGTGATAGAAAGTGCTCCAGTGGCCATGGCGGTTTGAACTTGGCGCTGATTCCGCACATCGCGCCATTGAGAACCACGCCACTCCACGGACGCGAGCCGTCTGTCCGACGAAGCGTGATGAGAAGCGCAATCGCACCGCCGAGCGACTCGGCGTAGAGGAAGGAAGGCAACGACGGCGCGTGACGGTCACGAAACGAGTCGAAAAACGAAATACAGTCGTCGACGACAGGGTTAATATCCGGTATGTGATATTGAAGGCCTTCGGAGAATCCATGACCTTGATGATCGATGGCACAGGTGATAAATCCAGCCTTAGTGAAGTGTACGGCGGTGAGTTGAATAAACCAGCTAGATTCGCCGGTGAAGCCATGGACGATGGCGATAATTCCAATTGGCTTAATCGGAGCGAGAGGCATCCACCACTGAGTGAATAGCTTAAGGCCTCTGGAATTGGTGATGAACTCGGAGCCGTGAGTGACGGAATGACGAGCGTAGAAGTCGTCGGCAGAGAGAGAGCCGAAAGGGCTCCGCTCGTCGGCGTCTTCCACAGGGTGAAGCATTTGGGTGTCGGAGGTTTTGACAGAGTTGCAGAGAGAAATGGAGTAAAGATTAGGGTTTTTGCGTGAGGAGGGAAGGTGAAGAAGAATGGAGAGTGAAAGAGATGTGATTTTGGTAGTTATGGAGGATATGGAAGGTGGTTGGGGCTTCCTCCTTTATTATTATTATTATATATTTTTTTCCATTAAAAAAATATTTTTACATTTTATATTTTATTTTTAAATTTTAAATTTTTTTTATCTCTTAGATTAAATAGATTAATGTTACTTGATTATTTTTTTAAAATGATACTAACTGTAAGAATATTTTTCAACTTTTTAAAAAAGTCAAAGCCTTAATAAAATAAAATATATTTTAGAAATGCTAATGAAAGTTCAAAGACATTTTTGTGAGACTCCACGTCAGTTGGAGAAAGTAATGAAACATATTTTCTACAGGTGTGGAAACATCTCCCTGACCGACGTATTTTAAATTTTTTAGAGAAAGCTTCGAATGGGCAAATCTAAAAAGGACAACTTTTTAAAATAATTTGAATTTTTTAAAAATTTATATATATAATTGAGACAGTATTTTTAGTGGACTTAATAATAATAAGTGTTTTCTTTGGAAGTAGTTTTGGCATGATTTTTATGACATACCCAACCGTGTTGCTTTAAAAAAATTCATAAATGATTCGTGAAAATACTTCTAGAAACTTTTTATTTTATTTTTTTTTGGTTGAAGATAAGTGTTAGTAATTACTTATGCTTACCTTTACATCTACCTCTCCCTTCCTAATATAAATGAGGCTAAGAGTTTGGTAAATAATGGTATCCCCATTAAAATTTTATTAATGAGGTGGTTTAGGATACACTGTCACACCATGTTAGCTAATAACTAATATTAATACTTCACCGGCCGGCAATCATTTACTATTGATATTATCAGGTTAGCTATGTATGGTAACTTAAATGGTCCAATTGATAACGGCTGTTATTTTATTTTTCTATCCGACAATTTTGTTTTGTAGTCTTTTTATTTAACATTTTTAAAATCTTATCCAAAAATGGATAATAACAATAATTTGAGTTCTCATAGATGCCATAACCCTATCTCAACCTGGTCTAGAGATATTATACACTTCCACGAGTCGCCCACACGTTGTTTCTACTTTCATGTTTTCAACTATCAACCATGTCACGAGGGCCCTTTACTCCATTGGGCATTCTCATCAAGGTTTGGTGGTCTGATGTTCAGATTTGTAATTCGAAATGAAATTTGTGATTTCCTTATTCCTAGTCATCATGGAAAAGAAAGGAAGAAGGATGAAAGATATATGAGCTTGTACAGTACTACCAGTACAAAAAAATGTATCTCTTTCACCTGCGCACAATAGCTCTACCAAGCATGGCGCTGGCGAGCAAATTGATTTGGCTATGCTAAAAGGTCTCATCTCTCTAGAAGCCTGTCTCGTGAGGCGTCCCTTCCGCATAAGAGTTCCAAACCTCGCCTTACTTTCGTGACATGCTATGTTTTTCCTCTTCATTCTCAAGTAAGTAAAGGGTAAGTCTCATGCCTAAGTTTGTGGATCACGGTTTCACCCACTAATCCTGACATGTGTCCGTAGTAGCCAATCATCATATCAATCCCTAAACCCCATTGTTGTAAAGGCTCGACTTCAAAATCGTACCTGAAGCTTCCACCTCATACAACTCCACTAAAAATGGAGGTAGGTCAGCTCACTCTATGTTCATGAAATCTAAAGACTATAAATTACTAAAGTGTGTTTTCGATGGTAAAAGTGAATAGGTAATAAAAATCCAAGTTTGTGTATGGTCTGAAAAGGTCAATAAATAGTGTTGGTACTTACAAATGTGTAGCCTAAAATAAACAAATCCACATATCAAACTGTCCAGCATCCAAATCCAAGTTGACTGTACATAAGAGATCAATATATGCCAATGATCATCGATATTACCTGTTCATGACGAGGCTCCAGTACAGATACTGTAAATATCATCTGCATCAATTAGTTGCCTTTATCAATTCCAAGCATCTATCCTCAACGTCAGCATCAATTTTCTTCTTCTTCGGAGAGGCAAGCTGCAAGAACATGGTGCTTGTATCAGATGTTTGTAATTCAGTCTCTTTCTACACACTTTCACTATGAACTTTCTGTTATTCATGAATCAAATTTGGTTAAAACAACTTAATCACAAAAAGCCCCTAAACTGAGACACGAAATGTCTCATAGATTCTTGAACTTTACTTTTTGTCTATCAAGCTCTTGATGTATTCCTTGTAGGTCTGGTTAAATTTTAAAAAATGTTAAATAGGTAAATGACCTTTTAAACACAAAGTAGACAGTATAAGAATCTATTAAACATTTTTAAAGTTTAAGGACGTCGTCATCTTGCCAAGCCTAACAAATTTGGATTTACTACAAAATTTGTGTGTGCGTGGGGGAGTCTTATCTCAGATGAACATGGGGAAGAAAACATTCTCAACTATAGCAGAGAAAAGCATCTTTAAATATCATGCAGTGACGAAAAGACGATTAACCACAGTTTTTGGGCCTAACAATAATTAAATACAGTGTTACAAAAGAAAACTGTAACGGCCCAAGCCCACTGCTATCAGATTTTGTCCTCTTTGGGCGTTTTCTTTTGGCCTTCCCCTCGAGGTTTTTAAAACGTGTCTGCTAGAGAGAGGTTTCTACACCCTTATAAAGAATGTTTCGTTCTCCCCGACCAACGTGGGATCTCACAATTTACCCCCTTCAGGGTTCAGCGTCCTTGCTGGCACCCGTTCCTCTCTCCAATATCCACCCCCTTCAGGAGCATTCTCACTGGCACTCGTTCCTCTCTCCAATCGATGTGCGATCTCACAAAAACTGTGGACTATGGTAATTCTTATCCAATCAGTACTGATAATAATTTATTGAGTCTCATGCTAATTTTTGAACCTAGGTGTATTGGCTTTAAGTTGTTAGATCCCAAGATAAGCTTGGCAATGATCATTCAAAATATCTAGCTGCATTCTGTTCACACTCACCTTTTGCAATTAATCGAATCAACAACATTACTAGCTAAAAAACTGTCCACAATATCGAACATTAATTCCATTGAAGTTCGTCAAATGAACAAAATCCCAAACTCTTCAACCAAGTAAAAGAGCCAGTAAGGCCATGGGAATTTTCTGCTTTTTAGAACTAGATAACAATTGCAACGCAGAAATACTTTCAACAGGAAAGTATAAGCAGGCTTGCTGTTTGTTTCTTTTGGTAAGAAACCGAGTTTTCGTGGAGAAAAAGAAAATTGTTTTGATGCAAATTTTCAGTATCAGCTCCATCTAAAACAAATCCATTGAAGCACTCAAAGCTTCCACGTCCCTAGAACTACCATTTCAAACAAGAAAACTATTCAAAGAACCTCTCCTATCAGCCACAAAACTGCAAAACTCCTCTTTAAAAGATTTAAGAAATTTTAAGAACTGTATCACTTTCAAGCCTAGTCCAAGCTTAAAGAAAGCCTGGGAGAGAAAATATGGTCATCGTTTAACCCTAAAAGTTAAGCTACAAGGTTACGGTATTCGTAATACTTTTCTGATTCTAAAATTAGCACAGAGCCAAAAGAAAAAGTGAACTCTAAAATTAGATCACTGTTGAACTCAAAAACTTAATCCTACAATTATATCAAACTTATTTTTTCCAATATAATCATAACAACAACCAAACGCAACCACAACCCTCAGCCCAAACTATTGAAGCTATTATAGTCATTTCTGCAGTTAAAACTAAACCTAATCCGAAAAATTATGCAAGAACGACTTTCAGAAAATGATCGTACAACATTTACGAACTTCAATTCCAGAAAAACCTCATTAGAAAGATAGACAGTTCAAAAAGGGGAAAAGAAGAATTAATCACCTCCACAGCAATAGCAGCAATAACAACAGGAGAGAAGCAGGAGAACTTCAGAGCAGAATTCAAGAACTCGATGACCAAAGGAAACTGAACTGGATTTCCCTGAAGTTTCGCCATCGGCATCAGAAGATTGTTGTTTATCCAACAAGTTCTGTTTGCTCGAAGATTGCTGCTGCTGGTGCTTCTGGATTTTCATTCTGTGGAGGTTCCATTCCAGCTTTTGGATATAAGCACTCTTGAAAGAGTCTCTGATCCTCGTCGATGGCCACAGATGCATCTTTCCCTCTCGATTTAAGTGAAGAACGATGTGGAGGGTCGCCGGCGTTGGGAGGGAGGAAATAAGAAAAGTCGAGGAACCGACGGGGCTTAAACAGAGAAGGAAGGTGGGGAGGGAAAGCAGAAAAAAAAACACCGTAAATGTAAAAATAAATAAATAAATAAATAAATAATACCTCCAAACTTTATACTTTATATAAAAAATATTTTGTTAATATTTTATTTTTAAAATATTTTAAACTTTTAAAAATTTTATTAATATTTTTAATTTTATAAAAAATTAAAAATACTAACGGTAAAAATATTCTTTAAATAAAATATTAACAGTTTTATAATATTTAAAAAATTTTAGTTTTGACAAATTTTCTTTACGATTTTATATTTTTTTTATAAAAATTAATATTTATTTTTACATTGCCACACAGAGGAACATGAGAGATATTGCTGATTATTAATTATTTCTTTTAGGTATTTTTACTATGAATATTTGATTGTTAGTTTTAAATGATTTTTCTAATTGTAACGTTTAAAATTTTTAAAACTAAATTTAAATATTATTCGAATTATAAGGGCTAATTTGTAATTAAACTTATAATAGCCGAGATTTTAAATTAAAGATAATTTAAAAGTCGCCTTAAATTATTAATAATAGTTATAAAGTATAAACAAACCTTAAAAAAAAAAAACTATTATTTGTTGCTTCTTCCAAATTTTAATTAGTCAAAATAATGCAATAAATTATAACTATTATTGTTTATATTTAAATTATTATTAGTAATTATGCAAACAAATTAATAAAAATATCATTAATCAGCCAAATGGATAAAATACAATGACATTAATAAGATAAATTAAAAAGTAAAAAAAAAAAAAATCATTTTTGAACAAACGGCTCCAATTAAAATATGAAAATGCTGGCTTTCGGCTTTTGAAATGGGATCAAACGGACGGGTGGCTCCTAAGAGAGCCCGCGCCGGCCCTCAAAACGAACTGGTGGTAGAGCGCTGCAATGGCGGCTCCGATGAAAGGCCCAACCCAGAACATCCACTGCAAAAAAACAACCCGACCCGGCCCATTAACATCTAGTGAAAACAAGTAATGATATTTAGCATACTCAGACCCGACCAACTCGGATTACTCAACCTAAATCGTAAAGGTTCGATTGGGTTAGGTTAAATTTTAGTAAAACTAAAAAAATTAAGGATAATTCATCGATTGACCTTTTTTTAATTGGTCAACCTAACCAATCTGAAAATAGGATTACAATCCAACTCAATCTTATCCTACTTTTAAAATTAGTGTATGACGTGTTACAATTAAACGTCATACAACATTTCTAATTGACTTGTAAATGATTGGTTATTAATTTAATATGTAGGGTAAATAAATATACAATTTTAAAATAATTTAAAAAACAGCACAACCCACCCTTAAAAAAAAACCGAGAATTGAATTGGATTATAAACTCTATTTCAATTGTTCTGGTCACCAACTCAACTAATTTGAAGGTAAGTCGAGATAAAACTGTAAGTAAGAGATACTAACATGATCGTCCCAGGGCTTTTCCCGGTTCAAGATGACAGCTGGGCCGAAGCTTCTAGCTGGGTTGATGCTGGTGCCGGTAATGGGAATGGTGGCTAAGTGAACCATGAACACAGCGAACCCAATCGAGAGCGGAGCCAATACCTTCCAAAAAAAAAAAAAAAAAAAAAAAAAAACTCAATATTTAGAAAAGCAAAGCTGGCGTTATGACGTGGCAGCCACGTGGGCCAATAGTAGAATTTTTTTTTGGAGGGTAGTGGGAGATTCTTACACGAAACCCAAGGGATTAAGGATTATAACAAATATAGAAATTTTAAACCTTTAAACTTTGAAAGAGAATAAGTAAAAAAAAATGAAGAAAAAAGGTAATTTTTTTATATGGGTAAAGAATATTATGACGTCATAATATCTTGAAATTCTCAAAATTTGTAATAATATATTTAAAACTTAGAGACATAAATATAAAAGTTGGAGGGACTAAACTGCAATTTAAGGAAAGAGAGGAGGAGGGAGACCGTACAGGAACATGGGAGTCTCTGGCGTTTCTCTTGGCGTCGGTGGCGGAGAAGACGGTGTAGACCAAGATGAAGGTACCGATGATTTCGGCCCCCAAGCCGGCGCCTTTGCTGTAGCCGTGGGCGAGCTGGTTCGCACCGCCGCCGTACCTGTTGAAGTAGTCCCTTTGTAAGGCTTTCACCAGCCCCGTTCCGCATATGGCGCCCAAGCACTGAGCTATCATGTACGCCACTGCTCGAACCAGCGACACCTTTCGGGCTAAGAATAGCCCGAATGTCACCGCCGGGTTGATGTGCCCGCCTGCCGTACATTTCATCCAAAAATAAATAAATAATAATAATAATAAAGCTTTTCTCCACCTCCTATTTAATTTTTTATCCCAATTTTCATTTATTTTTAGATTATGCAAATAATTGAGGTAGGGAGTTTCTCACGTAAATTTTTTTTCACTTATTTATATATATATTCTTAATATTAATTTTTAAAAAATTAATGAATAATTTCAGTTTTCTAGTATAATTTCTAATAAAAAATATATATATAAAATGGCATAATAAATCAATAAATATTTTTTTATGAAAAAAAATATATTAATATATTGTTATAGCAAATTTTTTAAAAGTTTTTAATATAATCGTTATCCGCCTCATGATTTTAAAACGCGTCTATTAAGAAATATTTCCACATCAAAATGTTTTGTTCCTTCCTCCAATCGATGTGGGATCTCGTCGACTAGAGAGAGATTTCCACACTTTTATAAAAAAAATGTTTCATTCTCTTCTCCAACCGATGCGAGATATCACAATTTACCTTATTGGAGGTCTAACATCTTCACTAGGTGCACGGTCAGGTGACTAGCTTTGATACCAGTTGTAATAGCTCAAGCTCACTGTTAACAAATATTGTCTGCTTTGGTCCGTTACGTATCAGCGTCAGCCTTATGATTTTAAAATACATCTACTAAGTAAAGATTTCCACACTTTTATAAGAAATGTTTGGTTTCCCTGATGTAAAAGTGGGGAAGGACGAAGAATATAATCTGTGTCAGTTGGCTCTTTTATTATCGTTAAAATGGATATGTATTACTCTGTGTTTTGTGTTTTGTTGGAAGTAGATTAAATGGATATCTTTTAACTATTAGAGCATAATTAACAATTTAGGAACCTGAAATGCCGGCGGTGCAGTAGACGAGGATGAAGATCATGCCGCCAAAGCCCCAAGCGATACCGAGGATGCCAACGCCGCCGCAAGCGTTGCCGCCAAGTTTGTGGGAGTCGGACTGGCTACTATAGCCAATAATAATCAAGATGGTGATATACAGAAAAAGGAGAGTGGCGATAAACTCGGCAATGAGGGCTCTGAAAAAGGACCACTTCCCTAGCTCCGCCGCGTCGAACAGCGGCGCAGGCGGAGGGTCGTGGTAGTCCTTGCCGGAGAACCCCCGCGCCGTCACGTCGTCTTTCGCCATAAGAGATCAGAGAGAAGAAGAGAGAGAGAGAGAGAGTGAAGCCTGGGTGAGGAAAAGAGTGGCGGAGGGTGGAGTATTTATAGGGGATGAGAGCGTGTATTGTCGTTGAAGTAATTTATTATTTTCTACGTGTTTTTCTCTTTTAATTATTTTTCTTTGGAAACCATTATTTTTTTTGTTATAAATATATAATTTAGTTTCATTTTATTTAAGCGAAGTATCTTTTTCATTAATTATAAGTTTTTTAATTTTAAATCATGATTAACATTTTTTAAATAATTCAAATAATTTATTTATTATATATTTTTAAAAGCTTGATGAGTTGATAAATATTTTTAAATATCAGTAATTAAATTTTATAGTTTTAATAATAAAAAAAAATTAAAGTAGCATTCAACATTATAAATGTAGAGTTTAGTTGAAGATGTATAATAATAATAAACAAATATCATAAAAATAATACCATAATTTATATAAATAAATAATATTTATTATAAGTACTTTAAACCATTTCATAATAAATTAACATAATTAATTTTTTTTGTTGGTTAGTTTAACTAAATTTTAATTTGATTTTATTTAATAATATGTCTTTATTTTAATTTTTTGAATTCAGTATTCAATTTTAATAATTATTTTTAAATAAACGAAATCAATAAAATTTTAATAATGCAATTTTTAAAACTAAATTATTGTGAATTTAAAAGTAGACATAATTTAGATAAATTTAAAATATTAAATATCTTGATCATTAGCCTAAATATTTTTAAAATTTTATAGACGCCAAAAATATAATAATAATAATAATTATTATTATTATTATCATCTTTTTATTACTTTTAGTCCATGATACAATAATTTCATGTGGGTAAATAATAACCAATTTTTTTCTATTAAAAAAGTTGTTTTTTTTATTTACAAGCAAATAAATAATAATAACAGTAAAATATAATTATAAATGAACAATATAAGCCTTTTTACTTATTTAAAAAGTAGAATATATCTATATATATATATATATATATATTGGTAATTTGTCCGATATTATATATCAACATCAATGATATTTTCGTAAAATTAAATCTTTATTAAAAAAACAATAATATTCTATATTTTTCTAATTTTGGAATATGTAAATATATGATAATTTCGTAATTGAATTTTTTAAAGAGAAAAAATGGAAAATTGAACATCTTTTCATGTGCTTGTTAAGAAAGTGGCGCATTAGTTGCGAAGCAACGAATCGCCCCTTTTTTTCTTCCTTTTACTCATCACTTAATTGATAATTTAGAATTAATTATTTTTTATAAAAATACATTAGGGAAAAACTATATTTAAAGCTTTATTGAAATTAAATTAACAATATATTTAAATTGTGTCCATTTAATTTATACTTTTAAAAAATATCTAATAATTAATTTTTAATTTTCTGTTTAATAGAACCCTAAAATTTTAAGTTTACACCGGGTAAGTACGAGAATTTGAAATTCGAGGACTAAATTTGTAAAATTTGAAGAGTGGAGGGACTAAAGTTGTAATTTAATTACATTATTATTATTAAGGGTTTGAAAAAATGGGTTAGAAGCAACCAAGAATTTGTGGGCAAGAAAACATTAGCAGGATTCCTAAATGCTTTGACCATATGCACTTGTCTTAAAATATCAGCCTTTTTCAATGTTCATATTTGATGATATTCATCGAGAATGGGAAATTGGTTAGATTGGAATAAGCATAACTTTATTTATTTATTTTTTTTAATTTTGGCAAATATAATAATTTGTAATATTCACATGTTATATATTTTAATATATAGTTTATTGTACTTCCTAATGCACATTTCATTCTTCTTAATTCCTTGGAATCTTCCATTTTTTCAATCAAATATTTATTATTATATAAAGAATAGATGCTAAAAATGTTAAATGTGAAAAATTATATATATATATATATATTTTGTGGGGGTGGCTAAGGGGTATTTTAGTATATATATATATATATATATATATATTGCAATTATAGGATGAAAATTTTATTACAGACGATAAAAGTTGAGTTGAGTTATATTTTTATTTTCGATTTGGGTTGAGTTGATTTTTTAGAAAACAAAAAATTTAGTTTGGACTACTTTTTTTTGTTGATTAATCTAAAATAAGTCTGGAGAACATTTAATGTTTGTAACTCAGGTTAGTGATGTACTGAGAATGTTTGATATTTGAATTTTATAAAATTTTAATTATTAGTGTAAAATGTATTGTGGATAAATATGATTTTTTTAAAATAATGATATATGAAAGAACAATCGGACTTAATCCAACTAAAAAATATAGGGTTGAGTTATGAACTTTATTCGCGCGTTGTTTAGGTCCCTAACTCAATCAACTTAAAATTTCGTACTATCTAAAAATCTTATACATACTCGTGAGAATTACAAATTAATAATTTTAAAATGAAAATTTAATTGATGGTCTTAATTTCAATTATTAATTTTAGGATTTAATTTATTTAACTTACAAAAATGGTATATTTTAAGAATATAGATTTAATTTGTTTTATTTTAATATTAAAAGATCAATTTATATATGAATTTTTATTGTCGGCTTATTTATATTTAGAATATTTTGTTTTTTTTATAATTTTATTAAAGTTTTTGACAGCGACAGAATTCTTTGTCAAAATGATGGGATTCTGAATTTTTTTTTTTTTTTTTTTGAAATTTTTTTTTTTCTTATAATCGGATCGTTATGATTGGGAAAAGAATCAATTTTTACCATTTCCTTTCCCTTTTTTACCGATTTATTCCTTTTACTTTACAACTTTCAATTTTATCACAAAGTTAATTTTACAATATTTACTTTATATTTGAATAATTATTACCACTTTTTATTTTTTTTATAGACTTTTGTTTGAAAACTCGGGAAGATGCATTATTATATTTATTTAGTAAATTATAAAACATATTTCAAGTATGAAATTGTTACAACTTTAAATAAAAATGGACTTTTTCCTTAAAAATTTGTAGGTTTTGAGAGTATTTGTTTAATGATTTATGGTGTGTATTAGTTGAGCACAAAATTTTATAAAAATATTTTGCAATTTTGGGAAAAAATAAAATAAAATAAAATATATGATAATCAAATCACTATATTAGAGTAAAAAAGATTACCAAAATTTTATATAAATGAAATATTTTCAACAATTTTATTTTATTATATGGTTGAATTTTATATAATTAGGTTTCATTAACTATTTTATTTTTATTAATTTAATTTTCATTCAGGTATATTTCACCTTTTCAAATATTTAAGTATTTGAGTTTACTTAATAATAAATAAATATTTAGCTCAATTTATATTAGAAAAATAATTATTTTAATAAATCTCTCGTCTAGGTTACATTCATAACTAAAATTTCATTAAATTTAAATATCGAATATTTATAAGTCATACTGCATCAATAATGTTAATTATAAACTTTAAATATTTAATTTTCATAATAATATTAAAATGGATTGGAATAATGTCAGAAGGACTGGGACATCGGAATCTTAACAAAAATGCAAAAACTAAAAAAAACTAAAAAAAAAATATAAAAAAAATGTTGGAATATTTTATTGGCACGTTTTTTCGGATAAATATAAAATGCATTTTGTCTTTAATTGTTTGGCCATTTGCACCGAACAAAATTGAATTAAATGATATAATTGGAAAACTATAAAGTTTAGATATTTTTGGTAATTATTAATTAATGTTATGCGAAATGTTCAAAATACATAAATATGTTAATTACGTTTAAGTCGAGCCTAGTTTAAAAAACCGATGATTTGATCATTCACTCCTATAATTATTGAACTAAGAAAATTGACCAAGAAAATGACTCGTTTATCGAGATTTTTCGTTAAGAAAATTATGTTTGACGTAGAACAATTGTATGTTAGAAATTGTTGAGTTCGAGTAAATTGGGTAACACGTGTTTTTAGCAGAAGGTGTTGAAAATCATTGAGTTCTATCTATGAATCTAAATTGTGGGTCGTTATATGAATCTCGAGTCTAGGGTATAACCGTTAAGTTGTAAGATAAATTATAACAAATTATCGATTCAAACCTTAATGTGATTCAATGAGGTATCACATCATCACTTACATGTAGAAGGTCGTTGAGTCGATGCTGTGCAATTTCTTGCTCGGCTTGAAAAGAACGTATCCATTACGCACTTTAGATCATAAAGACTCGTAATTGAGCTTTAAATATTTGGATAGCATAGAGTGTTATCAAGCATAATTAGCTTATCCATTACCATTTTTTAGTTGGAAGACTTTTATTTATTTTTTAGGTTGCATTTATTGTAACTAATTATGGTCCTAATCATGAATGTTACAACTCCCTAAAATCCACAACTAACAGATGTTGTCCGCTTTCATCTGTTACAT
The DNA here is from genome assembly GCA_033971965.1 of Cucurbita ficifolia. Classification (NCBI taxonomy): domain Eukaryota; kingdom Viridiplantae; phylum Streptophyta; class Magnoliopsida; order Cucurbitales; family Cucurbitaceae; genus Cucurbita; species Cucurbita ficifolia. The sequence goes on from CM066979.1 coordinate 10,980,927, forward strand.
ATCACAGTCAGTTGCACGATTCTAAAATTCGTCTAAACGAACAATATCTGGTAGCAGTGGACTTAAGTTATTACAAATGGTATTAGAGGCAGTCATTGGACAGTGTGAGACACTGGTCGAAGTAGGGCAAGACTCTTTTCATAGTAGACATGTTTTAAAACTGTGAGACTGACAATAATACGTAACCACATATGATATTTACTAGTGGTGAACTTGAGCTATTATAGATTTCATTTTGAGATGTCGTATAAAATATAACCAATATGTTTTTTTTTTGTTTTTTTTTTTTTAAAGTTTAGAGCTAATTTTCTTAACATTTTTATATAGTTTAGATTTTATGATTAAAATCAATTAAAATCTAAATCATTGTAAGGTTTTCATAGTGTAACGGTAAGGGAGGCCCACTGTCGACGCATGAATAAGAAACTGTGCCAACTAGAAGCGGCGCGATTTAGAGGGCCCCACACTAAACGGTTACAATAAATGCTCTTATTTTCTCTACCAAATTTATTTCATTTTCTATTTTTCGCTATCCTCTTCCTCACGAGCCTCACGGCTTAGAGATCCAGAAGCCAAAAATCTAGCTGCGAGGGATTTTCTTCAATCGTTGTTCATCAGGTAACCTTGTTGATCTATATATGCAAACATTTTGTTTTGATTTCCCCTGGATTGATCTGATCGCAGCGATATTTGGCTGTTTTTTCTAGGTGTTTCTGAAGGCGACTTAGCGGACATTGAAGGAGCTCAACAACTTGCAGCGGGATCCTCTCTCCTCTTGCAGTGCTGGTATTTTGTTTCCTTCTATGTCATTTTTGCTTTGATGTTTGCTGCTGGTTGGAATCGGATGGTTTTGATTTTGATCTGATTGAGAAAATTCTGCTTGGATTCGTGCGTTTCAATAGCCTGGATTGTGTTGCTTGCTGATCTTAGTTTATAGGGTTGTTTCTGTGAGCTATGAATGAGATTGAGAACAATCCATGGATTCTTATGAATTCTGTCGAGGATGGTTGAGGGAGTCCCTTGGTTAATTTAGTGAATCGATTTATAAGTAAGAATACTTATCTATTGGTACGAGGTCTCTTGAGAAGTCTAAAGTAAAATTATGAGAGCTTATGCTCGAAGTGGACAATATCATACACATGCACTTGTGGAGATCCGTAATTCCTAACATATTCTTATAAATTCCTTTGAAATAAACGCATTTCATTTGAAACTTTTTGTATAAATGTATTTTTATGTACTATTTTTGAAGGAAGTTTTTGATTAAGAAGCCTTCTCACTTCTCATTCACGTCACTATTTCTTACTTCAATTCCCGAAATTTCTCATTCATAATCGAACTTTTCCTAGTTTTTAACATATATTTTTAAAATAGTTATTTCAAATAAATTTTCAATACATGATTTGTATTTTCTAATATAATTTTCACTACAAATATAAAATATTGTAATAAATAAAATAATTTCAAATGATTTTTTAATGCATAATTTGTATTTTCTAATATAATTTTTACTAAAAATATAAAATATTGTAATAAATTAAATAACATTGTAGATGATGCTCAATCATGTTTTTAAAAACTCAAATTTCAATATAACACAGTTTTCACATCATATTTGTATACAAACTCTCCGAATAAATAAATAAAGTTATAAAGAAAAAGATACATAATAAGTTAGTTTTATATATAAAGTGAGACAGGACGAGACGAAGGTTTGGGCGGAGTCGGAGAAAAAGAATATAATTATATTTTTGTCTTATTTAGTTAATGGAGAAAAATTTATTTCCACTCGAACATGTAGCGAAATGAAGAATCGCTTGGCCATTTGATTTGGTGGGCCCGATTGAATGTTTTATACCGTGTTTGTTTTATTTAACATACGTTTAATTTTTAAAATTTATAAAGATACTAAAAAAAATAAGATTATTGAAACCAGCTAAATATTTATTTAATGTAACATTTAATTCTTTATGTTTTTTTTTCTAATTGTATTTTTTAAAATTCAACTGTGTGAAATGTAAAACTTAAAATGTACATTATAATTTATTCAACCATGCTTTTAATTATAAAAAAAAAAAAAAAGATCTACGTTTAATTAATTAATTTATAAAATAAATTTTGTTTGAAAAAATGCATATCCTAAAACAAGAAGTACTAATTAATTCTTAAAAAAAAAACAGAAAGTACATAATTAAATTCAGGGCAATTTACAATAATGTGGAAAAAATTACCTGTCCCATACGACTCGCCATCCCAAGGCGATGTGATGTGAGCCATAGTGACAGTGGACTCTCTGCGAACGATCTGCACCGTGCGTATCATCGGTCTCCACCCGAGGTAATAAGCAATCAGTTCATCCCGTTTTCTTCTCGAAATCATCAATTTCCAATTCGAACATGGTATCTTTTTTTCTTTCTACATCATCTTCTTCAATCGTTTTATCAGTTACTTTCTACTTGATGAGCCTGTTGCCGTTGTAGGTTGCTGTATGAGCTTCGTTTATTATCCAGTTGTTATTTTTAGCTCAAGACTCGGATCTTTTGTTTTGCTTTAAGAACATTTTGTGGCCATACGGAATCGGTTGAGCTGAGAATTTGTTCCCGTAAAGTTTTTTTTATATTTTTATTTCACACTGAATCTTGCAATTTATTGAATTGTCTTGATCTGGATTACTTGATGCGAGTTTGATTGCATATATTTTGGCCGTGCCTACTTGTTTGCTGAAGAAAATCATGGATTAGATTGGAAATTTGGGTTCTGACTATGTTTTGTTGAGATGTAACTCGAAGTTGAAGAATGACGGAAGCAGTAAATCTCTCGTTTGGTGCAGTATTATTTAACTGATGCATCAATTGAAATTTTTTTGTACATTTTTCTATGACCTTCTGAATCAATTTTCAGGTTTTTTAGAAAGGTTTTGTGCTTACTGTATTCGGGATAGAGTTAAATAGGATTATTCTTAACAAGTCAAATTGTGGAGGTATTGTACTGACTTCCCTTCTCTTTGTTTATGCCCAGTTGTTTGCATTGTTTAGACTCTTTGTCAACTAATAATGGGACGGACTGGAAGTTCGTCTTCATCGCGTAAACCATTGACCAAGCCTGAAGAAAATGTTCCTAAAGTTGATGACAGTGTTCCTCAAACCATATCAGTGGCAAGAAGGACAAAGAGGTCACCATATGTATGGCTGTCCTTGCTTCTGTTGATCATCTATAGCTTCCGGGCCATTTATCAACAACAGTTTGAAAAATTGCCTATCCCACTTAGTGCTGAGCAGGCTGGCAAAAGAGGTTTCTCGGAGGCTGAGGCTTTGAAGCATGTCAAGGCGTTAACTTCACTGGGTCCTCATCCTGTTGGTTCCGATGCACTCGATATTGCACTGGAGGTTAATCCTTTTTCTGGGTTGATTTTAGTTTGTCCAACCTCCGTTTTGCCTTGTTATTCAACTTACTCTTTCGTACGATACATACCCATGTTTAATGTGATCACAAATGTACTCTGTCTAAAAGGATAGATAACGGTGTCTACTTTGTTAGCACGTCAAATACATGAATTGTATTTTGCAAGTATACCCAATTTATATTGATTGTCTAATAATTAGTAGGTTAGCCTTTTATCCAATGAGATTGAAGTAAAGAAAAGAGAAAAAAATGTATAGTTCAAGTTCGGCTTTGTAGAACTAAGCAAGCATGGAGTTTTAGAACTGATAGCTAGTCTAACTTGGATTTTAATACATAGGGAATACATGCCACATGATTTTTGAATTAGCATCTCTTTAGTTAATATGAGTATAGAGCATTATTTCTTGCTAGTAGTTCAAATTCTCGATTTCAATTATGTGTAGCACATTATTTTGAATTCAACCAAAGAGAGTAAGAATTTGAACCTTTGACTTTTTGGTTGAGGGTATAATGTCTCAACTAATTGAGTTATCTGGTTTGACTGTACGTAACACATTTTTAAAGTTGCAGACTGATCACTTTTTAAGGCCAATGCTTTTGTTGTTCCCTTTTCCAAAGAATTCAATTTTAGAGTTGATTTCTCTAGCCAATGCCTATTTTAACATCGTGCTCTTCAAGTAAAACCATCTATTTGACCCCCCACACCCACCGGAGAAAAATAAAGAAGAAGCCATTTCAATGAAATTGAGCTAAAAGCAGTTGCATCAGTCTATGTCGTTTTCTTCCAGCATACGTAGATACTTAAAATCATGCAATTTTTCTCAGTATGTGTTGAAAGAAGCAGAAAAAATAAAGAAAACAGCTCACTGGGAAGTTGATGTCGAAGTAGAAAAATTTCATGCAAAATCTGGAGCAAATCGTTTATCCCGTGGTCTGTTTAGGGGGAAAACACTTGTCTATTCAGATCTATATCATGTTCTATTAAGGGTGTTGCCGAAGTATGCTGATGAAGCTGAAGAAAATACAATTCTAGTGTCTTCTCACATTGACACCGTTTTCTCGACGTATGTTCTCATCAATCAGTTCTTATCACTATTATATTCTGTCCATGCAATCCTTGAAAATAATGTGCTATGCTTGTTTTAGGGAAGGAGCAGGGGATTGTAGCTCTTGTATTGCTGTTATGTTAGAGCTTGCCCGAGGTATTTCTCAGTGGGCTCATGGATTCAAAAGTGGTGTGATATTTTTATTTAATACTGGCGAGGAGGAGGGTCTCAGTGGTGCTCATAGCTTTATGAGTCAGGTTGGTATTACTTTCATGCATGATTTTCTTCTCCAGTTTTCAAGGTTAACCTTCACTTGGATTGCGTTTCTAGTACTTCCTTTTGCAATTATTATTTGTGATATAAGGTTTCCTCTAATATTATAGCATAAGAAGGAAATCAAAATTCTTTATTTTGTTTTAAGGGTGTCTGAAGAAAACAGAATAAGAAATAATGTTTATCCATAATTGACCTACCCAATTCGTTCTGAAAACTTTATGCTGATTACTTTGTCTATCTGTATATTTATACATGAGAAGAATGTGAGAACTGATGTACTTTCATCGTTGCTCCTGTAGTAAACTAAAATGAGGTGCACCACATAGTAACAGTAAGAAATTCGGATTCAAGTAGTAGAACTGATGTAGAATTTAAAATGCAGCATCCCTGGAATAACACCATTCGCCTGGCTGTTGATTTGGAAGCTATTGGTCTTGGAGGGAAGTCCGGAATATTTCAGGTCTTGACTGTAAATCATTATGTTATAAATACCATGTCACCGAGGTGACAATTTATGTATAACTGTTTGCTTCCTGTTATAATTCACTCATAATTATTTATCCGATAGACTGGTTCTCATCCATGGGCTGTCGAGACTTTTGCATCAGTTGCAAAATACCCGTCTGCCCAAATAGTGTCTCAGGTTTGTAATTCCCCCCTCTTAATCATCTTTTTTACTCGGAAATTGCTATAGTTATAAATGAGGAGTGACTTCAATCTTGTAGGATCTTTTTACTTCTGGAGCCATTAAATCTGGAACAGATTTCCAAGTTTACACAGAATTTGCTGGTCTGTCAGGACTTGACTTTGCGTTTACTGATAACACTGCAGTTTATCACACAAAGGTTCTATATTATTAACTTCTTCTTTGGAGACTTTATCTAAAAGTTTATTTTTGGCTTTTCACACGAGGTTTTATATTCAATGACGAATGGATTCTTAATCTTTTGAGGAATCCTCTGCAAGAAGCGTTTTGCATATTGATAAAGTTTTGACAATTTTTCATTTAATTGATTTAGAGAAACAACAGTTATCAAAACTTGATCATTCTTTCACGGTCAACTTAGAGAAGCTGGAAATTTAGAGATGCAACTATTATCGTTTGTGTCATAAGTATTTGTGTAGTACCATATGATGGCTTGCATCTTTACATCTCCAGCTAAAATGTTCTCTGTCGTGCCAGCCACTCAAATATGATTGGGGCATTTTCTTTTGATTTCTTTACCCAGTAGTAAGAGTTTAGTTCTAATACTATTTGTGCGGATAAGTTATACCATCAACAATCCATTTCTTTTATGTAAATGAAAAAAATGAGGGAAAATTAATGATTGAAGTTGGAGAGTTTAGATACTTGATAATCTCTTTGTGTAGATTATGAATTTGATTAAGCAATTAAGGTAATGCCTGTACATCATGCCGAGTAAGAAAAAGAATTATCGAAGTGATCTGGAAAAATATTGAGCAAATGAATCTGCATGAAAATGTTAGTATAATATCAATGTTAACTCGATTACTCTGTATATTCATTCTGCAGAACGACAAGTTTGAGCTTCTAAAACCAGGAGCTCTTCAACATCTTGGAGAAAATATGCTTGCTTTTCTGCTGCGTGCTGCTGCATCCTCTAAACTTCCGACAAACAACGTAATGGAAGAAGGGCAGAATTCTGACCAAGACAATGCTGTATATTTTGACATTTTGGTGAGATTTCTTTTTTAATCCTTAGACTTCTAACTCTTTGTTTGCATTCCACTCAAAATGTTTCCTTTTTATTAAATTCTGCAAGGAGAACTATGCATGACAATATTTCATTGGGGGGAAACATAATAGATTGGAATCACATCGTGTAAGGAAGGGAATATTGTTATTAAAATAAGATAAGCAACACATTGTACATATACTAAGGTAAGACTCTCTTACCTTTTGGATCACTGTGATGCCACTTCACATTTAAAAGTGCAAAAAGATCTTTGATGATAGCTTGGAAGAAAGACCTCATGTGGGGATTAGAGTTTCTTTCCTGTTCACTTTGGAACTCGACCCCTACAGCAACTTAGGGAGGAATATCTGTCCTACTTGCTAACATATTCTCTTCGTTACCTTTGCATGTCAATTCCATTTACCACAAAAATTTAAAATCCAAAATTGTAGAATTGAAAAAAGATGTATGGAGTACTTGATTCAGCTTCTAACACAAAACTAAACTTCTTTATGTGCCCTACAATTGATTCTTCTAGTGGCACGTTTGTTGAAATAAATTAGCACTTAGAACATGCAATATGGCCGTCCTTTTGAACTGCTGGGTTGGAATACAAGCCAAAGTAGGTGATGTAAGTAGTAACAATTATAAAATAGGGGTATAATTCAAGCCATGGGAACTACATGTGATAAAAACATGTAAGATAACCCCAAGACATGGATTGGAGCCACCTACCAAAGATATTAAGGGGTGGGTGTATTTTTTTCAAAATTGTTTCTAGAACCTGTTTTTTGTTGTCCTGAATTTAAACAATATTTGGAAAAAAACAATTTTTTGCTGTTATATTTTAATTTATTTCTTATACTAAACCTTCAAGTTAGCCTTCCTTTGGAACCTCCCACCCAGCTAAATTTTTCTCCTTGTTTTTCATTTTCATTTGAAGCCACTTGTTTGTCTCTAATTCTGTTCTTGATGGATAATGAAGAATGAAAAAATTCTTGGGCCAGATGGCTATCTTCTGTAATGTTTGTTTCTCAAAACCTTCATTTTGGCCATCCTTTGGAACCACCACGTGCATTTTTCTGCATTTTTGTTATTTTCAGTTTGCTATTTGTTTATTATGCCCAACTTGTCAGGGATCATACATGATTGTGTATCGGCAAAGATTTGCAACCTTGCTTCACAATTCAGTGATCATCCAATCGCTTATGATATGGACTACATCTTTGGTTATGGGTGGTTTTCCAGCTACAGTTTCACTGGCATTGTCATGTTTGAGCTTGATTTTAATGTGGACATTTTCACTAAGTTTCTCTGCTTCCGTTGCCTTCATTCTACCAATAATATCACCGTCACCTGTTCCCTATGTTGCAAGTCCATGGTTGGTAGTTGGGTTATTCGCTGCTCCTGCTTTTCTTGGAGCATTGGCTGGTCAATATGTTGGTTTTCTTATCCTTCAAACATATTTATCTAATGTATATTCGAAAAGAGAGCAGGTGTTGCCTTCTATCCGTGAAGAACTGATCAGGTTAGAGGCTGAAAGATGGCTTTTTAAAGCAGGATCTTTTCAGTGGCTCATTTTTCTGATTATAGGCAATTACTATAAAATTGGATCATCCTATTTAGCCCTTGTTTGGTTAGTTTCTCCAGCATTTGCATGTAAGTTTAGAATTCAGCCCTATCTTTTCTGAAAATACTTGTATTTATTTTTTATTTTGACATTATTGAGTAAGAAATTTAATTCTCAATTTTAAACTAGCTACGTGTTCTCACTGTCCAGATGGCTTGCTAGAAGCAACTTTAACTCCTTCAAGATTTCCAAAGCCTCTGAAACTCGCAACTCTGTTGATTGGCTTAACAGTACCACTTTTAGTTTCAGCTGGAACTATTATTCAGTTGGCTAGCTTTATCATTGGAAGTGCAGTCCGATTTGATAGGTATGCTATTTATGACATTAAACTGAAATTTAGTCTAGTTTTGTTTTTGTTATTTTACGAAACTGCGCTTACATTGAGTAAAATGAAAGGAAATACAAGGACAAACAGAAAACAAGCCCAAACAAAAGGAGTCTTGAATCTAACTGCAAATAAGAGCCCCAATCCAAAAGAACAAGACTAAGCTCATAATTACAAAAATGCCAATTGATTGAAGCCCATAAGGAAACATTAAACCTGGCAACCTACCAAACCTCTTCACCAGATCTATCAACCTTTCTAAAGATTCTATTTTTCATTTTTGTTATGAAGGCATGAAAAAGTGTAGAGAAAACTTTGACTGTTGCTGACTTGATACATAGATCGCAAGTGAATTCATGGAAGGGGTTGGCTTAGTAATGTTGATTACCTCGGAGGTTGCTTAATCTAGTTATGTTCTGATTTACTATGTCAACGATAAGGTAAGGGAGATGTTTATTTTAAGTTGTCTGGTGCAACCATGCAGGAAAGAAGACATATTGGAAGGTGTAGGGAAAGAAAGAGATTGCAAAGGTCCAAGCGCTTGTCTGTAATTATAAAACAAAAATTTGGAGGTAAAAGGATATTGCGGGAACCATAAAGCGTTGCTTAATATGCATTTCTATAGGAAATAGAGACTATCTTTAGCAAAGCAGACAAAAGGGGATGGGGAAGATTAGATATTAATCCACTCATAAGCAATATAGTCACATAAATCCTCAACAGAAAGTTATATTGATCTTTTTTATCTAAATCACACACATGATAACTCTCAACCCATCATCAAAATGATCTTTGTCTTGACCTTAAAGGATGACTGGAAAGAAGCTGGGAAATGTTTTCTTTAAAGCCATGATGGAAGCACGAAGGCTAGAAATTGTAAAGACGCCTTCCCATCTCCTTTTTTGAATTCACGTTTAAAGAAGATATGATTCTGATCTTCTGAACTATGCATAATGAGCCAGCTTTGGTTAAGGAAATCAGTGGAAAATCTTTTCTACAACTTATTACAGTATTAATTTCTTCTATTGCCAAAGACTAAATAGGGGGTTTAATCTTCTTATAGATATGTATGTATACATATTCCAAGTAACTTTTGTTATGGCTGGCAAAGAAGTTTATCTTTACCAGTTAGAAAATTAAAGTTGGATTTAATAGAGAATAGCCCAGATTCTTCTAATAATGTAAAGATGCCTCAGCTCGACTTGTAACCTCCTCTAGCTCGGCTAATTGTGTTAAAAAAAATTAAGGGAGAAATGATTTCTCAAAATGTGTAAAATTAAGGTGAACATACAAATCAATAGCTGCCAAATCAGATATAACTAAATTCTCAATTCATTCTTTTGAGCTATCCCATGAAATAAATTCTTGATTTATTCTATATTTCTTATATCATCTAACTTATCTCCTCAAATGGAAATGATAGTTCACTAAAATGGCTGTCTTGCTGTAAACATAAGGTGTTCTGTAAACATAGAAACTTAATGTTGAATTTCAATATTCTCAAACCATCTCTGTATAGAAAATAACCGCAAATTGCTTCATGTGGGTAGGAAAAGAGATGCGATTCTTTGATCATGAAAGGACTATAAACTGGGCATGTATATTACCAAATACCTACTAAAGCTTTCCTCTGACTTAAGATTGTGGAAAGGTCGAGGCCAGTGAAGGCTTACTGAGCTGATAACCAAGAAAGAAGTGAGCCCTGTTGCGAGGATCATTTGATCATCCTACTTTGTAGACGCCTATTTGCAAGAATATTTCAGTCTTTCCATATGATTGGTTGACTGTTTTTGCACAAAACTGTACCATGTATAGCGTATTCATATGATAATGTTAGAGGTGTTCTATACACATAAAAAATTTCATTGTTCATACCATATCATCCACATCTCAAGGCTTCCCCTCATGACTCTCATCTTTTATTTGTTTTCAATGATTTGCAAGATTCTGTGGAAATATGTACTAAATTCTCTGTTGATCGTTTCCAGGAATCCAGGTAGCACTCCAGAGTGGCTGGGGAGTATGATAGTCGCTGTTTTTGTTGCTGTTGTCTTGTGTCTGACCACCGTCTACCTATTGTCATATCTTCATCTCTCAGGTCTTTTCTCCAGTTGATATATCCATCTTTTTGTACTATATAGAATAGATCATGTCGTAGATGCCACTTATAAAGTTAGAAGTTCATTATTTAGATGTTCTTTAACGGACTATTAGCAACAAACATTTTGAGATGGTTGAGTCTTTTGTTGCATGTAATTACAACCTCAAAGATTATTTTAATTTTTTCAATGAAAATACGTTGCATTTTCTAGAAAGTCCTTCCTAGTTCATAAAGTGAGCAGATAGTATCTTCATATATGTTTATATAGAAAAGAAATGCTTATTTTGAGGAAACAGAATTTACAAAAGGTGGAAGGGAGGACTACTTGTCCGGCTGAATTTGACAGGGAACCCTCGTTAAAACTTGTCCAACCGAAAAACAGAAAGATGAAATAGATTAGAAGAGCTCTCTGCTTGGCCAATTTTCTTTAAAGAAATCTTCAGGAAGACAAATTCAGTTAGAAACATTTTATGATTCACTCCAACTAGAGAGCCTCTTTTTGATTCTCCTAGTTGGATTTTATAAGCACATCTTGTCGCAAAAGGCTATGCCCAAATCTAGAGATTGATTATTCTTACACACTCTCCTCTTGCTAAATTAACTTCTATTCAACTGTTTTTCTTATTGGTTGCTACTCAACGTTGGCCTTTGCATCGGCTTGACATTAAGAATGTTTATTTCTACATGGTGATCTTCTAGAGGAAGTTTATATGGAGCAACCATTTGGATTGTAGCTTAGGGGAGAGTAATAAAGTTTGTCGCCTTAGTAAATTTTTGCTAATGAGAATCAAGAAGGTACTTTTTTGTCACAGCGAAAATATGTACCGGATTTGTTATCTTTTACAGGAAAATTAAGAATCAAACCATGTAGTACTCCGATATATGATTGTACATTCCTTTAATTATGATTGTATAATTTAGGATTTTCTTTCATTATGATGTATAGTGTTCTTTCATTATGATCGTACATTCCTTTAATTTAGGATTTTCTTGTATATATATATATATATATCGGAGTCTCTGATATGAAACACAGTTGAATAAGTTTTCTAACAAGTATCATGTTATATGCTTGTGGTGCAGGAGCAAAAAGATCAATAGTATTTGCAACTTGCCTTCTATTTGGCTTTTCAATCGCTACTGTGGTATCTGGCATCGTCCCACCATTTTCTGATGTCATAGCCAGAACTGTAAATGTAAGTTCTTTCAATTCAACCTCAAATTCATTCATTCTTCCTGTGCTGATAATGCAATCCTAATCTTCATTCCAACCATCTAAGCTTTCTTCATTCCAACAATCTAAGCTTTAAGCTTTTGTTGAAGCTATAATCCTTGAATCAAAGAAATTAGCACTTCCTTGTACAAAATTCCGATCAACCACGAAACAAGGCTAGAATTAGATTACCTCTTAAGATCAAAGATCTAGGAGGAAGATTTAGAATATTGTTCTAAATTGAGTTACTCCACAATCAAACTTGATCAAGGCTTGATTGAATGGTTTGGATGCAATCTACCACAAGAATGACTTAAAATCTTAGAAATGGCAAAGAAGATATTCAAATTTCTAAGGGTGAAAGTCTTAATAGCTCAACTTCATTCATCCAAAATCTCATAGTCTTCCTCTCTACATACCATTTCGTGGGTATTTATAACCTCCCCACAAAAGAAACCTCCAACCCTTCAAATGGCCACTAAAAGAAGTTAGTGACCATGATTGACAAGTTCTTCCCACTGCCCTTCAAATGCCCTCTAAAAGGAGTTATGAAATAAAAATAATAAATAAAGTCTTCAAAGAAATTATCAATCAAGTGCTATTTATGACAATTATATGGTTCACTTCAACCTTGCAAATATTAATTTTCAAAGCTCCAAATGGTATGGTAGATGAAGGATGAACACTTGTTGAATCTTCTTGGTCTTGGATCGTATAAAAGGTACAAGTTAACTTGTGGAACGCCATTTTATCATGTGCGCTTGATCAAATTGTAACTTCTGTTATTCTTTTTTTGCCTATTGAATTGTCCGTACTTAGTAGCTTTACATCAGCTCATAAAAGTCCCTGCATGATTCAACTCTAACTATTATTTCATAATCAAATATGATCACATCGTTATATCATTGAGGGAACTTACTGTCATTATTATGTACTGATAAACACTTTTTCAAACACCTAAAGACAAACTACAAACCAAGAAAAGAGAACAAAAAGTGGCTTCAAGGCAACTCACATTTTTTTTTCATTTGAGTTTAAGAAAACTAGAAGAATAGATCAAAATATAATTGAAAATTTGGACTATGGTTAAGTTGTAAGAATGTAATAGATTTTTAACTTTAAATTATGTTTGTGCATAGTGATGTAGGACACATGGAATTGAATTAGAGATATAATGAGTAAATATTAGTACGTAAATAGGAAAATTGGCTAGAAATACGGGGAAAAGTTGATTAAAGAGAATTTGGGCAAGAGAACACAAGGAAGACCGTGATGCTTCAATTTTTTAGCTATATTATTATTCAAATTTAGCATTTACTGGCTCTAATAAAATGGTTTGTGATGAGTTGATAGCCATTCTGCTATTTAGTTGGAATGATGTAGCTTTAGAGCATTGGCTGTTATATTTCTAAAAAATATTATTGTCACAGGTTGTCCATGTTGTAGATACGACAAAAAAATACGGTGGAGAGCAAGATCCTATCTCATATGTATCTCTATTCTCTACAACTCCTGGAAAGTTGACCAGGGAGATTGAACATATCAAAGAAGGGTTTACATGTGGTAGAGATAAACCTATTGATTATGTTACCTTCTCTGTTGATTATGGTTGTTGGACCCATGAAGGTGGTGAAAATGGGTGGGACAAGTCTGATATTCCTTCGCTGCTGGTCGACAGCGATGTTAGCAACAATGGAAGAATTACAACTATTTTAATTGATACTAAGGGTTCTACGCGTTGGTCTCTTGGTATCAACACTGATGAAATCAAAGATTTCAAGTTTAAAGGTAATGAACAATTGATAAATGCTAATTCTTTCCTCGCTTCTGCTATATGCTTCTGTCTATTTATACTTCTGTTTTCTTTACGGTACAAACCAAAGGCTTGTTCTCTTATAGATCAAAATGTTGAAAAGTGGAAGGATTGCTAGACGTTTTTGGGGTGCTTTTACTTGAAATACTTTCATCAAAATTGTTTCTATTATAAAATACCATGGTGAGGAAGTATGGGTGTGGAAAGAAGCTAGTGAAGGGAAGTGTGTAGAGAGAATAAGTGAAAGGTGCCTAATGGGAAGTTAGTCCAAGAAAATGGGTACAAAGGGGAGAGGTTAGTGAGAGAAGCTTGTAGAGAATAGTTAGTTATTGAAAGTGGGTAGAGAGAAATTAATGAAGCCATGCATGAGAAAATGTGTAATGAAGGATTAAAGGTGAAGTGCTCGAGTTCAAAGCACTTGATAAATACTTCAACGGTAAAGGCCCAAGCTCACTGCTAGCAGATATTATCCTCTTTGGGTTTTCTCTTTCAGGCTTCCCCTCAAGGTTTTTAAAACGTGTCTGTTAGAGAGAGATTTCCACACCCTTATAAAGGGTGTTTCATTCTCCACCCCAACCGATGTGGGATCTCACAATCCACCCCCTTCGGGGCCCATATAAGGGTGTGGAAACCTTTTCCTAGCAGACGCGTTTTAAAAACCTTGAGGAGAAGCTCGAAAGAAAAAGTTCAAAGAGGATAATATCTGCTAGCGGTGGTGGATCCACATCCCTTCGGGGCCCATATAATGGTGTGGAAACCTCTCCCTGGTAGATCATTTTAAAAATCTTGAGGGAAAGTCCGAAAGAGAGTCCAAAAAAGATAATATCAGCTAGTAGTGGGCGTGGGCCTTTGCATCAACTTTATGGCCTAGGGAAAGTAATTTCAACCGTAGTAAAAGAATTTTGTGACTGTAAACTAAATTTATGGCCTATGGAAAGTAATTTCAACCGTAGTAAAAGAATTTTGTGACTGTAAACTAAATTTATGGCCTATGGAAAGTAATTTCAACTGTAGTAAAAGAATTTTGCGACTGTAAACTAAATTTATTTTGTCTGGCTCAGGCGAAGAAGAACTGGTTCCAGTTGGCGATAAGAACAGTGTAGATGGGTGGCACACTATTCAATTTGCAGGAGGAAGGGACTCGCCCACAACTTTTTCTCTAACTCTGTTCTGGAAAAACAACTCAACCAAATCGGTAGAAGCTAATAACACAGTTCAGCCTCCACTTCTAAAGCTGCGAACTGATTTCAACAGATTAACTCCAAAAGCAGAGAGGGTAATTTCAAAGCTTCCTTCCTGGTGCTCCCTATTTGGCAAGTCTACTTCTCCCCTTACCTTGGCCTTTTTGACTGCTCTTCCTGTTCATATCTAGAACCTAGAAAGTATGCTTGAAAAAGAAACTTAGTTTGCCTTTTTCATTTTTTATGGTACATAGTGCATTCATATTGATCTGAAGAATAGCTGGTCTGATTGAATTGTTCTCATGTCGATTTAAATAAGTTAAATTATTTAGCATGATTATGTGACTCTGTCACACATGTAAACTTGTATTGATTGAATACGTTGATATTGTTATTTTCAGCCAATAAATACTCGACACATCAATCATTGTCGTGTCTTTGTCTCTTGCATAATTAGGGTTTATATTTACAAATTCTATTACTTTGTAGTTCAACGGTGGTGATTATTTTGCCTTAATGAACTTTCAATCTTTGATCAAAGATATATGTGACATTCTACATTGGTTGGAGAGTGGAACGAAGCATTCTTTACAAGAGTGTGGTAACCTCTCCTTAGTAGACACATTTTAAAAACCTTGAGGGAAAGCCTGAAAGGGAAAGCCCAAAAAGGACAATATTTGCCCGCGATGGACTTAGGCTGTTACAAATGGTATCAGAGCCAAACTCCAGGTGATGTGCCAGCAAGGAGGCTGAGCCCCGAAGGGAGGTGAACACGAGGCGGTGTGCCAGCAAGGTTGTTGGACCCCAAAGGGGGTGGATTGTGAGATCCCACATTGGTTGGGGAGGAGAACGAAACTTTCTTTACAAGGGTGTGGAAACCTCTCCCTAGAAAACGCGTTTTAAAAACTTTGAGGTAAAGCTCAAAAGGGAAAACCCAAAGAGGACAACTATCTGCTAGCGGTGAACTTAGGCTATTACAATATGTCTTTATTCGGTGCTTTATTTTAGCCCTAAGTGTACTAAGTTTAGAGAATTGATGATATGAAGTATTAATCTTGAGTTCAAACTCTTCCATTCATTTTTTTTTCATTAATGTTTTTGGGTATTATTAAAAAGATACCTTTTGATTAGATAACCAAAATTTTGAAAAATTGTTTATCTTAATGAAAATTTAAATTACATTATTTTATTTAACACACTGTGTAATTCCTTTTTTTCTAATTGAATTATGTTTTTGTGTGTTTTGAGGAAAACATCTTTTCATGTGATAAATAATTCTCACCATACTTTCATTGAAAGTAACATCAATCATTGATTTAATTCTTTTTACCTCTTTTTTAATTTAAATGAAAATTCAAATCAAACTTTTTTTCTACCTAAAATTTGAATTTGAAAATAACACATTGGAATCTTCAATTTCAAATATATGTATTAAAATATTTTTTCAAGTAAAAAGTAACACTTTTATCATAATTTCCCAAAGTTGAAAAGAAGATTAGAAAATTGTTTTGGCTTAGTTTGTTTTATTAGGGTTAAATTATTTATTTGGTCCTCAACTTTTAAAATTTATTAAAAGAAATTGTTAAAAATTATTAAAAGAAATGGCTGACTTTTAAGTTTATATCTATTTTATCCGAAATAAACATATAACTTAATAATATTTATAAAAAAAACTCATTTAACCTTTTATCTTTATAAAAAAATGTAGAAAAATATAATGAAAATTGAAAATATCGATCAAGTTTGGTTGAATTTTGGTAGAGTTGGTTGGATTGAGACAACCTTCCAAATTGCTAAAAGCACCCTCCAAACTAATTTGAATTCTTTATAAACTTTTTCATTTCATTTGGTTAAATTATAAGGTCGTGATACAATAGGTAACGATATAGATCCATCGCTAGCAGATATTGTCCTTTTTGGGCTTTCCTTTTCGGACTTCCTCTCAAGGCTTTAAAACGCGTCTGCTAGAGGAAGGTTTCCACACCATTTGTAATGACCCAGATCCACCACTAGCAAATATTGTCCTCTTTGGACATTCCCTTTCAGAGTTTCCCTCAAGGCTTTAAATTGTCCTCTTTGGACATTCCCTTTCAGGGTTCCCCTCAAAGCTTTAAAACGCGTATGCTAGAGAGGAAGGTTTCCCCACACTTAAAGGGTGATTTGTTCTCCTCCCCAACCAAGGTGGGACATCTCACAATAAGTTGTAGCCTATAAAAACCTGCTTGTAGAAATAAATGGATTAGAAGGACGCGAGAGGTAAAAGGCATAAGAAAAGATTCCCTAATGATCTCAGTTGGAGATCGAATAGCACGTGTTCATGGATTGAAGCTCACTTAGTAAAGCATATGACTGAAAACCCTCGTGTCGAGAATGTAAAAAATTTCTGAAATTTCACTAAACAAAAGCTGAGAACTTTCACTAGAAATGAAGTGCAAAAAGAATTAGGAAGAAATTGAGAAAGAAAAAGAATTGCAAGGTTTTAAGGACCTCCTACCCTTCCTTCACTAAGACTGTAAGACATACCCTAAAGTTTTAAGGACTAAAACTGAATACCAAAACTCTTTAATCTCTCTCTCTCTCTAACCTCAATAGCTCCATATCACTTCTTCTTCCTCCTCCACCTCTAATTTGGTACCTAAAATGAGTCCTAAACCTGTACACAAAACAACAACCACCACCCTAAAGTAAACACAACTTCTACTACTAGACCGAACAACGACCCTCCCACCCCGACATCCAACGCTCTGTTCTTCGAGACCAATCCCGGGCTGGGATCGGTTCTCGAACTACCGTCCTTCTTCTTCTTCCTCTTCCTCTTCACATGTAATCCATCGAAATTGCGCTGTTTGTGTTTGGAATCAGCTCTGGTTGCACGGTTATGGTGATCACATTTGCAGCTGTTTTCTCGTCCGTCTTGTTTCTCATTTCCAGCACCTTCTTGTGAGAGTTCGAGTGCAATGATGGGATGAAAGTCGGACTCGCTGCTGGTCGATACTCCGGGAACAGTCTACCAGACTTATACCGAACCCCACATGCATTACAAAGAGTTTTCGGTCCCATTGGTCCTGCTCTCCATTGTGGAGTCTTGGTTATCTCACAATGCATACATTTTCTCATCGACTGCGATGGCGAGTTTTGATTCACCGCCCCTTCTAATGGGGCGAGCGAAAACGACAACTTGATTTTCTTGTTCTTCTTTTGCATTCCTAACCCGCCGGGCTTCGGCATTTTGATCAAAGGTCGGGACTCGGCGAAGTTATCGGAGTCCGAGGTAGTCTTCGGGGCAATGACTTGCAATACCTGATGATGATCATGAGTTGTTTCGGAGACGGAGGAGGCAGGGGAAATAAGCTGAATTGGGGGACGGGGACAGAAGGATGCAGGGCGAGGGCGCTTGCTACGAGCACGGCCACGCTGCTGGGCCGGGGTGGCGATGGTCGGTTCGGGGCTGCGGGGCAGGCTCTTGTCACTAGAGCAAGAGCTGCTACTTTCAAGGACAGAAACAGGGCTAGAGGTTTGGAATTGGGTATGGGTCAAATCCTTAGGCTCGTCTTTGCTCATTGTTGCAAGGCTTCCACCACAGAATGAATCCTCAACAAAATTTGATAGCCATTCCAATTGAACAATATCTTCATACTGTAAAATAAATTTAAAAAATAAACAAAAATCCAGAAGAAATACTAACCGGAACAGAGAGCTCGGCCGACAAATCAGAGTTTCTATTAGCCGAGAACACAGAGTCGGAACCAGGCAGTGCTTCAGACTGAGTTGACCAAATGGTTGGAAACGAGTTGCCCGAGTCGCCGCCCTTCGCCGGCGGCAAGCCGACGTCGACATCCTCCACCGGGAAATCGAGGAGGTCGTCGATGTGGTCGAAGAAACTGCCGCAATCTATGTCGTCAACAAAGCTATTACCGACCATTCTGGCGATTTTTCTGTCTTTTTTCTTTCTGTCTGAAAAAGAAAAAGAGAAATTGTAAGAAGAAGATAAGGGGGTCTGCATTTTAAGATGAAGCTCGGTTTGGTAAGTCTGTAAAACATTAAATAAAACCGCGTGGCGTAGGTTAGCCAATTCTATACGTTATAATTTCATTTCCTTCTTGGCTTTTAGGGTAAAAAAAAAGGGTCCGTTTTTTGAAAATCGAAATGGGTTTGTCGGGGATTGTTAAGAGATAGTTTAGAACAAACCTTTAAGTTTGAGATTTGCAGTGAAAATGGGGAAATCTGAGCTTCAAAACCTGCAAAAAAAAGGGGTTGGAGAAGTGAGCTCTGTTTTTTATTTGTAATGCGTTAAAAAACAGAGCATTTTGCTTCAGTTTCTGGAAAAACAGAGAAGAAATTTGGGTTGAAGAGGGGTTTTGATTTACAAAACTTACGAAACTCGTCGATTTTATGTTTCAAACTTCAATTATTCTGGGTTTTCTTCACATTCGAAGCAATCCCAAAACGCCCATTTCCCCTTAAGGTTTGCTCAAACAAAATGAAAAACCCTCAAATTTCAATGTCCAGAAAACCCCATTTCCAGTTAACAGAGACCCAGAAGCGATAAGAACACGAAGAACAGGAAGAACAGGAAGAAGAAGAAGAAAGCAATGAAAAAGAAGCAAAACCCACCTCAAAAAGCTGAACTAACAGGTCGTAAAGGAGGCCATTTCCAGAGAGAGAGAGAGAGAGAGTATGTAAGGATGAGAGAGAAGGAGAAGCTAAAAAGGAAATGAAAGAGAAGAGATGTGGGTGTGCAATGGTAGGTGAGGCTACTCCTTCATTGCTAATGCTAGCTGTCTCTTTCCCATTTTACCCTTCCTTCTCTTCTCTCTCTTCACCCTTTCTCTCTCCTCTTATTACTCTCTTACCCTTCTTAACCTTACCCAAACATTTACTTACTGTTCACTAAAACCATGCATTACCCTTCTTTATTTCTCCAAATTTAACCTAATTCATGTACTAATAGGTAAAGTTTCGAATGTCACCGTCACGTCCTAAGAAATAAAATTCGAGAGCATAAGAGACATTTTGATCGTACATTATAAAATCAAATTTCAAAAGTATATGTAGAAGAGTAGATGTTCGACAAATCTACTGGACACACAATTTCGAGATTATAAAGTCAAACAGTTCAACTCGTAAATTAAATTGAGCTGAGTTGGCTTATAGATTTTCTTATTATAATTTATTTTATTTAAAATAATTTTTAACTAGTGTGAAAATAATTAAATATATAATGTAATTGAGTTGTAAATTTTAATTAAATATTTTACTGACTATATTTTAATAAATTATCTGTTGAATTTATTATTTAATAAAATTTATTTTAATAAAAATTCGATTGAATTTAAAAAAGGACTCAATTCAATCCATAAATACCTTTAAAAAATCAAATAAAAATAATAATAAAAACAAATAAATAAAAATGGTGGATAATATCACCCAAAAAAATAAAGTTTTACACGTTTTAAAAAGTGAAAAAAATAATGAGTTAATGAAAATAAGTTAAAATTAAATATGTCGGTGCAAAGTTATTTTAATATTTTAATAAATTTTATTTTTAAAATTTTATAATCATGTGACATGTTTTTTAATGGGTCGTACATTACATTACCTATAGTACTCTTTAAGCTAAGATTTCTTTTTTTCTATTTAATTAATTATGACTATTTTCTCCAAATCATTTATTCTTATTATATAACTTTAGATTTACTTTATATGTTAAATAAAGTAATATTATGAATAACAACTTTTTTTCATTCAATATTTCTATTTTAATATAAGTTATTTTAGAATTATATCTACTAAAAAAATAACTTAATAAATTGAGATTATATGATAGAAAACTCTAATTTAAAATTAATTTTTTATTTTATTTAATAAAATATCATGGTTATACTAAAACGCTCATTTGAATTTAAATCACTTATCTATTTTTATAAAATTAATATAAGAGACGAGCGAACAAAAATTCAAATTTCATTAAATTTAAATTCACAAATATATTTAAGTTTTTAATATATATGAGACGGAGATATATTCTAGATTTTTTAAAACTTTAAATATAGTAAGTGATTGATAATACTCCATTCAAGATATTAGGTAATAAATCAAATATTTTTAAAAATCACAATTAATTGAGCTTTTTTGGTATAATTATTATAAATAAATAAATAAATTATAACTTATATAAATATAAAATTATAAAAATAATTCGTCCATTGTATATGTGTAATATTTTTAATTTGTATTATTGAAAATGTCGTGTATTAAATTAACAATTAAAATAGTACAAAAAAAGTACTGATTAAAATTATTAAAGGTTAGAATTGTCCTAATTAAGTTAATTAAAATTGTCATTAATTATTTTTAAAAAAATTAATTTTGAACTATAGGTTATAATTTTAAATTCAAAGTTCTGCATAAATAACACCTTCATTGTCCCATTTTTTTTTATTTTTTTACAAATATTGAAAATTTAGCCACTTTTAGAAAGCACCATTTTAAAAATATTTAATAATATTAGAGTTAAAACATTTTATTTTAAATTACGTTATTTAGAATCTACGTTTCACACGTGATTTAATTTTCTTAAAAGGAAAATTATATTAAAAAAAAAAAAAGTCAATTGTAATGTAGCAAAATATTAGATATATTTTTTAAAAAAATATAATATTTCTAAAAATTTATTTAAGATATTAAAAAGTCGAGTAAAATGGCAACCCGAGCATAGTACTAATGAAGAGGGTTTTAGGGTTTTTGTTTGATTTAGGGTTTAGAAATAGGAAAAAGGTAAAATGGACAGAAAATATTACCATATTAATTAATTAATTAGTTATTGGGTTTTTTTTTAATATAATTGTGGAAGGTTAATAAAAGTGACAGCACAACCAAAACAATATTTAAAAGAATTAAAATTAAAAAAATAATAAAATTAAAAAAAAATAAAAAGTTTGGTTTATTGGGCCTCTTTCTCTCTCTTCCTCTCTCTCTCTTATATTACTTCATAAATACTTTTTTTTCATCAACCATCAATAATTCTTTCTTCTATATTACTCTCTCTTACACCATCAATTTTGTAACATCTAAGGAACCTTTTATTATTATTATTATTATTATTATTATTATTATTTATTTTTTTTATTCACTTTCTCTTTCTCTCTCATACCTGGCTTGGGATGCACTCTTAGAATCCATTTTTTCAAAAAAAATAAAAAAATAAAAAAATAAAAATGGAGTTCTAGGGTTTTTCGTTTTTTTTCGGGGAAGGAACGGACTCTTCAAGGTCATGGATTCAGTGGTATTATAAAGCATAGCACTTTGTAGTTTGGAGTGTAAACATGGTACGAGTGGTCTTTTTGTAATATAAACTATAATTTTATGTTTAAATTATGGCGTTAAAGATAAGGTAGATTTGAACATTTGACTTATAATGAAAATTGACTAATACCCTTCGAGCTACATTGATACTATTGTGACACTCAAGTAAAGGAGATGTACATGAATGAACCGAAAGTCGCATCCGAGTTTAGTGATCTTGAGGATGTGGTGGCTAAGAAAGATTTAGAATTGAAAGTTATTACTTATACCAACAAGATGCACCTTCATTTTTTGTGGCTGGATCACAGGAACTCTAAGGTTAAGCGTGTCTTGCTTTGAACAATTCTATATTAGGTGACCTCTTAGAAATTTTTATAAAATGCATGAGTGAGGACAAAATATGCTTGAAGGACTCGTGTTGGTCTGTATGGATAATCTTCACTTTTAGAAGTAATGAATAAATAACTTAACCATGGCTCAAGGGATGCAGGGAATGTCGAGGTCATCAGGTGCCAAATTTGGATTCTAAACACTAATCCAAATCCTAACCATGAGTCGTTATAACTATTAATTTGGATTGTTTTTTAAATCGACCGTGGGATAAAATAATTCAAATTCCTAATCTCTTAGTCAAAAATATATATCTTGATGGTCGTATATAATATTCATATGCAAAAGGAAAAAAAAAACTCAAAATTAGTGGGGAACCAAAATCTTTCCAGCTAAAATATTTATTTTTAAAAATTCATGTGTGTTGAGGACATGTTTATTAATAATATTATATAAATGAAGTGCACATGGATTATTTTTGTTTGATTTAGACAAAGTTGTAATTTAATGTTTGTAACAAAAATATAAATAATCTATATATTTCAACTTTGGCTTTAATTTTAAAAGCTTAAAACTAAATTTAATTTTGATTTCATTATCAATAATTAACAAAATATATAATTTATTTTTGTGACACCCGAATAAGAGAGGAATGCATGAATGAACTGATATCACATTTGAACGAGAGCGATCCCGACGATTAAAAAAAGCTTAAACGGACTGAAAATCACTACCTATACCAACAAAGTGCACATTTCTTTTCGGTAACTCAGTCATAGAAACTTCATAGTTGAATATGTCAACTTCGAATGCATGAATATGGCAGGAACATAAGGTGCCAAGTCTAGATTTCGAACGGTTGCAATTTATTATTATTATTTATATTTTAAAATTAGGTTTGAATAATTATAAATGTGAATATTACACGACAATGATGAGTTGTAAATGGAGTACTAAAATCATTAAAGGACCGTCTAATTTGGTAAAAACATCCTTAAAAAAAACAAAAATTAAAACTGCATTACACGCACTCATTTCAAATTTGTACATTTTAAGAAATTTCCACGAACCTAACCTAATTCCTAATTCTTTTCAAAATTAAATTTATATCTATAATATTAACATTCATATTTTTTTAATTTCTGATTAAATTACCAATAGAAGAGAGAATATTTAAATTCATATACAAATGTTTATTTAATATGTGTAGGACTTCGTAGTCGAATTGAGGCCGAGAATGGACCAGAAAGTGAAAAAAAAATATCTTACGGGAATTATATTTCTCATCCCGGCACCCATCTCGACTAATTTTTTCTTTTTATTTTATGTATTTTTATTTTAGTAATAAGCTTTAAAAATTACATTGTAATTAAAGATGTCAACGGAACGGGACTGAGATGAAGAAGCATTCCTCCACCCTTCTTATTTCATTTCTAATACTGACAAAATTAGTAATAAGCTTTAAAAAAAAAAATTGTTATAGCCGTTAGTAATCCACCGACCCTTCTTACTAAGGGTCAGAATTTCTTCGAATATATAATTCTTTTAAAATAGTTTTGTAATTAATAATTTACGTTATTATGAATCTAATAATATTTCATAAATAAATAATGTATAATTATATTTAGAAATTATGTTAATGAAACATTATAATTGATGTAATATTATTTTATAAAAAAAATAATTATACGGAGAATTGGCCTATTTTTAAGAATAAATTAAAAAAAAATAAAAACAACGAAAAAAAAGGCTCGGAGGAAAACTTCTATCTCGATCATTAAAAAAATAAATAAAAAATATTTCGGGAATAAAATTTAAAATTTAAGGACGGGAATGGAGGTGGAGACGAAGAAGTCTTACTTATAAGTGGAGTAGATTTGGAAAGAGACTCGATTTAAATTTATATTATTTAAAATCTTAATCCATGATAATGTAAAGAAAGAAATGAAGAAAAAATTGGCGAATTGAGTCAAATCACTTTGATTTTGCTCTCATTGTCAACAAATCACAATAATGAATGTAGTAGGCACATGCATATGCACATGCTACCACATTCATAACCCACATGGCCTTGCATCTATTTTTCTAACCCTTTTTTTTCGTATTTAATACCCATTTGTACCCTTCATTTACCTTAATTAATTCTCCCTCTCTTAATTTTCTTAATTTCATTACCATTATTCACTCGTTAAATATACAACTTTAGGAGATGTTTCCTTCTTATGATTTCTCGTCACGATATTTTTTTTTGTCATGGTAGGACGATTTCTTTTGTTTAAATTAAAATGATTGAAAATGAGTTCGTTGTCCCCTTTCATTTACGAACTGGAGGGTTCAAAATAGTAATCGATGTCTTATCTAACAAGTTATACTTAGATTATCTGTAGTAGAATCCACATTAAATTATTTATCTGTGTATAATAAAAACTTTAAAAATTAAACTATACGTAGGAATATAATATCTAAAGGAAGTATTACAAAATTTTATAGTCAAACTGTTGAACTATGTTTAAATTGGATATAAATTTTAAATTAGAAATTTGATATAAATTTAAAAATAAAATTATTGGACTTTCCGAAAATTCAAATTACAAGAGGAAGCATATGTGGTTGACGTGTCGCTTCAAAATGGGGTAGTTTTTTGGATAACGAAGAGACGTGGCACCACGCGCCGATTGTCGGCTCAATTTCCTCCGATAGCGCCGTGGTGGTCACGCACACGTGCACGTGAGTTCCATGAGCGAGAGAAATGAAATGACGTGACTACGTAACTTTTAATAAAAAAAGTTAAATAAATAAATTATCCGCCGAGGGGGTATTAACGTAACTTCGCAAGAAAAATCGCAATATATAAAAATTAAAAATATCATAGCGCTTACGTGACATATTCCGGCGGAATATTCGGGAGTGAGTGATAACGTGGCAAGTACGCGGAGGCATGTAAGAAGCCACGTCTAATCTAAGTAGGACCCACTCCCACGTTTCCTTCCTTCTGATATGCTGGAACAGCAATTTGATCGGCTTGATTGGTCGTCCTACTGTGCTTACTGTAGAGCCCATGCACACAATCACCGCCTTACTTCACCCCCCGGACTCCTTCAGTACGGTCAATTTTTTTTTTATAAAAAAAAATTATATTATACAAAATTTAATAATATTTTTCATTTCAATAAAGAAAATATATTAATTGGTCAAATAAATTTAATAATTTTCATGACATAATCCGAACATATTTTTAAAATTTATAAAATAAATTTTTTTAGGTAAGTTTTATTGAAAATATATTAAAAAAAATGAAACTTAAAAGTCTCGAAAATTTAATAATTTTGGATTATTTTGTATAATTGAATAATTTATTATTATTTTCTTTTTCTTTTTTCCGATTAAATTTAATAATTTTGGATTATTTTGTATAATTTAATGGAAAAATATATAAGCTGGCAAAGTGGGACCTCACTAACCCACGTGATTATTTCTCCCAACGGCCAATTTAAGCCTTATTTTCAAGATTCAGATCGGTTTTAATTCTTTTCTAATCCCGAGCTTAATTCCAACGGCTCTGATCAGATAATTTTTTTTAATACTTACAAATAGGGCCAATCGGTAGATGACACGTGCCTTGTGGTCGCTTACGTGGACTTTAGTGGCCCGTCTGATGAATCATGTGGTGCGGCGGTGGGGCCATGATCAAGGGAACCGTAATTAGTTATGGTCGATGACCGTACATTTATTCTATTTAAGAATAAATGCCTGTCACATGATTGCAAATTAATAATAATAATAATAAAATTATTATAGTTGATAATTTTTCAGAATATATTTTGGTCTTCACTTTTTAAAACATAATATATTATTATTGAAGAAATTTATGGATTTTCTTAATGAAAACTTTTATATGTAGGAGATGAAGAATAAAAGTATAATTAATTAATTAATATTAACTATTATAATTAATAGTTGTATGAAAGGGTAGAATGGTCATTTACTCGTAGGGGTCAAAATGAGATTCGATGTGCGATGGGTGGATGTGGCAAAGGATTGCATGGAAACCCTAACGTTATCCGATCTTCTCAATGGGAAGTGGACGAAAATGTAGAAGGGGGTCGTGTTATGTTTAGGTTGATCTACAACATTAGACTGTTTTTACCTCCTAAAGGGACGGAGTTTGAGAGGAAGATAAAGTTACGGACAACTTTTTTAGAAGATGAAGCAATTATGATCTTTTTTTTAATCTATTTATGGACTCAAAATTCTTCTATATTATATGATAGGAACGACCGGACGACATTAAAACAGTATGGCTCGTTCAAAGAGTAACCCAATACGTAAAGAAGAGATCTATAACAGGCAACTATTTTTTGGTAAGTTGAATCTCCTACCGGCGGTAAAAGAATCTTTTGAAGATCTACAAATCAACGTTCTCCTAACAATACGCCCCAAACGAATCTTACAATGTGGCATTTTAAGTCCACATGTGAGTCACCCCTTGAGCTGTGGCGGGCCCTTTCTTTTGATGCACCATGGAAAGCGATTGAGCAGTGAGGTGGGAATGGCTGAGTGCAGAGAAATCGTGCTCGTAATAACATTTTTGCAGGTTGTCAAGTGATAAAACGAAGACAATTCTCGAAGCATTACGATTGATCTCAAGCATTATGTAATTACCGACACATATTTTTTAGGTCGAATAAGATTATATTTATTGTTTTCTCTCGTTTTTTTTTTATAAATTTGCACGAAATTTGATAATCCATAATTTTTCATTTAGTAAAATAAATATTCCAACTAAGTTAATACATTTTATGACAATGTGACAACAAAATATATGTGGGCCAATTTTGTGTATGAAATATAGTCTATGTTCCCCCAATAATGCTGGAGAATAATTATCAAATTCATAATTTTTAAAAAAAAATAAATTTTCCATTAAATTTATTAATTGCATGTATATATATATATATATATATATATATATATTAACAATTTTAAAAAAAATCATTTAGAAATTAATAATTTATTAATTTTTCTTAAAGAAAAGCAAAAAAGGAAAAAAAAAAAAACTAGACCGAAGTGTCGGTGACCGACAGGCGAAACAAAAGCAAGGCCACCGACGAGAGTACCGGCTATAGCAGGTAATAGAAGAAATTTGGGTTTTGGGCACTGGTTAAAGCCGGTCACAATCGTGGAACAAAACGTTCATGAAACGCCGTCGGTGGATACAACATGGGACTCCACATCCCCACAATTGCTTTGCCGTCAAATTCCATTATTGATTTTTTTTATTTAATTTTTTCCTTTTTTTTCTTCTTCTTTATTTTGAAAAAAACAATACAAAATGTCAATTTCACATTTACTTTTTTGTCCTTTAGATTATTCAAATACGCAAATTAAAGGAGTTTATTATTTGGGGATAAAGGGGGTTGGATTTGTAAGGTCTATTTTCTAATTACTCACCATTTTTATGTCGTGTGAATATTTATTTATTTTAATTAATTCAAATCTTTTTTATTTTAGGTTTTGGTTAGGGGTATTTTGGGTTAGAATTTATCAAATTAGACTCTTTTTTTTGTTATTTATTATTTTTTTTATCGTTTATTTTTCAACTATTGTTGAATTAAGATTTGCAGCTTAATTTTATTATAGGTTACAAAATTACATTTAAAAGACTTAAAAATTTATTTTTAAGAGTTTTTAAAGAATAAATAATCTAAAAATATATATTTATTTTTAAATCAGCTGATTCAACCTATAATATTTTCATTTGATTTTAAGAGGGGTTTTTTTTTATATAAAAAAAGTTGTTTTTCTTAGTCCCAATTGGACATGTGAAAGTAAGAATAGTAGAGGGTGGCATGTTATTATGAAACAGTGAAAAGTCAACTAAATAGGAAGGTGACACGATTGTGCCACGTGGAAGAGATGGATTGGGAAATGGAGTTTTGTAATGGTGACGTGGAGAAGAATTAATATATGAAATTTGTGAAATTGAGACAGCCTACCATAATATATGCCGATAACTAGGCATTGAAGAACTTTAATAATAATAATAATAATATTATTATTATTATTATTATTTCTAAAAAGAAAAATCCAAGCCAAAGTTTTGGTGTATGAGTTTTCTTATAAATCATAGTTATGAATTGAAAGAATCAAGTTGTATTGACTTTTAAATTATATTAAACTATTTAAACTAACTACACAAATATTAAATTCAC
Organism: Cucurbita ficifolia; assembly: GCA_033971965.1. Classification (NCBI taxonomy): domain Eukaryota; kingdom Viridiplantae; phylum Streptophyta; class Magnoliopsida; order Cucurbitales; family Cucurbitaceae; genus Cucurbita; species Cucurbita ficifolia. The sequence continues at coordinate 11,009,458 of CM066979.1, forward strand.
AAATTGGGGGGGTTTTTTTTTTTAATTAATTATTAAGTAGTGTAGAAAAATGAAAGGATAAATTGTAAATAAAAGTGAGTTTATTGGGTTTGTTTAAGTGTAGTTGAGATTAAACCTTGGAGTTGGAGTATCTTATTAAGTTCCAACCAATTTATCCAATATGTCATTGATTGTCCTCTTCACTCACCCAATAACTTTAATTTATGGTTTAAATTGAGAAACATAGTAGGTGAAAGGGAAAGATAGGAACCCAAATTTAAGTACTTTTCACATTATATTTTATCAATAATGTCTCTATTTATTATTAAAATCCCTTTAAAGCCTCCATTTTGGTTGTTTCCTCCTTAAAAAATATCATTATATATATATAAATATATAAATCTAATGAGACAGCAATTAATATTTGTTGTAATTCAACGAACAAGTCACCCGTATAAAATTCCAATATCGACATATGCTCGAACCTCAAGTTACATTTGAAAGAAATATTTTAGAAAACGTGAAGAAGGAAATATGTTAAAATCATTTTAAAAAAAACAATGTTATAAGCTAAAAAGAAATATGCAACTACTTTAATAACATATAATCTAGGTAGGTATTGGGTCGAGTCTATGACCTAATTGAGATTATTTTGTGTTTATTATTACTATTATTATTGGCAACTACCGAGATTCCTCAAATAAGCCTATTACCAAGGCACGTGAATTTCAATTATTTTTTTAATCTTTGTGACCTTAATTTCAAAAAAGTCATTAGGTAGTGGGATTTTTTTTAGGGTAAAAAAAACCCCACCGCCAAAAATAAATAAATAAAGAAGATAAAAGATGAGATAATCAGTGGACCCAAAACTTCACTTTAGATGTCTAGAGACTATGTTTCAGCGTTGGCATACATGTGGTCGTTTCCTTCATCACTTTAATTTTCCATACCTTTCTGTTTTTCCCTTTTTTAAAAAAAGAAATTATTTATTATTATTTCACAAACTCACGTGACATCACGTGAGAAAGGTCTACTGGGGAGAGAGAGAGAGAGAGAGAGATTACCGACGTCGGTGGATTTAGAAAGGCACGTTTGGGCTAGAAGCGGCCCATGGGCCATCTTGCGCAAGCCTTTATTGCAAGGTCCTAGAAAGGCACGTTTGGGCTAGATGTCGGCCCATGGGCCCTCTTGCGCAAGCCCTTATTGCAATATCCTGGACTGAAGTAGATGTTAATAGTATCAGGACTTTCATTAACAACTCTGACCCTATATTAAAATCCAAATGACGTTTTTTCCAGAGAAAGTTAAGATGTTTGGGCTTTCGGCCCAATAGATAAGGGCTGATCGACCCAATAATATAACAATGCAAAACCTGCGGGCAGCACCCAATGGAATCCAAAATTTTCTACAAGGTCAAGTTTCCCCTCATCAGTCAGAACCATTACATGATTTTTCCACTAGCCTTCACTTCATTTTTCCCTGCAGATAAGAAAGCAGTGAGTCAATGCACTATCACAAAATTAAACGTGTTAATGACATTTAAATCGCCTTTTAAGGTAGATCAAACAGACCTCGTAAATTACTCCATCTTGGTGATGGAAAGATCGATGTGTAAATAAGCGATGCAAGCTACGAAAAAGAAGAAAAACGCAGACACCAACATAAGAGGCTCCGCCAGCATGAAAATTGGGTTGAAGCTGTAGTACACCTGCCAAAGGAAACAAGAACCATGGAAATCGACATAATGCCAGAAAGGACGGGGAACGCACGAACTGAACCGACAAAAGAAGTTTAAAGAAGACGTATACTTCACACACACACACACAGAAGAAAATACATATACATTCTGCAGCTTACCTGGAAATGGGAGTTATGTTCAGGTACTAAGTTTTTCTTTTCAAGCACAACCACTGTCCTACCGACAACATCCAGATACGAGTACTTCTTCTGTGGAGATCGAGAAAAACGTTGATTTAATGACGCGATGTAGAAAGTAAAGGAAACAAATATAGTTCCAGGCACAGATCAACAATACATGCCAGAGGGAACTCAATAGTCAATGCTAAATGGACATATATTTCTTCCAGGCACCGCTCAACAATATATGCAAAATTATATAAACGTTTACTTACCTCTAGGTGTTGCTCCACCTGGAAGGGAACCACGGCAGAAGGGCCTGTGGATCCCTCGGGTAAAACAACCTGAAACATGTAATAATAAGTCAATTAGTCAAGATGGAGAACAATATGATGCAAGTAATATATGAAGAAAATCAGATAAAGAAGAAGCTGATATCACAGTGCTAGATCCACCTTCAAGGTCAACTTGTCAACCACGGTCTCGGCAAGAGGACAACCAAAAGTGAAGTTGAGGTACCGCCTGCCATCAGGTGACTCAAAAAGGAAGTCTTGCAGTGGTAGCCCATAACCAATGACAAAAGTAGCTTTCCATCCACCAAACAAAGGATACCGTGGTTCAAATTCAAGTTCAGACTGCAAAACAATTTTTTAAAAGTTATATTATATAGGCAACACCAACTAAAAAAAAAATCTTCAGCCTAGTTATATCATGAAACATTAGAAACTGATTCTGATTTTAAATGGTGATAAGATATATAGCACATATAAGTTCCAAACACCGTCCATTTTTAGAGCAAGAAAATTTTAAAATATAGCAAGGTCAGGGTCACCTTCAGAATGCCTGTGCGCAAATGTGATGATGATATATTTCCTATTTCATCTCGGTAGTAAACAGAGTGAACTTTAGGGGGTAGTCTTGCAAGAAGATGTCGGAATGAAGATACACCGCTAATAGACGGTTTAGATTGATATTCAACCCTGACAAAAGAAACATTATAAACAAGACCAGACTAGACCAATCAAATTAAATTGATAGCAAAAAAGCATGAGGAGGAATAGGGAAGGTTCATTGTTATGACAAATGGTTAGTAAGAGCAAGAAGATACCATGTTTCTTCATTATACATCATAAAATGAATGATCACAGAAAATCTGAGAAAATAAACTAAGGACGAGGCATACAAACATTTCATAGCATGCAAAATGACAATAACGTTAAAGTATTATGCTATTAGATAAATTTCTTACCTCGAAAAAACACCTTTGTGTCGAGCACCAGCATGGGCCAATTTGTAATGCTCGGTAATCTGAATGCTGCCCCAGTGAGATATTTCAACTTCACGCACAAGTTCCTCAACAACAGAAAATGGATAGTTATTCTCAAAATGTAACAATATGGGTGAAAATGAATAAGGAGGGCGGTCTTCATATGGTCCGTATTTAATTTCTTTGCTGACACGGTTAGTGGGTTCCACCTTTGTAAATGATTCCACCTTTGTGCTTGGGGTCTTAATAAAAGTTGACTGCTGTTTGATATGATAGGGTGACAATACATATGCACTATCATGGTAATAGACCAACTGAGATTCAGATTGACTAATCTCTTCTGGAAAAGGTTTAAGAGTATGCGTAGATATATAAAGCACTTCAAAGGTTGCAGTTGCTCCAGGACTTAACGGATCGAGCAAAGATATAGAGAAAATCTTAGCTCCATTAGGTGCATCAAGTTGCTCAATTGGTTTTACATCAAGGGGAAGATAAGACTTTTTCTTCTTTTTTCGAGTAGCAATAGCAGCCTTAATTAGTGACAGATGATCAATTTCTGTAGGTGGAAAAGCAAGTAGGATATCTGAAGCTGGCGACGTTCCAGTATTTTCCACCTTAAAAAAAATAAAATAACAAACAAAATACAGTAAGATACATTTGCGAAACATTTACAGGGGAATGAGGGGCTTCTGGGATTATCCATTGAGATAGCAACAGAGAAAAAGTACCTTCAATGTAAGGAAAACCTTCACGATGTGAGAAGTCAAGTCAATCTGCACAAATTATGGTCACAGTTTAGCATCTCAAAAAAAATAACATCAAAAGGAGATATTCGGGAAAATAATTCGATCGTGCATTTCCCAAAAGCACCTCAATTTCCATAAACGTGAACAAGATATCTTAGCACATGACTCAAAAATTGGAACCAGAGTTCCGTGAAACGAAATTATTCCCGGTCTTCGTTACATATTATATTTTGAGAATTCAGATATTGACATGCTGATGGAGTTCCACGATCAAAATCAAACAAATTCATTATACATAACATCCACATTGTCTTATCTCAATTGTCAATAAACCGAAGGAAGATCCATATCTAAACTAAACATCCAAATGAAAAATGTTGTTCCACACTACTTCCCTTTGTTCGTCTAATTCATTTTACCGCTCAATTTGAATTTCCTAAGAATCAAATCGAAGCCACACCAGCAGCAGACTAAAGTGTAGAGTACAAAATTGGCGGCTCCAAATCAAAACATTAAATCAAACAATCAAGGATTAACAATTATGGTAGGAAATGAGAGATTGTATGCTCACTCTTTTCTCTGCGTTGACGATCTGAAGCTCGGGAGGAGAAGCGAAGGCCAACGAGGAGACATGAGCGATGATGGAGAAGATTAGGGCTAGTCGAGCTTTCAATAAAAACTCCATGGCCACTTCGTCTTCTACGGTTCAAGAGCAAAATTCAACGACCTGCATCAAACAAGTGAACATATTGCAAGAGTCCGCGTGATGGGCCGGGCCAGTTGACAAATTTGTGCTCAATGGGCCATAGAAAAAGCCCGTAAAAGGGTTGTTTTGACCCAATTTTTTTCTTCATTTGTTCCGATTATACCCCTGATTCCCTTTTAAGTTAAAAAGGGTTCAATTATGTTGTATTTAAATAGTTTAATGATTTGAATTATTTATGATTTTATCTTTAAAAAGTTCTAAACAATGATCTGTTTGTTAATACATTTCACTTATTGGGATATTTAGGGTGTTCATATGACTCGATAATTTGATCAATTCGAATTATCTAATTCAACTAAAAGTTAGATCTATATGAATTGGATTAAATTTTTTGAAAATAAAAAATTAGAGTTTGTTTGCGAATTAACATTTTTTTTTTGTTGGATCAACCCGTCATCTCGAAAATAGTTACAACCCAATACGAAGATGCTTCTCAGTTCTCTCTTTTCCAGCATTTCTCTAGTACGTCTACCTCTCTCTTTCTCTGCACCTCTGCATCTCAGCATCTTTGAATGAGATTAGTTTGATCGGGTGAATTCTTCTTCGGTTTCAATCTCTTCTTATTGGTTTGGCGTATGATGGGTAATATATTTGCTCTCATCATTAAGTGCTTAGTTTTTGCTATTTTTTCTCTTCGCGTAATCTTGCATGAATCAAGTCACAATACTAACTTATTTTATTTATATTTATACACAAAAGGTAAGGCGGGATTGGAGCTTGGGATAGGAAAACGGAGGGAAATCTCTTCCTACTCCCTCTTCCATTCCCCGGTTTTCGGGATGAATCTCCGTGAGGTCCGATTTCGCGGATTAAATAGACATTTCTACTCATATTCTCACTCGATAAATATATTGCAAAGGTAAAAGATGATGAAGAATGAAAGATCACCCGCTTTAAAGATCAAGAGTGAAAAACATACATCTTTGTAGGAGAAACTAAGTAACTCTTTCTCATTGCAACTTATTTGTTATTACTCTTTTTCAAGCTTTACAAGATATGATAGACACCATTAACTACGAGTATAACAGAATTCCAAAGCCTACCGATCGAACGTCGTACAATTTCACCCTCCTTGTTGCATATGAGATCTACTCGGATATTTTTTTGCCTCCCTACCCCTGTGATGCAAGTTAGATTCAATTTCCAAAGACAACACTTGGAATGCATAATCAAGCTAGTAATTCGATTTCATTACAACTTTTTTGAAACGTGGTTGTTGAAGAGAGAACAATTTTCGTTACGTCTAGAAATTCGAGTTCGAAGTGAAAAGCTGCATTTGGGACTTATGCTTTCATGCTCCAAGGGGTTTTACAAACAATTTTTTTTTTTTTTTATCATATCTTATAGGTTTTAATTTTAGTAGGGGTACTTCATCAAAATTACAACAATGCTTGAAAAAGTGCATAAATGATTTTGCGAAAATAAAAATCACATGGGAGTGATTCTCGATTAATCACCCAAGTGGTGATTATTATTTAAGTGATCGACTAAAATTATTGAAACTTTTGATAGTTTAGGAGTATTTTCGATCTTAAGAGGACTATAATTAAGTTATAATTTCTTTTAAAAAAATGCAGCATCTATAATTACTTGTTTCTATTATCATTTCTTTCAACCCTTGTGCAAATACTTTACTCTAAATGCCAAGAAAAAAGAAAAAAGAAAACAAACAAATTCATGCGACAGTTCATTCAATAATTTCTATGTTTACCTGATTGGCTGAGGGAATTTCAACGCTTGGGCCTCTTCTTTCCATAAGGAATCTATCGAAGCTTTCAAAAAACACAGCCACACTTCTCACTTTGTACACTCAAAATGGCTTCACTCCCAATTCTCAAGCCATTGTCCATTGCATTTCCACATGAATCTTCCCGTGCTTTGAATTAATCAGATTGTACTTCTCGTTTATCCTCCCGTTGTTTACCACATCCCCGAGATTGATTTCCACATGGCCCAATGATTCCTATGTCGCATAGAATCGATAGTTTCAGAATTCAGGAAATTATTGGCAAAGTTTTGAAGAATTTGGAGCAATACCTTGTGCAGAAAACTAAAGACCGTCCGTTTGCTCATAACTTCGATATGAATCTTTTCTTTGATTGGAGGCTCCTCTAGCATAAATGGGAATTCTTCGTTCCATGAAGGGTCGCGAGTTTTCTTGATCATCTACAGAACCCAAGATAAGTAATCCCACAAAGAAGCTGAAGGACATTATTTGAAAACTATAACCGAAATCAAAATTTCACCTTCGTTTTCCTCTTCTCGCCTCTCAAGTGTATAACAGCATAAGGATTGTTGTGCTTCTCCCCTTCGACATTCCGAGCTCCCTGGACCTTCACAGATAATACACCTGCTCTGTCCGATGTCTGGTTCTCCGGCTCGACATTGCTTCTGCTTTCACTCTGAATGTTGACATTGCTTCTGCTTTCACTCTGAACGTCACTGTTTGAGTTTTCAAGAAACCTCATGCTTTCTTCTCTTAAAGGAGTATACATGAGCTCCACTTCAAGTTTTCCTCTAGGCTTCTTGTTTTGGGAGTCGTTGATATCTGTGTTCTTTTGCAAGTCGAGCACGAGTTTCTTGGTGTCGTAGGGCGTAAGCAGATTTAGCGGAACTAGCTGCATTCCTAATCTATCATGTCCACCAACCTGTCACGATAAGTGGAAATTAAAGTAACATGAACTCGGAGACATTGTTTGAGAAGACTGGAACAATATGGATAACAATCTTATATGGTTCCATGCTGGAGGGGGAAATTATAAGGCAAGGATGTTGTTGCTATTCTATTCTAGAAAAGGGGTAGGAAGTACCTTGTCCCAGTCATAAACTTTTAACTGAAGAACTTGAGACTTGGGATCATGCACAAGAAGCTTGAACTTCTCATTCCACACAGGATTCAAGTTCCTCATTTTGACACTCGTTTTCTTTGCTGGCCCCCCACCAATTAGTCTAAGTTTGACATATGGATCGGATGTTCCTAAAATATCCATCCTCAAGAGTTTAGTTGCTCGTACGACCTTCACGTGTAAAATCCCCGCAGGCTTTCTTGTAGCCAATCTATACAAAAATAGACAGTCAACTTTCTACACCAATTCTGAGGAGACAATCACCTTTCATTTATCATCTTACGTGGAAGAACCGAGGATAGGAATTTCAAGAACTCGAGGCCATAGGTAGAGACTTGCAACTTGTTTCTTTATTGTCTCCTACACAAAAACAAAGAATTGCCCCATTCAGAATTAAACTAAGAATTTGAAGTTTAGTTTCTGCAAATCACATTAGAATCAAAAGAATTACCGGTGAAGCACCTGAATAAATCGATAGAGGCCAGGTACAGACATGATGTCTGCTCCCATTATCTTCAATCCAAAGTCTATTTGTGGCTGCAAATAGCCAGCAAAAAGTAAAGGAATAATTATTTGCCAAGCAATCAAGCAATGAAACTGCAGAAATCATAGTGTTGAGGATTGTTGGGAGGGAGTGCTACATCGACTAATTTAGGGAATGATCATGGGTTTATAAGTAAGGAATACATCTCCATTGTTAGGAGGCCTTTTGGAGAAGCCAAAGCAAAGCCATGAGAGTTTATGCTCAAAGTGGACAATATCATAACATTGTGGAGATTCGTGATTCCTAACATGGTATCAGAGCCATGCCCTTAACTTAGCCATGTCAATAGAATCCTCAAATGTCGAACAAAGAAGTTGTCTGCCTCGAAGGTGTAGTCAAAAGTGACTCAAGTGTCGAACAAAGGGTGTACTTTGTTCGAGAACTCCAAAGAAGGAGTAGAGCCTCGATTAAGGGGAGGATGTTCGAGGGTTCCATAGGCCTCAGGGGAGGCTCTATAATGTACTTTGTTCGAGGGGAGGATTGTTGAGAATTGTTGGGAGGGAGTCCTACCTTGGCTAATTTAGGGAATGATCATGGGGTTTATAAGTAAGGAATACATCTCCATTGGTATGATGCCTTTTCGGAAAGCCAAAGCAAAGCCATGAGAGTTTATGCTCAAAGTGGACAATATCATACCATTGTGGAGATTCGTGATTCCTAACATGGTATCAGAGTCATGCCTTTAACTTAGCCATGTCAATAGAATCCTCAAATGTCGAACAAAGAAGTTGTGAGCCTCGAAAGTGTAGTCAAAAGAGACTCAAGTGTCGAACAAAGGGTGTCATTTGTTCGAGAACTCCATAGAAGGAGTAGAGCCTCGATTAAGGGGAGGCTGTTCGAGGGCTCCATAGGCTTCAGGGGAGGCTCTATCGTGTACTTTGTTCGAGGGGAGGATTGTTGGGAGGGAGTCCCACATTGGCTAATTTAGGGAATGATCGTGGGTTTATAAGTAAGGAATGATCGTGGATTTATAAGTAAGAAATACATCTCCATTGGTATGAGGCCTTTTGGAGAAGCCAAAGCAAAGCCACGAGAGTTTATGCTCAAAGTGGACAATATCATACCATTGTGGAGGTTTGTGATTCCTAATACATAGTAATACATAGTAGATACAGTTTCAGTCACATTTGCACTTACCTTTTCCAGTAAAGATGCTACAATATTGGCAAAGCAAGGAAAAGTAGGCACAAGAGGCTTAAGAGTCAACCGTGGCATTGCAAATATCTGTAGATCTACAAACTGTGAAAGAAGCATATTGAATATCAGAAAAAAAGAACTCTCATCTTATAAGATATTTACACAGACATTCAACTGCTAAAGATTGTCATTAGTCTGCTGTGACCTGAATTTTGATCCGGAGAGACAAGATATTCACCACCATTACTATATTAGGGCTGCCAGCCCATTTGATAGCTGGTTCCATCACTAGTTCATTCTCATTTGTTTCATACACTTTTAGACCTGAAAAGTAGCAAACAAAAATCAACCACAAAATCTCATGGAAAATTAATTTTGATCCAAAAATCGCATTGAAAACTCTTTTTTAATGATTTTAAGATGTTGGGGGGCAAGAGGAGCTCGTAAAATGGCTCATCTACTACAGTTTCTCTTCAAACCATTTTGATGCTTTGTAGATGTTAATATACAATTTGACACTGGCTTCATATGGGAATACTAACCATGAAATTTTGGAGAAAGAGTTCCAAGGCTTAGCTGCTCAAACTCAATAGCCTCAATCTGAAACTTCCCTATATATTCTGAAAATATAGGTTTGGCAATCTCTCTTATACTACCACAAATTGCCTGTAAACTAAATAATTTTACATCCCAGCTGATCCAAAATGAAAAGAGAACTGCAAAAAGTGATGTCACCTTATCAAGGTAAGGCCAAATGTCCGATAAAAACTTGTTTAACCAGTCCATCTGTACCAAATTTTGTAATATTCATCAGTAAAATCCAGAGTTCAGAAAAGCTAATGAACCAGGAATTCGATTAAAATTGAAAGAAATCAACAAATATTACGAACTCGATCATAATCAGGGTATTTCACCCACAATGGAATTTCAGGCATTAGATCTTGCAAAGAAGTTGTGTCTAACTCACAGAGAGGCCTCGTAACTGGTTCCTGCAGTTAACAGTACTTAGACTTCGAAACGCAGTCATTTCTCTAGGAAAGCACGCAGAGATTCGATTGAATAGTCATTTAAATGAATATTAAAACACCGAATGTATTAAACTAATGAATTCAATTCGTTCGAGGGAGACAACAAATTTAAAATTCCTCGCATACTATTAGACTACAGGAACCATTTCTCGATACTGAGACTAGATGATCTCGAAAATAGAAACAGGACAAACATACCGATTTCACCAATGCAACAGATGCAAAAACTGCAAACTCAAACTGAAATTACCTTAACATCTTTAGGCTCCGAGTAGACGAAAAGTAAGAATCCGACCAAGAGTCCGAGAGGAAGTCCGATTCCGAATCCGAGAATTCCGAATACGGTGCTGAAGAATCCCATTCCGATGAAAACTTGCAAGAAATCCAAGCTGAATCGGAGAAAACAGAGACATGCAGATGAGAAAAACAAACTTCGGATTCAAATGAGAAACAACAACAAAAGAAGAACGATGAAGTTGAAACCCGAGGGATTAGGTGGGAAGAAGAACAGTGGAAACCAGAAGCATCCGTTGAAAATGAAAGGCTGCAAACTCGAAATGGAGAAGAATCAAAAGTTGGGGAATCAATTCCAAAAGTTCATCTTCTACATGTGAAGATTGAAATTGCTGCTCTCTGCAAATATGGCCTCTTCGTTTCCAGTTACCAACTTTGGCACGCAAATAAAACATGAACAATTCCCGGTAAACTTTTTCCAATGGGTTTAAATTTTATTTTTGTTCTTTTAAAAAAAATATAATTCAAATTAATAATTGGTAAAATTCACTAAACTTAGCCACAATATTACGTAATTTTCCTCTATCACTCATAAATTATTTTTATATTTTTTTAGTAATATATGATACTATAGATATTGTGAGTGATACTCAGTTAAAGAAAGGTAAGCCCACTGCTAGTAACACTGTTCACTTTAACCCGTTACGTATCGTCGTTAGTCTCACGGTCTTTAAAATGAGGGAGAAGTTTTCACACCCTTATAAAGAATGTTTCGTTCCCCTCTCCAACGGTCGTGGAATCTCACATCATGCTAGAAAAACTCATTTTGATATGTGGGAATGATCTTTAATCTTAGAAACGACAAGTAGGAAAATGTTAGAGTCGTGAAGTGTCAAATTCGAATTCTGAATCGTGGACTTGAGGTGTTATAATATAATAATGAACGAGTATGAACCACCCCAAAGTTACGTAATAGCATCTAAATTAGTAGGGTTAGGTAACTTAGTGGGGAAGAAATTTCCTTTTGTTTTAAGTTAGAGAGAAGATGGTGACGTGTACCTATTGTATGGAAATTATGGCAGTGGGGCTACTGGCTACCGGCTACCGGCTGTATCGTTACCGCGTCAAATCTTTGACCATGCGTCTTTGTGCTGACGTGTGGGAAATTTTTGTCTAAAAAATAGCCATAATTTTTTTTAAATTTCACTTAAACTTTGTAAAAATTAAAAAAAGTACCCCCAAAAAATTATTGAAAATGTAATTTTTAATAAAAATCTTTAATACTTTAATTTTAAAATATTTTTAACTTTTAAAAGTGCTAAAAAAACGCTCTTCATTTTTTAAAATTTTAATTAATACTTTTCTTTTTTTTAAAATGTCTTTAAATTTTTTTTAAAACTTTAAAATATTATTACTAATATCCGGATAAACCGTTATATTCAAAATAAACATTATCCTGGATAGTGTTTTTTTTTTATAGATTAGAGAGTATTAATAAAAATTTTAATGTAAAAATAATTTATATTTAAAATAAATAAGGGTATTTTATAGATTTTTTTTCAAATGTGTAATTAATTTAGTCAAATTCTATATTTAATTTTGTAAAAGACAAAAACCACGTTTAAATTTCAACTTTCAAATTAATTCATTATTTCCTAAATTTAGAAATTTGTTGCAATTAGAATATTAAATAATTAAAAATATATAATTTTGGAAAAAAATATTAATTAATTATATTTTTTTCAGTCATTATTTCAAAATTAATTTTGTTATTATGGCCATTATGGTTTGTTCAATCTTGATTACAATTTTATTATCTTAATTTAAAAAAAATAAATAAATAAAGTGAGTAAATTTAATTAAAGCATTTGTATCGTTCTCTCTCAAACCAACGTGGAATCTTACCATCTATCTCTGGAGCAATACTTTGTTTCCGTCCCTATTAACCATTTAAAAATAAAAAATAAAAGCCCAATTATGGTTCACGGTTTGAAAAAGAAGAGCCGAGTCCAAAAGGCTATTGAAGGAGATATAGTCATGGTACCCAAATTTTATGAGTTAGGTTTGTGACCCGAACAATTTAAATAAAGTTCACGACTTAACCTGAAGATAGAGGGTTGAGTCCGGTTGTCGGGTTACTTTTTTATTTGGTTATTTAAAAAAATTTATACATATTCATAGTATATGTTACATTAATAACTAGAATCTTTGGTAACAAACGTCAAATATTCTTAAATCTTCCCAACAATTTCAAAAGTACGGTAGAGTTGGGTTAAGTTAGGATGGTCGAGTTGACCCAACAAAAAAATTGTAATCGACTTAAAATTTTAAAATATTCAATCAAACCTTTATGGTTTAGGTTGGGTAGTCCGAGTTAATCTAATTAGTGTGAACATGTGCACTATAAATAACAAAAAAAATTTGTGAGATCTGATATCATAGTCAAACTGGTCGGGCTGCGTGCCAGCGAGGATGTTGAGCCCCTAAGGGAGTGGATCCTCCATCAATTGAAGAGGATAACGAAGCATTCCTTATAAGAGTGAAAACCTCTACCTCGTGGGCTCTTAAGGACTCAAAACCTCTACCTCATAGACCCATTTTAAAATCGTTAAGCTGACGGCAATACGTGACAAATTAAAGCAGACAATATCTACTAACATAAATTGAATGAGGCAAAAATAACCATTTTTAATATGCTATTTGTATATACATTTTAGTGGAAGGATGTTAAACATAAATTGAATAATGCAAAAATGGCACTTTTTAAAGTACATTTATTATCTCATATTAAAATTTTATAATAATAACAAACAAAATTCTCAACTTTAATCTTAGGTTTCCAAATCAAGAAATTAAGTCGACGATGAACGCATCCACGACAGCATTCCATCCTCTTAATAAACCCTATTTTTCCAACTCGAAGTTCATAAATTTATAGCTATTAAAATAACAACAAAATATTACCGAAAATTGAATCATCCGGTACAAACAATCGGGTGATGCTAGCGAGCGTCACATTATTATTATTATTATTATTCTAATAATAATTCCTTATATGATCATTTAATTATTTGTGGCTTGAATGTTTCTGATGAATGAGCTGTTATCCTACTCCACATCTTTTTTTCTTTTCACACACACATAGAAGAGATTTCCAAAAATCCTAATAAAATTTAAGCAATTGACTTTTAGTGGGTTTGGTGAGAAATTTTCTAATGTTTTTGGTAGGTGATCCTAGAGAGAGAAATTATTTTTATGATTTGAGAGAGAGAGAAATTATTTTAAATAATATTCCATTCCACTCATTTTAGATCAAAATCGTTAATATTTTATTTTAAAAAATACCCTTAAACTTTTAAACTTCATAGATATTGTGTTTTAAAACGCGTCTACTATGGAAAGAGTCCTAGCCCTACTCCGATGATTGCTACCATTTGTAACAACTTAAGCCTATCGCTAGCAGATATTGTCCTTATTTAGTTTCCATCTCAAAAGTTTCCCCTCAAGGTTTTTAAAATGCATATGCTCGGAAGAAGTTTCTACGCTTTTATAATAAATGTTTCGTTTCCCTCTCTAACCGGTGCGAGATCTCACAATCCATTTAAACAAAAAAAAAATTAAAAATACTCATGAACGTTCAAAAATAACATTAAATTTTTTGAAGATAATCTATTAGGGAGAGATTTTAAAACGGTATTTTTTTCTTTTATCTTTTATTTATAAAGATAAAAGAGTGTTAATTGTACTAACTGGAAATGTATTTTTTTCTTAAATTTTTTTAAATAAGTCGAAGATTATTAGTACTAACGCTCTTCAATCAAAAAATTTAAAAGTATTTTTCTTAGACAAAATACAAAATTAATTAATAATAATAATTATTATTATTTTGTTAATTTCAAGAATATGACAAGATGGAAATAAATTAATTATACAACAACTAACTCATAAAATGACTATTAATCAAACGTAAAAGGAGCAATGACCAAATGAACCATTACAAAAATTTGTTACTTTTATAATGAGCATTAATGAAGTTTGTTGGAACGGGAAGCTCTAGTCAAAGAAATTAATATGTTCGTTCATTGTTTTTATTTTTAAGAAAAAAAAAATGGAGACACGTTTTTAGACTCAATTAAGTTGTTCGGGTTATCTACGACGTCGGGGACAAAATTGAGGGTAAAGGGCTAGCAGAGCTTCATATCTTAAACTTGGATCGAGAATGAAGGAAGAGTTTCGGTGATAATAATCACGACGAGGAAGAAGACGGAAGAAGCTATCTGACTAAAAAAAATTAACGAGAAAAAACTCTAAAATGTAATAAAATTAATACATATATTCAATAAAAAAGAATAAGTCTCGATAATTTTATTATCGAACCATTTTTTTCGTCATTTCATCCATATATTAACGATAAAAAAAAAAAGAAATAATCTATAGGACGAAAATAGACAATTTTCATCCATATATGAAGGATAAAATATTTATTTTGAAATCATAAAAAAATAAAATACACGTTGACAAAAATATATATATATATATATATATATATTTGACCTTAATTATATTTAGCAAAGCAAGGTCGGCATGTCAGATATGGCTACTTCACCCACCTTCTTTTTCCCCTCCCACTAAGCGCGCCAATACACCAAACACCATATCGCCACGTGTCGCAATCTCATCCCCCACACTAATCGGACGGCCACAACAAGTTCTCAACTAACCCATCGGCTAACCCCACCCGACCATCAATAACTCGCTCTATAAAACGCCGCATAATTCTGGTAACACAATCTCAGGTAAGGAATCAAATTCCTCCGATCAAATTTCCTCTCCCATTTTTCTAAACTCCGCCGCTTTCCATGGCGCTCAATCACGAAAACGCCACCACCACCACCACCGCCGCCGCCGCCACATTCAACCTTTGTAACACCAACGGCGACTCTTATTCCGACCCGTTAAACTGGGGTGCGGCGGCGGAGGCGCTGAAAGGAAGCCATTTGGATGAGGTGACGAAGATGGTGGAGGAGTATCGGAACCCGGTGGTCCGGCTTGGTGGTGAGAGCTTGACGATTGCTCAAGTTGCCGCCATTGCCGGCGGGAATGTCACGGTGGCGCTGGCAGAGGAGAGCCGTGCCCGGGTGAAGGCCAGCAGCGATTGGGTGATGGAGAGTATGAATAAAGGAACCGATAGCTATGGTGTCACCACCGGTTTCGGTGCAACCTCCCATCGGAGAACTCGACAGGGCGGAGCTCTTCAAAGAGAACTTATTAGGTCGGTAATTAATTTTAATATAAATTATAAACTTAAATATATTAGAAATGATTAAATTTAAAATTTTATTTAATTTTATCTATTTATTATATGAAAATTATAATTTAATTTTGTACTATAGGATAAGTTTGAATTAATTACAGTTTGTTACGTTTTTTTGGTTATATTTTTATAAGGTAAGTAGTTAAATATCTTCTGGTTTTCAATATAATGACCTATATGTTTTATTTTTCAATTATTTATATAATTTATGTTTTTTTTATTTTTAAATTGGGATGATTTTAATTTTTTTTAATAAAATAAAAAGGAGATTGTGGTTGGTAAAAACATAAAAGATTGAAATGATTGCCGAATTTTCTAAATTATAAAAAATAATTTTTAATAGATTAATGAACTTTGTGGTAGGTAAAGGCCAACTTGAAAAAAAAAATAATAAATTTTGAAGTCTTTAATTATACTTAAAATAATAATAATAATAAATAAATAAATAAAACGATAAAAAAGTCGTTGGGGAAAAATGGATAAAAACAACCAAAATATATTATTTTGTTAAGGGAATGAAAATCGTGGATCATTAAAATTTTAATAATTTAATTTAAATTTATGATTTTGTGTAGATATAAAGCTTTCGATTTTTTTTTTTTGTATTAATATTATTATTTTTTGTATAATTGACATTTTATTTTTTATTTTTGATTGAATATGACTCTAATTATTTGACCAATTAAATTCTGACTTTATTTTTTTAATAAAATCTTTGATTTCTTCGATCTTATGAGCTGGCCATCTATATCTAATTAATTTATTTCCATAATGTTTATCTTTTTCAATTATTTTTTTAAATACAATTTATTTTTGGGGATTGAGTTACCTTTGTCCGTTTATTATTCTTTTAAAACATAATTATTTTAAATTTTTTATTTTTTAATATAATTTTTATTAAAAATTTAATAAATAATCCTGATAAATAAATATATTTTAGAAGCAAATATATATATATAATTTCTAAAAATTTAAATTTTAATATTACTTTTAAAATAAGACAGCTAAATAGTATATATATATATATTCCTACCCGATAGTTATATGTTGTAAGGTATTGTTGTTGTTTGCATTACATATAACACCAATTTCAATCTATGAAGTCTTGCCTTCAAAAATTTTCGGCCAGTTTTCTAAAACTTTTTTCTTGAATTGGGATTAGAGACTCGAGCATACGTCGCTTGGCAAGAATGAATTGACTTAACTCATTTCTTGTTGGAAAGTGAGTGTTGCACAATCGCAAGTCCGCTGCTATCAAAAGTGCGATTGTAACAAGTGTTTATATATATATATATATTTATATATATATATGTTTAAAATATATTTATATTAAGCGTGACGGGAACTAGATGAGAAATATAATCTCGTTCCTTGTCAACGCCTCTATATTTTAGTTGCTTGACCTTTTTTTTTTTTTTCTTTTTCCCGTAGGTTTTTGAATGCCGGAATCTTTGGCACCGACACCGACACCGAATCTTCTCATAAATTACCACCAACAACGACGAGAGCAGCCATGTTAGTAAGAATCAACACGCTTCTACAAGGCTACTCGGGCATTCGATTCGAAGTCTTGGAAGCCATAGCCAAGCTTCTAAACCACAACATTACTCCATGTTTACCACTAAGAGGAACCATAACAGCCTCAGGCGATCTAGTCCCTCTGTCTTACATAGCTGGCCTCTTAATCGGAAGACCAAATTCCAAAGCTGTCGGACCTTCCGGCGAGCTCATTAACCCATCTAAAGCCTTCGAGCTAGCCGGAATCCACGGTGGGTTCTTCGAATTACAGCCAAAGGAAGGCCTCGCGCTTGTCAATGGCACCGCCGTCGGGTCTGGCTTGGCTTCCATGGTGCTTTTCGAAGCCAACATTTTGGCTGTTTTGTCTGTCGTCTTGTCGGCTGTCTTCGCTGAAGTTATGCAAGGAAAGCCGGAATTCACCGACCATTTAACACATAAATTGAAACATCATCCTGGTCAAATCGAAGCGGCGGCGATAATGGAACATATATTATCCGGCAGCTCTTATGTAAAATCAGCTCAAAAACTGCACGAAATCGACCCATTACAGAAGCCAAAACAAGACAGATATGCGTTAAGAACATCACCACAATGGCTCGGGCCACAAATTGAGGTCATCCGAGCTGCAACGAAGATGATCGAGAGGGAAATAAACTCAGTAAATGACAACCCATTAATCGATGTGTCAAGAAACAGAGCATTACATGGAGGGAATTTCCAAGGGACGCCCATTGGAGTATCAATGGACAACACAAGATTAGCCATAGCTTCAATTGGCAAGCTCATGTTTGCTCAATTCTCAGAGCTGGTAAACGATTTCTACAACAATGGGTTGCCTTCAAATCTCTCAGCAAGTCGTAATCCAAGCTTGGATTACGGGTTCAAAGGAGCTGAAATCGCCATGGCATCGTATTGCTCTGAGCTTCAATTCTTAGCTAACCCTGTCACCAACCATGTCCAAAGCGCCGAGCAACATAACCAAGATGTGAACTCATTGGGATTGATATCATCGAGAAAAACAGAGGAGGCGGTGGAGATATTGAAGCTGATGTCCACTACTTTCTTGGTGGCCCTTTGCCAAGCTATTGATTTAAGGCACTTGGAGGAAAATTTGAAGAACACAGTGAAGAACATAATCAGTCAAGTAGTGAAGAAAGTGCTAATCAATAAGTACAATGGGGAGCTTCATCCGATTCGATTCAGTGAAAAACATTTGCTTCAAGTGGTTGATCGAGAACAGATTTTCAGTTATATTGATGATCCTTGCAGTGCTACATACCCATTAATGGAGAAGCTAAGACAAGTTCTTGTGGATCAAGCTTTGAGAAATGGGGAGAAAGAACAAGCTATGAACACTTCGATTTTTCACAAGATCAGAGAATTTGAGGAAGAACTAAGAACACTACTGCCAAAAGAGGTAGAACATACAAGAATCCAATTTGAAAACGAAAACTCAACGATTCCGAATCAAATCAAGGAATGTAGATCATACCCATTGTATAAGTTTGTGAGAGAAGGATTGGGGACTAGTTTATTAACAGGTGAAGAAATCAAATCTCCTGGAGAAGAATTTGATAAGGTGTTCTTAGCTATTTCAAGTGGGAAGTTGATTGATCCGATGTTGGAGTGTTTGAAAGGGTGGAATGGTGTTCCTCTCCCTATCAACTAGCTGGTTTTGTTTATGATCCTCTTGTTGTTTTGATTTGTGTTTGTTTGTGTTTGTGTAATAGGAACCACAAAATTGGGTTACGATCGGGAGCAAAGTAGCTCGATTGATAGTTGTGTTTATATGTAATGTAAGAAGGAAATAAAGACGGGTTTAAACGAATTGAATCGAATTCTTGGTTTACTCTTCAACCTAGCTCGGTTATGTTCTTTTCATTTTGGAAGTCTACTTGTTTGAATAGGAGCTTGAACGAGCACCGTAAATCACTTCTAGGGCTCTTCGAGAGTCGTAATGGCAGCGTGAATGTGTAGGATAATTTCTTTTCGAAGTTTGGATAGTCGTCTCTTAGCATGACAACTACCTTTTTTAGGTCTTCCAAAACTAGGGTTGTCCAGTAGGACGAGTGTGAGGATCCATCTTCACTATTAGCGTCGAGAGTAAAGGGAGGTAAATGTGGAATCAAGTGTTCCCGTGATTCTCGTTCAGTCTGTCACTAGGTTAATTGAGGTCGCATTTATCCTTCAATCATAGGATCGCAATTTGACAGGTTTAATTTACCATTTTAGATTTTTTAATAAAAATTTGTGCTTATTATTTTAAAAGTTTTAATTTTATCTATTCGTGGCGGAACCGTAATTCCTCACATCTAATAAATAGGAGTTTAGGTCGGATGAGAAAGACATCGGCCCCACTGTGGTGGCCAAAGGGTAAGGTTCTGGTTGATTCACTACGACAAGTCAAGAAAAGTACGAATGATGACTCAAAAGGAAGGATGACGAAAAGGTACCACAAATCACGTGCAAAAAGAGGATGAAGAAATAATAAATAAAAAATCAAGTTCGGTCTCCTATTTCGTCCACTTAAAAATTAAATGTATATTAGAGATGTTTATTTAACCCGAGCTGTCACTCCAAATAAAGTGGAGAAACACCCTTTAAACGAGGAACGAGTGAGGGATCAGAGAGAGATTTCTCCCTATTAGCTATACGGGATAGAGTTTATATTCTCGTCCCTATCCTGGCCCCGACCCTGCCCCCACTATATATAATCGAAACTAAGACACAAATAAATGGAGAACTCCCGACGGATGAACATTGAAATAAGAGACCGGGACAGAGATGTAGACAGATAAGGCTTTCCCGTCCTCACCTCGTGGATATCTGTAGGGTAGATTGATCTCGTGGCAAAGTGATGGACTCGGTAACAAGTTTTAACTTGAATCAAAATTGTATTTAAAAAATGCATAAATAATTATTTATATTATTTTAATTTGATAGAAATATGGATAAAAGGTTTACTAAACGAGTGACTCAGCGAGTATCTAGAAATTTCCCGATCAATAATGTTGAAAAGACATATTTACCCTTCTCAGAGTGCTTAAAATCAAATCCGCCGAGGATCCAATTTCCTCATCGCTCAAGTAAAACCGCTTCTTCGATTTCTCTGCAACTTCACTCAGTCCGATCGGCTTTCCGTCGCTTCACCGATAATGGCCGCCGCTGCTCCTCCGCCGGCTCCGACCCCAACGCCAACGCCGCCCAACACAGTTCCGGCGGGTTCTACTCCAATCGGCCACCCTCTGTTCTCACGAGTCCGTCTCGCTACCCCTTCCGACGTCCCTCACATTCACAAACTCATCCACCAAATGGCCGTCTTCGAACGCCTAACCCATCTCTTCTCTGCCACCGAATCTGCTCTCTCCGCCAATCTCTTCTCCGATCCGCCGTTCCGATCCTTCACCATTTTCATCCTCGAAGTTTCCCCTAAACCCTTCCCCGAAAACTCCCCTCATAACTCTAACCCTAACTACGCCCCCGTCGTTCACATCATCAATTCCGATCTCCCTGTGGAAGATCCAGAACGGGAGATTTTCAAATCGGAAGATGAAAACATCGCGGTTGCTGGATTTGTTCTATTTTTCCCCAATTTCTCATCCTTCTTGGCGAAGCCAGGTTTCTATATAGAAGATATCTTCGTGAGAGAGTGCTACCGGAGGAAGGGTTTGGGGAAAATATTGCTGTCGGCGGTGGCGAAGCAGGCGGTGAAAATGGATTACGGGAGAGTGGAGTGGGTGGTGCTTGATTGGAACACAAACGCAATCCAATTTTACGAGGAAATGGGTGCTCAAATCTTGCCGGAGTGGAGAATCTGTCGACTCACCGGCGATGCGCTTCAGGTTTATGGAAATACTAACTGAAACTAATGGAGTTTTCACTATTTCTTTCTGCGTTTTGTAGTCTTTTCATTTCACTTGAAGAATCTGGAGAGAATTGCTTATGCAATTCCCATTAGGGTGTCATCTTATCAGTGTATGGTTTTCAAGTTAATGTTAATTCTCTGAACTTTTGATCATGATCTGCAGTGATCATCTTCATTTTCTGCCATTTTCATGAACATTATTCTGCTGAATTCTGAATCTGATCATTTGACTTAGAAATGAAGAATGAAAAAGGTTCTGAACTGTGTGCTTTTTGACTGAATTGTGAACCCATTATGGATAATTGCTTGACACTGTGAATCTGATTGTTAAACATGTTAGGACCCATTTGCTTCTTCTTTCTCTTTTCAAATGGTTTAAAGATCCTCTTGGTTAGCTCGTAAGGATTTAGATTTTGACTCCCAAAATTTTCAGTAACATTTTTTCATGATGGAAGCTGAATTGAATTATAGCCCGTGTCTCCAACTCGAAAGAGCAATTGGACTGAATTGTTAAAAATTTGTAGTTTAGTGTTTCCCCCAAACCATTGGGAATATTTTTTACCCCTATGATAAATGGGACTCGGGGATGGGATTATGTATTATGTTGACCGGATAAATGGGACTTAGAGGCGGGATTATGTATTATGTATTATGTTGACCGGATAAATGGGACCCGGGGACGGGAGTATGTATTATGTTGACCGGATGAATGGGACCCAAAGATGGTATTATGTATTATGTTGACCGGATAAATGGAACCCGTTGAAAATGAAATAGGTGACAAAAATGCGTAAGAGACGTGGACGTAACTGACCAATATCAATATCTTTGAAATCAATGGAAGTGTGATAGTGGGGTTAAGTTTTTGTTGTTGGTTGACGTATTATATTTTGAGTGGTGGGACATAAAGCATAACGTGCGGGAATTAATAAACTTCATAAACTATATATTATATCTTTTTATAAAATAATAAACTTCATAAACTATATATTATATCTTTTGATAAAATATGTGTGACTTACATCTGGCGTGTTTCAAATAGCTTTTTTAACCTCGATAAATAAAAAGTATTTTTTTTAATGATTAATTTATATTTATCTTAGTGATATTAAATCATTAGTGGCTAAGGTATAATAAGGGCTACTTTTGAATTTGTGTTGAATATTGTGGAATATATGCAATTACATTATTTTATTGGGCAACCAAAAGGACACATTTTTTGGTGGAAATAATTTTTGAAGACAAGACTTGACCAAACATATTCCACAAGAAAATTAAGCAATACCAGATAGAAACTATTCAAATATAAATATATTGGGTGTTTGTAAATATTTAATTTTACAAAAATAATTATATAATTAGTTAGTTTATTTAATACATATATAACATACATCATCATGATACCCTTGGTTACGTATAAATCATTTATTTTTATTTTCCTCTAATAATGATTATAATAAGACTTTTTCATCCGGGTCCAAAGGGTCAACAGCCAAGTTGGATTAGTGGGAGAAGTTTGGATTATTGTTATTAATCTTGAATTTGTCTATATAAATATATATATATATATATATTTCAAACATTTATCATATTATATATATAAGTTTTGACATATATAATATACATCATCATGATACCCTTGGTTACGTATAAACTTCTAGAAAATGTCTTTCACAATTATGTTTATCGAAATTAATATATTTTTATCAATTGCTTAATTTTTAAATTCAATAACTATAGTATTTTTGGTCTCACATTTATTTTTTTCTTAATAAATAGAAGGTGAGAATTGGTTTTAATCATTATTCCAATTTTATTTGTTTTTAAGAATACAGTACATATGTTTTGGTTGATTTCCATATTTATTTTATACATCATAACTATCAATTATTTTAAAATATATATTTTTTATTTCATTTTGGTATAATTTCAATTTAGTAGTGAGTTCTTTATCTACAAATATTACTTTTAACTTTATAGAATTCCGCTATTTCAATTACTTTTAATGATAATATAATTTTCTAAACTTTTTACTTTTTAAAACATTTACGAAATTTTTTTATATAGAGAAGCTTTTTTTTCGATTAATCTCACTAAACAACTATTTGACTCTATTACTTCTAATGGATAAAAAAACGGGTAGAATACTAAATAATTATTTATTTTTGTTTAGTCTAAGAAATAAATAAATTATGTTTAATTTTAATTAATCTTTGAAATATTATGTTTTCACATGTTTCTAACTTTGGCATTAATATAAGGGATAAATCGACATTTCCATATACCATACCAAATTAATGAAATTAAAAAAAAATAACAATCAAATATCCATGAAATTACACAATTTTAAACTACGATTTAAATTAAATAATAATTTTAAAATGCACGAAAATAGCGTTTTTTTTTTCAAAATAAAAATAAACGTATGAAAATGCCTTTTTTTGTTAATTTTTTTTTAATTATAAATTAATCCCTGGAGGAATCAAAGGCAGCAACACCCGCGTGGAATTGCCGGAGTAGAAAATTCTCGGACGATTTTATTTTAATTATTTATTTATTTTCAAGAACCGTTTCTATCTTCGTCGTCGTTTTGGGGTTCGTCTTCTCCGATTGACAGCGACATTACTGAAAGTATTCAATTTCTGTTGCAGACAAAACCCTAGATTACTCCACCACCTGGATTTCCCCATTCTCAGACGCTCAATCTCGACGGCGACGGCGAAGACGACGCCGTTTCTGTCCTTATGTTTTCTGATCTTCGATTTCGTATTTCGTCACTCCGATGTGCAAATCTAAGAAAAGCACGGACGTGATCGAGCCCAAGAGCCCTAGATCTTCTCGCCATCAACGAACATCGAAATCCTTCGCTACTGCGTCGTCTTCGCATCCGGATCCGTCAAGTTCTGTGGATTTTGCGAGTTACAATGTCACCACTACGGATACGAAATCGAGCACTAAGAATTCGTCGAAATCTTCCGCTTCTAGTCGCGCTTCTCTTGCTAGTTTCAAGGAATCTCTTCCTGATAATCCTCTGATTTACGAGTTTTCTGAGATTCGTTCTGCGACGAACGGTTTCATCTCCAAACCGTTCTCTTCATCTTCGTCGTCTACTTCGTGGCGGTGCTTAATTAGGGGAAAAGACGTTATCATCTTCCAGCGGAAATTGCTCCGCCCGATTGAGCTGCCGGGGTTGAAGCAGCAGTTGTCTGTTGTCTGCCGGAGCCACCATAACAGTCTGGTGAAGCTACTCGGCGCGTCGATTTCGGGGAATTATATTTATTTGGTGTACGAATTTATCGCTGGAGCAAGTCTCGCAGAATGTCTTCGCAATCCGAGGAACCCTAATTTTACCGTCCTCTCGACCTGGATTTCTCGGATGCAGATCGCCACCGATTTGGCGCACGGACTCGATTACATCCACCATTGCTCTGGATCGGACATGAAATTCATCCACAATCACATCAAGAGCTCCAGCATTGTAATAACCGATGAAACCCTAACTCCGAAAATTTGCCATTTCGGCGCCGCGGAGCTCTGCGGCGAGTTGGCTATGTCGGAGGAGGAGGAAGAAGGAGACGAATTAGAGATTACGACATACAGGCAACCAAAGCGGTCGAATAGTAAGAAGATGAAATTGGAAGGGACGAGAGGGTACATAGCGCCGGAGATGATGGCGAACGGGACGATGAGCCAGAAAATCGACGTTTACGCGTTCGGAGTAGTGATTCTAGAACTGATCTCCGGCAACGAGGTTTTGAAATACACGTTCGAGGAGGGGAATCACGGCGGATATGTGAGAGTGAGTGTAATAGAGACAGCGAGAAAGGCGGTGGAAAGTGGGGTCGGTGGGGTTCGGACATGGGTGGATCGGAGATTGAAGGATTCTTTTCCGATGGAGGTGGCGGAGAAGATGGTGGTTGTCGGGTTGGAATGTGTGGAGGAGGACCCGGATAAGCGGCCGGATATCGGTCGGGTCGCCGTGAAGATATCGAAACTGTTTCTGGAATCGAGGCGGTGGGCTGAGAGCATTGGGAAGCCTGTCGACATGTCGGCTTCGTTTGCTCCTCGGTGAAAGCATGAAAGGGGAATGTGAGACGACAGTCGGCACACACACTGTACATCATTTTTTTTTTTTTTTTTGGTGATTCTTCTTAATTAAATTTAATTTCTGCTATTTTTTGGGGTCATTTTTAATATAATTTTGGAGAGATTTTAATTTTTTTTTGGGTGATTATGAGATACTTCAACATTATGTGCATAATATTAATATGAGATAGAATTCTTTATATCTGCCCAGAAATAAAAAGTTTATTATCTTTATTATTATTTTATCTCTTATAAATTATATTGAATTTTTTTTAGACAAGCTCCAAAGATTGGTTACTCAAATACAACTTAATCCAACCCAACTCGATTGGATTGTCGATTGTTAATTATATTGATTTATAATACACTTAATATCTAAAATTTCATAAAATCTAAGTATTAATTATTTACAAGTTACAACGTATCACTAACATCGATAAATATTCTTAGTCTTTTTAACTTAGAGTATAATTTAAGTGCATAGTGTTAAAAATTAACATCGAATCGATAGTCATGTTGGGTCGGTCGATTCAACGTGGAGTTCATCATTTCCTTTTCTGCTTGGATTGGGGCTGGACTAGATGGCTTACCCACGTCAAGTATTAGAAAATAATATTACGTTTAGCACCAAGTTTCAAAAATACTAATGAACTTTCAAAATTAACATTAAAAATTAAGATAATTTATGAGTTGTCCATAAATGGTTTCGTTCACGTGTTGATAGTGAAATTTTTTTTTTGAAAATAAAAGTTAAATGTGTTAATACTATATTTATAGTATTAATGAAAATAATATTTTAAAACTTTTTTTAAAATTCGAAATCAATTAATGAAATTTTTTAGAGTTTAAATGAACATTTCCATCCAAAACCATTTAAATATATATTTTTAGAATTATTTTTAAGGTTTGAAAGTAATAAATTAGAATTTGGTTCGACTCTTTATGGTCCGATAAGATAAAAGCCGGTTCAATGTTCCCGGGTTGGCCCGACCCGATATGCGGATCCGGATCAAGTAGTTAGACTCGAGGCTGAAGCTGAAGCTGAAGTTCCAAATTATTCTGAGCAAATTCTCTCATTTGCTAGAGAAGCAGAAGCCATAGCCATGGGGAGCTTGTGTCTTCCTTCTACCTTTTCTCCTCGTATTCGCTGTTTAACTTCAAGAAATTCTATGGCAATGGTAGGTTTGCTCTCTCATCAGCCCAAGGCCTTAGCTCCACCCTTCGTCGCCAAAAGTTTCCGTTCCATTTCACTTTCATCTTCAACAAAACCGCCCAGAAAACTTCTCCAAGGTGATTTTGCAGCAATTTCATTCTCTTCGTCGTGTTTTTCTTCCCTTGTTTGATGCCATATCCTAATTTGTTCGTTAGCTGCTTGGATTTCGATTGGAATTTCGTAATTACTTGCGCACTAATTCTCAAGACTATTGGGTAACCAAATGCGCTGAACAAGTATGCATAAACAATCGTTGGTGATTGCCGGATATTATTTTCTCTGTGAAATTATTGGAGTGGGAGAGAGGAGAACGGTGTTGAATGGAGATTTCTTTTTCTTTCTACATGTTGCTTTTACTAATGGTGGCAATAATTGTTTTTCAAAGATGGAAATTGAACAGAGTTTACGAGTAGAACCTCTAAGGATAACATTCTATTTGCGGTCTGAGCGTATTCTCTATCGTATCCACTCATTTTCGGTCAGAAAAATAATTTGCCACGATTGATAGTGGAGGACTTTTCCAGTTAAATGCTGGAGATGGCAAAATGAATCCGTTCTCATGATCTTATTATGGAGCTGAAATTAGCTCAGTAATTGCAGGAAAGTCAAGTTTTATGGATCACCATAAAGTAATGGTGATTGATTTTTTAGCTAATTTTTGGATTTTCTTTCTTCTAATCCTAGCTAGATTGATGTTATTCCCCTCTCTTTTGGTTGCACTGCGGAAATTTGATTGTAAACATTCTCATGTAGATAACCAGTTTTAGGACAATTTTCTTTTCTGGAGAAATAGGGAATTGGTTATGTAATTCAGCTAAGAAGTTCAATGCGATTTTTGGAAGTGAATAACTTATTGTATTTTTCAAGCAGTGAGGTCAGTGGCTACTCCTGCAGAAGGTATTGCTGGGTTTGAGAGCATGATCTCTGGAACTGAGCGGAAGTATTACCTGCTGGGTGGGAAAGGAGGTGTTGGAAAGACAAGTTCTGCTGCCGCTCTAGCTGTGAAGTTTGCAAACAGTGGCCATCCCACACTTGTTGTTTCTACTGATCCTGCACATTCATTAAGTGATTCGTTTGCTCAGGTGAGGCACTTATTTTTTTGTGTTGTGCTGCGAACTTCAATGGAACTCGAAAATGTGATAGATGAGTGGTTGCTTGTAGGATTTGACTGGTGGTACGCTCGTACCAGTTGAAGGTCCCGACTCTCCGTTATTTGCTCTTGAGGTAACACAGAAGTACTTACTGTATAAATGTCTCTAGTCCTTTTAGGTATCTCTATTACATATGGTCCATGTAGAATTATAGATATGGGAGTAAATTCTAGGAGCAATTTACTTTCTTCTTATTGTGGTGTTACTCTTACGAACCCAGTGAGTAAAATTTATATCATGGCAACAGATAAACCCCGAAAAGGCTAGGGAGGAATTCCGTAGTACAGCTCAAAAAAATGGTGGAACTGGTGTTAAAGATTTCATGGATGGCATGGGCCTTGGAATGCTCGTAGACCAGGTATGTATGAAAATTGCTTTTAACATAGAGATTTGTCAAGTGACACGCTGTATACTCACCCCTACACTATTTACTACATTACATGATAGTGCTCAGAGGTTAAACACTTCAACTAAAACGTTTCACGCTTGCACTTGCTTGCCCAAAATGAAAAACACTTGAAAGTTCTCAACTATTGGTACGAGGATGACTATGCAATGTTTAAGATGCCATATCGGTTAGAGGCTGAACTTCTATATAGGTCTGAAAATAATGGATCTCGGTCACTTTGATTTTCTCTCAATTATTTTAAAACTCATGTAGGATGGAATATAATAATGCATAGCCCTTTGTCATAGTGTAATTATTTGACTGGTTGCTTAACTTTGAGTGAAAAAGTTAGGAGAGTTGAAACTCGGAGAATTACTGGACACACCACCTC
Source organism: Cucurbita ficifolia (assembly GCA_033971965.1). Lineage (NCBI taxonomy): Eukaryota > Viridiplantae > Streptophyta > Magnoliopsida > Cucurbitales > Cucurbitaceae > Cucurbita > Cucurbita ficifolia. The sequence goes on from CM066979.1 coordinate 11,037,788, forward strand.
CTGGTTTGGATGAAGCTATAGCAATTGCAAAGGTATATATATTAAACCATTGCTTAATCTGTTTTTTGTTTGTGCTTGACGTGTATTTGGGGTTCTCCATGATTTTAATTCTAGTTATTTCCAGGTCATTCAATTTCTTGAGTCTCCTGAGTATAACATGTTCACTCGCATAGTTTTTGACACAGCACCCACGGTAAGCTATCCAACATGTTCTCAAATTAATGGCTTAGTTCATTCATTTAACGTTCTGTTCTCTGGGTATCAGGGTCATACTTTACGGCTTCTATCCCTGCCAGACTTCTTAGATGCTTCCATAGGCAAGATATTAAAGGTATGATTAATTAATAACGACAGCTTGATTCTGGATTAAAATCTTATTTGTAATTGACTGTTGTTTCTTCTAAGAATGCCTACTGGATTTCCTGATTAGATCTCTGAATTCTACGCATCACTCACTTCAGATATTGTTGCTCTCATTGCTGTCTTAGTATTTTGTTCTTCCTTTTTTCACAACCTCAATGAATGTTTGCTTAATTTAGCATTTTGCTTCAGCTTTGAACTTTGAAGGAGTCGTATTTGATTGATTACCTTTCCCTTGATCTGCATCTTTTGTGGAAACCATACTGCAGTATGAGATCTTGCTCGAAATGTGTATGGAAACAATCTTAATTTTTCATTGAGGCTAATGTTCGTGATGGAATTGGAAGTATTACCATTATCTCAAAATCATGGTAGTACTAGAAACTTCGGAACGTTTTTTGTGGTATATTTTGTGTGATCTTAATTTGTAAGCTTATGATTGTGAGTCAATAAACTTGACTTAGCAAAAGAAGTTATTATCTTGGAGCAATTTAGGATAATTGTTGGAACAATTTAGGATAATTGTTGGAGCAATTTTAGGATAATTGTTAGTGTTATTAACTTGAGCAAGTTTAGAAAAATTGTTAGTCTTTTGATTAGTAGTTGCTAACTTGGAAAGCATAGTGCTTATGGTTCTTCCGTTCAAATAAACTGTTTTTTCTGCTTCATTTATTTATTTCGGTGTATTTTGATCGTGAGCTATATCTAACAATGATACGGTTATTTGAGATTGATTATGAACAATCGAGCTATCTCAAGTCCAATAATATGCCTCTCTTATTCTCCTACTTTCTTTTTCCTTTTAATCTCTCTATTTTTCTCGTTCTCTTTCCTGCTTGTTCTGCATCAATTGTTTATAGAAACTCTGTTGCCGTTTCTATTGCAATTCCTCTTTGACCTAAATTTACCGCAAATCAGATAACTTATGTTTTATGGACAATACATGGCACTTTAACAACCTATAGACTATTTGTTAGATTCTTCCTGTTCTCTACTAGTAGTGCATCTCTTTTTTATACTCTTTTTTTATTTTTATTTTTTAAAAAATTTAGGTCTTCTTTTTACCTATTATCTGGACATTTAATTTTCTCTTCCCACTTAATGTTTCAGCTTAGACAAAAAATAGCGTCAGCAACCTCAGCCATTAAATCTGTATTTGGACAAGAAGAAAAGCGGCAGGATGCAGTAAGCTAACTATCATGGAGCTAATATTAACCCCATGTTGCTATTCCATTAATTATATTTGTCTCATTCAGGCTGACAAATTAGAACGTTTGAGAGAGAGAATGGTAAAAGTTCGCGAGCTTTTTCGGGACAAAGAAAGCACAGAATTTGTCATAGTTACTATCCCCACGGTACTAAACAATTTCATTATAGTTATATCTCATACGTTCCTGGCTAACAATAGGCATGAGCTTAGCCACCCTTTTTTTTTTTTTTTTCATGAAACCTATATACTTCAATCAGGACATTTTTGTTCCATTGAATTCCACTTGTTCAACTAGACAAGATTCTGAGTGTATCACTCTGGAAAAATTGGTCTACGTCATTGTTGGTAGTGGTATCCATGTCATGAAATTGAATATATTCATTTATGGGTAGATGACAATTTGTGGAGTAAGTAAATGTCTTATTCCAGAATAAACTGTATGGGAATTGAGTAATGAACAGTCAGCGTATCAGCTTTTAGTTCTACCTGAGCTCATCGTTTATGCGAGTCGCTCACTTTTCGTATTTTTTGAAGGTTATGGCTGTGAATGAATCATCAAGGTTGCATGCCTCTCTAAAAAAGGAATCTGTCCCTGTCAAGAGGCTCATTGTCAATCAGATTCTTCCACCGTCTGCAACAGATTGCAAGTTTTGTTCAATGAAAAGAAAGGTAATGAGAAAATGTACAACAATTTGTTTACATAACCTTCTTAGTGATCATCATGTAAATGTGTAACAGCCCCAAGGCCACCTAACTATTGTCCTTTTTGGACTTTCCCTTTCAGACTTCCCCTCAAGGTTTTTAAAACGCATTTGCTAGGGAAAAATTTCCACACCCTTATAAAAAATGCTTCGTTCTCCTCCAATCCCCCCCTTTGGGGCCCAACATCCTTGCTGGAACACCGCCTCGTGTCCACCCCCCTAGGGGCTCAGTTTCCTTGCTGGCACATCTCTCAGTGTCTGGCTCTGATACAATTTGTAACAGTCCAAGCCCACGCAGATATTGTCCTCTTTGGACTTTCTCAAGGTTTTTAAAACGCATCTGCTAGGGAGAGGTTTCCACACCTTTATAAAGAATGCTTCGTTCTCCTTTCTCCTCCCCAGCTGACGTGGGATCTCACAACATCTCTCTTAAGAATAGTTGCTATTCCAAATGCAAGCTGCATCATTTATTTTAAAAAATCTTGAAGCGTAGCATATGTTGATCTTTCTTTATTGAGCTAAAATTATTAATTAGTACAGAAACGTAAATGTGTAGTTAAACTGAAAATGTTTCAGGATCAACTGCGTGCTTTGGATCTCATCCGAAATGATCCAGAACTCTCGAACTTGATGGTGATTGAGGCACCATTAGTTGATGTCGAGATTCGAGGTGTTCCAGCTCTTAAATTTCTTGGAGACATCATTTGGAAATGATTATGTTATGCAAGAAAACACAAAGCAATTTGCAGGTAACTTCTTTATTTCCCTCTTCTATGGATTTTTCCCCCCGTAAAAGCTTTTGGATATACAGAGAAAAACACTTCTTACCCCAAACACATGAGTGTGTCAGAGAGATGCATCTTCCAGCCTACTGAGGAGTGCCGCAGTTTCAGATTGAGTAGCTCTGCAGTTGAAATAGAACAAACGCAGGTTTTCAAATCTATAATTCATGAGATTTAGTTCAAAAAAAGAAAAAAAGAAAAGAAAACTGAAGGTGCATCACGTGGCTAGCACTGGATGTTGCCTGAGAATGAATGTTATGTATTTTTTGGGATAATGTTCAGAAGTTAAATAAGATGAATAATTAAAAAAAAAAAGGGTTCTTGAATCTGGGACACATTCCATTCTCTACTAATCTTTAGGTAGATTTTGCACTCGGTTTGATAAGACCATTTTAAGGTTAAATTACAATTACAAGTTTGGTCTTTCAAGTTTTATATTTTTGTCTAATAGTTTTTTTTTTAAAACTTTAGATAGTAACTAATATGTTCCCGACTTTTCAACTTTGCATATAATAGGTTGTTGAGTTTAATTTTGTGTCTAGTAAGTCTATGATATATTCCACACTTTTTTTAAAAATGAACGAGTCTCTTAGCATAAAATGAAAATTTGTGTTTAATCAAACACCAAATTTTCAATTTATGTGTATTAGGTTTTTGAATTTTAAGAAAATGACGTTAGAACATGTCAATGATGTACTAAAATCCAGACACTTGGTTTAGGAACTTGTTTGACATAAAGTTGTAAGTTCGGGAATTGAATTAGTAATTTAACTATTCTTTAAGTTGTTAATCCGACTTCGAGTGGAAGGATATCTCTGAATGTTTTAAGCCCTTGCCACCAAGAACTGAGAATTGCATATTTGTTGCATTGTTGAACACTTGGATTTCACTTTCTTATTGATGAAACCTTAGTGTTGGGCATTTGAATCAGGTTTTTGCTGAAATGGGTGACAATATTCCCAATGAAAGGTGACGTTGATCCCATCAATAACTTTTTATATATATTATAAATTATTTTATTTTCGTTTTTTAAATTTTATTTTTCTTATTTTCTCACCATTTCGTTATAATATCTTTATAATAATTCTCATTATTGTTTAGAAAACATTTAAATTGTTACTCAAATTTCCAAACCTTTTTTTAAATTTTTTATATTTGACGATTCTTTTTTTTTTCTTTTTTTTAATATCAGTAAAAGTACATTTACTCGCAGGATCAATTTTTAAAATATTAAATGATTATTGATTCCATGATTTGACTTTAGTGGTGTTCATTATTTAGGATATTAAAAAATGGAACTATAATAAAGTCAATGCATCTCTAGAGTTTATTTCATCAAATATATATATATATATATTTATTTATTTATTTTAATGCTCAATGTTTGATTTGTATTGGGTGAGAGTTCTATTATATATAATTAAAGTTAATATTTCTAAAGAATATTTTTGTTGGAAGGAAAAATTATTGGTTAAATTACCATTGCACCCTCAAAGTCAAAAGCTTAAATTTAATTCATTGAAATTTATTTTAGTTATTTTGCTTTCACGTCTTGTTAAACAAAAAATTTAAGCTTCGTGTACCAATAAATTGTGGGCACGTATATTTTTATTTGCTTCCTCTTATTCTTGATCTTTTGTATTTTTTAAAAATTATTCAATTAATTCATTTAATTTCAATTATATGATTAATTGTAGTTAAAAGCCATCTAATTAGCTAGCCTAAAGCCATCATAGCTCATATTCAACTTGACATTTCAAAATTTTCCTTTTATTCACTTTTAATGGGTATTTTATAATTATTTTCTGAATATATTTGTTAATTAATAATGGGTAATTTAATTTTATAAATAAAATATCATTCGTTTTTTCATATTTAATTTAAAACTTAATTCAAAATCTATTAGATATATTTTAAATTTAATTTTATTAACAAAATCTCAAAATCATTTTGATTAAATAATTTATAATTCTCCCATAAAATCAAAATATTAGAATTAATCAAAGTAGTTATTGGACGTTTGGTGAAACCTCGTACATAAAAAAAAGATGATAAATCTAAATAAATAAATAAATAACAGGTTAATTAAACTTTTAATGGTGGCGAGAAAATTTAAAAAATTACGCGTGGCAGTTTTACCGGTTCAGCCGGTAGGTAGTAGCGGACGCTGGACACGGGCGGTTCTCAAGTTCCAAAACAGCGGCTCTGACGACGACGCTCCCCCACTTTCAAGAAAGGACGCTTCAACACACACTCCAAATTTCTCACATTCTCATTCCCAATTCTCAATTCTCCATTCACTTTGTTATCTTGTTTGATTCCTTTCCGTTGCGTTTCTGGATTGGTTTGAATTTGTTCGACGGTTGATCATCTGTTGCCCACTGCCTCTTGCTCTTTGTTTGTATCTACACAAGCCTTTTCCCTTTTTGTTTCTTCTTATCGCTTTGATTCTTCTTTCCTTTTCCGCAAGTCATTCCTTGGATACTCAGGTTGGTGATTGTTCTTTTGATTTCGTGGATGTATTTTTCTTTTTTGTTTCGATCTTCTGCGTGACTTCTCGTATTCCTTGCTTGATTTTTGGGTTTGTTAGCATTTTGAGGAGTTGTTGGCCTTGGAAAATCGCTTTTCAAATTAGGGTTCTTCTCTGTTCGTGTTCATGCTTTTTTTTTTTTATAGGAAATTTCATCCTTCTCTTGATCAATAAGCAAATATTAGCAATTTCTGCTCCATCCCCCACGGGTGGCCTGGGAATTTTAAGACTGCGACTGGTTTTTTTTTTTTTTTTTTGGTTAATTTTTCCCGATAATATGTTTTACATTGCATAAATGGTATTTCAAGTTTGAGTTTAAACTGTGGAATTTTTCTTGGTGATGGTGTTTTTCCAGGAAATATTGGATTGTTAATTTTTTATATTCTGGAATATTTGGCTCTTTTTGTGGGTAAGAATGACTGTCAGTCATGATCTTCTCTCTCTTTATTTCAGTTATATCTATCCATTGGGGGTATTCCTTAGGTCAATCAGATGTAGGAGTGCCCAAAGCTTATCGTGTGCTTTTCAGGGTTATGGAAACGTACGATGTCGATCCTGATGTCATGAGATGGGGCCTCCATCTTTTAGATGTTTGTACCTTTACAAATGACAGTTCTCGCAATACTGTTACTGAATATAGATTTGACCCGAGTTATAGTCAAGTGGCATATGTCAATGAAGGTTATTGTGAACCGTGTACTGTGAATTTGGAGAATGATGAGGCTATTGCACACGCTTTTCAAGAAGAGATATCTAGAATTGATTCTATAGAACTTTCTGGGGTATCTGATTCTGGGGAAGATCGTCTGCAAGCATCTGTTCTTGCACAGGATTGGCTTGGTCCTTCGTCTAGGCATGACTCTTTTGGTAGTGATAAGTCATCAGTTATTTGGTAGTTTCTGCTTCCAGTTTGTTGTCATGTTTAGTTTTTCCTAATGAATTTTCGACCCTATGAATAGGACTTGAGGGTGATCAGAAAACAACTCTTGGTAACGACATAAAAGTTGGGGAGACGGATGATCTGAGAGGCAACGAGGTGGAGAAAATGGGGAATCTCTCTTCATATCACCATAACACAGTAGATAATCCTTTTGCGGATGAATGCTCTTCATATTCATTGGAAATAATGGACGAGTCTTCACTTGATGGTGAAGTGGGTAAAAGACTGAATCAAATTGTTCCGGTTCCGGTAAGTATGTGCATAGCTTTCATGACAAATTCCTTGGTTGATTGTGTTATCCAATAATATACTTTTATGAGTTTATCTTGAGTTTGGCTATATTAATTTCTTAGCTTCTTATTCTATGTCCAAGTTGTTTTCTTGAAGCTTAGGCGTATTTTGTTTTCTGTGTTAATATTGGTGAAAAAACTTAGGGGGTCTATTTTAGATCTCTATTAACAAGAAGTTCTTGACAAGGAGGCATCAAACTCAAAAAGACATATCCTACCCATATATTTCTTACCCATACCAATGCCTCCAATTAGACTCTTAAAAGAAATCCAATACCGTGAAAATAAATCCAACTAATAAATAATAAAAAAATCATTCTCGTTAATTGCAACAAGGAATTGGATGGTCTGCATATTGTAGAAGCTATTTATGAATAATGTTTTCCAAGAAGATCAGCATTCCTAAGGAATAATAAAGAGAGAGATGCCCTGGGCCCTTAGAAGACTTGCAATGACCTCTAGGGTCTACCATTGACAAAATATTTTTCTAGATAGAATGAACAACTAGTTTAACTCTTCCATCTCCCCTAAATGGAATATAACTTATGGAAGTTTGAACAATAAGAAGCTCCAATACATGATCGTTAGTAATTCTTCATTCTTATTGCTCTAAAAGTAATCAATGATTTTACTACCGAAATAATGAAGACTTCGATGCCTGATTTTCTAAGCTCAAGACTAATGGGGAGCTATTTCTAGAAAGTGTAAATTCTTCCGTAGACTGTATATAATAATTCTGTATTTCTTGAATTTAAAATCCAGTTGTATTTTCTGTTCTGTTGCAGCATGTTCCCAAGACCATTGAGAAGATACCTTCAGCTGATGAAGAGATGTCAGATCATCAACGACTCCTTGAAAGGTCATGAACATGTTGCATCATCAGTTTTGCATTTAACATATTTGAACCATGGATCATATAGTGGATGCTGCTTTTGTCATGTCTAAGATGGGAACCAAATGTTTTGCGTCTGAAAATTTACTTCATATTAAGAAAACAAGCTCATGTTTAAATTATTCAGAGAAAATATTCGAAGAATTAGTGGTAGCTTAGCCAACCTTGTGTCTGGTAATTCTTACAAAATTTTGATTCATGCACGAAGTTTTTTGCTTTAATTTCTTCACCGCTGGTATATTTTCCCCTTCTCGTCAGTGCATTGTTAGAGGTTGGCCATTGATTCATGTAGTTCCCCTTTTTGGCCATGCAAAGAAATTTCCTTTCAAAGAGTTTAGAGGAAGACTCGAGAGTTTCAGATTTTGCTTTTGTTCGTGCAGTTTCTCAGCGCATATAGTAAATGCTGTATAAACATGTCTTGCTTTTAGTGCACATAGTCAATGCTGTTAACTAGTTTTGCTAGTCTTCTGTTCCTTTATTTTCTGAGATAAAAACTTAGGTTGAAGTATTTAGTTCATGGATTACCGTTATTTATTTGATGCATATGATGTAAGCGTCTGATATTTGAACATTCTGGCCTTTTCTAGATTGCAGTTGTATGAGCTGATCGAGAATAAGATTCAAGGAGATGGCAACTGTCAGGTTGTGATTATTTAACAATTCAATTAGATTCTCCATGTTGTCGTTTTTATTTTGTTTAATAAGCTCTTGTTGGATTGGCCTGAACTGATGCATCATCACTTCAGTTTCGTGCTTTATCAGATCAACTATATCGGTCTCCTGAGCACCATGATGTTGTGAGAGAACAAATTATAGCACAGGTATGACTTTACTGTCTCCAATGCATGATATACATGTAGGTTTGACACCAGAGTTACCCCTGTATTAATGCGTTGAAACCATTTTCACTTTATTGATGCCATCAGCTAAAGTTTTATCCAGAAATATATGAGGGTTATGTTCCAATGGCCTATGACGAGTATCTGAAGAAGATGAGCAAGTAATCATATCCTTTTTCTTTAAGATTTATTATTATTATTTAAGTTTTATGAACTTGGATGCTCATCTCTTATAATTGAAACGAAGCAGGAAAGGAGAATGGGGCGATCATGTTACACTACAAGCTGCTGCAGATTGGGTATTGCCATATCTCCTTCTCATTGTGGAATATATATTTAGTGCTAAGTCTGGTATCTGAATGCTGCTTTTTTTCGTGTCAACGAAGTTTTTCAAATATGTTGATCCGATTGTATATTATTTTAAGTTAAGAAAATACGATATTGTTTTGGTAACTTGTATCGAATACGATGCATGCTCCTTGTGGAGAAGCAACATGTAATCTCCCTTCACACACGTTTGTTGCATTTTTTGCAGTTTGGAGTTAAGATATTTGTGATAACATCATTCAAGGATACATGTTCTATTGAAATACTTCCAAAAGTTCAAAAGTCCAAACGAAGTAAGATTCCTAGACTGATTCCTTTTCAACACTCTGAATCTTTTGGGCTGAAACTCTGATTCCTAGGCTTATGAACTTGTTGTCTTGTGCAGTTATTTTCTTGAGCTTTTGGGCTGAGGTGCACTATAATTCAATTTATCCTGAAGGAGGTAATTTTTTCGTAACAGTTGAATGTGTACTGTATGTTGTATGTCTCATTTAGGCTAACCCGAACATAGTTTAAATAGTAGGACATACCAAGTGGTTAGAGGCTTGCATCTCTCCTCATATGTGTAGTAAAATGATGAGAGGCATGAAGCAGAAGCTTCATTAGTTTTTTCATGTTTAAACAAAGATTTTTCCCTCACATACACCCAACTTAAAAGAAGACATTATTTGATTTTCAGAAATCCCAACTTCGTACGCGAAGAAGAAGAAGAAATGGTGGAACTTTTGAGTTTAAAGCTTCCTGTTAGGGTCTTATTATAGAAAAATGGTTGATAGTTTCTGGGTTTTCTTCCTCTTCAAAAGCCTGATGATTGCTGATGGATGCCTGCCTCACTATTTCATTTCTTCTGTAAATATTTGCACATTAATTATTTATTATTACTATTACTATTACTATTATTATTATTATGTAGAGCATATTCTTTGACCTAATCCATCATATTTTTGTTTGCTTTTTGCCTCACTTTCCGGCTCTAGGGAGAGTCCTGCCCTGTAAATTTGCTGAGAATTCAAGATTATATTTTAAACCACTTTACTTTTGTACATTATATTATATTATGGACCTACTCTCACATCCTATCAAACTTGCTATTGGCTCCTTGAAAACGTGGCTAGTGGAAACTTTACGATCACTTTTAGAACGAGTAAGAAAACTAAACGCGTAAACCTAGACGATTATTCCATTTGAATAGATGATGTAGTGCGTACAGCCACGTATTTTCTTTTTTTTAAAAATACCTTGTAAGGTTGTGCAGTTTAAAAAATACTCAGGTGTAGAATTATTGCATTCATGCGCTTGTTCGTGATGTCTTTTTGTTCAACCACCGTGATTTCAACCAAAAAAAAATATATGCAACCTTTGAAAATGAGGTTATTTTTAAAAAAAAGTTAGAATTTTTGGATTGGTTGTTAAAATTACTTTTATGTCCTCTCTTTCATATTGATTAAATTAATTGCATCTATTCTCAAGTTTTACCTACTAAAATTAATAACTAATCATAAAACATATATTTTCACCTAATCTAAGTTAGTACCTAATTAACTAACGCATATGATTTTCAACTTTTACAAAAAAAAAAAAAATAATAATAAATAAATAAAACAAAGTTCAAGGGTAAAAGTGTAATTTTGTATCCCAAGTCAAAAGATACGATTTTTAAAAGGAAGCTTGTTTTCCAAAACCAAAACTTCGGGGGCCTTTTAGAATTTACCTTATCGTAGCCGATTCTTATTTCTTACCATTTCCATCATCAGCTTTGCTCTGGCCGCGACCTCAAAGCGATGTTCCTCAACAAACTACCCGCCTCCAAAATCCTTCAAAAAAGCCGCCAAAAACCCCTTCTATCCCTCTGTTACCCCTTCGCGAATCCTCCTTATACCTTCACACAGAAGTCCGGCTATGTCGATGTCTACATGAAATGGAAGAAAGATTCATATTACGACTCCATCGAGCATATCCTCAACTCCATCGAACTCAAATCCATCAGTTCTTTCAAAAATTTCATCGCCCAAGACCCAAATGGCTGCATCCCAATCTCTGCCGTTTCTAAGCGAGGGCTCGAAATGGGTGTGTCGATGAGGGTTTCGAGGTTTCTAAGGTTGTACCCATCAATTTTTGAAGAGTTTACAGGTCCTCAATACAATCATCCTTGGTTCAGATTGACCCCAAAAGCTGCTGAGATTAATGAAGAAGAGAAAAGGGTTTATCAGAATTGCAGGGAGGATTTGATATGCAGGTTGAAGAAGTTCATACTGATGAGTAAGAATAACGTTTTGCCTTTGAAGATAATCCAAGGTATGCAATGGTATTTAGGGATTCCTGATGAGTTTTTGCAAAATCCTGAACTTAATCTTGATGGGTCTTTTAAGTTAGTTACAATGGAAGATAAATTAGAAGGATTAGCTGTAGAATGTGATGAAAAGTTCATGTCCGTAGTGCAGAAAAACGCCATTAAAAAAGGGGTTTATTCTGGTGGAACAATGGAGGCACTTGAATTCCCACTCTTCCCCTCAAAGGGCTTAAGGCTAAGGAGGAAGATTGAGGACTGGTTAATGGAGTTTCAGAAGCTTCCTTATGTATCTCCATATGAAGATTTTTCACGTTTGGATCCAAATAGTGATATATCAGAGAAAAGATTGGTGGGTTTTCTTCATGAATTGCTTAGTTTATTTGTGGAACATTCAGCTGAGAGGAGGAAGCTTCTGTGCCTTAAGAAGCATATGGGTTTGCCTCAGAAGGTTCATAAGGCATTTGAGAGACATCCTCATATGTTTTACTTGTCTTTAAGAAATAAGACTTGTACTGCTATTCTTAAAGAGGCTTATTGTGATAAAGCTTCTATTGAGAGGCACCCTATATTGAGAATTAGGCGAAAGTATATCAATCTGATGAAGGAATCTGAAGTAATTTTGAAGAACAGGAGGTTTGGGAATGGTCTTGCTCATCGAGAAAGTTTGGTGGACTTGGATTTGGATGCTGCAGATGGAGATGAAAGGGAAATTCCCAAGTGTTAATGCTCCACTCTCTTGTGTAATGCCATTGCTTTTAGCCTGGTATGCCATACTCTCTTTTTGGCATAACTTAGATTCTAGTAGTTTATCTTTGATTTTATATGAAAACTATGACATTTTATGACTAAATCTTTAACATTTTGGAGATAGGGGCATGGGAGGTTTGGGGTTTTGGGTATTATTGTGTGAGATCCACGTTGGTTGGGGAGGAGAACAAAGTATTCCTTATAAGGACGTGGAAAACTCTCGAAAGGGAAAGTCCAAAGAGGACAATATCTGCTAGCGGTGGGCTTGGGCTGTTACAAATGGTATAAGAGCCAGACACCGGGCGATGTGTCAGCGAAGAGGCTGAACCTCGAAAGGGGGGGGACACCAGGCAATGTACCAACGAGGAGGCTGGGTCCCAAAAGGGGTGAATTGGGGGGTTCTACATTGATTGGAGAGGAGAACAAGTGCCAGCGAGAAGACGGGGTTTCGAAGGGGGTAGATTGGGGGGTCCCACATCGATTGGAGAAGGGAACAATTGTAATTCTTTTTTCCATGAAAATTTCGTAGATGGATCAACTAGGTACGCCATTGATAGCCTCTACTCGTGTCCTAGTTCGTCAGAGAGATAAATTTGCCTCGATTGTTTGTCTCTTGCCCTAAGCTTTCCTCAAGTTAGCTTCCGCTATTTCAAGAGCTTTCCTCAAGTTAGCTTCCGCTATTTCAAGAGTTTGCTGAGCTTCTTGTGGATCAATGTCACTAGCCTTCTCCGCATCGTTTACTAAAATAGTGATCTCATTATTGCCTATTCTAACAAAACCACCCATCAGAGCCATCGTTAACCATCCGTCATTAGTCGTAAAGCGTATTCTCAAAATACCTATATCTACACCTGTGGCAATAGGACGCTGGACCCCGAAGGGGGGGGTGGATTGTGAGATCCCATATCGGTTGGGGAGGAGAACAATGTGTAACACTGGCTCTTTTAAGCTTGTATTTCTAAAGATTTTAGCATCTTTCCTATGTCTAAACCATTGGAGCCAGTTTTTATTTTGTAGTTCTTTTCTTTTTCCCTGTTATGTTTGGCTTTCTTGCTCTTTCTTATTATTTCATATAAAGGGGAGAGAAACACATTCATTTGCTCTTTCATCAAAATCAAAACTCTGTGTTTGTGTTCCTTAGTGTTCTTAGCCCATCAGATAACTTTCTGCTACAGCAATGAGATAGATAGATATATAGATGTTATATATATTATATTAGCTTCTTTACTTCAGTCATTTACATTTGGGGGTTTAGCTTTACATAATACATTATCTTATTAAAACTTACTTCTCTCTATCTGCAAATTCCGAGAAAGTGAGGGTCGCAGCAAAATATACACTCTTTCTCCAATATTCTTATTCTCATGTACAAGGACACTTCTTTCTTCCCCGCCCCTCCTCTCCTCTTCCATTACCTCTCCCTTTAAATACTTTTTGTTTATTTACAAATTACTGTTATTCTGTCAGCTGAAACATAATAACTCTCTAACCTTTCACCTCTGTCGCTGCAACAGCAAGAAAATGAACTGGAATTCTTTCTGATCAAGGCAGCTGGAGACTGACCTGACCTTGCTGCAATCCGAAAACTGTGCTACCGGGAGGACGAGAAGGAAGACGACGACGACGACTGTCCGATTCTCCTTTCTGCAAACGACAGGCAAGTTTATCACGATCAGTGGCAATCACTCTAGAAAAGAAATGAGTGTAAGAGAAGTACTACGTCTCACCTCCAGTTGTGATGAGCTTTTCAACTCGAGATACGATGTGTTTACCGTAAGTATACCTCTTGAGGGAATTCAAGTGAACCCTGATACGAGAGAGAATTAACTCAAGACTATGGTCATCACACGACTCTAGAACCTTTTGGACAACGTAGTTCCCGAACGGATCCTTCATCATTGCCTGTAACATATCATTTTATCAGACCAATTATTTGTAAATTTATACAAGCATGTATCGATAGAAGTTTCGGCTAATCATCTTACCTTCACCAAGAACTTCCATATCTATCAAACTACTATATATGAGAATTTAAAGATGAGTAAGAATTCAACAGACCTGCAAGGGCTCATTCTCATCAGTAGAACCAAGAATCTCGTTAATTAGTAGTTGACGTTCCTCAGGACTGCCAAATGTTAAACACTTCTCCACAACATTAGAAGCAAACTTCTGTTGACTCATCTTTACAATCTGTCCTGCAAGCTTACTTATAATAGCAGACCGCTCATGCGGCTTACCAAATTGAAGAACATGCTACAAAGGAAGACATGATGAACAGAACAATCAGTTTCCCCTCGACCCTATTCTAAATAACAATTAAAGGCTCATCAGCAACCAAAAAATCACATCGAACGACAAATAGTCAGATGAATCAACTAATTTCTTGACAAACGAGCAATATATCGAAGCGTACATTTGTTGTACATATATACACAAATTGACTATCGCAGAATTTCTGTTTACCTGAATAACATAATTTCCATACTGATCTTGAGACAGGAGGCAAACGGATTGCATGATTTCATCCATGATAATTTGTTGTGTATTCAGATCATTGCAGTGTTCTAATACCCTCTACAACATCAAGAGTGGAGATCAATCAATATTGTATATTTTTTACAGATAAAAATGTACAGGAGAAACAAACCAGTTACCTGAATAACACGGCAGCCATATGGATGAGTGGATAGTGCCAGAACTTGGCCATAAAATGATGATATGATAAACTGGATTCTATCTTGAGGGACGCACTCGATACATTTCTGTATAACATGATTCCCGTTCTGATCACGAACACATTTCATTACCGAACCATCAAGCTCGGCAACCATTTGAGTCTGTTGATCTGAACCAACTACCTCCAAAGCCTGCATAAGTATTTTTTTTTTTCTCTCTTTATAAAGCATCACTGTCCCATTTGGTTCATCAAATGGATAAAGTAGAAGAGGAAAATACAAGGTAATTTATCATCAGATGTTCTTAATGACAAGTGCATCTAATTTTCCCAATAGAACAACGGAGGTGTTCATAAACCAAGGACAAAATCCACCCAACAATAATGCTCATTGCTGATTGAATAAACATTCATAAGCAGGAGAGAGTCAAGAAAGAACCTTCTGAATCACTCTGCATCCATACATTTGAAGACTAAGAGGCAAAACATGTCCTGAAACTTGGTCAGCTAACTCCTTCCTTTGACTTTCAGTACCATGTTCGAAAAACTGCACCGATGAATAATCAATCAGCTCAAGATTTTAATGTACCAAGCCATTGAAGATACATCTAAATTAAAAAGCATTTACTTTCTGAATGACATAATTTCCGAAGACATCGGTCATCAAGGTACGAGCATGTGGAATTATCTCAGGAAATATCTTTGTCTTCTCCACCACATTGGCTGTTTCTAGCTTTTGCTGGATAAAACGACTTCCATATTGATCCATACTATACAAAAGAGGTATACCAAGAATTAGGAAAAATTATGAAAATAATATAATCAAATAATGCCCTAAGAATAATACATGTAAAAGAACACCAATAGATCATGCGCACCTGAATTCAATGACATGATCAACAATGTCTGAAAGCTCAAAAGATCTAGTCTTGTTGCTTTTGAACTCATCCAATAAAGTGGATGGAAAACTTTCATCTACACTACTGCCAACATCCGGCTGCCAAGACCCATGGGCTGCTACTGAATTTCTCACCAGTGTATTAAAGCGCAAGATTCGGTCATTCTGCAGCATTGTACCACCGTGTCCAACAGACGAAAGACCAGAATCCAATACTTGGTCCGCCAAATATGGGATGCCAGAACCATATAGAGTATTTCCATACAATCTGTGATTATAAACACTTGAATTACCTGAAAGTGACAACTCATAGTGCTGCTTTTGTTGCGCAAGCAAGGTTTCAAGATAGGCACTTCGAAGGCCTTGCAAGTCTCCTTGAGTAATCCCATAGTAATTATGGGACAGCAAACTAGAACCAGCATGGACTGCACGATCAGAAGTTCCAGATGGCATCTTAATATGATCAGATGTTCCATAACTATTTAGAGCAGAATTATGATTCATGTTTATAGCAAGGTCACCAGACGTATATCCAGCCAAATCCATACTCTGAAGGTTTGGATTTTGAAGGTGTATAGTAGGCCCTTCCTTACTTCCAAAGCCTGATGAATTTGCTTTGGAGTATAGACTGGTAGAAGAAGAAGTTCTTTTGGGAAAGTTTACATTATCGTGAGAACTCATCATAGGCACTCTCGGGTTCATTACAATCCCACTTTTCCTTGCTAGGTCAATATTATCACTAGGTTGTGAGAGATTTTTGTCACTAAACTCAGGCAGAGTACGTGCGTGAATACCATTGGACATCTTGATCAGAAAATCAGTCTGTTCACCAAGATCCAGATGAAGTCGAGATTGGACCCCATTAACTCCATCTTCAGGTCTAATTGACGACAGGTGTAGACCAGATATGTCAGGCGGTTCGGTAAACCCAGCAGAATGACCATTTTGGACCTTGAACACAGTTATATTCTTCTTTTCTACAGGGAAAACTCTACTGCCAACAGGAGGTAGACCAGAACTTGAAGACCTTCCAACTAGCTGTGGTTCAGGAGTCGTGCTCCTCGACAGAGTTGAACAATTAGGATTCAGAAAGGAATGAGAAATTGCTTTGTTATGACTCTGAACTCCAACAAAGCCAGGGGGACCTGAGTTAAGCAAATCCTCAATAGAACCCCCCACCCCATTACATAATCCTAGTGGCTTTATATCAGTCATTCCCATAGTGTCAACATCCCCAAAAGAATTATGACTCGCAGGGCGTGACAATTGGCCAGACAAGGAAGCAGATTCACCAAGTCCCTCCTGCGGGATATTATCTATTAATCTTTAATGCATTAAATTAAAGAAATCTCTGCCTACCCAACAAGGAGAAAGCTGCTTTATTATAACACCAAGATCTGTAAGATGGTTCTTATGACATGCACAAACCTATAAAACTAATTCTAACAGAAGCTGAAAAAAGGAAAACTAAAAGAAACACGAGCTATGAACATGGTAATAGACTAGTATCATCAAAACAAATAGAACGCCAGAACTAAACAAAAATAATGTAGGGACCATATCTTACAAAAATGAGAAGACAAGTCCGATTTAGAGGGATCACTAGCCAAACCAAGGTGACTTCAAGTAATGAACCAAAGTAATATAACAAAAAAAATCGTCGCAGCTTAGGAGAAATAAGTTAAAGAATCAACTCCATGTCATATCCCTAAAGAAGAAGAAAAAATCTGCTAAATGACACGCGACAATATTGTGTATATCTAAGATAACCACAAACAGGTTCACTAAAAAATTTGCAGAAAATACATCATAGGGGTCTCAAGCTAGATACAGTGTAAAATAGTTAGATCAGGTTACCTGGACAATATCAGCAAAACTCTTCCGTCTTGCACCTAGTCCATCGCCACATGATCCAACTAAACCGTCCCTCCCTCTGTCGTGCCACTCAGATAGAGCGTTCCTGGAGACATTTTTTCCATTAGCACCCCCGAACTCCATTACATTACTATTATTATTTTCGGCCCGCTGTACGGAACTGCCAGGCTGCATAGAGAACAATGATGAACTTGTATTACCATCTACTAACTTCTTCCAGTTCCAATCCTCCTGTCGCCCCAACGAAGACCCACTTCCCTGAAACCGCTGCGCAACACGCCAGTCCTCTTTTGATACTAAAGGTGGAGGGAGTCTTGGATTGATATAATCATTCGAGTAATAGTAAGAAAGATAATCCGGGTGTGAACGAATCTCATCCTCAGATAAAACCCTATCATTAGTACTACTCTTAGCATTCAACTCACTATAATAAGAGCTTGTAAACAGACTTCCCACAGCATTTAGTGATCCCTCAACTGTTGGGGGAGCACTACCACTCCTGTAAATATTCAGATCTCCATCTCGCCCTGTTACTGATTGATTGGAATTTTCTATCAGAAGTAGTTCAAGCTCAGTCCGCAAATTATCTTCAAAATTTCCAAGGGCCACCTGGTGACCATCATTTGGTATTGGCAGCATGTCCGTGTTACTCCCAGAAGCCATCTTCAGGGATTTTAAGCTCTAAAATCCTGACATTCCCCACACACAAACATAAATCAAAACAAGAAAATTTTAAATTCATAAACCAGAGACCCACTCCACTGTTTTAATACTCGAGAAGTATTAAAGGAGCAAATCAATCCACACAGACTATCAAAAGAATACAGACAGAAGTACTCGCATATAATATACAAGCATCAGGCCCACAGATTCAACCTCTGACGGAAACAAAGTAACAGGAATTCTCAAAATTCCATCAACAGGTCCCAAAAAGTTGTGAAAGGCAAAAAAAACAACGCAGAATCCCTCCCCCGAAGAAAAAAAAACATTAAACTAAGAGGGAATCCTACATCGCAACTACCAAAAATCGGCATAAGAAGAGAGAAATTTCCAGACCTGAAAAAAGATCCTCCACAAGGATACACCAATACGATCAAGACTCAAGGAATCGACCGCTCGTGAAGCTAAAATCCATTTCCAAAAGGGCAAACACAAGAAAAGAGAAAATCAGGGGAAGGAAATGCATAATAGTGAATGGAATAGATGATTAAAGAAAGAGAGAGGGAAATGAATGAGATTTCACCGTGTCATTGAGGAATCTGGAAGCAAAATAGGCATGAGAAATGATAATCGGGAATAATTCAGCGTGAAATTCCGTTTGAAATCGAAAAATTAGGAAGAAATTAGAACAATTCGCGTGGGCCTATGAATATGAATATGATCCTTCGGAACGGCTGTTATTGTTTCTTTTCATTTCAACAAAGCTTTGAGAAAGAGAGAAATGCAGAGAACCACCGCCGTCTGATCATGAATCGACGGTGATGGACAAAGTTACGTGCATTGCATGAAACTATGTTTGTCCACTTTTTTACAAACCTATTTTCGACAGTTTTGTAAATTGTTTTAAATATATATATTAAATGGTTCTCAACTCCTCCCCCATTTCTTTTATTTACTCAATTATTTTTTTTCTTTTTATTTTAATATATATCTTTTTCTCGAAGGTTTATTCGGGTCTTGGTTGGCCCCTATTTTCATGGCGTCGACCAACTTTACGATACAGACACAAAAAAGAACGCAGGCAGCGAAAATGCAAAAGAGAAATAAAAGATTCCCGACCAAGAGCATGTTATTGACCCACCCCAAATCTATTGAATGAAGGTAGCGTGGCTAGTTAGAAGTCAATTGACTTCCCTTATGCAGTAAATAAAAGGTAGGCTAAGGTTCCATTCAAAGTAAGGTAAGAGAATTCGATCTTGCACCATCTTCAACTTCTCGGGATCCGATGTTTTTCAAGAAAATGTCTGATCCATTAATATCATGATTGGGTCACCCAGGCTAAATCTAGAGTGAAATATCATGATCGGGTCACCAGGCCAAATCTAAAGTAAATAGACAATAAAAAACGCAGTTCTAGCTGAAATACTTGGAATAATTTTACCACTACTAGAGGAGTAGTCTTTTGCGTGCTAGCTCGAATATATAATATTAGTTAAAATTATTAACAGGTGTTTTTGTAAGTTCTTAAAAAAAATTAAATATATTCATCGCACTTGAGAAAGTGTACGGGTAGTTGAAGTTTATTTTTAATACAAAATATTAATAATTTCCTCCAAACTTTATGATAATAATTATTATTTTTAAGTATTATTGTACCTCGATCTCTTGATGGAAAATATATGTTTTATGTAAATTGAGCTATACTCACGTTGGTCCGCTTCTAAATATATTTATAACAAATATTAAATTTTAAAGATTAATTTGTATTTTAACTTATTTAAATCAAATCATTTTCATATTTGTTTAGAAAAATCATTTTCCTTCATTTAAAATTAATTTTATAAGATTTCAATCCTACATATAGGTATAGAATTAAATTGCCAAACCATGTGTGGCTTAAACTAATGACTAAATATTTAATGACATTTAATTTAAAGGTCCTGCAATCATTTTTTTTCTGTTGAATTTTAATAATATATAGGGTCATATTAAATTAAGTTTTCCAATAAAATATAAATTTTATAAATCTAATTAATGATATGAGAAACAAAAGAAATATGATCTTTATTGAAATAAAACCTAATTATAAAAACAAATTTTTTCTTTAAATTTTAAAAAAATATATTTAAAATAGTTTAAAGATGAAACAAAGAAATTATTTTTAGAAAAAATAGAAAATAAAAAACACAAGAAGAATATAGATTATTAAAGGGCTTAGGCCCAAATCCGAGAAGTTTCTAGATTAGGCGGCCCAATCCTATGCCTTGGCCCATTGGATTGTTTAAAGACGGCCCAATCCCATGCCTTGGCCCATTGGATTGTTTAAAGAACCTGACTTAATAAAAGTAGTGACCTTATCCACATGGCATGAAACATATAATAATAAGAAGTTTTAATCTCGAGACTATTATTGGAGAATATCGATCAAACCTGGCCACTATTCAATCATATTTCTCTTCTGAATCCCCGAAAGCGAAGCAATATGCCGGGGCGGGGGACGGGACTAGAAACAGCACTGAAGAAAGGTATTTTGGTTCCCAATGTTTCTCCACGCCCCAACGAGATGCATCAACCTCCCCCACCCTCGTACTTTTGTTATTCGACTATTGTCCGAGAAAGATATTATGACCTAAGTGATGCTTGTGTTAAGTATAATAATAAATACTTGTAATGAGTCCTCACACCCCGTTATCCAAATATCTCCTATCATCTCAAGAGGACAAAAAATTATTCAATGTGACCACCACACTAATACCTGAATGGTTGTATAATCATAACTCTTTTGTTCTATCTCATATATCTAATCCCGTGGCAATTAGCCTCCCTCCTCGAATAAGTTCTCCCAACAATTCCCCGCAAACCAACCCGAAAGATCAGAAGAAGAGAGTCAAATAATATAGCTCAAAAGTTATTGGCTGTTTCTTGGAAATATGATCTTGGAAAGGTGAGGTGAGAAAAAATTGTTCCAATAATAAGTGGGAGGCTTGGTTTGGTGGGTCAAGAAGAAAGTTGGGTGCGGTACCCATCAACTTTGAAGTGCTATTACTTTTTTCAACAACTTGGGTTTATGCTGATTGCGATGCCTTCCCAACTCCCCCACAACAAACAACAAACCATAACTGATCCTACATCGGTTGGAGAGAAGAACGAAACATTCTTTATAAGGGTGTGAAAATCTCTTCCTAGTAAACACGTTTTAAAAACCTTAAGGGAAAGCCCGAAAGGAAAAACCCAAAGAGGACAATATCGGCTAACGATGGACTTGGGCTGTTACAATATCACCCCCTTCCAATAAAACTACAAGGCTCTTTCTTTAGAAGAGTGTGGAAACCTCTCCCTAGTAAATGCGTTTTAAAAACCTTAAAGAAAAGCCAGGAAGGGAAGGGAAAACCCAAAGAGAACAATATCTGCTAGGGGTGGACTTGGGCCGTTGCAATAACACCCCCTTCCAATAAAACTACAAGACTCTTCCTTTATAAGGGCGTGGAAACCTCTTCCTAATAAATGCATTTTAAAAACCTTAAGGAAAAACCCGAAAGGAAAAACCCAAAGAGGACAATATCTGCTAACGGTGGACTTGGTCCGTTACAACAACACCCGCTTCCAATAAAACTACTTCCCCTCAAACCCTAAAAGGAGTTCTTCAAAAAGAAGAATCAGTAAAGAAAAGCTCTAAAAAATATAAAGAAAAGAACCTCTAGGACCACCGTTTGTAACTTTTTTCAGTATTCAAGGGACCCTCTAATTAATTCCTCAAGTGCTTTTCAACGCACTATGTAGAATTCTCCATCAATTTTTCAACCATAATAAAAGGTAAAAGTGCAGAGAGATCCAGAAGCCTCAAGAAAGACATGCTAGAACAATTAAATTAATCTACCAACACAGAACAAGAGAATCTGCATATCAGATATAATGTAAATGAATGGTGTAAGAACGCTGGCAAGCCTTTCATATAAGACATCCTCATAATGTGACAACGAATACATATATTGTTAAGAATTGGACATACATGTTAGATCATCCACCTTATGAAAACAAAGAAATGATATCTGTAATGAAAAAAACTTGGCAAGAGGGCAAGCCAGGCCTTGTTCTTTATGTTGATGAATATAAGCAGAAAGGAATTTCTGTGAGATGCTGTCAAATCAATTCTAATACCACAAAGTGGATAAGACGATGCGGGTAAGAATGAATCGTAAGTTACTCGCCTGTAAGCTCACGCTCAATCATTTTCTGAACGTCGTTGACAACTAAATATGCTTTGTAGAGACCAATCACCTCATCTTGTTTCTTACTGTCCTTCCATAGCTGCAAACAAACATAATCAAGATCTTGACATTAGTAGAGAGGAGGGATTCTAGTTGTAAGATATCTGATCGTGAAGAAACTCACCTGTATGGCTGGCATCTTCTGGTAGATTCAAAGATGAACGGTAGAGATACACGAAGAAAAGTGAAAATTTGAAACTATTAGAACTTGTAGACCCATGAATGGAAAGATTGAATGTTAATAAACATCAAAACAGATGCAAATTCATCAAAGTAACAAAGGCTCAACATGTCCTATGTCTCCTATGATCGAACCGTAAATTGTATATGTTCCAGAAGGCAACGAAACACGAGTCTAACTTCAATTGTAAACAGAACCTCAAGAACAATATCCATTGGATTTATAAGAACTCAACTCCCTTATAAAGATTTATAGCAACACAAACAAAATGGAAGAAACATCAAAAAGCTTTGGAAAGAACTTACAGCTAATCCTGCACGAACAACTAGCTTGTGAGGAACCATATTGACATCAATGCAGTAGAATTGCAGTCTACAATTGATCAAGCACATGAACAATTTCAATAAGCAATTAGCAAACTGGTCTTCTAAGCATTATCCAGCGCTTGGAAAATGATGATACAATTCATATTTTACATTCAATTTATTAGAAATGAGCTAAGAACTAACCTGGGGTAATAATCAGCAGCCAATCTTTCCAATTGGGGTTTTAGATAAATATAATTTCTGCACCAGTTTGCCATCCTACAGATCCACACGAACTCATTTTTCAACAAAAGAATATACAATACTGCTTGAAATGCTGGTAAAGAAAACTGGACAAAAAAATATCTCATCGTTTGATTCAAAATGATCACAGTCAATGAAATTCCTGGGAAAATCAAGCAATTGAGGACACTTTTTCCTGATAAACAGATAAAATTATGATCAAGTCAAGCTCAAATGCATTCACATCGTCTAGATTTCTTTCTCCAAATCTTATATGCGGAAAAACGCTCTGGAAGAAACCTCCATAATTAAGTGAACATTTCCGAGAAAAGCCGACAAGAAATGCATACATACCATACAATAATCACGGGCTCGTTTCGTTTCTCTGCATCCATAATAGCCTTATCGAACTCAAGTTCACTACAAATGGACTTGAGCTCGATCGACACAGGAGATTCATCACGAAACTGCAGGGAACTCTCTTGGGTCCAAGCTCCAAGCACCGAAATCTTCTCACCAGTCGCAGAAACTTTCAAGGAAAGCGGCGGAAATTTCCGGGACAGAGGAAGCCTATTGAAGCCAGAGACGGTAAGCCTGGCCGCCGGAAGATCAAAACGAGCGTCTAATTTGGGGAAAGATTTCACGGTTCCGAAGTGAACAGGCAAAACTTTCACCATTTCGGAAGGATGAAGAATTGGGAAACGGCAAAAGAAACGAAAAAGAAGTGGTCGGAGGGTGGCGGCGGCCGGTAGAAGAGGGTTCCGGTGGGGTCCCACCGGGAGATTCAGAGTCAGTTGAAGGATTGTTCCCGATCGATCTCCCAAGCTGTAAAACCTTCAACGAAACGCCGTTTTGTTGAAGAAGAAACAAAAAAAAAACTGAATAAAATAAAATAAATAATTAATTAAAGCGCAAGTCGAGGGTGGCTGCCGCATGCAGTCTTCGGCTTTTATTTTTATTTTTATTTTTTATTAAACGGAAAAATTGAAAAGTCATAGGAAATTAGAAATTGAATTCTATTATATTCTCATAGGAATTTAAAGAAGGTTTGAATTCCTACCTTCACACAGTTGACTTTTTTTTTTCTTTTTTCATTTTAATAAAACTGTGTTTATAAAATAATTAGTAAAGTAAAGTAGGATATTTTTACTTAACCTAACCCAAATAACTTATTTTATTTTTTTATTTTTAATAAAGGTAAAATGTTAATTCTTAAAACATTATGTTTACCATTAGTTTTGAATGGAAATCGTAAATACTTTGTTTAAAAAATATTTTTAATTTTTTAAAATTATTGTTGATATCCATAACTTAAAAAAAAATTAAAAAACACTTTTAGAACTTTATAAAAAAGTTCAAAAATACTATTACAATTTGTACCATAATTTAAAAAAAAATTCATGACTTTCAAAACTAACATTAAAAAATTTGAAGATAATATATGAGGCATCGATAAATTGTTTGTCTATATATCAGTAATAAATATATATAAATTAATACTGCTTTTAAAATTATATAGGTATTTTTTAAATATGCTTTTAAAATTTATAGGTATTTTTTAAATATAATACTAAGAGTAAGTGTATTTTTAAAAAAAAAAACTAAAAACTAGAAGAATATTAATTAAACTTTTTACCATTTAAAGGTATTTTTTAAATAACCGCTAAAATTCAAGAATATTTTTAAAATATCATTAAAAGTTTACATGTATTTTAAAATAAAATAATAATGGTTTAGGATATTTTATATAATATTTTAAAAGATTGAGAATATTGAATATTTTTTATATAACCTTAAAAATACAATAATCTTTTTATAATATGCATTAGGACCATTATGCACATTATGATCTCATATAAAAAAAAATTTAAAAAACAAAAAAAAACCTCCAATTTGGACTTTTATAGCCGAGGACGTGGAATTTGTGGCATCATTTTTGTTAAAATGATATTTTAATATTAAAATATATTTATTTAAATATTATTAATTTTTTTGATGAGCAAAAAAAATTAATGATAGTATTATTTATTTATAAACTCATAAATTTTTTTTTTAATTAGCAAATGTAGAACTACTGCTCGCTCGTTCAAGTAGGAAGGGATATTTTTTTGTAATACATACAAAATATAATTTTTTGAAAAAATCGAAGATGAAAATAATATGGAAAAATTAATTTCCTCTTTAAAAATAAAATCGAGAAATTTAACTATAAACTTTTGATATAATAATTATTGTTTTATCTATTGAGCTATATTCAAATTAACAACCGAATCATATTACGTCACAAGAATATGGACAAGAATATGGATGAAGAATGCTCTTCTAAAATGAAATAAGTTATTTTCATGCATGATCCTTTATACTAATGAAAAACAATTTTTTTTTATTAAAAAAAAAATGGGGTTTCCTCATGCCCCTCTATATCTTTTTTAATGCATTTATTTGTTCTTTTATATATTCTTTTATTTTATATTTTAAGAAATTAATTAATTTAAATATATACTTGTTTTTTCAGCCTTCTAATTTTATAAACTTAAATATTTTGTCAAAAATTAATACAATATATTAGTAATTGAAAATCTCAATTGATTATTCATGATATATTTACTTATTAGATTTTTCTGTCATTTTTATAAATACCCATCAAAATATTTAAAAAAATACTTGTGATATTAATCATAAATTGTCACGTAATTATGGTAAATTAATGAAATAATTTAAATAACTTAAATTGTACTCCTTTATTTACATAAATATCTGCCAATATATATATATATATAATTTACTTATTCAATTTATTTGGGCTTAAGGCCCACTATGTATTGTTGGGCTTCTACGGATTTCATAGTGATTAGTGAAAGCCCAATAAGCCCTAATTCCGAGTTCACTTAAAAAAAATTAAATATTTATAAAAATTAAATGAGACAATTAATCTTTTTTAAAAAGTAATTAAGTGAACTAATTAATCAAAATTAAGATTTATAAAAAAAAAGAAAAAGATTCATATATTATATTATTAAATTGACGTATTTCATTAAAAAATATTTTATCAAGTTTAATTTTCATTATTCATAATTGTTTATATTAGTGAAATACATTTGAAAGGGAAAAAATGGATGCTATTTTATTTTATAATTAGAATCCCTTTAAATTACCTTTTATTTTAATTTTAAACGCTTTTTAAATAATGTTTTCAATATAAATGTTATTATACTTGACTTTTTTTTTTTTTTTCAAAAGTGACTAAATTAATTATAAATGTATTTTTATTTCATATTTTTAAGGTTTTCAATTAATTACTTTTAAAGTATTTTTAACATATTTATTTACCAAAAATTAAACAAAATGAGCATAACTCTCAAATTTTATGATTGAAAAAAATTATATAATTTTAAATGTTATAACTAATTATAATTTATTTTTTATAATTATTAGGATTATATTATAATTTTCTCTAAATTATATTGCCAGGCTGGCGGATTGATATCCGAGAAATGTGGAAGATAGCACGGGTTTAGGATCTTATCCTTTTGGTCACAGGTTTGATGACGAGGATGGGTGGTTGAGATCTTCCGCGTGGGCAAGATCATTCATCATGATGACACGTGGCGCCAGATTAAGCTGGGAAGCTGATATCCCTCAAATATTTTAGTCCGTGTCCCACTTTTCTATTGCCGTCTAAACAGGTAAGCTACTACTCCTCCACGTGGACCAATCACAGTAGTCCACGTATTCAATTTTTAGAAACAAAATGGAGAAGGTATGGCCCACGTTGGTATGTCGGAAGAAAAATGGTCAAAGGAGTTGACTTCTTGTAGTTATGAAATGCACGAGCATAGAAACACCAAATTCATGACAGCGGTGCATTTTAAAAGTTATCTACCTTTACTCCCTCTCTTCGGCCCTATTTAAATCTTCGGTCGGGTCATAATGTCATCACTAAATCTAAAAATTTGATTCTATAAGCGTTCGTTCTTTGTCAATGGCTCTACGACACGGTCTTTTCTTGTTCGTGTTCTTCCTTTTTGCTCTATCTTCTCCTTTCACATCCATGGCAACGTCTCGAGCCATGCTTAACGTAGTACCAGGTGATCTAGCTATCATATCTACTTCTAAATCCACTTCTCTTGATGAAGTATCGACTTCTTCACATTCTACTGTTTCGTTCCCGATCATTCCTGCTCCGTCCACGTCTACAATCACGTTCGATGGAGGATCTACACCAACAACATCGGAAGCTAGGACCGTGGTAGGATCTGGTTCGTCGATTTTCATGTCTCCAACTTCTAATGACTTTGTTGCTTTTGAGGTTCCTAATGTTATGGATGCAAAGCCACCAATATCCAACCGGGTTATTCGAAGTTGCAAACCTAAAGGTCGAATGAGGTATTCTGCTCCCAGTGATCGTAGGAATAGCCTGCCTCTCGTTTCGATTGTATGCTCAAACATGTCATAAAAAAAATCAGACATACAAATATTAGAAATCTTACGCATATAGTTATACCAAAGTTTAAAGTATTTATGTACACTTCAAAATCCAATTAAAGAGAGAAAAAAAAAGTTACTTATAGTTATATCATTCGTTTGATTTAATTTTATTTTTAATTAAAAGAAAGCTTTTATTTTTTTATTATTAAAGTTTTTAATTTATGTTCGATGTGATTCCAAGAGACAAATCAGAATGAATACCATACAGATAAGTCCAGACAGAGTTCCTTAACATAATGTTTGAATGATCCATTTTGAATCGACAGAATTAATACGAAAGATTTAATATGATAAAACTATATATATAAAATACCAAATCTCAACTTATATTTTATTTTCTTATTAAATTCACCAAAAATAATTTTATTTAAAATGAAAAAAAAGGTGGGTTTTATAATAAATACTCTAAATTACAACCATTTATAAATTACTATTTTCAAAAGCAGCCTCCATTACCTAATCATGACATACAAATTTTCAAATATTTGACACCTACCATATTTATGGTTATAAATTATTTTATATTTATTAAATTATTAATGGGTCGGTAGAGATAAATTTTAAATTTTATTGAAATTACTTTTTAACTTATTTTTAATTTTTAGAAATTAATATATATATATATATATATATAAGTCTAGGAACTAAATTGTTACGAACTAAATTATTAATTTCATAGAAAGTTGAAGGAAAAAGTAATTTTTAACTAATTTATTATTAATTAGAGTTTATTTAATTTATTATTAATTAGAGTTTAAATATGAGTTTTTAGAGACCGAAATATTATCTTTATTAAAATTTAGTTTTAAAGTATTAGTCTAATAATATATATATATATATGTTTTTTTTTTTAATAAAAAAAATTAGAATTTAGTCTCTTTAATTTTAAATATTAGAATTAATTTCGTGATTTATTAAAATTATGTTCTTATTTAAAAGATTTTATCGAATTATAGGGACGGAATTTTAATTTTTAAAATTATAAGGACTAAATTGTAAACGATGTGAAAAAATTAATATAAATAATAATTGATGGACTTAATCAAAATTTCAAAAGAGATCTAACAACCAAAATAAAAAGGAGATAAAAATTCAAAGAACTAAATTTTAAACTAAAAAATTGCTTGCTTGTGTCGTTTGGTTTTTAAATATAATAATATTATTTTGAAATTAAATTAATAATACGTGGAATTAGATATCCAGAAGGAGGGCCCACTGGTGTCTCTCTCCTCGGCGGCGCGTGATTTATTGGCCACACGTTTGGTGTATACGCGCAATTGACTCGCCACATTTCCATTTTCCAATATTCAACATGTAAATAGAAATTATCACTATTTTAAATAATATATATAAATTCATATTTTAAGATCTTTTTTTAGCTCAAATTGATTATAATTCAGACCAATCAAATAACAAGACGGCAGGAAGTGATTTGAATCAAAATCATTTGTAATAATTACAAAGTGAGTGTCTCAATAGTGTTAACAACGGATTGAGTACCTCAAACCATCACCATTTCTCATTCGTGGAGGTGTTAGTGACTAGCCTAAGTGTAACTTATAATAAGTGTTTCATTCTCCTCTCAAATAATCTCACAATCTCTTTGGGGGCTAGTGTTCTAGTTGGCTTACAGCCCAATGTCTCCTTGGTGGCTAGTGTTCTAGTTGGCTCACAACCCAATGTCTCCTTGGGGGTTAGTGTTCTAGTTGGCTCACAGCCCAATGTCTGGTTCTGATATGTAACAATCCATTTCCTTGGGGGTTAGTGTTCTAGTTGGCTCACAGCCCAATGTCTGGTTCTGATATGTAACAGCCCCAAAGCCCACCGCTAGTAGATATTGTCCTCTTTGAGCTTTCTCTTCAAGGGCTTCTTCTCAAGGTTTCAAAACGTTCCCTTCTCCAACCGATGTGGGATCTCACATTAAGTGTCTTTAGTAGGATTTAGTAAAGTCTATCATCACATTTAAAACATGTAACGACCCAAACCCACAGCTAGCAAATATTGTTTCTTTGGGCTTTTCCTTTTGGACTTCCCCTCAAAAACGCGTTTGCTAGGGAAGAGTTTCCATACCTTTATAAAGGGTGTTTCGTTCTCCTCTACAACCAATGTGGGATATCACAAAACAACATTAAAGTGTCTAGACGCTTATTTATCAAATCTTGCAAATTATCTTCGCATTATTGTATTCATCACACCATTCTTTTATTCATATCGTGCACAACGACGAGTAGGAAAATCACAGCCATCTCCTCGACGTCCACATATTGAGTTGGCACCAGCTTCCTCATTATCGTTAACGACGTCCACATATGTGTATTTCTATTGAAAGTTCGGTCGTCTAAAATGAAAGAAATTCAACCGTAATTGATAAAGATTTTATTAAGACCAACTCAAATTTATAATCATGCCCTAAGCGGCCAAAGTCTTCTCCAATGTCCAAAAAAAAGTTGCATCACGTAGCCCTCAAATATTAAATATAAATTTGCCCAATTCATTGTCAAATGAAATCATCGCCCTCGACGGCTCACCTAAGCCTAAAACTTTACCTCAATGGCAGCACTATAAATACTACCGTTTTTTATTAATCGTTCTTTCAATTTCATCTTCAAATTCAACATCCATGGAGTTTTCCACACGCCCCACTTCTAAATTTCTTACAAAATCGTCCTAGTTTGAACAGTTCAATCGAAATCGAACCGATTCTCTCATCTGGGTCTTCTCCAAATCCTCGAAACCCTTGAATTCGAGGGCGTTTCTTCACCATTTTGCAGAAAATCGAGATGGGTCCATCGGGGAAGGACCTGAAAGACATGGTGGTGAGTCAACTGGGCGAGTCTTTGCGGGAGATTTCGGGGCTTCCTGAGTATAACGGCATATGCAAGAAGATGTATGGGGATTTGATTCGAAGGGTGAAGCTCTTAAGCCCTTTGTTTGAGGAATTGAGAGATGGAGATGAAGAACTTGAATTGGATGTTCTTAAGGGTTTGGAGTTGCTGAAAATTGCTTTGGATTCTTCTGCAGAGCTTCTTAGATCGGTCAGCCGAGGTAGCAAGCTATTTCAGGTATTGAATTCTGTTTTGTTTCTTATAAGTTTCGCGTTCTTGAATTTTGTGTTTGGTTGCTGAGAATCTGAGATGATGAAACTATGAATCTTCTGGAAAATTTGATCATTTCATTGAAGAACAAGAAGTTGATCAGCCAAGGAATTTCATTGTTTGAAGAAAAAAGCCTTTGTTAATGTCTAGCTTTGATGATTTTATATGGCATTCAATTGTGTTTGTGATTATTTACTTGATAAACGTGAGGGAGAGGTTTCCATATCCTTTTAAAGAATGATTCGTTCTCCGGAGTGGGATCCTTAGGGGACCAGCATCTTCGTTGGCCCTCGTTCCCTTCTCCAATCGATGTGAGACCCCCAATCCACCATCTTTGAGGACCAACGTCCTTGCTAGCTCACCGCCTCGTGTCCACCTCCCTTCGAGGCTCAACCTTCTTACTAACACATCGTCCGGTGTCTAGCTCTGATACCATTGTAACAACTCAAGCCCACCGCTAGCAGATATTGTCCTTGTTGGGCTTTTCCTTTCGGGCTTCCCCTCAAGAATTTTAATACGCGTCTACCATGGAGAGGTTTCCACACCTTTATAACAAATGCTTCGTTCTACTCTCAATCGATGTGGGATCTCACAATTATCTACTTTAACTAAGAGAGTATTAACTTTCAAGTTGCTGTTTTGAACTTGTTACCAGAATTCATTGAACTATTGCATCTCAGGCTTCGAAATTAGAGAAATTAGTACTTGAGTTTCATCATATGACTGAAGATATTGAAGCAGCACTCAGCAAGCTTCCCATCGACAAGCTCGGGATCTCGGATGAGGTTCGAGAACAGGTACGGTTATTGCCTCTCCTTGAATGTTCATTGTGTATAAGGTTTGCTTGAGTTGGATGAGTTATACACTTATTTGATCCATTTCAGACCGAACTTGTTCATGCCCAATTCAAACGAGCGAAAGAGAGAGTAGGTTCGGCTGATGCAGAGTTAGGCAAGGATTTAGTCATATTAGAGGAAGAAAAAGATCCTGACCCTGCAATATTGAGAAGAGTTTCCGAAAAACTGCATCTTCGGAGTATAAACGACCTGAAGAAAGAGTCACTAGCGATCCATGAGCTGGTGATCTCGATCGATGGAGGAGACCCGGGGGATGTTTTTGGTAAACTGTCGTCCATTTTAAAGAAGTTGAAGGATTATGTACAATTAGAAAACCCGGAAGTTGGAACTTCTAAAGATGAAAAAAGTACGACTATTAAACACAGATCTCCTGTCATTCCGGACGATTTCAGGTGCCCCATATCTCTTGAATTAATGAGGGATCCCGTCATCGTCTCGACCGGGCAGGTGAGCATCGTATTGACTTATGCAATGTTTTTTTTACTTATTGTTATTCTTATTTGTCTCGCTACCGTGTGACCTCTTGCAGACGTACGAGAGATCTTGCATTCAGAAATGGTTGGATGCAGGGCACAAAACCTGTCCAAAAACCCAGCAAGCTTTACAACATACAGCCTTAACACCAAATTACGTCTTGAAGAGCCTGATTTCTTTGTGGTGTGAGAACAATGGCGTTGAACTGCCTAGGAAGCAAGGTAACTGCAGAAGCAAGAAACCTGGAAGCAGTATTTCAGACTGCGATCGAGCTACCATCGACGCCTTACTGCTAAAACTGGTTAATGGATCTCCAGAACAGAAAAGATCAGCTGCTGGTGAGCTCCGACTACTAGCGAAGAGGAATTCAGATAACAGAATTTGTATCGCCGAGGCGGGAGCCATTCCGTTCCTCGTCGAACTATTATCCTCAAATGATACTAGGACTCAGGAGCATGCAGTTACAGCACTATTGAATCTTTCAATCAACGACAGTAACAAAAGAACGATTGTCGATCTTCGAGCCATTCCTGCTATTGTCGAAGTGCTGAAAAATGGCAGCATGGAGGCGAGGGAAAACGCGGCTGCAACCCTTTTCAGCTTATCCGTGATAGACGAGAACAAGGTCGCCATCGGAGCAGCTGGGGCGATTCCTGCTCTCATAAGCTTGCTTTGTGAAGGTACTCCCAGAGGAAAGAAGGATGCTGCCACTGCTATCTTCAATCTTTCAATCTATCAGGGAAACAAAGCTAGGGCTTTAAGAGCAGGCATTGTGACTCCGCTCATGGGATTTCTGAAAGACACTGGAGGTGGCATGGTGGATGAAGCTCTAGCCATTCTGGCCATTCTTGCAACTCACCATGAAGGAAAGGTAGCAATAGGGCAAGCCGAGCCGATGGCGGTTCTATTAGAGTTCATCAAAACTGGTTCGCCACGGAACCGGGAGAACTCTGCAGCTGTGCTGTGGTCACTTTGCAGTACCGATGTCGAGCAGTTGAAGCTAGCTAGGGAGCATGGTGCAGAAGAGGCACTGAAAGAAGTATCTGAGAATGGCACAGACAGAGCAAAGAGGAAAGCAGGAAGCATTCTAGAGCTCTTTCAACGCTTTGATGGACCATCTTCACCCTTGTAATTATAAGGCATTAATAATACTATAATATTACTGTATTTATAATGAAGAAATTTTCATGTAGAATTATGTAATTCTTGTTTGAAATTTAGTGAAGAAAGTGCTAAGATTACTTACACAAATGGCTGTTCTTTTGAAGTAATCTGAAATGGAATATCAAATCATAGAAAATAAGAGGATTTTTACACTCTTGGGTCATATTTTTGGTTACTGCAAGAACAGGGACAAACCAACACTCTGTATTGTCACCGTCGACTAATCTTAATCGAAAAAGAAAAAAACGAGACGAACAGATCAAAGTATTAAGTGAACCAAAAAGGTTTGAGCGCATTGCAGATCAAATTAGATAAATAGCTTAGATGTATGAAATGATTTATTTCCCTTTTAGAAACACAATTAGCCTAACTTCTCCATGAATGATTCAGTCAAGCTATTGCCACTAACAATCTTCGTGGTACCAACTATCAACTCGTAGGCCATTCCCTCCTGCAAGATGAGAACAATTGAATGAGAATTTCTGGGGGGAAAGCCCTACAAAGAAACATATACCAAACACAATGCATCGAGTTTTCCCCTAAAAAAGAGGGATAACCATATCCAGTTGATTCGAATCGATTCGGTTCGGTTGGGCGTAAAACCCATTAGAATTCAACGAGACAAGCTATGGCAGATATCCTTCATTCTTAGCTAAAGATGACTAAGGTAGGTGTTTCAGCGAACCAGTTTGTGCCGATGGAAGAAATGGCTAGGCACGTTCGGTCCGTTACTTCCATAAATTTTTCTCTTCTTTTTCTTTTTTGTTTTTCCCTTTTCCCTTCTCTTTTATCTGTTCTTATACGGATATGACCAACTCTTACTAGTTATTTGCAAAGTTATGACTGTAAGTGACAAACATGAAACACACCATTGATTTTCTCTCTTTCAGTAAAATGTTGTCATTAATGTACATGTCAATATCAATTATTCGGATTAATTATAGATACATGATAACTAGGGCAATTTAGCTTGTATTCAAAAGAAAATGTTTCTTAATATTTCTTTATTTTGGGAAATTAACTTCCTAATATTTTCTACCTTCACGTTAACTGTTCTAACAAGTTTACTAATTAAATCAAACTTTCTAAAATCATACAAAATCAACAAAATTTAATAGAAAAAGTTAATTCCATACCTGACCACTGAGAAATCGAAGAGCAGAAATCTCAGCAAATGTGACTCCTCCAATAAAAACGACCAGCACAACTGTGCGCCTTCCATCTGTCACTCTATGACAAGTTGAGGCATTTAATTGTCAAAGTCAAATCAATGAAATACTCACTAGTGCATTATGAGGAAACTGTATTAACGAACGTGTCTATTCTCGGTATTCTTTAGCGTAGTAATTTTTATAAAGAAGCATCACATATTGATCAATATATACGATATAACAAATTCACAGCCAATATATCAATGATACTGAAGCTCACTTCTTAAACAAAGAAACTCCACTTTTTCTGTATCCATATTGGTTAAATCACGAGCGAATAAGTTGGACATTGCAAAACCAGAGGACCAAAACACCCTACTCCAGTATAAGATATAATGCTTGACGTTTCGTAAAGGGGCTACACTTGTAATTGCTTTGGCTTCGTTTTCTGTATTTTGGTTTCTTTCCTTCTGTTTCTAGAGAATTGTAGCCGTTGGTGTTGGTTCTTTTTAAGTCGGAGATTTACGGCCGTAAAGGATTAGTTGTTTTAGTTAGGTAGTTACACGACCAGCTGTACTAATGCTAAAATAAATACTAGCCTCTTTATTCTTTGGAGGATAGAACTTTCTTTAATAAAATCTTATCATACTGGTCTTACACCAACCAATACTTAAACATATATATTGAGAGAGTTGAGACTTACTTGTCATTACTGGTTGAAGCCCCTTGCAAGGAATCGTATGATGAACTGCTAAGGAATCCACCCTAGATTTAGAAACCAAGATGGGGAAAGGAAGAGAGAGATAAGGATACCAGAATTATGAAAAATAAAGCCAAGATAAAAGGAAAAAAAATTACAAAAAAACATAAAAATTGTGAAGATAAATTTACTGACTCTCTTTGTTTCTGAATGAGGCCCAGGCAATAGCTTCAAAATTTCTTCAACAGGACGCCTGATACATATACGCAATGAGATGAAACTGGAAAGATGGAGGTAAATCATACCCGAAGTACAAAAATTTATGCACATACATACGAAGAAATAGTAGATTCTGAACAAATTTGAGAAAGGAAACAAACGTAAATAATGGAAAAAGGAAATTAGTTAGGGAAGTAAGAAAAACAGTTTATGAAATTAATGACACTTATAACAATCCCGCCCTAAGAACGCAAAAGCCCTATCATGGAAAAACCTCATCATGGCTTTTTTTTGGAATATGTGGAAAGAAAGAAATCAGAGAATATTTGCAGAAACGACACAGACCTACACAAAACTTTTTGACAATGTTGTTTACCCAACTATATCTTGGTGTAAACTGTCTAATATTTTTACTTCCTATAGTTATACAATCCTCATTGCAAATTGGGAAGGTCTTTTGTAAACATCATGGATTATACATTCCTCTTGTAAATTTCACTCATCAATGAAATTGTCTCTTATAAAAATAAAAAAAACAATCCCGCCCTAAGAGGTTACAGAAAACCAAACCCAATTAAAGTTAAATAAAAAATTACTTAGAATGAGATCTCAAATTAGAATTGTGCCATTTTTTTCACAATATTCGTGGTTAAAAGTGTAACTAACAAGAAAAGGCTATGCATTGATTGCAAATAGGTTAAAGTACAATTTTAGTCCTTATACTTCCGGGACTTATTTCATTTTAGTCCCTCTACTTTCAATATATCTCAAAATTAGTTCCCATGGTTCATTTTTGGTAAAAATATTTAGTCCCTATAAGCTTTTTGCCTAAAAATTAGGTAAATACATTCACATGGTGTCTTTTTTTAAATGAAAATTATGCCTATTCTTTTATTAAGTCATAAAAATTAACTTCAAACTAACCATGAGCACTAATTTTAGGTTATATTGAAAGTACAAGGACCAAATTTGGACATTAGAAAGTACAACTACTAAAATGAAATAAGTTTTGAAGTGCGGAGACCAAAATGATATTTTAACCTTGCAAATATTAGAAATTTTCACAAAAGAAAAAAGGCTTACCATCCAGACCTAACAGCTTGTTGGACAAGACGAATGCTAAGAGGAGCATATCCAGAAAAGACATAGGCAATATCAGTTGGGCTGCACCATAATAAATAGAAGTCAAAATTTATTGACAGCCAAAAAGGCAGACGTTTTGTAAAAAATAACTTTGCACTGAATTTCACCATGTAGAGCAGCACTTTTGGCATAAGATGGTGCATGAGTTATAGATGGTGGAAACAAAGATCACATGCAATTCTAAACTGGGTATGAATCAGAGGTGCTTATTGTAAAATGCTAACAATCGCTAGACAGGTCCTGAATGAAAAATCTATTACAATAAGATCCCTTCATACAAATGAGTAAAAAGATAAATGTTCCCTTTTTATTTCATTTCTTACAATCTGGCTCACTCAACATTTAAAAATAATAATATTTGTTCATCAATGCATCATCATTTGTATAATTCTCTTGAACACATCACTCAAAATGTAGAGTAGAGGCCAACTCTGCCACAATTTTATATTGAACCATAAGGAGCTTTTAATTAAGGTAGAAAAATGGTAAAAAAGACATTATTGTACTAAATGAAAAAAAAAAAAAAAAAAAAAGAAGAGAAGATCACTCCTAAATTGGAGCAAAAATTTACCTAGCTAAGTCTATCATGGTAGAAATCCATATCAAATACTTTAGTATTATTTTACGAAAGGCAATTATAATATAAACTCAAAACTCAAGTGTTAATTCAACACAGTTTTATATCTTGACAGTAAAAGTTAATATGCTTATGGTTTCAGCTCATAGCTGCTGGAAGCCATAAATGGAGAAATTCTAAAATGGAAAGCATAAGATAAAGGGAAGAAACATTAAAGTATAAGACAATAGGATTTAGGAGCTTTCAAATAGATTAGAAAACGACAGCATTCATTTTTTTTCAATATTGAATTTTAAAATAAAAAACATAGTTCTACGATGTAGCAGATGAAAAGATATCACATATTGCTAACATACAAAACTATAATGTATAAATCAAAAGCAAAAACGTTGCTGCATGCGGATCCGCATGTGCCTTGAAATTATTTAAGAATCCAACTATAAGACGATTGGTAACAAGATGAAGAAGAAGAATACTTGACTGTGTTTGTGTCGTCTACAACAAGTTGCAGAGCACGTTTGATAGTCAGCCAGTTGCTTCTTGTCTCCTGCAAGGAATAGACCGTAACAATCATGGTTGAACATTTTCATGGATAATGTAAGATCTTGAATATTCAAACGTACACCACAAATTCCCTCAATCTAGATGAAGAGGGCCCAACCTGTTTTTTAATTAATCCCGCTTTCTCAATGTTATTTAATGTGCCCATGTGTTCAAACCCATAGCTGTGAAGTATTTCTCTCCTAAAAATGCAAAAGTTAAGTAATGCACCAAGAGTACCCTAATTAATAGAAGGAAACAAAAATCTGAATGGAATAATTCTTACCTCAAGTAGTCAAATTGCTTTTTAGGTAAACCAGAATTTGTAACAGAAAGCAAGATGAGAAGACGGAGGACTTTAACAAGAGGCTCCTGCTTATGAATCAATTCTTCAATGTACTCAAAACATCTGCAGGCAGAAACTATAATATTTTCAACAACACATAACACATAATCTACAGAAGTGGTAGGCACTAGATAAGTATCTTTTCAAGATAACTATAGGATTTCTTTAAAAACTGTACTTAAAAACTACTTTTTATTTTAAACAAAAGAAGAGATTTCTTTAATTGAAAAATGTACTTGACAGGGTAGTTGTAAAAGGAAAAAAAATTCAGAGAAAGCAGAAAGCCAGGAAATATGTTGTAGACCAAGGTAACTATTCAAAAAAAAAAAAAAAAAAAAAAAAAAAAAAAAAAAAAAAAAAAAACCCAAACAAACAAAAAGGATTGTTCTAAATAATTATTCGAATAATAACTACTTTGCACGTGCAGAACGTAAGCATAGAGGAAAAACAACAAGTACATGTGAAGTTGAAAAGATAATTAACTTTTAAAAAGTCAACATAAACGAACTTCAAAAGTACCATAAAGAAGACCAAACAAGAAATGCAGGGCATTGCACAACGAACATGAAAAGTAGCTTTGTCATTTTGGCTTCAACAACTAGATTTCTACATTTTGACCATATAAGCACAAGATCATAAATAAAGCCTCCTTTTCCTGGATATACATCATCACGTACAAAAATAAAGCATTCAATATTTTTCTTGCAAGAATTATATATAACAAAAAGTTCAAGTCAACAAGCACAATTTATGTCCAAAAACTCAAGTAAAATATTAGTTTACATGTCATAGCTTTCAGCTTCAATAATTGTGTGTTCCATGTCAAGCTGCCCAAGAAAGGATGGCTTTGAAGTAAACGTCGACAAGTGTTGAGCCAGGTTAATGTGCCTCTATGAAGAAATTGTGGAAAATAGTGATTTTATTATCATGTAAAATGCCCCTCGATAAGTCTTCAAGGAAGAAAAAAAAAAAAAAACAAAAGTAGAAGATACTTACTGTCATTTCTGGTAATGAATTAAGCTTTTTAACGAAGTCCTTCAACTCAGAAACGGACTGTGTCTGCATTCGACATGAACTACCAATTAGAGTTTGTTGAAAAAGCTTCTCCTTCTTAATTATTTGAGTTATTAGAAATAAATGTGTAGATTGACAATTTATCATACAACAGGAAAAAAGAAGCATCAACCCTTTCAGAAGGGATGGATACAACATAACACAGACATGACAACTTAATGGCGAGGTGGAAAAAGAACAAACTGCTTACGGTAGTTGACATCTCTGCATAGTCCTCCTTCATGGACATAGCTTTTTGACGTAGAATCTGCAATTGTGCTGAAGATAACAATTAAGAATATGGAACTTCAAGAAAGGGAGTTAAAACAATTTTACATGCAAACTTTAAAATAAGGGATGACGAGAAACAGGGAGCTAATTACAATGCACTAAATTAAGTTGATAAAACTAGATCAACCTGGACAACCACTTCGAAGTTGAGATCCCTTGTTTCTTTATACAGCTTGTCACTAGAGATACAAGTGAAGAAAGAAATAAACACAAATTTCAGAAATAGAAGTGAGATAGGGAGTAAAAAAAAAAAAAAACAAACAGCTACGATCAAACTAGAATGTGATTGGAATTTTAGAATCCTTCGACATTCAGAATAATATAATCACTCAGCCAGATTAACACTATCTTGAAATGGTGTTTTGTAATTATTGACTTCATCAATGGAATTAAACAAGTATTTCCATTTCGCAAAAAGGAAAGAGCACCAACAAATATAAAATTAGATGAGAATCAGCATATAATGCTTGCTGCAAAGGATGGCTAAACATATCAAGCAAAGATCGTAGAAACCTTGAATTAAGTGGAACCTTAATCTTTTTTCCATCTTGTTGAGCACCCATGATTGATGAATCAAGCTCCACAGCACCATTATTCACTTGCAAGAACTACAAAGGACGTATAGGAAACTTCAAAACAAATCAAATACATAGCCAACCTATTTGAATTATGGTGAGCGAGCTATAACAAGCACTGTGAAGAAAATATAAGCGAGAGTTGGCGTGGTGCAGTTTTGAAACCAAAATGGGAAACGTTACAGCAAATTAACTATCTTCCCACATAAGAATCTTCATGTCAAACAATATAAAGTGATCGTCCAATGGGGCAAAGAAAAAAAGCTCCACCCATGCATTAGCTCACCTCATCAACCAACCCTTCATATGTCAACTGAGAACACATGGGAGTGACCATGTCTACCTGAGAAAGCAGGAATGAGTTTTAAACAAAAAAGCCAAGTGAATAGACTAGAAAAATATCATACACAAACTAGCACTACCTCCATGGAAACCAAGGAGCTTTAGAACAAAGTATTCAAATTGAATCTAAATGATTCAAATACAACTATTCATGTCTTGAAAAAAATTTAACTTCTGTACCCCTATCACTAAATTACAGAAACTAATGTACAAGCGAAGTAGAACCTACACAATTCAACCCATGTTACATAGTGACATTCGCAAGGGGAAAATGGAGTTTAGTGTAACTTTACCTCCCTATCTAAAAGAACGAGTGTATTTATCTCTGGCACAGCCATCTGAAATAAAATGAATAAATCAATTCTTGCATAAATTGTTTAAATGAAATTCAAAAAGAAAGAGAAAGAGAACAAGAGATAGCTTCAAGTTAGACATTTACATCATTTGAGTTAACAGGTTCCTCTGTTTGCAAGTGATTTAGAATGTCAGCAACACGGACAGATGCTTTGCCTTTGGCCCTCACATTTGGTATTGCTCCAAAGGAAAACTAACGTCACAACCAAATAATTATCCCATGATTACACAGTAACTCACGAATATGAATGAGTGAATATGGGAATAAATCCAGCATCTTTTACAGTACTAGCAATGTACTTACTATACAGCAGCATTGAATACATGAACAGATTAAATATGCCCCAGTTCTAGGTTATGTTCTAGATATCATAAAAAAAAAATGCAGGAAAGATTGTGAAACCTCAAGCTTGTGGATTGCTTTTGCAATATGCCAGAGTGAACTAGTATCACCATCAACGAGGTATTCCTACCGGAAAGGGGGAGAAAAGTTAAATGTCAAATCATGCAGAGGCACAAAGAAAGAACATTGAAAATATCACATAAAACGACTGAATGAACTTCTTTCCATACTTTGTTAGAACGATCAAGCTCAAATGATAGAATATCCTCATCCAATGGAATTACGTATAAAGGATACTCCCCAATGGTCAACAGGTGGTGGACCTTTTCCTCCTCCAGAATCTGCATCATTTAAATTTTAACTCTGATTATGAGGATGCGAACAAAGTTTTTAAACTTGTAAAATTTAAAATTAGTCCATGACTCCAGCTTGCTGCCAACTCTTACCTTCTCACAAAACACTGTGCGGCGAGGGACAAAATAAACAAAGTATTCTCTTTGAAGCCCTTTCGAAGTGTCATTTTGAATATGTGAACATATAAATCTCATCAAATCCATCTGAGCACGAACAAGATAAACCACCTTATTGCAGTCAGTTTGAATTGGATCAGATGAAAGATGTCGTAATTCAGCTCCATGTTCCTGTATCACGCAGTCGCAATTCCTCAAAAGATTCAAATTGACAAATGAGAGAAATAATTAAATTCCCACTAGAAAAACGAAACTCCATTGTAAGATAAAACATGACTTAACTGAATAGAAACACAACCCAATTCACTAGATTGAAAATGGAAAACCAAATATAGATAGGAAAATGAGATATTCACATAAACTCTTCCAGTATCCGATCTCCTTCGCCCACCGGTAAAAACAAGCCTTTATTGAACAGAAGAGAGTACCTTAAGAATTGACGTCTGGATGATTAATGAAAGAGAACCTCCAAGCTTAGGATCAACGACCAAACACTTCCTTCCTCGAATCTATAAAGCAACGTTCAAATTCATAGAAAATTTTGTAAATTAACTCTTCGGAATCTAATCTCCAATGTTATACTAAACTTGCAGGTTAATTAAATCATCCATAAACTCCGAGTACAGTCTACTTTTTCATTTGTGAAATGCATGATCGGTAGCCTAACAGATAGATAGGAAAAAAAAAAAAAACTAGTGAAACTCAAATTCGCCATTATTGTTAACCGCGGGAAAGGAACTCACATTTTTCAGGATGTTTATAAGCTCCTTCTGAGATTGCTCCCTGAAAATCCGATTATGAAAACTTGACGACACGGTTTGAAAGAAATTGGCAGTGAATTAAGAAGCGTTGATCAGAATAAAGAACCTGAGTGCTCGGAGATTCAGAGGAGCATTATCCAAGTTCGGAATCTGCGCCATCCAAGTAGAAGATCTTTCTTTTTCTCTGAACTTCAATTCGAGTCGTTTTATCAGAGAATTTCCCTTTCCCTCGCTGGAAGAAGATGGCGGTCGACTTCCGATGCATATATACTCATTTTTTCATCGGCGACGCGCCGTCGAGCTGATTTTATTAATTTTTTTTTATAGAAATGTTGTAATATTTGTCGAAAATTAAAATAAATAAAAAAAAAACAAAAAATCAACTTCTAAGTGATAATTTATTTTCAGCTTTTTTAAAACCCCTTTTCCATTTATTTTCTTTTTTTTTTATTTTGAAAACAATTTCCCAATTATAATAAAAGAAATTCAATTATTGGATCAAAGTCTTTAATCTAAATAAAATAAATAAATATTTAAATCGAGCTATGCTCGTATTAGTAATTAAAAGTAATTAGAAA
Source organism: Cucurbita ficifolia (assembly GCA_033971965.1). Taxonomy (NCBI): domain Eukaryota; kingdom Viridiplantae; phylum Streptophyta; class Magnoliopsida; order Cucurbitales; family Cucurbitaceae; genus Cucurbita; species Cucurbita ficifolia. The sequence continues at coordinate 11,080,321 of CM066979.1, forward strand.
TATTTTATTTTTATTTATAAATTTAGATAAAAAAATTTAAAAGTAACTAAGAGTATTTTAATAATATAAAGTTAAAAAATTAATCCTTTGCCTAAAAAAATGTTAATAATAAGTCTATTTATTTCAATCCTCTACTTAGAATGAAAGAAATAAAATTTAAATAAAAATAAATAAATATCGTGTCTATTTACGTATTTATTTTCTAGGGTTCTTCAGGAATCTCTAGAAAGGAAACGAGGGCTCATTCTTTGAGAATATTTCACACTACACAGCACGAACAAGGTATTCCCATTCTCTATCTTCATCAATTTCTTCAAATTCATAGAATCAATTGTTCTTTTCGGTAGGAATCACTTGTTGAATGTTGTTTCACTTTGTTCTTGGATTTCCCAAATTACTCTGGATTTTGTTGTGCAGGAGGAGTTTTCTGAAATACGGTGTTGATATGGCTGGGAGAGATGAGTACCGAATATTTGTGGGTGGGTTATCGTGGGAAATCACGGAGCGTCAGCTTGAGAATGCCTTCAGTCGATTCGGAAAAATTATCGATTCTCAGGTTACCCTTTGTGATATACTTTTTGATTTTTGGTTTGATCTGTATGGCTGGAAATCGAAGAAACTGAGCACGTTGGAATGAGTAATTAATCTATTTCTGATATGAGAAGGAAATTGAGGAGATTTTGGATTAATTCGGTTTCATTTCAGTGTTATTGCTCTTATGCAATATATAATTTCTGAATTTCCACTCCCTTCCCTCTAAATAACCTTGCCCTCTGATGATAACATGTCTAAACGCCAGAGATTACCTGTAAGATTAACTATTACTTTCAGAATTTTTGTTTTTTAACCTTTGATTTGTTTCCGTCCTGTTCTCTTTCTGATGAATTTCTTTCCCCTTGTGAATGAGGAGGATGCTGTTAATGAAATTTTTGGGAAGCGGTTTTACTGTTCATGAGAAGTTGACTGCATCAAGATGCTGAAGGTCATAGGGTTGGATGTTGCTTAAGCATTATCTGTTTAAGATCTGCTGGTTAAGAAAAAGTACCATCGTCTGGAAATTTGGAATATGGTTGGCTGCAAACTCAGTCTTCTTCTCTAGCTGATTGGGGTTTGGTGGGATTTTAGTTTGCAAACTCAGCAACTAACTTGTTCTGTGGGATAAAAGTACTCGTCATTCTTTTGCGACAGATAAATGATTTAATACCAGAGTAACTATTAACAAGTCATGTGCTGATACCTGCTCGAGCAGACCTTCCTGTCTTATTGTTATTTGATGCTTTTGAAGAAGAAACTGAAGTCACTAAAATGTTTCGTGTATTCGAAAAATAAAATGTTCTAGTATTTGCTTGGAGAATTTTATCTTTCTCTGGGTGATTATTAAACCCTCCATCTTATCCTCGGCTTACCCTACTTTCCAATGGTATGACTAAAATTTAATGATGAAGTTATGTGGTTTCATGAGATGATGTACCTGGGGCAGAAGTTCTGGGCTAGATTACCATATTGACTCAGATAATTGGTTTGCTAAGTCATCTAATCACAGAAAATTTCTGTAGACATTTGTCATTGGATGCAAAATTTTGTTGTCCAAAGATTGTTTCATACTACTGGCTGCTTCATTGTAATGTTCTTTTCGTTTCCCTATCCTTTACTGTAATCATTAGCAGAGTGAGAGATAGCTGGTTTTTCATTTGCTAGTTTCACTGGTTTTGAGAGTTGTCAGTGTTCTAAGATGAAGAATACGTTGAATTGGTGCCTCCTTTTTGGCTAAGATTTATGATACCGTACAAGGTGCAGTGTTTGGAGATCAATAGCCATTTTATCCTTTTGAGTAGGCACTGCTTCTTTGGATTCATTTTGCTGTGGTAAATCAGAGTTCCCTACCTGTCCAGGCATAATCAGAAAGTTGTTCGTATTGGTTTTTGTTCAGCAGTTGATGTGGCTAGAAATTTTACTAGCAATTCCAGGCTTAGCTGCTCAGACATTTTCCGAGGAACTGGCCAAACTGCATTTGTATTCTTTAGTTTGACATATTTCCTTGTTGTACAATGATAGCTGAATTGTAAATGTCAGTTTGAGTGCCTTTTCTGATCGGTTGTTGTCATCTCTGGTGAAAATGTTAAGATACTATACAGTGGACATGGAGAATGGACGTTGACATGGTTATTATTGCCATTTGTACCTTCCAGAGCTCTAAAGGCCTCTGATGCTGGATTTCTTTCTGTCTGACCAAGCATTATGGATATCTATTTGTTGGGTATAGACTGCAGCAAAGCAATTGGATCTGAAGCTAAATTTGAGCGTCTTTAGGTGCAGTGTTTCAGGTTGGGTTTTTTATGAGTTATTTAGAGGAATGGATTTAGGTTGTGGCAACCTGAGAAATTATGGAGCTTTAGTTTTTCATCCATTGGTTTTCAACCTTCTCCCGTTGTTTGAAGTTGTTCCTCAAGATCAGTCCAGAATTCTGCTATTTTGTTTTCCTTTTTTGTGGTGTGCTAGTTCCCTCATTTATACTCGTTGACAGTATTTTGTGTTACCAGAGCTTGAATTCCTCGTGATTCTATTTAAACTTAAGAGGGGTTGAATACGTACCTAGTTAAGTATGGTTGCCATGCAAGCTGTTGTCGTCATCAAGTTTTCTTGTATAGCCTCTTGTCCACAAACTGCTGATGGGATCTCAATTACAGAATAAGCTGGCATCCCCATTTCTTGATGTTTTACTGCGTCTTGGAGAACCTTGCCTATGTCTCCTAGAGCATTCATCCTGGAAGATGTGTTGCTCAAGGATTCATCTTTCAGATTTATTCCCTCTATTTCAGATCTCATCCCAATATGGTATTGATCGTGTGACAGCAAGATGGCTATAAAATTCTTGAGTTTCCTTTGTGTATTATTTGTTGAGGTTAACAAATCCCTTTGTTGGAGTAATACACATATCCAGTGAAGTGATTGTACTGGGTCTTCTTGAGTCAACGTTGGATTTGAGTGCCATTTTGGATGCCTGACTGCACAGAACCCATGTAGCAATTTTTTTTGTGGAGTTGTTTCTTTTGAATAAAAGGGGACTAGAGGTCTAAGATACTCCCACTTCAGAAGATAGAGATAAAGACATGCAGGTTCTTTTGTTTTGTTAAGGAATTATGTAACATGTTGCAATGAGTTCTTCATAAATGGAAGAAACAAGTAAGTTGTCAGACTGTTTAAAATATTTTATGCTGTTATTATCAATTACTATAAGTTTAAACTTTGAACGATTTCTCTTTTAGATGTTGTACTTATCGTGCATACAGCATGTGATAGGCCGAATGTCATCACCAGCTTGTACCCATAACTGATCTGTTACCATATTTGCTGAATGATAGTTTAATGGAGTTTTAACCTCTAACTTGTAGATCATGGCAACTGTTTGGTTTTGATTTTATACCTCTTTACAATGTCACAAATGTATTTGTGGGCTTCAAGCCCAAGATTGGGTCTACTTTCCATTGCTCTTAGATTCACCTCGTTTTCACTGACTCCAACCTTCAGAGGGTTGTCACATGGGATCTTTAATACCAAAACAAAATCACCTTATATTGGTGGTTAGGGCATAGATTTCATCATGAAACATTTTATCTTTGAATATTGAGGAGATAGGTATCCTGGGCTATTTATTTATCTTTCATTATGATGATCTTCTTCGTCACTTGATTAATGCCAGGTTTTGTTATGTTAGACAAGTTTTCTTCATAATCTAGTTTCAAACTATGCTGATGGCTTGTAGGTTTGAAGTTGTCACTTGCATTATTAGCATGAGATGTACTTTACTGGCTCTGCTTTGGTCCCTTGATTTAAGTTCTATGGGCTGTTTTATTGACTGGCATAAACTTCCTCTTTGGCGTTCCTGTAGATCATGTTGGAAAAGAATACAGGGCGCCCACGTGGCTTTGGGTTTATTACATTTTCAGATCGACGGGGAATGGATGATGCTATCAGAGAGATGCATGGACAGGAATTTGGAGAACGAATCATTTCAGTGAACAAGGCTGAACCTAAAATGGGAGAAGATATGGACCATGGTTACAGGGGGGGAGGCTACTCAAGTGGTGGCAGGGGTAGCAGCTATGGTGGTGGTGGAGGAGGAGATAGATCTGCTAGGCAAGATGAATGCTTCAAATGTGGACGTCCTGGACACTGGGCCAGAGATTGTCCTGTGGGCGGTGGTCGAGGAAGGGGAGGAGACTCATTTCTTTCACGTCCTCGGCTTGGGGATAGCGATTATGGGGATCGCTATGCTGGAGATAATAATCGGTATGTGGATGATCGTTATGAAGGTGGTGGACGCCTTGGAGATAGAGATCGTTTTGATAGCAGCAGGGACAAGTATGGAAGTCGTGATCGCTATGTTAGTGACAGGTACTGACTGATAGATTTGAATTTTATTTTCTGTGTATAAAATATGTTTGGTCATGGAAATGGTTATTTTTCTAGTCTTAAAATTATCCTTTTAAGGTAATTATCACTAGAATATGATTAATTAACAGAAGAGTGATCCAATATCCTTTCTTTTGCTGGGTAATCGCATGACTTCTCAATCAATTTCTTGCAGCATTATGTATAGTTAATCAATCCTCTCATCCCTGTAGGTACCCACCTAGTGCAGACCGCTTTGGAAGCAGTAGGTACAACAACGATTCTGGTCGATTTCCAGTAAACAGCTTTGGTAAAGATAGGGGCTATTATAGAGATGGTGGACCTCGTGGGGTTGATAAGTACGAAAGCAGCGGTCCAGCACGCAACGAGGGAAGAAGCTACAGGAACAGACCAGCTCCTTACGATCGCCCTAGCAGAGCAGCAGGGAGGCCATCATCATTCGATCGTTATTGAATGTTGACTGTTAGCACATTATCAGTTTTATCTAGTAAGTACTACATGCTCGGTGTCGTCGAACTTTTAGTCATCTAGGATATAGCTACAGTACCCCGACCTGCCAGCAGATTGCTGCTGTTTCATCTTGCTTTCATGTATCTGAGAACGATGAATCGAAAGAGAACTGATTTAAGTCGACCCTGTAATGTTGAGCCGAATCTTGGAGGAACCAACGTAAGAAAGGTCGAGTCAAGGACTCGAAGCTCGTTCGATTCATAATCCGTTAAACAAATTAGGAAATAGAACTGTAGAAGTCAGAGGGGGCACTCTATATGAAAGGGGCATCAATGGCAGACCAGAAGTCTCCTCTCAGTTAAGAGTGAAAAGGTAAGAGAGGCCATTAATGGAAGAAAAATGGTTTGGTTTGGCCCACAACTATTGGAATTGTTGACTTTCCTTTAATCCATCCCCGCTGTCTTGACATGTACTTGCAATGGCACTATTTCGTCGGCTTTTGTTCATGATTTACTTAGACTTTTTAACTTTTGTGGAAAAATGTGTAGTTTTTGATTGGTTGACTATCAAACCCACTTGCTGCAAATTGACGTGTCCTCCCATCCCTTTTTTTGTTTCTTTTATTAACAAATAAAGCAAAGTTAATAAATTTTTAATTTTTAATCATGGTTTGGTGATCGATTATTCACATATTTTAAATATCATTCATTTGTTTAACAAAATTTAAAAAAATTGAAAGTTTTGAGTTTCACTATCGTTGTTAGATGGACTTGATAACACAGTTTCGACAATTTTTTATATTTGAGTTTTATGATATTTTAGTTATTAATGAGAAATATATACTATGAATAAGTATAATTTTTTAATTAATTAAAAAAATTGAAATTCAACGACCCAACTCAATCTAATTCGAAATAGAGGGTTGGGTTGAGTTGTGAATTCTATTAGAATTATTGAGGTCACCAACCTAACCGACCCAAAATTTTAGGTTAGTCTAAAAAAAAATGTTCAACCATATACCCTCTTATTATTAGACACAAAATTGAATGAAACTTATTATAAATCTTTTAAAACTTATTATTAACGACCTTTTGCTGGTGTGGTCCAAAAATTTGAATTTTTGCGTGTTTTGATGTCTCTTATATATGTTCATATTATAATACTTTCCAGTCAATTCATAAAATTTAAATTTATAATATGATGTTTCCGACCTGACTAAATTATCTACTTATTTTGAACTACGAGATCTCATATTAGTTGAAGAAGAGAACAAAACGTTGTTTATAAGGACATGGAAACCTTTCCATAGTAGACACGTTTTAAAACTATGAGGCTAACGACGATACATAACGAGTCAACACGAACAATATCTACTAGCGGTGGGCTTAGGCTATTACATGAAGTATTTCTAAGAGTGAAAGTAATCCGTTGTTTCAGCACACTTCGTCTTCACTCACATATTCAATAAAAAAAGTATTTTGTTGGTGGTTTGAAAATATTATTTATTTATGCCTTTATACCAAACTATGACTAAATATTTTCTTCATTGGAATATATCAGGTTATATTTGAAAATTATTATTATTATTATTATTTAAAGTTTAGGTTGGAATATATTAGGTTATATTTGAAAATTATTATTATTATTATTATTTAAAGTCCTCTTTTGGTTTTTTATTTCGAACTTCCTTTCAAGATTTTTAAAACGTGTATACTATGGAGAAGTTTCCACACCCTTATAAAGAATGATTCATTTTTCTCCCCGACCGGTGTGGGATCTCACACCTTATTTCTCGTTTAAACAAAAATTCCTCATTTCAGTTCGGGACAGGTCTTCTCGAGACTAGGATTCCGTGAGTTAAATAAAGTAGGGTAACCCGACTCTAGGGCATAGGATAAAATAACAATTATTAATTAATTTCCATTTGGACTCTTAAAGTCAACTATAGAGTCTCAACAAAAACGTCTATATATTTCCCACACACATCTCCTTCAATTAACAGCCATACAAGTACCATATCTCCAAAATAATCTCCACCCTCTTTAATTTTCCACCTCTAAAAATGGTCGCCGCCGGTCAGGGAGCCGACGGAGCAATATCCGGCGGCTCCAACATCAGAACCATCGCCGTCCACATCATCACCGGGCGGTGGTTTGTGGTGTTCGCTTCACTTCTAATCATGGCAGCCGCCGGCGCCACCTACATGTTCAGCCTATATTCCAACGACATAAAGTCGGTTTTAGGTTACGACCAAACGACCTTGAATTTGTTGAGTTTTTTTAAGGATTTGGGTGCAAACGTCGGCGTTTTATCTGGCCTTATCAATGAAGTTACCCCGCCGTGGGTGGTTCTATCCATCGGTGCCGTCCTGAATTTCTTTGGTTACTTCATGATTTGGCTCGCCGTTACTAAGCGGATCTCGACACCGAAAGTTTGGCAAATGTGTCTCTATATTTGTGTTGGAGCTAATTCTCAATCATTTGCTAATACCGGTTCGCTCGTTACTTGTGTCAAGAATTTTCCCGAAAGCCGAGGCGTCGTTCTTGGTAAGTGATTATCAATATTACGAGAACAAAAAATCACATTGTAATTATTTATTATTTTAATGTCGGTACGACAAAATCGATGATAAACCCGAACCTCAAAATTAGCTTCTAACGATGTAAAATTGTCAGTTACAACGTGCGAGATTCTCTCGAGTAATTTTTCAACAAAAACCGAGCAGTGTATTCTTCACACGAAACTTGTGTGTCGTGTTCGAGTGAATTTAACCTAACGAATTAAACTCATATTTAATGTGTTTTCCCAAATTCAAGGGTTCACCAAATTTTGATTTTGAAAGCTCCCCATTTAAAGTATAGACGTAATTTCCACTCGAATTTTAATTAATTTAAATTAACATACTTTTTTAATTCTTTATTTTCCAATTTCTTTTATTTCCTATTAGTTATTATTAATTTTTATTTCATTTTCATCCCTGCCAATTTGAAATATTTGTGTTATTTTAAATAAAATATTATTTTTAAATAGTTTTTAAATTTTAATTTAATCATTTATTTGAATTTTGAACAGGTATCTTAAAGGGGTATGTCGGGCTGAGCGGCGCCATAATTACGCAGCTGTTCCACGCATTCTACGGCTCCGACACCAAATCCTTAATACTCCTCATCGGATGGCTCCCGGCGGCCATATCCTTCGCATTTTTACGAACAATTCGGATCATGAAAGTAATCCGACAGCCAAACGAGCTCAAAGTCTTCTACAATTTCCTCTACATTTCACTCGCCCTCGCCGGATTCCTAATGCTAATGATCATCATAGAAAGCAAATTAATATTCACCCAAGCCGAATTCGGCGGCAGCGCCGCCGTCGTCCTCCTCCTCCTCTTCCTCCCTCTCGCCGTCGTCATCGTCGAAGAATACAACCTCTCAAAACTCAAATCCGCCGCCATTAAACCCCCAAACCCACTTCAAATCCTTACGGAGAAACCAAATCCCCCAAAAACAGAGCCCCAAAAACAAACCCGACAACAAAAACAACCATCTTGCTGGACAACAATCTTCAGCCCGCCGGAACGCGGCGAGGATTTCACAATTCTTCAAGCTCTGTTCAGCATGGACATGGCAATTCTGTTCTTCTCCGCAATTTGCGGCGTCGGCGGAACTTTGACGGCGATTGACAATCTGGGTCAGATCGGAATGTCCTTAGGATACCCAAAAAGAAGCATTAGCACATTCGTGACACTCGTTAGTATATGGAATTACCTCGGACGTGTCGCCTCTGGTTTTGTTTCTGAAATTGTTCTAACAAAATACAAATTCCCACGTCCTTTAATGCTTTCTTTAACGCTTCTTTTGTCATGTGTCGGCCATTTGATCATCGCCTTCGCCGTTCCAAATGGGCTTTATGTAGCTTCAATCGTGATCGGATTCTGTTTCGGAGCTCAGTGGCCGTTGCTTTTCGCCATAATTTCCGAGCTATTTGGGTTGAAATATTACTCTACGCTTTACAATTTCGGGTCGGTGGCTAGCCCGATTGGATTATATGTTTTGAATGTGAAAGTGGCCGGGAATTTGTACGACAAAGAGGCGGCGAAGCAGCTGGCGGCGAAAGGGCTTGTGAGAAAAACAGGGGAGGAGCTGAAATGCTACGGCGGAGAGTGTTTTAAGCGGTCGTTTCTTGTGATTACCGGAGTTACTTTGTTGGGTATGTTTGTTTCGTTGATTTTAGTGATTAGGACGAGGGGTTTTTACAAGAGTGATATTTATAAGAAGTTTCGAGATGAAGCTGAAGCAGAAGCGGAGGTGGTCGGAAATGGCGCTGTGGTGGCCGCCGGAGCGCCGGAGGAGACGAGGAACCGATAGGGGGGTGTTTGGCGGGAAAGAAAATGGCGTGGAATCCGCCGGAGTTGCGGCGGAGACGAGGAACCGACAGGGATGGGTTTGATTTGAAAGTGAAGATTTTCTTGTCCTTTGTCGAAACATTAAAATTTCCGAACTTATTAAGAAAATAATTTACATGCTTCATCACAAAATAGATATTATTGTAATTTTAATACTTATTTAAGTATTAGATCGGATTATCCAAAATAAAAAATAAAAAATAAAAAAATCAATCGAAACATAGTTATAAGGGTAAAACTGTCATTTACAATTACCATTCCAAAGGTAGCTGGATATATCTTTAGTAATAGTTTGTGCAATACTTAATTTACAACTTGTTGAGAAAAATGGCAGCTAGCTCGACTATCCTACAATGATTTTTTGTGCGTGTTGCTACATATAGATTAATTTTTAAACCGTAAAAAAAAAAATTATTTTAAGGAGTTGAATTTTTCGATGGAACGAAGATTGACATACAAATAATTTACAAGTGAGAAAAATATAGTTAAAAATTACATTTTACGAGTGTAATTAAAGGTCAATATTATTAATGAAACTTTTAACATTTTCTATTAAAAAATTAAGGATAGTCGTACTAGTTTCGTATCTCTAACGTCAAATTATTATTCTAACTCCAAAACTTACACGAATAGATAATAATAAATTTAATTATATCGACACGAATGATAAATAATGGATCGCGCTGAATTTACTCCTTAATTATCATTCTTATTTTTATTTTTAATGAAAAAAAAACTTTGAATAAAAAAAATGAATCTTTGGAAAAGGTCCACAAAACAAAAGCCCACGAAGGCCCAATATTTATTTTTTAATTATAGATTTTAATTATAAATTTAAATAATTAATTTCAAGCAGCCGTCTTAGCTCAGCTGGTAGAGCGCATGGCTTTTAACCATGTGGTCGTGGGTTCGATTCCCACAGACGGCGCTCTCTCATCTGTTTCCTTTTGTTATATAAAGAATTTAATAAAGTCTAAAATGAAATATCTGTTTTTCTTCCCCCTTTTTCGAGAATTATATAATTTTATTCATATTATTATGTAACAATTAAAAAAAAAAGCCTAAAAGTTAATATTCATTTTGCTGCACCTAAGAGCAAAATATGCATTTTTTTTTGTCCCTATTATAAAGTGACTTGTGAGTCGAATCTCGATAAGTGTGCTTGAGTGAGTGGTGAAGGTCATAACATCCCGAAGCTCAAGATGACCTTCATGAAGTACGGGTGGGACTTGAATGCTCCTAATTAGCACTGTGGCGAGTGTTATAATGTCTCAATAAGCTCTAACTTGCATCAGTAGGCCCTGATAACCATTTGCATGAGTATGCCCCAATAAGCGTTATAATAGCTCGATAGGTACCAATAAGAGTTTAATCACCCGATAAGCTTCAATTGAGCGTCTTTCAAGAAGTCGTCTTAGTTTAGTTGATAGAGCGCATGACTTTTAACCATGTGATCTTGTTGTAAGTGTTTCCTTTTACCGTTTCGGCATTTAATAAATATAAAAACATTCATTTTCTTTAGAAGGGTCTAACATGTTTATAAACTTTTAATTGTCACTATTATAAAATTGGCTCATGGGTCAATTTCCAATAAGTATGCTAGAATGACCCGTGAAGGCTATGACATCCTGAGGAATAAGATGACTTCATGAAGTATTGGTGGGACTCGAGAGTTCTTGGTTAGCACTGTAATAAGTGTTATAATGCCCAAAAAGCTCTTTGATTTGTATCAATATATCTTGATAAGCGTTATAAGGCATCGATAGGTAACAAGTATTGAATCACTCGATAAGCTTCTATCGAACATCTTTTAAGAAGATGTCTTAGCTCAAAGTGAGCAACGAAGACCATGATATCCCGAGAACGTGTTATAATGCCTCAATAAGCTATGATTCGATAGTATTTAATCACCCGTAAGCTTCGATTGAGAACCTTTTATGAAGCCATCTTAACTTAGCTGGTAGAGTGCATGGCTTCTAACCGTGTGATCGTGGGTTCCATTCTCACAAATGGCAGCCTCAATGTCAAGCGTGTTTCTAATTTTCTTTTCGGCATAGGCTCAAAGTGAGTAGCAAAGACCATGACATCCAGTAGAGCGCGCATGTCTTTTTTCCTTTTCACAGCAAAGCCTATGGCATCCCGAGTAACTATTATAATCCCTCAATAAACTCATATTCGATAGTATTGAATCACTTGATAAGCTTCGATGGGGCATCTTATGGCTCAGTTGGTAGAGATCTCGAGTCACCGACAGATTTTAAGAAGAAAAAAAGAATACTAGAATTTTGAAATAATCCCAAATTTCCCTTTAACTTTGCAATATATAATCCAACTTGATTTAACTATATAAGCTTCATAAAACTCTTTTCCGTTTTCTATAACGTCAATAAACCTCTATTATTTATGACTATATACAAAACTACTAAAATTTGCACACATAAGATTATCGGCGGCGACCACGGCGGCGATACTCTGTTACCGTCGCCTTTAAATATCATTCCGTAAAAGTCATCCTCTCCACCACCGCTATTTCCATACATCGGGCTATTATTAATGACAGTGCCGCCGCCATATCCGCCATTACCGCCCACATTTCCGCCATTGCTGCCGCTAAATCCTGGATATACAATCCCTTCACCATTACTATACCTGCGAATTAAGAAACAAAAAAATAAATAAAAATTAAGTTTAATCAGAGTAAATAAAAGAAGCATTTTCCACGTGGAAATGGAAACCCTTAAAGGAAAAAGGGTAGCACTTTCATGCTTTGATGATGTGTTAAAAGCTTATGAAATTGGTGTTATTATGTGTCCCACTTGGCTTTAGGGATGATATTTTAATATAAAAGGATTTATTAAATATTTTTTAAAATTTTGGAAAATCATATATATTATTGTTGATTTGTTTTTTTTATTATATGAAATAATATAATAAGGTTAGGTTGTTCCTTAGACTATAATCAATATTGAATAAAAAGATAATGATGCAAGAAAATAAAGTTAGCTTATTCTATTATTATTGACTTTTCTTTTAACAAAAAAGAAAGCATCCATGTCATCCACATGGCAAAGAAAGTAAATAAAATTAATCATAAATAAAAAAATTAAAAGTTTGATATTTTTTTTTTATAAAATTCAATAAAATTATAAATTTAAAAATATTTTTGAAGTTTTTAAAAAAATTTAAAATAAAAATTTAAGGGTATTAATAAAAAATTTGAAAATTTAAGAGTATTTAGAAAAAATAAAAAATATTTAAAAGTAATTTTTATTAATTTAATTTTCCATCAAAAAGAAACCAAAAGAGAATTTTACCTTGGGGCGCCCAAAACGCCAGCGTTCATAGTGAGCTGATTGATAAGAGCCACCGACTTAGGCTCAGTACTGGAGGCTTTACCGTACTGGGTGCTAAGTCCGGCGCCGGACGGCACAAAAAACGCGCCGTTCACCAAAATATCACCGTCCGTCCGCCAATTCCACGCCGCCCAGTCCGTCTCCGCCGCATCTAAACGTCTCGTCACCTGTTATTATGAAAAAAAAATTAATTAAAACCCAGCTGTCACCGTCGGCACTTTACCAGAAGAATATGAAAACAAACAAAATTCGATCGGTTGTCCCTTTAGATTCCGGCCCCTCCCTCCAAGTCCGGCCAAAAGCACGAAAAGAAAGGAGGCAAAGGGATGGCCCATTAAGAAATGGTGATTTGTTGGCAGCGCGTCAACGTCATGCGCCGCCCCAAGCATGTGGGATAAGGAATCTAATCCTTCCTTTCCCATGCATTCCTCCGCTTCACACATTCGTTAAGTCAAAAGTTCGGCCAATGAGCGGCGCCGCCCCTTTCCAATTCTTAAGAATCTTTATTTTATTCCATTTCAGTCCTCAACTTGCATTTTTATTTTCTAAATTTTTTAATTTTTGTGGTGTTATCCCATTAATTAATTAATTATATATAATAATAATATATAATATATATAATATGAAAGAGTATAAAAATTAAGAAATAAAAATCTTATAGATATTTGAAAGGTGATTTTTTAGAAAATTTTAATTAAATATTTAAAAATAAGTTAATAGATATTTTATAAATTAAAATTATATTTTTACTTAAAAAATTGTTCTAAAAAATTTCCAAATTTCCAAATTGAGCAAATATTTCATAGAAAATATTGAAATTCTCAAATTAATTTAGCAAATTGAGCAAATATTTCATAGAAAATAATTATTCTCCATTTATAATTTTTTTTATTGAATAAAATATTTGTGAATATAAATTTCTATTTAATTTGTTAATTCTTAACCAAAAAACCCTAATTAAAGTTTTTTTTTCTTAGAAGAAAAAACAAAATAATATTAAAACTTAAATTTAAAGTTTTTTTTAATTATTATTATTATTATATGAAAGAAATGAGGATAAAAAAAAAACTTTTCAAAAAGCCAAAAAAATGAAATAAAAAAGTTTAAAAAGTGAAAAAGAAAAGCAAAAAAATAGATAATTACCTCTTTAGCATTAGGATTCACCGGAGCCACATAACGGTTCCCCTGGCTGTTAATAGTGGGGCGAGCACTGCCGCCAATGGCGTACATTTCCCAAGCCGTGAAGTCATTGTTGACCACATGAATGTAGCCATGTCTGCACCTGGGCATGCGCTGCACCAGCGCCTCACCGAAGTGGTTGAACGCTATGGTCACTTGCATTCCCGAGTCCTGCACGTACCGGTCGTCGTGTCCCAGCAGCATCACCTCGTCGTGGTGCGAAAAATAGCTGTTCGATATTGTTATCCCCGTCGATCCCATTATTGCGTCTATTAGCCCGTCGGTGCAGTATGAAAGCGAGCAATGGTCTATCCAGATCTTTCTTGAGCTGAATATCGAGATCCCGTCCCCGTCCGATAGCCCTCGGTGCCCGACGTGAGTCGGGGTTGACCTTTCGATCATTGTAACTTATCAGCTTAAGTTTTTAAACAAAGTAGTGTGAAATTTGATTTAAGATATAAATTAGTTATGGAATATATTTTATATAGTTATTGTAAGATCCCACATTGATTGGTTGGTTGGAAAGGAGAACGACCTCTCCCTAAAAGATGAGTTTTAAAGAAGCTTAAAAGGGAAAATCGAAAGAATACAATATCTGTTAGTGGTGTACTTAGGTCGGGGTAAGATCCCACATTGGTTGGTGAGGAAAACGAAACACCCTTATAAAAGGGTGTGGAAACCTCCCTTAATAGACACGTTTTAAAAACCTTGAGGAGAAGCTCAGAAGAAAAAGCTCAAAGAAGACAATATCTGCTAGCCGTGTATTTAGATCGGGAGTGGATGGTAAGATCCTACATTGATAGTATTGAGCCAGACATCGAGTGATGTGTCAGCGGGTAGGCTAAGTCCTGAAGGAAGTGGATTTGATGAGAGTCCCACATCAACTAGAGAAAGGAATAAGGGCCAACGAAGACGCTGGGCCACGAAGAGAATTTGGGGCGGACATGAGCCTATGTGCCACAAACGACACGGGCATTGTTAAGAATTTGTTTTATTAATTTTTTAATTCTTAACATAAAATTTATTAATTTAAAGAAAAAAGTAAAGATTTACGGACCTTATGTTGGCATTGCCAGAGGGTACACAGTGATGCACGTGGATGTTGTGGATGATGATGTTGGACACGTATTGGATAGTGATGCAACCGCCGCCGGTGATGTGGACGTTGGCGCCACGGCCGTCGATCGTTTTGAAGTTGTTGATGATAAGTTCGTATTTGAGTTTGATTGTCATGTCGGCGGAGAAGATGATCCAGAGTGGTTCGAATTGGATCACGGCGTGGCGGAGGGTTCCCGGAGTTGGGTTTTCCGGGTTGGAATCTGAGGAGTCGGTGACAATGTAGATCTTGCCGCCTTTTCCACCCATGGCGTCGCGGCCGAACCCGATGCCGCAGTCGGCGAGTCTTTGCCGGTTCGCCGCCCAATTTGGGTCGCAGCGCCAGCAATCGTCGATGGGGTTTCCGGTGAGGCAAGAGAAGGCTTGATCCTTTGATCCAATGGATAACGTTTTTCTTCTCGATATCGATGCGTTGACACTCCTGTAATGGACACAGAGGCGTGAGTTGCAGAGAAACAGAGGAATGCTCTGTTTTTGTTTGGACGGCGAGAAAATGCAAGAAAATGCAGGAAAATGCAAGAAAATGCAGGAAAATACAGGAAAATGCAAGAAAATGCAGGAAAATTTCAAATGGGTTTTTGAAAACAGAGAGTTTTGGAGAAACCCAGATGGAAAAACAAAGAATCGAGACACTTTGACTCCCCAGCAAGAAAAGGATAAGAAAACAGAGCAATGCTCTGTTTCTGTTTGGATGGCGAGAAAATGCAGGAAAACGCAAGAAAATGCAGGAAAATTTCAGATGGGTTCGTCCAAACCCAAGTGAAAAACAACACAAGAACAAAAAAAACACATTCCTCCCCTCGATCGAACGCTTGTTCATCAACAAAAACAGATTAAAAAAGAAATCTAAAAGAAACCCAAGAAAAGAAGTTGAAAATTTTCAGTTTACCTTTGAAGTTCATCAGCAACAGAATCAGGGTCAGGATGCTGGTGGGGCAATGTGAGATTGAAAGAAGCCGAGGCGACAAGAAAGAACAAACCAGACATCCATATCAAGAGAATGCTAAGAACAGGAAACATTCTCGAAGGAACAACAAAAATGGAAGCTGGTCGGACGAGGAGTTTGAGGATGTTTCTGGGCGTTGTTCTGTGGTATTAATCGAAGAAAAAGAGACTGTTTTGAAACAAGTTTAGTATATGAAACATCAACAAAAACATGGCTGCTAAGAGAGCCTAAATCCAGAGAGAAAGTGAGAATGGTGGGTGAGTTTAAATAATTATATTTTTAAAAAAAAGGCTTAAAAAAGGTTACTTTCTTGGTGGGGTTTTAGGGTTTTTAGTTCATGAAGAAAAAAATCAATAAATTTTAATTAAATTTCTTCCATTTTCCATTCTTAACTTGTTAGTAAATTATTCTTAGTATCGACAAAAAGGCAGCTTAAAATAATGTAAATGGTTTAAAACGAGAGTCAAATTTGATTAAAACATATATTCTTGATGAAAGGTAAGGAATTTTTTGAGAGATTGAAAAAAAAAATGCAGCTTAAAATAATGCAAATAGTTTAGAACGAGAGTCAACCCTGATTAAAACATATATTCTCGATGAAAGGTAAGGAATGTCTCGAGAGATTTCGAAAAAAAAAACAGCTTTTAAAACGTGAGTCGAGCATGATTAAAACATATATTCTCGATGAAAGGTAAGGAATTTCTCGAGAGATTTCGAGGAGAAATGCAGTTTAAAATAATGCAAATGGTTTAAAACGAGAGTCAAACGTGATTAAAACATATATTCTCGATGAACGGTAGGGAATTTCCCGAGAGATTTTATCCAAAAAGTCGAGGAACCTCGAGATATCTTTTCCCGAAACCCTAAAAACGAAGAAGAAAAGTGAATGGATTTAGATTCTTTGGAGGGTGGCTGAAAAAATGCATATTCTTGTTCTAGAAATGACAAGCCTTCCCTTCTTTTTTTATAGCCATACTTTATTTCATACTCTTCTCTTCAAAAGATTCCTTCTTTCTTATCAACAGAAAGGGTTCTTGTTTATCTAACTTTATGTTTGGATTATATTTGATGAATGAAAATGTGTTTTTCATTTATCAAAACTAAATCGTGTCATAAAGTGGTAGGAATTATTCATCGTTCTTTATATGGGGGTAGATTCGTAAAAATAACATCTTATTTTCGTTCGTAGTTCAAATTAGGGTAAGGAGCAACGATTTAAATTTCGGGTCAAAATTTATTTTCCATTTATCAAAAGTAAATCGTGTAATAAAGTAGTAGGAATTATTCATCGTTCTTTATATGAGGGTAGATTCGTAAAATTAGCATCTTATTTTCGTTCGTGGTTCAAATTAGGGTTAGGAGCAACGATTTCAATTTTGAATCAATTTTTTTTCATTTATCAAAACTAAATATTGTAATAAAGTAGTATGAATTATTCATCGTTTCTGATGCGGTGGCAGATTCGTAAATACAACATCTTATTTTTGTTCGTATTTCAAATTAGGGTTAGGAGCAACGATTTCAATTTCGAATCAAAATTTGTTTTTCATTTATCGAAAGTAAATCGTGTAATAAAGTAGTAAGAATTATTCATCATTCTTTATATGGGGGTAGATTCGTAAAATTAACATCTTATTTTCGTTCGTAGTTCAAATTAGGGTTAAAAGCAACGATTCGAATTTCAGATCAAAATTTGTTTTTCATTTATCAAAAGTAAATCATCCTCATTTTTTATATGCGGGCAGTTTCGTAAAAATAGCATATTAGAGTCACAGGGCGAATCTCACAATGGTATCAGAGCCAGACACTGGTCGGTGTGCCAACAGACACGTTAGGTCCCCAAGGAGAGTGAATTGTGAGATCCCACATCGATTGGAGAGGAAAACGAAGCATTCCTTAAAAGGGTGTGGAAACCTCTCCCTAGTAGACGCATTTTAAAACAGTGAGACTGACGATGATACGTAACATACCAAAACGGATCTGCTAGCGATGACTTCGGGCTGTTACAATCTCAACCCTCTATTTCTTTGGCTTTTTTTTGTAAATTATTTAAAAAATTATACTTATCCACCGTACACATTACATTAATAACTAAAATCTCATAAATCTCAAATATCAAACATTAACAAGTCACAGCCCATCACTAATATCAATTACAAACGTCAAATATTCTTAATTTTCGTAATAATCTTTAAGGTAGAGTTGAGTCGTAACTCTATTTTTAGTTCGATAAAAAAACGTCAATCCACGAAACGAGCCGAATTTTCAAATTTTCAAAAATTCAACTCAACCAAAATCGAAAAAAAAAAAAAAAAATCTAACTCAACCTACCCGAGTCCAGATTAGTCGAATTCTCAGGTCATATGAATACCTCTATTGATCGAGATATATTAAATTATAAACTATATTTAAATCCATGCATTTAATATCAAATTGTCATTCATTACCCACCTTATTGATTGTTGATTGTTATATATATATATTTAAATTAATCTAACATTATTGGTTTGAAGAAGAGGAATATAATATATATAAATTAATTATCATAATTAATGGTGGGGTTCAACTATATATGATCATATGAAATAAAATAATTGGTTTATTTTCCATTAGTTTGAAATATATTCCAAAAATTATAACAATTCACCTAACCAATGGATCCAAATTAAAATCATATATCCCATTAAGAAATTAATTATTGTTTATTTGCATTCATCACCAACCTATATAACTTAGAGTCTCATTAAATAATAATGATTTGTAAGAAATCTCGTTTTACCTTAATCATTTCAATTTATAACATTAACGTCTAATTACACGAGAGAAAAAATCGACCTAAATTTGTCGATGGTAATTAGCACGTACGCATTTTCTTGAGGTCGAAGGTTAAAATTCACATACTCGGTTAATATTTTATTGTAGTAAATAATTGACATCAAACTATTGACAATTTGTCGGTGACAGACTCGTCGAGTTATATCGATTTTCACCAAAAACTTTGGATTTTGCCAAATTAGAGCTTATATTGCGTAGATAAATTGTAACGGCTTAAGCCCACCACTAGTAGATATTGTCCGCTTTAACATGTTACATATCATCGTCAGTTTCATGGTTTTAAAACGCGTCTTCTAGGGAGAGGATTTCACACCCTTAAAATGAATGTTTTGTTTCCCTCTCCGGCTGTTGTGAGATCTCACAATGCACTCTTCTTAAGGGTCCAGTGTCCTTGCTGGCACATTGCACGATGTCGGCCTTTGATACCATTTGTAACAATCCAGACCCACTGCTAGTCCACTTTAGTTTAGTATCGTCATCAGTCTCACAATTTTAAAACTCATCAGTCTCACATAAATGTTGCATGTTATACCCGGTTGAATTTACACTAATTTACTCGCTAATTTTAAAAACAATATATATATATATATATTTATTTGTAAATTCCCTAATTTTAAAAATATCAAAATTTGAAATTAGATTAATGTAAAAAAAAAAAAAATTGTTTATAATGGTTACAACATTTTTAAAATTAAAAATTAAAAATTAAAATTACAACATTTATCCAAATTTGAAACAACTCTGGTTTACTTCTCAAACAAGTATTTATGGCTGGTGGGTGGTGGAGGCCCGAACCCGCCGGCGGAATAGGAGAGGGCGGCGCAGCCGCAGTCCACGTCGGGGCACGTCAAATACTTGTCAAAATACGCACAAAGCAAAGTAAAAGAAGAGTTGATGGAAATTTGACGTCGGCTAAGAGAATCTTTTTGACTAATAAAAAAAAAAGCATATAATATTTTATTAAATACATTATTTCTTTGAAAAACAAATTTAAATAATTTGTTTTTTATTATACAAAAAAAAGAAAAATCAACTTCGGTTGTCAAAGTATTTGTACTTTTCGTATGGGTTAGGAGACAGAGACAAAACCATGGGGTTTTTTATAAGCAAAGCAAACCAATGCTTATAATTTGGTTTAATCAATTCTTCTTTAAAAAAAAAAATATTTTATTTTAAAAAACTTAACTATGAATGTATTTTTAAAAAATATTTTTAAGTAAAAAAATGTTATTAAAATAAAATTATTGTAGCGTCGCATGCCCTATAATTGGTATCAGAGTTGTACTTCTCTAGTAAGATGTGGTTCAAGGACGAACTGGAGTGGAAGCTAATGGACATATGACACCTAAGAAAATGAGGGATCCATAAATGAACCGATATTATATCCGAATGAAAGCGATCCTAAAGATAGAATGACTAAGAAATAATTAAAAGAATTAAAATATACCGTCTCTATAAACAAGATGCACATTCATTTTCGGACGAATTAATATATATATATATATTTGGAATAGACATATGAAGGGCCCATTTGAACTACTCGATGCTGAGTGGATTATTTGTATGGGCCACTTCATGACTATGATTGGGCCAATAATGGGCTTTGCTTTATTAATTTTTTTTTAAAAATAATTGAGATAATAATTGAGAGATGTGAATGATATTTTGATGGGATATTTAAATAAATATGAACACGTAAATATGTATTTTGAGATATTCAATAATTATTTATTCTTATTTTTCTTAAACAATAAATAAATATAGGTTATAATATTTATAGCTATTGTTCTACTTTATTACATAATTTGTTATTTATGCCTTTTTAAAACCATAAATTGTTTTTAAAAAATTATTATTTATATAAAAATATTTATATTGTTTTCAATATTTTCAATATTACCGACTTTTTTTCATAAATATTTCAAAACCATATATAAAGTTAAAAAAAAAAACCTTTAAATGATTGAAAGAAAAATCAAAATTTTATTTTTTTAATTTATTTTTATCCAAATTTACCGTTTAATGAAAAGCAACAAAAACTTCGTCGTTTTGTCACGATGAAATTTCATATTTTTCTTTAATAAAATTAATTAGAGTAGTACTTTTAAATATATATATATATATTCATACTCCAAATAGTAAATATAAAATACTATAAATTACGTAAAAATAGATTAATATATAATTTATATAAGAGTTACTATTTTTTAATTGCTACTATCTCAAAAACTATATTTCCGCTAGAGATATCTATGAGTGGAGTATGGACGGGAAACCCTCCCCATTCCTGTTCTCACTCTCTATTTTATTTCATACGTTTGCAAAAAAGATTTATTTATTTTTGCGTATATGGTGACCGAGCTTCTATTAACGTAATTTTAAAAAAATTAAAATTTAATATTACACATCGTTCTCAACTTAAAAAAAGTTTCAACGTAATCTTTATAATCTCGAAACTCTAGAGGAGAAGTCCCAAATATTATTATTTTTAAGATAAAGAAATAAAAAAAAAATTGAAAAATACAATCTCGAACCTTGTTTATTCAAGGTAATCTCTCCCCACTCCTTTTAATTCTCTGTTTAAACTAGACTTCCCATTTTTTTCGGGTCTGAGTAAATGGACATCTCTAATTTTATTACCCTTTTAAAAAATTCGAAATATAATATAATTTTATAGATTTGAAAAAATAAAATAAAATAAAATAAAAATAATTATGACATCACGCTACCAGCTGGAAATATCTAAAAAATATAAAATAATTTCCCATAAACTAAAAATAGTTACGACGTGACGTTTCAGGAGGAAATATCCAATAAAAAGCTCATTTTCCCCTTGCAACTGTGCAAGTTAGAAACTCGGTGAAAAAGAAAATGTCGTTTCTGTTTTCCTCTTCCCTCCATCTCTTACCGTCATCCAATCCTGCAACTTCCTTCTGCTACCACCTTCCTCCCCGTATCGCCGCGGTTCCGTCATCTCCTCCGGCAGGCGCCTTCTCCGTAGCTGCAACTTCTCTGTCTCATAATCCCGATGGTCACTCTCGCTGTGGACCACTTTATTGCTCCTCTTCCGCATCAATGTCGCTCGAGGAATCTACTTCAGCTTCTCAGGTTCTATTTTTGTTTTTAACTTGTCATGATTTGGTAGAGGAGATCAGTTCTGTTGGTCTGTGGTATCCTCTGTCTTAATGTGGGAATAGGATCGTCTTCAGTTCCGATAGCAACGAAGGGAAAAAGGAAATTTAGTTAGGCTGAGGTTATTATAATTTGGATCACAAACGAGCTCTCTTGAATTACTTTGTTTAGAGGGAAAATTACAAAACAATGAGTAATTTACAGAAAATGAATTGATCCCCAAGGTCTTGAACTACTTGAATTCCTATGCTACATCGTTGCGATTGGCTATGTGCTGATTGACGGACATTTCTTTTTGTCTTAAACTGTGAATAGTTGGAAGATAGCTTGTTGTACTCGAGAGCTTTTTGGGTGAGCAGATATGTGATAGCATGGAATGTGGAAGTTGGAAGCGGTTCGTGCTATCTGTTTGGCAGTAAAATGGCTACTCTGCGTGTTAAAGATGGTGTAGTCGAAGGTATGATTGTAATCGGTAGACCGTAACTGTGTTGAGATCAATTATGCTGATTGATTTTCTTATTGACAGGTTACGATGTGAAAATTAAGCTGGAAAAAGACCGTGGCCCGCTTCCAGAAAATGTAATCAGGAACCAATAAATTTTTTAAACAAATCGTAGAGATGTGAAATCTTCCTAGACGTTATAAAAAACTGATAAATATCTTTGTGTTGTTAGGTGATCAAAAAGTTCCCTCATATCCAAAACTACTGCCCTTTCACAGTCCCTCTTGGATCGGCTGTTGAAACGCTCCTCAAATGTCAACTTGCAGTAGCCACTTTCAACTGTAATGATATTCTTTGCTTTGTTTCTCTATTTGTTATCTTATAACGTTCTATTGTAACTAAATAGCATATACATTAACGTTTAGGCCTAAGCTACCACCCTCTCTCGTCCATCTCCTTAATCTTTAGAATTCAAATAAAAAGATGGAGATAAAAGAAACAAGGAAAAAGGAAAAAGACGGGGCGTGATTTTGATTGTAGAACTGTGGCAGTTTTCTTGATAAAATGTTTGGTGCTTCTACAAAATTGATGCATTGTGATAATTGCTATTTGTGCAGTAACATTGTTGCATGTCTTCCTCCCCACAATAATATTAAAGGACATGGTCTTTAAAAACATGGATGTTGTAGTTATTCGGAGACCAATGTTTTTTTTCCCATTGATATATCATGCCTTTCTTTATGGTGCACAGCCCAAGGTCAATGCAACAATATTACTTGCCTGCAGCTACCTGGTGTTCTGGATGACTTGTTCTCATACGAAGGTCCTCTAGGTGCAGTTTACATGAAAGAGGCTGTATCACTTTACCTTTGGGCTCCAACTGCCCAGGTATACCAATTTCATATTATCTAGCCAATGGCATACCGATTTAGTCTATTATCACGATATGTTGTGCATCTTTTGAATTTTAACCTATTCATTCTACTCTGTTTCTGCTGCATCAAGCAGGCTGTACAGGCCCAAATTTACAAGGAACCAGTGGGTGGGAGGCCATTTGAAGTTATTCAGCTTGAGGAGTTTGATGGCGTTTGGAGAACTGAAGGACCAAAAAGTTGGGAAGGCTGTTATTATGAATATGAAGTAACGGTCTACCATCCTAGCACCTTGAAAGTTGAAAAATGCTTTAGTACCGATCCTTATTCTAGAGGGTACAAAGCTCTGACCCAAAAAACTATGCAGCATTGTTTTTGACATGTATGCGGACACTTGCAACTTGCAAGAAAGTGCAGGCTTTACATATACTCCACTCTTTTTATTGATAGAGCAGGGTTTCATCAGATGGAAGGCGGACATTGTTTGTTGATCTTGGCTCTGATGACTTAAAACCTGAGGGATGGGATAAATTGGCTGATGAGAAACCCCCATTGCATTCTTTTTCTGACATCAGTATTTATGAGTTGCATGTAAGGGATTTTAGGCAAGTACTTGATTCTTACTGTGTTTAGAGCTTTTTCAGGATTGAACTCCAACTTTTCAGTTAAAACATTGTAGGAAATGTTGAAAATTATATGCTTCCCTTATTATTTCATTATCCCTGCTACATAATGAAGCTAAAAACTGACAAGGTATACCGTCTGATATTACTCCATCTTAAAAAGGGGAAGAAAAAGAATAAAAAAAGTCAAAAGATCAAAGAAGCTGATGTGGTTCTTTTGTTAGATGTGGCATTTGTGACAATAGTTTTCTGCCAATTTATTCATAAAAAAGTTAATTCCAAGAAAAGGAAGTAGAAAATCTAGGATTCTACTGTGCACTAATAGTGGTGTGTGCAGTGTCTTTTTTTATTTAATTATCTTTTTTTGCATTGTGCTGTACTCTTTTCAATTAAATCCTCTACTTGTTCTGTATTCGTATTGCAGTATTAGTGATCAAAGTGTGCATCCTGATCTGCGTGGTGGTTACATGGGTTTTACTTTCCAGGTACTCCTACTTTTCATCCATTGTGTGAATCGGTTATTAGTTGAGTTGCGTTTGTTTAACTTAACCATCTTCGTTTTCTACACTCCTTTAACTAAAAAAAAAAAAAGAAAAAAAAAAAAGTTTTCCACCCTGCCTCCCTTAGATGCCATGCATGTTTTATCCCTTACAAATCATGCATGAATTGGACGTTCGGCTGGGAAGCTGAGAGTTGTAGGATCCCTCTCAATTATCTTTATCCTCATACATTATACCTTCATTGGATATCTGGATATTGGAATAAGAAGATGATCTCGTAGGATCAAATATAATAGTGTTTAACAGTAAGCATATGCCACTTGAAGGATTCCGATGGCATCACTCACTTAAAGAAGCTATCAAATGCTGGTATTAGTCATGTTCATCTACTTCCAACCTTCCAATTTGGTGGTGTCGATGACGACAAGACAAAGTGGAAGTCTCTCGGTAAGTGTATGTCTTTGGTTTGCCTTTTGTGATGTTTCAATTTTGCCTTTTGTGACGTTTAAATTCTTGATCCAAAACTGAAAAAGACTGTTTTGGCTATCTTGGTTTATTGTTTGCCCATCTGAACCTGGTAGACTGCTTCATAATTCAATGTTTAGAGTATGAAATCTCTTCATCGAGAATTTTTTAGTTTCTTACAAATAAAGAATTTGTAGTTGAGAGATGTAGGAGACATTTTTGAAGGACAGACAGAAAGTTGTTGAAAGTTCTTGAGATCATTTGTTGCACCCCTCCAATTGGAGTGCATTAGCCCTTAAGACTTTTTCAAAGGTAAAACATAGATTTGGAGCAATTACCAGTGAACAATGTTCCTGCCATTAGAGGTGTGCATTTCTTTCATTCCCTTCGAATCATGTGTTGTTAGCAAACTATGTTCTTGTCATTAAAGGCATTTGGGTGGGTTCTTTAATCTTTGATTTACGTTCTGCCCTGTTCTTTCAGGTGAACTTTTCAGATATCATATTTTCTCTTAACTTCCTTAAGATCTCAATGCCTTGTTTCAGTACCCTTTGCTTCTGTAATACAGATTGAATCTCGCATTGCCTCCATTTGACTAGTATTGAGCATCAATCTTTTCCATTGGCATAATGATCCTGGCTCTATATTCATTGGTAACTCTTGTATATAGGCATCATAAACCATGACAATCAGGGAGAAGATCCTGTACTCTCTCAAGAACTCAAGCTACTTTCCTCTACTTTTCCCCCTCTTTTCTTATCTATAATTAGTCCCTGAACCCTAAATACTACAACTCACTCTTAGAACTAAGTGTGCAAGTTGGATCGATCCATCAAGCAAGGGCCAAACTGCCACTAGCTAACTAACAACAACCTGCTTCCACCAAATGTGATGCATTTTCCTGGCTTTTGTTCTTTCTTCTAGAGTCAATAATGTGTACTTGGGTCCTATCAATACATGATCACAAATGATTGGTGTTTCTTAATTCTATTTGAGATGATTAAAGGAGTCCCTGTAGCATTTGATGTGTCTAGTACTCACTGTCTACGTAGGACATGTTACAGATATCGAACTTCTGGAAAAACTTCCTCCAGATTCAGCTGAACAACAATCATTAATTGCAGATATCCAAAACAGCGATGGGTATAACTGGGGGTAAGCTCTTGATTTTGGAGTCTTCTTTAAAGCTGTCAGGTTCTTTGAGTTTTATAGACTCATTTGTGTATGTTTGTTGTTTCTTTTTAGGTATAATCCTATTCTGTGGGGAGTACCTAAAGGAAGCTATGCTACTGACCCTAATGGTCCTTGTCGTTTAATTGAGTTCAGAAAGATGGTTCAGGTTGACAAACTTGTTGATGTTTCTAACAAGTGTAGATCAATATATATTCAGCTATCAATTGCAAGTTGTGCAATCTATCATTTTAAAGTATACAATATTTATTACAGGCACTTAACCAAATTGGCCTTCGTGTTGTGTTGGATGTTGTCTATAATCATCTACATGGATGTGGACCTTTTGATCCAAGTTCTGTTCTTGATAAGGTCTCAACCTCTAATTGTTTTTTTATGTATTCTTGTGCTTTCAATATTGCTCAACCCACCACTAAAGATTTCGTTGTTCATGTCTTACCTCTTCATGTTAACATTTTCTCGATGAGGGTTTCTGTTTTTCTTTATAATATCGTTTTCCTCTCTGGTAGATTGTACCGGGTTACTATTTGAGAAGGAACATTGATGGTTTCATTGAGAACAGTACCTGTGTAAATAACACTGCCAGTGAGCATTTTATGGTTGAACGCATGATTGTGGATGATATCTTACATTGGGTAGTTGATTATAAGGTATTTACATACAAAAAGATTGAATCTTCAGCTCCTTCAGCTGTTGCATGCAGACAGAACTTGACCTTTATATCTGTCGAACACAATTTCTTGATGTTTCCCAGGTTGATGGATTTCGGTTTGATCTTATGGGGCATTTGATGAAAAGTACTATGGTATGTGACTTTATTTTCACGTAAATTCATGCATAGTGCTTATAGAGCTTCATAATTCAAGTGCAACACTCGATATTTATTATCTGATTCTAATGTTGCAATGGCTATTGAGCCCACTGTACATGAACTTTGAAACTAAGACTAAACTTCTGGTCTGCATGAAATTTATGGTTACTTGAAGTTGAAAGCAAAAAACGCACTGCAAATATTAACACAGGAAAAGAATGGAGTTGCTGGTTCAAGTATCTACCTGTAAGTTTGGGCAAATTTTCTCACTGTTGCACGTTGTGTTTGTAGCATAAGTTAATTCCAATGTTAGATTTGAAGATTCTTTTGCATTCTCACACATTACAATTTAGATATGGTGAAGGATGGAACTTCGGCGAAGTTGCAAACAATGGTCGTGGAGTAAATGCATCACAGTTCAATCTTTTTGGAACTAGAATTGGGAGGTATATACTTTTTTTTCTTCTGCAAGTTTTATGATATCAGGCAATAAATGTTTCCATGTGTTGAGAAGCATATACATTGCATGAAAGATATCTAACTTAATTTCACAACCAAAATATTGTTTTGCCTCTTATATATTTTTGTTTGTTGGATGCTGGACTTTCCGATAAGAATAACTCTTCTCTATCAAGTGTCACATCCCAAGTGAAGAACAAATTCAATTGCAAATCTGCTAAGAAATCCTCGAGATGGACTAACTAGTGGCTGCTCTTGGCGATTTTATTGAAAAATGCAAAATCGCTTTATTTTTCCCATTTTATGTTCCAAGAGATCTTAAAGATGGAGACTTTTCTACCTTATGGATCTTGCGCCTTTGTTAATTTTCTTGGTTGATTGTATGAATATAAACACCTCATTTTGATGTCTGTGTTATTTGGTCTCAATTTATAAATACGACTGTTTGCTAGTTAGGAAACGTGATGTCCCTATTAGCTTGGCACGTGTTTCTTTTATGCACAAAAATGTAAAGTAATGTTGGGACATTTTAAATTTATTGTGTTTTTTCAGTTTTAATGATCGAGTTCGAGATGCAATGCTTGGTGGATCTCCATTTGGTCATCCTCTTCAGCAAGGATTTGTGACTGGTCTATTGCTCGAGGTATTTTGGAATTTCTTTGATCCTGGCGTCTATAATCTGATCTTGACAGTTTGTCATCGTGTTCAATCAAATATCACAATGTAGGAAAATTGCTCCGATTAATATTGATTTGGCAGGTTTTAGGTGTAAGACATGGTCTAGAGAAGTGGGATTTACTTGGAAAGAAAATTTCCTGCCCAGATCATTATTTAAGAAAAAACAGAATTCACAGAAAAAGTGAAGTGTCTATTCATCGAATTTTTATTGAATTGTAGATGATTCTACCATTGAATTTAGGATAAACTACGAGAGCAGATAGTATCTAGAACAAACGTGTATTCTCCACCATTGTCAGTCCTCAGGCATTTTTTTTCTTTGATTGAGTTCATTTCTTCTTCTTTTTCCGAAGGAAAGACTCAAGATTAATGAGAGTTTATGAACTTCACTCCTGGCGCGAAACTGTCTCGAGGTCATGAGATCGCACTCCTCCTCCTCCCTTTTCTCAAAACTATCTTCCCCACTGTGTCCTTCCTCCAGCCACAATGGTGTGGGGGCGTCAGAGGGCCTGGCTACCTCTTAACCCACATTACATGCTTTCTAATGTGGCCATGATTCAGTCAGATCCTTTATATCCTCCTTTTATCCATTCCCACTTCCCTAGCTCTTTTGGCTAGCCTTATTCTTTAGAGAGAAGAGATTGGTTAATGTTCAAGCCTTCATTGTCTCCGTTCATCCAATCTTTATACTTGAAAGAGAAGAAATTGGTTAAACCAAAAAATGCCGCCAGCAACTTCTAAACACCAGCCACACCCTAGAAAAATAGAAGTTTCAAACACTCACCTTGCAAACACAACGCTGAAAACCAATCTGAAAGCACATTGCTGGCAACTTTTATCAATTCCAAAATACCCCAATATTCTTAGGACTCTGGCTTTGAGACCATGTTAAATCCCCAATCAAACCAAAAACTTAAGCTGATGGATCATGGTAGATTTAACTATATCAACACTATAACACTTTCCCTCACTTATGGGCTTGAAAATTTGTAAAAGGCTCCAACAAGTGGAAATCAATATTAACTGGGAAGGAAATGACTTTTCAGGGGTTCAAACAAAAGACCTCTTTCTCATATAGTATGTTTAATTAAGAAAGAGAAGATTGTTGATGAAATATTAAGTCACGCAATGCTTTCCTCATTTGAATGTAATTTTTTGTTCTATATTTTTTTGTTTATAAATTTGTTTGTTTCATAATTTGTATGTTGAATTAAATGCGTTTTTTATTTTTCTCTGGCTGTATCACTAACATTTGTACTTCATTTAATTACAGTGTTTTCTTCCTTGTATCCAATGTATTCAATTTTTCTTATTTTGCAGCCTAATGATCATGATCATGGTACAGACAAAGATGCGGAATTCACGCTTGCTGTGTCAAAGGATCATATTCAGGTTAGTCACCTCTGTGTGAGTTGAAGTGGCTCACTCTTAGAATCAGTCTTCGTATGTTCTGTTAGTAGATCATGTGTTGTAGGAAATTTTTTATAATTGCAATTATTATAATCTTTTTAATATAGTGAATGCCAAGCCTGTTTGCCTTCATATTGACTATTCTCACGGGACAACCATTTGGTTGCCAAGAGAACTCTTAGGATATGAGATTGTAGGTAGGTGACCATAATAACTTGAACACATTTTCTTTAGCCCTTTTATTGTTTACATTGATTCTTATAGACCACTAAGCTAACCTAGGGTGGTTGTCTTCAAGTTTATTGTTCATTATTAATGATTGATGAAAAATCAATACTAGCAAAGTTCAAGGCACACGTTGTGGTGACTGGTTGAGTTTTTTGTTTTCATTTTTTTTAGTCCAATAGGAGTGGGGAGATTGACCCTTTGACCTTCGGGAGGCATGTAATATCTTGATTAATTGGAGATGAACTATGTTTATGTAGCCAATACTGGTTGAATTTACATATAGATATAAGAATTAATTCACCTTTCTTGCAATATATAAGGAAGTGAGAATCGAAAAACGTTGGTTGGAATTGAGATGGGTTAGGGATAATAGGTTCATGAACCTTGCCATTAACAAATAGTTGAAAGAGGGAGGAGAAGTTGTAAACTTGGAGGGATGAACGGGCGGGGAGAGAGAGAGAAGTAGAAAATTTGAACAGGCTGAAGGAGTCGTGAGTCGTCTAAGAGAAGTAGAGAAAGAAGAGGACCTTTGAACGAGGTGGGAGAAAGTTTTTATGAGGACAGGTAGACTCGACAAAAAAAGAAGAAATGGAGGGAGAAGTAAGAGAGGGTGGATGACATGATTTGACGTTGCAGACCCAGAAGAATTCACACTGGACTCGCCTTATTTTATTTTTCCAGCAATTCAAACTTCTATAGCTACTTACTTTAGGACATCCTAACTCAGCAAAATTTTGGTAAAACTCATGTTTTGTGCTGAAAGAACATAAAAGAACTCTGGCTTATTCTAGAAAGACTGCATTTTACAAGTCATTAATATAAAGAAAGAATTGGTAAAATGCTAGGAAAAATTTGAAAAGAGAAATCTGTTTGTGAATTGAGAATATTGATTATTTCAACATTTGCATTGTACAAAGCCATCAATCTATCATCAAGATAGTCAGATTTATGTTTAGCAATATAGCTACTCCAGTATATTATAACTTCCCTCGGGTTCCGATCCAATGTATTTTAACTACTTCCAATAAATTTTAGGTTGCCATGGCTGCCAATTTGAGGGACTACGTTCTAACCAATTTTGAAGGAAAGGAGGTATTTTCCTTGAAGCAAGCAATTTCTCATTAGGAACATTTTAAGATGGATTTGGTATTTGTATTCTAACATTTTGTGTGTGTGTGTGTGTGTGTATGCAAAGATGCGATTGATTTCACTGACTTTATCTAGTTCATTTGCCTGTGTTTTCCTCGTTTTGAAGGAAAAACTTGACGGTAAAAAGTTGTGAAAGGACATAGTTCTTGATTTTCCACATCTATGATAATATACCGTTTGTCTACTATCCTTTTGCAATTAAAAACAAGTTCTTTTCCTTTTACACAAAAATTATAGTTTTTTAAATAATATAGACGTATACTTCCTTATGGGGGCTGGGGGTTATTTCCATGAAAAGGGTATGTCATTAAATGAATCGTTGTTTTCACCTATCCATCCCCAAAAAGCATTCGCATAAGCCGAGCATTACCCTGAATACTTTCAATAACCAGAATATCATTCAGCAGTTGTGATAAATGTTCAAAGTTTATTTTGTTAAATAAATCTATTATTTTCATGAAAATGACGTTGGTTTCCAAACAAATTACAAAGTTTATTATACGCTGATTGGTTATTCATGCATTCTGATTTACATGATGTATAATATTTTAGTATACTTGTCTTAACGAATACAAATAAAAATACAAATGGATCTGGTTCATCTTTCTGCACCTGTGTATCATTAGTCTTTTCCAACAAGAATTGCATTTCGTTTTTTTATGAAGAATTTTAGAAATATCATATCTTTTTCCAGGTGAAAGGGTCAGAAGTACGGACTTATGATGGATCCTCAGTGGCGTATGCTTCTTGCCCCACAGAAACTGTAAGATGCACCGTCATTTTGGGAACCACCATTATTATTTATCTAGGCTCACATCGCCTCGGATATTAAAATAATAGTTTAAGTTCTGCTGATATGCACAGCCATGAATTTGACATTCTCGATTGATTCCCAGGTGAACTATGTTTCCGCTCATGATAATGAAACCCTGTTTGACGTTGTGAGTTTGAAGGTATTGTGAATGTACTTTTGTGAATCATACTCATTTCTTTAAGAGTTGACTTCTGATTATAGTCCTTTTCTTGTAGACTCCGAGAAACATTACCGTGAATGACAGGTGCAGGATGAATCATTTGGCAACCAGTATTATTGCACTATCGCAGGTATTTTATTTTAATTAATCATGAAAATTCAAGGCATTACATGTGCAAATCAGAAGAAACTTATTTCACACAAAACCATTTTCATGTGCCTCAATAAATTACCAACAATTCCGGAAGCTGAGGTTATTCAGATATGGGATATAGCTACAGGAATCCTATTCTTCTGAACGTTTAACATCCCTAGTCAATGTCCTGCCCTTACCGACATGAGTTTGCAGATGACACTAAACGTGGTCTTGTTCTGTATAGAACCAAAAGATTAAACTAGATAAGGAAATTGAAACTGGAAGGTACCTAGATCAGAACCAAGGAACTCATACAATATTCATAACTTTAACCAAGTCGCTGGTGATTCTGGACGTGGATGCCAGATATGTTCTTGGAGTTCTTTATAACTGTGTGGACTGTGACATCTAGATCTGAACAATGAAAACCTTGTTTTCTTTTTATCGTTTGATAAATTTTATGTGCATTGGCATAATTATACACTATCGAGTAACTGACTGAATTAGTTAATTATGATTCGTAGTTTTGTAATTCTTGTCACTGAATCACTCTCTTCCTCTTTAAGGGAATACCATTTTTCCACTGTGGTGATGAATTACTACGCTCAAAATCAATGGATCGTGATTCATACAACTCTGGTGATTGGTTCAACAGGTCCTGTTCTTTTTTCTTTTTTTTCTTTTTTTTCTTTTTTTTATTTATTAACATTTCGTAAGTATTTAGATGTTGAGGGCACCGACTACAGTCTCTTCTTAAAAAAAAAAAAAAAAAAATTGTTCTCACTTAATATGGTATACTGCCAATTATGGTTTTTGTCTTTGTTTACCTTGAATTGATTTTTACTTTTCTCAAAATCAGACTCGACTTCACTTACATGACAAATAATTGGGGCGTTGGCCTTCCTCCAAAAGAGAAGAATGAATACAATTGGCCTCTGTAAGTTTTACGAAATTTGCTAGATTTTGAGTAGCATTCCTTCTGCAAGTCTTCCTTCCCCTTCTGAAATCTGGAATAGATGGAATTTATTCCTATTCTTAAAAAATTTGTGGGAGGTTTACTGGAAAGCTTTGTTAATAATGTCATCCATTTTCAGAATAAAACCAAGACTGGCCGATCCCTCCTTCAAACCTAGTAAAAGTCACATTCTTGCTGCTGTGGAAAATTTTACAAATTTGTTACAAATCAGATACTCTTCACCACTTCTTCGTTTGAAGACAGCTAATGCTATCCAGGTAAGAATGCACGTTTAAGAATAATTGTCAGATGAAATATAATGTAAATTTTTAATTCAGCTGATTAATCTTGGGGACTTGAGATCCATATTTAACGGCCTTTTATCTTGTACAAGAGCAACATAACACAGGGCTCAAAGCATCATTAATGTGTTTCACGTTGGTCCACAATTTACACTGCTTTATTTCAATCTCTACTTTTCGACCTGCAAAATTGAAATGTTATGGTTGAACTAGTTAAATTGGACATGGCGTAGCACCTTTGTTTCCTGAGGTATCAGCTATTCAATAGCTATCAGTTAGCCAGCTTGTTTAAAGGCTTAGATGTATGACATCATTAGCTCGTTTCCCTAGAATTGTTAAAATGCGACATACATGTCTGGTTTGGATTGGAAAGGAATTTACTTTTCTGGTGCTTGTGATGTGAAGTGCCTTTGCCTTTTCTTGTGTAGAAACGGGTCCGTTTCCACAATACAGGCATGTCGCTTATACCTGGAGTCATAGTGATGAGCATTGAAGATGGGCAGGAAGGCATTCCTGGGTTAACTCAGCTGGATCCCATGTGAGTAGAATAGCTTTCTCTTTCTATCTAAGGATTTTACTCATAATAATATTATCTCATGTTATCTGCAGTTACTCCTACATTGTTGTCGTGGTTAATGCACGCCCATCTGAGATCTCATTTCCTTGTCCTGCATTGCGCGCAAGAACTCTCCAATTACATCCCATTCAGGTAAATAAATACTCTCTTGAGATCCAACACTGCTTCGCTCCAAAAGAGAACTTTTGCTAACTATAGCTCTTATCTTTATTATTTGTGCTATGTCAACGTTTTAAATATGGCAGTTGATGTCAACCGATCCAATGGTTAAAAATTCAGCATACGAGCCATCCACAGGATGCTTCATGGTGCCCTCAAGGACCACATCAGTATTTGTGGAGCTACGGAAGCATGAGTAGCCTCATTCTCCGAAATGGTACTCCCTTATTCTTCTAATTTGTTCACAGAAAGTAGTAGAAATTCCATTTCAAAGTGTGAGAATTACACCATATCTGGTGTATTTCTCATATTCATCATTGCACTATATATTAAATAAAAAAGTCTAAGTTCATAGATACTTTTTTAATATATATGTCACAAGAAACTCAAATAAGTGTCCTGCCAATACTATAAAAAGACAATTACAATAAGAGTCGGAATACAAGTCCTCTTACTCTAATGTTATGTCACATCATGAAATTTATTATTTTGATTCTTTTTCTCTCTATAGTCCTATGCAATTTGCTGTTTAGTATATCTATAATATGAGGTAGTGCTTTTGATTTCTCTTCTCCAATGAAAAATCCAAGTTGAGAAGGACTATTATCTTTGGTCAATACTCCCAATACAAAATATCTTGGACTTAATCTATCTAGCTTTCTCCATCAGGTGATGTTGTGACTGCTATTTCTTTTTGCCACCCTTCTACTCACACCCACCTCCCCAAGGGGGAAAATGGGCATGAATAATCAATCCTTCATACCCTTCTCTTATATTATTACTCCAATAATGTCAATGATAGGGACTGAACATTCAATTTTATTTTCAAAAATGGGCCCTACTTCTATGTGGATGGACAGTGGAACTGAAAGTGGAGGCTTTTGTTGAAGGGCTTTATGATCTCTTTCTTTTATTTGGATAATATACATACTCACTTTCTTAGTGCTTTTCTAAGGAGAAAATTCCTCTTCTGAGATAATATGTTGATTCTTGGTATTGATAAGTGTGTGACCATTAGTCTTCCATCTTCCTTGGGGTTAAAGAAAAAGCCATAGAGAGAGAGAACTTGCACTCAATTTCTTTTCATGGTAGAAGAAGAAAAATCGAAGATGTTCTGTAAAAGGAATTGTTTGGATGCCTTGAGTAAGAGAGGTTGGAGATTCATTACTACAGAGATTGAGAAAACAACCATCCTTATCATTGTTCAACTTAGCGGTATTTTGGTAGGCATCCTCTACTAAGAGGTCGGGTAGGCACCGTCTACTAAAAGATCAAAAGTTCAGATCTTTTTCACTCTTAAATATTGTTGAACCAATAAAAAAGTCTGCACCGAGGAGGTTTTTGAACCTTAATCTTTTTAATATTACTAAGTTCCGAGACTTTTTATTTTATGTCTAATATGTACTTGACCTATTTAATTTTTTTTAAATTCATATTTTTTTGGGGAGCATTTAAATTTTTAGCTAAATTCAAAATATAGATACAATAAATAAAAACTAGCTTTTGCAAGAATGCAGCGAGGTTTTGCTCTAAAAACTCGGAGTGGTTCTGTCCGAAAGAGTTTGAGATTCAATCATTTGGTCTTTTGAACTTGGTTTGAATTTTGAAAACATTGGTAAATGGTACTAGTACCACTCACTCGCGAAAGAGGAGAAAAGATAATTTCAGGTCCCGAGGCCGAAATGTGGTAGGATCTTCAAACCCCACATAACAACGTGAAAATGATGAATATGTTTGAAATTTATTAAACACAAAATAGAAAATCATTATACTTATTAAATACTTTTTTAAACGTTCAAGAACCTATCAAACATGCGCTGTTTTCAATCGATCGAGGTATATGATTAAATTCAAATTTATTAATACTATAGATTAAAAAAAAAAAAGCAGACTTTTAGAGAGATTGAGATGGATTCTCCTGTCACAAATTCTTTCATGTAGCATTAAAAAAAAGGGAGAAAGTTGGTTATAGTCACTTGCACACATAGTTGTTCATTACTTGCTTCCAAGCTAGCTCTAATTAATATTCCCACGCTTCACTTCAAATCTTTCTTATTTTTTATATATATTTTTTTTATAAACAATTGAAAATAGGATGACAAGTGGCTTCATTTCCACCCTTGGATTGATGGCTTTGCAAATCATTTGCCTTTTTGTAAGTTTCTCCTTTAACGTGCCGCACACAACCAATATATTTTAACATACCATATGATTCTTCACTTGTACCAAACTCTTGTAGAGCCATTGACTTTCTATTATGCATGCATCATGCTCTCTAAACCAATCAATTCATGACACGTAACCCAATCTCTTTTTTCTTTAATATGTCTAATGATTGGACGGGTCATTTTTGTCTTCAAGTTATAATGTCTTTTTTTAACGACTAATTAGCATCAGTATAATGCTCCATGCCCAGAATTTGAAATCTTGGTTCGACACTTAATGACCCCGATATTCTCCTGTATCCACTGCAACGTTAACTACTGATCTTAAACTACTCCTAAGAATAAGACTATCCCCACAAAACAACACTGGTATTTCTAGGAGGACATTCAACAAATAATTGTTACTTACTTTTGAGATTCCTATGATTGAGTCATCAAAAAGGAAGGTACAGTAATAATTATCGGTTCTTTTAAGATTTTCTTAACCATAAACTTTATATCTTCTGGATTATTTTCATTCAAATATGATCCCGATTCATTCGTGTACTGTTCTTTTACTCGGGTGTCACAATTAGTCAATTTTTCTACAATTTTTCTGATATCTCTACAATTTTTCTATAATTTTTACCAATTAAACTAAGAACTAGTCTTTTCTTTAGACGAGTATTAGTTGATGAGTATTAAGTCAACTTTAAGGGATTTTGAAATGCCACGAAACTTTGGCACGATTATATAAAGTATGGGTCACTTTCGTTTTGGGTAGATATTCCAAATATTTCGTAATCAAATAGCTTCTTCATCAACTCCATCATCATCTCATGTAACAAACCTAAGTAAGTAGCCCTCCCCACCACTCTTAAACCCCTTTCTTTTAATCATCAATCTACTTTAACCTTAATTTGTTCAATACACGGTTTTAAAACAAATCTATTAGGGAGAGGTTTCCACACCCTTATAAGGAATAGCTCGGTGTCTGACTCTGATACCATTTGTAACAGTCTAAGCCCACTACTTGCAGATATTGTCTGTTTTGGCCCGTTACGTAACACCCTCAGTCTCATGATTTTAAAATGCCTCCACTAAGGAGAGATTTCCACACTCTCATGAGGAATATTTAATGTGATCCCACTGATGTAGGATCTCACAAGGGTCTACCAGTGAGATCCTACATCAGTCAGAGCCCGTCATCAACCGTGCGAAGCACTGGTCAAAGTAGGGTTATATAGTAGACGCATTTTAAAACCGTGACATACAAGCATCCGTTAGGGAGAAAATTAATAAAAAAAGAGTAAATAATAGAATAATGAAGCATGCTTGTGTTTTTGGCAATGACCTATGAAACTTGTTCACAAATATATTTAATTTAAATAAAGAAAGGCAAAATAATTATGAGCATAATTCAGTAATTGCCTAAAGATACTCACTTATCCACATCTTGATTTGGTTCTATTTTATATTTCTGAAGACCTTCTGTTAAGGTAACTATTTAATTCATTTCTTTATTATTACAACCAAACCCTTAATTAATGGGTAATTAATTTCATTAGATTTATGTTAATTATTATTTTTGCATTGGTTTAAGTTATTGATATTATCTAGAATATATGTTTTATGTCAGTTGAGTTATGTTCATATTGGTTAATTTAGTACGTACTAAAACATTGATAATTTTTTTTTAATTTGTTAATTCGTTTTTTTATTCGTTGTGAATTGTAACATTAAATTTAAATTACAAATTTAGTCCCAAATTTTAAAGTTTGTGTCGGTGGATCTTCAAATTTTTAAAAATTTGAAAGTACATAAATTAAATAAATGTAAATTTCAAAGTTTATACCCAATATTTAGAATTTAATCCAACGCATATCGTTTGAACTGGGTTAAATTCAAATATATGAATTTGGATTGGATTGGTCTACGAGTTTCACTAAAACTAAAGTGGGTTGAATTGAACCAACTCGAATTTATTATTAAATTTAAAATATATATATATATATATATATATATATATATATAATATAATATTTTTTTTCTCGAACCAGCTCCAACCAACTCAATCCAAAAAATTTATAGATGAATTGGGTTAGACTCGTCATTTAACAAACATGATTTTGGTTGAAAAAATTTACAATCGGAACACTTGAATTTGGTCTAAAAATGTCTCAACCGGACCAAACTCAAACCAGGAACGATAAACATAGAAAGTATATGGAAAAAAAAGGATGAAACTCCCAATTTAAGGGAAATGGCATGTGAAAACACAGTTGTTATTGTGGGCAAAGCAAAAATGGTAGCTTTTAAAAGGAGTGACCATATTTAATAAGAATAAGAAGAAGAAGAAGAAGGGAGTGGTGGGTGCACCGCAGATTCCGTGGGTACAGCCTTGCACTCCAATCATCTCATTCACAATCCTTCGCCAAAAGTAATGCCCTTTTGCTTGCTCCCTCGTCTTCTCTCTCTCTCTCTCCCTCTAAATAATACCCGAGCTTTGAAAATGTTCGTTCTTAGCTCGTCGACTTCAGTATAGGGCGCTCGACATGTTAATATGTATATATGTATTCTCGACTAAAAGCCTCGATATTTGAATTTTGTTTTCTCCGTTGAACTAATAATTACTATATTTAGTGTCTGGAATTTTATAAGGGTTATTTTAAAATTTGTATTTGATGAATATATATATATAGTTTTGAGTATATATTATAACGACTCAAGCCTACCGCTAGTAGATATTGTCCGCTTCGACCCGTTACGTATTACCGTTAGTCTCACAGTTTTAAAACGCGTCTATTAGGGAGAGATTTCCACTCCTTTATAACGTATGTTTTGTTCTCCTCTCTCACTAATGTGGGATCTCACAATCCACACACCTCGAGGGCCTATTGTGAGATTCCACATCGGTTGGAGAGGGGAACGAAACATTCCTTACAAGAGTGTGAAAATCTCTCTCTAAAAGACCCGTTTTAAAATTATGAAACTGACACCAATACATAACGGATTAAAGCGGACAATATTTACTAGCAATGAACTTGGACGATTACAATATATATATATATATTCATTAAATACAAATTTTAAAATAACCCACTCATTAAAATTACACAATATAGAAGTATGTCTGAGACCGTAGAATCTTTTTATTAATTTAATCTTGGATAAATAAAATGGATCTTATTAAAATTACTAAGAATAAACGTAACAACTTGAAGCCACAACTACTGAATATTATCGGCTTTAATCCGTTACATATCGTCGTCAGCTTCACAATTTTAAAACGCGTCTACTAGTTAGAGATTCTCACCTTCTTTAAAAAAAAATGGTTCGTTCGGTTCTCCTCCCCAACCTGACAAAAAAAAAAAAAAAAAAAAAAAAATTATAGAGTGTGGTGTTTTGTGGAACAAGGCGTGGGTAACACATAATAAGCTGACAAGAACAGAACAGAACAGAACAAACAATGAAAAAACTCCATTCTTTTAGGACTCCAAATCTCTCCTTCTCTCTCTGTCTCTCTGTCTCTCCGTTTCTCTCACCATTTAACCCGATTCTTTCTTAGCCATGAATTTAGCTCTCCTTTCCCAAACAACCCCTACTCAGCTTCAAAATTACCTTAATTTAGAAATGCCCTCACATTTCCATGGCCCCTTCCTTGCAATCCTCCATCAATCTTCTGCTACTCTGCCTCCCTAAATTTGCCCTCTTTCTGTTAAACTCTTCCTTATGTGTATATATATATATATATATATCTATATATGTATAGCAAAGCTTCTTAGCCTTCAAAAACATTCATACTTTACTGTTTCATTGAGATCCAATCCTTTCTTTCTTTGTCTCTATATATATATATATATATCTATATATATATATATACTCTGTTCTTCTGTTGCTTCCTTTCCTTTCCTTTCTTCTCGAGTTCGTCTTCTGTTTCTAAAATTTTCTAAAGAAGGAAGGAAGGAAGGAAGGAAGAATGGAGGTTGATCATGAAGATGGAGTTATGGGGTCCAAAGAACAGGCTTTGATAGCCAAAGGTAAGAGAACAAAGCGCCCAAGGCTTCATTCTCCTACCCCTTTTACCATTTCTTCAAATGGGGAAGCAGGATTTGTTGTTCTTGATCATGATCATGATCATCATTCTAATGTTGTAGCAGAAAACAATGATTTTGTAGTAGAAAACAATGATTGTGTAGCAGAAAACAATGATTATGTTGCGGTTCTGGCTAATAATGTCAGTTTTTCTCCTTCGTTGTCCTCGGCTGAATTGCAGCCATCTATCACAACCGACGAAGAAGAAGACATGGCGAATTGTCTCATTCTCCTTGCTCAAGGGAGACCCCAGACCCCGAAACACGTCGACAACAACCGGAGTACGGTCGGAGCCGAAAAGGGTGTGGGGATTGGATGCTATGGCTATGAGTGCAAGACATGTTATAGGACATTCCCTTCATTTCAAGCATTGGGAGGACATAGA
Organism: Cucurbita ficifolia; assembly: GCA_033971965.1. Lineage (NCBI taxonomy): Eukaryota > Viridiplantae > Streptophyta > Magnoliopsida > Cucurbitales > Cucurbitaceae > Cucurbita > Cucurbita ficifolia. Next base: position 11,120,701 of record CM066979.1, read on the forward strand.
GCTAGCCATAAGAAGTCTAAAGCCATTGAAGCTGAAAAGAAGGTCATGTTGTGTTCAGATGATGAAGAGATACAATTTAAGAACAATATGACACATTCAATTTCTCTGCAATTGAATCAGAAAGGAAGTTTGTGTAGCAATGGTAAGGGTAAAGTTCATGAGTGTGCTATTTGTGGAGCTGAATTTACTTCTGGGCAGGCCTTGGGTGGCCATATGAGACGCCACCGTGCCATGCCGGTCGCGATGAACACGGCGTTGTCTCTGACTCCAATGGCCACGGAAGGTGAGGATCAAAGACAACCAAAACGACAAAGAAATATGGTTTCTTTGGATTTGGACCTCAATCTTCCTGCCCCTCAAGAACATGATCATCAAAGGGAATCCAAGTTTATGATAAAGTCAAACCAATATCAGCAACAGCAACAGCAGACACAACATCAGACACAACAGCAGACACAACATCAGACACAACAACAACAACAGTATAAACAACAACAACAACAAAAACAACAACAACAGCAGCAGCAGCCACTTGTTTTTCCTGCCAGGACGTTGGTTGACTGTCATTACTAAGGATGGATAAGAATTCTAAACTTTTTCCACCATCGTTACTGATAATCGGCTAGACGCGATTATGTGAACTTATCGTCTTCGTTTTCCGCCCCTTTTGTTTGGAAACTTTACGTTTCAATGTCATCAAATTCTTTCATATCTTATTTTCTTTTCTTTCTTTACAACTTTGAGAAACTTTTCTAATGGAATTACTGAAACACTTTGCTAGGATTGCCTCTTAAGCTTTTTGTTCATGAGAACTGAATGAATGATGGGCATCTTTGTTTTCTCCCTTTTTGCTTTGTTTTGCTCTTCTTTTAGTTGAAGTAAATGTGATATCACTTAGAGAGAGGAGATGGATGTTCGGCTAAGCCCTAGCCATCTCTCTCTCTCGGAGAGGTGATAAGAATTGTAACAACTCAAGTCCACCGCTAACAGATATTGTAATCTTTGGATTTTTCCTTTCGGGCTTCCCCTCAAGGTTTTTAAAACACGTCTGCTAGGGAGAGGTTTCCACACTTTTATAAAGAATATTTCGTTTCCCTCTCCAACTGATGTGGGGTCTCTCAAGCTTTAGTTTGTGATTTAGGCTATAAAATTGAACTTAACTCCTCAAATTAGCAAACAAATCCTCCACTTGCAATGGCCAACCTCTCGACTTCTACGGGTTCGTGCTTGATGTCGACATGTAACGGCTCAAGCCCACCGCTACCAAATATTGTCCTCTTTGGGCTTTTCCTTTCCGGTTTCCCTGCAAGGTTTTTAAAATGCATCTGCTAGGGAGAGGTTTCCACACCCTTATAAAAAATGTTTCGCTCCCCTCTCCAACCGATGTGAGATCTCACAAGAATAGACCAACAAGTACAGAAAGGCAGTGAGTAACTACAATATGCACATGAATCCACCTCTTGTCTTTTTTTCTCTCCAAACCATAAAAAAAAACATTTAAAATAATGCTACCCATTAGCCAAGTTTTGTTCTTTTCTTTGCTCTTGGTCCACTCTTCTGTTAGTTACTACCCCACTCAAAAGACCTAAGCAAGATGTGGAGTATTGGCTTTTATACTATACACCCAAACACATTTTAATATGGTCCAGTGGCTTCTGGAACCTTCTGATGTCTTAAAACCATCACCTTCTAATCAGCTCATCCAATGTCATTCAACTTGTTCCTTACAACTCTTTCTTTATTCAATCAGTTGGCTCAACTAATCTTCTTGCCTTAATGTCTTTACCCACCATTATACATAAAGTATAACCTTCTCAACTAAGATAAGGATCATGTCGACATCAAGCACGAACCTGTAGAAGTCGAGAGGTTGGCCATGGCAAGTGGAGGATTTGTTTGATAATTTGAGGAGTTGAGTTAAATCTTATAGCCTAAATCACAAACTCCAGCAAGGTCAATGGATTGAACTGGGCTAGTTTGGAGGTTTTTCAGTTTTCATGTGAGATCCCACATCATCAGTTGGGGAGGAGAACGAAGCATTGTTTGTAAGGGTGTGGAAACCTATCCCTAGCAGACGTGTTTTGAAAACCTTGATGGAAAGCCCGAAATAGAAAGCCCAAAGAGAACAATATCTGCTAGTGGTGGGCTTGGGCCGTTACAAATGGTATTAGAGTCAGACACCGGGCGATGTGCTAGCGAGGAGGATGAACCCCGAAGGGGGGTGTACACAAGGTGGTGTGCCAACAAGGACGCTAGGCTCCGAAGGGGGGTGGATTGGGGGTCCCACATCGATTGGAGAAGGGAACGAGTGTTAGCGAGGATGCTGGACCCCGAAGGGAGGTGGATTGTGAGATCCCACATCGGTTGGGGAGAAGAACGAAGCATTGTTTATAAGGGTGTGGAAACTTCTCCCTAGCAGACGCGTTTTAAAAACCTTGAGGGGAAGCTCAAAGAGGACAATATCTGCTAGTGGTGGGCTTAGGCCATTTATGTCCGGTCAAAATCATGAGATTGTTATTGGGTTTTCCTTGTTTTGTCATAATTTTGTTCATACCCAACAACCTGATTAAGGCTAAAATTAGGTTCAAGTTGACTGAATCCTGTTCTTTTTCAACTTTGTTCTTAACTTGCTTCTTATTTGATGCATTTTTAAGTTTTAACTTGAACAAATGGAAGGCGTCGAAGATATAAGAAGCTTTCAAAATAACATTAATGAATCAGTTTGTGAGTATATAAGTCACAGACAAAGTGAGTGAAGTCATAAAGGTACAGATATTCCTCCTGTTGCAGGTCTCATAGGCTTTATCGAGTCTTCGTAATCGCTGTCGCACTATCACGGTCGGTGATGGTGCTCCAGCAAGGAAGCAGATTGATTAAAAATTCCTGTTAACAAACAAAACATCCCAAATTGGTCAGTTTTATGGTTCAAGTGAGGACAACTTCCTAGGATGTTTGTGAATCTATGAACCAAACATTGTGTTTCCTAGGATTGTGACATTAAGCAACAAACAAGAACATGCTATGTTAGGAACAGAAACAAAAAGAATATGCAGTGGAAGCTGTACAAACCGCAAAGAAGGAGGTTTTCCGGGGGAGGGCGCTCCTTAGCTGGGTTAGGATCATTGTCATGAACTCTTATGTAAAGTTCTTGACCAAGAAACCAGTTTTTCAAGAGCTGTGACCTTAAATTCCACATCCCTGGGTTGTCTAGGAAAGCATAAACGGCAGTCCAACCTCCGGGGTAGACCTGTACCGTTGATCTCACGACCGGATCGAATAGGTTGTATGTCGTACGCAATGCAGCCGTCCAATCTCCATCTCCGAACCTGGAAGTCATATACTAATCATAACAGTTTTATAAAGAGAACCATCTTCAAATGGTTAAGCTCAGAATACTTTTTGTGATACTTACCCGACAACGTAGAACCCGAAACCGTCCAGGTGCCAAGAGTCTATGAACTCCAAGTTGTTTTTAAAGACAAGTTCTATCCAACCTTTGTGGTTTCCAGTGACAACAGAAACTCCAAAAGAAGCATTAAGATTGACAGATTGAACAGGAAATGTATCAAGTTCGTATACCCCGGAACCATTGACTAATTGATCGGCGAGCTTCAACGGGGTATCGATTGTGAGATATGACACGTTGTTAACAACAACGTGCGGCGATCCCTTAATTACACCCTCTGAGTTTTGAAGGATGAACGTTTGTGATAAGGTCACATTTGTTACATTGAAGGTTCCTTGTGGATTTGGCCTTGCAGCTCCTGTGCTCATGTTCCATCTGTGCAAGAACATATGGAGAATCAGATACTGATTATGAGCACTTGTTCATCTTTGGTTTCTTGACATATTTACCTAATGGATTTTGCTTGATCTATTGAGAAGTTGATATCAAATGGATCGGGGCCAGTCGGTAGAGGGCCAACGGGTTGTGCAATGGAATTCGAATAATGTAGCACTCCAACGCCGACGAGGCTGCTAAATTCTGTGGCATTCAGCAACTTAGGCGATGCTACAATGAAATAATCAGCATCCACCTGATTTGCAGTGACAAGAACAGAATAGGACTGCCCCACATGAACATCAAGTGAATCTAATATGGTCTGATTGGTGTAAGATCCTTCTGTCTCAACCAACAACATTCTATGGTTCTGAATCCTGAAGTTGAAACTCAGAGTCGTTCCCACGTTCGATATCCTGAACCGGTAGACGTTCCCTACAAGCCATATCATTCAAGTTCAAGAAACTTTAAGATGCACTTGCATAGCAACAGCAACAGCAACAGCATGGTTACCTTGAGTGACGGTAAATGATTCAAAGGCTTTTCCTTGTGGGTTGCCAAAAGGTGGCTTCCCATTCATCAACATGATGTTTGGGATGCTATCGAATGCGATTGTTGGATCGGTCATTAAGGATCGGGTTACCTATTTGAATAACGTGCAGAAACAAATGCATTAAGCTCGAGAAATCCAGAGAAAAAACCAAAAACAATATAGAAGTCCCAACATGCTTCAAGAATAAGACCGATGGTACAGTTACTGTGAGATCTCACATCCATTGGAGAGGGGAACGAAACATTCTTTATGAGGGTGTGGAAACCTCTTCCTAGCAAATGTGTTTTAAAACTTTGAGAGGAAGCCTGGAAGGGAAAGCCCAAAGAAGACAATATCTGCTAGTGGTGGGCTTGAGCTGTTACAAATGATATCAAAGCCAGACACCGGGCGGTGTGCCAGTGAGGACACTGAGTCTCGAAGGGGGGTGGACACCAAGCGGTGTGCCAACGAGGACACTAAGCCTCGAAGGGAGAGGAGAACGAGTGCCAGCAAAGACGCTGGGCCCCGAAGGGGAGTGAATTGTGAGATCCCACATCAATTGGAGAGGAGAACGAAACATTCTTTATAAGGGTGTGGAAACCTCTCCCTAGTAGACGCGTTTTAAAACCTTGAGGGGAAGCCCGAAAGGGAAAGCCCAAAGAGGACAATATCTGCTAGCAGTGGGCTTGGGCTGTTACAAAGGTATCAGAACCAGACACCGGACGGTGGGCCAGCGAGGATGCTGGGCCCCGAAGGAGGGTGGATTGTGAGATCCCAAATCGATGGGAGAGGAGAACGAGTACCAGCGAGGACGCTGGGCCCCAAAGGGGGGTGAATTGTAAGATCCCACATCGATCAAAGAGGGGAACGAAACATTCTTTATAAGGGTTTGAAAACTTCTCCCTAGCAGATGCATTTTAAAACCTTGAGGGGAATCCCGGAAGGGAAAGCCCAAAGAGGACAATATTTGCTAGCGGTGGGCTTGAGCTGTTACAGTTACCTTATAGTTATCAAAAGACCAATCACCAATGAGAAGATCAAACTCATCTTCCGGTTTTGCAAACGGAACAGCAATCACATTCCGATTATTGACACGAATCGCTCCGAATCCACCAGCCGCCTTCTGAAAGTTGATAGATGGAAAGTAGAAGAAGCTACCAATTTGATCCTTAGTCTGAAACACATAAGTCCAGTTTGTACCAGGCAAAATAGGACAGTTTGTTCCTGAAACTCCATCTTGCCATGAATTTAGCCTTTGTTGTATCCCATTCCTACATCAACCCAACCCCAAAAAACCTCAAAAAAAACATACTCAAATCCAACATTTTTGTTCCTCAAACATTATCCACATTCATACCATGTAAAAAGAAGAGGCTCATCCAAATTGTTAAAGACATTCACATGAACAAAATCATTCGTTGTGGTATTAATCAAAGGTCCTGGGAACAACCCATTAATGGCAATAACCTAAAAACCAAAGGAAACAAAGAACAGTAAAGTTACAGAGCTCAATCAATATCAACTGGCAGAATCAATACACATTCTTACAGGCTGCAGCTGAGATACCGGCTGGATTGTGGAGTCTAGGGCCACGTTCCATTCAAGAAAGATATCAATAGCGCTCACACTGATAGCAAAAAGGCCTATAAGAACAAAATGAACAAATGGGTACCTGTGAAAACCAGTAAAAGGCATTGTAGTGGGAACAGAACAGAGGAAGGGCATAGATTCATGTTGCAATGATGTGGGGTTATAAACAGGAGAAGATTTCCAAGAAAGATAGAGGGGAAATGGAAAAAACAAAAGGAAAGAAGGAATGAAATGTGTTGAATATTAAACAGAGCCGGCACCGGCTGTTTTGGCTCTGTTTTGGATGAATGAGGCTGAAAAGGGACGAAGTTTCTTAGTTGAAGGCTTGAAATTGGCTTGGCCGGGTTTTGCCATATTGACAAATGTCATCATGGCCTGAGTTTTCAAGGCATTGTTTTGTTTTTTATTTTAAGACTCTTCGGTGAGATTCTACGTCGGTTGGAGAGGAAAACGAAACATTTTTTATAAGGGTGTGGAAACCTATCCCTAACATATGCGTTTTAAAAACCTTGAGGGAAAGCTCGAAAGAGAAGTCCAAAGAGGACAATATCTTCTAGCGGTGAGTTTGGGCGGTTACAAATGGTATTAGAACCAGACATTGGGCGGGGTGTTAGTGAGGACGCTATGCCCCGACAGGGTGAACACCGGGCGGTGTACCAGTGAGGACGCTGTGCCCCGAAGAGGAGTGGATTGTGAGATCTCACATCAATTTGAGAGAGGAGTGAGTGCCAGCAAAGACGCTTGGGCTTGAAGAGGGGTGGATTTTGAGATCCCACATCGGTTGGAGAGGGGAACGAAATAGTCCTTATAATGGTGTGTGGAAACCTCTCCCTAACAGGCGCGTTTTAAAATCGTGAGGCTAATGACGATACATAACAGGCCAAAGTGGACAATATTGTTAGTGGTAGGCTTGGATTATTACACTATCCACACCCTATCAAAATTGTCCTCCTAAATTATATTAGCCGAGTCTACCTCTACATGCGTACGTGGTACACCTCGACCAATCTTAAATGCTAACGTTTAATGTGGCTACTCTTTTTGTATTGCAAGGTTTCCTCCTCCCTCCAAAGCCTACCCTAATTGGAGGAGAACCTTTTGAAGCCAAAATATCCCTAGAATAATTTATTTTAGAGTTTCAAATCTATTTAGCCTCTGAATTTTAAAATATTTATAATATATATTAATTTTTAGACTTAATAATTTTAAAGTGAACGTCTAATCGTGACTTGAACTTTAAATTCCATTTTTTTTTGTCCTATTTGACATTTTTAAAATTCTAATGATCTTTGTATATAAAATTGAAAATAATTTTTGTTTATAAATCTATTAATTTTTAAAATGTGGAATATTTTAGAGATTTATCAAACACAAATTTAAAATTTTTATGAACTTATGACCAAATACTAAGTTAAAAGTTAAGGGACTTATTAGACATTTTTTTAAAATTTAAAAATCAAATACGAACAAACTTGAAAGTAACTCAAACTTGAAAGTAACTAAAATTGTAATGGATTTCAGTCCATTTTGGTTGATATACTTTCAAATATTTAAAAGAAACTATATTTTATGTGTAATTATCTCGATTCTAATTAATTAATTAATTATATATATATATATATATATATATATATATATATTATGAGTGGACAAGTGGGTGGATTGTATAGTGGAAAATGGTGGTGGGGTAAAGCCACCGATTACTTGCCTTTCAGGTAACTGCTATCCTGCGCCGTACTCGACCCTTGTTTTCTCCATATCACTTCTTTTTGCCGCCCCTTTTCTATCTTCCTGCTTTCTTTTCACACCCACTCTTTTTTTTCTTTCTTTTCTTTTTTTTTTTTTAAATAATGTTATTCAATTATTAAATTAGTTTCTATAATTCCAACATAATTCAAATTTAATTTTGGTTTCATTTTTTTTTAGTCAACCATCTCAATTTTCTTAAAAAATAAATACGGTAAGAACCAAATTAAAATTTAAGAAACAATAAGATCCAAATTGATTTTTTTTTTGGAAATTTCTAGAAGTATATATCTATTTTGAAATTGTGGTCAAACCATTACATTAAATTAATGATTTATAATTTAAAAGTATGGTCAACTTATTTATCTCGGTTTAAGTGGATCACCGACATACTTTCTCGACCTTAATGTTTTATTCTCCTCTTCAACTGATGTAGGATCTCACAATCTACCCTCTTAGGGTAACGTCCTTGCTGACACGTTACTCGGTGTCTGGCTCTGATACCATTTGTAATGGTTCAAGCCCACCGTTAGCAGATATTGTCTGTGAGTGTATGGCTCTCTCTCCAACTGATGTGAGATCTCACAATCTACCTTCCTTGGAGGCAACATTCTCACTGGCACACCGTCCCGATGTTTGGTTCTGATACCATTTGTAATGGTCCAAGCCCACTGTTAACCGATAATGGGCATCGATGTCTGACTCTCTCTCCAACTGGTGTGGGATCTTACAATTTACCCCCCTTGGAGGCAGCATCATCACTGGCACACCACCCGGTCTTTGGTTCTGATACCATTTGTAATACCCCAAGTCCACTACTAGCAGATATTGCTGTCGATGTCTCCGGTTCTGATACCATTCATAATGTCCAAGCCCACCGCTAGCAGATATTGTCCGCTTTGACCCATTGCGTATCACCATGAGCCTCACCGTTTTAAAATGTGTATGTTAGGGAGAGATTTCCACATTATAAAGAATTTTTTGTTCTCCCTCTCAACTAACATGGGATCTGACGATTCTATTTAAAAAGAATTAATTTATTTCTTAGTAATTTCATTCCTCCGAGCCGTAACTTTTTATAACATAAAAAAAGAATAAATATTTGATCCAATCATTTTTTATTAATTTTTTATTTTTTGTTTTCGCAAAATCATTGCACTTGACTTTCCCATGTAATCATTTTCACTCAATAAAAAAAAAGTATATTTATAAGATAAACATCCACAATTGATTTGTCATTTTCCAATCATTTATTCAAATTGCGTTACTTTTAATTTTTAATTCATATATAAAAAAAACTTATTTTTATCTCAATTCTCAAAATAAAATTAAAAGCTTTTTAAATATTATTATTATTATAATTATTATCATAAATCCAATAAACATTTATTCTAATTTGTTTTTATTAATTTATTTCAAGATTATAATTTCAGAAATTCACGTTTTTTCCCTTTAAAATAACCTTTCACATTTTTGTTTAATTTATTTTCACTAACAACTATTTAATTATAGCTTTTCACAATATGCAGTAAAATAATAAAATTTTAATTATTAGTTTGATGAGGTGTACTACTAAAAATGACACCTCGTATCGACATGATATTTTCCGACACATTGTGACGTCATCTTACTTGTTTTACTTGAACAACTTTTAAGATTTAAGATTCTCTTCGAGTTAATACAAGTTATTTTAACGTATTTTATTTTCTTCTAGAAGATTGCTCAACATAAAATACGCTTAATTTTAAAATTTCTGTAATTGAGTTACTAATTCTTTTAATTCTTTTTTAATCATAATTTAATATCCTCAGGATCAGAGTAAAACATTACAATTGGTATCAGAGCTCATTTTTAGGGTTATGTAGACTACTTACGTAAACTATAATGAATTTTCGTGACTAAGCAATAAAACCACTATCACTTCCAATAAAAGCAATATCATGGTGCAGGAGTGACGAGTAGGGTTAAGAGATTTGGTCATTGGATGACTTCAGAGTTATATATATATATTTTTTATGTTCCTGCCTCTAGTTTAGGAGGACTAGAAAGTTTGTAATATTGGTTTGATTTGTTTTACAAACATGTCCCCTGTAACAACTCAAACTCAAGCTCACCGCTAGCAAATATTATTCGTTTTGGTCCGTTACATATCGTCGTCAGCCTCACGATTTTAAAACACGTCTACTAGGGAGAGGTTTCCACACCCTTATAAGGGATGTTTCGTTCCCCTCTCTAACCGATGTGGGATCTAACAATCCATCCCCTTTGGGGGCCCAGTGTTCTCGCTGGCACACCGCTCTACGTCGATACCATTTGTAACAGCCCAAACTCACTGCTAGCAGATATTGTCAACTTTGGCTCGTTACGTATCGCTGTCAGCCTCATGGTTTTAAAACGCGTCTACTAAGGAGAGGTTTTCACACACTTACAAGAAATATTTCGTTCATCTCTTCAACCGATGTGGGATCTAACATCCATTTCCAATGTTTTGTATTTTTAAGTAATATCTTGGGTGTAAAAAAGTCGAATCGTTATATATTTTTATCTATGTTAACAATAAAAAAGATGAAGAACTAAAACAATAAATTAATAGATAAATATCAAATTTTATAAATAATACCAATTTGAAAATAGTTGCCCATCAAAAAAAAAAAAGTCAAATACTTTATTATATTATTATTAATCGGGCTCACACGTTAAGATTTATTGATATTTATTGATAGTTACTCCATTACCAAATATAAAAGAAAATTTAAAATAAATAAATAAATTCAAAATGTGAAATGGTTTTCTCTTTCCCTAGAAAAGAATACCTTGTAATTGAAGGTATCTTTACGTAGTTTCTTCAGCACCAATCAAAGTCTTATCTTCAACCTTTGAAAACCCTGATCTCCATTTCCAGACCTCCTCTCTCTAATTTGCAAATCCAGTAGGGGTTTTCGCTAATGGGTTCTGAAACCTTGACTCTATCGCCGCCTCTAGCTCTAACGAAGCCCGTTGCCGCCGCAGCAGCAGCAGCAGCCGCCGCCGCCGCCGCCCCAACAGCACTAGCTCCAGGGTTTCGGTTCCATCCGACCGACGAAGAGCTCGTTATTTACTACCTCAAGCGCAAGGTCTGTGGAAAATCCTTCCGTTTCAATGCTATTTCTGAGGTCGATATCTACAAGAGTGAGCCGTGGGACCTTGCAGGTAACTCAGATGCTTCGGAGCTTTGTTCTCATCTTGTATGATTCTTCTAATTTTGTTTATTTTATACTCTTATCGGCTTGTTTTTTAGGTGGATTGTTGATCGATTGGTCTTTTTGGGCGTTTATTTTCCCCTGATTGTGATTTTCCCCCAACCTGCCCCATTTTTAAATAGCTTTCTTGCTCTCTGATTGTATTTTTATACTGATTTAAAGGTTTCTTTATTGAGTCTCTGAATCACGTCTTTGAATTTCTAGATTTGTTTGTATGTTATATTTAGGAAAGTCAAGGTTGAAGAGCAGGGACCAAGAGTACTACTTCTTTAGTGTGTTGGACAAGAAATATGGAAATGGTGCTAGGATGAATAGGGCTACAAGCCAAGGGTACTGGAAAGCCACTGGTAATGATCGGCAAGTCCGCCATGATACCAGGACTGTTGGCTTAAAGAAAACATTAGTTTTCCACAGTGGTAGAGCTCCTGATGGGAAGCGGACCAATTGGGTTATGCATGAGTATAGGCTTGTAGATGAAGAACTGGAGAAAGCGGGAGCAGGAACGGGTAGCTCGAAGGTGAGGCCATCATGAAAACTTGCCATGGCAGTCCATTTTGTGTTCTTTTGGCGGCTGTGCGGGTTCTGGTACTTGTGAAATATGTTTAGGCGAAGTTTAGAGTTTGAATGACAATTTTAAGCTTCGGTATTCCTTTTTTCTTTTCTTTTATGCAATTGTTTCAGCAACCATAGTGTTTCGATTTGCTTGTGAAGTTTAGCTTCTTACAACAGTTCTTTGTCTTCTATTCCCTCTCCTTTGGAGAAGGATGCCTATGTTTTATGCAGAGTGTTCCACAAAAGTAATATAGGACCTCCGAATGGACACCGATATGCACCTTTTATTGAGGAGGAATGGGATGACGGTGGGTCAGTTTTGATTCCTGGAGAAGAGATTGCAGACGGTATAGTAGCTAGTCACGATACACAGTCCGAAAGGAACAGCAATAGTGTGTGTGCTGCATGCGGCGACGGAAAGGATGGTATGCAGGTATGTGTTTATCTGAATTTAGTTAGGAACTCATTTCTGAGTGAATGACTAAAGTTTCTTTCAAATATCATATGAATGAGTTACAGAGTTATGTCTCATCGTGTATATAAGTGTTGATTGTGACTGCCATAGTAAATACTTAAAAACGTAAAGCTGTTACTTGTGCTTTCCCCGAGTCGGTGTATCTTGTGCAGGATGGAGGCCGAGCACAAGATCACATGTTTCTTGGTTGCTCCTTTTCTGATAGATTCTGGACCTTCATACTCTTCTCCTTTAATTGGTAAATGGCCCTCCTTATTAATAAAGAGCCTTCTTGATTATGGTCATCCGTTCAACCAGAAAAAGATCATTTGACTTCAATTTATTAGTGATTTCTATTGGAACTTTTGGCTTGAGTGGAACAACAGTTAGTTACTATTTCCTTTCTGGCTGTCTCTTGACGTAAACTATATGCTCCTTCCAACAACTATGGCTGTGCTAATTGGAAGAGTTTCTTTTATTCCTTTCGTTTGGGACTTGGCTTTCCTCCTCTTTTGCGATTTCATATCGAGTACAATTTGGTCGATTTCTTATCTTTAAACTAACAAAAAAAGAATGAAAAAGAAAAAGAAAGGAGCCATAAGCATCAAGAGGTGACTGACTATCTACTAGTATCCTTTAGTCTAGACGTTCAAGAGACTTGACTGCTGAAACTACATGGAGCTAAATGTAGATCACCCTATTCGGTCACTCGTGCCTGAAAGGGGTAGGAGTCTTTCAAAGAGGCAGAAATCTGAGGGTAACAACCTAAGCCCACCGCTAGCAGATATTGTTTTGTTTGGGCATTTCCTTTCGGGCTTCCCCTTAAGGTTTTTAAAATGTGTCTGCTAGAGAGAGGTTTCCACACCCTTATAAGGAATGCTTCATTCCTCTCTCCAATCGATGTGGGATCTCACAATCCACCCCCCTTCGGGACCCAGCATCCTCGTTAGCACTCATTTCCCTCTCCAATCGATGTGGGATCTCACAATCCACCCCCCTTCGGGGCTCAGCGTCCTCGCTGGCACACTGCCCGGTGTCTGACTTTAATACCATTTGTAACAGCCCTTATAAAGAATGCTAGCAGGTATTGTCCTCTTTGGGCTTTCCCTTTCAGGCTTCCTCTCAAGGTTTTTAAAATGCATCTGTTAGAGAGAAGTTTCCACACCTTTATAAAGAATGCTTCGTTCCCCTCTCCAACACGTTTGATTCCATTTCCATTTCTCAAAGGAAGGTTCCATGATTATTTATTATCATAAAGAGAAGAATATCTCTCCAAAAAACAATTCAATAACTTCTGTTACCAGGGGTGATGAACTATAGGATGAAGTCTTGGAAGTCGACTCATTATCCCACAATCGAAGATTTGAAAGCAAAATCTTCAATGGCAGACATTCTTTGGAAAAAATTAAGTCTCAGTTTTAGTGGATCCAACTATTGTGCAATGGTATGCATCAATTGCTATTTGCTCTTCTTAAGGTGCAAATTGGTTTGTTTGATGAGTTGTTTTCTGAAACATATTCCTGGAAAATGACATGACAGGTGTAGTGAGGATATTCATTCATGTATTGTTATCATCGACTCGATGATGCAAACTTTCTCGATGTTTATTTTGTCGACATTTCTGAAAGCGACCTTTCATTTTTGGTTTCTCATCCAGGAAAGAACTCAGTTCATCAATAAAGATCTTGTTATGTCAAATGATCCTCCAAGAAACTCCCACAGCTTTTTGTTTATGTGCAAAAGTGAGGAACTTGAGGATTATACTCCTCCTTCGATTATCGCTAATCCGAAACCCTTCCCGCTTATGAAGTATAAACGAAGAAGGCAAAGTGACTTCCCCTCCGAACTTTCAAAAGCTTCAGAATACTCCTCCATGTCAAACGAAGAACGCAGTCTATCTGAAACTGCCATTGCATCGCAGACGGATGTAACGACGAGTAGTGCGACGACACCAACTACGAAAAACTTTCTTTCTACCTTAGTGGAATATTCACTCTTAGAATCTACAGAACCAAAGGATTCTCCTGCTCCTCCACCTGCATTAGAAACCTCAGATCTTAGTTCATCTGTGCATCCAAGCATCCTGAAATTCATCCAAGATTTGCAACATGAAATCCACAAGACTTCTATGGAGAGGGAGACACTGAAGTTTGAGCTGTTGAGCGCTCGAGCCATGATCAGTATCCTTCAATCCCGGATTGTCGTGCTGAATAAGGACATCAATGATTTGAAATCAAACTGATTTGAAGTCAAACTATGATTAGTAGTATCCTTCAATCCTGGATCGTCACGCTGAATACGCAGACTGTAACGATAACGAAGAAAAACGTCGAGAGCCAATGGCTATGCCCTGTAAATTCTTGCTGCCATTGTGGTCTCGTGTACGTTATCGACATTTGAATCCAGGCTATTGTAATGTAACTAGCTCAGTTGCCTAAGCAATTAAGCTATTTGTTGTATGAGTATCAAGTTAGTAAGAACTTCAACCTCTTTAGTGAAGACCAAGCTAAACTTCGATGTTCTGCTATGGCTACAGACCATTGATGTTGTAACTTCAGTTTCTCAGCTGGTGGCATTTCATGAAATAAGGTTGTCATAACTATTAATGTGATCCCCGTATCATTGAACTTCTGGTTTCTTTTCCGTTCAAATTTATCCGTAATTTATTGTCAGTTAAATTACAAGTTTAGTTGATGAACTGTCATGTTCTTGTCTAAATAGTCCCTGAACTTTAAAATATTTCTAACGGGTTCAGAACATTCAATTTTCTGAACTGTCATCTTGTTTAATTTCATATTTTGTGAACGGTCATCTTGTTTCATTTCATACCTAATAGGTTCGGAGTGAAAATTTAATGACTAAATTTATAATTTTATATTTTATATTTATCCATTCGAGCATCGAGAAACTGATATGTTATATTTTCTTAAGCGGTAAGAAAACGAGACTTTAGTTCAATTTTGTCCCATTGGATGAAAATATTGTAAAAGTTAGTAATTATTTACTTTTTCCAACGTGTAAAATATATTTTTTTTATAGATATTTCCTTTCAAGATATAATCTTTTAATTGATTAAAATTATAAAGTTACGTGGAGCCAAACCCAATGAGAGGAGTATGACTCGACATTTGTACTTTTATAATATGAATAAATAATTTATTTTAATTTAAAAGTAAAATCGTATATATATATATATATATATATATATATTGGACTTATTACAAAATTTCTTGTAAGTTCCATGAATGTTTAAATAAATAAAAAACTGTTCAAAGAATTTAAAAGTTTAAAATTAAAGAAAAAGAGTTTAAAGTTGATTCTTATTGGATACTTTTTTTTTTTCAAAACGAAAAAAAAGAAAAAAAAGAAAAAAAAAAGAGAATCTTTCCTTTTTTTTTAATCAGATATTAGGTAAAGTAGAGTAAAGTAAAGTTTATCCAAGACACGTCAGCAAGAATTTTTATTAACAGTCTAGTGTCACCATCAAGCAGCATTGGAATCTGCTATTAACACGTGGAGGCTGTGACGCTTTTATTTGTTATTACATGTGAGTTTAGCATTCCCTCCGTCGACTTTTCCTGGACATTTCTCTGTACATTTCCCTCCTTTCCAGCTCGTTTTGGAGATTATTTTATATTTCTCTTCCGAAGAAATCGTAACCCTAACTCTTCGAACCTTTTTAATATCTCTTCTCAGTTCGATTCTAATCTCAAATCTGAATTTCAATTTCGTTTTGAAATCCTAAATCCATTTTCTTGATGGGTCGAGATTCTGCTACTTCGCTAGCACCGGGGTTCCGATTCCACCCTACAGATGAAGAACTTGTTAGTTATTATTTGAAGCGCAAAGTCTCTGGAAAACCCTTTCGTTTTGATGCTATTTCAGATGTAGATATCTACAAATCCGAACCCTGGGATCTCCCTGGTCAATCCCTTGCTCTGTTTGTTGAGATTTGTGTTTGATTTTGTGATTTATTTTCTCGTCGTTCGGATTTCTGTGGAATTGAAGTTGTGTTGTGGGATTTGTCAGGGAAATCGAAGCTGAAGAGTAGGGATTTGGAGTGGTATTTCTTCAGTGCTTTGGATAAGAAATATGGCAATAGTTCGAGGACTAACAGGGCTACGGAGAAAGGGTATTGGAAGACGACGGGAAAGGATCGGCCGGTCCGCCATAACGCGAGGACTGTTGGAATGAAGAAGACTCTTGTGTATCATATTGGGCGGGCTCCTCGTGGTGCACGAACCAATTGGGTGATGCACGAATACAAACTCACGGATGAGGAATTGGGGAAATTTGCAATTGTGCAGGTTAGAATACGTTGAAATTTTTAGCTCTCTTTCTCTGATTTTCTCGTTGATTTGTGATTTTTGGCTTCGTTGGAAAATGTTGTTGTAATTGTCTTGGTATCTGTTGGTTTTTTTTTTGTTGGGTTGGAAGGATGCGTTTGTGCTGTGTAGGATATTCCAGAAGAGTGGTACTGGACCAAAAAATGGAGAGCAGTATGGTGCCCCTTTTGTTGAGGAGGAATGGGAAGATAATGATGAGCTGACTTTGGTACCTGGTGATGAGCAAGTGGCGGAAGAAATTCTAGCTGGTGGAGGCATTTTTGTTGAAGGCAATGACTTCAGTCAGGTATGTACTTACCATGTTATAAGTAACTTGCCTAATCAGGTGGAATGCTTTTGTGTTATCTGTCGTTGAGTACTGTGTTTCTGAAATATGAATCTGAACGGGTTGGATGGGCAGATCTATACAAGAGATGCCTAAGATTTGAAAGAAACCTGAATTTTTGAACATGTATAATGATAGTTAAGCAATTTCCTTAGGTAATTAGGCGTGTTTGCCCAAGAATTGAGTTAATAGTACATGGTTGATGTGAGATCCCACATCGGTTGGGGAGGAGAACGAAACATTCTTTATAAGGGTGTGGAAACCTCTCCCTAGTAGACGCGTTTTAAAAACCTTGAGGG
This sequence comes from Cucurbita ficifolia, assembly GCA_033971965.1. Lineage (NCBI taxonomy): Eukaryota > Viridiplantae > Streptophyta > Magnoliopsida > Cucurbitales > Cucurbitaceae > Cucurbita > Cucurbita ficifolia. The sequence goes on from CM066979.1 coordinate 11,137,565, forward strand.
GAAGCCCGAAAGGGAAAGCCCAAGAAGGACAATATCTGCTAGCGGTGAGCTTGGGCCATTAATGTTGTGCTTGAATTATGATATATGTTGGTTGAACAATTCACTAAGTGGGGAAAATTCTCCACAACTATAGAAGAATAAAGGATAAACTTCCAGAATCTCTTAGACTTGGAGCAAACACCCTTTCTGATGAAGGACGGTGCTACCTTAAACCAAGAGTCCATGCTTTTGATAGCTGAAACCAGTTGAAAGTTGAGTTAGGATTGAAATCTAAACGAGCAACTGGCTCACAGACCATGTTTGTATGACCTTGCCGGTGGTTTGGTTGGAGTTGTTTGCAAACAAGGTGCATGTTGGTGTTATAGAGAACACCTTTCAGGAGGAAACAAGTAATGAGAAACTACAACGGATTTCTATATTTAATAAGTGGAAAATCTAAATGATGGGAAATTGGGAACAGAATAAAGAGTGTAGGTCGGTGAGCGAAAGAGTGAAACAATCTCTAAAAGTATGTGAAATTACGATGAATCATGTTATATTCTTTTCCGCAGAATGTCGATGAAGATATTCTATCCGAAATTGCACCACCACCACCATTCGACTTCTATTATGGTGAGTCTAGCAACTCTATGGAACAATCTGACAACTTCATTGAAGAAGATCAGAAACCTGCAGTAGGCATACGTGAGACACCAGAGCTTCCCGATGGACAGAAGTTCTTCGTTTTACCAGATGAGTGTCGATTACGTGACAGATTGGTCAAACACGAGTATCTTGCTGAATCAAGCAATGCTGCTGCTGATGCCGATGCTGCTGATGAGATCGATGCTAGTGATGTCGATGGTCATTACGTATTGGACAAGCCATTTTTTAGTACTTCTGATAATCCTTCTTTTAGTGATGAACTACTTTTGGAATCCAATGAGCTCTCAAACCCTACTGATAGCGATCCTGCTGCTTTTGACGTGCTTGAAGAGTATCTTACGTTCTTCGATGCAGACGGTGATAATGTAGATTTGTCTTTCGATCCTTCTGAAATTCTCGAGAGTGAGAGCTCTGTTCCTGATCAAGCAGTTCTTCCAGAGGTCAGTACTGCTTCATTTCGCAACTTATTTTTATCGTCTTGCTACATGGAATTTACTTTTCATCGACGCATCATATTTCATTAGGTCGCTGGTGGTGCCACTGAACATGCATCTCCCAGCAAACATACTTCAGATTTACATTACGACAACGAGGCCTCCTCGTCCTCTTCTATGCAAAGATCCGAGGATCCAAAACCAGAATCAGGTTAGTCGAATTCCATGTTAATTTTTTCCTTTCCATTTAGATATTTCCAACACTTTTGGCTCAGTCTTTCTTTTCTGGTACCAGATCTCAAATACCCATTCCTCAAACACACAAGCCACATGCTGGGCAGCATTCCTGCTCCATTTGCTTCACAGTTTACTTCAAAAGATGCTGCTCTCCATCTTAACTCAGCTCCACAAGCTTCAAGCTCCGTTCGTGTCACCGCAGGCATGATCGTCATAAGAAACACAACACTAAACGGAGACGAAGTAAACCACTTATATGGCAAGAATTCAGTTCTCAACCTTATCTACTTGTACGGGATCGTCGAAGGCGACATCTATTCCTCTCAATTGTCACCAACTGCTGATGCACATCACAGCAAGTCGGGATCTCTGATGTCTCGCTACTTCGTCTACTTCTTCATCCTGTTCTGGCTTCTAATCCTTTCGGTGAGTTTCAAAGTTGCAAGGTGCATCCATTCCAGGTGACTTATCTATTCAAGTTTCAATATCCAAAACTCAAGAACCATTGAAAAAGTAGTATTAGCTGGTAGTTTAGAAACTTTCTAGGCTACCAAACTCAACACCTACCTGCAGTACCTATTCAAATATCAATAGATTCTAGACTAACTGCCAATGAATTGGTGGCTAACTAAACTTTTTATCTCTTCCTCCTTTTGTATTTTAATTTCAGAACTTTTTACAGTTCATAGTTGCAGGGCTTTACTGTACTTTACCAATTTATTAGAGTAAAGGTTGGAAGCTTCTCTTTCCACGACGTTTATGTAATTCGTTCGATAAACCTTCGTAATCTTCAATAAGCATAAGCTGTATGAAGTTAACTCTCTGGTTTTATGGCTCAGTTTTTAAAATTTTAATTGACATGTATTCTCGACCAAGAGGTCTAAGGTTTGGAACTTACGCAGTTTATGTCTCATATATTGTTGTTGGATTAAATAAAACCATATATTATTATTGATTTGCTGATAACTTAGGAGCAATATTCACATATAATATATGGTTTAATACAAATATGAAAGTAGCATAAAGCAGCTCAGATATAAAATTTTGAGGCTCAGAGGCATGTGATGTTGATGAGCCTTACATCTCTCCAGGAAGCATTGTGTCTTCTGGTAGATCACAAACAGCAATACCCTGATAGAATGTGGAAACAATAATCCATGATTAATAGATCACTAAGTAGGATTAAACATAAACATGGAAATTTACTTAATTCTTACCTCTCCTGTGAGGTGAGCCACACATCTCTTCTCAGCTAGCAGCTCAGCTTCAGTCTGTAAAAACAACAGGGTGTGAGCCAGTTCAACAGTAGCAATAGCAACGGCTCGGAATGGAATGACTTTATGAGTGTTTTAAGCACTTGAAAAGTCATTCCAACCAGACCCTCGTAGCCGAAGAATTATGGACACGGGAGGAAAAGGAAAACATAGCAGACCTTGGCAATTCGCTTGCGGAGATAGTCATCAAATATCACATCTTTCACGAGTTCATAGTCACCATCTCCCTGAGAGCAGACATATTTACTGGTTACAGACGTTAGGATATGGAAGTAGGAGATGAAAGTTGGGAGCAAATGGTACCTTTGATCTGCACGGCATGCTGAAAACGATATCCTCTGCTATTCCGTAAGGATTTCCAGTGGAATATACCTATAAATCGATCAGTATTTATGAGCTCGTTCATGTTAGGAGTCATAATACATTGAATTGACTTAACACTCATCCACGTAAGTCTACTAAAGTCTCTTTATGAGATCTCATCGGTTGGAGAGAAGCATGAAGCATTCCTTATAAGGGTGTGGAAACCTCTCCCTAACAGACACATTTTAAAATCGTGAGGTTGACGGCAATATGTAATGGGTCAAAGCAGACAATATGTAATTGACTGTTATAAATAGTATCAGAGCTAGACACTGGGCGGTGTGCCAGCGAGGACGCTAAACCCCTAAGAAAGGTGGATTGTGAGATCCCGCATCGGTCGAAGAAGAGAACGAAGCATTCCTTATAAGGGTGTGGAAACCTCTCCCAAGTGGACGTGTTTTAAAACCTTGAGGGGAAGCCCATAAGAGAAAGCTTAAAGAGGACAATATCTGCTAGCGGTGGACTTGGACTGGACTGTTACAAATGGTATTAGAGCCAGACACCAGGCGGTGTGCCAGCGAGGACGCTGGACCCCTAAGAAAGGTGGATTGTGAGATCCCGCATCGGTCGAAGAAGAGAACGAAACATTCCTTATAAGGGTGTGGAAACCTCTCTCTAGCAAACACATTTTAAAACCGTGAGACTAACGACAATACGTAACAGACCAAAGCGGACAACATCTATTAGCGGTGAGCTTGGGCTGTTACATTCTTCCTAACCTCTACTCTCTTTTTCCTTCCTAACCTCTACTCTCTTTTTCCTGGCAAATAACCCAACTCTCTAGCTAAACATTTCTATCCCTACGCCGGTCACGGTACAATCGCTTAGACTTACAAACCCAACACCCTCCTCCGCCCTTCCCGTTCGACGAATAAGCACACCGTATTCGAGCCCCACCAGCCTACAAACACAATGTCAAGTGATGCTACATAAGATTCAAGCTTACCCCAGATGAAAACCAATCCCCTTCAGGAGTTGGAGTGATCAAAGACCTTATAGCATCAACAATCGATACAGAAGTTGAAGCAGCTGAAGATCTTCCCCATTTCTCAATCAGCACACCTCCCCTCTGCAAATCAAAACCAATCAAAACACTATTTGATCCATTGAGCAAGAACATTCCTACACTCAATGTGTTATTACCTTCTGTACTTTTTCAGTAAACTCCTCTTCCAACCACCTATGATCCTTGATGACCTCTTTAACAGGTAACCCATTAATTCTTGCATTCAAGAAGTCCGGAACCTGGTGCGAATACGATCAAATAAGCATACAAATCGAGGGAATTTTCGAAGCTTCTCGTGCAAAAAGTATTCGATAACCTGAGTTGTCGAGTGGTTGCCCCAAATGGTCATATTCGACACTTGATCATAGAAGACGCCCGCTTTCAGAGCCAGCTGAACAAGTCATATTTAGAAAGTACGGGAGTTTATCTATTCGAAAACATATCAAATATGAGGAAAAGGGTATCATACCTGACATTTTGCTCGATTCTCGTCTAGTCGAGTTAAAGCGTGGAAATTCTTAGCGGGAATTTTTGGAGCGTTTTTCAAACAAATTAATGCACTACATGGAATGAAAAGGACAAAGAAAAGTTATATCTTGTACATACTTTAAGAGACTCATACTAAATGAAACATGAACTCACTTGGTGTTGCAGGGATTGCCCACAACAATGACTTTGACATTTGGGGATGCAACAGCATTTAGAGCTTTTCCCTGAGTCCATTGATATATAATAACATCAAAACTAAGAGATTCCGGTGTTTCTTGGACGGGTCAAAGAAAGGAAGTGAAACCGAGATAATCGACGTACTTGTTCAGCGAATATCTGTCCGTTTATATCTAATAAACCAGCACGTTCCATTCCCGGACCTCGAGGCTTCGCTCCTATCAAAAGAGCCCAGTCTGCATCTTGGAATACTTCATAAGGATCAATGCTTATTACTACCTCCCTTAACAAAGGAAAAAGGGAGTCCTCTAATTCCATAGCAACACCTGCATATGAAGATTATTTGTCAGATAGCTGGAAGATTTCGGTATGATCTCGAAGTTTGATGGTTTACGACGTTACAGATGTGAAGTTCTTATTTAACTGTTATCGAGACATTAAGAGAAAAAGACTGATACTGTAACAGTTTAAGACCACCGCTAGCAGATATTGTCCTCTTTGAGCTTTCTCTTATGGGTTTCCCCTCAAGGTTTAAAACGCGTCCACTAGGGAGAAGTTTCCACACCCTTATAAGGAATGTTTCGTTTCCCTCTCCAACCGATGTGGGATCTCATAATCCACCCCCTTGAGGGCCCAGCTTCCTCGCTGGCACACTGCCCGATGTCTAGCTTGGTACCATTTTGTAACAGTCCAAGCACACCGATAGCAGATATTATCCTCTTTGGGCTTTCCCTTATGGGCTTCCCCTCAAGGTTTTAAAACACGTCCACTAGGGAGAGGTTTCCACACCCTTATAAGGAATGCTTCGTTTCCCTCTCTAACCGATGTGGGATCTCACAATCCACCCTCCTTGAGGGCCCAGCGTCCTCGCTGACACACCACCTGATGTCTGGCTCTGATACCATTTGTAATAGTCCAAGCCCACCGTTAGCAAATATTGTCTTCTTTGGGTTCTCCCTTCTGTGCTTCCCCTCAAGGGTTTAAAATGCGTCTACTAGGGAGAAATTTCCACACCCTCATAAGGAATACTTTGTTTCCCTCTCCAACCAATGAGGGATCTCACAAACCACCCCTCTTGGGAACCCAACGTCCTTGCTGGCACACCGTCCAATGTCTAACTCTGATACCATTTGTAACAGTTCAAGTCCACCGTTAGCAGATATTGTCCTCTTTAGGTTCTCCCTTCTGGGCTTCCCCTCAAGGTTTTAAAACACGTCCACTAGGGAAAGGTTTCCACACCCTTATAAAGAATGTTCCATTTCCCTCTCCAACCGATGTGGGATCTCATAGATACCGACTAAACTACATACAGAAACAAAACGAATGTCCAAAAAGAAATGAAATGCAACCAAGTGATCCACAAAGCAATACTTGCCTTCAAGTGCTTGGAATGACCTCTCAGATCCCAATAGTTTCAATGCAATTGGTTGATCAGGACCAAAAACTTCACCAGCTGCAAGCTAGTGAAACAACCAAAGTAGGATTTCATCAAACCATCAGAACATAACGAGGTTGTTTTATATGAATTCTTACCTTGAACAGAAGATGATTGGATATCATTCCAGCAGCACCAGAGACAGCAATATTAATCATTTTCTTCCATGATGTTGTCTCTTCTTCCTATGATTAGTACAGAACATGTCAGTGCTGAAGACAACATTTGTCCAATCTGACAGAACTAGCAGCCAATGACTTCTTCAAACTTATTATTGAGCTATGCTCACTTTCAACAGTTCAACGCGGATTATAAAGAACAGTTTAAACATGAAAGTAAACATAAAGAACAGAAAAAATTCGCAAGATATGGTGAAAATCTGTAAGAGCCAGGTCCACCGCTAGCAAATATTGTCTTCTTTGGATTTTCCCTCAAGGATCTTAAAACGCGTCTACTAGGGAGAGGTTTCCACATCTTATATAGGGTGTTTCGTTCTCCTCCCCAATCGAGGTGGGATCTCACAATCCACCCCCTTCGGGCCCAACGTCCTTACTGGCACATCGCCTCGTGTCTACCCCTTCGGGGCTCAGCCTCCTCGTTGGCACATCACCCAGTGTCTAGCTCTAATACCATTAGTAATGGCCCAGGCCCACTGCTAGCAGATATTGTCCTCCTTGGGTTTTCCCTTTCGGATTTTCCCTCAAGGTTTTTAAAACGCGTCTGCTAGGGAAAGGTTTCCACACCCTTATAAAGGGTGTTTCGTGCTCCTCCCCAATCGAGGTGGGATCTCACAATCCACCCCATTTGGGGCCAGCATCCTTACTGGCACACCACCTCAAGTCTACCCCCTTCGAGGCTCAGCCTTCTCGTTGACACATTGCCCAGTGTCTGGCTCTAATACCATTTGTAACGGCCCAGGCCCACCGCTACCAGATATTGTCCTTCTAGACTTTTCCTTTTGAGCTTTCCCTCAAGGTTTTTAAAACTAGTCTACTAGTGAGGTTTCCACACCCTTATAAACAGTATTTCGTTCTCCTCCCCAATCGACATAGGATCTCACAAAATCAACCAACAAAGACAGTAAAATTATAAATTTTCAATAAACCAGAGAAAACCCATATAACAATTCAAGAACTTACAGCTTTTAAATCATAAGTAAGACAGAAAACACCATAACAATCGCTTTTACTTTTGGGTTCCCCTGTTTTTGCAGCCACCGGAGCTGCTTCAACCTGACTGAAAAATCAAACATAGAAAAACCCCTCAAAACTTATAAACACAAATTTACAAGAACACACAAGAATCTACACAAACGAAGCTCACTTGGGCGCAACAGAGCAAGTGATTGGGGAACTTCGAGCTCTGTAAAACGGCCGGAAAGAGCATCGCCGGTGATTATAGAACCGATTGGACTGAAAAACAGTCGTGGATGATAAATTGAGCTGAGATTTTAAAGAGGAGGGGAACTCTGCTACAGCCATTGCAACCAGAGGAGCTTATTCGGAGATTGGGAGAGGGATTGAAGGTTTTTGGCTATGGAGTTGGAGAGGATTGGGGATAGAGATGGATGAAAAGGGTGGAAGAGGGATTGCTTGAAACGGTTTTGTAAGGTGCTGTGAGTGACACGTGTCGAATGGACCGAGGAAGGCCTGAGATAGGGAACTGGGAATTTGTGAGTTTAGCTTACTTAGGAGATGTTGCTGTCTCTATGAGCTAATTCAAATATTTATAATTATAAATATCGATAAAATCTTGATGTCAGATGTATTTTTTTCAAGTGATTATAAGAATCGAGAAATTATAATATATAATTCAAATATTTTTAATTTTTTTGGATGCTTTTTTCTACCTTCAATTACGGAGATAGAGGTGAAATCTCACAATCTACTTTTCTGTAAATCAGCGTCTGACAACTGAAATGTGTGATTGATCCTTACATTAAATATATATATAATATATATATAATATATATATATTCTATAAATTCAAAGTCTGATACATTTATAATTTATTAAAATTTAGGTCTAAATTTCTTTAAAAAAATACTTAAAAATATTAATTTATAACATACTTAATTTCTTTATTATTTGAAAAAACATCAAAATAATTCATATTTAAAAAATTAGTATTAAGTTCGTCAAATTATTTAAATACTATTCCATAGTAAAAATAAATAACTAATACAATTTCATTTATCACATACACATACATATACATATAGATACATATATATATATATATATATATGTTTCTAGAAAATTAGAGAGCTTATATAATTCATGCAAAAACAAAAGCAAAATTCCATTGGTAGGTCTCCATCATTCATCATTTATTTTTCAAAAAATAATTGATATTTGATATTATTTCATCCTCAAATTCAAACAAATATCCAAATAATTCCAAATTTGAGGATAAAATATTGGTGTCTCTCTCAAATTCAAGGCCCATGGATGTTTATTCTCAAATCATCTAGTTCATTTTCTAAGTCTCTTTCTGGAGTATAGTTGAATGGATAACATACCTATTATAAGTCAATTCAGATGTCGACCCACGAGCATAGTCTCCAATCGAAATAGCCCAAATTATCAAAAGAGGAAAAACATAGCCCTCGAAGCCTGAAAGCAAAGCCCGAGGAGCATGTCACCTATCAAAAGAGGGGAATTCTCCAATTTTGTATAATCAAAATTAGGGTTTAAAAAATCCCTCAAATCGACTTGAAAAACTAGTGTGTATGAAGTTGTGACGTTAGGGAAAACTACTAATATTTCATTTTTACAGAAGTCAAAATCAAACATCAAGTGCTTTAGTTGGATATCTCCAAAGAAAGAAGTGTGCATATTTAAAGTCGTCGGATGCCTAATTTTGTAGTGTCTCAAAATCTCAAGTGGCGTCTCGATGCTACCCTCACAATTTGAGAAGCTTGATAACTACAAAATTGAGTATTCCAACGCTCTCCCCTCGAATTCTCTAGCTTCTTTTCTGCTTCAAATGAGTCTACAAACAAAGCTTCATTGTCCCCAAATTTGTCATAAAAGTCCCGAACACTCTTGATTTTGCTCCAATAGGATGTGCAATAAACATTATCAGTATATGAAAAAAAAAATTATTAATAATTTTGAATAGTACGTGTATGACAGAAGATCATATTCAAAAAAAAAATCTAAATGGTCTATGACATATAGATAATTTGAATTTTTTCTCGTGATAATACTATTGATAAGTCTTACTTTATAATGGTTACAAATTATTTGAGACAAGTGAGTGGAAGTATTTTACACCATTATAAGTATAAGTCTGGATCACAAAATATTTAATCAATTTTTTATAAAATTTATTTATCAAATAGATTAATAATTTATGGGAAGATATAATCTGACTCCATCACAACCTTTAATATTAATAAAGTATGAACTTGGAGAATAACTTTGGTAGTTAATTCAATAAATCTATCCGAACTTAATCAAATAGGTTCCGAAAATGAATAAATTTATTGAATTTCTTCTCATAAATACAAAAGGCTCCCATAGATCCATAAATTGGAGCTCAAAATCTGCCCAAATACCTTCAACTAAAAGCCTACTTCATCGAGAAAGCGCTTACATGCCAGAAAATAATGGCACGAACATGGCACTCCATAAAGGAAAAACAGAGCTCAAAAGCACAACAAAAAGCCCCGAAATTTTCTGCTTTGGTGTGTAGCAAGTTTATTTGGTTACGAAACTCTTTTCCAAAACGTAAACTTTGCAATGACTATAAATAAGGGACTTCAAATCCCACCATTTCCACGCATCAAAAGCTGCTCTGTTTTTTTTTTCTTTACATTGTTGATTATAATCAGCAATGGCCACTACCAGGGCGATCGGTTTGTTGTTGTTGTTGTTGGTTTTGTTAGTGGTGGACTTAACTTTTGCTGCTAGATTCTTGAAGGGCTATGGAGGCAATGGCGGCGGAGGCGGAGAAGGGTCGGGACCTTTGTCAGGTTCGGGATATGGTTCGGGTAATGGCACTGGATATGGCGATGAAGGCTATGGGCAGTATGGGAGTGGTGGTGCAAATGGAACCGGTGTTGGCCGCGGGTTTGGGTCGGGAAGTGGGTCCGGGTATGGGCCTGTTGGTGCAGCAGGCCCTGGTGAAGGAGGTGGCGAAGGCGGTGGTGGAGGTGGAGGTGGAGGCTCAGGTTTCGGAAGTGGGTGGGGATATGGCTCGGGATATGGAAGTGGGGGTGGCTATGGAATCGGAGGGGGTGGAGGTGGCGGCGGTGGCGGAGGAGGCGGTGGTGGCAGTGCAGGAGGAATGACGGGAGGATCCGGAAATGGTTCTGGATCATGGGTCGGGTTATGGGTCTGGATATGGAGGAGGGGATGAAGAATCACCATGAAAATAATGTAAAGATACTTGAAAGCAATTGCAATAAAGTTTAATGGCAGCTTCGACTTAGGAAGATGCTGAAATTATGGTCTAAATTAAATCTTCTAATTATTACCATGTTCTCCTTATTCTAAATACATAAATTAAAATGTTGTTACATTTTGATTTCTTGCACATTTAAATCAATAATTTATAAACTTTATAAATCATTCAAGGCTTTGATTTTTGATTGAAAATACTCAAAATATTAAATATGATGGTGAGAAAAAAAAAAGAAATAACTCAATAAATAAGACATCAAATACGAGACATGTAACGTCTAAGAATCAAAATGACTTGGGCCTAAAAGAGGGCCCAAGAACAAAGTTGGGCTCAAAATCATGATATTAAAAGCAGCCCAACAGCCGACGCAAAAGCCCACGTGGGAATGTTAACAGGACATACAAGAACCAAAGATTTTCAGCAAACCCCAAAATATAAAATAAAATCAACTTTAAACTAAAGAATTCACCAATAAATGAAAATAGAAACAGCCTAAGAAACTACAATCTGTTTCCGAAGAGAAGGCACGTTCAAACAATTTAATAGAGATAAAGCTCAAACATAAATATAAAATAAATTCAAGGGTACAATTGTATGAACAATTTGAAACTGCTAATCTTTCTTTCTATTTGGCTCTCAATCATTAAATGATGGCATATCTATCAACCAACGCTTCAACAAATTTGAACTCTATTTCTCCGCCCATTGCCATTGGCATGCTCTCCCTCAGTAGTAAAAATGAAAATCTCCCGGCCTTGCTTCGACTACAAGCATTCACAACTTTCACCATTCTATCACTGTGCTAGAACCTGCATCGATTCGAGACAGCGTGAGAGAACTGTATTGAACGGATTTACAGTAAGAACGCATCTTTGATGGATTTCAAAGGCATTACCCTCTCAGAAGCATATGCTACTTTCTGCATAATCATCGACTCAGCAGAGCGAATTGCCCGTTGTGAACCTGTAATTGTTACTTTCCTGCAAGGTATGGACCAATCAAGTATGCAACTGTTTCCATGAAGAACTTGCAAGCAAACCTTCAGTATGAAGGGAAATATAAGAAAAGAACCTCCGTACCTGTCGGTGGTTCCCGACATGAAATCTCCTCGATCTGATATCTTAATTCTGGCTCCACTGGCCTGTAATAAGGTAAGGTTTATGAACTGAATGTAATCATAAACGAAATAGTAAGTGTTTGAGGTGGAGGTGTTAAAACCTGACTAATTTCCAGTATGTTTCTTCCACCACGACCAACAACTAATCCGATATGGCCATCTGAAACGCCAATGGTCAAAGAGTTACTCCGTTCCTCCTGGACAATTTCAGAAGCTCTTCGGTCAACAGTATCGTACAGTCGCTGAGAAGGATAAAAAAAAGATTGTTAAAAAGGAATATATGCAATTGCTTAAAAGTCCCCTTTTTTGTGCAGTTGCATGCATTACTGTTTTAAACAGTAAGGAGGGCTGGGGAGAATAGTTGTTAAAAGAGAAAACCCAGTATCAAAAGAATATCATTTCAGCTAAATTTTGGCATCAGGAAATTCTTAAATGCAAGAAATTCATTACACAATAGAAGCATTGGATGGGATTTAAGTTATTTTTCCATCAATATCGATCATATTAGCTAATACTACGCTTCGAAATGTTGATTCAGGCAATATAATTTGACATCTAAATGAAATCGTTGCAATATTTCTCAAATTTTCTCGCGAAAAGCCCATATGATGATATATTTGTCGCCTAATCGAGAGTTCACCAAACCAGTTATTGTCTAGTGAACTCTCGATTAGGCGACAATTGTGATAGCAAAGCTACTGGTTATGGACAAACCTTATTGTTTGGGAACCTCCCTCCAGCTCCTCCGTTAGATGCATAGTTCACAGCATTGTATGATGCTGTAGCAAAAACAAGTAAAATATTAAATGGGTGCGGAAAATAACAAAACAGCAAAAATCTACATGTGTGGGAAAACAATTCATTATCTTCTCCTTAACACAATAATAGTCTCTACAATCACCTCCCTTCATAGTTCAAAAGCTGACATACAAGCTTCAGCAATTACATCAACTGAAAGGCATGTGCTCATTGTGTGGGAGTCTTGTATCAATTGGAGGAATCTTTTTTAATATCCTTTGGTCTTGTTTTGTTAACCCCACAATGGTATAAGCTCTCGTGACTTTTCTTTTGGTCTTTTCCAAAATGCCTCATACCATTAGAGATAGTGTTTCTTACTCATATACTCATAATCTTTCCCTTAATTAGTCAATGTGGGACTCCAACAATCCTCAAAATCCTCCCCTCGGACAAAGTACACCATTGAGTCTCTCCTTAAACAACCATTTATCCATCCGTCTAGCACTATCTAGACGACTCCTCTTCTCTGGAAGCACATTGCTAGTCCAATAGATTTCTACTACGGATTTTCATTGTGACTACACCTTTGAGGCTCACATCTTCTTTGTTCGACGCTTGAGGATTCTATTGCCATGGAAAAGTTAAGATAAGGGCATGCCTCTGATACCACTATAAGACAATAAACCTCCACAATGGTATGATATTGTCCACTTCGAGCATAAGCTCTAAAGGCTTTACTTTTGATTCTTTCAAAAAGACCTCATACCAATGGAGATAGTGTCTCTTACTTATATACTCATGATCTTTCTTCTAATTAGCCGATGTGAGACTCGAACAATCATCCTCGTGAAGTTCCTCAAAAGGATAAGCCCAAAATTAACTTCTTGAATTGCATTTAATTTCAGAGTTCCATATTTATATTGGATCAACCTTTTACAATTTGACATTCCAATAAATACATTTCCAATTAGAGAAAAAAAAATCAGTGCAAAGAAATGATGGAATGCAATGCAACAAACAGAAAAATAACATTTAGCAGTATCAATTGATTTTATTAACTCTAGAGGCAGGGTAATACTTTTTTTAACATATCATAAATTGTGATTTAGACCTTGAACTACTACTTGTTTGATTCCATAAAACATAAATTACTCATTGTCATAACTCATAACCAAGATGAGGTAGCAGCATCACATAGCAGAAGAAAGAAGTGTCCCATATGAGATGAAGAACATTTGGTGAACCACAAAATGCATGCCAGCATTTAATAGCTTTTGTTAGTAATAATATAATATCACATGAAACATAATAGATAAACAAAGACATACTTGGATATGAAAATGGATAATTCATTGACTGGGTGTAATGTGGATCCTCAGATAGCTTCGAAACAATCAAGTCAGTAGCTCGCATCTGTTCCTCTATGGTACCAGACAGTGTCACAAGCCTATCAGTGGATCCCATATAGTTATTATCCTGGGGGGATATCTTAATGCCAGCTTGAGAATCCTCAATAAATGACCTGCATAATGGTAAAAGTACGTTAGCACCCAAAAAATACTGTTATGGTATTTTTTAGGTAGATAACCATTAATAGTAGTAGACAAGATTTTAATGAGACCCTCAATTAGGAGTCCCAAGAAACTAACAAAACTTGCATTAATTACAAAAGGGTGTAGTTACGAAACAAAACAAATCAAGGAACACCGAAAAGAGCATTGAACTTTGACCAAACTAACAACAGGTGACAAGTTTTAGTGACATAATTTAAAGATGGAATAAATATCAGAGACGAAAAAAAAGTCACCAAAGACAAAGAACCACTGGAAATCATTAATGAAGCAGATCAAGTCAAGAAAAAAAAACTTTGGAAGGATCATTTAAAATTAGCATCATCATTTATCACTATCTAAGTCTGATTTTCTGATGCAGCACACATGGAGTAAGCAGATAGATGATCAGATATTTTAGAAGCCTCAAAACTTAAGCAGCTGCTCAAGTTGGCCTACCACCTCAAAAATCAAATGACATTTTGTTCACATATCATAAACTTCCCTCATAAACATGAAGAAATTTGAAATTTAAATGCATGATTGTGCATGAATGCTAAATGATAAAGAAAAAATCACTTGGCAAGACAAAGATGCAACCAATTATTAAGAAGTTGCCAAAACTTAAGCAAAAATTTAAACTGAAACTGAAGCCAATGGAATGACCATTACCTGCTCTAAAAAATTCAAGGATCAGATTGTCTCCTGACCAATTCATTACAAGTCAATTATCTGATGCAAAAAGTTTTCATATAATTCTGGCTTTTCATTTTCCCGACTGAAGTAAACAAGAACTGTTTTATGTATATTATGATGTGTAGGACGGATACTCCTCAAATCAATGTGAGGGAAGTAAGAGAATGCCACTCAATATGCTTACACAAGGCGGCTTCATAAAAATCTTAGAGAAAACAACTATTTTCCACCCTTTGAACTTCTATTCTATTCGCAAATCTCAACGAAGTTGAGTTCATCTGTTCCTGAGTTCTCTCCCCCTCTCTCCATTTTTTTTAAATAAAGGAAATCTTAGATAATAATATAATTGCGAAACCTCACAAACACAACACTAACTCTCTGATACTTAAATATTTACACCTCACCATGATATGCAAATACAAGTTAATCCATTTTAGTACCCAACTCACCAGTCACATAGAAGATTTCTCAAATCCTTAAACAACATCATTACAATACCATTACTTGCTTCCTGTTAGAATGATCAACATCTAACAGACACCATCTATGGGTCGATAAAACCGAACATATTATAATTCCATCACAGCCACAAATTCATTATGTGGTATTCAAACAGTGACCTTACTTGAACAGAATCAGTTCTCTAGGTTGTACAATTCTGTCCAGAAGTTCTAAAAATTATGTCGTGTTCAAACAGAAAACAGCACTAATCTATCAAGTGATATTTTCTTCCTGGATGTGAACGTAAACCTAATGAATTATAAAAGAATTCAGTGCCTCCCTTCAATAAAAGTGTATACTAGAACTAGCATAATAGGATCTAAATCTGCATTCTACACAATTACCTATATAGACAGATTTGAAGGGAAAAATTCCTAGATAAACAAGCCAGCAGTTGTTTAACAATTTTTGCAAGGAAAGTGAACCTTCATACAAATTTAGACAGAAAATATCTTCAGGAGCTATTAAAAAATGTTCACTTGGCTATTTTTCCTCTAGTCTAAAATTTAAAATAAATAAATTTAAAACCTTAAAATCAAAAAGTTAAATTGTAAGTTTAGTTCATAAATTTTTAAGGTTGTATCTAATAAGTCCTTAATTTTAGTAAGTGTTTAATAGGCTCCTAAATTTTCAATTTTGTGTTTAATAGGTCCACAGACTTTTAATTTTGTGTCTAATAGGTCCCTAAACCTCTAATTTTGTGATCGATTTGACATTTATAAAAAATTCAAGAACCTATTAGACATGAAATGGAAAGTCCATTAACATATTAGGCCTTTTTAAAATTAAAAGTTTAGGGACCTATTAAGTACAATCTTGATAGTTCGACTAAACTAGTAATTTGACCAAATTAAAAACAATATTTGAAATTTTAAGCAAGTAAATTATAAAGCAATTAGTAACCAATAAAAATGGTAATAGAAGAAATATGGAATAAGCATCATACTTTATCGTGGACCCTCCTTTGCCAATTATAGCTCCACATGAACTGTGGGGAACAATTAGTCTCACTTTTGTTCTTGGTTCAACATCATCTCCTTCTTCAGCATGAAGCTACCAGCAAACAAAATTTTTAATCAGTCACAAATAATGAACATTTAAATTCAAGAGTGAACTTGAACTGCTTAGAGATTACCTCGCTCAACAACTTAGCAAGAACAAGATCCATGGCCTTCAGTATTTCATTTATTGTTCCAGATACCATAATGATCCTATCGGTGGTTCCAGGAAAAAATTCATGATTCCTTGACAATTGGATTCGTGCACCAGATTGTGACTGGAAATCGTTAATTGTTGAACCACCTTTCCCAATTACAGAACCAGCAGCAGCATTTGATACAAGAAACCTAATGTATGTGCCCTTTTCCATATTATCTGAAAATAGCAATTATGATGAGTGAAACACTATCCGTAAGCAGAAATGGAAGAAAATTGGATATTTAACCACAAAATTGAATAGGCATATACGCATTATCAATTGGAAAATGAAGTTAGATCTTATTCATAAATTAATCTAGAAGGTTGAAGATGTGACAGAGCTAAAGCCTTTGATATAAATTATAATCGTGCCTTATAAAGAAACATATACGTTACCATACTAGATGGTAACATAGAATCTCACTTATAAGTTCTTAATTTTCACATTAAATTTTACATAAGATTCTTTATAAACATTACTGATGAAAAGGAACTGAGAAATGGTTTTATCTATGTTTCAATCCCTATTATAATAAATCAACGCACAAATACTCATTGAGGCGAGTTCAGAAATTCAAATTAGAAGTACATGCAAAAAAACAAGTTCGTTAAACCAAATTCCACATCCAGCTGCCTTCATGATATTATAGAAGAACCGATGGTTGAAAAAGAGTTTGAATACTCTTCTGGAACAAACATGAGACTACTCATCTTTCTACTCGCTGTCCATCACCAAATATAGCGAACTTTTGAGTATTATGACACACACCGGGAGATGCAGTGCGTTTTTTATCAATACACGGATGAATCGGTGGCAGTGGCACTTCAAAAAAATGACAACGCCTTCCCAATTCATTCGGTCAACTGTAATAAATCTCAATAAAGCAACACTTCCTCACAAAAAATAAAAAATAAAATAAAACCTGCCACTCACTCTCTTTTTCTAAGCTTTCCAGGCAAGGAAGCAGAAGTGCAGACCATTGGAAGTCGAAATTACACGATTAATCATTTCCTCGGCCGTCACAAATAAATCAAACACAACACACAAAGCTAGGGTTTCATTTCCAACCAGAGAAGGTAAAGAACAAGGTAGGACAAAAAAAATAAACACACAAATTGCATAATTCCACAAACAAACCGATCTGAAACAAAAACACTCGCATACAAGAACAGCTCCAAGCATTAAAAAAAATCATACAAAAAAGCTAGAGTAGGGATCAAATTTTCGGAATGAGAGTAAAATAGAGATTGAAATCAGATCAGATACCTGAGTTAGGAGATTTTGGCGGCGGTGGAGATCGCTTCGCAGGAGCCTCAGGAGACGAAACGTATGAAGACTCCGTAGACTCCATTCTCCTTCCTCCTCCTTCACGGCGGCGGCTAGAGAGAGAAAAAGACGCGTTGCAGAGCAGTTGAGAAATTGGGAAGAGGATGTGGCAGAGCGCTCGCAGAAACTCGACTCGTTCAGCACCAAAGCCAAAATGAAGCTCGAGTTGAAGATGCAGTTATGATTTTATTTTATAATTTCTTTTTTTTCTTTCGCTATTTATTTATTTATCAGATCGTCTCTAAATGTAATTGTTATTTTTTAATATAAATAATAATAATAATTAAATAAATTTTTGGGGGCGTTTGGAGCTGGACTTAAAAAAAGAACGGTGAGCTGTTAGTAGGGAAAGTCAGCTCCAACTACCCGCCTCTATGCCCACCCTTATCTATGAGAACGTGAATCTTTAGTCACCAAAACCCCATAACCTCCGCTTATCTAAATTAGGGTTACATCCAATTTCTCGTTCATCGTCTAGTTCAGACGCTCGTGTCTATCTCGATACTTAAAAAAAACTAGGTTTTTTATTCTTACTCTAATAAACCTATGCAGTTATGCATTATTATATTTTCGGGAATTCTGGATCGCGTTGTATGTCCTCATCGATCGTATCATGACACTTGTCTATCTCGACCCTCACGTGACCTGGTGGGCGCCACTTGCATGTCACCTTCTAGCGACTGATCGTAGGAGTCACATCCTACTGTCTTCTTAGTACAATTGTGATGTGTGACATTCTCAATCGCATCATGACACTTGTCTGTCTCGATTTTCACGTGATCGGGCCGGCGCCACTCGCGTGTCACCTTCTGACTGATTGCTCGTAGGGGTCGCAATCTACTGGTTTCTTAGTACAGTTGTGATACTTTGCATTCAACTTTTGTCTCGACTTTTAAGGCTACAAGATATTTGGTGTTGTTTATTGATTTCTTGGTCGGTTTGCAACTTTAATGGTCTTTCTTGCTCATATTACTCGTCTACGTAGATTTAGTGGAGCTCATTTAGTTTCTTGCCAAATTAGGACCATTGAGTTCTGTCTTGTTGTCTTATGATCTAGCTTTTGGGCTCACCTCAAAAATAGCTCGGACTTCATAGGTTAATTTACGGTTTGATTATTAAATATTGATAGAACATTGACGAGCGTTAGATCGAATAAGCAAGTTTCACATATATTAATTAATTAACTTTGAAAACATTTAAGCTCGTAAAATGTATTAAATGTAATGTTTAATCACGGTTGATTTAGTAACTAAAAAAAGTCATAAAATTAGAATGTTTAATCATAGTTGATTTGAGTAAGTTCAACTAATTAAAGCTAATAAATGAATATAGTGGCTAATTACGCAAGATTAATAATATTTTTATTTCCATCCAATATTAAACACTGTATTTAATTATGAATAATGGTACCTTGTTTGGACAAGAAATGAGATTTTTTCCCTTTTTTTCATTAAAATCATTTTCATTTTTTTTTATTTTAAATATTTATTTATGACTATTTTATTTTATTTTTATTTTTTAAAATTAAACTTATAATATTGCCTCATTAATATAAGGTACCACATATTTCTACCTGAACGATTTTTATCAAATCATTTATCACTATTACAAAGTCTATCATATTAATAATATGACACAAAATATTATCATATATTATAAACTCTCACGGTTTCTTTTATTGGTATTATCTTGCATGACAACCATATATTATTCACAATAACACGAATAATCTTTTATGTGTATACAATTAATATTTTAAATAAAACAATCGATAACATAAATAATCATGAAATAATAAATATCAATTACAAGATTTATGCTCGTGTTATCTTAGTCAACTTTTAGATATTATATTCTAGCGTCTATTTTAATTTCAATGCTTAATTTCTCGTATTTAATTCAATAAAGGCACAAACATGTTTGGAATTCAAACTTGATCCAACAAATTAATAAATAATATCAATAAACTCATTAACTTTTAAAAAATATCAATAAATCCTTAAATTTTATATTTTATATCCAATAAATTTTAAAATTTAAAAATGTGCTTAAATAATGTCTCCATTTCGTGGTTTTTAATTTGATTAAGAAATTTATTAGACAAAAAAATTAAAAAATTAATATACTTTTATTTTAATATAAATTCGTGGGTTAATTTAAAAAAGAGGGAATATTTTGAATGGCCATTACCGTAGCGGAGCACAGCTCCATCCTCCAACTTGCGAAATGGCGGGGAATTTTGAGTCTTTGACCCACAAATTCCGGTTCGTTGCATGTTCTAGGGATCCGATCGGAGCCTGTAATTAATTCGCGAGGGCCAATTAGGAGTTCGGTTTCATACGGTTTTTTCTAACCTAGGTACTTTGAATCGATCGAATTTACGTCGGGGAGTTCTATGGAAGTTCGCTACCAATCGGTTCGAGATCTTCTCTGGCAAGGTTGCAGGATGTTTTTAATATATAAATATATATATATAATATATATATATATATATTTCTTCTGAATTTTATAGTTTCTAGTTGTTTCTTATTTATTCTGGTGTTTGATTTTGTTGTCTTCGTTTTTTCTTCTGTGACAGCTCTAGGTTTTGGCAATGGCAGCCTCGAGGAATGGTCAAATTGATGATCGGTAAATTGGGAATTTTCATTTATTTTTCATTACAGAAACATGAAATTGATTGCGTGTTTTCTTTAATTTTGGAATAGTGCGAGGATTTGACTTGTAATCGCCCAAGTTCACAACCAGTAGATATTGTATCTTTAGGCTTTTTCTTTTGGACTTATTCTCAAGAGAGGTTTCCACGTCCTTATAAATAATGTTTCGTTATTCTCCCCAATCGAAGTGGAATCTCACAATCCACTCCTTTGGGGTCCAACGTCCTCACTAGCACTCGTTCTCTTCTCCAATCGATGTGGGACCCCCAATCCACTCCCTTTCGAGGCCAGCGTCCTTGCTGTCACTCCACCTCCTTCGGGACTCAGCCTCCATACTGGCACAACGCCCGGAACTTGGCTTTGATACCATTTGTAACAGCTAAAACCCACCGCTAGCAGATATTGTCATCTTTGGACTTTTCCTTTCGGACTTACCCTCAAGAGAGGTTTCCACATCCTTATAAATAATGCTTCGTTCTCCTCTCCAACCGATGTGAATCACACAATCCACCCATTTGGGGTCCAATGTCCTCGCTGACACTCGTTCTCTTCTTCAATCGATGTGGGATCCCTAATCCACCTCCTTCAGGGCTCAGCCTCTTCGTTGGCATATCGTCCGAAACCTAACTCTGATACCATTTGTAATAGCTCAAACCCGCTGCTAGTAGATATTATCTTTTATGCTGTCATTAGGCGTAATTAGGCGTAAGTTGCATTATGATATGTTAATTGATTGTGTTGACTGCCGTTTTCATTTGATGTTCTTGAGCCTGTTTTTGATCTGTTCCCTAATCCCTCTGTTTCTTGGGTGGTTCCTTATTTGACTTGAATAAAGAAAGACCTCTCCTCATGTCTGTCACCTCACTTCTAATAAATTACAAAATTTCTCACAACTACCAATTCTGACATAATTGTTAAAGCGCTGGAAGTCAGCTCGTTTGTTGTATCTGTTGCAATTTGGTTGACCAAAACTCTTAAGAAAGTGAATGGTAAGCTCAGACAGCCCAACTCCCTAGTGGTGTAATCTGTCATAAAGATGCAGAAGCCATGTCTGTGTTAGCTGCACTAGTGAGTTTGCCTCCAAATTTTGGCCCTTCTCAGTCTAGTTAACTTTAGTTGGTGCAACCCCTTTAAACCCATGGACACCTAACGTCATTTTTCTACGCTCAAAATTTCTAGACAACGATTCTCGATATATTCGAATGGCATCTCACATTTCCTAGGGAAGGAAAAGAACTTTTGAATATGGCCTGAACGTACCACTCTTTCAAGAATGCAAAAGCTCTATTATGGAAAAACCTCAACATGGCTTTCTTTTGAAATGTATGGAAATTACAGATGTTTGTATTAGCTGCACTAGTGAGTTTGCCCCTTCTCAGTCGAGTTAACTTCAGTTGGTGCAACCCTTTTAAACCCATGGACACGTGATGCCATTTTTCTACATGACATCTTATATTTTCTAGGGAGGTAAAGGAACTTTTGGATATGGCCTTAACGTACCACCCTTTCTAGAATGCAAAAGTCCTATTATAGAAAAATCTCATCATGGCTTCCTCTTGAAATCTAGACATAGACCTACACAAAAAATTTCGACCATATTGTTTACCAAGCTATATCTTGGTGTAAACTGTCTAATATTTTTACTTCCTATAGTCATACCTCTCTCGTTGCGAATTGGAAAGGTCTTTTATAAACACCATGGATTATATATAGCAGAATACTGAGCTCGTGATGGGAAATTTCCTTTCGGAAATAGGATAACATTTGAGAACTTTGATCCTTACTGTGTTTGCTGCATAAATAGAGTATTATCTCCCGAGTCTATAGCTTTCTTGCCTTCCCATTACCTTCTTTTCTAGAGATTGTTGTCATGAGATGATATGTGTTTAGTATTTTTCTGCCCTGTTTTAATCAATGTGGCTGCTGCTATTTCATTTGGAAGGTAAAGGTATATTTCGTATTAGATAAAAAACTTAATGGATGGAAATAATATTCATTACCCACATCCGTTGGGGAGGGGAACAAAATATTTCTTATAAGGATCTGAAAATCTCTCTAGTAGACGTTTTAAAACCGTGAGGCTGACGATGATACGTAATAGACCAAAATAGATAATATCTATGCGATGGTGGGTTTTACATTCTACTGCACTCAAATTGGCAAATTGGTAACAGACGTCCAATCCCAGCAAATAAAACAGTTCCTAAAAGGTTGACGACCAAACATCCAACGCTCAGATTTTAACCGCTTAAAAACAATGTCACACATCACATGTTCCCTCTAACCACAACCCTCCTCCTCCTGCGTGGGCTTTTGCAGGCCCTTTACATTTTCATCCGTATAAAAACCTAGCTAGTCCAATATCCAATCATGGCAACCTACTCATGATTTAAAAACCCGACCCGTCTGACCCGCCTTCTTGACATCCAAATGTAATAGGATCAAAATTTATTTCGTGAGATTAGTCAAATTGCCCACAAATTGATTCGACCCCTCATCAATCTCAAAACAAAATAAAAGGAATATATTTAGGTGACTTGAGATTCCACGTTGGTTGGAGGAGGGATACGAAGCATTCCTTATAAGGGTGTGGAAACCTCTCTCTAGTGGACGAGTTTTAAAACATTGAGGGGAAGCCTTTGGAGAGAAAGCCCAAAGAGAACAATATCTGCCAGCGGTGGGCTTTGGCTATTACAAATGGTATAAGAGCCAGACACCAGGTGATGTGCTAGTGAGAACTTAAGGCCCCTAATGTGGGGTGGATTGGGAGATCCCACGTCGGTTGAGGATGAGAATGAAACATTCCTTATAAGAGTGTAAAAACTTCTTCCTCGTAGATGCGTTTTAAAACCAGTGAGACTAATGACGATATGTAACAGGCCAAAGTGGACAATATCTGTTAGCGGTGGGCTTGAGTTGTTATAAGTAATTTTTCTCGATATTTGTGAATGTCCAAGTTAGCTTTTGTGCACATTGAGTATTCTTATGCCTGACTATTCGTGTGGAACAATGATCCTATTTCATTTGTGTCAGGTAAACTCGTAAGATATTGTATTTTAAGTCATCGTTATCATATCTTTTATTTATATAACTATTATGATCACTATATAAACTCATATAAACTCATAGTTGTTTAACATTTTTAGGTGAAATTAACAACAAGGTCACGTGGATGTTAATTTAGATTCAAAGTGAATGATATCATATATCGACCACATCTTATCAACCACATAGGATTCACTCCATAATTCACATGACAAACTGCCTTGAATTCACTTGCCTGTTTTTTAACCCAATGAACTTGTCTGCTTTTTAATGCACACTTGATTGATTGATGCCTAATTTGTTTTTTGAAAAATTATTTAATATGAATACTTGATATCTTAGATTAAATAAATGAGCTATATTTACTTATTTTTTCTTGTTTTTTACTTGAGAATTTGAAAATATATATATAAATAAGACATTAATTATCCTCTTAAAAATGGATGGTTCATTATACCAATTTAAGTCCATGCAGATATTGTCCGCTTTATCTCAATACTTTTCGTGTTTCCCTCTCCAACCGATGTGAGATCTTATCATTTATCCTTATGGGGTCTAACGTTCTCGCTGGCACATCGTCCGATATCTAACTCTTATACCATTTGTAATAACTCGAGTCTACCGCTAGCAGACATTGTCTACCTTAGCCCGTTACATATCGTCGCCTAATAATTTTAAAACATGTTTACTATATATCATTTAAGAGTTAAATGAGTTTCTTCTTCTCAGAATTAGAGTGAAATTGAATAGTGACAATTATTATTTTTAAGGGTTTGTTTTTTCCTTCGTCCCAAGGAAACTTGGATGGCGAATGTGGGAGCCAAAGGTGGAGCGGCATGGCACGTGCCATCCACGAGAAACATTCTCTACTTTTTGTCAGCATGCTGGATCAAGCACCTGACACGCTTGAATGTTCCACTTTAGGATAAGATACTATAATATATTTAATTTACCCTTTACCCTTCAATTCTCTCTCTATGGACCATTATTTTAAAATAAATCATTAAAAAAATATCTTTAAAATTTCAATTAAAATATTTTTAAATATTTTTAAATAAAAATACCCAACTATTTTAAAAAATATATATATTTAGTATTATATTTTTTTAACATTAATACTACTAACATTTCTCTCACCCGTGTGAGAGAATCTAAATTGATACACTCCAGAAATTAATATAATTATTAGTTTAGAATTTTAATTATGAATTTTATTATTTTTATTGCTTATTTTTTCTTATTTTTTAGCTGAAGATATATATATTAACAATTACTGACATATATCTCAATCAACTAAGTTAGACTCAAATTATTAATTATTAATTATTAAACTATTTTTTAATAATAATTAATCCACTTGAAAATCTTTGTTCATAAAAAGAAATTAAGAAAATTAACCCAAAATGGCAATGATTAAGAAAATGGGAAAAAATAATTGGTTAGGTGGGCTTTTGATTCCAACCCACGTCACTCGAATAAAGCTTTAGCATCCCATTTCAATATTATATAATGTTCTTAAACAAAACCCATGTGAGCCATTAGCTAATTAACCTCAAATTATAAGTTCAATTGTCATAGTCTTTAAACTTTCATGTTTGTGTTTAATAATTTTGATTATAGATTTAATATTCATATATATTAAACCTAAAATTAAATTATGGGTTAATCGAATATGTCAAAAACTTATTAAACACAAAATAAAAAATTTATTAGATATATTTTAAATATTTATAATAAAAAAAATTTAATGAAATGACGACTTTACCCTTGTAGAAAATAAAGTAAAGTTAATTTTTAAAAAGCGTGATCACTAAGCCAATATTTTAAAAAGAAAGAAAAAGTAATTGAAATTAAAAGTTAGAAAGAGAAAGAAGGAAAAAGTAGGGAAAAAAAGGAGAAAGAAAACTACTTTTTTTAAGAGTAAAAAAGAATGGGAGGAGAAAAGAGGAAAATCGTGGTCTTGTCTTACTCTAGAACGGCTTATTCTCTCTCCTCAACTTTACCCCCTCTTTCTCTCTCCTGAAAAGTTAGGGTTTTTGTATGCTTTGATCGATTACGTATCTTCGTCAGCCTTGTTGTTTTAAAAACGTGTTTATTAGGGAGATGTTTCTACACCCTTATAAGGAATGTTTTGTTACTCTCTCCAATCAATGTTGGATCTCACAATCCACCTCTTTTAGGGGTCCCAACGTCCTCGCTGGCACACGGTTTGGTGTTTGACTCTGATACCATTTGTAATAGCTCAAGCCCACTATTAGTAGATATTGTCCGCTTTGCCCGTTACGTATCACCTTCAGCCTCACGGTTTTAAAACGCGTCTGTTAGGGAGAGGTTTCCACGCACTTATAAGGAATGCTTCATCCTCTTCTTCAATCGATGTGGGAACGCACAATCCACCTCCCTTAGGGGGCCATATTGTCTGTTTTGGCTTGTTACGTATCACGTCAGCTTCACAGTTTTAAAACGCGTCTGTTAGGGAGAGGTTTCCACACCCTTATAAAGAATATTTCGTTTTCCTCTCCAACCGATGTGAGATCTCACAATCCACCTCCTTTGGGAGTCCAACGTCCTCGCTAGCACATTTTCCAATGTCTAGCTCTGATAGCATTTGTAATAGTTCAAGCCCATCGCGCTAGTAGATATTGTCCGCTTTGGCTCGTTACGTATCGGCATCAGCTTTACCGTTTTAAAAACATGCCTACTAGGGAGAGGTTTCCACACCTTTAATACACCCTTATAAATAATGTTTCATTTCTCTGTCCAACCGATGTGGGATCTCAAAGTTGTTATTGGCATGAAAAAACGTATGCTCAAGCCTTCAACACCACTCTTATAAAATAATTTTAGAAAACGGGTTAGAGAAAAATTCGAAAAATATTTGAAAAACCATTTTGAGAAAGTAATGTTATGAGCTAGCAAATAATAAGGGACAACAACGAGATTGCTAGCATATAACTCGAATAGTAAGAATTGACAACTAGTCGCATCCCCCCTAAATAAACATCATTTCGAGGAGTCGTACACATAAACTATAATAATAAAAATAATAAACAACTAACTAACATGAAAATAAGTAAAATACTTCCTAATGGACATGCGACCATAAACAACATGTTTTATACAAGCATGACTACATCACCATGCCGCTATCATATTTAATATAAAATAAATAAAAAGTTACTTTTATCTATTTAAAATAAGACTTAATTACTAGATTAATCTCGAGGTTACGTCTAAAAGGTCTATATTTAATTTAAAAAGTTTTGGTTCTCAAAGTTTAAATTTAGTATTTATTTAATTTTAAAATGGTTTGTGAAATATCTTTAAAAAAAAGATTATTATCTCTAAACTATATTATTTAAAATTGTTGGTGAATTAAATATAATATAACAATAATTCAATATTTTTATTTAAAGTTTTGAATTTTTCTAGCTATGGGTTTGAGTGAATAAATCTCTCTAAACTATATTATATAAAATTGTTGGCGAATTAGATATAATATAATAATAATTTAATGTTTTATTTAAACTTTTGATTTTTTATAGCAGTAGAACTGTTATAGATGATATCAAAGCTAGACACCGAGCAATATGTCAATGAGGATGTTGGGCCCCAAATGGAGTAGCCTGTGAGAGGCGATAATGAAGCCTCATTATAACAAGCAAAAAAAAAAAAAAAATGTGTGTTTTTTAAATCTTAAAAAATTAAGGGTATTAAATAAACTTTTGAAAATTCAAGGGTATTTTTAAAATTTATTGAAAGTTCAAGAGTATTTTTTAATTTTTTAATTTTTTTTTGTTGAAAGTTTACAAGTATTATTTAAAATTTTAAAAGTTTAAGGATATTTTATAGACAAAGTGCAGAGTTCAAATGTATTTTTATTAATTTAGCATTTCATATATTCGTAATCATATCGTCTTAATTAATTCATATATCCCTTATTTGTACCAGAAAGGAAATTAGTTTCAAATTTTATGGTTAGTTAGTTAGCTTAATTTATTTCAGTTTTATATAAATAATGGTCTAATTTATTAAAACATATAAAAAAAATTATCTAAATTTGCGACCACAATTAATTTTTCAAACAAATTCCCATAATTCCCATGAGAGAATTTACATCACTCACCTAAATTAAGGTTATTTAATTAGTCTTCATTTTGATTTGTTTTTTTCATTTTAATTTATTGTCCTCCTCAATTTCTACTCGAGAGAGCATTAAATATCTCAAATTGCGAATCTAAATTTAATGCAACAAATAATTAAAAAATATTTAAATCAGATATGAGTCTTAATTTAAAATAATAAGGGATTTTTTTAACTCAACTTAATTATTTAAAAAAATTAAAAATAAAAAAATAAAATTCCCCCTAATCAAACTCCCACTCAAACTTAAATAAATATTGCAATTTTAACCTCAAATATTTAAAGTATTATAATTTTAACCCTCTAATAAAGGATAATAAAATATATGTACGGTACAAAGATTAATAAAAAATTTAGAGAAAAACAATATTATAATTTTTTTGGTTGAAAATTATAAATTTTGACCGGGTTAATTTGTGCATCAGACAAATTGATTTTTGTGGGGAAAAAAAACTTTATTTTTAAAATTTAATCCGTTTATTAAGATTTTTATACCAATTTTTTTTAAATAAAAAACTTACAACTTAAATACGAGATGCAACTTAATTATAATATAGATTTATTTAATTATTATACAAATCATGCGCAATAAATACGAAATGCAATGATAAATCACATTTGAAAATTGCATCTTAACCTGTAATTATGAACTTATTAATGATGCTTTGGAATATTTTTAAGATTTAATTTTCTCATTCACTATATAATTGGCTATATATATATATATATTACATCCTTTGCTTGAAAGCTTTTTATGATATTTATTTATTTTTAGTAAAAAGAAAAAAAGTGGGACAAATATCACTAAAGGATTTATTTTAATTCCTTAATTGAATGAAACCCAACTCAATACGACAAAATATACTCCATATCCAATTAAGTAATTTTTTTTATATGCCCAATAATTTATTTAATATTTATTTTTATTGCGTTCTTGGCTTTCTATTTCTAAAAATTAATGTTTTGTAGTTGCAATTTTTTATTATTATTTTTTTAATTTTATCCATAATATTTTTAAATTCTATATGTTATAAAATATACCCATGTAGTCATTTTCCTTATTTTCTAGTAATCCATGAAATAAAAACATTTTAAAAATTAGGCCAAATTTTAATATCTAAGAAATAATAGATTTTAATATAAATAATAATATAGCAATTATAACTAATATATTTATAATTAATTGATTTTTATAATTCATAAACTTTAAAATGCTCAATTTTCATTGCTTAATTTATTTAATATTTATAAATTGTATGTAGAAATTTTCAAAAGATAATGTCATAAGCTAAAGTTGAATTAAAATCAAATTATTTTTTTAGAACAATTAATTCTTCATTATCCACTTGATTTTTACTTTCTTAATATTATCCATATTTTTTTATTATAAAAATGATTTTTAATTTAAATGCTTGACTTTTTCTCTAACCCAAGAGAGGATTGGAGGTTTTTTTTTTAATTAAATATATAGTGAAGTAATTGTATTATATAATATTTAGGGAATGTTAATATTTTATCATGAAATTAGTTAATTAGTCAATTTAAATATTAAAAATTAAATTAAATCAATAAAATTACTCTTTGTTTTTTTATTATATAAAATGATTGTTTTTAGTTTTTTTTTAAATGGTTAATTGTTAATGAGAAACTAATTAATTTGGATAAAGTATATTAAGACAATTAATCAATTAATTTAGTTTAAAAAAAAGGAATTATGAATTAATTATAAACATGGCCACAAAAGAAAAAAAAAAAAAAAAAAAAAAACAAGGCGCGAGAAAGGGGAAATTAAAAATGACGTGTCAATTCCTGGTAGGTCGGCGGTTTCCGCTCTCCTCCCCGGGTCGCTCGGTCTCATAAAAAAACAGAAAAAATAAATAAAACAAAAAATAGTGATAAAATCAGAACGAACAACTCTCTTTCTCTCTCTCTCTCCTCCTCCTCGCTCGCTCGCTTGCTCCGAACATTCTCTCTCTAAAACTCTCTCTCTCTTACAAGCAAATTTATAAATTTTCACATCATTCTCTGTGTTTGATCTCTCCTTTTCTCTCTGCCTCTTCTTCTACAACTTTTCTCTGTGTAATTCTCTCGCCATTTTCAGTTTTTTTCTATCGTTCTTTGTGATGAGGAATTTTAGGGTTTTGTTTCTCATACTGGGTCGGGAAACGAACGGGCAAAGAGCTTCGTAGGTACGTATTTGTCCGTGAATCTCATCCTTCCTACTATTTTTGCCTAATTTTCTCGTTTTAATTCCTGTCGTCCTTTTGTTTTCTTTCCAATTCTACTGTTTATGATTTTGAACTAATCTAATTCTGTCTGGTTGTGCAATGTTCTTGTCGGATCTTCATTTCAATTTCAGTTTTGACGATTTGATTCTTCGGATTCTGTTGTTATTTGATTGTTTGTTGTGGAGCCTGCTGTGATTCAATCCGATTGCGTAGCTTTAGCTTATATTCATCTATTGGTTGAAGATATTGTTAGGGTCTGGTTTTGTGTTGTGGTGATTTTGTTTGTTTGGGGTGGAAGGGATAAGGATTAATGGTGTTGTTAATTTTGATAGAAGGTCTAAGGTTTTGTTTTGTGCCTGATGCTGGCAGTTGGGTTGGAGATTGCAGAGCATGACGGATTATCAACCGCTACAACAGAAGGCTGATTCTAGTGGTGCCCGAGCGGAATTAGAGCGTGGACTGGAGGAGTTAATGCGTGGGCACCTGGATGAATGTATTCCATTTGCTTCATGTAGTTCTGCTGCCAATCATGAAGTTGAGGAAGAAGAAGGTGATCAGCTTCTACGGAGGAGAAGGCGGTCTGATCTTGAGGGTGATGATTTAGCAGAGTCTTCAGCTGCACGTCGTCGCCACTCTCGGATTTTGAGCCGCTGGGCTGCTCGGCAGGCGCAGGAAATGATAACAACAATTGAGAGGAGAAATCGTGAATCTGAGTTGATGGCACTTGCAAGATTGCATACGGTTTCAATGCTTGATTCATCTTTTTTAAGGGAGTCTGAGTCTCCAACTTCAAGGCAGCAGACGACCGTTGAGACTCCGACCACACAAGCTTCTGCAATATTACAGATGTGGAGGGGGCTGGAGGATGACCATGTATTAAATCGGGCTCGTGAGAGGGTGAGGGAAAGGTTGAGGCAGCAAACAAGTGTTGATTCTTCTACCAATATGTCCAGTACAAATATGTCTGATAGTCGGGCGAGTGAGAATCAGGGAAGCTTGGTGGATGCCAGTGAGAGTGAGAACGATTTTGGGGCATGGAATCATGAACAAATTGCATCACAGCATGTGAGGGATGAAAATAATGTTTCTAGCAGAGAGGAATCTCCTGATCTTGGCGACGTTGAGAGGGAGAGAGTGAGGCAAATCGTTCGTGGATGGATGGAGAGTGGAATTACGGATCCATCACCAAATGTTTCTGAGAGAAGCTCAAGATCCAGAGCTGAATGGCTTGGGGAAACAGAACGTGAGAGAGTCAGGATTGTTAGGGAATGGGTACAAATGACCAGTCAACAAAGAGGAAGTCGTGGTGAAAGGAGGGAAGATCGAGGGACCGGAGGTGGTGCTCAAGTTGATAGAGGCCGTGATGAATTGGCAGCTGAACAGGATGAAGGCCAAAATGAACACATCCGCAGAGACTTGTTAAGGCTGCGAGGAAGACAAGCAATACTTGATTTACTTGTAAGGATAGAGAGGGAAAGACAGAGGGAACTTCAAGGGCTTTTGGAGCATCGAGCTGTTTCGGACTTTGCCCATCGCAACCGCATCCAGGTCAGCTGCCAAGTGTGAATGTTGTTTTATTTATTCTACTATTCAATAGCCTAGTTCACCTTTGCTTAAAACTAAAATTGTGAGATTCCACATCGGTTGGAGAGGAGAACAAGACATTCCCTATAGGGGTGTGGAAACCTCTCACCAGTAGACGCGTTTTAAAAACCTTGAGGGGAAGTCCAGAAGGGAAAGCCCAAAGAGGGCAATATCTACTAGTGGTGGGTTGGGGCTGTTACAAATGGTATCAGAGCCAGACATCGGGCGGTGTGCCAGTGAGGACGCTTGGATGTTGGGCCCCCTAGGGGGATGGATTGTGAGATCTCACATCGGTTGGAGAGGAGAACGAAACATTTCCTATAAGGGTGTGGAAACCTCTCCCTAGTATACGCGTTTTAAAACGATAGGAAACCCGGAAGGGAAAGCACAAAGAAGACAATATTTGCTAGCGGTGGGTTTGGGCTGTTACAGTTGGATTTCGACTCGGTCAAAAAACCAATTGGGACTTTATTTGCATCCTGCTTCTTTTAAATGTGAAGCTCTTTTAAGACTTGAGATCGAGCCCAAATGCAGAAAGTAATTTTATAACACTTTTATGATAGGTATTATAATTGTATCACAATTTTGATGATAATTTTTAGCTATGCTTACTTTCTAGTTATCTCTTCCGCATCCCATTTGTCCATTAGATATTGTTACATGACCACTAATCCTGTATATTTCCCCAGTCATTACTTAGAGGTAGATTTTTGAGAAATGAAAGAACTGTTGAAGAGGAGCGGCCACCTTCCATGGCAGCAAGTGAGATAGTTCAATTACAGCAGCGACACACTGTTTCTGGTTTAAGGTATGTTGTCTTGTGAGGATGATTCATTTCGTTTCGTTCTGTGTTTACACTGTTGTGAAAATAGTTAATTTTCGGTATTCTAAGCAAGTAAGCGTTGTCATCTGTCTGTGTCGATTTGGTGGAATGTCCGATGAACCTTGAATCACGTAAAGAAGTCCTTAACATTCCTAGAAATTCGATTTCTGATTTCTGATCTGTGCTGAGTTTGTAAAGAATTATAATTATTTTGTGAACGGTATAGTTTATATGTATATTATTTTGGCGTAGGGAGGGGTTCCGCTCTAGATTGGAAAATATTGTTCGTAGTCAAGCAGACGGCCAATCTGATAATGCAACTAACAGCGACATGAATGATTCGAGAAACGATCGAGATCAAACAAATGGTTCACAGAACATCCAGCAAGAATATGTACAGTCACAGCTTGAGAGTCAGGTAGCCGAAACCAGTCGGTTGTCCGATCAAATCGAAAACATGGAAAGCAACTCAGAGGTTGAGAATATGAATTGGCAAGAAACTACAAATGAAGATGGGGAATGGCACCAGCAAATTACTGAAGATAATAGAAGAAACTGGCAAAGGACAACCTTTGGCCCACTCACTGAATGGAGAGATGATAATGCTGAGGATGTGACGACAAACTGGCAGGCAAATTCATCTAATGCTTGGTCACCACCCAGCACACAGGGAAATGCAGAAAGAAGAGAAGCTCATCCTGCAGAACCTGCTGCGGTTTGGCATGAGAGAGGTGCTCGAGAAGCTGCTGGAAATTGGTCGGAGGGGCCCTCTGGTCCTTTTAGAAATCGTCGGTCTGCTCCAGCTGGACGGTTCAACAGGTTTCACCCACCTGATGACGATAATGTCTATAGTATGGAACTGAGGGAGCTCTTAGGCAGGTGGTTATCATTCTCGAATTCGTATTATTCATATTGACAGGCGTAGATATATTTTCATACTGCTTTTTTTGCAGGAGAAGTGTTTCGAACCTTCTTCGGAGTGGTTTCCGTGAAAGTTTGGACCAATTAATACAATCGTATGTGGATAGGCGGGGTCGGGCTCCCATAGATTGGGATTTGCACAGAACTTTGCCTACACCGACGCCTGCTTCTCCACCTCAAGATCAGGACCAACGGAGGGATGAACAGAATGAAGAACAAAATGATGCTGGAAATAGACCCTCTTTGGTGCTTCCTTCTCCACCAGTTCCTCCACCTCAACCACTTTGGCACCATGACCTGCATCATACTAGCTGGTCTCGCCATACCATGCAGCGTTCAGAAATTGTGAGCTGCTTCTTCTTTTTCCATTTTTGTTTTTAAATTCTTATTCTGGATTTAGATTCTGCAATGTCGATAAAGTAGGCTAACATGGCTATATTTGTTATGGGGAGGGAATTCTTTTAGTCAATGATTCGGGAAACATGTAGAAAATAAACACACAAATACGCACACTCTTACAATGTGAAGTAAGAGTTGAAGCTTTATTTGGTAGCAAAGCTTGCAAGAGAATACCCAAAACCAAACCACCAACCAAGTCTCATTTTAATTGCTTCTAGTTTATCTTTACTCGAGAAGAGTTGTACTTCTACCTATGTGGAACAATTTGATATCTGTTTATGTGAGATCCCACGTCGGTTGGGGAGGAGAACGAAGCATTCTTTATAAGGGTGTGGAAACCTCTCCCTAGTACACGGGTTTTAAAAACCTTGAGGGGAAGCTCGAAACGGAAAGCCCGAAGAGGACAATATCTGCTAGTGGTGGGCTTGTGCTGTTACAAATGGTATAAGAGTCATACACTGGGCGGTGTGCCAGCGAGGACGCTAGGCTTCCAAGGGGCTGGATTGTGAGATCCCATGTCGGTTGGGGAGGAGAACAAAACATTCTTTATAAGGGTGTGGAAACCTCTCCCTAGCCGACACATTTTAAAAATCTTGAGGGGAAACCCGAAAGGGAAAGTCCAAAGAGGACAATATCTGCTAGCGGTGGGCTTGGGCTGTTATAGTTTATGTCTGTTTCGTGCATCGAAGCTGGTTTATATCAGAATCCAGATTGTCTTGGCTCGATGGTTTGTGCTTATTAGGCTCATTACCGGTTTTAGCAGGAATGGGAGTTCATCAACGACCTGAAAGCAGACATGGCAAGACTTCATCAAGGCATGAATCACATGCAGAGGATGTTGGAGGCTTGCATGGACATGCAACTGGAGTTGCAGCGATCTGTTAGACAAGAAGTCTCTGCGGCATTAAACAGATCTGCTGGTGAAAAAGGTCAGTTTACATTTTCATGCAATATGTTGCAGAGGATGCTTATAGAGCTATTCTAATCTACATTATCACGAATTTCCTCTCGATATAGGTCTAGGTCCCGAGACATCAGAGGACGGTTCTAAATGGTGCCATGTAAGAAAGGGAACATGTTGCGTTTGCTGCGACAGCCATATCGACTCTCTCCTTTACAGGTATGCCTCCGAACTGTTATCTACTTCAAAACGGGAATCAATCGAGATGCCAACCGTAAAACACAAATCTTACTGCAGATGTGGACATATGTGCACGTGTTCAAAATGTGCAAATGAGTTAGTCCGTGGAGGTGGCAAGTGCCCGCTATGTCGAGCACCAATCGTTGAAGTGATCCGGGCATACTCGATACTGTAGAAGGAAAAAGGTAACAGTTAATTCAATAGAGTGTGCCAAATCGGATCCCTCTTTGGTATGTTCTTTATGTCATATCACAGATGGGGAGCCGTGAGGTTAGTGTTCAGTAGGTACCGCTGTGTTCTGATAATATGGAACCATTATCTTGCGTTGTATAATTGAAATGATAAATTGCATGGTCGATTCATCATTTTTTACGTAAATAAAAAAAGAAAAATGTAAGTCTGAAAGCTTCTTTAACTCATATCTTTTGTTCATAATATTGAAATTGGCTTTTGATTAAACAAAACTATGTAAGCGAAATATTCTTAATTAATTAATTCGAAACTAATGAATAATTAATATGTATCTATCATTTACAGTATTTTTTATTTACAATAGATGAATAAAAATTAGTTACTTTTGAAACATTCTCTTTATATTTTTGGAAAATAAAATTTATTTGCAAGCATGAGAAGAAAAAAAAACACACAGAACAAAACACGGAATATGATGACTTGTTAATGGGCCTGGAGTTTGGGTGGCAATGAGGC
The DNA here is from genome assembly GCA_033971965.1 of Cucurbita ficifolia. Taxonomy (NCBI): domain Eukaryota; kingdom Viridiplantae; phylum Streptophyta; class Magnoliopsida; order Cucurbitales; family Cucurbitaceae; genus Cucurbita; species Cucurbita ficifolia. Next base: position 11,172,807 of record CM066979.1, read on the forward strand.
CCACGATGACTTGTTAATGGGCCTGGAGTTTGGGCCCATGATTCACGGGCTTCAGCTCATTCTCCGAGTGGGCTAAGATTGCCATAGCCCACTTCATCATCCAAATGGAAATAACATTTAATACTAAAATTACACAAATTATTCTTAATTTTATTTTTGTACAAATAGAATATTCTGCCAATCATAAATCATATATATATATCTATATATAAATCAAGTATTTTTTTTATATTAATTAATTTTACAGAATTATAAAATAAAGAAAACTTTTAAAATTGAGTATAACATTTGCACAATAAAACAAAATATATCTTCATATTAATGTACAAAATTCTCAATTAAAGAAAAAAAATAAGTTGATTATAACATATTTGTTGTCTATATAACACGGTTAATAATTATATAACTTTGTAGATATAAAGGGGTTCATGAATGAACTGAAATCACATCCATATTGATAAATATGAAGTTTTTTTTTTTTTTTTTTTTTTTTTTTTTTTTTTGTAAGAGCTCAAGCCTACAGTTAGCCGATAGACTATTTGAGCTTTTCCTTGATAATTTTTCCTCAAGGTTTATAAAACGTGTCTGTTAGGGATAAGTTTTCACACTATTATAAAGAATGTTTTGTTCCCTTCTTCAACCGATGTGAGATCTCACAGTCAAACCCCTCTTGGGATCCAGAGTCCTCGGTGGCACTCGTTACTCTCTCCGGTCGATATTGGATCTCACAGTCGCTAAATAAAAAAAACTTTAAACTTAAAACAAAAAAAAGAGAAGCAAATAGTATAGAGCAAATGAGGAAATATATAGGGTTGTAATATTATAGTAGAAGTTAAATTAAGGTTGAAGCTACCGAAAAGGGTAAATAGAGGGATCCAGACAGAAACTGAAACAAACAAACAAAAATAAAAAAAAACAAAACAAATAAATAAAAAAACACAGAGGTTTGTTTGGTTGGATTCCCAATTAAACCATATGCTTTTCTTTCACTTTCCCATGATTTTCTTTTTCCACCTTGGTTTTCAGTTCCTCACTGAACAACTAAATACCACACTTTTTTTTATTATTATTTATTATTTATTTTTTGCTTTTTACTCTTTCAGTTACTGTCTTTTTCCTTCTTCTTTTCTTTCGGCAACCAAAGTCCAATCATTTATAAAATTAAATAATATACAGTTACTTGAAGAGGAAGATGAAAGGAATAATAATAATTTATTATTATTATTATTATTATTATTATTATTATTATATAATAATGTTATTTTCAGGTTTTTTTATTTTATTTTATTTTATTATATAATATGAAATAGATCGGATCCTATATAATGAAATAGCAACCTTTAACGTCACGTTTTGGACCTGTTTTTTTGTTCCCCTTCTTACTTAGATCTTGAATCATTCAACCTTCTTGCTTTTCATCTCCATTTGCTTCTTACTCTTTCCAAACTTAGATGCCTTAAACATCATTATTATAAATATTTATTAGTCCATGCACCGCTAATAAATATTATCCACTTTAACTCGTTATGTGTCGTCGGTTTCCATACCCTTATAAGAAATGTTTCGTTCCCTCTCACAATCCACCTTTTTGGAGGGTCAGCGTCTTCGTTGGCACACTGCTTAGTGTTTGACTCCGATACCATTTGTAACCGCTCAAGCCCACCGTTAGAAGATATTGTCCACTTTGACCCGTTATGTATCGCTGTCCACGTCTATTAGGGAGAGATTTCCATACCCTTATAAGAAATGTTTCATTTTCTCTCACAATCCACCTTCTTGAGGGCCTAGCGTCCTCGTTGACACACTGCTCAGTGTTTGACCCTGATACTATTTGTAACAGCTCAAGCCCACCGTTAGAAGATATTGATTGTCCACTTTTACCCGTTATGTATCGTCATCAATCTCATAATTTTAAAACACGTCTGCTTGAGAGAGGTTTTCACTTTGACCCATTACGTATCGTTATCTTGCATTGGTTGGAGAGAAGAACAAAGCATTTCTTATAATGGTGTGGAAACCTCTCCCTACTAGACGTGTTTTATAACTGTGAGGCTGACGGCGATACGTAACGGACCAAAACTGACAACATGTGATAGCGTTTTTAGAATTCCACAATAATAGGAAGAAGAAAGGCCAAAGGAAACAAAAAGGAGAAATTAATCATCCAATTTGTCTATTTTTGAGTTGTAACTTTGTGGAAAAAAAATAAAAAAAATTCTCATTGGCGAGGCCGGCTTGAGAATCACTTCAAGAACACTATTTTTGCATGGACTTAGCGTAACTCTTTACAAAAACAAAACAATTCCCTTTTTAATTTCTTTCAATTTAACAGTTTATTATCATAATTCACAACTTTTCTAAAGAACATCACTAATTACAAAGAAAAATATTTATATTTATCTTACTTAAATTAAATTATAAGTTTATGCACGTCTCGTGTCCATGATTTTGGATTAGAATTTAAACTATGGATCCAATACTTGATGGCTCGATCTCTCCCACCAAATCGACACGGGTTTTTTTACAATGTTTTTACCTTTACTCACATAATATTTATAAAAATTGCTAAGAGAGAATACTGATATTAAACGTTTAATTTTATGTTTAATATATTTGTGAATTTTTTAAAAAAATTAAATGGGTCAAGAGCGTATTACACATAAAATTGAAAATTATAAAACTTAATTATTAGACACATAAATGAAAGTTGTAAGATTTGTTCGAGTACAATGACCTATATATATATTAAAGAAAATTTATCATTTGAAACCTATTTGTGACATCTGAGTAAAGAAATGGTACATGAATGAATCAAGATCACATCTAAATAAGAGCGATCATGAGAATAAGATGATTAAAAAAAACTTAAAAAAATTGAAAATCACTTTTTATATCAATACAACGCACCTTCCGTTTCAGTGATTCAATCATAAAAACTCCAAAGTTAAGCATGTTTTGCTTCAAGCAATTCTATGTTAGGTGACCTATTGAGAAACTAGTATGCATATGAGTGAGGACAAAACATGCTTAAATGACTCATGTTGGTCTGTGAGGATAGTCTTCCTCACTCTTAGAAGCGAGGAGTAAGCAACGTGACCATGTCGCAGGGGATGCAAGAGAATGTCGGGATACACCGATGTCCTGATCCAAATCTCGGGCATAGATCATTACACTATTAAAAAATTTAGGGAGTAAAATTACAATTTAGCCCTTTTCAAATATTGTGGCTTGCTTGATATCTTTATGCCCACTTTGTCTAGTCATAATTCATGGGATTGTGTTTGGTTTTTGCGTTACTATTTCAGTCTAATTCCTCTTCATTTACGCTAACTCATTTCCCACACGTCAAAATGAAGCTATTGACCGCACCTTCCTCCTCAAACTTTTTCAATATTTAATTATTCCTTTCATCTTATAATTATTATACCCCAACCTTGTATGCTTCATATCGTACCTACCAAATCATATCTCTTCATTTTCTTACCCAAATTTTCATTTCACTTATGTGACGACGGTTCAATATTTGACCAAAAATAAATTAATAACGATCAAAACTCAGCCCGTCAAGATTATTTCGAAAAATTTAACTTTTGAATGTTAAATGAACACGATTCTCCACAGTGATATGATATTGTCCATTTTGAACATAGGTTCTTATAGCTTTGTTGTAGGCTTTCCAAAAGACCTCAAACCAATGAAGATAGTATTCATTGATTATAAACTCATGATCATTTCTTAAATTAGCCGATGTGGGACTTTCATCCAACATTGAAATTAAAAAAGTCGGGGAATAAAGTTTTTTTTTTTATTATTATTATAAATTTTTTTAATACATTAAGTAATTGACTTCAAACAAGAAATGATTTGAAAAATACTCTAATGTATCATAATTACCCTATGGGAACCACCTAAAAATTAATTAGGATTAAAAATAATAATAAAAAGTTAAAGTAATTACTTAAATTCCACGCGTCATAATTACTATTAATGTTTATTTAATTTCCAATCTTAATTAAATAATGATAATATTTTTATTTTCAATACTCACAAAACGACGCCGGCTTATGTGGATGTCAGAGTTCGATCGTCCGGAGTGGAGCAGGACAACGAGAGTTCTGTTTTTTTGTTATTTATTTATTTATTTTGTTTCTAAAACATAATTTCCTTTGGTAAAAAAAAAAAAAAAAAAAAAAAAACATGAATATGTCGTGTTCTTTAATTATCCATTCATTTATTAAAAAGGGTAAAAAGGTCATTTTGTAAGTAGAATTACCAAACATATAAATTCTTTAATATTCATCTCAAGATCTATTTTTCTAATTTATTATCTATTTTTGTTTTTTTTTCCTCCTTCCCACTGATCTTCCCCTGCATTTGGACTGTTCTAGACAATTTTAATTTCGAAATTAAATAAAAAGGAATTTAGTTGTCCTTTGCGTAAGAAGGGATGTTTTAGAACCTATAAAGAATTATTTTAAATTATCTTTTTATTTTTTAAAAAAATATTATAATTTTAACCCAATTAAAATTATATTATATAATTTAATAATTTTTTTAGAAGATTTAATTAAACTAAAAATATTAAATTGACCTTTTTAAATCCATGCAATTGAAAATAAATAAATAAATAAATAATAAATGTTTTTTTCTCTCTCTCTTCAATTACCAGAAAAACTTAGGGCAGAGAAGTTGACTCTCTTTTTTACTGTCCCTCCAAACCTTCTATTCTACCAGATTCTCTGGATGGGATCTCACTATCCAAGAGATATGAAAAATAGAAAAACAAATTATTATATATGAAAAAAAATAATAAATTTCACCCGAGAAGAAAAATATTACTATTTCTAGAGTAACCGTTTGAAATAATTAATACTGCTTTTTTTTCAAGGCACATAAATAAATAGAAACAATGGACTCTTATGGCTCACTTTCAAAAAATTACTATATTGTCAGATTTCATGTCGAGATTGGAGAGTAGAATGAAACATTTCTTATAAGAGTGTGGAAACCTCTCAGTAATAGACGTATTTTAAAATCGTGAGATGGATGGTAGTACATAATGGACCAAAGCGGACGATATCCGTTAACGGTGGACTTGGGTTGTTATGAATGGTATCAGAGCCCGACACCGAGCGGTGTGACAATGAGCACTATGGGCTCCAAGGGAGGTGGATTGTGAGATCATACATCGGTTAGAGAGGGGAACAAAACATTCTTTATAGACGTGTGGAAACCGAGCAGTGTGCCCGTGAGGATACTGGGCCCTCAAGGAGGGAGACTGTAAGATCCCACGTTTTAAAATCGTGAGACTGACGACGGTAAGTAATAAGCCAAAGTAGACTATATCTGCTAACGGTAGACTTGGGTTATTACAAATGGTATCAGAGCCAGACACCGAGCGAGGACACTAGGCCCCAAGGAGGGTGGATCGTGAGATCCCACATTGGTTGGAGAGGAGAACGAAACATTCATTATAGGCGTGTAAAAACCAAACGGTGTGCCAGCGATGATGTTGGGCCCTCAAGGAGGTGAATTGTGAGATCTCATGTTTTTAAATCGTGAGACTGACACCAGTACGTAAAGGGTCAAAGCGGACAATATCTGTTACCGTGAACTTGGATCGTTAAAAATATATATCAACAAAATGTAATTTATTTTTCAATAACTCGATCACAAAAACTCGAAAGGTTCACCATATTTAGTTTGAAGTAATTTTATGTCAGGCGACCAAGAGTATCAAATTCAACCTTCGATACTCCAAGAAATATCTAAGCTATTAGGCATAGAGTAAAGAAGCATTACACTTGCCTCGGAAATTGGTTCGTTACTTCATTCTTAGTCCATCAGACTCGGTTACATGCAGAAAAATAATGTACTTTTTTTTCTCTCTCATCGCGAATAAGAAAAAAAAAAAAAAAAGGAAAACAAAACAACGGGAGTTTATCAATCCCAAAGTCGTGTCAATCACTCAACACGAAAATTGTCAAAACTTGAAGACAGATCACACAGTATCTCATCGAAATTACGAAACAACCAGAATTTGGAACAAATTCAATTTATCAATCGCATCATAGAAAGTCAAGAGAGATCCAAAAAACAGAACGAATTCAGAATCAGTTGGAACGAATTCGGATTTGGATCTGAACGGAAAATCGTTTGTATACATACATTAATCGTGTGATTAATATTCTCAAGAGAAGAATTAGAAGAAGAAGAAAAAGCTTGTTAACAATGGCGATTGAAGAAATAATCGATTAATTTTATCATTTACATTCGCAGAAGCTTCGTTTAGCGGATTTTCGAACTCTGTCTTCGTGTTCGAAACTCGAATTTAAATACGGTTCGATCTCTTCTCTATTCACGATCTGCACGAATTCAAGCTCCATTAATCTTCTTCTACAACTCGGAGGTCTCTTCCGCTTCCGCGGCGCCGGCGGACATTGCAGTAACGCCGGAATCTTGTTCTCTGCGGAAGTCGGCGTGCGGCAGCATAATTCTTCTTCTTCGGCGGCGGCGGCGGAGGCGGTGGTGGTGTCGATTCTCTTTTTCTGAATTGTGTCGCTGTGATCGAGCGCTGATGAGGATGGGCGTGGAATTGGAAGGTTGAGGTCCGGACGGCGGACGGTTTGGAGGAAAGTGCGTCGGAGATCGAGGCCTGTGGACATTTCTGAGAGGTTCGAGGTGGTGAAAAATGGGGAATAATGTTTGTTTGGGGGTGAGGGGAGTGGGTATTTATGTGGGTACGAAAATGGGAGAGATTAAGAAGGCGTGCATTAGAAGATAATACAGAGAGAGAGAGAGAGAGAGAGAGTTCTCTTTATTCCCACAAGGTAAGGGGAAAAGAATCTTATGATGGGGATGGAAGTTGAATGTAAACATAAAAGCTTATTACAATGAGAGTAATTACCACATGCTTGAGAGGGAGGGAATCTAAAAAACGAGTTCACACCAATCAATTGAGATCATATCTGAACCAGAGTGAATTTGATGAACCAGAGTGAATTTGATGATAGTATGATTACAAAAAGCTTAAATAAATTAAAAGTTACTGGCTAGCCTATAACGTGCACCTTCATTTCCGGATACTATTGAGTGATCTCTTAAAATTTTTTATGGGATGTTTGTGAGTGATGACGAAGCCTACTGGAAGGACTCGTGTTGGTTCGTGGGGATAGTTTTCACTTTTAAGAAGTGAGGAGTAGGTAACGTGACTATATCACAACAAATGTAATAGAGTGCCGAGACCATTAACCGCCGAATTTGAAATTCGAATTCTGGACATGGGTCGTTATATTCTCGAGTGCCTAATTCGAATTCTGAATCTTAGGCACAAGTCGTTGCATTGAATCATAATGATGAATTTATATGAGAATTGATCTATAATTGTAGATTTATTTTTCGAACAAATAAAGATAATTTTCAAATCTATCGAAGAATTAAATTGGGTATGAAAGGTCTCTTTCCGACAGTTTGGGCTCGGGTCTGTTTCAAGTTCTAGTTTTTTACATTTTGACTTTTTTTTTTTTTTTTTTACTTCAAGGGTATTTTCAAGAAATCTTCGAAAAAGATTGTCACAACTTAATTTTCAAATTTTATCACGACTATAAATCTAACAATTATGGTTAGACATCAACACATTGTAACGTTCTCGTGCAATAATTTCTCGTTATTTTGTGGAATTTGAAGAATATTAAATTTAATAAATAAAAAATAACAAAATCTATGTTAAATTTTTTTTTAGTACAATAATTGCATATATAAAATATTTGGTGTAACGCTATAAATTTCCATCTATGATAAAGTCTTAAATTATATATAAATTTTCAATTATAAAAATATTAGGTGGTGAAGCAAATTAGGAGGAAAACTTTTTAGATTCTATTTTATTTCTATTTAACTTTTTTTAATATCATATTAGACCGAAATAAAAAGGGTATTTAGGACAACTCTACGAAGAAATAATGTAAAATTAGGTTTAAATTATATAATTAAAGTACTCTATTATAAGCATGTAAGACACTTATTGTCCTTGTTTTTAAATGATTTTAGACTCATTATTCTTAATTAATAGATTAAATTATATATCAAGTCTTAATCAAGCTTAAAACAGTAAAATTTTGGAGGTACAGTAAAAAACAGGACAGCTATATGGCCCATTGAAATGATTCATATTTTTTACTATTTGAATTTTACCTATTTCGACTCTTCAAATTGTCAACAGTGTATTTTAATAATATAACTCGAGATATCAAGGAGACACTCTCAAGGGCATTCACGTCTTTTCATCGTTATTTTTATTTTTCTTTTATTGTAAGTATTTTTTTTCTTATGTTATAAAAATATCTCGAATATATTACATTAATTAATTTGTGACAGCCGAGCATGTGAAATAAATACATGTATATGAAGCTTATAATGGCATTTTTATATCAACAATATATATATATATTGTCTATATGATTTGATGTATCGATATAATTTTGCTATTTACGTCATTAAGGGTTTTAATTATTAAAATCAACTTTATCTTTTCACCTAAAAGTGCAATTTAGTCATTATATCTCTAATGCTAAATTAGTGTAACTAAAATAGGGTTTAAATTTCAAAATTTTAAATTGAATCTTTGAATTTTACATAAATGTTAATTTAATTACAAATGAATAGCATGTTTGAAACTACAATATTAAACAAATTAATTTAATTATAAATTTGATTTCTAAATGAACTAAGTCCTTATGCTTTAAAAATAATACCAACAATTTTTTAGTTTTATATTTAGTAAGCCCTGAATTTTTTATTTTGTCTATTCAGTCAATTGTTGGAGTTATCATGTGTCGAATCCGAATCTTGAGCATGAAGCGTTACACTTAATTTTCGAAAGTCATGACATTAGTACCTATAGAGTTTTGTTGGATCCCATATATGAAACCCTAAAGGTTCTACGTGCTTAGGTGAGCTTGTAATGATCTATTAGAGGTATCTCAATAGAGCCAGCAATGAGAAGCTTGGTCCCGGAGTTCTCGTAGTTGAAGATCCCTCGTCCTGAACCCAACTCACGTACCGCTTTAATGGACAAACAGTCGATAGAGCTTTATGGTCTTGGCCTGTAAATGAACCTTTACGAGAATATGCATTTTTATTAGATTTTCTGCCAAGATGACGGATCTTGCACGAGAAAAACTGACCAGAAGATTATTCTATAACCGACGGAAAACAACTTAGGTGAACCCTCGAGAATTTTGAAAAGAAATAAAACTTCTAAAGTACTCATATTGAACAATAAGGAATCATGACCCTTAACCTCGAAGATTCAGTAAGGATCCCAACTTACGAGACATTTGTCTATCTTCGATGGTCCATCAAACACAAAATTTGTAGCACGTATATGTATTAGACACAATAATAAAAGTTTAACACCTAAGACGACTTGCACTATTGAAAGTTTAAGAATACTGATGAGTAAGAAGTTGATAGAAGTGACAAATAAGAAGAAGCCACGTGTCGAATGTACAAGAGAAGTAAAAGTATCCATTGGAAGGATCATGTTAAGATTGGGGCGATCTGGTAATTAATAGCCTTGCCCGATCTCGGCGTCGTGGGCTCTCTTGCTTTTTGGACATAGACATGTGGACACTGCTGCAGAGAAAGTTCGTTAGACCAATCCATGCTTTTTCCCACACGCGCTCAATAGCGCGTGTAAATCACTCACACCTTTATTTTTATACATGTTCGTATGTCGTCTCTCGTGACATACTCATATGATTGCACATGCAAAAGAAAGGAACTTGCTGTTCAAACCTACCATAATGTTGCTTAAACATGCCACGGATCTGACGTGGCATTTCCCAATTTTTATTTTTATTTTTTTTCTTTTGAATTTTTGTTTGCAAGTTTGGATGCATGAGAACATCGATCCAGACAAACTTTTTGCGTGAAATTTTAATATTCTCTTGTTTATTATAATCATATATGGTCTTGAATTTCCATCCTTTATTTGTACTATTCTCTAATTTTTTTTAAAAAATATTATGAAAATAATTAGATTGTTCCGTCAACCAACACTCCATGAACAGTAGGTCTACTGTAAAATATCGAAAATCTCTCTCTAGTAAACGCGTTTTAAAACTGTGAGGCTGACGACGATACGTAACGAACAAAAACAGACAATATCTACTAGCGGTGGGCTTGAACTGTTTCTCAAATTATTCAAGTCACGTGCTACTCTTATTTTTCAAGTAAAGGTAAAATCCCTTTACGAGTGATGGCAAGACTATAGAACTAGAGTTAGGGTATTCGTGTTCATGTCTAGTTGCTAGCCCTTGGGTTAGATCCATACTTATTTTATTTTTATTTAAATTTACGCTATTTTTATTTCTCATTTATGATACCATTTATAAAATATTTTAATTGAATGTTTTATATATATTAGCCATGTCATGCATATAGGATACACTTATATGGTTCGGTGAATTAATCCTATTAAAATACATAAATAATAATAATAATAATTTAAGGAATGAGCATCCGAATAAGTCAGTAAATTTTGCCATAAATGTAACGGTGCGATCACGCGCGTGGAGTAGCGGCGGCAGGAAACGAACCTCAATCGCGAAGATCCAAGCCCAAAACGGTGCGTTTTGGAGCATCGGATACCTTGGATTATAATTTTATAAATAAACAAATAAATAATATTTATATAATCATTTTAATTAAAAAAAAAAGGGGTGAAAATTGGATTAGGATTTTGGATGGGATTGGGTTTACCAAATACCAACTCATAGCCAAAAAGTGAATCTTTTCACGTGAGTTGTCTGGTAGCGTACCAACTGCTTGGATTTCAGCATTAATCATCCGCTTATTATTATCTTATGCTTATGCATAAATTTTTTCAACCTTCCACAATTTTTTTTTTAATTTTTTTGTAAAATATTTAAATAATTACTACAAATTTCAAAACTTTAACATCCTCGTGGACACTTATACCATACCCCTATAATCTATACTATTTTTTATTTTTATCGGATTTTGTTTTTATTATCCGTCATCTTTGAACACAGCTGACTAAAATGTACGTAATGTTAAAAATGTGAATTTTCAATTAGAAAATAAGGGAACGTGTGATCTGTTAGTGAGCGACTGATATTTCAACGAGTATGAATAGTGGTGGTAATTATTTTTTATTTTTTATTTGACCGTAACATTAATTTTCTTTTTTAATATTTATAAATTAATAAATTCATGTAAATTTAAGTTTAAAAGTGAAAATATGGAAATAGTGTTCGAGGAAAGACATTGAGGGCCTTGGGGATTTTTTAATTTTTTAATTTTTATTTTTATTTTTATTTTCCTTGTTGTAATGATTTTTTTTAATGAGTTAATGTGTCTGATTTTGTCTATTCATAAAAAAACAAAAGTGGGGTATATAATTTTTTATTTAATAATATATCCAAAATAAAAAATTCGTGCAAAAATAAAAAAGAAAATGTGAGTGTGCTAAATTTTTAATGCAGTAAATTGAAATATTGGTAAGTAATATATTTTGTTGTTATTTATATGAATTTTTATTTCCTTCAAAATTGAGACCATTTCTTACCTTTTTTAAAACAATAAATAGGCATGTCATTGTCAATTTTAAATATACATGTGTTCCTTTTTTTAAAATTTTTTTTTTTAAAGATGTTTCGCGAATGTGAAAATAAATAAATTGAATAAAAAAATATTATCAATATGCATTTTTAATATTTAATTCAAAATAATGATAATTCGTATAAGCATGGTATTAAATATGAGGGGCCCCATATGTTTGGTTACATGAAATATTTACAAGATTTTTTGGACATACAAATCTAGAAAACTAGACTTGTATCAAGTGAATACACGAAGGTAATATTTCTAAAAATAAATAAAATATATGATGTCATCTGATGGACCACAAATTTAGCCATTATAAAATATATAATATATTTAATAACCAATTATTTTAACATGTTTTATTCTCACTTATATGTTATATGTACAAATTTTTAAGACTGACGAAAAAGAAGGTCGATCTTGTTGGTATGTGTAGTAACTATTATTTGTTTTAAATTGTTCTTACTCTTAAATTCAAATCCTAATGATTACTCTCATTCGAACGTGATTTCGATTTATTTATGTTTTCCTCATTTGTATGACCATCACATGTCCTATAATTTTTAACTTAGTTCGTCCCCGAACCAAAACTTACAAGAAGATATCAGAATTTAGTGCAACTAATTGTTAATTTGAATTAGTTATGGAATATATTTTAGATATTCGTAATCAGTTAATATTTTCTCATTTATTTTATTCTAAATTTAGTTAATTTATATTTTTCTTATGCGTAGGTATTAATATATTTTCCTTATTTCATAAATTTTAAAATATTTCAGATATATTTCATAACTAATTCAAACTAGCAATAAATTACGAAGCTTCAATTTAATACCATTTGTAATGTTCTGTGTCACATAATTAGTATTTTTATTATTATATAACTCATCTCTAGCCTTCCACTCTCAATTTATATTTATAATTTAATAACTTGATTAAAAAAAAGGTTAAATAGAAACCAAATCTTGAGATAATGAAAGATTTTTAGGACCACAAAAAGAATGAAAATAATGTTGTGAAATTATATTAAAAATAATAAAAAAAAGGCTAAGCACAAACTAAAACGCGCATTAAGAAGGTAATAATGGATTAGAAGTCAAATTAAAGTAATGCCCGCGCAGCCACGCAGCTCGCACAGCTCCCAGAATTCACTGCATAATGCTCCACACGTTTTGTTTTTTATTAGTTGGAGTTTAACCACCCGAGTCAACCCACGTTCTCTGGTGCCATATTTCTAATTTTAGTATTTTTCAGATAATAAAGTATTTATGTTTAAAAATAATTTAAACTCTATTTGTTAATTAGTTATTTTTTAATAAATAAAATCTTGGTTATGTTATCTATTTTTTTAATTGATATTTGTAAAGTTCAATTTAAAATTTTGAAATTTAGACCGATATAAATGATTTATGTTTCACCGTTGTTCATATCACTTGAGAACTCGATCAACCTGAATTACCCAAATGAACAATTTACTGGATGTTAAGAATGAAAAATAGAATTGAGATCGAAGGTGTGTGTTCTCATTGATATTCATAACCTTTAAATAGGATACCAACTACCAATTAATACTCGCAAATAAGGAAAATATAAACTAATTAAATATTGAGAATAAAATAAAATATACTATAAATCAAATCATAAAGAAAAGAATATTAAAATATAATATCGAAGGTATATTCCATATATAAATATATTCTCCAAATATTATATCTCGAACACTGGGTTAATTTTGCTCGGGTTGCTTAGGTCACCAGCTTAATCAATCTAAAATTTTAGGTTAATCCAAATGATTTCTCGTAAATTTAAATTGGCTGGGTTAATTTTATTTTTTAATGAGTAATATACAATTTTCAAGAGAAAAAGGGAAATAAATAAAAGAAGCTTATTTCAACTATTTATTTATTTATTTGAGTTATTATTTCAATTATTTATTATTTTTTGAAAAATACGGATTCATATAAATGATCTGTTTTTTCTTTTAAGCTTTAATATTGAACAGTTCTATTTCACACATGAACATGAATTACAGTTATTTCATTTGTGGTTACAACTTCCAAACTGTCCATCAAACGACGTCGTTTCAGAATTTATCCACAACTAACCTAATTATTGGTTCTTTAAAAATAAAATAAAAACATTATTTATTTTTGTTCTAAATACGTCTAATGAGGAAAATGAAATTACGAAAATGTCCACTATCTGGTTTCATTTCCGTTTTGGGCTTGCTTTTAAACGAAAAGCCCACTTGGAGTCAGAAACCTCAAGAAGCCCACCAGGCTTTTAAGGTGATTTTATGGGCATGTGTGTTTTTTTAAGGCTTATCCACGGTCTACAGCTTTGGGGCTTCCATTTCCTATTCGGGATCATGTAACCGTTCAAGTCCACTGTTAAACTCACGGTTTGAAAACGCGTCTACTAGGTAAAGGTTTTCACACTCTTATAAGGAGTATTTCGTTCATTTCTCCAACCGACGTGAGATCTCACAATCAACCCCCTTGGAGACCAGCATCCTTATACACTGCCCGATGTCTGGCTTTGATACATTTATAATCGCTCAAGCCCACCGTTAGTAGATATTGTCCGCTTTAGTCCGTTACGCATGTCTCATGATTTTAAAACGCGTCAATAAGTTTTCACACTCTTAATAATGTTTTGTTTATTTCTCCAAATATTTTTATTTATTGAATTAGGGATGATCAGATATAATTTTGTTTATTTATTGATTTTTGACAATACGGAGATTCTTGTACTCGAAGTCGGCTATAACTAGAGGGGTATAAAAGCGAAACGGAACGCTGAAAACGAATCAGAAAAGAAAAGGAACACAAAGAAACGAATCACTCATTCGTTTCACTTCGCGCTATTCTCGCTTTCTTTTTCCCTTGACAACCAAGCTTCAAACAGTACAGTTTCCCGCCATTTTTTACGAGGAGAAGGATTCGTACAATCTACTCCATGGTGCCGGAGTCATTTCCGCCGGTTGATGGCGACGGAGATGACTCCGGTTTTGGTGGTCTCGGCTTCATTATGTTCAGTGACCGCTCTCTTTCGAGGTGAAATCTTAAGCAGCACCAGGAGCAAGGCAATGTGTCGTCTGATTGCCTTATCTCGCGTTCAGGTTTGAGCACTTCTGGTTTGCGTTTAAAAGGAGAGCGTTCTTCGTTTTTTGCTGGCTTTTCGTTGCTCATGTTGTTCATTGTTTCGTTGCTTCTGGAGAGTAAGATGACTTCGGTGTTCTTGAAAAGGACCGAGAAATCTTGGTCGCGCGAGGTAGGGTTGAAGCTCGGAATGACGCTTAAGTTCTTGCCGCAGAGGATTCCTCGCAGGTTCATAGAAGGTAATGATCTCGATCGATTGCGCTTGGAGGATCGTTTTGGTTATCAGAAATCGAAGCTTGCTCTGGTGAGTGTTTCAGTTTCGAATCTTTCTTGCATTCTCAAGTTATGGTCTAATTAGTCACTCGAATGAACTTATCTGACAATGAATTGAGTTACATGCTCCACTATCCATTTCTATGTCTTCTGTCTTGGAAGACGAATTCAAACTAATATCATCGCTAGGTTTGGAATAATAGAATCTGTTGATTCGTTTATTTGCTTTCTGAAAGAAATTATTTGTACGACTTTCTAATTAGAGCGATATGCATACCTCTAGTGCAACGATAAATCGAACGTTTATATGACTAATGTACCCTGCCTTAAGACTTCTAAGTAACTCATAGATTAAGCTCTATGGCTTTGCTGATGGTATTGATCTTTTAAGTGACTGAGCCGGAAGTTACGAGCACCAACAGAAACGAAGGTATATCTGTTCGAGGTGGTGATTAACGCATCACTGCGATGCAGTTCTTATATTACACTATATCATCGAAACTGGCTAACTGCACTACAAAGTTGCTATCTCAAGTCAGATTGAAACTATTGTTGTCGATTTCGACAATAAGACATCAGAAACTTCTTACCAAACTCTCGGATCCGAAGGCTTTTGTGAACTGCTTGTATCTTCTTTGTTCTAAGTGCTTCTTAAACGATACACACGAGCATGCACTGGATTTTAACCGATACAATTTTTTTTTTCCTTTGACAGTAAAGTTGCATTAAAAATGAAATCCTGTTTTTAGAATATATAGTCATGAATTTTGACCTTTGAGGCATGGAAGAACTGTAGGTGAAAAACTTCGAATGACATGATAGATACAGTTAATGGAAATGAACTGTGGATTCCGGTGTGCGCCTATCCCACTGTTCCTACTGTGATCATCTGCCAATAATATCATCAATTTGGAATTGGTATGTTTTTGCGTTTATATAAATATTATAAGCTGACGGAGTTTTCACTTTCGACTCCATGCTGATAATTAGTTGCTTTCCATACAGCGATCGCTGTTTGTTTTCCAATCTATAAGATTGTGTCATAGTGACTGAGTACTATTGGCTTGTAGAGATTCACAATCCTGTTCTTAATTACTGGCAATGAAGAACATGAAGAAGCTTGGATGTGCTTGAGGTGAGGTATTTGACATTGCTTTTGTTACTCGTATTGCATAATTGATTTTTATTTGCTAAAATAGAATAGTGTAAGAAGTCACATGATACATGGTTCTCTTGGCATATTCCGCGAGACAGGGTATGGATGTGTCGTTGAAGCATCTGAGACAGCGAATTTGAGAAACAACTTGGATCACCTTTTATTCATCGTATGTCCACTACAACTTTCTTGTAATTAGTTAACGATAATATCAAACAATGAGAAGTTATAGATATTATTTATGTTTAATATGGTTTGAAAACAGTGGACATGGGAAGGTAACTTATCTATTGAGGTTTGAATTCTTTATCTATAGAGGCTTGAACATTCTACTAGTGGTATAGAGGTTTAAATTATTTATGGTTTTCCGAACCTAGCTAATGAAAAACGTAAGAGCACAAAACGAAGGCTAGGTACAAAGGAATGGCGTTATCTTGTAATTTTCAATGATTACATGGATGCCTTTAATAAGGCTGCTACATATCATATATGAGCTAGCACAGTCAGTGGATGCACCACCTAGTTTCTTTTCTTGGTTTTTTTGTTGTTCTTTTAAACGAGATTAATGACTGCTTTGGTGTCACATCAATGTTGTAGAAGCAGGAATCCATTTGGTATGACTCGAGATCAGGATGTTTCATCACTAATGTCTGCTTTTGTTCATTTTTCTTGTGATTTTTTCTGTTACCATATTATAAATCCAAGTGTTTGTTTGTTGAATGATCAGTCGTTTAACTTTGTTAGGAGACCGCTTCATTTTTAGGACTTCGTGATTATTTAAGCCATTATGGCTTTGGTCATGACGTAAATGATATCTTATACTTGGCCGATATTGTTTTTAGTGAATTTTTGCAAAATGTACAAGATTTTCCTCCCCTACTCATTCGGGCCCGTGGCCCGAATACTGGCACCTGATTTGCCCATTATTAACGAATATGTAAGTTCATTCAACTTCTCCTTTAGTTATTGTACTATAGAACAATACTCTCATTTTCCTTTGTTTCCATTTTACGTCCCTCCCCCCTTCCTCTACTAGAAAGGAAAAGTATAATTGTAGTGTCTTGAAACGTGCAGGTTGTCGAGGGGATCCATGGGTTAATTTTTACTAAATTCAGTTCGGATGCTTTGATAAGAGCTCTCTCGATTCTTAGTTCTGATGGAAGGCTCACTAGAATTGCAAACAATAATGCTTAATCCGGAAGATTGCTTGCTAAAAATGTGCTTGCTACAGAATGCATTGCTGGATATACAAATCTCTTGGAGGAAGTTCTCAAGAGATTTGCATATCCAAGTAAGAGCTTGAAAGGGCAGGGCGGCCAGTCCGCATTTACGAGATATACAGCGGATCTGGTGCTTGGACATTTTTGCATCATGGTGCTCTTTCTCGTGGACTTGGTCTTGTGAGCTTCTCCCAGCCATAATATCTCCCATGTTACCTCAATTACAATGGATTCCATTTTTTTTTTTTTTTTTTTTGGCTTGAGTATTTATTGACTGAAGTCTTGATATTTGAGCTGCAGGATGTTTGTTGATTTCATTAGATGCCGTAGACAGGAAGCTTGGTAATGTCATGAATGTTTGCTGGCTTCCCAAGGGCTGGAGGTAAATATCCTTTATTTTCTCTCCTTGAGGAGATTACTTTTATGGTGTAGTTTTTTTTCATTATGAGTTGAGAAGGAAGCTTGGCCAATGTCAAAAATGTTCAAAACACTTCTATATACACTTCCAAAACTTTTTGAGGAAGGATTTCTAAATCACTTTTGGCTTTTTGGTTTTTGATTTCTAACCAAATATTCATATAAAAAAAAGAAGAAAAAACTTCGAAAAGTATTCTTCTAACTATTTTTAAATTAGAACACTTGTTATACTAACACATTTAAAAGCCTTTTAAGCACTTTTCATCTCTTAGAATTTCTCAACGACGTCAAAAATATTTCAAACTCTTTTCTTATTTAAAATTTTAACAAACACTACCATTTATGTAAGTGTTATTGTTGGTTCTTGGAATTCATGATAAATTTGTGGGCATATCATAGTGGGCGGAGAATGATTTGCTTAAATCAAAGAGCAACATCCGTTTGAAGAACGTCAAGAGTTCATGTGGTCGGAATCCTTCCAACATTACAATGCTTGAAGGCCATGGATACAAATCTGGCTGAAACTCGTTAACAGGAGATGTATGTATGTTGGGAAGGGATTTATGCAAGTGATAGGAACAAAGGCTTGGGCTTAAATTGGAAAATAAGAGACCATCAAGAAAGAGGAAAAAAAACAAAAAAGAAACAAATCATTTTGTCGTCAATGGTCAGTTTTTTTTTTTAAATTTATTTATTTAAAATTTAATTAATGAGATAATTAGTTCTTTTCTTTCTAGTGGCTGCAGGTTGGAGATGCATATTCTAGTACAGAAGACCGTCCAATTCAAGTACGTGACTTTCTTTCATGCTTTTTTCCATGATTCTTTCAGTCTTTAACATCCAATTAGACACTTAACGAACTTGAAAATGATGGATAGGACTAGATTTTCTACTTCCAGCGTTTTGAGAATTTAAGCGGACTATGAATTCGGATGCTTGTTTATGAACTTGCTAAAAAAACTCTCTAGGTTTTATCCCTCTTTTTTAAATTTAAATCATATTTTGGTAATTGATTTTTTAAAAAATACTAGTGAATTAGTGACTCATTTTTAAGAGTGTTTATTTGAACTATTTCTATTGAACTAAGTTATAAAAATATATTGAGTCACCATCCTCCACATTCATTTTATCTTTAAAGCTTTAAAATCCTTCAAAAAATAGTTTTAAAACATATATATAAAAAGGTCAATAATATATTGCAATTTTTGAAATAATAGAAATTTTAAATAAGTGGTTAAGTTCAAGGTTTTCCCTAAATTTACCTTTTATACCTTTTTAAAAAAATGTTTTGTTAAAAAAAAAAATTAACAAAATCACTTCTACCCTAAATAGTCATATTGTCTAAAATGTCCTTAAATTTTTAAAAGTTTAAATAATACTCTTTAATTTTTTTAAAAAAAGTTTAAAATTACTCTTTCAAAAGTGTGTTGGTAGATTATTGTTGTCCATATATTAAATTATCGGTAAAATTTTTTTAAAATTTTTTTTAATGCCAATTTACAAATTGAACACTTGAATATCAAAATAAATTTACATGGGAAGTTAAATGATAAATAAGATTTGAACCTACAAATAATAAGGCAAGAAGTCGACTTTAATAAAATCATTCTCAATTCTGTGTGATGAATCACTGTAATCGAGCCAACAATATTCGATCCATTTATTTCTTGGTCTTTATTGACACTATTATTATGCTGTATTTATTACACTTAATCTGGTCTGTGAATATATTTTTCAAAATATTAATATAAATCCAGATGGCACTTTCGAACTCGGAAAAAAAGAAATAATAATTCTAGATAAAAGACTGCAATGTAACAAACCTTAATTCAATTTTCATCCGGGCAAGCTTCAAGAAATTGTCTTATTTTGCTTCTTTCTTCGTTCGTGAGTTCTGGGTCATCTCCAGTTAACCTTCCTCGAACAATGGCTCTCTCACTACTTGGATCATCATCACCATCAACCTATAAGAAATATCAGTTTTTTTTAATTCATAAATGTAAGCGTTGGAACAAAGAAGACTCTGTTTGCATGTGATTTTAGTTTCTTAACATTGGGCTTATTTTCTTTTCATTTTTATTTTTTAAAATTAAACCTATAAATACTGAATTTCCATATTTTCTCACTAGTTTACTTAAAAAAAAAAAAAGGTAGTTTCCAAAACTTGTTTTGGTTTTTAGAATTTAGCTAGAAACTCCAATGTTTCCTAAAGTAAAATAGAAACTAATGTAGAAATTATAACTATTTAAAAAAGCAATCATGATAACTATTTGATTTTTAAAAATTATATTATTTTCTTGGAATTTCATCTTTTTTTAATAAAATATTTGATGATTTGGCTAAATTAACAATTACTATTTTTGGTTGACTTGAAAAATAAAAATTAGATAATAAAACAAGAAAAATCATAGATAAAAAATAGTATATCTATTTAAAAAATAATACAAACAAAAATTTAAAAAGTTATATTTGAAAAATCAAACACCAAAAATTAAATCTTTGGCCAAATGGAAAGCATTTTTTTTAATAAAAAAGCAGTTATTTTTAGTTTTCAAATCTGGTTAGGATAGGTGACATTAGTATTTATAGACTTAATTTATTAAAATAAAATATTTATATTTAACCGAAAAGAAAAAGAAAAGAGATGGCACATCACAAAAGGAAACTAACTACAAGTTAAAATCATGTTAAGAAATAATAATAAATAAATAAGAAGAAATAATTTCATGATGGAGATCGTACTTGAATGAAATTGTTGACGTGGCCATCTTTGTTGGGTGGAGTGACGGGCTCGCTTTCGTTGCACCTCCATTGACCATCAATGATATACTTGTATTCATATAGTCCTTCCTGTTAAACCAAAAGACAAAACAAATCCATCCTAATTCTTAGATTCATAGCCAAACTAAAATCATTACAAGAAACCAATAATAACCACACCACTAATTACAATTTACAGTTATGAAACATCATTAAATTTCGACACAGTGAATTGAAATAACCAATACTGTCATACCGCCAGTTCCTTGTTGAGAATCCATGCACCTCGTTCCTTGTCGAATTTTAATAGAACCCTCTGGGAAAAAAATTCCACAAATATAACAATATAAATACTTGTTACTAATCAAAGTTGTTGATAATTCTTAAGCTAAGGCCTAATAACTTTTATTAAATATACTAATCATTGAAGTTCGAAGCAGTATGGTTAAGTAGTTGCAAGTTGTGTGATTCAGATTGCACAGAAAATTCTTTTGCATGCTACAATGAATTAAAGCCATATGCAGATAGATACCTTTGAAAACTTTCATGTAATGCAGTATGCATAGAAACAGTATAGTTAAGGACAATGATTCAAAGGTTGATCCATGTACTTCTGACTAGCCTATAGAGATCTATATGACTTGTTCGATTTCGATACATTTACTGGTATCCGTACGAGTTGAAACTCTTCTTTTAATGCAAAACTCGGAGACTAAATATATCCAAAAGATGGAAAGGCAGCCTAAAGGCATTGGGGATGAGAGGTGCCTAAACCTAAGAAGAGGGAAACAAGAGAGAAGGCCACCAATCTAGAAAGGATGAAAGAGCAATGTGTTGTTACAAAAATAATTATTTTTCAAGAACTAACAAGCATTCCGTCTATATTTTGTTTAGTACCCAACAGTGGTCTAAGCCACCACTTGATACCTCTCAATTTAATGTTAAGGATTGTTAGGTGAGGAGTCCCACATCGGCTAATTAAGGGGTTGATCATGGATTTATAAGTGGAATACATCGAGTCCCACATCGGCTAATTAAGGGGTTGATCATGGATTTATAAGTGGAATACATCTCCGGAGAAACAAAAAGTAAAGTCACGAGAGCTTATGCCTAATTCCACAACTTCACACCATCCACAGGTAAAAAAAATGCCAAAAGATGGTCCAAATTCTTTCTAGGATATAAATAGCATCCAAACTACGTCGTCTATTCGTCGTCTATTCACCAACGGTGAGAAACGAAAGAAAGAAAGATAAAGTGGTTACCTGACCCCATCCAATATCAAGTCCAGATACCTCTACAATTGAGCATTGGTCATCTTCCCACGATAAAGTGATAGGCTTCTTTTTGAATCCCGAAAGCTTCAAGTAAAATACATCGGTCAATCACTTTCATAATACATCATAACAAAGATGATAAGATGTGAAGTCAGCTTTCTCAAAATTCATGTGGCGATGAAATTATTAAAAAAAAAAAAAAAAAAAAAAAAAAAAAAAAAAAGACAGTAGCTTTAACTCTTAAGGAATAAAACTTATGTCCATAATCAGCCTCTTGCCTTCATTACTCACAGTAACCAACCTCCTCTCCTCATTTGTGTAGGTTTTCATGGCTAAAATTAAATGCTGAAAAATATATCAAAATTAAAATTATAGAACAAGTTACGAAGTCAGCTAAGGAACTAACCCCCGGAACTCAATTAAAAAAGCAATGATCTTCAGCTTTGGGGATAGAAACTATTATGCAAATAAATAATGAAATATAAATAGTTATTTTATAAAATAAAAAAAAATAAAAAAAAGATGAAATATATATATACTTACAATATCAGCCGTTGAACTTTTAATAGCATCTATTTTTGGGAAGCATGGTCGTTTGCTCTGCAAAGAAAGCAAATCCAAGAACGTTCAGCAACATTAGAAGTACATAGTTTGAGATCAGTACTTTATGATTAACAAAAAGGTTGTAGCCGTGATTACAAGTCAAGAAACTAGTTGACACTTCGGTTAATACAATATTTATGATTAACAAAAAGGCTTATCGACTCCAAACAGAGTTGTAAATGTAATTTAGATTTTATTTTGGCTCTTTGTAATCTTTCAGTTTTATCGAGCTTGGTTTTTTATTATAAAAAAAATAAAAAAATAAAACTGGTAGATGAGGTTATGTAGATTTTGTATTGCAGTATGGTATGTAACTGAATTCCTATTATCCCAGTTCAGCAGAAAATAATAGAAACACGCGGAGTAAATCTAACCAACAGTAAGGTTTTTGAAACTGCTGTACTTTAAATGCACATGAGGGAAGTTACCAGCAGTAATTCTAAAGCCTCATTGAGCGTGTAGCCTTGAACCCAGAACATATAAGCCAGCTGTAGTTCATAAGATATTTCAAGAGTTGGTAAGAAACCAATCAAAGAATTATCAGTACATTTGATCAAAAAAATCTATCTGATAAGTAAGATTGTCTAGTTTTTAAGGTAGGATAACAATCTTTTTTTGTAAAAATACGATTACCTGACTTGACAATCCTACCTTAACATGCAATTACAAATACAGATACAATTCAATATGAATCTCATTTCACTGGCAGACCCAAGTTATATGGCTAGTTTTAAAATTTTAAAAAACTAAAAGATTTTTTGTTTATAAAAAACTACTGTACACGAACAGATTCCCAATCCTACCTTATTATTCAGATTAAAATGATGTTCACAATCAGACTTCATATGACAACAACCTCGGAAATATTTGCATGTAATATTTTGGATATCAATCTGACTTCAAGTTCTCGTCATTATAATAAAGACAATGGTTGGCAAAGCAAAGAAAACAAATGTATTTAATAGATGAAGAAATACACTTGTTAATTAAAATAAAAGGAACATACAAAGGTGCATTTGATGCTATGTAAGCACAGTTAATAAAACATTAACACTCCTACTGCACCTGAGTATCTCGAACATCTCCAACAAAAGCACAGAAATTTATGTCATGTACCCAATTATATAGTATAATACATCTTTCGGAATTAAAAGGAAAATGTTGAAATATCAGACAATTGCCTAAATATCAACGTGACAAGAGGAGAGTGACTAGATAGGGGCTGAAAGAAACAATGAAATAAAGACAAAAATAGCTGCACAAGTATGTTTATCTATACAAAAAACATGAATGAAGAGGTATATGGAACAGCACATAAAAACCAAGACACCTTTTTCACGAGATATTTTTATCTTTCATGCAATATTATACTCAGTGAAAATTCATTATATTCTGAATATATAATTTGTACAGTAGCATAATTTATTTCTAGAAGCAAGCTTATGTGCATACCGCAACAGCAGGAGCTCTTCCAAGTCCAGCAGTGCAATGTATATAAGTCACTCCACCGTTTTGGTTTACTGCTTTATGTAATTTGCTTACGACAGCTGGTAATCTTAGCCGTAGGTCAAATGCATCAAAATCCCTGTTGCATCACACTTTAACTGGCCATTGCAGAAAGCAAAATCCTCACATGCTTCAAAACATCATCATGCATGTGCGCTCATCTTTGAACGAGGTTGAGTGTGAATAAATTTATTTGGAATAATAAGCTAGAAACGTTCAAAAGCTGAGTTTAATTAAGATCAAATTCAAGCCAGAGTTTGATGAAATGATGTAAGATAATTTTTCTGGTGAGATGAGGAAATATTTTGAAGTTTGAGATAAGGAAATTGAAAACACACACTAGAGATAGCTTATCCGAGGAGATCCTTGATCAAACAACAAATATCTTAAGAGTATAGGTCAATGGTGGTAGATGAAGGAACAGGAAGTATACGAAAAATCTTGTTTACTCTAACACGTAAAGTGAAAAACATGTGCATATAATCTTTAGTTCAGAAGGTCAGACTAAAAATAGGTAGTTTCAAAATATACAAATAGAACTTCCTGTGCCATACTTAACTTTTTGAAATGTTTTATCAACATAATGTTGTATCATACTCTACTTATACTATCTTGCAAGATTACAAATTACAGTTATATGCTTTACAGATTTACAGCTTTCCATTAAAGTACAGTACA
Organism: Cucurbita ficifolia; assembly: GCA_033971965.1. Taxonomy (NCBI): domain Eukaryota; kingdom Viridiplantae; phylum Streptophyta; class Magnoliopsida; order Cucurbitales; family Cucurbitaceae; genus Cucurbita; species Cucurbita ficifolia. The sequence goes on from CM066979.1 coordinate 11,197,429, forward strand.
TTACAGGTCAAGATAACAAACAGCTTCTTACCTTATTTGAGCTCGCAAATGTTCGATATCATCAAACGTCTTTGTATACTCTATTATAGAACCAATGTCAACCCCAAAATATCTTTTCGATGCAGTGAAGGAAATTCAGCATTTCTTTACTTTATTGATGAAATCAATGAAGCTTTATTCAGTGAAAAATTAAGGAAAATATTGCTACTGAAATGGAATGTGGATACTCTAAATCTGGATCTTGCTGCAAGCAGAAAATTGTTTTAACTCCAATGCTGCGGAGCTTGTCAACATCCTCTTGAGTCTGAGATTCGTTAGGATTAGAATGAAATTGTAAGGGAGGTGGTGCAGAAAAATGTACTAGATGAAAAATGTCAAAAACAATGATCACCTGTAGGCATGACCCTACAATTAAATCTGGACGAATGAAGTTGTAGTTCATTCCCAGCTCATGTCTATATGTCAATACTATATCATAAAGGTCAAAAAGGAATCGGATTAGACAACCGAAGAATAAGAACTTAGAAAGAAACAATCTAAGCTCTAGTTTTATGGGCATAAAAACAGGCAGGTTAGATCATTCAGTCAGCGAACATCCACCTTTGAACTCAAATTTAAAGCATGTTGTGATTCTAGCACATTATAGAAAATCAAATTTCTTCTATATAAATTTCTAGTTAAATTCACACTGAACCATTTCTGAATCTGAATGAATTTAATCATGAAATTTTTGTAGCAGCACAGTTATTTTCCAGTTCAAAGTGGAGTTGCAGGATGATGGCTCTTACCAGCACCCATAGCTTCTGTCATGTTCTGGCTATATATCTCAGACTTTTCCTCCTCTTCCTCCTTTTCCCCTTTTTCCACGGCATAATCCACTTCAGCGCCACTTATTTCAGCACTTGATGTAGAGCCAGATACTGCCTATAGACAACAAATCATCATTTCAAATATTTATTGTTTATAACGACCAGTGACCTAAAGCTACCAAAACTACAGGTGATCAAACAGATTTATTTGCTGTAAGAATTGATACATTTCCTAAATTGAAAGATGATATATGCATACGCGCGCGCGCGCGCACACACACATATTCACAACGATGTTATGCCTCAAACAGAGCTAAAAATTCAATCGGAAAACTGTTTGAAGGAAATAAGCACTCATACGAAACTAACAAATCAATCGCAGTAAAACAATCTCATACAAATTCTCATAATCACTTCTAAGTCGCTAGCTACCTTCACGGAAGAACGTCGATGAAGATCGGTAAAGTTCCTCATCACCTGTATGAAGCAAAACAATCATTTTAACATTCGATAAAAATAACAGAGAGGCTGGATACAAAAACTGCAAATATAGAATGTAGCGCGAACGAGAGTACCAGTTTGCAGGGCTGGAACTCAGGCTTTCTCTGCCGGCATTTGAAGCTTCGCAGCGGCAAAGAAGATGATCTGAGAAAGAAAATTATAAGCATAGATTCGTATGAAATTGTTTCGAACCAGAAATGAATCGAAAAGTAGATGATGATTTCACATCAGAACGGACATTAAAAGATTTTGAAGACAATTCATGGTCGGATTGCGATCGTTCTCCGCCGCGGCAATAAAGCAAATAGGCAGATCTCTCTTGCACTGACTGAAACCTTGGACTTCGAAGAATCGTCGTCGATCGGTACCTTGATTCACTTTACGTACGCGCGCAGCATACTCTCTATCACGTTCCTGTGAATCACAGAGGATGTGTGTTTGCGTGTGATCATTTACGTTGATGATATTTATATGCTGGCATCTTACATGCATTCAATTTTCCCCCTTTTTCGCAAAATTGAATTTCCTTTTTGGAAAAATACTTTATAATTATCAGTCTAATAAATCTTAATTACTTATAATTAATCTTAATAAACAGTATTTTTTAGTTAAGCCTCTTTAGCTAGTCCAAGTAATTTTAATATCAAAATTAGTTAAATAATTATAATAATTTCTTACCAGAAAATAAACACTGTACAAATATTTTCAAATTTTACAGAAATAAAATTAGTGGAGAAAACTTTTCACAACGTCCATTTTTTACTGTTACAACTCACCCCGTATTTTTTTCCTTTTTCTTAGTCCTATTTTTAGCTCTTCCTTTTTTTAACCTCTGGTAAATATTTTAAATTTAAATTATAAGAGTCCATAAAGTTGAAGAGTATCGCCTAAAAAACGCTAGAATTTTAAAAATATATATTAAATAGGTTTATAGCGTTTTAATTTATAATTTTATAGGTCTAAAATTAAAAATATATATATATATATATATATATATATATATATATATATATATATATTTAAAGTATTTTAATTTTGTATTTAATATATATATTACCTATTTAACATTTTTTTTTAATTCAAGTTTTTATATTTAATTGTATTTATAAATAGTAAATAAATATATATATTAGATGTTAGGGAAGAAATTGGATCATAAGAACAAACATAAATATTCAGAAAATTAATGGTAAAATATTATTTAAAAAAAAACTAACACGGAATAAAACGTGTGAAAGAAAATCGGGCCACCGAACACGAGAGCAGCAAGAAAGTCAAGTTCCTTGGTTGACTTCCTATGGAATGTGCGCTCGAATACAACATTATAATAACATAATTCTAATTTTTATAATTATAGAACCGAAATTCTAATCTATTTAATTTAATTAATTTATTTCATGTAAGTGTTACAATTCCTTATAAATTTAAATTTCGATTATTTTAAAATAGTTACTTTTAATCACTTCCGCTCCACTAGAGAGTTTATGAATAGTTAGTATATATCTTAACCTTAACTCTCGTCGTTAGTTTTGGGTTTAAACATAGTATATAACTAATTACAAATTAATTGAACTAATCTAAATAAGCCTCGTGATTATAATAATTATAATATTATTTAGATTAATAGTGTAAGATTCTTTAACAAAAGCCCATTGGGCGTAATGGAAAAATAAGAGAGGGCGAAAAAGCCCGTGGATTCTGAAATTGCCATCTAATTATAATTATTGTCCAAAAAAAAAAAAAAAATTATGTCCTACACTTTAGTAATTGTATTATTATTAATATCAACTTTAATTATTTAATTATAAAATTTAATAAGTATATCATATTTAATTTTGTGTAAAGGCCCAAACCCGCCGATAACATATATTATGCTCTTTGAGTTTTCCCTTAAAGTTTTTAAAACGCGTCTAATAAGAAGAGGTTTTCACATCCTGTAAAATTTGTTTCGTTCCCCTCCCCAACCGATGTGGGATCTTACAATCCATCCTCATTCGAGACCCAGTGTCCTCGCTAGCACTCGTTCCCTTCTCCAATCGATGTGGGACTCCCCATATCTACCCCCTCCGGGGTCCAACATCTGGTGCTGGCACACCGCCTCGTCTCCACCCACTCTTCGGGGCTCATCCTTCTCACTAGCACATCGTCCGATGTATAGCTCTAATGACGATCTAAGCCCACCACTAACAGATATTGTCTTTTTTAGCTTTTTCTTTCGAGTTTCCCCTCAAAGTTTTTAAAACGCGTCTACTTGAGAGAGATTTTCACACGCTTATAAAACATGTTTCGTTTTTCTCCCCAACCAATATGAGATCTCACTATTTGGTTTCAGAACCACTTAATTATAAGCCTACTAATTTGTACTTCAAGCAAACTTTTTTTTTTAAATTGACATTCAAATGATTTTTTTTTTAAATTTATAGCGAAAAAATATATTTTTCAATAATAATATTGGCCTATGTTTTTTACCATTCATGCGAAAGTGGGTGCTCACTTGGCTCAATAACATTTGTTTGTTCCACCTACCTCTCCCCGATTAGTTGTTAGGTATGTTAGTGGAAGCCCTCTTTAAAGGAAGCTATTGAAGCATACAGTCCAACCAAAAAATAATAATAAATTAAAGTTAAATTATAAAAAAAAAACCAACAAATTATGGGATTAATTTCAATTATGCCCCAATTTTAAATATTTCCATTTTACCCTTCGAATTTATGAAGAGTTTTTATTTTTTTTATTTTTTGTTATATTAATGGAAGGAAAATGCCTTATTTGTATTTATATTACTAATTATGTAAATATATGTCTTTTTTAAAAATAATAAATATTTTATTCACTAAATTATATTTCTACGCAATGAATATTATGAAATAAAAATATAGGGATATTTTGGTAAATTAGTTCGGTTTAATTCATGGACCATGGACAATAAGAAACTTTAAATTAATGGTATATACGAAACCTCTTTAAAAATAATTATTAAATTATCATTAAGACTTTCAAAAAAATTATTATTTAGACTAAGTTCTCGTAAATGTATTTACTATATATAGAATAAAGTTTATGAAACTATTCATTAAACTTTAATTTATAAAACTATAAAAGACTACATTTTAATTTTTCCCTAAAAATAAATAATTTAACAAAAATAGCCAAAAATACGTGGGGTCGTGTGAGAAATTGATTTAATTTTATTTTTAATATTTTTTACCAGCCTTTTTCCTTTTACCTTTAATCTTTGAATCTTCCGCTGTCACGTGACGGGATTGGCTTTTTCTTTGAATCTGCCACCGCAAATAGACTACACGAAACCCAACCAGACAAATTTGCAGCCGTTGGATTTCAAATTCCCAGCCGCCCATCACGATACAGGCACGCTCCCAACCATGTGAGACAGTTTTTTTTTTTTTTTTTTTTTTTTAATTAATAGTTTTTTCTTTTATTTATAACAACGTTTAGTTATTTAAAATAATAATACTTTGATAATTTGTCATAGTATATATTATTTTAGATCAAATTGCCCTCTGAACTTTTAGATTTTCTAATATTAATTACATTAATGATTTTTTTTTGTTTTATTTATAGTGAGTAAATGTTTTAACTCCCTAGGAACTATACTAGTTATTAATGAGTAATAATTTGGTGTGATATAACCTATCAAAGATTATATATTAAAATGTGTAGAGTATATTAAATATAGTTTAATGAGCTCGAAATTTGCTTGTTCTATAACCTTGACTGTCGGCGTGTTTAAAAGGTTCGACTGAAAAAAAACATAACCAACTTAACTCGAATTATTAAAATTGAGTTGAATCTTATTTTGTTTATCCAAAGCTGCTAATATGAACCAAGATATCAATCATGCAATATAAATGATACGAAATAAAGTGTTTTAATCATATCATAAAGATTTTATGGCGTTTTATTGTATTTTAAAATTTTAAAGAATTATTTTTAAGATTATAAGTTACATTTAGATAGTCGTCATTATGATATTGATCACCATGAAAATTACAATATTTCAATTAACCATGTATTACTATAAGGTTTATTTCCAAGGTTATAAATAGTAGATTTTTTATATAAAAAATGAAGTTTACATATTATGCTTTTTTTTTTTAGTCATAATATGGTTCCTTTGCATTTTTTGTGTTTAGATTTGCATGATAGAGTCATTCAAGCAGTATCGACCAAGCTATTTTGTGGATTACTTTGAATCACGAGTTTATAAATAAATTTTCTTTACTTTTGATTTTGATCATTAAGATAATCTGTTCCAAAACTTTCTCTTAGGTTGATTCTTTATCGTTTTTGGAGTTCTTTGATAATTTCGATTTATAAAAATCTCGTTCATAAATAAGGGTTTTAGCTCAAATCTCAAGAGTTTCATATCAATAAATTTTAAGAAATACATAAACCTATCCATCGCCTTGAGCGTGCGTGCGTGCATGTATATATATATATATATATATATATATATATATATATATATATATATATATATATATATATATCATTTTTTAGATTGAATGGGTCTATCTAGAAAAGGGAATAGGTTCAACTGTTTTAAAATTTTGTTTTATTATTTTATTATATATATATATAATTAAAATTTCAAAATCAAATGAAAGGAGCAATTTGAATAGTTCGAAGGTGAGGTTCTCATGTAATCATTTCATAAAAACAAAATATCAAATTGTCGTGCGGATCTATCAACATGGCCGCACCATTGACAACCAATTGCTCAATTATTTTCAATTATTTTTTAGTTTAATTTAATTTAATCAATTCATTAATTATTGATCATAGTATTTTTAATTTCATATTAAAAAAAATGTTTTCAGGTTCTTTTAATGTCATTTTATAAATAGTTTTTTTATGGGACATTCATTTAATCAACTGCCAATTTACAGGCTAGCCTAACTCGCAAGACGTGCACGCACGTGCCACATAATTTTTTTTAAGGAAAAAAATATATTTTTTTTGTTATGAAATCTATTAAAAATTTTCATATATTTAAAAGAATTAATTAATTTAGAATAAGAGATAGTTATATTTTGCTTTGCAAAAGTGTGTTATTATATTTGTCGGTATCACTTAATTTTATTTAATTACATCTATCTTAATTAATCTTGAGTTAATTTTAGTTCGGTAGATTAGTCATATATTATTATTTCATAATTCAATTTTCAACTCATAACATTATTGAATTACAATTATATAACAATTATACGTTTAGAATTTAACTTTCGGACCAATTTGAGTATAGCTTAGTGAATATACAGATTATAGTATCTCCTTATTAATTTGATACAACAAAAAACGGAAAAATCATTTAATGATCAAGTCCAACTACATGGAACTAGTTAAATAAGAGAGAAACGACACCACATTTCATTACGATCGTTGGCTTTCAGGGAGTTAAATGATTTATTTCGAAATTTTAATTAAATAATTTTATTTATTAATACAAATTTTCATTTAATAAATACTCTCATGGAGAATGATTATTTAAAAAAAAATTCTTCAACCTCGTATATATCTAGTCACAGTGTTCAATTTCAAATAATATATATAAAAAACAACAATAATAATTATAAAAAAAAGATGAGTAGGACGAGGATGGAGAGCGAAATATGGGTTAAGAAATATTCTTTGTAAGTCCATTATTACGTGACATCGATTAATACAATTAAATAGGTATAATGTTTATAACTATCTCAAAAATATTATATTAATTTAATAAAAATACTCATCATTTTTGTAATTTATCTTAAAAAAACAATTTTTTTTTAATGTCTGGAAAAAATACTTTTAGAGGCAAAAGTTTAATGTATATTTATTTTATTTTTTTTCCTTTTTTCTTGGAAGGAAAGGCTCCCTCTGAAGGACACGTGGCAGCGTATTACAGGCTTAAAAATAAATAAATAAGTAGCCAAAAAAATATTGATTATATTCACGTGGTAGCAAAAACAAATTCAAATCCAGATCATCAAATTTTAGCTTTATTTTAAAGGCGCATTAAAAATTAAAAAAAAAAAATATAAAAAAAAAACGACAAAAAATCCACGAAATCTGGCCATCCCTAATACTTTATGTAAGTCAGACCCTCTTGGTAATATAGATTACATACCATAAACACTTTCCCAAAAAACCACTAGCAAATGTCGTGGTAATGATGGCAACTAGAGAAAAAAGAAAATAAATGATGGAATCCTAATTTCGTCATTTTTTATTCTTTGTTCTTAATTTTAGTATTTTAAAAAATTAATTTAATCGTATAATTTATAATCTCACAGAGGTAATTCTACCGTGCGTGATTAATTTAAAAGAGTGGATTTCACGATCTCTAATTTAAATATATTTGATAGATAAAACACAATTTTTGAAATAACGAAAAAAAGTAATAATTGGTGGAATAGTCAAAATAAAAAAAAGGATTTATTCGATGCTCGAGTGTACATGAACGAATTGATATCGTGAAAATGATTATGATATAGAATGATCGAGAAATGTTTAAAATAATTGAGATTACTACTTATACTAATAAAATACATATTCAACTGCAAAAAATGTTGAAATGACTCATTATTGTCAGAGACAATATTCACTCTTGAAAACAATTCAAAACAATTAAGTAATTAATCGAATCACAGTGTATGCAGAAGAATAAGAATGTTTAAACCATCATATGCCAAATTTAAATTACAGATCCTCCTAATAAAAATCTTAAATATGAGATATTATTATAAATGGGTATAAATTTTTTGTTTGTCTCACTGCATCCTTTTTTTAGTTGATCTTTCTATTACATATAAAATAACGTTACATTAATAAAAAAAAATACTTATAAATTTTCTATTTATCTAAAAAAAATTATAATTTTTTAAATTTTTTGGTATTACTAAAATTGTTAATATATTATTTTTTTTTATAAAAATACCCTTAAATTTTAAAAAGTTTCATCGAGATCCTTCAAACTTAAAAAAAAAAATTTTAAAAAATGCACACAAAAATTTACCTTTTACATTTATAAAAAAATATATATATAAATTTTTTAATGACATTTTTGAAAATTCATATGTATTTTTTAAACGTGGTACTAACCGTACAAATAATTTTGAAACTATTTAAAAAGTTTTAGGGTATTTTAAAAATAAAGTATTAATCGTTACCAATTATATTTTTGAACTTAAAAAATATTTTTTTAGATTTTTTAAAAAATTTATAGCAAATTCTTATTAATTTAGAACCCATAACACTTATTACTATTTTAAAAAAAATATAATTTATAGATTAAAAAAATAGTATCGTAAAAATATGATATAAATATTATATTTCATACTTTAAAATTTACAAAACGATCAAATTTAAAAGTAAAAATTTAGAGTGTGTACGTTAACTATTTATTTTTTTTGAAAATCAAGTTAATCAATTACTAATTTTACCTACAATTTTTTTAATTATTACTTTGCTATCTAATCACCAACTAATTAACAACTTGGGTAGGTATTAGCAGCCGTTTCCAACTTTTTACACCTATTTTAAAAATCGAAGTAAAATTTTAAAAATAAAAAAAAATTGAATATTTCTTTTAATATTGGCTAATCATTTAAATTATATAATTTAATGTAGTTTGAAACTGGATTACATCTTGAATTAAATTGAGATAATTTATTAATATTAGATGTCAATCTATATATAACTCATCAATCAAGTCATTTAATTTTTTCAAGATCAACGGTTTAATTTTTTTTAAATCTAAATGCTCATTCAAATAAATAATTTAAAAATCTTATTAGTCCATTAATATTTGTAAATTATAAAATTGACCAATTTAAAAATTAATGCTATTAAAATGATTATTGCCGTCTTATTCAATAATTAAAAGAAATTATTAATTTATAAACAATAATTTACATGATGAGCGCATTAATTTGCTAAAATACAGTCATAAATTTCAGCTGGGGTGAATTTAGAAATAGTCTAACCCTAGGGGCCATTTTGAAAAAACTCAATCATGCATTCATGTGTTGCTGCTGACGTCTTAACACACGTGCCTAGCCTTGCACTCGTGTAACGCTGGAGACGGCGAGTATCGATAAATCCCCAAACGCGGACAAATCAAACCCACCGTCGCATGAGCAAAGCCAGCTTTGGAAGAATCATTAATTCTTCTCTCTTCTCTCTATGTTTAATTTATTGAGAGGAAAAAAAATAATAAATTATAATAATAAATAAAAGCTCAAATATATTTGTTCAACGATTTACTCATTCCCCATTTTCGAACTCGCCATTCTCCGATTCACGAAAGCGACCACGGCGTTTTTCCGTTGACTCCGCCAAAAACCCAAACAGCAATTCTAACAAATCCAAGGAAAAAACAGAGGGGGTTTTGTGTTGTAGAAATGCCGATGAGAGTCCGTCGTCGTTGTTCCGGCGATGGGGTGGCGGTGTGAGATCTCACCGTCGACGGAGAGGCCCCTTTGACTCATCTTGGGGCTCATTTCCGAGATGGGTTCGAGTCCAATTGGGGTCGGTGCGAGTGGAGCGGCGAGTAATTGCGTTGTAGATGGTAGCACAGGGGCTACAGGCGGCGGCGGAGGCGGAGTTGGCGGCGGCGTAAATGGTTCCGGCAAAAGCTGCGGTGGCGGATGGAAGTGGCAACAGAGACACCTCCGTCTGGTCTCTTCAGGGTTCGTGTTTTTCTTAGGATGCTTTGTTTTGTTGGGATCGATTGCTACACTTTACGCTTGGTTAGCTTTTACCCCTCAATATGTCCGTACGGCCGGCGGCGTTTCATCGCTTGGATGTCAGGAAGATAATGAAGGGTCTTGGTCTATTGGGGTTTTTTATGGCGATTCTCCTTTTTCCCTTAAACCCATTGAAACGGTGAGTTTTTGATGAATATGATGGATTATTATTGACAATCCTTTTGCTAAATGGGGTTTTAATTGTGTGCAGGCGAATGTATGGAGAAATGAAACTGCTGCTTGGCCAGTGGCTAATCCTGTAATCACCTGTGCTTCAGTTTCTAATGCTGGTTTTCCCAGTAATTTTGTTGCAGACCCGTTTCTTTTCGCTCAGGTAACTTACTTTTTTGCTGTGGTTCTTGAATTTGTGTTGTTCATTAGCTTACAATTCTATTGCATTTTGATTGTTCTTGAGCTCCTTCAGTCCAACTTTTCATGTTTTTCTATCATCCTGTTTAAGTTTGGTACCCATTGTTTAATAGGATGAACCCCGAGTTGTTTTCGAAAAAACAAATGAATTCGAGCGGTGGATGCGATCATATAAGGATTCCTTGTCGTTGAAATAATGTAACCGTTCAAGCCCACCGCTAGTAGATATTGTCCGCTTTGGCTCGTTACGTATTGGCGTTAGCCTCACAGTTTTAAACGCGTCTACTAAGGAGAGTTTTCCACACCCTAATAAGGGATGCTTTGTTCCCCTCTCTAACCAATGTGGGATCTCACAATCCACCCCCTTTGGGGCCCAACGTCCTCGCTGGCACACCTCCCAGTGTTTGGCTCTGATACCATTTGTAACAGCCCAAGCCCATCGCTAGTAGATATTGTCCGCTTTGGCTCGTTATATATCGCCGTCAGTCTCACGGTTTTAGAACGCGTCTGTTAGGGAGAGGTTTCCACACCCTAATAAGGGATGCTTCGTTCCCCTCTCTAACCAATGTGGGATCTCACAATCCACCCCCTTGGGGGCCCAGCGTCCTCGCTGGCATACGGCCCGGTGTCTTGTTTTGATACCATTTGTAACAGCCCAAGCCCACCGCTAGTAGATATTGTCCGCCTTGGCTCGTTATGTATTGCCGTCAGTCTCACGGTTTTAAAACGCGTCTGTTAGGGAGAGGTTTTCACACCTTTATAAGTAATGTTTCGTTCTCCTTTCCAACTGATGTGGGATTTTACTAATAAAGAGGGGAATATGCATTTCTAAGTTCTGGATTATTTTCTTTCTCTGTTATCTTATGGATAAATATATTAGGTTTTGTTCCAAAAATGATCTATCTTTTGTCCTAGCTTGTAAAAAAAATTCTTCATGAAGTTTTAAAAAATTGTTGTGGTATCCCTATAGCACTTACTCCCGGTAATTATATTGAAGTACAAAATTGGTTGAAATAGAAGCTGATTCGATGAGATCGTTAGTCTTGGATGAATTCTCTTGAATGGAAAGGGGTCGATCGAGAGAGATTTGGCAGAGTATTTGAGGGCAAGAAAGATTTAAACTAATAGATATAATGAAGTAAACCATATGTGAAACTTGACCCCGCTCACTAGCTTCGAGTGGGTAGTTTAATACTCGTAGGTATTCATGGGGATGCTAATATTCTTCCTAGATAGCGTAACTTTGATTATTGCTGCTACACACGAGTTGATATTCTTTGCTTAACGTGTAGTGTAAGTAGTTCTAGAGGCTTATCGTGGCATAATTATAACGTAGCCGTGATATTATAGGTCTTCGGTTGTGATAAATGAACTTCCATTATGTCAAATTAAAAGAGGCTAGAAAGAAAGGAAATATTTCAAACAAAAGTCATATGTGCTATGTATTAGGTTGGGTGACTTTGAATTTAGCTGCTATGGCATACTTTTTGTTACCAAACTGTTTGTAGTTCGGCTCGAACTCTGGTTCAACACGTAATTTTTGTTGCAATAGTTCGGTGCTGCCTAAATTAACATTATAAAACGTGCAAGATTGAGGATCTTGAAGCTATTGGATTTACTATTTACCTATTGTGATTTTTAGTGTCGGGTAATATTGGTCTCTGAAAAAGAGCCCCACAAACCATGTGAGGTCCCACATCGGTTGGAGAGGGGAACAAAGCATTGCTTATAAGGGTGTGGAAACCTCTCCCTAACAGACGCGTTTTAAAATCGTGAGGCTGATGACGATACGTAACGGGTCAAAACGGCCAATATCTGCTAGCGGTGGGGTTGGGCTATTTCAAATGGTATCAAAGCCAGACATCAAGCAGTGAGCCATCGAGGATGTTGGGCCCCCAAGGGGGTGGATTGTGAGATCCCACATCGGTTGGAGAGGGGAGCGAAGCATTGCTTATATGAGTGTGGAAACCTCTCCCTAACAGACACGTTTTATAACCGTGAGGCTGATGGTATGTAACGGGCCAAAGCAGACAATATTTGCTAGCGGTGGGCTTGAACTGTTACAAACCAACATGGGTTCTTTTAGCGTGCTTTATCCTAACTCATATAATTTATCCTAGGAGGTCACCCAACATAGAATTTATCCAAGCCAAACATGCATAACTTTGGAGTTCCTACGATTGAGCCACCAAAAAAGAAAGGTGCACCATATTAGTATAGGTAGCAACTATTAGTTCTTTTAAGCATCTCATAACCATCCTATCTTCAAGACCACTCATTCAGATGCAGTCTCGGTTCATTCATGTACCTCTTGTTTACTCGACCGTCGTAGATTTGCATTCAAATTTGATATTAGATTCAACACAGATGGTTTAGAAGACCGTGAGATCTCCGCCGTCTATTTTGGAGTATTTATATCACTGCAAATATTTACGCTCGTAATTTTTGATTAGAATAGAAAGTTGAAGAAATTTATAACAATTTTCTTTACACTTTATGGAACACTGATAATGGTCGTCGAAATTATTTTCTTTACACTTTGTGGTTCATATGAGCAATAAATAGTTGAATTATTTCTTCGATGAATCACGTTCCACTCTTATTCTTTCTTATGAGCATATTGACTCTTTTCACGAACGAATCGATCTTACTCGCAGGGAGATGTTATTTACTTATTTTATGAAACCAAGAATTCGGTATCTTTGCGAGGAGATATAGGCGTTGCGAAGAGCGTTGACAATGGAGCAACATGGCAGCCTCTAGGTGTTGCTTTGAATGAGAAATGGCATCTCTCTTTTCCATTTGTCTTTGAACACCTTGGCAAGGTAAGAGACTCACCCTTTATTTTCTTCTTCCTTTTACTTTTTTGTTGGTAGCCGAGATTTTGGGTTCGAGCTTCGGGTTCAAAACTCGATACCTTAAAATTCTTTGTCTCCCAAAACTGCGGTCTTCAGTTGTCAGTGTTGCGATTACGGTCTTTTGGGCGTTCACGTAGCTCGCAATAGAGGCTGTGGCTCTATGATTCAGAAGATGCTCTAGAATTTGGTGGCCAGCTTGTTTTTTTCCCCCCTGTTTTGTGGAGCTTTTGGTTCGAGAGTAGAGCGGTAAAGAGGTCTTGGTAGGACGTTTAGGAGGTCGTTAGGTTTAATGTTGTGTCGTGGGCGTCTGTCCATCGGACTTTTTTACTTCTAGGAATCTTAGTTAGTTGTTTGATTCCTCTTGTGGGTTTCTTTTCTGTCTACCCGTGCACAATCTTTCGTTTTTTCTTAATGAAAGCTCGATTTTTTAATAATGATGATGGACACCGTGTCCATGCAATCGAATCACGTGCAAATTTTTTTGATAATTTGTCGATTATTTCTCGCAGATATACATGATGCCAGAAAGCAGTCGGAAAGGAGAAGTTCGCCTTTATCGGGCTGTTAGTTTTCCGTTGAAATGGGAATTGGATAGAGTTATTCTCAAGAAGCCCCTTGTTGATTCAGTCATCATCAATCACAATGGTATGTACTGGCTTCTAGGGTCGGATCATAGTGGGCTCGGTACGAAAAGAAACGGCCATTTGGCGATATGGTATAGTAGCTCGCCCCTTGGTCCTTGGAGGCCTCACAAGCGGAATCCTATCTATAATGTGGATAAAAGCTTCGGTGCTCGTAATGGAGGCAGACCGTTCTTTCACGACGGTAGCCTTTATCGTATTGGTCAAGATTGTGGTGAAACTTATGGCAAGAAAGTTCGTGTTTTCAAGGTCGAAGTTCTTACAAAAGATAGATATAAGGAAGTAGAAGTTTCGTTGGGCTTAGAAGAACCCGTTAAGCGTCGTAATGCTTGGAATGGCATTCGCTACCACCATGTCGATGCCCTAAAGCTTAGTTCTGGTCAATGGATTGGGGTGATGGACGGTGATCGGGTACCCTCGGGTGATTCAGTTCATCGATTTTTACTCGGTTGTGTTGCATTTGCTGTGGTTGCAGTTCTTGTTTTGTTACTTGGATTGCTACTCGGAGCGGTGAACTGCATCGTTCCCATGAATTGGTGCATTTATACTTCGGGAAAGAGAAGTGATGCAATCTTAACATGGGAAAAGTCGAACTTATTTTCGTCGAAAGTGAGGCGATTCTGTAGCCGTGTGAACCGAGCACCTTCGATCCTTCGAAGTTGGGTGAAATCTAATACGTGCACTGGCAGACTTGTTCTTGCTATTTTATTTGTTTTCGGAGTTGCACTCATGTGTACTGCAGTGAAATATATATACGGAGGCAACGGTGCCCAAGAAGCTTACCCGTTTAAAGATCACTACTCTCAGTTCACGTTACTCACGATGACTTACGATGCTCGCCTTTGGAATTTGAAAATGTACGTAAAGCACTATTCTCGATGCTCGTCTGTTCGAGAGATCGTCGTGGTATGGAACAAGGGAACACCTCCAAAATTGAGTGATTTGGATTCAGTTGTGCCAGTTAGATTCAGAATAGAAGAGAAGAACTCGCTCAATAACCGGTTCAAGTTGGATCCTTTGATAAAAACTCGAGCCGTTTTGGAGCTCGACGATGACATCATGATGACTTGTGATGATGTCGAGCGAGGTTTTAAGGTATGGCGTCAACACCCCGATCGCATCGTGGGCTTCTATCCCCGACTTGTTAACGGAAATCCTTTGCAATACAGAGCCGAGAAATACGCTCGAACTCATAAAGGATACAATATGATACTTACAGGGGCAGCTTTCATTGATAGTCAATTTGCTTTTCAAATGTACTGGAGTGCAGCTGCTAAGCCGGGTCGGGATATGGTCGATAAGATTTTTAACTGTGAAGACGTTTTATTGAATTTCCTGTATGCCAATGCTAGCTCGTCTCAAACAGTAGAATACGTGAGGCCAGCTTGGGCGATCGACACGTCGAAGTTCTCGGGTGCTGCTATCAGCAAAAATACACAAGTTCATTATCAGCTAAGAAGCGACTGTCTCAATGAATTCTCTAAGTTGTATGCAAATTTGGCTGCTCGGAAATGGGGATTCGACGGGCGCAAAGATGGCTGGGATTTGTAACCACCCCCGACGTAAGCGTTTCTCCGAAACAGGTCTTCGACGTATCTTCAACACTGCTAGTTCTTTCTCTTCTTAGTTGTTTTAAGTGAACTTCCAATGTTGATCTCTCCTCCCCCTTGTGAATTTAGTTGGGGAGTTTGGATATCTATAGTTTCAGTCAGTGAGATGTACATTGCTCGTTCATGGTTCGTTTCGTTTGTCTCGAAAACCGATTCCACTTAGTGTATGCTAGATCATGTTCCTAAATGGCTGAGACGTTCGACACCTCACCATCTCGACGACGCTCGTAGATCAGCTCGTTTCACTTCTCGGGTATTCCGTTACTTGTTGTAGCTGTACTTACAAAAAGGTAAAGGGTTAGCTCTGAATTATTATGGAAGGAAAAACACTACCTTTTTTTTTTGTTAGAAAATTTAATTTTCACTTTCTTTTTTGGGTAGACATACTTAAATTAGTGTCTAGATGTCCAATTTTTATGAATGTATTGTTTGATTCATCACCGAGCTCGCTCTTAACGTCGTGTCTATTTAGTTCTTGTGGGCATAACCGCTCTCTTTTCATTCGGACACTCTATCTCACTGTGGCCATCCTGATGGAGAAGATTACTGGGCCACTCTCGGTTCACTCCGGTTGCCATCTATGGATGTCCGGGTTAACCCAATTGTACGGTTCAACTACTTTAGTAATTCGAGTGATGTGGAGCGGTGTGTGAATGACACCCAGAAGAAGTTTTCCGATTGCCATCCACAAATGCCAGGATTAACCCAATTGTACGGTTCAACTACTTTAGTAATCTGGGTGATGTGGAGCAGTGTGTGAATGATACTCGCAAGAAGTTTTCCGGTTGCCATCCACAGATGTCAGAATTGACCAAATTATACGGTTCAACTACTTTAGTAATTCGAGTAATGTAGAGTGTTTTGTGAATGACACCCACAAGAAGTTTTTCGGTTGTCATCTACGGATGTCTGGGTTATCCCAATTGTACGGTTCAACTACTTTAGTAATCAGGGTGATGTGAGTAGCGTGTGAATGCCACCTGCAAGAGGTTTTTCGGTTGCCATCCACGGATGTATGGATTAACCCAATTGTACGGTTCAACTACTTTAGTAATTCGAGTAATGTAGAGCGTTGTGTGAATGACACCCACAAGAAGTTTTTCAGTTGTCATCTACGGATGTCTGAGTTATCCCAATTGTACGGTTCAACTACTTTAGTAAACCCGAGTGATGTGGAGCGGTGTGTGAATGACACCCACAAGAAGTTTTTCAGTTGCCATCTACAGATGTCAGGGTTAAGCCAGTTGTACAGTTCTCAACTACTTTAGTAAGTCAGGTGATGTGGAGCGGTGTCTGAATGACACCCACAAGAAGTTTTTCGGTTGCCATCAACGAATGTCAGGGTTAACCCAATTGTACAGTTCAACTACTTTAGTAATTTGGGTGATATGGAGAGCGGTGTGTGAATGACACCCGCAAGAAGTTTCTACATCGAGATTTAGATTATACCTTTCTAGTTAGCTCAGATCTTCAGCGTTAACCGAACGTTTCCATGATATGTTCGTTAGCCTATCTGGTTGTCAATCACATCATACCCGTCGTACCAAAAACTTTAGTATAATTTATTCTCTTAGTTAGTGCATTTATTGTGTGTGTATTATGTGATGGTTTTCTCTTTTTATTTATTGATATTTTGACTGTAAAGTAAAAGTTGGATATGGGTTGAAGGGAAATTGATGATTCCATTGCTTTTGAGGAGAGCCCACCACAGACCCCAGAAGAACAACTTTACAGTGTAAGAATGGGAAAACAAACAAATAAATAAATAAATAAATAAATAAATAAATAAAACACACATGGGCCAGCCTTATGCTGTTTGTTTGTGGGGACCACAGTGAGCAGCTGAGAATGCTCCTTCTTTTTAACAGTCCTCTCGACATGGAGATGGAATGGGATGAAGGAGAAGAAACCAGCCCATATGGGGCAAACTTTTATGGGTTGCTTGTGGCCCCCAAAATTCTGAATTATTTCCATATCTTGTCCCTCTCATCGTCTATCAACGACGACCGAAAACGTGCTTAATCAACTATGCAATTCGAGTATAAGTCAGTTAGTATAAATATCTATCTCTATCTTATTGAGTCGGAGCTCGGTTAAGCTAGTAAGCTATTGACTAAAAGTACGACTCCTTCAACCACGAGCTCAGATGTTCTGATATCTCATGCCAATTTGAGTATACGTTAACTAATATAAATATTTATTTCTATCTTCTTGAGTTGGAGCTCGGTTAAGCTAGCAAGTTATCAATTGAAAGTACGACTCCTTCAACCACGAGCTCAAATGTTCAACTATGCCAATTTGAGTATAAGTCAGCTGATATAAATATTTATCTCTATCTTCTTGAGTTGGAGCTCGGTTAAACTAGCAAGCTATTGATTAAAAGTACGACTCCTTCAACCACGAGCTTAGATGTTCTGATATTTCATGCCAATTCGAGTATAAGTCAGCTGATATAAATATCTATATCTATCTTATGAGTCAGTGCTCGGTTAAGCTACTAAGCTATCAACTAAAAGTATGACTTCTTCAACCACGAGTTTATATGTTCAGATCAACTAACAGTACGACTCCTTTAGCCACGAGCTTAGATGTTCAGATATCTCATTTTACGGGTGGAACTAAAAAAAGATCTTGATTTTTCATTTTATAAGTGTGTAGTAGATAAGAACTCATAGGCTAACGTTTTTTTATGTTTATATATGTAATTTCTTGATAATTTGACGGAGTTTTTGTTGCATATTAAAACTATTAATTAATTAACTTATATTAAGTTAGGATGAAATTGAAAAAGAAAATAACTCATTATTTGATTTATTTGATGAACCACACCTAATTTAGACATTTTTTTAATTATAAAATTTATGGGTAAATTATGAATGAAGGAAGAAATAACACATCAACCCCCTTACTTAAAAAAGAAAATAAAATTTTAAATATTTAAATTATATATACGAAAAAAAGTAAAGAAATAAATAACTATTTAAGAAATATGCTAATATTAGAACTTGACTACTTTTAGCTTAAAATAATAAATAAATTAAAAAAAAAAATCCAACAAGTCTTGAAATGACACCTTTTGAATTAGTTAAGAAACAGCCCACCTTATAAAAGAAAACATCGTATAAATTTATAATTTTTTATTTGTTTATTTGTTTATTTATTTTATTTTTGAGAGTTGTTATTGTGGTGCTGCCAAGTGCCCAATTCTCATATGCCCTTAGCCTTCTCTACCCCACATTGTTCCACTGGATAGGTCGTTTAGAGAGAGAAACAACGGGCAGTAACCCTCCAAGTTTAGGGCAATGAAGAGAGAGAAAATTGGAATGAAATTGAAATCCAGTCCCCATTGTGCTTTAACTTCTCTCTTCCATGAAAATTTCCCATATTCTCTCTCTCTCTCTCTCTCTCTCTCTCTCTCTCTCTCTCTCTCTCTCTCTCTCCTCCATTTCTTCCCCCAAATCCAAATCCCCAAATTCCTCTTAGCTTATTACCTTTTCTAGGGTTTTCAAATTTTATGTTTACAGGTTAACCTCAAAATTTCTGAATTTTTTTATTTTTTTTTAAATAAAAATAAATTTATATAACTCTGATCGAATTTCTGCCTTTTTTTTTTCATTTGTTCTTGTTGTTTCTGTTGACTGTATTGGGTGGCTCTGTGCCCAAGAACAGAGGCTTTCTAGAGAGAGAAAAGAGGAATTATTGGGGGGAGTCTAGAGAGAGAAAGTGGGTGATTAATGTAGGGAAGGAAAAGGAGGGGGAGGGGGCTTTTGAAGATAAGAGATGTTGGCAATGGAGAAGGATTTTGATGCTAAGTTGATGATTCAGAATCAGGGAAATGCTTCTAATGGCGGCGGCAATGTTCATAGATCCAACAGCTTTGCGTTTCGTGCTCCTCAGGAGAATTTTACTATCCAGGATTTTGAATTGGGGAAGATTTATGGCGTTGGTTCATATTCCAAGGTAATTTTGTTGCTAAATTTATTGTTTAATTCGTTTTTTAATTTAATTGTTGTCTTGTTTTTGTTCTGTTTCTGGATAATCTCTGTTGAATTCGTTTTGATTTCTACATGGATGGAAATTATTGTAATCGGAGTAGCTATGTTCTTGTTCCAGAATTGAACTAATTTGGCAAAAAATGGGGTTAGAAATGATCTAAAATCGCTTAAAATTCGTATAAACGGAGCTAGATTGTGAGATCCCACATCGGTTGGGGAGGAGAACGGAACACCCTTTATAAGGGTGTGGAAACCTCTTCTTAGCAGACGCGTTTTAAAAACCTTGAGGAGAAGCCTGAAAGGGGAAAGCCTAACGAGGACAATATCTGCTGGCGGTGGGCTTGGACGGTTACAAATGGTATCAAAACCAGACACCGGGCGATGTGTCAGGGAGGAGGCTGAGACTCGAAGGGCGGTGGACATGAGAGGCGATGTGCCAGCAAGGACGCTGGGCCCGAAGGGGGGTGGATTTGGTGAGGGTCCCATATCATTGGAGAAAGGAACAAGTGCTAGTGAGGACACTAGCCCCGAAGAGGGGCGGATTGTGAGATCCCACATCGGTTGGAGAGAAGAACGAAACACCTCTTATAAGGGTGTGAAAACCTCTCCCTAGCAGACACATTTTAAAAATCTTGAGAGGAAGCTCGAAAGAGAAAGCTCACAGAGGACAATATCTACTAGCGGTGGGCTTGGGCCGTTACATCGATCCCTTGTGTTGAGTTTTGAATGCAAGACGTGAATTTTAAAAGATTAAGGTCTGAATTGAAATTATCGAAAAGATGAAGGACCATTTGGTAAATTTATTTATTTTCATTATTGCTTTATAAATGGCCTTTTAAATCTTTTTCATCTCATTAGGTTGTGAGGGCGAAGAAGAAGGACACAGGAATTGTGTATGCATTGAAGATAATGGACAAGAAATTCATTACCAAAGAAAACAAAACTGCTTATGTGAAGTTGGAAAGGATTGTACTTGATCAATTGGACCATCCTGGTGTTGTCAGGCTATTTTTTACCTTTCAGGATACTTTTTCTTTGTGTATGTATTTCTTATGCTCATCTTTTTTTATCGTCTGCTCGGTCAAGAGTCGACCTGCTCGTATTCATCTGTGTCGTTTTCTTACTGATACTCGTTTCTTGGTTTTGATATCAAGACATGGCATTGGAGTCGTGTGAAGGTGGAGAGCTTTTTGATCAGATAAATAGGGTAAGTTGATTTGAAAGAGCTTTAGAACACGTGTTTTTACCTCGGGCGATCGCTCGTGAAGTTTATGAATCCTTGTTGCTATTCTATTGTGTCGTGTGCTTGACCGTTGAAGTTGAGTTAATTGGATTGTTTGATGAATCTATGCATATGTTTTTGGAGAGACGTTTTTGGTGAAAGGTTATTAGCATGTTTAATTGGTTGTTTGAATGCTTATTAAGAAATTTGTAGGGTACATGTGAGATCTCACGTCGGTTGGAGAGGGAACGAAACATTCTTTATAAGGGTGTGGAAATCTCTTCCTAGCAGACGTGTTTTACAAACCTTGAGGTGAAGCCCGAAAGGGAAAGCCCAAAGAGGACAATATCTGCTAGCGGTGGGCTTGGGCTCTTATAAATGGTATAAAAGTCATACACCGAGCGGTGTGCCAGCGAGGACATTGGGCCTCCAAGGGGGGTGGATTGTGAGATCCCACGTCGGTTGGAGAGGGGAACGAAACATTCCTTATAAGGATGTGGAAACCTCTCTCTAGCAAATGCGTTTTAAAACCGGAAGCCCGAGAGGGAAAATCCAAAGAGGACAATATTTGCTAATGGTGGGCTTGGGCTGTTACAAATGGTATCAGAGCCATACACAGAGTGGTGTGCTAGCGAGAACGTTGGGCCTCCAAGGGGGGTGGATTGTGAGATCCCACCTCGGTTGGAGGGGAACGAAACATTCCTTATAAGGATGTGGAAACCTCTCTGTAGCAGACGTGTTTTAAAAACTTTGAGGGGAAGCCCGAAAGGGAAAGCCCAAAGAGGACAATATCTGCTAGTGGTGGGATTGGGCTATTACGAATGGTATCAGAGCCATACACCAAGCGGTGTGCCAGCGAGGACGTTGGGCCTCGAAGGGGGGTGGATTGTGAGATTCCACGTCGGTTGGAGAGGAGAACGAAACATTCCTTATAAGATGTGGAAACCTCTCCTTAGCAGACGTGTTTTAAAAACCTTGAGGGGAATCCCAAAAGGGAAAGCCCAAAGAGGACAATATCTGCTAGCGGTGGACTTGGGCTGTTATAGTATGGGATGGGACGTGGGATGGTTGTGATACTGAATTTTCAGCAAATGTAGGGGCTTTTAGGAAAATTAATGTTTTTCATTCTAAACCTCGAGTATTTTATCAACAGAAAGGTCGACTATCGGAGGAGGAAGCTCGGTTTTACGCCGCAGAAGTCATCGACGCTCTTGAATACATACACAACATGGGATTGATACACCGAGATATCAAGGTTTCTCATCTATTATATCAGCTCTATGATTGTGGACCTGTGGCAGATCAAAATAACTAACATTTTTTTTTTGGCAGCCTGAGAACTTGCTGCTTACTACTGATGGACATATCAAAATAGCCGATTTCGGGAGCGTAAAGCCTATGATAGACAGTCGAATTACCGTGCTTCCGAATGCAGCATCGGGTTTGTTTCGGTTCATGTCACCGAAGACGTGTGTATGAACCTCCTTCGAGCGTTTTTTTGACATGGTTTGCACCAATTTTTACATGTAGATGATAAAGCTTGTACATTTGTGGGCACTGCTGCATATGTTCCTCCAGAAGTTCTTAATTCCTCCCCTGCAACTTTCGGGTAACGGTTTCCTCCAACTTACACGTTCATAACGATATTATGTCGGGTATTCGTGTTCGTGTCCGTGACTCATTGGTCCATTTTTCGTGTAAGATAATCTCCCTTTTGGTTTCGAAAACAGAAACGACCTCTGGGCGCTCGGGTGCACCGTGTACCAAATGCTTTCAGGGACTTCTCCTTTTAAGGATGCAAGTGAGTGGCTTATTTTTCAAAAAATTGTAGCACGAGATATAAAATTCCCCAGTTATTTTTCCGAGCAAGCCCGGGATCTCATCGACCACCTATTGGTACGTATGCAATCGAACGATGAATTTTGCTCATAATGCCCAATGAAGTTCTATATGAATTGTAAAAAGATGCACTAAAAATCTTTTGATTATGTGATAAAATGTTTACCATATGTTCGACGCTCGAGCTCGGCCTTAACTCGATACTCGGCTTTTAATCTACTTCAGGATTTAGATCCCGTCAAGAGACCGGGCGCCGGAGCTGAGGGCTATGCTTCTCTTAAGAGTCATCCATTCTTTGAGGGGGTTGATTGGAAGAACATAAGAACACAAACTCCTCCCAGACTTGCTTTAGAAGCAGTGGTATTGTTTGCTACCAAAAGTGCCTTGTTTTCAATGTGTTCTTGCCAAATACATTATGTTGCTTTCGTTTATGTAGTCTCGCTCGAACGAGAACGACGACAGCTCCGAGTCCTCTTGGAATCCTTCGCATATCGGAGACGGTGCACCGAGACAAAACGACGGGAATGCTGGTTCTGCATCGACTTCCGAAGGATCGAATCATATTACTCGGATTGCATCGATAGACTCCTTCGATTCGAAATGGTATTTGTTTCGATTCGAAGTGATTATAATGACGATTTCGTTCTCGAAAAAACTAAACGTCGGTTTTCGTGTTATCAGGCAACAATTTCTTGAACCTGGAGAATCTGTTCTTATGATATCAATGGTGAAAAAGATTCAGAAAATCACAAGCAAAAAGGTTCAGCTCATCCTCACAAACAAACCAAAGTTGATTTATGTTGATCCTTCAAAGCTCATTGTTAAGGGGAATATCATTTGGTCTGATAATCCTAATGACCTCAACATTCAAGTGATTAGTCCTTCACATTTCAAGATTTGCACGGTAAGCCATATGAACTCTTTGCTTCTTTTTCTATGTTTCTTTAAGAAAAATGACTTCAAAATCTTACCCGAATCTAAAAAAATGTGAAATTTTCGTAAAGATATTGTCAGTAAAGAAGCTTACTTTATGTGAGGTCTCACGTCAATTGGAGAGGGGAACGAAACATTTCTTATAAAAGTGTGGAAACCTCTCCCTAGCATACACGTTTTGAAATCGTGAGGCTGACGGTGATATGTAACGGGTCAAAACGGACAATATCTGCTAGCGGTGGGCTTGGGCTGTTACAAATGGTATTAGAGCTCGGTTTCGAGCGGTGTGCCAGCGAGGACGCTGGGCTCCCAAGGGGGGTGGATTGTGAGGTTTCGCATTGGTTGGAGAGGGGAACAAAGCATTCCTATTAAGGGTGTGGAAACCTCTCCCTAGCAGACGCGTTTTAAAACCGTGAGATTGACGATGATATGTAACGGGCCAAAGCGGACAATATCTGCAAGTGGTGGGCTTGGACTGTTACAAATGGTATCAGAGCCAAGTTCTAGGCAGTGTGCCAGCAAGGACTCTGGGCTCCCAAGGGGGGTGGATTGTGAGGTCTGACATTAGGTTGAAGAGGGGAACAAAGCATTCCTTATAAGAGTGTGGAAACCTTTTCCTAGCACACGTGTTTTAAAACCGTGAGGTTAACGGCAATGCGTAATGGGCCAAAACAGGCAATATCTCTTGCAGTGGGCTTGGGCTGTTACAAATGGTATCGGAACCAGGTTCCGGGTGGTGTGCTAGCGAGGACTTTAGGCTCCGAAGGGGGATTGTGAAGTCTCACAGTGGTTGGAGAGGGTAACGAAGCATTCCTTATAAGGGTGTGGAAACCTCTCCCTAGCACACGAGTTTTAAAATCGTGAGGTTGACGGCGATACGTAACGGGTCAAAACAGACAATATCTACCATCGGTGGGCTTAAGCTGTTACACTTTCGCACAAACTCAACATCTCTTGTAATTTTTTTCTTAAGTATTCTAATACAAAGTCCATTCTTCAGCCGAAAAAGATTGCCTCGTTCGAGGACGCGAAACAACGAGCATGGCAATGGAAGAAGGCGATCGAGGGGCTTCAGAATCGGTGAATCGTTCGTGTAATGGTGACACATTCTTTGGAAGATGAAAAAGAAAAGTGAGGTTGATTAATAACTTAAATTTTACTTGGTTCATTGATTTAATGGAAGTTATTATAGTTGGAAGAAATCATCAGCTAATCCGCCCCTCCCCCTCAACCCCAAGAGAAGAAAGCTGGAAGGAAGAAGGAGAAGAAGAAGAAAGAGTGATATTATTATTATTATTATTATTATTATATCATTGAATCATTGCTTTATATTGGGCCTGATTAATACTTGTATCTTACGACACCTACCAGTCATCAATGAAATTTACTGAATGATTCCTTGTTTTCTCTTCAGATTTCTTTCCTTTTTTTTTTTTTTACTCTTATGGGATGGGTTATCAAATAGGTTACATTATCAAATTTTGTGTTTATTTTTTAATATGTTTTAATTTTTTTATTAAATACTTTGTTATTTCTAGGATCTCCAGAAATTTAGAATTTAGTGTTTGTACTTTTAAAAATTAGAATTTCGATCATTTTGATTTGATAAAACTTCATAAATATCTCCGGATTGTCATAAATTCTTCTTGGTAGGAATTATTTGTGAAGATTGATTCTAACATTTTTAAATTACATGGACTAAATTCAACTTTCTTAGAACGGTAAGATCGAATTTTCCGTTTAAACTTAATTTTATTAATGGAGAGAACTTTTATAAAATTAAGTTGTAATTTATGATAATGAGTTTGAGGTTAAATTACAAATGACGGGTTGGATTGAGACATTTTTTTAGATTCAATTTAATGGTTCGAATTGTAACTTTTTTAAATAATTATTAAATAATGAACTAAATATCATAAGTTTTATTTTTATTTACTTTTGTACTTATAATCAAGGCGCCCATGGCCTAATGGATAAGGCGTCTGACTTCTAATCAGGCGATTGTGGGTTCGAGTCCCACTGGGCGTGTTTGTTTTATCTATTATCTTTTCTTTTTATTTATTATTTATAAGCAGATACCTCAGGCGTGTTTGATTATTTTTTATTTTTATATATTTATTAATTTTTAGAAACCATAAAGATCAAGACCAATTAAATATCTCTTAAAAGAAAAAACTTAGACAAAATATTTTTAACTTAAAAAAGAAACCTAACATTTTTGTAAATTAGATATACATTGATTAGCAAGACCAAATTAATCCTATAAATAAAAATTAAGGGTTAATTACGATTAGAGTTCAAAATAATAATTGTTTTTCATCATTCAATATTTTAAAAAATCAAACTAAAGAGCTTCCGGGAAACGTAAATCTGCAGGGCCAGGACCCAAAATGCCCTTCTGTTCACTAATCTTGCCTAGCCCGGAGACTGGAATGGGCATCACAACCGGAACCGGGACAGCTACCGCAACTGAAACCGGAACTGGAACCGGAACCGGAGCAGGAGCAGGAACTGGAACCGGACCAGGAACATGTTCTGCCTGTACACTCCTTTCTTCATCTCGCCACCCACTCCCCTGCCACTCTCTCTACAAAGCCAAGTAACAAAACCAGATAATTAAAAATAAATAAATAAATAAACTTGAGTTTCAGATTAATAGTTCTTTTTTTCAATTGCTTTTCACAATTTTCTACACTAATAACTTTGAAGGAAGAATTTTTACATACCCATTTATCACCCCATTTTATAGTATATATCAATTTTACTCAATTACTTGAGCAATAAAGTTATAATCAATGAATAGAATATCAACATTCTGTCTCAAATTTTCATTGCAATTCTCAAGATTTAACTGTCGTTGAAACCATCATCGTTTTCGGGACTGGATGTCGAAAACGGAGAGCTTGAGACATGTTCCAATGGCAGTAGAAGGAAGGGAAGAGAAGATAGGGATATTTCAATGAATTGTCACAATCTACATATCTTTGTTTCTCAATTAGATGCATGAGCAGCTTCAGTTGAGATGGTTTTTCTTTATAGCAGTTTGATTAAGGAAGAGCAAAAAAAAACTAAAATTATGAAAGATTTTTCTGAAGACTTGCCTCTTCGTGATCATAACTTGTTTCTAGCAATAAGGGGGTCATGATTGGTGGAGTGATGGTTGGATCTGGCTTCTGAAATATGAATGTTGTATACAGACCTGTTAAGGAAAGTTCCACAAAAACATGTTTAATAAAATGCTATAGCTAAAATGATTGATAAACCTAGGGGGAAAGTAAATATTTCATTTATTACCTAGCACATCATATGATCGAGGAAGAAGTCTCCCCCTGGGATCCAGAAGGTTTGGACCACAATTCATGAGCATTCCTGCAAATTGTGCTCTTTTTGCGGCAATCAAAATAGGGTTGGAAACATAATCAGCCTCAGCCCGAAAGAACACAAGTTGGTGATCTTTATATCAGTTAGAGAAAATTGGGAGTTGAAAGTAAAATGCAAAAACCTGTGATCGTCGTAGAATTCAGTCAAGTTTTGAATCTCGATATACTCGAGACCTGCTTCTCGAGCCAACCTGAGTGAGACGTAGCCACCGTTTGGATGAATTCAGTCAGATATTTGCAATGGTAAATTATATTCATGTATGTGAAGAAATTCTGGTTTTATAACAGAAACAATGAAGAATTAGACCTGATAAAGCTTGGAAAATGGACTAAACAATGAGTCTCGGCAGACGGGTCGTTCGCGAATTTCAGCTGATATTTCTTCCCAAACAATGGGAACCTGGAAATAATACTCAATAACTTCAGTTACCATAGATGGATAAAAGCCAAGAGATTAAGAAATGTTCTAAAGAAATCAAATTACACATACTTCTCTTCCTCAACTTCAAAGGTGATCATGTAGCTTTCCGATCTAATGCAATTGGGTACAATATTAGGCTTCATGCTAGCACTCCTATTGTGGTATGCTTCGACATTCTTCTGATACTTGGCCCTTTAACAGTACAACAATCTAATATTTCAGAACTTTTTTTCGTTATTTTTCATAGCAATAATGTGGCGTAGGACATTACTCTGTTAGTATTGAAAGAAAAGAAACCCAGAATTCAAGAACAAAAAATCAAAGTTCTAACAAATATCTTAAAAAAATAATGAACGTTTACACCGAGCACATGCTTAGGACAAGCCAAAGGATATAACACATAGACTGGTAATCACATTTCATGAACATGTAAATATTTTAGTCCTGCTTTCTGGTAGCTGGTCCCAGTTAACACTGCGGTGGAGTTTGTCATGAAGAATCAATGATCTTTAAATGATAAGTTTATTGAACAACTTCACGACACTTCTTATTGGCAAGTTAACACTATGCATTAAATATATGCAGTGCTAGAAAAAAATGGGGGCTGGCAGAAAATTTGATAGTAAATACAAATAAAACGTCGGATAATACCAAATTATGAAAATAAGTACGATTTCATACCATATTGTAGACGAGTCTGGGGTAATACCAAAAAAATAACCCCCAGGTTTAAGCAATAAAGACACGTTATGTAAAAGTCTCCTTGCTCTCTCCTCGGTTTCGAAACACATCTACAAAAAGGTCCTTCATATTATGTATACGTCATCTAATATATGGAAGACAAGATTCAACTCTCTCCCCAACAATCAACCCACATAAAAATAAAAAGAAAGAAAAAGGGAGGACCTGCAGATGCTGCAAGCAGCAGACTAGATCGGCTGTCTCAGTTTTATCCTTCATCTGAGTTTCAATATTTTCCTGTCGAAACAGATAAAGTCAACACTTGCATTATAACTAGAGGCCCAAATGAATTAGCATTGATCACGATGACAATTGTTCGACACGTAAATAATGATAAAGAAGTTCCAGGTTGCTAATGCATGTACGTGCTGGTGTGTGAAGTGAATTCCAGTCCAGGTGACGTGCGGACTTGAACATTTCTTTGTTACCGAAGTTTAATAAATGATGGCAAGCAGAAGAGGGGAAAAAAAAAGATTTTCATTCTACTTCATGATTCTTTCAAGTAAAACTTTGATTTCAACATTCATATTATAAAGACATACTGATCAAAGACATATCATTTTCGAAAGCAGGACATAGTTTTTCTTTGCAATATCTCAGTTATTTATTTTTGCTCTCTCTAAACAAATGCACTTATCACTAAAAGTTACGTCCTGTCCATCACAAAAGCTATAATCTCAATTCAGAAAATACATAGATATATAGTTCAACCAGTGCCCTCCCTCTTCGTGAGCTAATCTAGTATTCTGTAATTCTTTTTTGCCCTATGTATTCTAATAAGCATGAACAATAATGATATTAGAGCAGTAGAACTGATGATGCTGAAATTTTGAGCACTTATAGAATGATTCAGTTCATTTTTTGGCCAGCCCCTTATACTCAACACGCTGATTAGGGAAGCCTCTTTTATTAGATTCATCAAGTATGTGAAGGAATTTCGGAGAACTGTTCGTGAAAACGATTAATCAAATAAATGCAGCCTAATTTGGTTCTTAGTAAGCATTAATCAAATTTCCATGCCATCAAAACAATGTTGCACAAGTATTAAGAATAAACCTACATGGCATGAATTTCAAACGTCTTAGTACTTGTATATCTTAAGAATCTATTTGTTGTACAATCATGTTCACTACTATAGAGCAACTTCGAAAATCTTTCAAGGAAGTAGCATTTATCATAAAGGAAAATTTCAAAGACGATAATATTTCCCTTGGACGTCTCATAGACAGATTTCCTCCCAATACTAATGAATTCTGTGATAAAAAACACTTAAAGAACAATCTGTTAAATTTACAATAAAATCGTTAAAAGGTCAGATATATCGCTTGCCTCCAGAACTAGTAGAGGAAGGAAACAATGATCACATCATACAGTTATGTTTTATCCTTAATTTAGTGAATGGTTACTGATAAGAGTACTTTCAACTTGCATAGAACTTTGTAGTTTCATGGAAATCCTCCCTCAGTTGTTATTGCTCTCACTAAATTGATATTTCTTGGATTTGAAAAGGAAGATAAAGAATTAGCAGCAAAAAACTCACCACGCAAGGATCAACTTCAAAGAATTCAGCAGTGTAAGCCTTCCTCTGGCTCTCCCATGCCTCCCGCATTTGGCCGATTCCAGAAGTGGATCCATCTAAAGAATAGCAATTCCATCAAAAGGACAATACAAGAAAAAAATACAACAAAGCAACTTCTTCTGATGAAAAGAAACAAGAATCTCAGAAAAAACCTAGATACCAATTCCAATATAGTGACTGAATTGAGCTTCGTCCCACTTCTCCGCATCCGTTCCTCGTGCACAATACAAATCACAAACCTTCATAAACAAAACCTAATTACATCTTGCATAAATTCCTTTCAACCTAAATCAAATACGCCAATTGAAGACGGAGTTTAACGACGAACCGTAACGTACGGGTGCGCGAAGATCTTTATTAGGGCGGCCTTGGCGAAATCGTACAGGCGGTGGTGAGTTGACTCGGTCCTCGACGGAACAAGTTGACTCATTATGATTCCGAGTTGAGAGTTCCTGATAGCCGGAGCAACGATTCGCGCCTTTTTTTACCCTCCGTTTTCAAGTTTCGAAATTCACCCATGAGACTGATTAAAGAAGATTAAAAATGTCATGGGAAGATAATATTTTTATTAAAAAAAATTAAAAAATTTATGAGTTTTTTTTTAGTTTTTAAAATTTTTTAAAAGTATTTAAGGTATAAACTCAACTTTTAAAAATTTAAAAATATTTTTTTAATTAACGTATAAATGACAATGGTATGTTTGAACCTTTTTTAAATTTTAAGGAAATTTTTTAAATTTTTTAAAAAATTTAAAGATATTATTCAAATTTTACCGCGGTGAAAACTAATAAATTATGCTGAACAGTTACTATTTTGGTATTTGCTTTACCAAATCTAAGTAAAATTTAATAAATAATATAAATTGACATAATTATTAGTTTAAGATTATGATTGAGACAACTCTCAAAATTTATTTTTAAGGGTTCAATCCTCACATCTCCGATAGTTAAACTCAATAAAGAAATTAAATTAATATTTCTATTGGTTACTTCAAATTTTCACTTTTTACCATTTTGTTAGTTAAAAAATAGGTCTAGAATTTGTTAAAACTTTTTTTATTCTTTGAACAAAAAAATTTATTATTTTCTATTTTATAATTGAGTAAAGAAAAGAATTCTTTTTTAAAGAAAAAAGAATTTTATGTTCATTCAAGAAATTATAATAATTGCTTTGATAAAAAAAAAATGTTTATTTTTATTTGAATATATAATTTTAATGATAATTTTTAAAATAAATTTACATTGAAGTATCTTCCATCACTTTTTTCGGACTCATTTTTGTTCCTATTTACAAAGAAGTTTCAAGACGTAAGGTAAGGATGAGAAGAAAACATTGATAAATGGATACAGAAAAAAGACAATAAAATCAATCATTTTAGAGCTTCCCAAGCTCGTTATTAATAGACAACAGCTCTAGTCCGTTACGTATTATCGTTAGTTTAATGATTTTTAAAATGCATCAAGTTTTCGTTTCCGTCTCCAACCAATGTTGGATTGTGAAGCCTCACAATTTTTAAAATGTGTCTGCTAAAAAGAGATTTCTACACCAGGAATGTTTCGAGATTTTTACACCAGGAATGTTTCGAGATTTTTACACCAGGAATGTTTCGTTACCCTCTCCAACTACTGAGATCTCACAATCCACTCTCGTTGGAGGCCAACGTCCAACGTCCTCACTACTGAGATCTCACAATCCACCCTCATTGGAGACCAACGTCCTCGCTGGCACACTGTCCGGTGTCTAGCTATGATACCATTTGTAACAGCCCAAACCTACCACTAGAAGATATTATCCGCCAACGTCCAACGTCCTCACTACTGAGATCTCACAATCCACCCTCATTGGAGACCAACGTCCTCGCTGGCACACTGTCCGGTGTCTAGCTATGATACCATTTGTAACAGCCCAAACCTACCACTAGAAGATATTATCCGCATACCATTTGTAACAGCCAAAACCTACCGTTAGAAGATATTACTCATCTACTAGAGAGAAGTTTCTACCCTGTTTTGTTCTTCTCACCCTCGAATCTCAAAGTTTTTGTCTATCCAAACAAGTTTAAAAATATGTCATCAACAAACAGATAACAAGAAATATTTCACAAAATTTGTTCTAAGAAAACAAATTACCGCCCTAAAAGGTTCCAAAAAAGCATTAAATTGGACATTATGGATCCATTCCTGTTAAAAAAAACAGAGCTAAACTACACTGCCAGTAACTTACGATCACCTGAAAAGAAGCAATTTGGGTTTATAGATGGTTTAACATTGCAAACCAAAGCTAAGATTTTGTTCTTGGTTCTATGATACTCAGTTTCGAACGAGATATCGAAAAACCTGATCAATCCAAAATCAGATAGCATCAATCAGATCGAACCCGACGAGCATTCTCTATCTACACATCAGTAATAACACAGTGATGAACATGCAAACAAAATGACAAAGAACACAACAGATTGCAACCATTCCTCCCAAAATGGCAAAAATCCAGCTTCTATTATATCCTCAAAAGAAAACTAATCAACAGAACTCAGGAAAGCAATGCACCAGAACACCCAGAATTGCATTACCAAGTTGAAGTCTACACAATTTTATGAATTCAAAAAGCATAATGGAAAATCAATTACCTACAAAACTTGTACAAGCGAATAGGATGAAATAAGGTTGCTGGTGCCAATTATTATTGAAATTAAGGCAGTTTATTCAACTTTTGGAGAAAGTGGTCTACTCCTAATGAGAATGACTTGTCTGTGTCTGAGACTCCAGATTGAAAGCCATTTTCGATTTCTACACGCTCAGCTTCAGTTAACTTTTGACTGATGAGGTCTCCAGAATGTCATAGTGACCGTACCCATGAAACAGCACGTTGATAGGACTTTCTTCACCCTTCTGATACTCCTGACCATACTCGGCTATGTTTATCAGACCATCGGAGCTACTCTCACTCATGAATACTGATATCGGTGTCCTGCAAGATGCAAAGTGTTGCGAGAAGGAGATGAAGGTTAGTAATTAAAGGGTCTTGAACTTTGAACCGAAATTCGATGTCCCATTACTATGGTTTTCATCTATGTAAATGTGGTAAAGTCATTGTACCTAGCTAAAATAACAATCATTCAAGGATGAAAATATTCATCAATATATTCATAAATTGGAGGGTTCGACGTGGACATTGAGGGTTAATCGATATCTTCCATATCGTTTATAAATACTCATAAAACATAAAAAAGATATCATCGATTAACCCCACCATAAATATAAATACTATGAACAAAATCTATAACTTAGTTTGGAAGTAAAAATGGAAATATCCATAGATAATTTTATCGATATATTCGCAAAAATGAAATCTCGATATTGATGACAACATCAACATTTGTATCCTTGTAATAATTCAGATAAGAGTAAGTTTAGGATGACTTTTGAGAGAACAACTTTGGAGTGAAATACCTTTTTATAAATACTTTTGAGAAAGCATTCGAAAACACTTTTAAGGAACTTTATGGATAATTAGCTTTAAAACATTCTCCACTATCCTAAAAGTAACCTCAATCCCACTCTAATTGCTTTTTCTAGAGGTACCGATTATGAAAATAATATAGAACACTTTTTGCCAGATATTACCTAAAATTAAAAGCACTGTTAACCACTTTAAAGGTAAACCTGGATGGAACACTTGATTTATGAAAAGTGTTTGGATTAACAGTATTAATTTCAACAACTGTACCAATCTCACCCTTTGGGATAGTATATAATCTGGCAGTGATTTCCCTATCCCAAGTTATTGGTATGCTTGTCCTAAGCGCATATAATCTCGAATTAAACCCCATTTTATGAGACCCACTTTCTCTTACTTTTCCAAAGCGTAAACTCACAATCCAAATACAAGCCTAAGGTTCCCGACCTTGGACGTCTTGGACTCGACTTGTTACTGCCATAAACCAAACATCTCCAAATACAAGCCTAAGGTTCTCAACCTTGGACGTCTTAGACTCGACTTGTTACTGCCATAAACCAAATATCTCCGAATACAAGCCTAAGGTTCTCAACCTTGGACGTCTTAGACTCGACTTGTTACTGCCATAAACCAAACATCTCCAAATACAAGCCTAAGGTTCTCAACCTTGGATGTCTTAGACTCGACTTGACTGCCATGAACCAAACATCTCCTTCTTAAGGGTCTACAAGAAGCTCACAGCTCACAGCTAAAAAGCCCAAAGCCCCCTACCTCACAGAAAAATACAAACATGTTTTGTCTATTGACACATCAAAGCTTAAAGTAAAAAGGGAGAATGAGCTACTCACATCCACACGACGACAGGGACTCAATATGCATCAAATTAGTGTCAGTAACACATCAGCTTATTAGAAGAACAAAGTGTTTAGTTACCACTTTGTGAGACATTATTCAAAGTGGTTGGCTGTTTTGTAACATCGGATATAGGAGGGAGAATCGAAAAATTATGGTTTCACCGCACGCACATCCAATGATTTAGAAGGTAGCAGCCACAATATAACCATCACGTTAAATAACTTTTCCCACTTCGTTTCGTACTTCCTCTTTGTTTTAGAAGAAATTTTTATGCAAACTAATAAGAGTCGAATTTTGATAACATAAACAAAAACTTACTTCAGGACATGAGATGCCATGACCAGCTCAGGCTCTCCACCCCACACGAAAGGTTGCTGAATTCTCTTCACATATGCATCAAAATCTCCTTCAATATACCTACATGCATTTTCAATCATAATCAGCCCATTTTTTAATCCAACCAAATATGTTCAATTCGTGTCAAACATCAGAAGAGCTTACCACTCTGTTTCCTTCCGCCTCTTTAAAAGCTCATCCACGACCTGTAAAGAATCAAGAATCACATTCAACAATCTTGAATATTACGCATGCTTTTCCACATTGGAAGATTATACATGAATTCCAATCTTACCTTAGCCCTTAATTCATCAGCGAGTTCTGTTTGACGATCATCATCAGGAGCTTCTTCCCCACTCTTCAAGCAAGCTCCATGAGCGATTGCCCTAAACAGACACCTACCATCCGCTAGCACGCCTGTTCATGTCAACAACCAGCAGAGCAATCAATAGCAGTAGCCAAGCAAGAATGGAATTCCTAGAGCGATTATATCAATTCTGTCAAACTCGTATCAAAGAAATGAATAACAAAACATAGAATTAAGATTATACCATTAAATGATAACTTCCTTCTGTAATCGTCACAAATCAAGAGGAAATTAACTGAGTATAGAATACGTTCAATGAAATGAATTGGCAAATTTTTCACAATACCTGTCACCCTGTAATCAGGGGAGCTCTCATCGTCCTGATTAAATTCATTGCCGCTCGATTCACACCCTTCCTTCTTCTGTTCTATCGATACAGACTCTTGATTTGCATCCACCCAATCGAGCGGCGCAAGACAGTCACAGACGCCAAATAGCAGCCAAGCTGAATCGGGACGATGAAGCCAGCGGGCGGGGCGGGCATCCCAAGCGACGTTCCAAGAGCCCTCCCCTTTGCGCGCATGGCAATGAATCGCCGGACGACGGAGATCGCTAGTGCCTCCGGCGCCGGAAGGCAATATAGCGTGCCATATCGAAGCAGCACCACCGACCGCGAGCTTGCATGCGCTGGAATGGTGGCGCTGTCGCCGATCGAATTGGATAGGACTCTGAACGAGTAACCGGTTCTGATGGTGGTGGTGATGGTGAGCGGCCGAGCCGTGAAAGAAATTCGAAAGGGAAACGAGAATCCAAGGCTTCGAACGAGCACAAAGTACTCCAAGCATCAGTCACTTGCATCAATCGAGGCAATCCAGCGCTGACAGGGTGTTCCCTTTGCTGACCCTACGCGGCCATATTCAGAGCTTCGGCGGCCGGTGTCTCTCTATCTCTCTCTGTTCTCCTTTTTCTTTTTTCTCTCTCCCACAAAATTCACAGCAGATTTTTCTTCGATAATCTGCAACGGCGAAATATTTTAGGGAAGAGAGATAGAAATACTGTCAAGTGGGCCCACCATCCAGAAAAAGTCTCTTAAAAAAATAATTCTTTTTTACCATTTTTATTATTATTATTTTATGATTTTTGTATTTTAAATATTTTTAAATTATTTTTAAATATAGTTTGTGTAGTTTAAATAATAATAAAAATTTAACCACCTAAACGAAATAATAATAATAATAATAATTCCGTATTAAACAAATGAATAAGATGTGAGAATATAATATAAGAATTTTATTTTTATTGAACTCTTTATATTATTAATTTAGTTTTATAGTCTTAGTTTATTTTCAATTTCGTCCCCTTAAAAAAATCTTTTAAATTCTTAAAAAATATTATACTTAAAAAATTAAAAATATTTATTAAATTCTTTTATTAATGCCATGTTATTTTAGATACAGCCACAAAAATTTCAGAGGTGGAAATGACAAATTGGTTTGATATTTTTTTTTTTTCAAAAAAATTGCATACGTGTCAAAATCTAGACCCACTCAAATTGCATGTATAAAGATGTCTCTTCTTTAAGAATAATAAGTAATTAATTTTAAATAAATAATAGTTGTTGGGTTAAACAGTTAATTATAAATAGCTTACATCTATGGAGATGGCGATGGGTAGTTTTGGTAGGTCGAAAATATCATTTTTACCAAACTCAATGACTGCCTACAATTTGGGGGTAAAAGAGTAATTGAACAAGCATGGAATACGACCGTTTTGAGAGATCAAAAGCGGTTGAGTATTTATTCCATACGGTCTTATTCGATCTAATCGTGCCACGTAATCCTTTTACATAGAATAACGCCCCAATTTCGTTCCATCGAATCAAAATTTAGTAATTATTACTTAAAATTAAAAAAAATGATATCTAACTCGCTCAATCATATGAATAGTTGAGTAACGTATTCCATTCAATTATTTAAAACTTTTTATAAAAATTTTATATTTTTTTAATGATTTATGACTCATTTTTTCATAATAATTTTATTTTTAAATTATTTCCATATAAATATAGTATTTTATTTTATTATGAATTAAACTATATACTAATTTCAAATAAATAAAAATCTGAAGAAAAAAGAAAACTCTTAAATAAGTTACTCTACAAAATTAAAATATTATTTTTCTATATAATTTCGAAATAAATTGTGAGATATTATTGAAAAATATGTATAGCTTCTAAAATAGAATCAATATACATTTTTTTTGAGAGAAATAAAAAAAATAAAGACATTATTACTATTTATATTTATTTATATTTAGACAATATTTACTCCTTACCTTAAATAAATAAATAAACAACTTATTATTATTAATTATTTCTATTTATTTTTATTTTGATAAAAATAAACACAATTTAATTCTTCTACACCACATCAAAAAGCATAATTAAATATTTATTTAATAAATATATATATAAGAGATATCAAAATAATAATAATATCTATTATTATTTTTAACTTAAAAATTTATGATAATTTAGTTTCTATTATTAATAATATTATAAAAATGCAGTGTCAAATTTTTTAATTTGATATTGAAATAGTTTATCTATTTGCATTTGTAAAAAAAAATTATTTTGATACAAAAAAAGAAACACAATTTAATTCTGGTATAGCACATGAAAAGCATAATTAAATAATTATTTAATAAATATATAACTTATATATATATATATATTTTTTAATAAATATATAAGAGAGATATCAAAATAATAATAACTATTATTATTTTTAACATAAAAATTTATGATAATTTAGTTTATATTATTAATACTATCATAAAAATGCAGTGTCAAATTTTTAATTTGATATTGAAATAATTTATTTATTTGCATTTGTAAAAAAACTATTACAAAATATAATTAAAAATTATGCTGTCAACCTTTAATTTAACGGTGGTTGTTTTAACTTTTGTTGTTTTAGTTTTAATGTTTTGTGTAAGGACAGCTCAAGTTTTAATTTTAATGTTTTTGTGATAAAAGATTTTAATTAATAATTTCAAATTTTTAAATTTTAAACTTTAACTTTAAATACTATAATATTTTGTTTGAAAATATAATTTATACTGAAATTCGTAATTACATCAATTAAATCTATAAATTATCCTAATGTAATAAATTGATAAATTATTATAATATAATTGTTTTCAATTTGAATATTGTCAATTATTTGAATGAATGGCGTGGTTCATTTATGAAAATTTAATAATTTATTTAATTTAAGTATAAGTTTAAACACTCTTAAATTAATATTTTTCAAACGAAATTTAACAAAATAAATTGACATAGTCATGAAAGTTTAATATTTGAAATTAATAGAATTATTAGTTTACACTATTTATTCATAACAATAAAATAATTTTTAACTTAAATATTATAAACAGAAGACTTCTTTTAGCGTACATTTAAAAAAAAACATATATTTCAACCATTATTCATTAGAACATGGTTTTTAAGAGAGGATTTCAATCATTTACTAAAATCATTCTTCAAAACACAAGTTTATTTAATATAATAATAATAATAATAATAACAACAATAAAACATTCCAATTGTTTATTACTGTTTTTATCTCTATATTTCGAATTTTATTATAGTTCTCCTAGTTGATATATTTAAATATTTTTTGTTAATAAACTTTAAAATGATTTTTTTTTTTTACTATTAATTTATTTTTATAACTATTATTTATAAACATTTCTTTTGTAATTTTAATAAATTTTAAAAACTGTAATATAATAATAGAATAAAGTTAGGAGTATAGAAAAAAAAACATAATATTTTAACCGGTAATTTTCTTTCTATATATAGTACCAGTACTACAGTACTATAAATTTAAAGATATTTTGTATTTATTACCGAAATTGCCCCTCAAGCATCTTCCTTTTATTATTAGTTAGGAGAAAAATACAAGAATATTCGTCCCTACCTATCTCTTGTTTAAAGAATATGCCCTCCAAATTGGCAACCCTACCTATTATGGGAAATTTTTAAAATTATTAATTATTAACTATTTATGAAAAAATATATATCATATAAATTAAAATATTAGATGAAGTTTAAAGAATTTTTGGAGTCACATTACATCAATATTAAACAAAATTAAGAATAAAAAAAACTAATCAATTTAATTGAAACCAATATAATTATAAAATTTTAAAAAGCTTTATTTACTTTAAATTATCCAATTATTTAAATCAGTTGAATAAATTTAAAATTTTAAAATAAAATTCCACATTCATAAATAATTATTTGAGTTAAAATTAATTTTTATTTGTAAATTCTATTACCGTGTTTATTTTAAACTTATTACAATTTTTATTTTGAAAATTCATTTAGGAAAAACATTAATTTGTCTAATTCACTTTTATGTTAATTAAGTTTTTACTTAATTTAACAACTTTTCTCTTTCCTTTTTAAAACAATATTAAATTATTAGCTTAATAAACTATCAAATCATGCCTCACTTACCGACTCTAAATTTTACTTACTCAGAGTTACTATTCATGTCTTATGCTCTGCTAAAATGCGGAATCTAACTCTTAAAAGAAAACATTTATAATATTTCGAATTTAAAATACAACCTATTCTAGTATAAGACTAGGAATTTAAATATGAGTCTACTCTATGCACATGTCACAAACTCTACTCGCGATGTCGCCGTCATCCGTACATGAGCGCCTTGCCTTTACCTAAAAAATGATGTGGCACACGACCTAAGTATTTCGAAGAATACTCAGTAAGTGATCCTACTATAGGGGTCATGCTAAATGCAATCACATGCAAATATGTTCGAGGGACCTATCTCTATCTCATCTCATACCAGGGGTGGCCTCTAGTTCGATCTACTATGGAAGTGTAGTACTTCCCTACACACGACTCATAGGTGCGAGTGTGAATCCCTAGGCGGCTCGCACACCCTCTGGACCCTCTCTAGTCAAGCTAGCTGTCTGTAGCGATGTACGGAGGTCAACGTAACCCATGGTGTCATACTCCCCATGAACACCCTCATCATCATATTGTGCACGTCCGCACTCATTATCATAAATGAGAAGCATCCCTATGCTTATGTATACACAACATGCATGAGATCCCTCTAGTTCTCATCTTAACATCTCTTCTAACACAACCCTAGTCTCATCTCTTTGGTAAGTTTAGTAACACATGCTCGTTAGATATTTATATTAATATCATTTTCATACTCTTAGGGGTGTGTCTTAGGTCGATCTATCGACCTGATGCAATATGGCCTTTATCATCATACAACATGCTCAATATGGAAAACATCATCATATTAAGGTAAACGTCATGCAAGACATCACAGTCATCGTAAAGCCATCAAGTGCATCAAGTACATCAAGTTCATCATACATCATCCTATAAAGCATATACGTTATCGTACATCATCATAGCTCATACATCATCATATAACTAGTGTACAACAGCACACGAAACAACTCATACATCATAAATATCGCATGCATCATCGTACGTCATCTCAAACTATCATAAATTGTAACTCATACAATTTCTAGTCTATTCTATAGTAATGTCATTTACTTGGTTGACCTTAGCCAAAGTTCTATCTAACTCCAAATTTGATTGTTTTCATCTTTCGAATTCGTTCTCACTTATATCGAGTATTCACCTGTTTTGAATATAAACTTAATTGACTCAATAAAAAATCGAATTCTATGTTTTGATTGTTTCTCTATTTTGTTTGGTAATAAATCTTAAATTAAAAAAAAAAGTCAATATTATTTTGATTGGATCATATTCTCATATTTTTACTTTTTTTACTCTGTATTTTTTTTTAATCCGTTAGTATTTTGACCATTTTCAATAGATTTTGATTTTTTCTTATTTCCTAAAATACTTATTCTTATCTAATACAAGGTAACAAAATCAGGAATAAAATCAAAATAAAAAAAAGAAAGATTTAACTAAACTACTATCACAAATTCTTCAATTACCTCCTCGGTCTAAAACCATTTTTGTTTATTAGTTACATCCTCTGAATCTGTCTAAAACCATTTTTGTTTATTCTTTCAGTTACATCCTCTGAATCTATCTAAAACTATTTTTGTTTACCGTTTCTTTTTTACAGGTGTTACATTCACTTTGTCGTTGATTGACTAAATATTAAAGACTAAAAATATTATTTTTGAGAATTTTAAAAGATACAATAGACCCAATTTAAATTAAAATAGACTAAAAGTGTATTTTACTCACTTTTCCTATTAATGGTCTAAAGTAGCTTATTCTCATTCTATTAGTTGAATTTATGCGGTAAATTTTGTAAAAAATAAAAAATAAAAAAAATGTGTATTTTACTCTATTTTTACCGTCAACCACGTTGATTAGCAGTTTTTTATCCTTCTGATCCTGTTCTTGATCCAATGTGGAGACTCGTCTATTCGTTAAAATTAATCGGTAAATTTTATAAAAAAAAAAGTTACGAATTTGAGGTAAAAAATAACATGTTTTTCATTGCATTGTCTATCATCCATTGAACCTTAAAAAAAATTAAGATTTATCTATTTAAAATGACATTTAAATGTAACCAATAATTTATAATTTAAAAATAAAAAAAAATTCGAATGGTACCACAAAAATTTATAATTAAAAAAAAAAAAAGAACAACGAGAAAAAACCAAAGAGTTTTTAGCTTAAACAAATTTTGTCGAATTATTTTATATATACTTTTGGTGATGCAACATGCAAATGTCAGTGAATGCTCTAAACGTGTTGCATTTCACGTGTTTCTATAAACAATCTGTTGCGTATCAAATCATGCTTCCTATTCAGTCGAATCATTTTTTTTTTTTTTAATAAAAGTTACTTTCTTTTTTATAAATATAATTTTTTTAAAAAGTATATAGACATTTGAACTCGCGAATTTTTTTTTTTTTTAAGAAATCAAAATTTGCTCACAAATTTAAAATAAATTTGAATTAAAAAAAATGTAATGAAGGCTTGTGATTTTAAAGGTTATTGTTAAAACATAATGTCTCCCAATTTTATCCAATTATTAAGGCTAAATAAAAAAAATATATTCATAAATTATTAATTTATAAAAATATTCGTACTTTCATTCAAAAATACCTTAAACATTTAAAACTTACCATAATACATTTATACTTTAAAATTTTTAAAAAATATATTTTATCGCTAATTTTGAATAGAATTTGTTAATAATTTGCTTTAAAAATAACTTTAAACTTTTAATTATTTAAAAAATACTCTTAAATTTTTTAAAAAATTCACTAGTATCTTTGGATATTAAAAAAAAGTTAAAAAAATTAGTATTATGTTTAAAAAATACTTATAAAATT
The DNA here is from genome assembly GCA_033971965.1 of Cucurbita ficifolia. Classification (NCBI taxonomy): domain Eukaryota; kingdom Viridiplantae; phylum Streptophyta; class Magnoliopsida; order Cucurbitales; family Cucurbitaceae; genus Cucurbita; species Cucurbita ficifolia. Next base: position 11,239,420 of record CM066979.1, read on the forward strand.
TTGAAAGTAATATTAACGCTCTTTACATTTATAAAAAAATATTAAAAAATTAGATTATCTCCAAAAAAAATTTAATGTTACTTTTACAAGTTAATGAATATTTATTAAAACATGAAGAATATTTTTTTTAATGTTTTTTATAAAATGTTTAAATCTGTTTTTGAAATTTTTAAAAAATAACAATATTTTTTAAATACTTTTAAAAGTTATGATATTTTTTAAATAAAATATTAATAGTTTCGGGAAGAAAGCTAACTATTTTTTTTCCTTAAATTTAAAGATACTTTTTAAATTTTTTTTTAATGTTTAAAGGTATTATTGAAATTTGAAAAAAAAATAAAGATATTTTGTGATAAAATACAAAGTTTTAAGAATATTTTTAATAATTTAACCTAATTTTTTTTTATGAGACTTTATTAAAGAATAAACACAAAATTATAATTTAAAAATTATTTGAACAAAAATATATAATAAATTAAAGCCATTGACTTCAACATAAATAAAGTCAATGCATGTACCTGCTTTCTTCTGTTGAATTAAACATACCTTACTAAGTTCATTTACTTTGATTTTTTAATAATATCTCGTTAAATTGAATTAGGTTGAAATTGGTTCTTATAGCCGTTGATTGGTGGCGTAGAAATATTGATACTAATATGATGAAATGTTTTAGATTCTCATTTAATAGCGCTATAATTTATTATTATTTTTAACTTATGAAAAACATTTATTTAATTTATAATTATTTAAGTTTATTTCATGTTTATTAAAATTTTAAAATACACACACACATATTTTAAAGAACATATTACAATTAGCTAATTATTTTGTATTTTAAAATATATTAAAAGGTCAAGCTGAATATTCAATACCTGATAATAAATTTTAGTATTAAATTTATTAAATAATAGTTTCCGTCCTTATATTTTAAATATCTTATATAATAAGTCATTTTAATTTTAAAAAATTCAATTTTATATTTATAGATATTCGAATTTCTTAATTTTTTATCAATTAAATTATTAAATTTAAAAAAGTCTAATAAAATTAGGAATGGGTATCAAATCGAAATAAAAAAATTCATTGAATACAATGTTAATATTCGTCAAATATAGCGTAGTACATTTGACAAGACATCCAATAATAATACAATGTTATTATTGTATTATTATTATTATTATTATTATTATTATTATTATTATTATTATCGGTGTTAAAAGAAAAGAAAAAATTATAATGGGCCCAATTATACTAGCCCATTACTTCCCGTTGAAATGGGTACAATGGGCCCAATTATTCTAGCCCATTACTTACCGTTGAAATGGGCATAGTGGGCCCAATTAAACTTGGGCTGCTCGCATTTTGGATTCTTGTTGGGCTAGTGAAAGCGAATGAGATTTTTCAAAATCACCTTTTTTTTATATATTATTATACATATAGAAAATATATGATTGAATTTAATTTTAAAGTTACAAATATAATCCCTTTTTTAAACACACATTTTTATTTTTATTTCATTAATCAAAATAAATTTAATTGCGATTATTTTTATAAAAAAAATGGGAAAATGCCATTTTTATTAAGACAATAAATTTGTAATTAAGTGTAAGATAATTAAATCTATTCTAGTTTATAATTATTAAAAAAAGCACTTATTATCTAAATTTTAGTGGGCCATTTTTTTTAATTAATAATAATAATAGAAAGCTTTACTCATGGTTCTATAGACACCTAATTTGAATAATTAATTTCTTAAAAATTCGACATTAATTATCATCAAATTATTTATCTCTCCAATAAATTATTTTAAGAATAATAAAAAAAAGACCAACTTATCCCAAATGTAGAATATTTAAAATGTAATTAATTTTTTTTTTCATAAATCACTTTAAATATATATTTTTTTTAAAAAAATTATATAGGTTGGTTGGACTTTTGTTTTTTTTTTTTGAGATTTAATCCAACCAATCCATTGACTTCAGCTGGATCAAAGCTAACCAGAAAATATGTCTATTATATTTGGACTAATTTTTATATTTCGTAAAAATGGAAAGTTTTGTCATTAACTTTTTTTTATATTTAATAAAAATAATTACAGTAAATTTGAAATTTGAATATGTTACTCTTTTTTTATTTTTATTTATTACTTTTCGTCATGGAACTTATTTTAAATTACAAATTGGTCTCTATATTTTAAATTTTTTAATGTAAAAAAAATTATTAAATTATTAAAATTTCAAAGATTAAATTTACAAGTTTAAATAAAATTGGATCGAATTTCTATGGACGTGATAATGACATCACTACAAAAAAAAAGAATAAATAAATAAAAAATATAAATTAAAAAAAGGACCACACTACTTGCCAAGCTCCATAGCTTAGGCCACCAATAATTTTAACATAGTACTGAACGCCTAGGTTCATGCTCTGCCCCACCAACGCCTGGAAAAAAAAGAAAAATCAAATAACAAATTATTAAAAGGATTTTCCTTTTTGAAAATGTAAAAAGAAGTAAGTTTAAAAGCCAGAGCTCGCTCTCTTTTTCTCTTTCTTTTTCTTTTTTTTTTCTTTTTTTTTTTCTACAAGGAAACCATTGAAATTTTAAATAATAATTAGTGTTTAATTATGAAAGTATTCCTTAATTAATAAGAAAATATTGTTCAATTATTATTTTGTTGGAATTTTTTATTTAGTTTTTTTTTTCCACAAATATGAGATTGAAATTTTTGAATAATCGTAGAAAAATGTAAGATCTCACATCGATTAGAGAATAGAACGAAACATCTTTTATAATGGTGAGGAAACCTCTTCCTGGTAAATGCGTTTTGAAACTGTGAGGCTGACGGTCATACGGAACGGACACCAGGTGGTGTGCCAGAGAGAACGCTGGCTCCCAAGGCGGTGGATTGTGAGATCCCACATCGGTTGGAGAGAGGAACGAAAAATTCCTTAAGTAGATATGGGGTGTGAAAATCTCTCCTTAACATACACGTTTTAAAATTATGAGACTAACGGCGATATGTAATAAGTTAGAACAGACAATACTCTGCTAGCGGTGAAGTCAGTACTTTTACATAAATGCAAATCAAAATTACATTTGGATAAATGTTGTTAAAAAATTTATGTTTTCTCATTAATAACACGTTTTTTTTTATTAATAAAATATTTTAAATTACTTTATAATAATAAATTTATTAACAGGATTTTTAATATTAATAAAATAACTGTCTTCCGTAAATTATTTAATCATAATATTGAATATCAATTTTGGAACTAAAAATGGTTTATTATTTTAAAACAGTTTTTCAAATTTGACCCCGCTCTACATCAGTGACAAGTCCATGTAACTAACTGAACGATGGTTTTAAACTATTAAAATTAATATTTCAAAATAAACAATTTTTATAAATAATTTCTTTTAAATACTTAAAAAAAAATTAACATCTAACAAACGTGGGAATTAATTGAAATTTGTTTTAGGCACTTTTCAATGTCTAAATTTTTAATTTTTAAAAATTAAACTTATTTTCTCGCAAAAATAAATATTTAAAATTTTAATCATATTTTAAAAATAAAACAAAATATTTAAAAAATAGTTATTTAATATTTTGATAGAAACTCCATAACAAAAATAAAAATAGCTAAATTTCTTGGTTATTTTTTTTCTTTTATTCATATATTTTTCAATAATAAAATCATTGACTATTCATATTCAATTTCAAAAAAAAAAAACGATTATTTTTATTAAAGAAAATATTATAATATTCAACGTAACTAACGAATGATGTAACACTTACATATCATAGACTTGTCATATAGATGATGAATTTATTTCGTGGAAGAGCAGTCTCTTTCAAAGTTATAAATTAGCGTATTTTTTTGAATAATTTTTAGAATAAAAATGTTGTTTAATATTTCCATTCTTATTTTAGGCTATAAATTTTAAGTTACTTTTTAATTTGGTCCCTCTCCAACTTGTAATTATTATATGTATTGATTTTTTTAGTTATTCAACCTTCAAATTTATTACGTTTTGGTCCAATATTTTTAATTGTTTATAATTTGGTCCAATAATTGCATGTGTATTTCATTTTTTTCCATTCTTAAATTTATAAATACCTTATTTTAGTTCGCTAACACTTATTTTGTAATTAATAATATTTCTTTCTTTCACTAATTATTTAACCGTACAATTAATAAATGTATGCATAGAATATACTATTTTATGTAGGTTGGGGGAAATAATTAGCGTAATAATAGCTTATCATGGTAACATTATTGATACAATCTACTTTATATTTATTATAAATAATTTGATTTAAATCGTACATGTTGTGACATATGAAGAGGAAGGAGAGATATCTTACACAATGAGTAAAATGTTTATTCTATGTAAATTCGTTAATTGAAAAATTAATATTTCATAAGATGATTATATGCGGCTTGATCATAGTCTTGAGTGAGCTATGAACTCATACATGTGACGTTTTTACTTTGATTTAAATGGATGAGAATGACTTTTATAGCTCATTAACATACCTACCAATTTTGGAAACTTGACCAAATAGAGAGTTGAAATCATAATCTTACGAGATAAAATCTTCCTATATTAGGTAGGTAAAATGAGTAGTTCCCCTGAGTACTGATTTCGAGACTTGAACGATGAGACTCCACCATTTCACTGGTCTGAGAGGGACTTAGTTTAAGGTTGGATTATTAAATAAAATATTAATTTGAGAATTAGTGGTACTTAATGTGAAAGATGTAATTATAGAGATAAAATGGACTTTTGACTGTACGATAACAATGAACAACTCGTGAATAATAGACTTATCTATAATGGTTATATCCATAAATACAACTTGTGTTATAATGCATGAAAGTTTAATTGATAAATCGATAGATTTTACGTCATTGGTAAATTTAGTTGAAAAAATTAAAATGTTTAAATTAATATTTAATATATTTGATACGAAAAAAAAAGTATTTTAGAAAAAAATATATATTTATTATATTGGATACAATAAATATTTAAATAAAATATGAATGAAATTTAAATTGGTTAAATATATATATTTAGTAATATTTTATTAAGTTACTATTTAAATAAAAAATATATATTTTAACATATTAGATATTAAAAATATATTATTTTAAATACGACCCTTTTATTTGAGTTCTTATAAATATAAATAGGTTGGATAGTTCATTCTCTTTACTAACGGCCCCATGCAATATGTTACTAGGCCTATTGGGATATAGTTAGGATTGATATTGTGCCTCAAATGTTGAACGATGGCATCGGGGTGGACCCCTCAACAAAACTTTGGTGGCTATGATTTATAAGGTTGCAATTCCTAAAGGAATAGCCAAAGTCGATGTTTCTCGCTTGTTAGTCCGACCTTTTTGAATATTTGAAGAACCGCAAGTAGGTTTGGAACCTTATCCAAATACAAGGTGATGGTCTCGATCTCGCTTGGTGGTGCCCTTCTCGATGATTGTTGACTCAACATGGATTTCGTGCTTGAGTTGGGGGGCCCTCCCTCCATCTATCGAGTCAAGTAATTCGCTATCGAAAATTTGTCTGTTCTCATGCCATGCTTCTTCTTTCTCCGAATCGGTTTCTAGTGTCAGTCAATCAAGAGTCGCCGTCAAGGGCTGAAGACTTACCTATCGATTAGAGTGAGTCCGACAAATTTGCTCATCGTTGAATCATATTCCTTAGAACTCGTTTAGATCCTTAAAAAAAAATCCACACGAGTCAACTGAATTGGTAAATATGGTTGACAAAATCTCCGATTTGGTATTATTGGCAGAGATCGTCTCTTTCTCCGAGTGCCATGGATCAAAAAATAGAGTTGCAATATCATAATGTCGAGAGATTTTTTTTGTGAAGAGTCTTTTACCTAACTTCGTAAATATATATATATATATATATATTCTTAAAAATAAAAATTAGAAGAGAAAAAAAAAATGAAGCTAAAGCTAAACTCCAAAAAAACAGTAGTACGAATAGGAGACTTTTGTTGAATAAATTTAGCATTAAATTATTAAGCGGTCCCAACGAACCCTTCAATGTTAGGTGATTTGGCGTTGTCAGCCCAAAATATCAATATATGAAATACACATGAAATTCGTTACATTTGGCTGAGTTTATTTGAGAATAAATAAATAATCGTTTTGAACTAATTTATACTATTGAGTATGAATTAAAAAAAACATATGGTATTATTTATATCAACTTATGTCTATAATTAATTTTAAAATAATAAAAAATTAATCATCATAAAAAATTTACTCTAATTAAATGAAATTATTTTGAATTTGTTTACTAAAAATATGATTATTATTATTATTATTATTATTATATATATTTTAAATTTATGTAGCAAAGCTACAATAATAAAATTTTAATTTTTCATTTTTATATCCTTATTTAAATTTATTTTTATTTTTTATACCTGAAAATTTTTAATACGAAAATTAAAATTTAAGAAACTGTAGATTTCAAAACATTAAAAATAACAATCTTCGAAACAAAATATATAATTATTTAATATAATAAGATTATATTATTTAAATTATTTAAAATGTTATTAGTAAATATTAAAATATTGTTAAAAAGTTCTTCGATATTATTTTTAAAAATAATTATTTCTAATATATTACACGTTTAGTAAATAAAATTAATTAGACTTTTTGATATTGAAACTTTGCTGCTTCTTTTCTTTCAATTATAACTTTAAATTTATCAATTTAAATTATATTTTACCAAAAAAAAAAATCGCAATCTGATGTAAACCCGTGAAAATTAGTACCGACCTTTCCATGTAGAGAAGAGAACCCCTTGGCCCTTGGCTGACGATACGACGTCGTTTTTAGCAACTCATTCCCTACCTCTTTTGTCTTCTCTACTCTTCTTTCTTACGCCATTTAATAATTCAAACCAACCATCTTCCTCGATTGAATGATTCCATGCTTAGACTTGGAAGAATTATGAAAATTATTAAATTATAATTTGTCTCTATATTTCATTTTAATATTTTATAATTTCAAATATATTTGTATCATTTAAATCTTCGTTTACACCCTATTATAATTAAAACGTTCATTTTTCATTTTTATACTTTAAATTTTTATTTATTTGTCATTATATTATCAAAATGTTTATTTTGGTCTTTATATCTCTATACTCCACATTTATTGTACTAAAAAAATTAACATAATTTATCTTTTTCGACGCAACGGTCGAAAGATGTGGGAATGATGAGCGATCCGGGAAGGAAAAGGTGTAGGTAACCAACAATGAAAACTTAGAAAGATGTGAGATGAGAAGAGAACGAGTGAGTATGATATGAACCACGACCAAGGAATTTCCATACCTGAAGGTCCAATTACAAGGATGAGAGCCAAGAAGCTACAACAAACCTTATACACTTGTATTCAAGCTATGGTGAGCTCATCAAAGGAAATTCTAGAAGACGTTGGAGACCTCCCTTATATGTTGTGCAAAGTTGAGCTTCAAGAAAGAGATGAATTAAATGCACTTTAAGTTGCATTTAATGAACTCATCTGAATTTATGATATTAGTCTAAATATGACTAATAAGCACATTTCATTCATTGCACTATTTAATTATAATTTAAATATTTGTTGGTCATATTTAAGCTAGTTTTAAATATAGGAGTTAAGGTTATATTGTAACCCACATAGGTTACCATATTTCACCATTAACTAGCCATTTTAATATGGAGGTTATGGGTATTTCTCATTTACTACCTATTTAATTTGGGAGTTATGTATCACATAGGTTAAGGTTGTAAAGGCTATATAAAGCCTTATTTTCTTTGATTAGAGACATCAGATTTTGGAATTAAGAATAGAATTTCTACGTAAGCTTTGTTGAGAGCTAAGTTTTTCTTTGCAAATTCTTGTGTTTAGAACTTGCATGCTTGAGTCATTCAAGTGGTATTGATCAAACCACTTGTGGAGTGATTCGAATCACGAGTTTAGAAACGAGTTTTCTTTACTCTTGATCTTGATCATCAAGGTAATCCGTTCCATACTTTCCCTTGGGTTGATATCATATCAGAGTATGTAACAACTCAAGCCCATCAATAACAAATTTGTCAGCTTTGGCCCATTACATATCACCGTCAGTCTCACGATTTTTAAACGCATCGGCTAGGGAGATTTAGAAACGAGTTTTCTTTACTCTTGATCTTGATCATCAAGGTAATCCGTTCCATACTTTCCCTTGGGTTGATATCATATCAGAGTATGTAACAACTCAAGCCCATCAATAACAAATTTGTCAGCTTTGGCCCATTACATATCACCGTCAGTCTCACGATTTTTAAAAACGCATCGGCTAGGGAGATTTAGAAACGAGTTTTCTTTACTCTTGATCTTGATCATCAAGGTAATCCGTTCCATACTTTCCCTTGGGTTGATATCATATCAGAGTATGTAACAACTCAAGCCCATCAATAACAAATTTGTCAGCTTTGGCCCATTACATATCACCGTCAGTCTCACGATTTTTAAACGCATCGGCTAGGGAGATGTTTCTATACCCTTATAAGGAATGTTTTGTTTCCCTCTCCAACCGATGTGAAATCTCAAAATTCACTTCCCTTGAGGGCCTAACGTCCTCGCTGGCACACGGGCATGTGTCTGACTCTAATACCATTTGTAACAGTCCAATCTCATCGCTAACAAATATTGTATGTTTTGGCTCGTTACATATCGTCGTCAACCTCACGGTTTTAAAACGCATCTGCTAGCTAGGGAGAGGTTTTCACACGCTTATAAGGAATGTTCTGTTCCCTTCTCCAACCGATGTGGGACCGCACAATCCACCCCCCTTGGGGGCCAACGTCCTTCGTTCCTCTTTTCAACCGATGTGGGATATAAAGAGTATAACTTAATTGGGTAGAAGAGGGGTCGAGAAGAAAGATCTAAAGAGTGAAAATTGAAACCATATAAGACTCGATTTTCTAAAACTCTAAACTAAAAGTATAAAACAGGTTCGGTTCGATTGAACCAAATTTGCTTTCCTTGAACTCAAAGTTCAAAAAACCAAATCGACTGGTTCAAAAAAAAAAAAAAAACAACCCAACTCAAACCAATAATTTGTCTAACCCAACCCAATCTTGGTTTTGGTTGGTTTGGTCGGGTTTTTTTCTCACGCGTATATAACGTAAAAAAAACAAACTTTATCGAATACATAAATTTGCCACATGGATTACATGCCGTACATAATACAATTCAACTTTTCTAAATACAGCAAACAACCACGGTGATTTCATGTCGACTTCACTAACGACATAAAAACAGCTACAAAGATTACATGCCGAAGAGATTTCTTTTTAACGGTTACAAAAATCATAAAGCATATTCAACGTCTTTATAAGAGTCTGTTTGCATGACGAAAGAAAACAAAATTCTAAAATGGTAAGTATACTCGATATAAAAATTATAATTTTTTAATATAACAAAATTAGATACGAAAATTTATATAAAAACATACTAAAAGGGTTATTAAAAGAATAGTTTAAATAATGTGAATCAAATTTCAATTAAAAAGAAAAAAAGCAAAGTTTGTAAAAATAAATAAAAAGATATATATATATAATAAATAAATAAATAAGAGAAAGTAATAGGAATAATTTAGGCCGCTCTCCTTTAATGTACATTCAAAGCTTGTAAGCCATCCGAGTTAAAAAGCAGATTTGGCCAATCCTTGTCCATGCTTTATTAACGCGATATTCGGATTTGGTAATACTTTTTAATTATACAATTAAATTACCAAAAAAAGAAAATTGCAAAATAATAATAATAATAAAGCAAAAGAAAATATCTCAATATTATATGAAACGCACAGCTTAATGGTTCTTAAGAAGCCCTTGCTCGTCAATCGAAGCAAAAATAGGTGATAATTTATGCCGGTTTATTGCTTCTCCTTTCAAAATTAAATTTCTGCCGTCTAATTAGGAAGCTATTTATTTTCTTGCATTAAAAAAAAAAAAAAAAAAAAAAAAAGCTGTTGAAGGTGAATCCACTGAGTAAACAACCGTCCAAACTCACCGTTAGCGCAGCTATTGTGAGTTTTGGCTCATTATGTATCGTATTCATTCTCACAATTTTAAAACTCGTCACTAAAGAGAGGTTTCCACACCCTTATAAGGAATGATTCGTTCCCCTCTTCAACCGATGTGAAATTTCACAATCCGCCCTCCATAGAGGCTAGCGTCCTCGCTGGCACAGCGCCAAAGTCTACCACTAACATATATTGTTAACTTTGGCTCATTACGTATTGTCGTCAGGCTCATGATTTTAAAACGCATCTGCTAGGGAAAGGTTTACAGATCTTTATAAATAATGTTTCCATAGGGACTAGCGTCCTCGGGCACAGCGCCTAGTGTCTGACTTTGATACCATTTGTAACCGCCCAAATCTACTACTAGCAGATATTATTTGCTTTGATCCATTACGTATTGTCGTCAGGCTCACGGTTTTAAAACGCATAGAGGTTTACACATCTTTATAAATAATGTTTCGTTCTCCTCTTCAACATCTTGAATCGACGTGGAATCTCACAAAATATTTGTTGAGCATATATATACCTATTAATAATGTCTATGTTTAAAATAATAATTAAAATATAATTTTTCTAGACTTTATATTTTAAAGCATTTAAATTTAAATTTTATATTTTTCTTAAATACGAATTTTATTTTAATTTATATACTTTTAAATATTCAAATTTAAAGTCTGTTTGTATTATCCGTTAATTTAGACACTTTTAATACAATATGAAATTTTTTTAATAGTTTTTTTTTTTAAATGATTCTATTATTTATAATTTTTTTTTTCATAGTTGTATTTTTAATTATCCAAGGTAAAATCAAGATAATTCATCTATTAAGTATTTATTTTAAAATTTCATTTTTAAGGCCCTTTTATTTATTAATATATTTTCTGAAATTTAATCCAATACAATTAAATGTCAATATTAATTATTTTTCTAAATAAAAAAAAATATCTTTTATAAATTAGTCAAAAAGATTGAAAAAAGCTTATGCCACTTTTAAATAGAATAATGTCAATCAAAAACTTACTTTTTGATGAAAAAGTATAAGCATGAAAAAATTATCTCTTATCCTGTTGTCGTCTTAGTTAATGTCATTTTTTTAATGTATTTAGAGAATAATAAATGACGATCACAATTTTTTCTTTAATTATTATTCACCAAATTTATAACTTTTACTTTTGAATATTCACATAAATAAATAATACCTTATCTCAATAAAAATAAAATATTTTTTTACCAAATAAATTTAAGTGAAATTAAAGTTTTATTTAATAATATCTATTTATTACTTTAGCCTTAAAAAAAATTAAAATTTTATTTTAGTTTATTAATTTTGAATAGATAGTAACTCAAGTCGTTGTCGTTAACTTTTTAACGACATTATAAAATGAAAAACAAAATATTACTTTTTTAGTCATTTAATTTTAACGAAGATAAATGTACATAGACAACTAGTCGTTGATACGAAGCCATATAATTAGGTCAAATGTTAGATATTGTTGCAAATTAAAATTTTACCGACCATAATGTTCGGAAATAAATTTGTAAAAAATTATAAATACATATTTTGGTATTTGATAATAGGAATAATTATATGTTTGACAAGAAGATGTGACAGATATTAGTACGATGAATCAATCAATAAGGCATGTGATATAAGAAAGGCATCACTTCAAGAATTCGTATCCACGTGTTTTTCTGGAAGTTAGCTCCCTTGCAAGCACTGAAAGAATCATTTCAAGATTTATGTATAGAAATTCACAGGAACTATAGATCGATGCTCTCCTAACAATATGCCTTAAAGAAATCTGACAAATGCAACATTTCGAGCCTTCATGGGAATGATCTCGAGTCGTGATGAACTCTTTCTTGTGATGTGGCATAGAAAGGAATCGGGCAGCAAGGTAGGTGTAGTGGTGGCCCATTACGTATCGCCGTCAGTCTCACGGTTTTAAAACGTGTCTATTAGGGAAAGATTTCCCCACTTTTATAAGGAATATTTTGTTCTTCTCCAATCGATGTGAGATCTCACAATCCACCCCCTTTGGGAGCCCCAACGTTCTCGTTGGCACACTGCTCGATGTCTAACTCTAAAACCATTTGTAATAGCCCAAACACACAATTAGTAGATATTGTCCGTTTTAGCCCGTTCCATATCACCATCAGTCTCATGGTTTTAAAACACGTCTATTAGGGAGAGAGATTTCCGCACCTTTATAATAAATGTTTCGTTCTCCTCTCTAATCGATGTGAGATCTCACAGTAGAATTAATTGATCTCGACGACGAGCACTGTCCATTAACTATTGAATATGATACCGTGAAAGTAATTTGAATCATCAACTGCAAAGTCGAAAAATATCTATAAATTATAATCAATTACGAACGAGGTCTTATAGGATTCGATGGTAAATATGACACATTACCCGATCGCAAAACAGTGTTTCTAACGAGATAGCGAGCTCGATAGTGACAAAAGTTCAAATCTTCGATTTTTATATTTTAAATTTTCAAGATAATTTTATTTCTTTCCATTTTCCTAAAAAAAAATGAAGAAAATAAAACATCACTTAATTGGACAGCTTTTAGCGACGATGTAACTATGGTTTTGTCCGCACCGAACAACCACCCAATACGTTCAACGTATTGGACCAAAGCATGTGTAAATCATGTTAAACTCGTTACTTAATTTTCATTTTTTATCAGAGGACCATTCTAATACGCTGAACGCGTACATAAACCTAAGCTTATTTTTTTTAATTTATTATTGCCTTTCAAATTATTATTATTATTATTAACACTTTCAGAACCCTTTGGTCCTTTCCCGCTTCATTTTATTATTATTTAATAATTTCTTTCGCTCTTCTTTTATTTTTAAAAACTTTACCGTTAATTATTATTTGTCTGTTAAAATTTTCTAATATATTTAAAATCGAAATTATTTGAATTTTATAAATCATATTTAATTTTTACTCGATAAATAATCGAATGAGAAATTAAATTTATGACCGAATTTAGAGATATATATTTTATAATATATGTAAAATTGAAAGTGTTTACTTTTATGAATCATATTAAATATTACTCGATAAATAAGAAAATGAGAAATTAAATTCATGACCGAATTTAGAGATATATGCTTTCTAATATATTTAAAATCGAAAGTATTTAACTTTTATAAATTATATTTAAATTTTACTCGATAAATAACCTAATGAGAAATTGAATTTATGACCGAATTTAGAGATATATATTTTATAATATATGTAAAATTGAAAGTATTTACTTTTATGAATCATATTAAATATTACTCGATAAATAAAAAAAATGAGAAATTGAATTTATGACCGAATTTAGAGGTATATACTTTTTTAATATATCGAAAGTATTTGACTTTTATAAATCATATTTAAATTTTACTCGATAAATAACCGAATGAGAAATTGAATTTATAACCGAATTGAGAGATATACACATTTGACTATTTTCTGAATATAAAGTGTATTTAGATTCTAGTCCATTGAATTTGTGTACGGCCTTGAAATCAATCCTTTTAAAATTAAATCATTCAAAGAAACTTCCCGAGTCAATGAGATAGTCAGAAATAATTAAGTTATGTTTAGATCGACTTTAAAATTTATTATTTGTGTAAGTATTTCACCACTAAACTCGTGTCAATTCATGAAAAAATAAAATCGGCCCAGTGTCTGATTCTGATATCATTTGTAACCACTCAAATCTTTTTTGGACTTTCCTTTTTGGACTTCTGCTCAAGATTTTAAAATTCGTATATTAGGGAGAGGTTTCCACTAAGAAATGTTTTGTTGTTCTCTCCAACCAATGTGAGATCTCACAGTTCATCAATTGAAAGAGACAAAACATTGATACATTTTCTTCCATAAAATTAAACTAATTGATACATTTTCTTCAAATAGGTCAAATTGACTTGGTTTGGTCAATTTCATTAGATTTTCATTTTTTTTTAGTTCAATAAGAAATTTAAACCTTTAATTTTCTAGTATTCTTAGTCGGTATATGTCTTTAACTAATCGATGTTCACGTTGACTTTAAAAAATATTTCATCGTAACCCTACGTGAAAAAAAAAAAGTTATAAAGAAAGGAATAATCTTTTATTTCTTTTGACAAGTATTTTTATTCATTAGTTGTTTCTCTACAAGGGACGTACTCTTATCATCAAGGTGTAATTTTTACCATTTTCAAATATTTTTCTATAAATTCAAATCATGCATATGGGAGGCTAATAATAATTATTCCAAATATAATAGAAATGAGTTTTTCGATTCACCCGTTTAAATTTTTCGAAAATATATTTTATTTTATTGTTTAATTTAATAATAAAGAGCCGGTTTAATACCTAAAAATTTTATTAAAAAATCGCGTTTGAGTAAGTGAATTTTCATCGCAATATTATACCATTTTAAAATATATAATAATTTATAAAATTTTAATTTTGCATCCTTAAGTCCTTAAATTAAAAAAAAAAGAGTCTAATATATCATTAAATATGGTCTGAATTTTTTTTTTTTTAATAAATTCTTTACATTTTAAAACTTTTTGAAAATTTAATTTTATATCTAATTTAATATATAAAAAATTTATTAAATATAAAATTAAAAGACATTTTTAAAGTTGGCATACTTATTTTACAAAAACCAATAAATTCAAATTTAATCTTAATAGAATTTGTGTATATTAGAATGGACCGGAACCAACCGGATCGAACCGAGTAAGAACCGGTTCAGCATCAGAACCAAGAAAAAGCCGATAACGCTGACTCCAATGACCGAATCAGAAGTGAAGTATTTTTATTTTCTTACTTTTAATTAAACGTCCCTGGACCATCTCTCTTTCTTCTCTTTCTATCTCTCTCCTGGAAACTCAAGCTACCAACGTAACTCTCTCTCCCCTTCCTCTTTCCATCAGCATTTGGCATTTGATCCACCAAGAAACTCGACCAGAGCACGGAGTAGCTGATGGGAGCTAATTACAGAATAACAAGCATTGGATCGGTGAGGTTATTGGTGAAAGAGGTAATTCGAATTCATCTTTGACTGACTCTCTCTCATCTTCTGTGCTTATGGACGCAAGAATATCAGAATTAGGGCTCAAATTGAGGCCTCATTATTTCAAATTGTATGTTTCTGTTATTTGTTTGGATGATTCTGTCGAAGCTCTGCTAATTTCTGTAATTCTTCGGTGTTCTATTAATTTTCTTCTTCTTTCTCTTATTGAAGATTTTGAGCCATTGATATGTACTAAAAAGAACTTGATATTTTATGGAACTAGATTTGTTATGTCATTTACGATTTCGATTCCTTTTGAAACAATCGAAGTAAATGCTTTGGAGGAGGTTGATCCAGAGCTCAGTTTGACGTTTTTCAGGGGATTAGTCCTGTAAATTTGATTCTGTATAGAAATAATTGTACAATTGGAAGGAATTGAAGCTGAAATTGATAACTAGACAAATTTTAAGGTGCATATCCCTAACGAATTGCTCTGTTGATTCTGAGTATGAAGTCTTGGTTATTCAGTGCTTTCTAACTTGTTGAACACTGAAATGAATTATTTATGGAGTACTAATCTTCTACTCGGCTTCAAATGTGCGTGAAATTGTTCTGTTATTGTTCTCTGTATCTAGAGGATTGTTGATACTGTTATTTAATTTCTAATTTCTTTTGAATTTATCTCATCTATGACTTTATTCGAGGTGCGGTTAAAGGTATTAATGCCGACCATTCTTGAATGCTAGCTTGTTTAAGTCGAGATTAACCGTAGAATTTGCCTTCTCTTCCAATTTTAGACAAATTGGTTCAAAATTTTATGTTCTTTTTTGTGTAGATTTAACGTGCCAAAGCTTTGGACAAATCTGCGATATGAACCTATCTGTATAATTTATACTCTCTCTCTGGTAAGAATAACTGCAGTAGTATACTGCCTGGAAGATTAAAAGTTGTTGATCTGCTGCTGCTGCTTTTCTTTTTCGTTCTTTCTTTTCTTCTTCTTCTTCTTCTTCTTCTTTTTTCAATGGAGTTGTTATAAATTATAAAAACTAGTTTTAGCATAAAATGAGTTACTAATAGGAAGAAATTTCCACTTCCATGTTTTTATCTACAATATGATAATGTATTTCTACATGAAAATGGCGAAAATCTGATCTGCCACCGCAAGTTTGAATTTAACCGTCGGCTCCTGAACTACGATTACGTTTAAGTTATGGTTTCTTCAGGACGTGTTTTATCGCCGTCATTTCATTCCAAGCAAGATCTATAATTTGCTTTTTATTGACGTTATGCCTGAAATTGTGCTTTGTTTTAGCAGCTTGGCGCCAAGCAGTTAGGAGAATTGCCTTGATGTTCGTTGCATGCGTTTGACAGCATTGAACATGAATTCTCAAGCTAACAGCAGTGGGGAATTCTATGCGGGAAATTTATTGGTTAGAAATCAAAATCTTTATCCAGAATCGAAACCATCTAGTAACAATAGCTACGCCCAACATCGCCCATGTAAGTCCACGAATTATCTAGCAATTGTTTTACACGATCAGCCTCTTTGTAGTTATTGCAAATAATATGAATATTCAGTAAATTACAAATTGATGTTTTAATATAATCACAAACCCGTAAGAAAAGAAAATATTGATCTTAATCGTTACTTTAGACGGACTTATTCTCATCATTTTCCGTAACCAAATGAAAGTTTACTGTAGTTAGCTGAAATTGCATTGGGTAGTGTAACTATTTTATGTACGGTGCCGTGCGGTTAGCACAGAGCGAACTGTTCTTTTGCCTTTTACTATTATCGTGAATAGATTTTCTTTCCCGTTGCTTCTTATTTTACTACTAATTTTGATGAGTGATGAAATTGTGCTCTGTGAATTTTACAGATGGACTCCCCATGTATCAATCCAGTTACAACTTGAACCCAGCATCAACGACACAAACCAACTCAATGTCAACGTTTACCAACTCAGTTCATCCTCCACCGTTCTCCTCGCATCTGGAAAATGTTGCATTTGATTATGTCCCCACACCATCTTTTCTTGTAAGAAATGAAAGCTCAAGTTTCAGAAAGGACGGCGGGGACGATTTCATCAGAATGCTTCAAGATGAAACACCCCGTCAACACTGTGACGAACTTCTACAAAGCATTGTGGAATCATCATGTGTTGGAAATTCTACTCCATTTAAGGGAATGAAGGACTTTGGGAATCAGAGAGATCTTGGGATCGATCTCAACAGGACACCAGATCAGAGACCAGCAAAAAGAAGACAGCATACGCCCATGGTATACACAGAAAAGTTTACTGATTTACTTAATCTTCCATTGGATGAAAGTTTAAGACTTTACGAGGAGACACAGGAGAATTTTGTCACAGTTCCACTTGATGAAGCAACTCAGAAACGTCATGATGAACTCTTGAAGGATCTCACAGATACATTATCTGCATCCGTTTCTGAACCAACACCAGCGAAGGAAGTGGAGAAGGGCAGCGCTCAAGTAGTTGATCTTAACAAGGCCCCAGAGTTGAAGACGCCTAAGCGGAGAAAACATAGGCCCAAGGTTATAAAGGAAGAAAAACCCAAGAAGTCTCCTAAACCTGTGACACCGAAGATTCCCAAGGAAACCCCAACAGGGAAGAGAAAGTATGTACGGAAGAAGAACATCAACAAAGAAGCAGCTACTCCACCTGCGAATATTGTGGAGATTAAAGATTCGAGCACCGCAACTAAAACAAAATCTTGCCGGAGAGTAATACATTTTGAGATGGAAAAAACTGGAGATGAGGAACCCGAAAAGAAACCAGATGAGAAGCATATGCAAGAGGAGAACATGGGGAACCTTTGCTTCACCACGAGACCAAACGTTCCAGATTTCAGCTCCCAAAGTAATGGTGTTTGTGGAACAATTCCAGGTGTTCATATCAGTCAGCGACTGGGCACAATGGCTGAAAATGTGCGACCAACAACACAGAGTAACCTTGCTCACATGAGTCACATGACGACCCCTCTCACATCACAATCCGGAAGGGAGGCAGCTGGAGGCCTATTGAACAAATTAGCAAGCAACTCCGCAGAAGATTTGATCAATGTTCGTAGAATTTTAGACCAGGGAAAAGCAGATCGATATCAAAATGGCTTCAGCAGTGGATTCACTCCTGTTCAGCAACAAAACCATAATTATTATAAGGAGCTGATGGGGATGAACTCTGAATATTCTCAAACAGTTCCAAATCATCAGTCCAATATCAATGCACCAAGGGGCTTAAAGAGAGGCCGTCCGCCTGCAACTCAGCCAACACAGTCGTGCTCGATAGCTACACTGGACTCTTCAGTGTTGAGTCAAGAGGTGTCACAAACGGGTGAGTTCTATAGACAAAGCAGCAGTGTAAACATAGGATCCTTGGAAATTCCTGCGAAGAAATTTGAATCTGGACTCTATGCAACACTCTACAAAAGATATTCTACTATCCAAGCAAATGAGGGTTGCTCAAGCCACCTCAATACAAGAGGTCGCAATCCTATCAATTCTGGTGGATTTACTGCAGAAATGAGGCAAGCCATGCTAAATGGTCATATTAGAAGTGAACAAAGCACCAATAGACAAAATAACTGGACTAAAGAAATCATCGGTGAAAGGCCTATTCCCTCAATCGTCCATGAGAACAATTTTCAGAGGCGACAATTCTCACAAAATCTGCATCCAGAATTAGATAGGACATGTGGCACAACTGGGTCGAATAAGGTTACTAGCTATCGCCCATTGATTACTGGTGACAAATGTAACGTGCCCCAACCATTTCCGCATCCGAAAGCCTCAGATCAACGGTATGCACAGGCTTGTCAACCCATGATATCAGGTTCGCTAGCAACAAATCAAGTACAAAAACAAGGGTACTCGTTTGGCTTCCACCAATTTCCTGATAAAACAACAGGCAAGTATACTTAAATTATTTAAATGAGGAATTAGATCTTGCTGTGAAGTACCACTAACTATAACCTCTTGATATTGATGTAGGTCGATTAGAAAATGAGATCATACGCAAAATGAAGGGTCTCAAGCTTAACGACGATAAAGGAACCACGAGGACAGAGCAAAATGCTATTGTTCCATATAAAGGAAATGGTGCAGTAGTTACGTATGTGGAGCCTGAACATTTAAGAAAACGAAAGACACGACCTAAAGTTGACCTTGACCCGGAGACGGAGAGAATATGGAATTTATTAATGGGGAAGGAAGGAAGCGAAGGCATTGAAGATCTTGAGAAAGGCAAGGAGAAATGGTGGGAAGAGGAACGGAAAGTTTTTCGTGGTCGTGCTGATTCGTTCATTGCGAGGATGCATCTAGTGCAAGGTTTATTTCTTATATCTAACTGAGGAACTTTCTATTTGATTTAAATGTCAGATTTAAAAGAAAACTAAAATGAACATTTCAAAATAAGGGTTTACAAAATATTTACTTTAACAATTCTCAAATCCATATTTCAAAAGTTCCTTTTTTTTTTCTTTAAACAGAATGCACAGTTCAAATTAAACAGGACAAAACCAAAGCGGTTCAGTTTTTTTTTTTTTTTTTTTTCTCTTGATTTTTAATCACTTTGGTTCAGTTTGTGTCTTTTAAATATTTTGACAACCAAAATATAAAAGAACCCACCCAGCTGGAATAAGAAAAGTATAAATTTAAATATTTCATTATTTGCACGTTTTTTTTCTTCATAAATTTACGATAATTTACATAATTTACAATTAAAGTTTTATTTAATTAATAAATTAACAGGAATTAAATCTCTTTCAAAAAAAATTAATTTATTAGAACTCCTTTGATATATATTTTAATCATACTTTTAATTCACTTTTTTTATTACAAACTTGTAATGCACTTGTATAATTAAATATGGCGGGAAGTAAGCGTTTTGAAGTGATAGAAAAAGTGTAACAGGCAAAGAATTTAACCGATTCATTCTGTTGAGTTCCACTTATGGCAACAAAACAAAAAAATATATCAGTTCAATTATAGGGGAAAGGATTAGTTGTTGACTCAGTTATATGTATACCGAAATTCTCCTTTTCTCTTCGCAGGAGACAGAACGTTTTCACGATGGAAAGGATCAGTTGTTGACTCAGTTATAGGGGTTTTCCTTACCCAGAATGTTTCAGATCATCTTTCAAGGTAGGCTTATGATTTCGGTTTGAACTGTAGATCAAGATTATCATTGAAGCAAAATAATGAACAAGTGGATAACATTTTTCTATTCGTTCTTTACAGCTCTGCCTTCATGTCTCTAGCAGCACGTTTTCCTATAAAATCTACCAGGAACGTTAGAACTCAGGTTCAAGTTCAAACGAGCATAGTGGCCAACGAGTCAGCAGCTTGTATACTTTATCCAGCAAATTCTATAAAATGGGAAGCTCGGTTACTACCCCAGCCAAGGTTTGAGATGCCCCAGACGTCAATAAACCATCAAAATCACGGAGTGAACTCGGGGACTGCAAATTTTTTCACAGAGGAAGGTAGTCAAGTTGTGGAGGAAGAAGTCATATCCTCACAAGATTCCTTCGACTCGACAATCACACAGGGTACTGGAGGGGCTAGATCATGCTCTGGATCCAACTCAGAGGCTGAAGAACCCATTGTAAGTTACTACTCTAGCAGCACTCATTGTTCAAATTTCACAGATATCAAACAAGTGGAGACGACTACCATCAAACAGAATTCCTTCAGTGACTTGAATAGAACTACAGATGGAAAACAGGAGTCACTAATATCAGAATGGAATGAGATTGATAATCTCAACGGTCATTCCTTGACTAATTTCCTTGTTAATATTGAAAACCAACACAAGCAAGAACCAGTTGCTCCTTCAAACAATCAGTTGCACTTGACCCCAGACTGTGGGGTATTGGAGGTTGAAGGCCGTGAAGCATTCAGTGAAGAAAGCACATCTTCTGGGCCATCAATTGTATCTGGATGCTCTACAGAAAAGAATATGACTTGTCATAGCTTAAACATTAGGGGTCTCAAGCGAACTTTGGATAAAACTTGCGCTGAAGAGATTGGACAAGCAAGATCTCAAAAAACCACGATGGAGCATAGCGAATCTGTCGGTGAGCACTCCGTGCACCTACAGGGTAATGCTATTCAATCGGGACCTCATTGTGAGTATAAACTTCATGACAATTATGAACCATGTAAGAGGATCAAGACTTCCCCATTAGGAAGTGCGTCAGTTACCAATCCTCACCAAGAATTAGATGCATCAGCCAAAATGCAGAAAAATGGCCTCTCAAATGCCGTACATGTGCCTGCACACACAGAAAAATTGCTTGATGCTGTGGATAGAACGCCTGGAAAGGGAAATCAAATAAACTTTTCAAATAATGAGGTCCATTCTCTATCGAAGGCAAATAATGGAGGAAATGTTAGCACTTCAAAACCAAAAAGAAGAAAGGTCAATAGTGAGAAAAATATTGCATTTGATTGGGATAGTTTGAGAAAGCAGGTGGAAGCCAATGGACAACTAAAAGAAAGAAGCAAGGATGCCATGGATTCAATAGACTATGAAGCAATCAGACTAGCCAGCATTCATGAAATTTCTAGTTCTATTAAGGAACGAGGAATGAACAACATGCTAGCTGAACGAATGAAGGTACGTACAAGCAGTTGAAATCTTTAAAGGCCTATTTTTTACTTAGATCAACTACTAAACTAAGCAGTAACAACTACTCTTTGCGTCGAAAAATAATGTTGCAGGAATTTTTGAATCGCCTGATGAAAGATCATGGGAGCATTGATCTCGAATGGTTAAGAGATGTTCCTCCAGACAAAGCAAAGTATGGCATATAATTTTTTTTATCAAACCTAGCTTCTTTACCAGATCTATTTATATAATTAATATAAAACCATATACCTGCTGCAGGGATTATCTACTGAGTATACGAGGACTGGGTTTGAAAAGTGTGGAGTGCGTTCGTCTGTTAACGCTTCATCATCTTGCTTTCCCAGTATGATTTTTCACAGACAACCAATCATTTATCTAGAAGCTTAATAGAGGAGCTTCTAATATCATCTTAAATTGCTTTCTACATAGGTTGACACAAATGTTGGAAGAATAGCCGTTCGACTTGGATGGGTCCCTCTCCAACCGTTACCCGAGTCGCTTCAGTTACACCTTCTAGAACTGTAAGTAATACTGGATTGATGAGTGGTCAGTTTTCTGTAATCCAAAACTTCTAACCTCCATTCTTTGTAGGTATCCAATGCTGGAGACCATTCAAAAATACCTATGGCCAAGATTATGCAAACTTGATCAGCGAACTCTGTAACCTCTCAATACATTCATTATTCATGTTTGATGACTGAAAAATAAGCAACAATTGAAAATCAATTACTTATAACTGACTAAGTCTCTATTGTACAGGTATGAACTACACTATCAGTTAATTACATTTGGAAAGGTGAGTCCATAGACTCGTAGCATCCCGTTCTTTAGGCCTTCGGTATATCATTATCGTCACGGGCATAGACTGTAGATGCAATTTGTCTTTTTAAAGTACATAATGTATACGCCTTATGGAAGTGTTGATTCGTAATTGTGGCATCAGGTGTTCTGCACAAAGAGCAAGCCAAATTGCAATGCATGTCCAATGAGAGGAGAGTGCAAGCACTTCGCAAGTGCTTTTGCAAGGTTTGTCAATTTCTTTCCAAATTGCATGCATACAATCCTGCCTATAACTGACACCATCAGAATCTAGCTTTTCAACATTTTGGTATCTTATTGAGTATTGATCAAGCATGAAAGTTCCAATTCCAGAAATTATGTAAATTAAATTGTGTAAATTATGTTAGGAAGGACTCTCACATTGGCTAATAGGGAATGGAATGATCATGAGTTTACAAGTAAAGAATACATCTCTATTGGTATGATACCTTTTGGGGAAGCCCAAAGCAAAGCTATGAGAGCTTATGCTCAAAGTGTACAATATCATACCATCGTGGAGGGTCGTAATTTCTAACATATACATGCTTACCTTTTAGCCTTTTGAACACTTAACTAAAGCATGAACTGTATCTAGTACAGTGCTCGACTTGCTCTGCCAGCACCGGAGGAAAAGCGCATTGTGCCTTCAACCAATCCCGTCGCCACAGAGAAACAGCCAGCTTTATTCACGAGACCTTTGCCAATTCTTGCTCCTGAAGCAAGCACTTCTACAGGAAATACCTTGCGCTCAAGCA
Source organism: Cucurbita ficifolia (assembly GCA_033971965.1). NCBI lineage: Eukaryota > Viridiplantae > Streptophyta > Magnoliopsida > Cucurbitales > Cucurbitaceae > Cucurbita > Cucurbita ficifolia. Next base: position 11,262,767 of record CM066979.1, read on the forward strand.
ACTGTGAGCCAATAATTGAAGTACCAGCGTCACCCGAACCCGAGCCCAATGAGATAATAACCGAAAGTGATATTGAAGATGCATATTATGAGGATCCTGATGCTGATGAAATTCCTACCATCAAACTCAGCATGGAAGAATTCAGAACCACATTGCAAAATTTCATCCCAGAAGAAGACATGTCCAGAGCTTTAGTTGCCTTGAACCCAGAAGCTGCCCGTATCCCAATGCCAAAATTGAAGAATGTGAGCAGGCTACGGACAGAGCATCAAGTGTAAGTTGTTTTTCTACTTCCTCTAATTCATTTTTAATATATAAAACAAGTAGACGCTGAATCTAAAAAAAAAAACTAAGCACCTTTATATTAACATTAGGATAGTAACAATTCTGTCCATTTAGTAAGAAACAATAGAATCATTATAAGGGTTTTAGAAAAAACTTGAGAATCCATTAGATTTAACAATTTTTATAATTATGAGTTGAATTTGCATCCAGAAACGGTTCTTCAATTGTGTCATCAATGATGCATGCATAACTGATTTACTCTAGAAATAATTATTTGTCTCATTGAATTTGATTGGAACAAGTGAATATTTTTGACCGAAAGTTTTGAAGTTGAATTTAGCTGATTCCGGCCTTTCAAAAAAAAAAGTAAAGGAAATTTTGATCTTCAAGAACAAGATATTAAGCTTGATCCTCTTAGACTGGAGGGACTGTTTTCTTCGTATGCTCATTCATTTTTCTCAATGAAATCTCGGTTTCGATAACTCGTCTTTTTATCTAAATGCAGGTATGAACTTCCCGATTCACATCCTCTCTTAAAAAAGGTAACATTTCCACTCAAGTTTGGTAGAAGCACACGTAACGCAGCAACCTTTAATTGTGTAATAACAATTAAGTTATTTAAACATACAGATGGATAGACGAGAACCTGATGATCCAAGCCCATATCTTCTTGCGATATGGACGCCAGGTAAGCAGTACTCACTAATCAGCTCTATAAAGCAATGATTTTCTGTTTCCTTTTCCCCTTCTCCATTTTGGTATCATTGTGGATGGGCAACAATGGTTTTTAGCAGATAAGGAGAGAATTATTTTAATTAACAATAACTTTTTTGTAAAAAAGTATATATATATCCAAAAATCTTCAGGTGAAACAGCGAACTCGATTCAACCGCCGCAAAGTTGTGGGTCCCAAGACCCGAACAGGCTATGCAATGACGCAACGTGCTACACATGCAGTTGTAGAAGAGAAGCTAATTCTCAAACAGTCAGAGGAACGATCCTGGTAAAATACAATATATTTATATATATTAACTTTAATTTATTACTATTTAAGAGTATTTTCGTCTCTAAACATTTCTATAATTCTCCCTTGCAAAATCGCAGATACCATGCAGAACCGCAATGCAAGGGAGCTTCCCACTCAATGGAACTTACTTCCAAGTTAATGAGGCAAGTCGTGTCCCAACACCATTATGATCTTTAATGCTCTATTTTGTTTTTACCCCCCGAGAATTTGAGCGATTTAATTTGAAAATTTTCTATTTCACCTAATTTCAAATCCAAATTAACTTTTAAATTTGTTCCATTTTGGTTTCAAAATTTTCAAAATATCCATTATAAAAATTTAGATTTGTTTTATTGTAGTCTTTCACCTTATTAATTCATGAACTTTTACAGACCACCATTTTATCTTTATTTGTGACAAATTAATGGCACAACTTAAAAACACCGATTTGTTTAAGTCACAATGGGCTATATATATATACACACATGTATATATATATCACTTATTTTATAATTTATTGACCAATTGAGCTTTATTAGAATTTTTATTTTTCATTCATAAATTACTTTAGTCAAATTCTTATTTTCTTTTTATTTCTAATAAACATCCCAACAAAATATTTTAATAGCAAGCATCTGAAACTGTAATTCCCAACAAAAATTATAATTACGATATTTAATAACCTCCTTGACTCCAAAAATGGAAAAAGAGAAAAAAAAAAAGTAGTTACCCTCAACATGAAGATGGCTTGAGACTGCATAATTTCCATTTTAACTTTTTGTTCAAATTAGCAGATGTTTGCTGATCATGAGTCCAGTTCAAAACCTATCGATGTTCCAAGAAAATGGCTATGGAACCTACCCAGACGAACCGTCTACTTTGGTACATCAGTATCTACAATATTCAGGGGTAAGAATACACAGACTCAAGGATATGATGATGATTATTATTATTATTATTAACAAACTGCTGAGTGGCGGGTTTAAATAAGAAAAAGTGACTAAATATATGAATTTTTTGCCTCTAGGGCTAGTGACGGAGGAGATTCAGCTATGCTTTTGGAGAGGTATGTATTTTTCTAACTTACTGAGTTTCTTGCATTGAGATCTAAATACAAGTAATGGTGGACTAAGTTTTTAACCTGGTCAAATATTAAAACATAAAATTCATACAAATAAGATAAAATTCCTACACCAAAATAAACCGTAGAATTGCAAATTTTAATTACCATAGTCATGCATTGGTCAGAAATGATCGCATTTGCCCACTATTTAGCATTTTTTAAATAGAAAAAATAAAATATTAACTTTTAACCAAATCATTTCAAAAGAGGAACTAGGAGTTCTCAAATAATAGGATGACTTAAAAAACTGGCTAATTGTAATATTTTTTACAATACACATTTATTTTAATTTAAATTCATATAATTTTTCAATCATTTAATATCCAAACACTCTTAAAAACAAAATTTTAGATCAAAATTGAATTGCAAATCTTACCGGTGTTTGAAAGTAAATTAAGATATGTTACATTGTACTTTTATTAAAAATAATTTTTGAATTAATAACTCACAACATAACCCAACCTATTACAAATTAAAAATATTTTATGTTTACGTTGAATTAAGTTAATTATTTAATAAAAACCTAATACAAATTAAAAATATTTTATGATTTTGATGAATTAAGTTTATTATTTAATAAAAGTTTTTTGTTTGAAAGAAAAAGTTACACCCAAACAATTGGTATGAGTCTCAACTAACCCTTGAGTTCCACTGGGAGTAATGTAGTTTTAATCACAATCAAAGAGCCTTAGAATTTCTTAAGTTACTTTGACCTAATTTAATGGTGTATTATTTGAAACAAGTAGCATTGCTTAGATAGTTTTATTAAAATTTTAGTAGACAATCGCGAAGAATTGAAGTTGATTTCGGCCAACTAAAAATATATATTTTAAATACATGCACTCTTCTATTTCACATTAAATTGAAATTATCTTTTTCACAAAAAGTTTAACACCGTTTTCAAAACATGTTTTTCACAACTCTAGTGCACAACTGTAAATGACTGAAATAAAAGTATTTTTTAACTTAATTCGAAAAAGGCTAATTTGTTCGAAATTGATAAGATTATTTTGATTTTACAATCAGTCGTCATATAAATAGAAAAGATACATTTTATATATATACAGTTATTATTTCTAAGTTGATTTCCAAAATTATAATACAAGAAAAATATATAGGCTTAAATCTTTTTAAAAAAAATAAAAAAAACAAAACAAAAAGAGAACGTTACCTAATAATTATGGTTCAACGTTTAATTCTTCAGTTTTTTATTTTTGAAACTGAGAAACTAAAAAATAATCTAAAAGCTTATAAAGAACAAGAAAATTTTTCAAATGTTTTTTTCTTCATGAAAAATAAAATAAAAGACTAGAAATACAACTTTACTGGGCAGTTGGAACTAAAATTTTAAAATAAATTTATTTGTACTTAAAAGGTTTATAATTAACTGGCTTTAAAAACAAATTTGAAAAACTAAAATAATAACTTACTTACAATTTTAAATAATTAATTTTTTAATTAATACTTGTAATCCTAATATTTAAAAAAAACAGCAGTTCATAATCATAGGGAATCACTTCAGTTCAATTGACAAACATTTTAGAAGAGTGTTTGGGCTGAAAAAATATCAGTAATCAATAAAAATATAAAAATAAAAAATGCTTAGTAAATCAATTTCATGAAATAAATTTTTAAAAATAAATTGTTTTTTTCAACGGTGTTAAATTGTCAGCTGCTGTATATTTATGGTCCTAAAAATGTAATAAAACTAAGAAATGAACTAGAAAAAAATTATCTAATTAATTTCTTTGAGAAACTTTTAATCTTAATGTGTGTGTGTTTGTTGTATATGTATATATATATAATAAGACCATTTCAACTAATAAACAAATTTCTTAAGATAAATCTAAATTTTTTATCTTATTGTGTGTATATATAATAAGACATATTTTGATGCATATCATATTGTATAAAAATATAGCATAACGAAACAAAATAGTTAACTTTGTCTAAATAAAAAGCTTAAACAATTTTAAGCAATTTATAAAATCTAAATCTTAATTTAAATTGAAAAACACAACAAACCAGATCTGCTTTACCGTAAATGGTAGGCTCAGGCAGTACTTACAAAATACTGCAGAAAAGACCGTAAAGCATGTCAATAAATTCTAAGGCTTTATTTTCTTTATTTTTTTTGTTTCTTCTCTCCTTTATTTTCATTTTTATATTCTGTTAGAGGGGCTGAAAACTCTAGTATATTAATAATAAAGCTTTAAAGCTTTAAAAAATAAGGTCTATTTTTTTTTAGAATTCCTTGATATAGCATAGAGCCTGTGTTCCAGTTAGTGTTTCAATTAACAGAGTGGTTTCTGTGGACGGAAGGGAAAACAGCAGTAGGTCATTACCTCAACTAGGCTGTTCCTTGTTTACCTCTATGACAACCTCATCATAGAAAATCTGAGATTTAGTTTATAAATGTAGTTGGAAATCGTTTATAAGGGTCTTTTTCCCGCTCGAGTTCAGCTTGTGGGTAGGAAAATACGAATCTCTAACCTCTTACTAGTAAAGCTATACATAAGTTGGCCTTGTCACAACATGCTATAAATTACCTCAACAACAAATGAGACGGGAAGCTAGGGTTAGGAAGCAAGTAAAAGGGGAAGGCAAAAAAGGTTGGGAAGGAATGAGAACTATAAGGATTCAAAAGAGAACGCACAAAAGTTATAAGAGATTAAAAGACAAGGATTCGAAAATTTCATCCCAAACAACCTTATGGTCTGACTAGTTGGCTTTTAGCGAGCAATTAGGTGTTTCTGTGTATTGATTGGTTATTCAACTACTACTAGACCCACCTATACAGACAATATATTTTTTCCAAGGGTATAGTAAAAGTTAGCACTAGCACTGTTATTGAGATTTAATAATAATGATCAATGAGTTGCCTCAAGGAGTTTTATCAATTTACGTTTATTTTTGCAAGAGACAATTTCATTGGCCTGTTTCCATTAGATTTCATCCCCAATACTCATGCCTATCATGATTCCAAAGAACTAAGGAGTATTTCTTTATATGAACTCTTTATGATCATCTCACCAAGGAAGAATGTAGTTAGAGCAATCTTGTGGGAGATATGGAAGAGGAAATGAAAGGATTTTCCAAGAGATCTATGACCTTAGGCTTTTCATTTTATCTGTGTACCTTAATAAAAAGGATCTCCTACTAGGAATTTGTAGTTAAGAAATCCAATCAGATTAAGGACTTCAGAGAAGCGAAAAGACTATCGGTAGGGAGGTATCTGCCTGTAACGTCATCGCATCTCCATGCTAACAAGGTATGTTTCAATATTTAGAAACATACAAATGATTTCATACCACCCATAGTGAGAAGATGATCACCTCGATAATTGATAAGCCTTCCCCTGATGTACCAAGGTTTCTGATCATCCGTAACTGAGGTAGAAAAAATCAAAGGTCAGAAAAACTTGAGAATGACAACATGGCAAGGCAAGATTAGGGAGCATCAAATATCAAAACTTTCTTATTTTGCATTCAAGTAGAATCTTACCTTATGGTCTATCAACAATGATTGAGCCTCAAACTATATGTATTTCTGTTTGTGTGTTCTGCGGACAAGCTAAATTATGAGTAATTTTGCAGGTTTTGTTTGTGTCAGAGGATTTGATCGGAAAACAAGGGCACCCCGACCTTTGATTGCTAGATTGCACTTTCCAGCAAGCAAGCTGGCCAAGATGAAGAACGGAAACACAGAATAGTCTACTTTTTAAGCAAAAGGGCAGAAAGTAAGAGCGAGAGCACAGAAAGGGATAGCTGACTGCTAAAGAAGATTTTCGACTAACCTATTGGTCTACATTTTTAATTATTCTTGGTCTAACGTGAAATGCAATAGCTGCATGTTAGCCAAGCGGCAGAGGAAGAAGTTACCAAATTGAAATTTTAGAATCCATAAGTGAGATGTAGTCTCTACCCTATTGATATTCATATGATCATTCTCAATTAATGCTCGAAACAGAGCCCATTCTTCAAATCTTGCCTGCATCTAATTTTTCTTTCAGTAAGGTTTAACTCTTTTTGTGCTTACTCTCTTGGTATTTTAATGGTCAAAAGTTGAAAGTTGGTATCTATCACCAAGAGAAGAATGAATGCAGAATCGATGTCAATGAGAGTAGGTATCCAGCATAGTTGGCATGAAAAGATGGTAGAGAAGGCTTGAATGCATACATGAACAAAAAGCAATAGCAATGGAGCAAACTTGTGTCAGTCATTCGTCAGTACCTCACAAATGAGCACCGCGAAACACTGCAAGTAAGAAAAAAATGGTCAATTACATGACAAGGTTAATCGGAGAATTTCTAAAATTTGAAACTGAATACGCAAGAACAGTAAATGTGCAAACTAACTCACACAATGAGCAGTGGGCAGAAAACTACAACTTATAGGTAAATAAATGCATAGCACTGTCCAACTAACATTTATCTAAAATCATGTTCAGTTACTTACGGATCACAACATGCCTGAGCAAATAATGTACGCACTTGACATTAAATCCAGGAAGCTATTTGCATAGTCAACTACTTTCCAAGATATGAAGCTTCAAACAGGTGAGAATCACAAATCCATGATCCAAATGTGGAAAGCTACGCCAAAGTGAAAACTCAATTAAAGTCCCTTCAAAATACTAATTTTTAAGCGCTAGAGTTATGCAAGAAGAGAGCTTCGGAACAAGGAGCAATGAACAAGACAACAAAGAGGAGAAAAATAATCCAAAGGAAAAGGTCAGAATGAAAGTAGTTGAAGAACTAAAGCAGAGTTGCACTGGCTAAGTGAGTGCTGCTACCAATTATTCCCACCGCAATAGTTTCGTATAAAAAAATTGACAACTAAAAGCAACACCAAAAATAGGTATGCAGTGACAAATAGCGAATGAGAACTACAAACAATGCTTGATTGCTGTATCTACATCCATTGTAGAAAAATATAAGCACATACAACACAACAACAAATGATGTATAGCCACATTTAGACCAAGAAAATGTTGGCTGAACAATAAAAAAGTATAAGCCGTGCTCGTTAATAACTACGTTCAAGTCTATTCAATATCCTTCAAGCTTAGATCTCAGATGACACTTTTGTCATTGGATCATGACAACAGTGAACTAGAAGAAGAAAAGGCATTTTCAAATCAAAAAGTCATATATGATCCAAAATGAAGGAACAAAACTCCTAGTTTCAAGCCAAGGAATTTCGAGTCCAGATAGCAACATGTACCAGAGCCAAATTTACATACCAAATTTTTTTTTATAAGATACACTTCGGATGTGGTATACGTAAGTTTACATGCTAAACATGAGTTTTAAAAGGAAATATGTGGATCAAAATAATTTTAGATACTTTTTGGAAATGTGCGACTAGAGCACTCCTATGGCACGTTTGGCTCGAGAGGAATCTTCGTACTTATGAAGATAGGGAATCTACTTATGATATTTTTTTGTAGAATGTACAGTACACCTCATCTCGGTGATTTTTAATCATAGGACATTCTTTTGTAACTACAACCATAATGTGATTGTGAACAATTGGAAATCCCTTCAATTCTTTTGTGGGTGGTGGTTCCTTCTTCCCCGAGCCCTTAAGCTGTTTTCCTCTCACTTGTTAATATACTCAAGTTTCTTAAAAAAAAAATAATACTAACAATATTAAAGGACAATGTAACAAATGATCAAACAAAAACACTGATATTTCAAAAATTATAATCAGCATGTTGATGAACTGAGGTATAAGATTTTACAGATGAATAATGAAAAAGTGTGTTCTCCCAATGACAGCAGATTTTTTTCCTTTTCAAATATGATGCAACCGTGCTCATGAAATCACTGTTTTACATACCTATTTTCTAACAGAACTACTTTGGTTCCTAAAAAGAAAAAACGAACAGTTCATCTTTGAGAGTAAAGGAAGACAAATCCTGAAAAATAATTATTCAAATATGTTTTGACCCAAACAAAAAACATAAGTTTTACTTTTAAGAAACAAAAAAGATGAAGTTCTAGTCTAGACAAGATATTTCATAATTCTTTTCGTTACAATTTTGATCTGCATAGTGTACTACATTAAAAACACGAGCTTGATAGATTCAATCGACCTCTCATACCACACCTTTCTAATATTAGAAACCATGATGTCCATTGCTGTGCATAATCAGCTAGCATTTATTATATGAACTAAAGTATTTCAGTTTTCTTTTTCCAAAAAGACATTTCAGAAGTTCAAGTAATGTTTCAAAGACAATCTAAATACGATAAATATTGTCAACCTTAACTGGATTGATAATGGAAATCAGAATAGTCGAAGAGGATTTTGAGAGTAAAGTCAGAGTTTGGTCTGTTCCAGGCTGGGGGAGGGGTTTACATAAAATTTCGGTCACACCAGGTAGTAGCTAACAAAAAGCTTATGGTTATAGCATATACACACTGAACACACATGCTAAGGCCTTTTCCAAGGTAGAGTTGGAACAAATCTGAGAAAACAAACCAGAAGCCCAAGCCTCTTGAGTAATCTCATAGCACTAGAATGCTTTCAAGCAATATACTGAAGAGTCTCGATTTACATTCTTTTATATAGGTAATACAGTTAATCTCATATCACCAGAATGCATCTGAGCAATATACTTGAGAATCTTGATTCACATTCTTTTATATAGGCAATAAAGTTAATCTCACATTACTAGAATGCTTTCGAGTAAATTGAGAACACCGTCAACAAGAAAGGCCGAACTTAATACTTGTAACTTACTCCATATATGTTCAATATCAGTATAAAAAATTTCAGCAAAATAGATGCATTCTATGCAATGTTAAGACATGAGGTAGGCACAAAAGCTCCTACCAGCCTAACCATACGATGGAAGCACATATCGTACATTAGAAAAATAAAAACTCTAAAAAGGTGTCCACAAAAACAACTCTTGAAGTACATAGACATTGCAATTTTCTTATATAACTTCAAAGTTTCCAACTCAAACAGCCAAGAAAAAAATGGATAATACTAACCGTTGCTTGCCTAAATATACTTTTCTATAGGAATTCAATTTTATTGCTACACGAAACGTACATAAGGAGACCAGGCCAAAAAAAATCAAGTTGCAAAAAGTGTCACAAGTTTGCAATAACCATTGAAGAAGAAAACGATAATATTACCTTTAGTTGACAACATAAAGGAGATGAGAGAGCCAAAGATGAAGAAACAGCTAAGGGGCGGATGATTTTTCTGCATGAATTGAAAGGGACTGAGTGTCAAATCATACATGGACCTGATTAAGATATATGCTCGAGCAAGTTTGTCATTATGGACAAGAGAATGGATGACCAAGGTGAGCCTAGTACAGATGAATCAAATGTGTGCCTGTGCAAGTGCATAGTTACCATTATGCCTCAAGGAAAAAGACAGGTGGCTATGCATGTTGTTTTAGTTCTGTCTTCCATGTAAATGTTAAGATGTTTTTGCATGCTCAACAATGCATATCAAGACAACTACATATTTATAACCACAATTCCTCAACGAAAGTTACACTTATGATAATTCCTTGATGAGCTAATATAACAACAAGCTAACCATGTTAAATGAATTTGATCAATCAGAGTCAAACAATTTGTGCAGACAAAATTTTGAGATTTATCGCGAACACATTATTACTTTATAACCAACAATTATATGTACGACTAACTTCATCCACACATAAAATGTGAATGAGAATTGTGATGACTCTGATGAACACAATCAAATGGATAGAAAGATAAATAGAGGAAATTGTAAAACGGAGATTTTAAGTTTACAGCTCAGAACTGTGATATGCAAATTGAAGCAAGTTTTACACATTTACCAAACATCGGGAAAAAAGCAAGAAAAAACAATAAATCTCTGCTTGATCTCGAATACTTTGAAGTCTAAAAGTTAATCAAGCATTGTATTGGAAAACTATAATGTTCTTGTTTCTATGACCTAAACAAGAGTCATAAATTCGTATTATCCTCCAATGAAATTGAAAAGCATTCGCGAGATTTTTGCTCTCAACATCAAACGTCCGTCACATTATCCCAACAGTACACTGGCAAAACACTTTCTACTGTAAAAAACGAAGTCACGCCAGGTCTCGATCATCCACAACGATCAAATAAATTAAATCACATCTCTAGAAGAGATTACAACTAAATAACCTAAGAACAACAGTCGGAAAAAAAAACGAAGAAATATACACGATAAGAAACAGAACATAACGACTCTCCCTCTCTCTTATCTGTTGCTGCTTAACAAAAAATCGTACGGACATATATATACAGCTTTTACACCACAATTTCTCCGGATACAAACGAGAACACATAGAAAAAACGAACGAACAGAGATGAAAATAACAAATCAAGAAGCAAAAACCACGAAAACCTAGGGTTTTTTCCGATTGCATCATGAGTTTCCGATTCGAAAAATCTAAAAAGAGTAAAACGCACCAGTGATTGATTCGGCTTGAATCATCAGAATCCGAAAGAGACATCGACGAAGCTCCATGCATTTGGCGATGAGAAATGCAGAGAGGCGGAGATACAGAGATAGAGAGAGAAGAAGAAGAAGAAGAACGGAAAGAAGAAACGGCCATGGCGAGAACCGAGAAGTTTCTAAATATGGAGAGCTTTTTTCGAGGGATTGGTTTCGCGCCTCTTTCTGTAGAAACTTTGTAAGTTCCCTCCGAACTATATTTAATCGCGCGGGTGGGAGGGACGAGGGTGCATGCTTTTTCGGTGAAACGTGTGGGGAGACAAAATCAAATGACAAAATCGCTTTTCTTGCTTGAATTCGGGGATGTGAGAGCGAGAAAGATCACGATTTAGCCGTACGATCCAGCCACTATCACTCCACGTCAAATCTAACCGTCCAATTTTATTTTATTTTATTTTATTTAAATGATGGGTTAACTATTTTTCTTTTTATATTCTTCTAAGTGTGGGAGTGGGATATATAATAAATAATTGAATAACCGTCCTAATGTTACCACTTACGAATGAAAATAATTATATATAACTAATTATTGAGTAGCTATCTCTATATTTTTAGAAAGCTAAAAAAAATTTATTATTTTTTATTCTGTAAATGATAATGTCGGGTTTAATTTTATGAATTTTTACAACGTACGTCATAATTTAAATATAAATGACGTTTTGTTGATTAATATTCGTAGACCGATAACCTAGTACATTACTTTTTTAAAAGAGTCACGTTTTTTTAAAATTGAATTGATTCGATAATATTGATCCTTTAAAAATAAATGAAAAGTACCATAATTTGATCACTTTTGTCCCATTAAAAGATTATTCCTTTTAATAAAGACCAATTTTGATTGTACTAAAATAGTTTTAGTTTAGTTGAGGCAAAAGAAATTTGGAATGGTTTAAATTTGATTAATTGCATTAGTTTGTGTAGGAAGACAAATCCAATTTTGATTCGAGAACACATGGCACATAAGTTAGTAGGTCAATTAAAAATTAAATGCACAATACGTAAGTATGTGGCAACTTCTCACGATCACATCACGTTTATCATTAAAGAGGTCGTCTCTAACACTGATTCAAAATGAAAAAACTCTAGGATTCTAAAATTCACAAGAAGGGTTAGATTGACTCAAATTAGAAATCTTGAAGTTTACGAACCCTAGTTTAGGATGTAGGGTTGGGTTCGGTTATTTTTTTTATTTTTTATTTTTTGTAGGTTTTTAATAAATAAAAAATAACCTCTCTTTTTTTTATTAAAGTAAAATAACATTATTATGACTATATGCAGCCTCGAAGACGAGATACGATGCTGCTTTGTAGAGATTTGGTGCAATAGAAGTCAATCCTTTGTCATTAAAGCAAAACATTCCCAACGTACACCGCTTTGTTTGATATAAAGATTTATTTTTTAATATTCACGAGTATCTGGACAAGATTGCACGCATCTTGATCATTATCACAACACAACAGGGTAACTTGTAGGATATTAAATCACGAATTAGTTGGCTACCATGTCTTGAACCTGTCCCCTTCAACCCCTTTTTATTTAGTTGACTTTTTCATCGGGTTTCTAGGTCGGAAAGAAATTGTTCGACAACGTTCCATTCAACCAGAGTAATAGTCATTAGCCTCATATACTCCAATGTCCTCCTTATATGGGAAAGTATATTCTACATTTCGATAATAAAACATTATAATGTTAAAGTAAGCATAAAACATACAATTCTTTGAATGCGAAGGCAGTGATCCTTAAAGCAATAAGGGATGAATTTCAAGGCGAGAATCTCCAACTGCAATCTCTTGGAGCTAGCTTTGGATAATAGGAAGCCTGTAGATTGTTCCATTATAGAAACTTCTCAGAAAAGCATTGTTCATATCAAACTATTTTATAGGTTGCTAGGAAGGTAGGAGAACAATTCTCACACAGACATTACACTCGCGAGCAGAATCTTAGTTTGAGCCCACTTTCGTACACCTCCGTCTCTCTTTAGGAAGCATCCGCCCTAGATTAACTATCCACCTTACAGTGTCCCCCCCTCCCGAAAACTCGGTGCGGCAGTTAGGCGTCTTTAGACGAAAGAGTAGTTTTTCAGGATTGGTCGTTGTGTGTCACCATACACATTCAATCAAGGTTGTCAGTGTGAAGCTATAGTTAAGAGAGAGGTTTACACACTCTTATGAAGAATGTTTCGTTCTCCTCTCCAGCCGATGTGAGATTTCACAATCCACCCCCTTCGGGGCTCAGCTTCCTTGCTGACACATTGTCTGGTGTGTGGCTCTTATACCATTTGTAACAACACAAGCTCATCGCTAGCAGATATTGTTCTCTTTAGGCTTTCTCACTTCCCCTCAAAAATTTTAAAACGTGACTGTTAAGAAGAGGTTTCTACACCTTATAACGAATATTTCGTTCTCCTCCCCAACCGATGTGGGATTTCACAATCCACCTCCCTCCCCCCTTTCGGGGCTCAACGTCCTTGCTGGCATATCGCCTCGTGTCCACCCCTTTCGTGGCTCAGCCTCCTCGCTGGCACATCATCCGGTGTCTATGTATGATACCATTTGTAACAGTTCAAGTCCACCGCTAACAAATATTGTCCTCCTTAGGCTTTCCCTTTCAGACTTCTCCTCAAGGTTTTTAAAACACGTCTGCTAGGTAGAGGTTTCCACACTTTTATAAAAAATGTTTCGCAACCGACATGGAACCTCACAATTACAATAGCAATTTCAAACCTCAAACGTGACAAAAACAAACTAAAAGTTCGATTTCACCATCAATTTGTACACAGAGGACATGGATTTACAATTGAAATCCAACAAATCAACCATAAAAGGGACTTCACAAGCTTGTTGTTTTTGTTGTTCTTCTTCTATAGTAACGTAATTAGAATGAAAACAAGAAGCAAGAGCCGCCACTAAAATAGCCAAAGAGATGAAGAGTAGCTGCCACAAAACCTGAACGCTCGCCCAAGCAAGCAAACCAGTCAACGCAGCCGCCCTCTTTCTTTCCTCAAATCATCGCCGCCGTTGGATCCCTTCGCCCCATTGGCACAAAACCTGAATTTGTTACGGAGAGATGGTGTTGGGAGGGAAGAGGTTGATGAAGTTGGGAGAGATGGCGAATTCCATTGGCATGGGAGATTTCGAAACCCTAGCATTGTTGTTCCGATTTTGGTTCAATATTTTCGCGCGTGCTGTGGCCGGGAAAGTTCACGGAATCTGCAGCCGTTCGCGGCATCCATGTCTGTCGGGTGAGGGAAACAACACGAGAAACTTGTAAGTGGAAAACTCCATGTGTATTGTCCAATCACACACTTTTACCAATTTGGTACATTTGTTTTAACCCAACAAATAAGTCAATTGTGTGGGATTCCGTCTTTTTGTTCTAACCCAATAAATAAGTCAATCGTGTGAGATTCCGACTTTTTGTCCTAACCCAACAAAATAAGTCAATTGCGTGAGATTCTGGCTTTTTGTTCTAGCTCAATAAATAAGTCAATTCTGTGAGATTCTAGCTTTTTGTTCTAGTCCAATAAATAAGTTAATTCTGTGAGATTCAGAATTTTTATTCTAACCCAACAAATAAGTCAATTTTGGAGACAATTTAAATATATGCTTTAGTCTCAAGTCACGTTTGAAAGAAATGTTTTAGAAAACGTGAGCGATAAAAATAATTTAAAATAACGCAATAAATAAATAAAAATCACGGTTTTAATAGCATGGAACTTGAGTATGAAGAAATTACGACTAGTCACATTCACTATAGTACATTTTTTGACATTTTAACCCTGGTGGGTGTATATATAATTTTGGTGACTTGTCATATAACTCGTATTGACACTACAAGAATTGTAAAAACTATATGACGTGTAAGAAAATAAAAGGAGTTTAGAACGTGCATGTGGCTATGAACCACACGTTTTGGACAATAATGACTCCGACATCTGACATGCGATCATAAACAAATAAAATAATCTTAGTATTGCCTTACTTTAATACTCTAAATTTTAGAGATCATCCCAACCATTCAATTAATTAAATAACGAACATTGACATATAAATATTCACAAATTATGAAGAGAATGATAAAACTATATTTTACACTAAAATTAAATATAAAATAAAAAATTTAACATTTTTTCTTTATTAAAAATGTACCAATAAATATATATTTTTTAATATTTAAAATATATTTATGTCATTTAATTTAGAAGTATTATTTAAATAAAAGTACTAATATTATTTACTTATTATTATTGTTGTTTAAAGGGAAGGGAGATTATGGAATGATGACATGAAAAGAAGCGCAGCGGTAGCTTTTTTCGCAGTCTTCTCAGTCTCCTCCACTCTCCACTCTCCACTCTGCAGATCTCTCCCACGCTATTTTCCAGCGTGGTCCCCACACCGTTGGTCTATCCGTACACGGCTCCCTGACTGCCTGTGATGTACAGCTGTTGTGAATAGAGAGGAATAGAAATGGCGCCACATTCCCTTTTAGGCAAAGACAAAACCCACTTCCCCGACAAAATCCTTTTATTTTCTTTATTTATTATTTTTTATATTTTTAAAAAATGGAATAAATTCTACTAAATCAAATAAATGTGATTAAAAAAATTGTTTTTTCCTTCTTTTTTTGCTAATATAGTCTCTTATTGATTGATAAATTATAAAAGTTATAATGGCTCTATTAGATCTCCCTAAATTATAGTCTTTCAAATTCTTTGATATGACCCCTCCTTTATAATAATAAGCTTAATTGAGACGTTTTTTTTTAATAATAATAAAAAAAAAGAGGACAATAATCCATTAAGTCCTCAATATATGTGAACGTTTTATTCACTTTTTTTTCTATCGAACTTTTAGGGGAAGTTGACTCTTTCAGTTGAAGTAACGGCTAGTTAAGAAAATTTGTTTAACAATTAATGTTTATATTGTTATGATACGAATCAACATATCGATCGTGCAAGATAAACTTCAAAAAAGAGTTCCATTTATCATTGAATGGTTACAAATTTTGAAGGAATGATAATCTAGAGTTTTAATATATTTTATGAGTTTTATTTACTTATTTCATTTACATAGTAACTAATTATATTCATAAAAACTATGAAAGTTACAACACTTCAAATGTTCAATGGAACCTGAAGAGCTATAATTTTGAGGTTATATAAAGGCATGTATGTTGTATTCCTAAGATAGAGAGTAACAAAAGTGTTTTTGCTTTACTTTAGTCAATAACTAAGTTTATTTGTAATTATATATATAGTTTATATTGCATATTTATAATCATTTAAGCTTGACAATATCAATTTTACTTGTGGATCGATTTTAATCTCAACCAAGTGTTGTTGTTTTGAGATATTTGATCATAATCGAATTTTACTTCCCCTCAAAGTGATTAATTATCGTCAAGAAGCTTTCCCAATCCAATACATAAAAAATCTCAATCTGACTTATAATTTAAATATTTTTATTTTTAATTTTGTTATTATTATGTTAGATAGAAATATGATATTTTCTTCTAAATTTTTATAAATAAATCAATTTATGCTCTCACACATAGGTATTTAAAAAAGTTTAGACCATTTAATTAAAATTTATCAATTTATATAATTATGAGTAAATTAATGAACTTGTTTAAATTATACAATAATTAATTTAAAATTTGAACAAACACACCAAATTTCGAGGGTATAAATTATTTTTTAATTAATAGGTCATTTGTAAATTGTGGTGATCCGTACCAGACCACCTGGCACCTGCACAATGTTTAATGGATATAATTTACCGACACTCTTTTATTTACTGTCACATGTCGTATAACTCATTTTAAAATTGTCGGGATTAAAATAATATTTTCCATTTTGTTTCTTCTTTATGGTTTATATTATTTTTTTTAAAGTGAGATAATTGAGTGGATGACGTGGCATGTGGTCAGTCACGGGTAACGTCTTGGGTAAGTCATCAGATCTGACAGGAAGAGTAGCAACTGAATTGTTTTTACGTGACGAGGAAAGAAACGGATCCCGGTAACGCCAGTTGCCGATGGCGACAGAAATTATCCACTGTAAGCGCTTTCTCGTAATATGCAATCCCCAATTCCATACGGTACCAAAAACATCAACTCTCTTTACATATCTGGAAAACGACATCGCTTTCAATAGTAAATACCAAATAAAATATTATTTTATATTATGTACTTAAATTTTTTTTTTTAAATATTTCATCTACAATTAAATATCTAAATTTATTTAATATACTTTTGAATCCTTGCTACTAGTTTAGAGTTGTTTTTTAAATAACAAAATTGATTAAATAATATTAATAAATTTGTTGGGGTATTTTTTTTTCTTTTATAGAAAAATTAGAAAGAAATTAATAATAAAAACCAATTAGAAGTATTATAAATTCAATCAAAATAAAACAAACATAAAGTGCATTGCCAAAATGTTAATTTAACCAATATAATAATATTGCCGATTTTGTACTATTATTTTATGTTTATAATTTTGTAAATTATATATATTTACACTATTTGTAGAGTTAAGACATTAATTTGTATTGAAATTTAAATTAATTAACCACCAATAATAACTGTACCTAAAAATTCCATTTAAAATAATAATTCTCCCGATCTCCTTAAAGGTCTGTTTTTTTTTTCTTTTTTAAGAGATTTGAGATCTCACAGTCCACTCCATTAGGAGTCCATCTTCTTTGTTGGCACACGGTCTCGTATCTGGTTATGATATATTTTGTAATTGGAGCCAACATCTATTTTGTTCCCCTTTCCAATAGACGTGGGATCTCACAATCCACTGTCCATAGGAGCCCAACGTCCTTGATGGCACACCGACCAATCTCTGATTATGATATCATTTGTAACAGTCTAAGCTCACTGTTAATAGATATTATCCGCTTTGGTCTGTTACGTATCGCCGTCAGCCTCACAGTTTTAAAACACGTATATTGGAAAGACGTTTCCACATTTTTATAAATAATGTTTCATTTCCCTTTCGAACCGACGTGGGATCTCACAATAACAAACTATCCAAACCAGAGAAGATAGCATAAATGGTTCATATCAACATCAATAGTTCATTTCATTTGACGAGTTTATTTTTAATTTTTTTAGAAAATCTTTTATTGGACAATTTAAATTTTGAAGAAACCTTTTCAAAATTGTATTAAATTTTAGAAGAAAGTGAATATTTTATTTTAACTTTTATTGAACACGAACAAAGACATTGGTCTTGTTTTTTATTGTAAAATGCATTATAAAAATTAGCATAATGAACCTAACATAATACTATCATTTATGAGATGTATGGGTATATTATTTATTTTGACCATTAATAAGTGGGACCCATTATGAGACAAACATCTCAAATAGTAACATATATGGACGATAATGCCTTTATGCATATTTGAATTTCCTGAAGTGTTTTTCAAACACATTTTTATTATGTTTGGTTAAAATTTTTCTAAAAAATGTACACATACATGAATTTATTTGTTTTGTTATTTACCGATGACTATTAAATATCTTAAGTTTATTAAAAAAATAATTTTCTTTAAAATACTATAACCGATCAATTATGAGTAAAAAGTAGTTGATTATAAGCCGCTATAGTCAGAATCTAAGGAATAAACTCGTTCATTCTTTTTTTAATTTCAAAATTATTTTAAAGAATTATAATTAAATAATCATATGTTTTGTAAATATTAATCAACTGAGACTTTAAATTTTCAATTTTATGTCGTAGTTTCGAAAAGAAAAAAAAAACAAAACCTATATGCAATAAAAAAAAATTCAACCATAAAATTTAAAATTTAAGGATCAATGCACCAAATTAATTTAAGAACTAAACCGACATAAATATAAAATTGTATAAATTAAATTATATATTATTATAAAATTTATCCCAAATATATATGTAATATGTGTGTGTATATATATATATATATTGCACCAAATTAATTTAAGAATTAAACCGACATAAATATAAAATTGTATAAATTAAATTATATATTATTATAAAATTTATCCCAAATATATATATTTATATTTATATATGTAATATGTGTGTGCATATATATATATATATATATATATGGGATGGTAAAAGCCATCTCCCAGACAACTTCTGAGTTATCTTTTGGGTAAGAAGGTTAGCAAATTACAGGCTTTAGTGATGTACCGCCAGGGGACAAGGCCTTGGTTAGCACGTACAAAAACAGTTTAAAGTCAATTCGAGCTGCATATCTTTTATTACAACCCAAAACGCACCGTTTTAGGGACATATTTTATTTATCGTAATTATTTTTAAAATTCAAAGGTTAAATTATATTCAACCAATTTAACAGCTTTAATCCTTCAACTTTTAAATTAAAAAAGAAAAATAAAAAAATTGGCATGGCTTTAAATTTATAATTTAATTACTCGATAAAATTAAATTGTGATGATATGATTGGGATGATGGAAGATGACATAATTTGAGCAGAACGATGGATTATAATGGAATCTAGATCCTCTTCCATCCACGAAAAAAACAATAATTAAATAAACAATTTTTTATTTTATTTTATTTTTTACTGAAAATAATTAGTAAATGTTATTGGACCTTCAGACACGGTTCTTTAAACATGACTTGAAATGACTTACCATTAATGAACGATTTGATTAATATTTATTATTATCATTATTATTTTGTTATTTTGTTACCAGGGGTAAATTTTACTTACTATTTTTTTAACATATATTTTAAATTTA
Organism: Cucurbita ficifolia; assembly: GCA_033971965.1. Classification (NCBI taxonomy): domain Eukaryota; kingdom Viridiplantae; phylum Streptophyta; class Magnoliopsida; order Cucurbitales; family Cucurbitaceae; genus Cucurbita; species Cucurbita ficifolia. The sequence continues at coordinate 11,282,445 of CM066979.1, forward strand.
GGGTATCATTAATAATATATATAGTACGTTGTTTAGATTCAACTTTAATTTAGAACTATATTATAATTTGATGACATCGTTGTATAAATCAAAATGTCTAGAGCGATTTCATAATACTTATTTAAAAAAAACTCATAAAATTATTTTTTATAATAATTTTCTTGGACAACCGTATATTTTATTACGATCGCATAATTTCAAAATTCTTATAAGATGTAATATATTATATTTTTATCGACAGTTATTATTAAAAAATAAAAAACCGACATAATAATATAAATATTTCTTTTATTTAAATTTAATTGTTATTTAATATATGAAAATATAACATGAATAATTAATTCTTTCATTCCACTATTTTACTAATTATTTATATTTATTGCTAAATGAATTAAAAAAATATAAATTGAAGGCATGTTATTTATAATATATTTATTAATGAATGAAAATTAAATTAAAATTTTAATAATTTAACTTAATAAAATAAACTAATTAATGACAATTAATTATCTAGAATTATATTATAAAATCAAATAAAAATATTATTTATTTATATAAAATATGTCTAAAGAACACAAAACAAATATTTTTTTATTATTTTTAATAATTATGAAAATATAATTTTGTAGTTAATGCTGTAGTATTATAAATTATTGACTTCATCATATTTGTATAATGTTTTTACACGTTTAAGAAGATGATTGGAACAGTGCAATCCAAAGCTCCTTTTCTCTCTAATGAAATTTACTTGCGGAAGACTCGGATCCTGCCTCCCTCCCTAGCCTAAAGCCTCATATTTTCTCTCCAACCAGCTTCCACTATGGACCCCTTCCCTTTTCTCTTCACCTGAATTTTCAGTGTTTCACTCACTCCCCAACCCCCCATAACATGTCCGACAAATACACATACCCAGATCTCCGGCAACTCACCGCCGACAAACCCATCTTTCCGGCAACCCCACAAACCCTAGACTCCTTCTTCCCTCACCACACCCACCTGACACGTGGTTTCTCTCCCGCGCCACCGCCGCCGCCACTCCCCAAATTCCCCCCTCTCCAGCTCCTTCTTCCCGATCCCACCGTTCTCCCCGATGGGCTTTTTCAGTTTGGCTGTACCAATACCTCCACCGCTGCTGGCGGCGCAACCCCCACCGCCGCTGTGTCAGCGCCGTTTTACCGGCGGAATAAGATGATGGATAGCGAATGGTGTCCGTATGGAAACGACGTCGTTGGAGGAAGTAATGGAGCTAATAGTAGATGGCCAAGGCAGGAAACTCTCACTCTTCTTGAGATCAGATCTCGACTTGATTCAAAGTTTAAAGAGAGTAATCAGAAAGGTCCCCTTTGGGATCAGGTTTCTAGGTATATTTATTTTATTAATCACATATTAATTCATTCTAAACTTTTATTTTCAAATTATTCATCCTAAAAGTTAGATAAATTATTTTATATGTTACATAAATATTATTATATACTATATGATTTGCACATTATAAACAAAAATCATTACAACCTCGTATTTTGTTACATAAATATTATTATATACTATATGTTTCCATATTTAATTTAAAATTAAAATTAAAAGAAAAAAAATTCATACAAATTCTTTCGCAATCTAACCCTAGGGCTTCCTTATCTGAAATCATACACAAAACTCATTAATTTTTTTTTTATAATTCTATTATTTTTCAAATTATTAGTAAAACATTAATATTAAATTAATGAGAAATTAAAATATATATTATTTATTTAATAGGATGATGGCGGAGGAATACGGGTACAAAAGGAGTGGGAAAAAATGCAAAGAAAAGTTCGACAATTTATACAAGTACTACAAGAAAACAAAGGAAGGCAAAACGGGGAGGCACGACGGGAAGCACTACAGATTTTTCCGGCAACTCGAAGCCATATACGGCGGATGTAACGACCAATTATCCTCCCCCACCGTTGTAGAATCTAACATCTACAGAACCTCCGCCGCCGAAGCCGTAGAAGCAGGCATTAACAATAACAACGGCGACCAGAAGGCGTCGGTGGGGGGAACGAGTTTAAGCTTTTCAATATCGTCGGATTTTGAAACGTCGTCGTCCGGGAACTACCATGATGACGACCTGTCGGCGATAGCGTTTATGATGAACCAGAGGAGGGTGGAGAAGGCGAGGGAACACGACCCGTCGAAAGGGGAGGGTGGTCGAGGCGGGAGGTGGAGAGAGGAGGTGGAGAAAATGTTGGATTCTAAGCTGAGTAGGTTAATGGAAGTGCAGGAAAATTGGATGGAGAAGATTATGGCGAGCGTTGAAGATGGAGAAAAGGAGAGGATTTTGAAAGAGGAGGAATGGAGGAAGAAAGAAGTGGCGAAATTTGATCATGAAATGAATGAGTTTTGTGCGAGGGAGAGAGCTTGGATTGAAGCTCGAGAAGCTGCGTTAATGGAGATTATGAAGAGATTTGCAGGAAAAGGGTATGATTAGAACGATAATATATATCGATTCGTAGATGGACAAATTATTCTAGAGGTTGGAACGATCTGTCGCGTGATCATGATCATCCTACTTCGAACTTATGTGTCGAATTCAACCCATGGTTATTGTGGAATGACAGATCACGTGATCATGATCATTTCAGATCGAAATTATAAATTATATTTTGAACTTAACCCACGGTAATTATAGAATGACATGTGACATGATCATGATCATTCCATATTGAAATTATGTATCGAACTTAACCCATAGTTATTATGGAATGATTTGTCACGTGATCATGATCATCTTAGATCAAAATTACGTGTCGAACTTAGCCCACGATTATTATGGAATATCTTGTCATGTGACCATGATCATCCTATATCAAAATTCTATGTCGAACTTAGCCTACGATTATTATGGAATGACTTGTCACGTGATCACGATCATCCTAGATCGAAATTACGTGTCGAATTTAGCTAACATTTTTAAAGGTAGCTGCAACTTAGAGGTAGCGACCTCGTTGAAACTAACTTTAAAACATATATGTTCGACGATTGAGTCATCAAATTCTTCCATTTTTTTTTTTTTTTTTTGTAGTTCAATAATTACATGGTGGGAATTGAATGATCGATAATTGGAATACTCAATTGTACCTTTTGTATTAAGTTATGCTCCGATTAATAATCACTTTATTTTAAAATATAATATACTAAATATATTATTAAAAATTGACCAACTATAATAAAAGCTTGTTTGATAGCCTAAAATTTTTGAAAATTTTGTTTGTTTTCCTATACCGTAAAATGATTTTCGTATTGGTGGACGAAATATTTAAAATTTTAATTGAATTTAAAAATAAAACAGTTTCGTAATTGACTCAGATTTTAAAAATATTATAAAGAATATATAAAAATTAATAAAATAGTGCTTACCGGCATAATTTAAAAAATAAAAATCTAAAAAAGAAAAAAGAAAAAAGCATGCAATCCAAAAGAGCCCAATTAAAACTGCGATTGGGCTTTCATTAAGAAATGCATTGCTACTGAATAATATAGGAATTGTGACCGATAAGAATATGTGTGTATATATATATATCCAAAATAAAAAATAGCTACAAAGTTGTATTATTCATCATAATTACTATTTATTTATTAAGTGAGATGAGTAAATGGTTATTTATTTACTTTATATCCCGATTATATAAGAATATTTATTATCGGTCCAGAGCAGGTATATAATTTTGACTAAATTAATAAAAATACTTCAAAATAAAAATAAAATATTTTAATGATATCATTAAATTTTAAAAAATTCTAAAATAATGTCATTCCAATACTATTATTAGGACGTTGTTTCAAAAATACTTTTTCTATTTTTAATTTAAAAAATACTTTAAACTTTTAAATAGTGTTTCAAAAATACTCTTAATATTTAAAAAGTTTTATTAATACCCTTTAATTTTTTAAAAAAGTTCAAAAAATATTACTATTAGAAGTATTAACGTCATTTACCCTTATAAAAAAAAAATTATTTTTAACAATATAGGTATGAAAATCGTCTATCCGTATCTCATTGATTGTTTTTAAATTTTTTAATGTTATTTTTTAAAGTTATGAGTATTTTTTAAACATGGTACTAACTGTAAGATTATTTCCTTTTATTTTAATTTCTAAAAAAGTTTAATGATGTTTATTAAGTTTTTTAAAAAGTTTAAGAATATTAATGAAAATTTTGAAAACTCAAAAGTATTTTTTAACATTAATAATTTTCATCCAAAATTAATGGTAATAATATTTTCGGTAGGTATTTTTTAGACTTCTTTTATAGATTTATAAATTTTTAAATGGATTGAATTTTCCCTTAAGTTTCTGGTCCACTAGATCATATACAAATATTATTATAAACAACTTTCACCCTATTACCGACACGTTTAAGTATATAGTATTATAAATATAAAAGTTACGTGCATATCAATATTTTTGTAATGTTTGTTTAAAGAGAGAATTTTTTAAGCAATGTAAATAGATTATAAAATATAGAGGTATTATTGAAATAAACTCAAACTTTATTTAGCCTTAAAATTTCACACTTCCCATATAATAATCATCAAAAGACAAGAAAATATAAAATTAAGTCCATCTTTGGGTAAAATTTTTTGAGTGAGTTGTGCGAAGAAGACAATATCTTCGGGTTGGACTCGGATTAGAAACCACTCAACGGCCCGAGACTCAGACATGATTAAGTCTATCTGCAAGAGTATAATGCTCAAACACTGTCACGAGTAGGAATCGAACCTGCACCTCTAGAACCTAATTGTTCTAATAGGGCGAACACCTAGATGATACTTATAATAACTTCGAACGATGAAATCAATTTAGGGAGAACGTCGCTTAAAACCATCCAAGCTAGTGACCTTATTATCAACTCGATCTGAATACTTGCATTAAAAAGTTAAAAAAATAGATTAATATTTTAACATTTTTAAATATTTGTATAACTATATAGTATTATAAATATAAAAACTACATCATATCCATGCATATAAATATTTTTTAAAATACGGAGTATTCTTTAAGCTTAACATAAATGATATTATTGAAATGAACTCAAACTCGACACTTCCCATACAATAATCATCAAAATAGCAAAGATAATATAAAATTTTATTAACGTGGGAAGCAATTAGATCCAATTTAATCAAATCTTTTTGGATTCCAAAATTTTGCTAATCTCCACGACACACGCTTCAATGCTCTGCCCATCTTTGACTTTCAAACACTCACAAATTTCCTTCGCTTTCCCACTCAACTCCTCCCCTATTTTCTCAAACAACACTTCTGTAATAGCCTTGGCAACCCCTTCCCTCTGAACAGCACCGTCCACGCCTCTCGCCGCCTCAATGGCGACACCGGCAGCCACCGCCACCTTCGCATGACAAGGCTGATCCAACTGCATCGGCAGCGCTATAATCGGCACCGCATGCACCGCCGCCTCCACCACCGAATTCCACCCACAATGACACACAAAACCACCAGTACTTGAATGCTTCAATATTCCCATCTGCGGGGCCCACCCATCCACCACTAACCCCCTCTCCCCAACTCTCTCAATAAACCCATCTGGCAAAGCCTCTTGAATCCCAATGTTCTCCCCTTTCCCAAATCTAATAACCCATATGAAATTGGCCCCACTCATTTCAAGACCCATTGCCAGCTCATCCCGATCTTCCTTTGATAAATAATACTCACTCCCAAACGAAACGTACACCGTTGATTTCGGCTTCTTTTTATCAAGCCAATCCAACACGTCGGATTTCTCATACGACAATGTAACGAGTGGGCCGACAGGAACGACTGTTTTCTTCAACAAAACAGAGAGATAATCAATGTACTTACTCTCAATCTCCACTAACGAGTTCACCAAAACGACGTCGGAGTAAACCTCGAGATCTTTCAGTAATTGAAGAAACCGACTTGTCGCAGCAACAACACTCGAATCCGATGGATCATTTTGATGCCGTTTTAATAACCAATGATTTTGTAGGTCGAGTTCGGGGAAAGGGAATTCAACGCCGTGGTGAAGAACGGAATGAACGGAGTGGGAGAACGTTCCGGCGCCGACGACGAGGAAGAAGACGGTGGGGATGTTGAGAGCGGCAGCGGAATGAACGGCCCAGGGTTGTAAAATGTCGGTTATGAGTAAATCGGGGTTTAATTTGTGTAAAATTGAGGTGAAATCGGGGGCGGCCTTGTCGAAGGCGTTGAGGAGAGTGGGAATTAGATGGAGAGGGAGGCCGTTGGTGGAGTGCAAGTGGGGGGGGAGCTCCGGCGACGGTGGGAGGTTGAGGTGGAGGAGGTGGATGGGATTTGAGGGGTTTTGGGGGAGTTTTGATTGGATGCTTTGGAGGTTTACAGGGGAAGAACATAGGTGAATTTCGAAGGTTTTTGAGAGGTTTTTGGCGAGCTCGATGAAGGGAGATATGTGGCCGAATGCTAGCCATGGAAACATGAGAATTTTTTTAGTTGGTTTCTTTGGTTCCATGGCGAGGCTCAAAGTATGAGTTGAAGAAGACGTGAGGGTAATGGGATGGAAGGGAGGGAAATGGGAAGAGTAATATATAATATAAGATAAATTAATAAAATATGTTATATATTTTAAAGTTTGAAAGACAGAGAGGTGAAAGTTCTGAGTGCATCGTGTATCACGTGTATCACGTTCAATGCATGGTATAATGGATGTCACACGACTTAAACGATTGAGTGAGTCAAGTCAATTTCGGATCGCGTTGCCTACGACCGGACAACGTATGTTTAAGTCTCTGACCCATGGGCGACATGTAGCGGGCATGCGGCCATGTGCGACATGTCCTGGACAAGCATGATCGTGACAATGGACATGAGGTGTGCATTCGTGATTCCCATGTGTTGGTGCAAAGTTGGATTCCTTATCGTTTATGATAGGTTGATAAAAAAGGACGACATGAGTCACAAAATAGATGGATCCTGGAAACTAGTTCCCAGTTGAAATAAGAGACGAGATTGAGAAATTCTAGTCGTCGGTCGCCGAGCGACAAGAACAAGCAGGAGTCGTGTTATGTAACGGTCCAAGCTCACCACTAGCAGATATTGTCCTCTTTGGACTTTCCCTTTCGAGTTTTCCCTCAAGACTTTAAAACGGGTCTGCTTGAAGGAACGATTTCCACACCCTCTATTTCCTTCTTCTCTCCAACTAAAGTGAGATTCTGACATGTTATCTTAGAAACACTCTAGAAGACTTTTTAATATTATGGAAATAAAACTCCAGCCAACTTGACTCATTATTATTTGTATAATATTTTTTTTTTTTTAAAGTGGAGTAGTTTTTTCTTTAAATTAATTTAATCTATAATATAATATAGTATAATAAAATATTGAAATTTTGGAAATTAAAATAAAAAAAAAGATTGCCGTTGAGATTTGACATCTGGCCGTTCTATTTAAAAAATCAAAATGATTAATGATCGTTTAAAGCCCTCAATTATTTATTGTTATTATAATATTTTAATTAAGTTGAAAATAGAAGAAAAGGAGATGACCGTTGGTTTGATATTTAGCAAACCCAATTACAAAAAAATCAAAATATTTGATTACCCTTTCTAACGTTTTAATATTTATTATTATTATATTTTAATCAATATAAAATAAAAAAGAAAACTTCAAAAGCAGATAAAATTTTCAATAAATCAATTTATTAATTAAGTTAATAAATTTAGTTATATTTTAAAATATATAATAAATTTCGTAACTTTTAATCTGGAAATTAAAAAATGAAAATATAGAACTTTAAGATTCATATTAGACAAATTTGTAAAGTTCAATGACTAATCTTGTAATTTAACTTAATTAGTATCGTAATTTATAAAATCATACATATCTTATTAAAAATAATATTAGCGACTTTTTTGTGTAAATATACAGTCAAATGACCTTATGGAATTTTTATGTAAATATGTATTAAGGTCGAGAACATGAAATTGGGCTTTGGCCCAATTTCCATTTTGGGCTTCGGCCCAATTTTCCGTTTTGGGCTTCGGCCCAATTTTCCGTTTTGGGCTTCGGCCCAATTTTCTGTTTTGGGCTTCGATCCAAGGTCCTTTCTTCTTCCTTGCTTGAGGCCCATTTCTCATATATATATATATATATATATATATATATATATATTTTAAACGAGTTAAATAAGAACACAAATATAAATAGTAAAAAATAAAGCTGCCAACGTTTACATGATTAACGATTAAGGATTTATTATTATTATTATTATTATTTAAAAAATATAAGAAATCAATAGTTGAAATTCCCACCCAAAATAAAAATACAGGTCGAATTCTCCCGGGAGGGCTAAACACATATTTGTTGACCAAAGTCCTCTCGTCTGTGTCCCAGGTGAAGTGGGCAAGAGGAGGAAGAAAGTATGCACTACTGGGTGAAAGCTTCTCCCTCTGATTTCAGCGGAACTCTTCCCAAACCTCGCAGGCATTTATCTCTCTCTTCGTGTTCGAATTCTCTACGATTTATTCTTTTCTTCATTGATTGCTCATTCTTTGGAGTTTCAGTGGCCACTCTGCGGTTAACATCGGGAATTCGAAGGTCGTCGTGTTTGGTGGCCTTGTCGACAAGAAATTTCTGAGCGATATCGCCGTTTATGACATCGGTACTTCTCGTTTCCGATTGTTTTTACTCTCTCATATACCTTTTATCCTCGTAATCGTATTGCTCTGTTACGTTATTCCTTGCTGTCTTCTTGATTTCGTTCGTATTGTTCTTTATATTGTCAGTTTTATAGTTTGATCGAGCTTTTATTTGTTTTATTTTCGGTTTGGTTTGGAGTTGTATTTTGTGTAAGAAATACGTCTCTTGATTCGGCGATTATGATTTTACATTTTGTCGATGTTTTTTTTATTTTTTTATTTTGCTGAGTGTGGAGATAGATTATTATTAGACGTATTTCTTACTGCTTACGGATATTTATTCATTCGAATTTTTGCGATATCAGTAGAGATCTGTTAGGTTGAAGTCCTGTTGTGAACGATAATGATAGGAAGAGAATCTACTCGTGAGTGTAGCTCCTAGAAGAATGATGAATTGGTCCAATGAATTTCATATCTCAGAAAAATTCATAGGCAAGTTTGCGATTCTGTCATTCAGGATACATTTAGGCACTGTTTTCTTTACTGGTTTAAGAATGAGAGAAAAAAAACGTAGAAGGAAGCGAATGGACATCTAATGAACGTCGGTCCTGCTTTTTATGCAGCGAATGTCTTCATTTTAGGAAAATGTTGAAGTTCAAAGACTAACTGTAATTCACATTGAAAGGAATAGGTCTACACTATATTTGACTATGTTGACTTATATGATGAAAGTACCTCTGATTACAGGATCAGATATTTTTTTTGATGGAAATGGATCGGTATTGGATCTGATCAGGGCTTGATCAAGGCTATCGTCTCTCAAAAAGACCTAGATATTGCAGGGAATATATTAGAGTAAATAAATTAGAAAAATGAGATGTAATTTGTTGTGGAAGTAAATTTAGGTTGCTAGATTGAGATTAAGCTACGTGGTTCAGTTCACGGTCTTTGGGTTTGTTTGTTTGCTGCAGAATATTTGGTCATTTGAGTGAGTTCATTATGGTAGATTGTTACCTATGAAATCGTGGTCTACTGTATTCATGATAATTAGATTTAAGACTAAAAGCAAAAATGATCATGGTTTTACTTTTATTAATGTGACTATATTCTTACTCTTATATTGCAGACAATAAGTTATGGTTTCAGCCAGAATGCACTGGCAATGGCTCAGACGATCAAGTTGGTCCCAGTCCACGAGCTTTTCACATTGCTGTTGCAATTGATTGCCACATGTTTATTTTTGGTGGACGTTCAGGTAGCAAAAGGTATTCACTCCTAGAAGAAAAAAATGTTGGAATGCTGTGATATGTGTGCCCCTTAGTTCGGATGTAATGTGTAATAATAGGATGAGAACAATCATATATATATGAAAATTTGATTATTATATTGTCTACTTTTTGATATTTGGCTCTAAATTTGTAAATATTTAGCTTTCTTACAATGTTTGAATTGCTTATTCTAACATAAAGTTTTGTTAAAGAGAAAAATAAATACAAGTGTATGGGAAAATGAGGCATCTTCCCCAACCAAAAGTAGATGGAGACTACAAAAGTACTCTATAGTTTGTATTAAATAGAAAAGGGAGTAGTCACAGAATTCTTCGGTAAAAAGAACTTTCAAGAATAGTCCAAAAAACTGACTAGCACCAAAAATCACTGATACTCCTATCAACCCTAAAAAATCCTTCCTACGATTTCCAGCCAATTTTTTTAACTCAGAAACTGTATTAACTGTTACAATGGTTTCCCAGGAATTTCAGGGGCATGAGCTTTCCTGTTCACTAGGTTTTTCCAATACAATCTTGTACTTCCTTCTCCGTTTTTATCATGTAGCTTTTGGCCATTTTCTGAGTAACAACAACAGTTGTCTGCTATAACAATCAATAACAGCCCCCAATTCCAGCTAACTAATTACCTTCTCATATTAACTTCTAACCCTGGCGTTCACTTACAATTCTTCACTGTTTATAGATATGTTAACTTATTAGTGTTGATCTTTCTTTTCTTTTTAATTCTTGCGTCTCAAAGTTTTACTTGCCCTCAAGGTGAAATCAAGGGATGGATAACTGAAAACAACTCCAACAAGCATCTGCCTTGGGCTGATCACACCACTTGATCGGTACTTTTAACTCTAATGGTGCTTGTTGAGAGCATATAGAACCCCTAAAATGAAAGAGGTGGGAGTATGGAGGAAGAGAGAGTTGACACTTCAGCAGCTCATAAACATAACTAAGATGGTGTTGGATGTAAATACTCAGTTTATGGTTTTTTTTTGTTAATTTAGTTAATTAGTTTATTTTAAATTTTAATTTTAATTCATTACTTTATTTTTAAAAAATAATTATTTTATTGAAAAGTGAATTAGTGATTTAGGATGTACTCGTATTGATCCACTTACGTGGTTCAAAAACCTGCTGCATCATCTAGGTTGTTCCTCTATGATGAGGACTTTCTGACTTTTTATAGTTAAAATAGGGAACTGAACATGAAATACTTTATTACATGTAATTTCTATCTTATAGTCCTCCCAATGTACACTTTAAACTACTCTTGATTCATCTTGTAATTTTCCACAATACTTGTACTGATCCTGACATTGTATATGTAGGATGGGTGATTTCTGGGTTCTAGACACTGGTAAGGTTCTCTACCGTACTGAAGTCTTGCAATTGTAATGGAAAGTAACTGCTTATATTTCAAACTTAACTACGTTTTCTATCATTTGGCTCACTATTTAACTTGTGTGTCTTTTAGATATCTGGCAATGGTCAGAGCTAACTAGTTTCGGTGACTTGCCTTCACCAAGGGACTTTGCTGCAGCTTCTTCTTTTGGGAACCGGAAAATTGTCATGTGAGTGTTAATACTTGCATTCTTGATCGGTTCTAATAATTTCCTTTTATATGCTAAATTCAATATGCTTAAATTGAGTGCAGGTATGGGGGCTGGGATGGTAAAAAGTGGTTGTCGGACGTATATGTCCTAGACACAAGTAATTTCGTCGCTTTTGCCTGTTTAGTTTATTTTTCATTTCTTCTGTTTGTTATTTCAGATTTATTTTTCTTCTTTTGCCATATTATTATTCTTTTAAGTTGTATTGATGATTATTCTGTAAGTTTGTCTTTTTTTTTTTGGTAAGCAGTGTCACTTGAATGGACTGAACTTTCAGTTGCTGGATCCCTGCCTCCTCCAAGATGTGGCCATACAGCAACTATGCTTGAGAAAAGGTTGCTTGTCTATGGTGGAAGAGGTACAGCCACGTGTAATATTCCCCCAACAGTTGGATTTTCTAAATGATATCTCTGTTAATTACCAATTATTCATTGAATGTCTTTATGTTTCATCAATGTGGGAGTGGTGGCATATGATTACTGTGTTCTAGTGATGTATAATTTTTTTTTCCTTTATGATATTAGAAATGATGACTTTGTTGAAGAAATGAATTTTGTACACATACAAGAACTGATGAAAAAAGATTTGATATGATGTTGAGTGTGCAAGTAATTTTGGAGAGGGAGATATGATAGAATCATATAGTGAACATTTGAAGCAGTTGATAATTTGATATAATCGTAGAGTGAAATTTGATTAAGCATTTTAAATAGTCCTTCATTTTCCAGAAGTTAGAGTTGGTGAGGTAGATAAAAAGTAATTAACAAATCTCTTAGGAGTTCTAGGAATGTTTGTAGTACTTTGCGGAATTCACAGAGCTTTGAGCAACATTCTTATCCCCTGGAATCAATCTTCTCTTTCAGTAAAAGGTTTTTCTGAACTTTCAATGGGCTTATAGTTTTCTGAATTGATTGCGAAGGATAGCGAAAGAAGTTAACTAGTAGAGAATAAAGCTCATGTTGGTATTAGGGTGAAAACTTTAATGCGATAAGATGAAGCAACAATAGCTCCTCCAATGATAGAGTAACCTAGATCGTGCAGAGATTCAATAGAATCAATAAAGTGAGATCCTTCTCTTGAATGGCAACTGCACCTGGTTTGATAAGGAAGATCAGCCAATTTTCTCCCTTCGAGATGGATCATTTTTCCACTTATAGTTGGGTGAACGATTTTAATTTTAGACCATTTCCACTATGCTTGAAACATGTAATCTAAATAGTGTACTTTGCTTTAAATGTGTGAGAATATATGGATTTGCCATCCCTTCGTGAATTTTCTTCTTAAAGTGGGAATTTGCTATTTATGCTTTGATTTTGCTAAATTGGATTTTTTTTTTTTGGTATTGTACCTTTAGTCCTTAACTATATTTTAGAAATCTTGTTTCATCATTTTAAATGTGGTTCTGTAAATTGCGTTTTGCTGCTAAACTAATTGGCCCTTTTGAATGGATAGGAGGTGGTGGACCAATATTGGGTGACTTATGGGCTTTGAAAGGACTCATTGAGGAAGGTTAGTTGTTGGTTGTTTTTCCTTTTCTTACCACATTGAAAGAATTTTTCTGCTTAGTTTTTCAAAATTTACTATTACTTTTTATGGCCATTTAAATCTTATGAGAAATGAAGTTGTTTTCTAGATCATGCTCTATGACATTGTTGTTTGAAGGGTAATGACATCAGATTCTACACCCCAAATATCCATGGACGAGTGATTGACCATTAAGATATACATGCTAAAACTTTCTTGCTTTCATTGTGAAGCTGTACCTTCATTTGCATTGTTACAAGGTCCAACTTCGAGTTGTGAATCTTGGATCTTCATTTTAAGAATGTTATATCCTACTTCTCTGTAATCTGTTTGTTCAATATTTTTTTATGTTTTCTCAATCCAAATATAGATGGGTATGTGTTATTTGTTTGTTTATATGCTCCAGTATTACCCTGTTAGTTTATTTATTAGAAACTTTCACTGGACATGCATTCTCCGATCATTTTAAAAAATGGAAGGATGAAACACTGTTGTAGTGTCCTTTTCTCCTTGGTTTGTTTGTTTATAAAATGTTTTGCATGAGGTCAAGAAATTTGGGCTTTATGATTTCAGATGGATTTTTTCTCTCTTTGAGTTTCAGTATGTTCGAGTTTTTTTTAAGCAGCTAATGAAATGTCTCACTGTTTTGTGGCAGAGAATGAAATCCCTGGATGGACCCAGTTGAAGCTTCCAGGTCAAGGTCCTTCTCCCCGTTGTGGCCATACCATTACATCGGGTGGACATTATGTAATTACATTCTCCAGAATTGTTGTTCTTTTTCACCTTTTCTTATTTGTACTTCGCTTTAAAAAGGATGTTGTGTATTTGTCATTATAGCTCAAGCTTTTAGTCCTGTTAGTGACCTCTATTATCAGCTTCATCAGAAATGAAAATCGTTAAGAATCACTCAAGTTGTGAACTCCTATTGGTGGCTAGTATATCATCTTTTATTTATCATGGAAGAAGAAAGAAGTCTAGTTGAAGTAGGGAACCTTGAAGTTTTCTTTTTACTAAGAAATTTGTTTCCAAGAACGACAGTTTTTTACAAAAATGAAAAAGGGACTCAAAAGAGCAAGGTGAAGATGAGTTGTCTTCCCCTACCGTTCCAGAGATTTAGGAAAGGAAAAAAAAAAAAAAAAAAAAAAAGAAAAGAAAAGAAGAGAATATATTTACAAATTCTCCAATTAGTTTCAAACAAGCTTTCATTCGCTATTACTCTTTCATTGGTATTACTTCTACTTGATTATAACCCCCTTCTTGTCTTAACAGCTACTGTTATTTGGAGGGCATGGGACTGGTGGTTGGCTTAGTCGCTATGATGTTTACCACAATGATTCGATTGTGTTGGATAGGGGTGAGTGCGTAATTACCTCCGTATGCTGCTAAAAGACAATTTCTTCTGCGGCTTTAATTTCACACATAAAAAAAACACTATTGCTTTAGGGAGCTGCAATGGGGATGGGTGAGGTTAGGAAGGAGGTAAACTATGTACTCGATGATTTTTAGTTGAGGGCTTCTATGCCAACTTATAAACAATGAGAGAAATCTGAAGAACAGCAGGTTGTACACACCAGTAAAACCTTAAACATGTCAAACTTTCCTGATATGATTGATAACCATCTTTCCTTCATCTATTCTGTGGTGAGTAGCCTTTTTCGCTTTGAAATGCAGTGACTGCTCAATGGAAGCGGTTGCCTACTGGAAATGAAGCTCCTTCAGCACGGGCATACCATTCAATGACCTGTATTGGATCACGTTATTTGTTATTTGGTGGCTTTGATGGGAAATCAACCTTTGGCGATCTGTGGTGGTTAGTTACTGAAGGTATTTCATTTCTTTTCAGAAAGCTGTTCATTGAATCTTGTCCGCAATGTTCCTTTCTTGGAAAGTTTGAAGTTTTGTCACTTTCAGGCATCTCTATTTTACATTAATATATCTTGATAATGAATCTGAAAGAACTCTCTCCAGCTTGACCTGTAAATAGTGAGGGTCAGCCAATTTCTTTACTCATAATGTCTACTGTTTTTATTTTCTTCCTTTCTTTTTCTGAATTCTTAAACATTGGCTTCTTCCATTTAGCTCAACTAAAGCTCGGTTCCTCTTAAAATACCTTCAATGTCGTCTCTTAACTTTTACTTTTTCCCCCTCTGCTACCCTAACTGAGCGGAAAAAAAAAAAAGGTTAGAAGTGTTCCTTCGAACTGGAGGTACTAGTAATAGCGCATGATTGTTGATTGTGTAATTTTCTTCTTGTTGACTAATTAGTTTGATAGTCCTCATAAAGTATATTATTATGTCTTACAGAGGACCCAATTGTAAAGAGATTGTTTTCCACATCACCCAACGATCTCCCTCAAAATAAGGATTTGACAACTTTGAATGAAGATTCCAATTCCGCACAGGAGGTATTGGAACACAGCCTCTCTCTTAATGAACACATAGCCTTTATGCATTCTTAGTTCTATAGGTTCATTTGCGATATTAGTTTAATGGGAACATAAAATTTCTCTTTACTAAGAGAGAGAATTACGAAAACAACACCATTTATGCAAATGGATAGCAATCAGTAGTAAAATTTCCTTTTTTTTTCCCTCTCTGATAATCATAATGATCATCTCGTCCAAACATTATCGACATGTTCATATTCATATTCAAAAGCATCGGTATAACTTTAAATGTTTGAAGTTGCAAACTTCGATAATATCTTCCTCTTTCTGGGTGCTCCTCCCAAAAGACCTAGTTGGGAACAGGATGACCCCCCTCTATGCACTGAAGTTATGGGAAGCCTATACCCCAAACTTCTCGCAAAATCACAATTCAGAAAACTAAGTGATGATGGTTTGGTCACTCTCGCATCTTAATTTGCATTGTTTTTGGAGGCTTTTGCAAATCAATGCTTGAAATAAAATTTTAAACTTAGCAAAACATGTAAATTTCTAGGGATATGTAAATGGTTCTGCTTATTGTTTGTATCATTGATAACGAATTACTCTATTATTGTTAGCAATATGGAGCCCCTTATTTCCTAGCTCTTTGATATGCCCTCCCTGTTTTCGAATGGAATTTTTTCTCTCATAAAAAAAAAATAATAACAACATAAGATTTTGAACAAATAAACTAATAGGTCTGAAGAATCTCATCCTCTATT